>JAPDVU010000009.1:40404829-41654829 GCA_026230045.1 Corynorhinus townsendii
GTGGGGGGAATGCCTTGAGGACCCCATCAAGCCTGCCATGTGGGGGGGGGGGTGCAACCTCAGGTCCCCTGGCCCAGCACCGGAAAGGTAGTGCAGCCTCAGCTCCCCCGTCAAGCCCCATTGGCAGGGGGGCACAGCCCCAGGTCCCCCATCAAGCCCCTCTGGGTGGGGAGCATGGCTTAAGGTCCCCTATCAAGCCCCGTCATTCAGGGGTGCAGCCTCAGGTCCCCTGGCCTGGTGCTGGGGGGGATGTTGCCTGAGGTCCACCGGCCTGGCACTGGGGCAGGGGGAGCAGCTTGAGGTCCCCCAGCCAAGCCCCACCAGGTGGGGGTTGTGGCCTCAGGTCCCCTGTCCTGGCGCTGGGGCGGGGGTTGCAGCCTGAGGTCCCCCAGCCTGACGCTGGGGCAGGGGGAGCAGCTTGAGGTCCCCCAGCCAAGCCCCACCAGGTGGGGGTTGTGGCCTCAGGTCCCCTGTCCTGGCGCTGGGGCGGGGGTTGCAGCCTGAAGTCCCCGTCAAGCCCTGCCGGGTGAGGGGCATGGCCTGAGGTCCCCGGCCTGGTGCCAAGGCAGGAAGCGAGGCCTAAGGTCCCCTGTCAAGCTCCCACGGGGGTGGGGGAGGGTGTAGCCTCATGTCCCTGCTGATTGCTTATTAAGCTCCTTAAGGGAACTTGGCCTCAGCTGTGGGTGCATCCATCTTTGTGATGGAGTGATGGTCAATTAGCATATTCCCTCTTTATTAGAGAGGAGATATATATATGTGTATATATATCTATATGCCTAAACGATCATTACAACCAGTCAACTGAATGATAACTCAAGCAGTCACTATGACATGCACTGAACACCAGGGGTTACATGCTTGACATAGGAGCTGCCCACTGGTGGTCAGAGGGCTCCCACAGCCAACCTCCCATGGTTCCTCCCCACCGCTGGCTGGCCCCAATGGGCCCTGATCAGGACTGGGAGAGACAGCCCCAATCACTGGCCAGGCCAAGGGACCCCACCCGTGCACGTATTCATGCACCGGGCCTCTAGTGTGTGTGTGTGTGTGTGTGTGTGTGTGTGTGTGTGTGTGTGTGTGTAATCTCCATCCCACATGCCCCCTGCTGGGGATTGAGCCCACAGCTCAATGTGCCCTTGACCAGAATCAAATAACCAGGGACCCTTCAGTCCGCAGACTGATGCTCTATCCACTGGGCCAACCCAGCTAGGGCAAGAGCAGAATTAAATAAACTAAAGAACAAAGAAACAATAGAAGAAATTAATGCAACAAAGAATTGGGTCTTTGAGAAGATTGATAAAATTGATATAACATTGGCTACACTCAGTAAGGAATAGAGAAAAAAAGAACAAAATAAACAAGATAAAAAATGAAAGAAAAGTTATGACACCACAGAAAACAAAGGGTTATATGAGAATACCATGAAAGACTATATGTCACCAAATTCAATAACCTAGAAGAAATGGACAAGTTCTTAGAAATATATAACCTTCCTAGACTTAATCATGATGAACTTGAAAATCTAAATAGATAAATCAACAGTAAGAAAATTGAAACAGTTGTTAAAACCTCCTCAAAAGTAAATATCCAGGGCCAGATTGCTTCACTAGTGAATTCTACCAAACACTCAAAGAAAATTTAATACCTATCCTTCTCTAACTCTGCCAAAAAATTAAAGAAGAGGCAATTCTTCCTAATATATTTCATGAGACTAACATTACTTTGATACCAAAAACTGGCAAAGATAACATACAAAAAAGGAAACTACAGACCACTATCTCTGATATCTAAACACAGAAAGAAAAATCCTAAACAAAATACTAGCAAATTGAATACAACAATACATAAAGAAGATAAAACATCACAACCAAGTGAGGAGATGTGGGTTTGTGGGCATGGACTTCCTCTGCTCCCTGAACCCCAGGGGCTCCAAATGAAACAGAAGAATGGCCAAAAGTCAACGAACTACAATAGGGACTTCTGTCAACAATGCAGCTAAAAGACAAAAAGCCAAGGAATCACACGCTTTGACAACCATGATCACTGAGAAAAAAAATCGGGATTTAAGAATCAACAGGCCATAAAGAAGCATTAGGGGAAGGTTCAATAGAAAACTAAGGCCAGAAGCCAACACCCATAGGGTCGAATAGAGAATGGGTGGTTACTATATGAATCAGTGGGTGCTAATGACACTTTCTGGGATGATCCACCTGCATTGTGGGTGCCTTTGAGGACATCACTCCATCTCTTTGAACTTGAATATCTTCATTTACTTAAAATGGTACAGCAATAACTACCTCAGTAAGTTTTTTCAAGGATTAAGTGAAAGATGTTTTATATTTTTGTCCCACCAGAAAAGTGAACTTAGCCATTTTTTCTTTCAGAGTGTTGGTGGTGCTTATATCATATGATTGACAGAATCACTTTCTACTTCATTCTACAACTCCTGGGAAAGTGATGATGGCAAAGAATTGACCCTGTTAATGGTCTCCCAAACTCTCTGCCTTTGCTTTATGCTACTTAAACAACAAATGATCAAATGATTTTAATCCTATCTAATAAAAGAGTAATATGCAAATTAACCATCCCTCCGTGACAAACATGGAGGCTGCCATAGCCACAAGATGGCAGTGCCCAGTCCCCTCAGCCCTGCTGTTGGAGTGTCCGGGTCTGTCTGCCAGAGCAGCGAGGCTGGATCCGCCACTGCTGCAGCATCTGGGCCTGTCAGCCCCGCCGGGGTTCACGGGGACCAAGGGGCGAGGATGGGTCCGCCCCCAGACATGGCAGAAAGAGCCTGGACAGCAGGGCTTGGGGGCTTCCTTAGCCCAGCAGTGGCGGGAAAGTCCCCTGACATGGCAGCCAGAGCCCAGAGAGCAGGCTTGGGGGCTTCCTTAGCAAGGTGGTGGTGGGAACACCCCCAGGCTCTGCAGACAGAGCCCGGACAACAGGGCATGGGGGCTTCCTTAGTTTGTCGGTGTCGGCAATATATTATTTTATTAGGGTTTGCAAACTGTTGCTATTCTAACTCCATCATTCCTGTGTCATTTATTAGTTGGAATGTACTTAGAAGTAAAATATTGCATAAAGATGTCTGGATTAGAAGTAGACAAGAACGTGGAATTGGAATTGGCTTGAGGTCAGGCTCTTGCTGAGTCTGCAAGTATAAGTTTTAAGGGACATAGCGAAGATCAGGCATAGAGGTCCAGGGGAGTGATGTAGCTGTGGTTCCACATTGAGTCCTTTTTCTGGTGGAGGTGTGCTAGATGTTCAGTGGTCACGATACTCATGCAGAGTGAAGGCCCACCAGAGCAGAAAGCCTGGAATAATAAGCTTGCTGCTTAGCTTTAGATTCATGAAAAGTTGTGGGTCATGCTTAATCAAAACTTAGGCATTCACCATCTTAATGTGTACAGAACTTTCTTCTGGCCACATCTTTCTTTTTTCTATGTATTTCCTCTTCATTACACTTAAAGTAAGTTTAACTGTGCAAACCACACCTTGGTGAGAAACTCAGGTTTTATTTTATATTCATTATGAAGCTTTAGAAGGGGCTAAGCAGCTTAAACGCTTCATTCTATTGGGATTGGTGATCTGCAATGGACCCTGAGTGCCCCTAGGTCTTCCTGCTGGATGTGTCAGAAATGCAAAACCCTGACAGCTCATTACTATTTATCAAGGTTGATTCAGCAGGGGAGGACCATGAAAATGAGGTAATATCCTGTAGACAGAGAATGGACATGGATCTGCTTACCACAGAGTGGCAAGTTCCCCAAACTCACAGTCCTCTCCAATAATGCAGTCCACTGTGTGTGCTGCCACTCACCTCAGTCCGCCTGCATCACACTCGCTGTACATGGTAGGGCATGAGGAGCTGATGTAAATATGAACTGTGGCTACTGCTTTGCTCTGACTAATAATATCCCCTTTGTTACTGAACTAGAAGTTTTGTGTCTTCTGCTACCATTCCTCAAAAAGCAAGCAGTCAAATCTTACTGGTTTTTAAGTTGGGTAAAATCCCAGACCCTTCACTGTTCTTGAAAATTATATCCAACCTATTGGCAAAAAAAATTTTAAATTATAGCTTTCTATGCTGGTAGAGATGCAGAGAAAATGGCACTCTGGTACCAGCCTTTTGGGAAGCAATTTGACAATAATATACATTGGTGTACATTTATTGGCAAATTCACTGATTTTATACATCAAATATGTGTGGACTTTACATGTCAAGCATACCTCAAAATCATTGTTTAAAAGGGATAGCCAATATACAATTTATACAAGCATTTTAGTGTGAAATCTCATTTCTGGGAATCTATTCTATCAATATGAGGGTACATAAAGGTATATGTACAACAGTGTTCATTAAAGCACTCATCACAATTAATACTGAAAACCATCAACAGGGTAATCCTTCAAGCTCGAGAAGAGAGCAGTTAGACCTCCATTTATTGATCTGAAGATATTCTCATCACGAATTGTTAACTGTGGAAAGCAACTTCCAAGAAAATAAATGTATAGTGTGACCATTTTCGTGGAAGAAATGACATAAATCGTATGAAACAATCTTGATTAACAAAAAGAAGTGGAGAAGCAGAAACAGTAGATATTGACATTGGTTGTCTGTCTAGGATGGGGGTGTGGATAGAAAACCTCCTTGATGTCTGTTCTAGGATTATGGAGATTGCCGCCTCAGGGAGAAAAGTAATACATTAGCTACTCTAGGTGCATGGGCACCGAAAGTCTTATTACAGGAAGTACTCTAACTTATCCCTGACCTCTGAAGTTTTGCAAGAAGGGCTTTCTCTAGCCCACAATGGCAATCCCAGTGCCTCTTTGGCACACAGACCTGGTAAGTGAATAGAAAGTGAGTACAGTTGCCCAGAGGCACCAGGCACTGCAAGAAAGAAAAGGGATGGCACCCAGGACCCCTTCAGAAAATGCTATTTAGTAGTACAACCGGGCGGGGGGCGGGGTGTTGTGGTTGGGGGGAATGAGAGCCTAGAAAGAAAACTCTGGTGGAATCTCCCTTCCCCTCTCCATCTCTTCCTGCACCCAGGCTCAGCCCCTCATCTTCCCCTAAGCCCCATTCTCAGCACTTTGCTGAGAGGAGCAGCCGCTTTCCCCCGCCCTCTGGGCTAATCCAGGTTCTGGTTTGTCTGGGGTGGGGCCCAATCCTGTAGTGGGCTGGCACACACAGTCCTGCTTTATTAAGCCCTGGACTTGTCCTAAGGCAGCAGGACCAAGCCTGGCCGCGGAATCTTTGGTACCAGTAACAGGACCTCTGCCAAGCAGGAGAGCCCACCTGCTGCCATGGGCCGCTACCGCATCCACGTGTCCACCGGGGCCTGGCTCTTCTCGGGGTCTTTCAACCGCGTGCAGCTGTGGCTGGTGGGGGAGCGCGGGGAGGCAGAGCTGGAGCTGCAACTGCGGCCATCACAGGGCCAGGTGGGTGGGGGAAGTAGGGACTCAGAACCTGGAAGGGCTGGGCTTGCCACATAGGGCGGGCGAGGGCAACACAGGAAGCTCGGAGCCAGTGAAGGAGCATCCATGCTGGCTGGAATTCCGATGAGAAGAGATAAACTACACCTGGATACATGAGAGGGTCAGAGCAAGGGCCACTAGGGGCTCAATCCCTTTCTCCCTTCCTCCTCCACTCAGCCTTAACTCCTTTCCCAAGTGACCCCAGGCCAGTGTCATTATGGGATCTGTGTTCAAAGGAGAAGGGTCCTCTGAGAGCGCAGGCGCAGTGAATTCCATTAATGGACAGTGTAGGTGACAATGCTCATTCCTCAATTCAAGACACCACTGGCCTCCCCATACATCCTTCATCCTCCAGTTGCTGTTGGGTGCAGGTGTTGGGGGAGGAAAGCTGTTTTTGGAGCCTTTTCCCCGGACTCCACAAAGGATCCCCGCACCCTCAGTTAAACGTCCTCTCCCGGGTCCCCACTACTAAGTCTCACCGGGTTCTGGTCCCCACAGGTGGAGGAGTTTGAACAGGACATTCCCCAGGACTTGGGGCCACTGCAGTTTGTGAAGTTGCGCAAACACCACTCCCTGGTGGACGACGCCTGGTTCTGCGACCGCATCACCGTGCAGGGCCCAGGAGCCTTAGAGGAGGCCGCCTTCCCCTGCTACCGCTGGGTGCAGGGCGAGGACCTGCTGACCCTGCCTGAGGGCACTGGTGAGGGGCCGCCTCAGGGAAGTGGGTGCAGGGCTTAGGGTGTACTGGGGAAGAAAAAGATAGGGGATAGAAAGATAGAGGAAGGTCCTAGGGGTTTAAAAAGCACGTGCTCAGCAGGTTAAAGGTGGACAAGACAGGAAACAAGGGGAATGTTATACACAGAATGGAAAGTGGAAGTGGGACTGGACAAGGAAATAAGGGATGTGTAGATCCCACCTCTCAAGGTGTGCCCTGGGAAAGAGAGGTGCAGCCATACTGGAAAACAGAAGAGACAAGGTAAAGGGGAAAGGAGACCTCCGTGTGACTAGGAACAAGTTGGGGCAGGGACAGGTAAGGCTAGCACATGGGACCCCTGAGAGGAGACAGGGAAGGGGAGCAAATAAATGATATGACCATGAAGAGCTGGTTTGGATATGACAACATGGAAGGCATCTGTGAGAACAGGGAGCACACGGGTGGGGTGGGGATGAATGAGGACAGCAAACAGAATCTGTCACCTTAGGAAATAAGTACGAGAGACAATTGAGGGAAATGACAGGTAAGACTGGAAACCTGAACTAAATGTCTTTGAGGCACAAGTAAGTATCAGTACCGATGAGGGCAGGATTAAGTCAGGTTGCCAACTATAAAATATGTGCAATCAAGGAAAGGTAAGGTGAAGCCAGGTAAATGTAGCAACATGGATCCACTACTTGGTTTGGCACACATAGAATACCTTATCCCAGGGAACAGGTGACAGTGGAAGTAGGCTGAGGTCAGAGGATGTAAGTGTACCTAACTTGAAATATGTCATTTTGGAGAACAGCTTAAGGTGTGGACAGGGAAGGACCAGAACAGGGGAAATTAACAAAGGAATGTTTGATAATATAGGATAGATGTTGACATTTCAGCTGATTAAGAATGCAATTCATAGATAATGAAGAAGAGATAGATAGATAGATGATAGATAGATAGATAGATAGATAGATAGATAGATAGATAAATTAGAGTTAAGTGTTACATTAAGGTGTCAAAAAATGGGATGTTCCTCTCAGGACAAATCTGAGATCGGAGATTGGTAAAATGAAGAAAAGGGAGTGGGTGAAGATGAATGATTAGTAAATTACTACTAAGTAGGGAGACAGAGCCAGAAAAAAATGGCAAAAGAGTATGATGCCATGCAACTAAGAAATAGGAGATTGGAAGAAGCCAGGGCATAGCATGAGCTTGGAGAAAGTATTGAAGTCAATTGCCTTAATGTCTCCCCAGCCCGCCTGGCAGGAAACAATACCTGGGATGTGTTCCAGAAGCACCGAGAACAGGAACTGGAGGAAAGACAGCAAATCTACCGGTGACCACCCTATTACAAGCCTCCCAATTGTAACCCCTTCCCTGACAAATTCCTCCATCACTGACTTCTATCCCCTTCCTTAACCTTTGTCCCCATCTGCTAGCTGGGCCACCTGGAAGGAAGGGTTACCCTTGACAATAGCTGCAGACAGTAAGGATGATCTACCAGCAAATACAAGATTCCATGAGAAGAAGAGGCTGGACTATGAATGGTCAGCAATTGCAGGGTGAGGAAATGGTCAGAGTGGAGTGGGGCTGGTGGATCCAGAAACAGGTAGGATTTGGTAAATTGATGGTTTCATCTTTGATGTCTGCTCTAGGCTTATGGAGATTGCCATCAAATATGTTTATGCCCTCCTGAGATCCTGGAACAATCTGGAAGATTTTGATCAGATCTTCTGGGGACAAAAGACCGCCCTGGCTGGTCAGTTATTTCCCTGGTCTCCATAACACATTGGCCCTATTAATGAGCTGTCACACTCTACAGTCCCCAGAACTGCTTGCCCAAAAAGAACTTATACAGGGGAATCTCCCAGTGGACTCATGAATGAAAATATATGGGCTGGGTATGGAGGAGTCATGTGACTAAATCCTTGGGGTAGAGTCTCAAGGAGAGGGACATTGGGTTGTGGTGAATATCCTCCTCCTAACCTCCACTCCAACCCCACAGAGAAGGTTCACCAGCGCTGGCAGGACGATGAGCTTTTTGGTTACCAGTTCCTCAATGGCGCCAACCCCATGCTGTTGAGACGCTCCACCTCTCTGCCCCCCAGGCTGGTGCTGCCCTCAGGGATGGAGGAGCTTAAGGCCCAGTTGGAGAAAGAACTCCAGGTACAACCGCCAGCCCTTTACTGTGTTCTTGTCTGTGTGAGGAGTCAAGTGGTGAAGGGGAGGGACCAAAGGTGAGTCAGGGAAGGGAGGCTGTAGTAAACACTGCCCTTGGGTGCAGAGTTCTCTGCTTGAAAAACCTAGAGGTGATAAAGTATATAAGAAAAAGCAGCCCTATCCGGTTTGGCTCAGTGGATAGAGCGTCAGCCTGCAGACCCAAGGGTCCCAGGTTCGATTCCGGTCAAGGGCATGTACCCTGGTTGCGGGCACATCCCCAGTAAGAGGGTGTGCAAGAGGCAGCTGATCGATGTTTCTCTCTCATCTAGCTCTCTGTCCCTCTCCCTTCCTCTCTGTAAAAAAAATCAATAAAATATATTAAAAAAAAGAAAGAAAGAAAAAGCATCAAGGCTTTATATTGCCAATAAAGCCAACCATTAGGAGATGTTGGGGAAAGAAGCTTGGACAACCTGACAAGGGGAGAGCGTGGCATACCTGTGGTACACAATCAACTGGCATACCCACTTCTAAAACTACCTCTGACACCAGCAACCCACATGTCTCTAGGGAAGCCTCCTTTCATGGGGTCTTAGCCCTCCCTGTAAAATGAGAGAACTTGAACCTGATGCTCTGGTGCTTCCTTCAGTTCTGCCTCTGGGACTCTGGTACTGATGTAGGATAGTGGCAAGAAAAGAGAGTGAATGTCTTTACATTTCTTCACCTTTCTCTTGGCCCTGTGGAGATATGCTTTCAACTCTAACCATGGATATGGTCCTCTGTTCCTCAGAGTGGTTCCCTGTTTGAGGCTGACTTCATCCTACTGGATGGAATTCCAGCCAATGTGATCCAAGGAGAGAAGCAGTACCTGGCTGCCCCCCTTGTCATGCTGAAGATGGAACCCAGTGGGAAACTGCTACCCATGGTCATCCAGGTGAGGTGTCCTGGGTATCCCATTCCCAACACTGCTCTGTGTTCATCCCTCACTCTGCCAAGGGACAAAGACAGCTGTCTCTTGTCATCTACACCTGCCTCACTCAATAAGACCTGTCCTTGCCAAAACCGGTTTGGCTCAGTGGATAGAGTGTCAGCCTGCGGACTGAAAAGTCCCAGGTTCGATTCCCGTCAAGGGCACATACCTTGGTTGTGGGCACATCCCCAGTAGGAGGTGTACAAGAGGCAGCTGATTGATGTTTCTCTCTCATCTATGTTTCTAACTCTCTATCCCTCTCCCTTCTTCTCTGTAAAAATTCAATAAAATATATTTTAAAAAGAAAAAAGACCTGTCCTCATCTCCAGTCTCTCTTTTCAACCTTGCAGCCTGCTCAATACTCACCTGAAATTGCCTTTTTTAGAGTCATATGGTCTTTGTTGGTTCTTACCCTAAGGCTTCCAATCTCTTTCTGACCTTTGAATCTCACCAATCAATTGATGAGAACTGTCAGGTATCTCACACGTCCAGCTTCTCCTTTCTATTCTACCATCCTAACTTACACCCTCATCAGGTTTCTCTCAGTCCTTCTGGTCACCTCTTTCCAATTCCTCTGGCTTTGAACCTGACCAGTAAGGCACTCACGCTTTCCCACAGATAGTGAAAGGATGAGTGGAAGGTTCCTCATTCCTCCTACTAGATTATAACCCTCTGGTAGAAAACAATCTCAGTGACCAGTATTTCCCCCAGAATACTAAGCATAGTGTATAACATATGATAAGGTTAATGGATGCTTAATTTATCTTGATTGCAGATCCAGCCTCCCAACACCAGCTCCCCCATACCACCTCTGTTCCTACCTTCAGATCCTCCACTTGCCTGGCTCCTGGCAAAGACCTGGGTCCGAAGTTCAGATTTCCATCTACATGAGCTTCAGTATCACTTGCTGAACACTCACTTATTGGCTGAGGTCTTCACTGTGGCCACCATGAGGTGCCTCCCAGCATTGCACCCTGTCTTCAAGGTACATCCTCTACCCTCCATTTCCCATCTCTCTCACATCCCAGAGAAAGGAAATGTGCAACAGTTCTCCAGAATTTAAAAAACCTAAGCCATCTGGTTGGGAACATATTAACAAGGTTTCTTCTAATTAGCGAGTGTCCATGTTATTGTAACAAAAAAATCTTTATAGGAATTTGTGAATGGAGAAGAGGAGATGGTAGTGTCAGGACTTTGAGCCTTGTGGTTTTATTTCTAGAGTTTAAATTATCTTTATTTTGAGATTGTCATAGATTTTCATGCAGGTTTTTTTAATGCAGAGAGATGCCAACTATTGTATTAAGTCAAGTCACTTAGCATATATTTAGCATTTATTGTAAGGCATCTCTGATATTCTCCAACAGGGTCTGTTGTGGAGTAGGAATATAATCTGATTTTCAAAAAGTATTGCTCTGTGTTCAGAAAGTTAGCATTTAACTGGGAAGACAAATGGTATACATAAAAAATAACCAGATGACAGTATCTAGAAATAAACTTTGAAATCAAGAGAGAAAGCAATAAACACTATATTTTTTATGGAGAATGTTCCACCACAACTTAGGAATCATTAAATAGAACATGGAAGGGATAAAAGAGTAACCCAAGAGGTTATTTAACCTGCCAATGAGAGGTGCGTGGCATGGTAGTTAGATCAATGTAAAGGAAAATGCAAAGACCTTGTGATGAGAGGAAATAGTAGTTGCAGCATGCTGGGTGCATGATTGAAGAGAAAGCTAAGTGGTCTGAGCTGCTGCAACAACTAGGAGCCAACTAGATAGATACTGTTTAACTGATCTAGAAATATTGTTATTAAAACAAACAAACAAACAAAAAAACAGTGAGCCTAGAATCTATTGCTAGCCAGAAGGCAGCAAAAATAGCCTTGTGCTTGCTTAAAAATGTTTTTGAAATCTTGATGACACTTGACATATAGTAGCAGGAGGGAAAATGATACAGGCTTAAGATCAGGATCGATTAATTGTCAGAAACAATACAAGCAAGAAAATCCAGTTTGAGGTGAAAGATGAGATGCTCAGTTTTTGGTACATGGAGTTTGATGTGATAGCAAGATATGTGAGAATATGCTAGGTAGAATATCTGAATTGTGCTTTTTCCAGGAGACACACATTCATCCCCAAACCTGTCCATTGGAAGCAATGACCCCTTAGGGTTGTAGAGTAACATAGACATGGTAGACACTAACAGAATTCCTTTATCTTGGATTTGATTGACTTTATGATGCCTTTCCATCACCAGCTTCTGTGTATCTTAGTGGTTGAACCAAATTTTATCTTTAAAAATCCCCCTTTCACAGCCTCCTCTACACCTGTCTCCCCTCACCATAACAACTTCATCCCATGGTAAACAGCTGAGTTGTTATCAAGCCACTCAGTAGGGCTAAGCCTGCCTGCTTCACAAAGGTTACCTGCACAGGCTCTGCATTCAAACTTCTGGTGTATGAATCCTAAATTCTCGCCTCAGTTCTTACCAGATGTGCGCTCAGTGTTCTCATCTCTACATGGGTTTAAGAGCCTCATCGTGGAGTTGATGTGGGATAACAGAACAAGGGGCTAAATGCTGTAAAATAGTAGTTCTTGCTATTATGATTAGTTCTTTGTCTGCTGGTATCTTCAGTCCTCATGTAGACTTTGGGCTTTCTATGATACTCAGCATCTTTTTGAATCTTTCTAAAGTTTCAGAACATTGTGAGTTGCCTTGATATGTTGTTACCAATGATATCAGTTGGGTCCTTCCCTCTCTGCAGCATCACCCACTCAAATAAATAACAATATTGCATGAATACTCCATCTCAGGATGAAAACAAAATTGTTTGAGACAAAAGGAAATGCACATGAGGATCAAATGGTTTTTTATAATGACCAAGATAAAGCAGGATAAAATAAAAATGCCTAATTGGTGGTGGGAAGAGGTTTGACAATAGCCCCTTGGCTGATAAAGAGGGTAGATCAATATGGTTCCTTTAATTCTGAAAGTACCCTACCCACCCCACCCCTATCCATAAAATTTTAAAAATTCAAGAGTAAAACAATTAGAGATTGGAGGAACATATTTGAAAATTAGTAGAAAGGCCATTTTAAACTGTAAGGGTATGAATGATAGAAAAATTATTTTTAAAAAATCAAAAGTTAAAGGGCCGATTCCCATAGAACATCTATACTCAAGGGGGAAATAATAAAGGTAATGATAACAGCTACTGTTCAAGGACGTCTGTGTGCTAGGCAATGTGCTGAATACTCTCATATGTTATACACATAAGCATCACCACAGCACCTGTGATGAGACCCTATTGTCATCCCTGTAAAGAGATAAAGAGATGGGAGCTTAGAGGGTTTATTATCTTGGTCAAGTATCAGAATTAAGTGGTAAAGTGTATATTAAAATCCAGGTCAGTCAGACTCCAAAGCTCAACTCACAGGGGAATAGGAGAACATGAGACTAAGAGAACAGAAAGGCAAAAGCAGACCAGCCTGCAAAGGCACTAGCAGATATGGAAGTGTCAAGATGAAAGAAAGTCACCATGTTGAGTGCAACTCCCTAAATAAGAAGGACCCAAGTATTTCCTCCATAAACCACCCCCTCCAACCTTCTCCATCCAGCTCCTGATCCCACACACACGCTACACCCTGGACATCAACACAAGGGCACGAAACCAACTCATCTCAGATGGGGGCGTGTTTGATAAGGTAAGGAGATAGAGTGTGGGGATACCTAATCATCCAGCTCTGCATGACCTCCAGTCACTTTCAAGATTCCAGGGCCCCCTGTGTGAATGTCCTAACCCTTAAATCCACGAGTCTTGTCTCTTTGTCCCAATATCTTTCAATCTGAAAAGGCCACATTTGACCACTTTATATACTGTGCCATGTTCTCCAGCTCTGTTTCTCCCCTTCAGACCTCTCATATCTATTGGTACAGGTAACAAGCTCAGGTGGAGGAGGCCATGTGCAGTTGATCTGTCGGGCAATGACACAGCTGACTTACCGCTCCCTCTGTCCTCCTGAAGATCTGGCTGACCGGGGCCTGCTGGGAATCCCAAGTGCCCTCTATGGCCATGATGCTTTACGGCTCTGGGAGATCATTGCCCGGTGGGTGAGACTGGGAGCTTAGAAATACAGGGACATTGGGAATAGTGAGAATGGGGCTTTAACCTGAGTTCACCATGAGGTCAAAGGAATACAGAACAAGAAGGTTGAGACAGGAGAAGCAAAAGACTCCATCAAGGAGAAATGAGGAACAGTGAGGAGATATTGGGCCGAATCTGAGAATGGGAAAGCTAAAATAGACAGCAGGCAGCGTTGTGTGGGTGAGTAAAACCAAGGGGTCTGGTGGAATTGGGGATTTTGTTACAAAGAGTGACTATCAACCATGTGTATGGAATTCTTAAAACTAATGATCCACATTTTCTTCCTTTCTAAGCTAGTGTGTACAAAGAACTAGGAGATGTTCCAAAAGGGCAAGCCTTGTCAGATCTGTCCCCAGATACAGTGAGAGTCAGATGGATAGACTCCACAGAAAAGGAGTAGCAGTCAGAGGCTGTAGCCTTGTACTCTCAAGAAGCTCAGCTCTCTTCTCCTCTGGGCAGGTACGTGGAGGGGATTGTCCACCTCTTCTACCACGGGGATGACATCGTGAGAGGGGACCCTGAGCTACAGGCCTGGTGTCGGGAGATCACTGAGGTGGGGTTGTGCCAGGCCCAGGACCGAGGTAAGATCCCTACCCAGAGAAGAGTACTCCTTGGACACTCTGCTGAGAACCCCTTCTCAGTCTTGCCCTTCTGGGGACATGACCCCAACCCCTCATCACGCCCATTCCTCCACACATAAAACATCTGAATCCCATTCCCATCTCCTAAGACTCAGAACAATTCTAGAAACCCATGGATTGTCTTCCTCAGAGACCCTCATGCTTTTTCATAGATGCCCCTCACCTGCCAGTGGGAATTATAAGGCCAGAACCACAGCCAGTAAGAAATCTGCCCATGCCCTGCAAGGCTGTCTCCTAATGATTGTCTATTTTCTTACTTAAGGATAGAAATGGGGAGATTATTCCCACCAAAGCCCATGACAGCCCATCCTAGCTTTCCCTCCCTTTTCCTCCTTCCTTCTACTGTCCAGCACTTGGAGAAGATCCAGACATCACGCACACCTGCCACAGTGCAAGGTCATTTCTAGATGTAGTCTTAATATTGTATATATTTTGACTTAACCCCAAACTCAGTGTCATGATCCTTGGGATTCATGTTCCTTAGGCAAAAGTGCCCTCCTCACCGGTGAACTACCTTCAGGTCCCCTACCCCATTTTTTATCCATAATGAAGAAATAGCCTTTCTTGAGCTCTTCCAATATTAATATTCTTCTCTCTAGTACACATAGGCAGCTGGGACTGTTTTGAATCATCTTTTAGCTCCTTGTCCCTTCACACTTCACACCAATACCTTGAATCCCTTCTACCCCCTCCATGCAATGATTTTAGCCAATAGCTTAGAGCTATTACCTATAACCAGGCCCCAGGATGCAAACATTAGTAAACCACATGCCTACCCTAGAGTGGAGTCTTACCTCAAAGTATCTAGGGCTGTACCTTCCCCATTCATCCAACAGCACCTCAACAACCCTTCACAACCAAAATCTCTGTAGTATGTCCCAGTTCTGGCCATCAGGCTCCACATGCTATAAAAGACCCTCTCATTCTCTCCTTCATGCTTCTCCCCATGAAATATCCACATCAGAGCACTTGTAAAACTTATTTGACTGTGAGCTTTAACCACTTGCACTCACACTGTTCTCCCTCAGCTTTCATGGTTCTCGTTGTGCCATCGTTCTCTCATCACTCTCATTAAAGGCAGAGTGTTAATATTTTCTCTTCCCAGACCTATTCATTGAGAAAGCCATTTAATCTCTTTGACTTTTAATATCCTTTCTCTGAAGTGAATATAACTCTTGTCCCAAATGAAATAATGAATGTAAAAAGTAGACACATGTGTAAAGCAATCAATGTAAAATGATTGTGATCATATGCCCCACTCCAAAAACTTACCTCCCCAATTTGATCAGCAAATATAAGAGGTGAGCAAGCCCTTAAACTTCCTGAGCAGCATCTCAATTGTAAATTGAGTGGAATAGGACAGTGGATTTGGTGCTGTTCCAGCTCCAGCATGAGTTTATGACTTCTCTTTTTTTCTGCATTATAGCCCAGATACCTGAAACTACTATCTGGGAATGGGAGGGCAACCTTGGTATTCTTTTGTTTTTGTTGTTAATACTCACTGGAGTATATTTTTCCATGGACTTTTAGAGAAAGTGGAAGGGAGAGGGAGAGGCTCAGAAGGAGGAATATCTATGTGAGAGAGACACACCGATTGGTTGACTCATGCACATGCCCTGACCTGGATGGGGAGCAAGCCTGCAACTGAGGTACATGTCTTTGAACAGATTGAACCCAGGACCATTTGGTCCATGGGCCCATGCTCTGTCCACTGAACCAAACTAGCTAGCGCAACCTTGGTATTCTTAATGAGTTTTGGGAAGAGTAAGCATTTTATTAAAATAAAACAAATATGGAGAAAAATTAATGTTATAAATCATTGGCCTACAACTTGAACTTTTAGTAAGGTAACATACCTATATAATTAGCACAAAGAACAAAAAACATTACCAGTTGCCCAGAAAGCCCCTTGTATGCTATTCTAGTCCTTGCCCATCCAAAGGTAACCATTTCATATTGCACAGGTTAATTTTGCCTGTTTGAACTTTACACAAATGAAAATACAAACATGCAATCACTAAGGTCTCAAAATATGTTTGAAATTTACCCATGCTGTTGTGACATGCAGCATGTAGTTCATTGTTCTCATTGTATATTATTCTATTTTGTGAATATGACAAGCTTTATTTTTTCCTTTCTACTATTGATGGGCATTTGAGTTGTTTCAGTTTTGAGGCAATTAATGTCATTGCTGCTGTGAACATTGTTGTATGTACAATTCTGTTGGGTGTGTATCTAGAAGTGAGATCACTGGATCATAGGATATGTGTATGTTTAGTTTTAGTGGTTTCTGACACTTTTCCAATGTGCTTGTATACATTTAACTCCCTCCACAGAGTATGAGTTATAATCAATATATTCTCAAATATTTGAAAAAATACTTCGGTCATATTGTGAATATGTTGTCCTAGGTTTAGTAGCCACATGGATATCTTCCTTTGGGTGGAGCCTGTTATTCTTTTGTGCCATTTTATTTTGGGTTGTCTACCTCTCTCTTACTGTTTTTAACCACTTTTTGAATACTGGATATTTGACCAACCAGTCTCTCAGCCCTTCCCACTCTCCACCTTATAAACAATGGACTGAGGGGCTTTACATGGACCATCTCCATGGACCATATCCTTTATAAGGTAACTATTATTATCTCTATTCTCAGAGCAAACTAAATAGCAGCTCAGAGAAGCTAAGCAATTAGTCCAAGGTAATGCAGTTAGTCAGCAGCAAAGCAAGGACAGGTTCCTTGACTAAATTATTAGCTATATCACCTTATATATCTCATATCTCCTTTTCCTGACTTACTTATACAGTATACTTATCACCATCTAACAAACTGTGTGTAATTTTACTTAGTTATTCTGTTTATTACCATTCTTCACTACACAGATTCTCTTTTGCCCACATGGATTCCCAATGCCTACATAGTAGTTCATTAATTTTCAAATGAATGAATATTATCTAGTTCTAATTTGTGGACATCCAAGTTATCAGCATTTATTTCCTTATCTCCTTTGGAACTGCAGTTTCTAAGCTTTGTTCTTTTTTCTAGGTTTCCCTGTGTCCTTCCAGTCTCGGTCTCAGCTCTGCCATTTCCTTACCATGTGCATCTTCACATGCACTGCCCAGCATGCAGCAGTCAACACGGGCCAGGTATGGACAGCTGAAAGCCAGGGTCTCTGAGAGAAAGGTTCTGGGCTAGGAGACACTTGAGGGAGAGAGCTGGGGTCTAGGGTCCTGAATCAGAGTTTCTGAGTGACTCCAGATTCTTCCTCCCCCAGTTCGACTGGTTTGCCTGGGTCCCTAATGCCCCGTCCTCAATGCGGATGCCCCCACCCACCACCAAGGAAGATGTCACAATGGACACACTGATGAGCTCACTGCCTAATGTCTTGCAGACCTGTCTTCAAATGTCCATCACATGGGTCCTTGGCCGGCCCCATCCAGATATGGTAAGAGGGGACCTCTGGAATTCTGAAGGGACTAATGGCTGACAAGGAGACATTAGGGTGAGGGACTGGAGTTTGGGTCCCTTTTTCTTGGTACTAGAAGATGATTGATCCTTTCTTTCTGCTTCAGGTACCACTGGGGCATCACAAAGAAGAGTATTTCTCAGGTCCTGAGCCCAAGGCTGTTTTAAGGCAGTTTCAGGCTGATCTGGACAAACTGGAAAAGGAAATTGTGGCCCGGAATGAGCAACTAAACTTTCCTTATGAATACCTGAAGCCCAGCCTCATAGAGAGCAGTGTTGCTATCTGAGCTCAAATTGTTCACCATTCAAATACTTGAGGTCCCCACCATGCTTAACATTTACCCCTGATATTTACTGTTTCCATGCATCTGAGTTGCTATGGTTCTGTTTTCTCCTCTTGAGTTTCCTACCTAAATATTTCACCTGCATGAGACAATGTCCTTACTTCTAGTTTCCCTAATAGAATGATCTTTACCTTGAAACCAACTCCCTCAGAAATCAAATACCTACTCATATAACATTTTCTTTCCCCTGGAAAGTTTGCCTTCTCCATTTGTCATAAAATCATTATATAATGAAGTTACATTATCATTGACATAAGTGATTGGAAATTTGTTTTTATGGTGTAACTAATTTTTTTAATATATTGGGAATTAAAAGTTAATTCCTTTTTTTTTCTGCTCTGGATAATCAGTTATCACAGCACTATTCATTGAAAAGCCCAATAATCTATAATGCTGACTAAATCAAGTTTGCATCTATGAATGAGTCTAATTCTTAACCTCCCAGTCATTAATTATACCACATTCACATAACTACTACAGCTTTATACTTAATATACCCTGCCATTTTATGACATATTCATCCAATTTGTTCTTTAGAGGTGCTTTGACTTGGCTTGGGCTTCTAGCCTTCCATAAAAATATTAGGATCAGTTTCTCTTGTTCCAAAAATAAAACCTCTTATGATTTTTATTGGAATTGCTTTGCATCTACATAATTTTTAAAATCTTAAGCTAGGACAATAAGTAATTCAGGGAGGAGAGACAAAATGGTGGTGGAATAGACAGACGTGTCCTGAGCCTTGTCCCAGAGCAAATAGAGTGAGCGGCTGAAACGAGTGGAATTCAGCCTGAAATGGCAAAGGAGACACAGCTGATGAGACAGTTTGCAGCTGGGAAGGGCAGAGGTCCCCTGGATAAAGGTGATATCAAGAATCTAGGCAAGAGAGTCTGCCGGACCTCTGTGCCCAGAGGGTCAGGGAGAAATTACAGGGCACCAAGCCACGTCCCTGAGGACAGGCAAAGCATCTGTGAAAAACAAAGGGACCACGGGACTGCAGGAGGTAGGAGATTTTGGACCTTGGAGTCTGAATTTTGGATCTGAGCTCAGAGGCAGCCCTGAAGGGCTGGCTGGACCATGCAGTGTTGGCAAGAGAGGAGCTTGCAGAGACGCAGTCCCTCCTCGCACTGGGAACTGTGCCTTTCTCCACTGAACCTAGTTCCTAGGACCTTTCAGATACAGACACTTACCCATGGCTGAGGTGTGGGAGAAGGTGTGGACTTGTGGAATCTGGGGAAAGTAGGCGGCGGTCCAGGAGAGGTGGTAGCGAGTCCGGTGCTGAGTCATATCTAAGCCCCAGTTGCCATTTTCTTCTGAGAGATAGCCCCTCTCTCCAGTCTCCAGGCAACCAATATAGCCACACCTAGATCCCACCCTAAATAATACAAAAGAATCTGAATACTCCATGAGGTCATAGGAACTGGCCTAAAGAGAAATCTTTAGCCCCAGTGACCGGAAACTGAGAAACAGTACAGTACAGACAACTGGAATCATAAGCCAGCCAAAGGAATGACACTCCACTTTTTTCACTTTTATTTTTATATTTTTTATTATCCCTTTTTTCTTTATTTTTTTCCTGTTTTTGTTTGTTTTTTCTTTTTCTTTTCATATTATTTTCCATCACTATTTTTATTTGCTATTTTTAATTTTTTATACCATTTTTGAAATCAATTTTTTTGTAAATTTATTATTTTTTCTTCTCATTCTCTTTCTTCTCATCCACTTATTCCCTTTCTACTTCCTCAATACAAAGTTGAGGTCCTCCCCATATTCATGCAATTCTTAATCTTATTTACACTATATAAGCTCAGTCTCTACAGATTCTGCCCCAATCCTCTTTGCTGGGTGTGTGGTGTTTGTATTTTGTTGTTGTTGTTGTTTACCTATTGGTTCTGTGGTGTCTTACCCCCACGTACATATATATATATATATATATATATATATATATATATATATATATATATATATATATTCTCCTTTTTATTCCTTTGTCTTTTATCCCTTATCTTTTTCTCTCTCTTCAATAGCATTTGTGCTCTCTTTTCTCTGCACTAACTCTCTTTGCTCAGGTGGTCACTTATACTGGGGTTATTGGTGTTGTGTATACATTTGTGCTTAGCTTCCTCTGTGTTGTGTCTTGTTGAGGTGAATTTTATCCTGTCTGGTCAAGGGGCTTGAGAGAAAGCCACATAACCAGACACCTAGAGAGGAAACTCCATCCACGAATGGGTCAATAACACCCCAGATCCAAGTATAGAGGCAGGAAGAATGCAGCAGTGAGGGAAATAGCATGAGTGAGTGAGGGAGTAAAAGAGGAGCATGTGGTCAGGTGGAGAGTGTGAGAGAGAGGGGTGGGGCACAGTTAGATCGCATAGGACCTTCAGGGGCAGGTTAATCAGGCTCACCTAAATAGGCAGCTTCTGCTACCATTGCAAACAGTACAGGGAGGCCAGCTTGTCCTTAGAGGCCTAGCCTTTTTGAAGGGGAGAGCTGCTGTAACTGGGTTCCCAGCCTCAACTCCTCCCAGAGTGCCCTCAGATAACACATGGGACTCTACAGCCACCCCTGCCAGGGACAGGCTGTGATCCCATGGTCAACGAGGCTCCAGCCACCTAGGGCACAGGCTCCTGTGAGTTTGGAAGTAGGCTCCCCTCTGACCAGCCCAATTCTTTAGCCCAGGGCACTGCAACCACGTGAACAGCAGACACATGAGCAGCCCACTCCTGTCCAAGGAGCAGCAGCCCCACGAACAACCACCACAGGCCTAAGAGCAGCAGCTCCATGTGACCTGCCCCTGTCCAAGGAGCAGCAACTGTGTGAACAGCCAGTTCCCCTGTCTGAGGAGCAGCAGCTGCTTGAGCAGCCCACCCACTACTGAGGAGCAGCAGCCCCATGCAGCTGGCCCCCCTCTGAGGAGCAGCAGCTTCACACAGCCCACACCCTGCACCTGTCTGAAGAGCAGCAGCTGTGCCACACGAGCAGCCAGCTGCCTTCCAAGGAGCAGCAGCTGTGCAAGCAGCCTGGTCCCTTCTGAGGAGCCGCAGCTGTGTGAGTAGACAGTCCCTTTCTGAGGAGCAGCAGCCGCATGAACTGCCTGCCCCCATCCGAGGAGCAGCAGCTGTGTGAGCAGCCTGCCCCCATCTGAGGAGCAGCAGCTGAGTGAGCAGCCCACCCCCTTCTGAGGAGCAGCAGCCACATAAGCAGACCACCCACATCCAAGGAGCAGCAGCCCTGTGCAGTTTGCACTGGTCCGAGGAGCAGCACCCACAGGCAGCCTGCACCTGTCCGATGAGAAGGAGCTGGGTGAGTGACCCGTCCCTGTCCATGGAGCATCAACAGCATGAGCAGCTCACTCCCACGTGAGGGGCAGCAGCCGCATGAGCAGACCGCCCCCCCATCTGAGGAGAAGCAGCTGCATGAGCAACCTGCACCCATACAAAGAGCAGCAGCCCTGCAAGCAACCTGCCCCTGTCCAAGGAGCAGCAGCATCACGAGTATCCCATCCCATCTGAGGAATAGCAGCAGCACGCAGCCAGCCCCCATCTAAAGAACAGCAGCCACTCAAGCAGTCCACCCCTGTCCAGGAAGCAGCAGCCACATGAGCAGCTGGCCCCCATCCAAGGAGTAGCGGACACGAGCAACCTGTCGCCATCCGAGGAGAAGCAACCTCATAATCAACCCACCCCCATCCAAGGAACAACAGCTATACAAGCAGCCTCCCCCACCAGCCAGAGGAAGCACCACTGCTGTGAACAGCACCCACCAGAGGAGCCGCTGCCAACTTGAGAAGCAGCTGCTACTGTAACTGCCCGAGGAACAACCACAGCCAGAGAAGCCACTGCCACCAAAGGAGCAACCCCTGCACAGCTCGACATCTACATCAGTCGGTGAGACCAAAAATGGGTAGACAAAGATATCCCCAAAGGAAAGAAAAGGAGGAATCACCAGAAAAGCAGCTAGGTGAAACAGAGGCATGCATTACGTCAGAAAAAGAGTTCAGAATAAGTGTCACAGAGTTTATAAACCAGATGGAAGAAAAAATCAACACCTTATGTAAGAATCAAGAAGAAATAGATGAAAAAATCAACTTATGAATCAAGAAGAAATGAAGAGTGATATAACTGCAATAAAAAACACCATGGAAAGTTTCAACAGTAGACTAGGAGAAGCAGAGGACCGAATTAGTGAACTATAAGACAGGGAAGCAAAACACAGCCAAACTGAATTGAACTGGAGAAAAAAATTAAAAGACAGAAGGAAAGCCTAAGGGAGCTATGGGACAACATGAAACAAAGCAACATATGAATAATAGGGGGTGCCAGAACAACAGGAAGAGGAACAAGAGTTAGAAGAATTATTTGAAGAAATAATGTCAGAAAACGTCCCTGATGTGGCAAAGAAAAGAGTCACACAAGCACAGAGAGTCCCAAACAGGATGAACCCCAAAAGACCCGCACCAGGACACATCATAATTACGATGGCTAATATTCAGGACAAAGAGAGAATCTTAAAGGCTGCAAGAAAGAGAAAGAAAGCTACATACAAGGGAGCTCCCATTACATTATCAAATTATTTCTCAACAGAAACACATCAGGCCAGAAAAGAATGGAAGGAAATTTACAAAGTGATGCAAAGCAATAGACTAAATCCAAGAATACTATATCCAGCAAGGTTATCATTCAAAATTGAAGGGGAAATAAGGAGCTTAACAGACAAAAACAATGCTAAAGGAGTTTATCACTACCAAGCCAGCAATGCAAGAAATGCTAAAGGGACTGGTGTAAAAAGAAATAAACAGGTAAGAAGGAATATAGACACAAAAAATAAAAATGGCTACAAATAAGTTCCTTTCAATAATAATTTTAAACATAAATGGACTAAATGCTCCAATCAAAAGACATCAAGTGGCTGAATGGATTAAAAAACACGACCCATATATATATGCTGTCTATAAGAGACCCACCTTAGAAAAAGGGACTCAAACAGACTGAAAGTGAAGGGATTGAAAAATATATTTCAGGCAAATGGAAATTAAAAAAAAAAAAAAAAAGCTGGGGTAGCAGTACTTATTTCTGACAAAATAGACCTCAAAGTAAAGTATATAACAAGAAATAAGGAAGGCCACTTCATAATAATAAAGGGATTGATACAACAAGAGGATATAACCCTGATAAACATATATGCACTCAATGCAGGAGCACCCAAATACATTAAAAAAAAAAAAACTCCTGGAAGATATCAAGGGAGAGATTGACAACAATACAATCATAGTAGGGGACTTTAATACATGACTGACATCACTGGATAAATCCTCTAGACAAAAAATCAGCAAAGAAACAGTAATTCTAAATGACTCACTAGATCAGATGGACCTAATGGACATCTTCAGAGAATTTCACCCCAAAGCCAAGGAATATACATTCTTCTCAAGTGCACATGGGACATTTGCAAAAATAGACCACATATTGGGTCACAAACAAAGTCTCCCCAAATTCAAAAAGATTGAAATCATATCAGTCATTTTCTCAGAACACAATGGCCTAATATTAGAAATAAACTACAATAAAAACATTCCAAAAAATTCAAACACTTGGAAGCTGAATAGCATGCTAATAAATAATGATTGTGTTATCAATGAAATCAAAGAAGAAATTAAAAACATCCTGGAGACTAAAACAATAAAAACAAAACAATGCAAATATTATGGGACACAATGAAAGCAGTCCTGGGAGGGAAGTTTATAGCTCTATAGGCCTACCTCAAAAATAAAAGAAAAAATGGTAGTAATTCATCTAACTCAACAACTCAAAGAATTAGAAAGAGAGTGACAAGAAAAGCCCACAGTGAGCAGAAAGAAGGAAATATTAAAGATCAGGTCAGAAATAAATGACATAGAGACCAAAAACAAAAAACAAAACGAAAGATCAATGAAACCAAGAGCTGGTTCTTTGAAAGGATAAACAATATTGATGAACCTCTAGCCAGGCTCACCAAGAAGCAAAGAGAGGGAACCCAAATACACAAAATCAGAAATGAAAGAGGAAAAATAACAACAAACCCCACAGAAATACAAAGGATTATTTAAAAATACTACGAACAACTCTATTCTAACAAACTAGACAACCTGGAGGAAATGGACACATTCCTAGATAAATATAACCTTCCAAAACTTACTCAGGAAGATACTAAAAATCTCAATAGGCTGATAACTATGGAAGAAATTGAGCAGTCATCAAAAAGCTCCCAGCAAACAAAAGCCCGGGGCCAGATGGCTTCACAGGGAACTTTTACCAAACATTCAAGGAAGAAATAAAACCTATCCTCCTCAGATTATTCCAAAAAATTCAAGAGGAAGGAACACTTCCAAGCTCCTACTATGAATCCAGCATCACCCTAATACCAAAACCACATAAAGATAACACAATGAAAGAGAATTACAGACCAATATCCCTCATGAACGTAGATGCCAAAATCCTCAACAAAAATCTAGCAAATAGGATCCAGCAGTACATCAGAAAGATTATACACCATGACCAAGTAGGATTTATCCCAGGGATGCAAGGATGGTACAATATTTGCAAATCAATAAACGTGATACATCACATAAACAAATTGAGAGATAAAAATCACATAGTCATATCAACTGATGCAGAAAAAGCATTTGACAAAATCCAACACCCTTTCTTAATAAAAACTCTCAGCAAGGTGGGAATAGAAGGATCATACCTCAACATAATAAAAGCCATATATGAAAAACCCACAGCCAACATCATACTCAATGGGCAAAAACTAAAACCATTTTCCCTAAGAACAGGAACAAGACAGGAATACCCACTCTCACCACTACTGTTCAACATAGTGCTGGAAGTACTAGCCATTGTGATCACACAAGAAGAAGAAATAAAAGGCATCCAAATTGGAAAAGAAGAAGTAAAACTGTCCTTTTTCACAGATGACATGATATTGTACATAGAAATCCCTAAAGATTCCATCAAAAAATTATAAGATTAAATAAATCAATTTGGCAATATAGCAGGATACAAAATTAATGCCAAGAAATCTATGACATTTCTTTACACCAATAATGAACTTACAGAAAGAGAGACTAAAAAAGCAATCCCATTTTCCATCGCACCAAAAAAATTAAGATACCTAGGAATAAACTTAACTAAGGAGCTAAAAGACCTATATGCGGAAAATTACAGGACACTGAAAAAAGAGATAGAGGGAGACATAAATAGATGGAAGAACATACCATTTCATGGATTGGTAGAATCAACATCATTAAAATGTCCATACTACCCAAAGCAATCTATAGATTCAATGCACTTCCCATTAAAATACCAACAGCATATTTCACAGACCTAGAAAGAACTCTTCAAAAATTCATCTGGAATAAAAAAAGACCCCGAATAGCTGCAGCAATCCTGAGAAAGAAGAACAAAGTAGGTGGGATCTCAATACCAGATTTCAAGCTGTTTTACAAAGCCACTGTTCTCAAAACAGCCTGGTACTGGCACAAGAACAGACATATAGATCAATGGAATAGAATAGAGAACCCAGAAATTGACCCAAACCACTATGCTCAAGTAATATTTGACAAAGGAGGCATGGACATACAATGGAGTCAAGACAGTCTCTTCAATAAATGGTGTTGGGAAAATTGGACAGATACATGCAAAAAAATGAAACTAGACCACCAACTTACACCATACACAAAAATAAACTCAAAATGGATAAAGGACTTAAACATAAGACAGGAAAACATAAAAATACTAGAGGAATCCACAGGCAGAGAAATCTCAGACATATGCCAAAGCAATTTCTTTACTAATACCACTCCTAGGGCAATGGAAACTAAAGAGAAAATAAACAAATGGGACTACATCAAAATAAAAAGCTTTTTCACAGGAAAAGAAACCATCAACAATACAAGAAAGCCCACTGTATGGGAGAACATATTTGCAAATGTTATCACTGATAAAGACTTAATCTCCAACATTTACAGGGAGCTCATACAACTTAATAAAAGGAAGATAAATGATCCAATAAAAAAATGGGCAATGGACCTAAATAGATACTTTTCCAAAGAAGACAGAAGGAAGACTAAGAGACATATGAAAACATGCTCAAAGTCACTAATTATCTGAGAGATGCAAATCAAAACAACAATGCGTTATCATCTCACACCTGTCAGAATGTCTATCATCAACAAATCAACAGACAGTGCTGGTGAGGATGCGGAGAAAAAGGAACCCTCGTGCACTGCTGGTGGGAATGCAGATTGGTGCAGCCACTGTGGAGAACAGTATGGAGTTTCCTCAAAAAACTAAAAATGGAACTCCCATTTGACCCAGTGATCCCACTTCTAGGAATACATCCTAAGAAACTAGAAACACCAATCAGAAAGGATATATGCACCCCTATGTTCATAGCAGCACAATTCACCATAGCTAAGATTTGGAAACAGTCTAAATGCCCATCAGCAGATGAGTGGATTAGAAAACTATGGCACTTCTACACAATGGAATACTATGCTGCTATAAAAAAGAAGGACTTCTTACCATTTACAGCAACATGGAAGGACTTGGAGAGCATTATGCTAAGTGAAATAAGCCAGTCAGAGAAAGATAAATACCACATGATCTCACTCATTTATAGAAAATAAAGTACATTATAACCTCATGAACAAAAAGATATATACAGAGTCAGTAAAGCATGGAACAGACTGTCAAATTACAGCAGGAAGGCTGGGGAGTGTTGGGGAGGGGGCAAAAGAGATCAACTGAAGGACTTGTATGCATGCATATAAGCACAGCCAATGGACACGGACACTGGGGGTGTGGGATGAGGGCATGGAACAGGGGGTAGGCAAGGCTGGGGGAAGGTCAATGGGGGGAAAAAGGAGATATATGTCCTACTATGTGTAATACTTTAAATAATAAAATAAAATTTTTAAAAAGGAATACATAACACTTAATAATATATGTATATATTCACCCAATCAGGGAGCACCAACATATATAAAGCAACAACTAACAGATCTAAAGATGGAAACTGGCAAAACACAATTATAATAGGGGACTTAAATACATACTGATAGCTATAAATAGATAATTCAAACATAAAATCAGTAAGAAAATATTGGCCTTAAATGACACTTAGAACAAATGGACATAATTGACATTTAGAGAGCCTTTTATACATTCTTCTCTAGTGAACGTGGAACATTCTAAAGCATAAGCCATATGTTACAACACAAAAGGAGCCTCAACGTATTTACAAAGATTGAAATCATACCAAGCTTATTCTCTGGCTACAGTGCTATGAAATTGGAAATTAATTGCAAAAAGAAATCAGGGAAAACCACAAATATGTGGAGATTAAACAACATGCTACTAAACACAGACTGGGTCAAAGAAAAAACATACACACACACACACACACACACACACACACACACACACACACACACGTGGTCCAGTGCAAGAAATTCATGCACATTAAAAGGGGACCCAGAGTCAAGAACCTGACCACCCACATGCACCTCAAAAACCACGTGAGACCCAGACCCGGCCACCAGCCCCCATTGGGCTAGATCCAGACCCGACCAGTCCCACCCTTGTCAAGCCCTGCTGGGCAGGGGCCATAGCTTCAGGTCCCCTGGCCCAGCGCCAGGATGGGGGGCTTGGCCTAGGTCCTCCAAATGGGGTGGGGGGCATGCCTTGAGGTCCCCCATCAAGCCCGCCATGTGGGGGGCGGGGGTGCAAACTCAGGTCCCCTGGCCCAGCACCGGGAAGGTAGTGCAGCCTCAGCTCCCCCATCAAGCCCCATTGGCAGGGGGGCACAGCCCCAGGTCCCCCATCAAGCCCCTCTGGGTGGGGAGCATGGCTTAAGGTCCCCTATCAAGCCCCGTCATGCAGGGGTGCAGCCTTAGGTCCCCTGGCCCGGTGCTGGGGGGGATGTTGCCTGAGGTCCACCGGCCTGGCACTGGGGCAGGGGGAGCAGCTTGAGGTCCCCCAGCCAAGCCCCACCAGGTGGGGGTTGTGGCCTCAGGTCCCCTGTCCTGGCGCTGGGGCGGGGGTTGCAGCCTGAGGTCGCCCAGCCTGGCGCTGGGGCAGGGGGCGAAGTCTGAGGTCCCTGTCAAGCCCTGCCGGGTGGGGGTCATGGCCTGAGGTCCCCGGCCTGGTGCCAAGGCAGGAGGCGAGGCCTAAGGTCCCCTGTCAAGCTCCCACGGGGGTGGGGGAGGGTGTAGCCTCATGTCCCTGCTGATTGCTTATTAAGCTCCTTAAGGGAACTTGGCCTCAGCTGTGGGTGCATCCATCTTTGTGATGGAGTGATGGTCAATTAGCATATTCCCTCTTTATTAGAGAGGAGATATATACATGTGTATATATATCTATATGCCTAAGCGATCATTACAACCAGTCGACTGAATGATAACTCAACCAGTCACTATGACATGCACTGAACACCAGGGGTTAGATGCTCGACATAGGAGCTGCCCACTGGTGGTCAGAGGGCTCCCACAGCCAACCTCCCGTGGTTCCTCCCCACCGCTGGCTGGCCCCAATTGGCCCTGATCAGGACTGGGAGAGACAGCCCCAATCACTGGCCAGGCCAAGGGACCCCATCCGTGCACGTATTCATGCACCGGGCCTCTAGTGTGTGTGTGTGTGTGTGTGTGTGTGTGTGTGTGTGTGTGTGTGTATAATCTCCATCCCACATGCCCCCTGCTGAGGATTGAGCCCACAGCCCAATGTGCCCTTGACCAGAATCAAATAACCAGGGACCCTTCAGTCTGCAGGCTGATGCTCTATCCACTGGGCCAACCCAGCTAGGGCAAGAGCAGAATTAAATAAACTAAAGAACAAAGAAACAATAGAAGAAATTAATGCAACAAAGAATTGGGTCTTTGAGAAGATTGATAAAATTGACATAACATTGGCTACACTCAGTAAGGAATAGAGAAAAAAAGAACGAAATAAACAAGATAAAAAATGAAAGAAAAGTTATGAGGGGAAGAATCCAAGATGGTGGCGTAGGTAAACACCTAAACTGCTGCCTCACACAACAATTTAAACTGCAACTAAAAGACAAAACGTCTATCACCCAGAACCACGGGAAAGCTGGCTGAGTGGAAGTTCTACAACTAGAAGGAAAGAGAAAAGAGCACTGAGACGTGCACAAGCGCTGAAAAGCTGAGGTACAGAGGCGCGGGATCTGGGCTGGCGGCAGGCGTTGTTTTTTTCAACCCAAAGGGGAGACAAGCCCCTGATTACTCTGAAATACAGTTTCTGGGGAGACGCGGGGGACCCAAACTCCTGCGGGGAGAAGCTGGACTGTATGCTACCAGGTCGGAAAGTGAGGGGGGCCTGCTTGTAGAGCTGCGCACAGGGATAATTATTTATCTGCGCTGGGGCACAGGACTGGACGCAGTGGGAGACACAGAGCCGGCTAACTAGCCGCCATTGCTGTTTGCCACGCCCTAGCCTAGTGCCGCCCTGAGACCCCGCCCCTACACAACCTACAAACCCACCCAAGTGCCAAGTAGTGGCTTTTGCATATGAATGACTGCAGCTTAACCTAACAAACTTGCAGCCCGGATCAGACAGCTCCAAAACCTCCAAACCCCAAGCAAAGAGGAGAAAACTGTAGCTCTCGATGTAGCTCCTGCTGGGTGGACTCAGACAATAGCTGACCTGCACCCCATTGGAGATCCAGAAGCCAGTATACCTAGTGGTCAGTGTGAGAAACCAGATTTCAACTCCTCACATCCATAAGTGACACATTCAAGAGGCAGACTCAGTGAGCACCAAAGCCCCACTGAAACAAGTCCTGCATCATAAGCGTGTCTCCAGCACAGCAGTTCTTATAGACACAGCAAGTCCTCACAGCCAATTGGCCTGGAGGTCAATTCCTCCCAGTGTGCCAACGGCAATTAAGGCTTAACTACACCAAGACTTTGCACTCAGCCCACACAGGGGTGTACCAAGAGCGTCCACATCAGGTGATTGGGGAGGCTGAGCTACTGCCCCCTATAGGTCACCTACCACACAAAGCCACTCGATCAACACAGGGAAGCAGCCAAAATGCGGAAACAAAGAAACATGTCACGAATGAAAGAAACGGAGGAAAGCAAACTACTGGACGACATAGGGTTCAGAACCACATTTATAAGGTTACTCAAGAATCTTCTAAAAACCGCCGAGAAACTTGATGACACTTCTGAGGAGCTTAGTGAGACCTTCAAGGACCTTAATGAGAATGCCAAAAAAATGGAAAAGGACCAGTCAGAAATGAAGCATACACTGTCTAAAATAAAGAATATACAGAAACTCAACTGTAGATCAACGTACCCCAAGAATCAAACCAAAGATCTGAAATATGAGGAAACAAAAAACACCCAACCAGAAAAACAAAAAGAAAAAAGAATCCAAAAATATGAAGATAGTGTAAGGAGCCTCTGGGACAACTTCAAGCGTACCAACATCCGAATTTTTGGGGTGCCAGAAGAAGAGAGAGAGCAAAATACCAAAAACCTATTAAAAGAAATAATGACAGAAAACTTTCCCTACCTGGTGAAAGAAACAGACTTACAAGTCCAGGAAGCACACAGAACCCCAAACAAAAGGAATCCAAAGAGGACCACACCAAGACACATCATAATTAAAATGCCAAGGGCAAAAGACAAAGAGAGAATCTTGAAAGCAGCAAGAGAAAAATGGTTAGTTACCTACAAGGGAGTATCCATACGACTGTCAGCTGATTTCTCAGCAGAAACTATGCAGGCCAGAAGGGAGTGGCAAGAAATATTCAAAGTGATGAACAGCAAGAACCTACAACCAAGATTACTCTACCCAGCAAAGCTATCATTCAGAGTTGAAGGTCAGATAAAGAGCTTCACAGACAAGAAAAAGCTAAAGGAGTTCATCACCACCAAACCAGGATTACATGAAATGCTGAAGGGTATTCTTTAAGAAGAAGAAGAAGAGGAAAAAGGTAAAGATAAAAATTATGAACAACAAAATGACATCAAATACATACCTACCAACAAGTGAATCTAAAAATCAAGTGAATAAAAATCTGAAAAACAGAATGGACTGGTGAATATAATAGAATCAGGGACATAGAAAGGGAGTGGACTGACAATTCTCAGGGGAAGCAGATGTGAGGGGTGGGGGAAGAGATTGGACAAAAATCTTACTCCTATGAATGAAGACAGCGGCTGGGGGTAAGGGCATGGGGTGGGGTGGGGAATCAGGTGGAGGGAAGCTATGGGGGGAGGGGAAGAGGAACACCTGTAATAATCTGAACAATAAAGATTTATTTAAAAAAAAAAGAAAGAAAAGTTATGACACCACAGAAAACAAAGGGTTATATGAGAATACCATGAAAGACTATATGCCACCAAATTCAATAACCTAGAAGAAATGGACAAGTTCTTAGAAATATATAACCTTCCTAGACTAAATCATGATGAACTTTAAAATCTAAATAGATAAATCAACAGTAAGAAAATTGAAACAGTTGTTAAAACCTCCACAAAAGTAAATATCCAGGGCCAGATTGCTTCACTAGTGAATTCTACCAAACACTCAAAGAAAATTTAATACCTATCCTTCTCTAACTCTGCCAAAAAATTAAAGAAGAGGCATTTCTTCCTAATATATTTCATGAGACTAACATTACTTTGATACCAAAAACTGGCAAAGATAACATACAAAAAAGGAAACTACAGACCACTATCTCTGATATCTAAACACAGAAAGAAAAATCCTAAACAAAATACTAGCAAATTGAATACAACAATACATAAAGAAGATAAAACATCACAACCAAGTGAGGTTCATTTCTGGGACACACGATAGTGGATAGTTCAATGTGATATATCATATTAATAAAATAAAGGATAGGCCTGGCCAGCATGGCTCAGAGGTTGAGCATCAACCCATGAACCAGGAAGTCACTGTTCAATTCCCCATCCAGCCACATGCCTGGCTGCGGGCTCTATCCCAGTGTAGGGCATACAGGAGGAAGCCAATCAATGATTCTCTCTCAACATTAATGTTTCTATCTCTCTCTTCCTCTCCCTTCATTTCTGAATCATTAAAATATATTTAAAATAAAATAAAGTATAAAAGTCATATAAACATATCAATAGGTGTAGATAAAGCATTTGACAAGATACAACATCTATTTATGATTAAAACATTCAATAAAATGGGTACAGAAGAAAAATACCTCAACATAACAGAGGCCATGTATGACAGACCCTTAGCTAATATCATACTCAAGGGTGAAAAACTGAAAACTTCCCCTTTAAGATCAGGAACAAGACAAGGATTCCCACCCTCACCACTGATTGGGCAGTGAAAACTACAAATATTGCTGAAAGAATGTTTCTGAAAAACAAACACTCATAAATGAAAGGACATGCCATGTTTGTGGATTGAGGGCCAGGATATTATTAAGATGTCAACACTACCTACCATAATCAATAGATGCAATTGACACTCTTTGTAGAAATAAAAAATCCATTCTAAAATGTATATGGAATCTCAAGAGACCCCAAAGAGCCAAACAATTGTGTAAAGAAGAACAAGTTGGAGGGTCCACACTTTGTGATTACAAAAACTACTACAAAATTACAGTAATCTCAACAGTGTGGTACTGAAATGAAGATAAACATATAAACCAATTGGGCACAATATATAGTTCAGAAAGAAACCTTTCCCCATAGTGTCAAATGATTTTCAACAAAGGCACCAAGACCAACCAATAGGGAAAGGATAGTCTTTTCAACAAATAGAGCTGTCTAGGAAAACTGGATACCCACATATAAAGAAATGAAGTTGGATTCTTACCATATACCATATGCAAAATTGAATCAAAAAGGATTATTACCAAAATGCAAGAGATAAAACTGTAAAACACTTAGAATAAAACATAGGAGAATACTTCATGTCATTGGAATTAGAAATTATTTTCTTAGATATCATACCAAAAACACAGGTAACAAAATAAAAAACCATATAAATTGAACTACATCAAAATTTAAAACTTTTGTTCATCAAAAGGCACTAGCAAGAAGGTTAAGAGGAAATCCATAAAATGGGAGAAAATATGTACAAGTCACACACCTCATAAGGTATTAACTTCGAATTTATAAGAACTCCTAAAATGCAACAACAAATCAACTACAATTTTTAAAACTCCACAACAAAAAATCAAACAACCTCACTTAAAGATGAACAAAAGATTTGAGTAGATATTTCTTCTAGGAAGTTATATAATTAACTTATGAAAAGATACTCAAACTTAATAACCTATACGAAAATGCAAAACCACCATGAGATATTATCTCATACCCATTAGAATGGCTACTATCAATGAAACAGAGTAACAAGTGTTGACAAAGATGTGGAGAAATTGAAATCCCTGTGCATGCTGCTGGAAACATAAAATGGTGCCGCCACTGTGGAAAAGAGTGTGGCGGATCTTTAATAATTTAAAAGAGACTTGCCATGTGATCCTGTAATTCCACTTCTGGTATATAACCAAAAGGACTGAAAGCAGGGACTCAAATGGTTATTTGCACACTCATAACCACAGCAGCATTATACACAAGAGTCAAAAGATGAAAGCAATCCAGTGTCCTTCAGTAGCTGAATGAATAAACACAGTATGACATGCATACGACAGAATATTATTCAGCTTTAAAAAGGAAGGGCATTCAGACCCATGATGTAACATGGAAGAACCTTGAGGACATTTTGCTAAGTGAAATCAGGCAGTCACAAAAGAACAGGTGCTATAGGTTTCCATTCATATGAGGTACGTAGAGTTGTCAAACTTATGGACATGGGAAGTACAATTGCTGGGGTAAGGTGGGACTTGTTTAATAGATACAGAGTTTTAGTTATGAAAGATTTAAAAAAAAGTTCTGGAGATGGATGGGTCCACCAATGTCAATATACTTAATACCACTGAATTGTAAACTAAAAAATGGTCAAAATAGTAAATTTCATGTTGTGTATATATTATCACAAAGAAAAAAGCAAAATTTTTTTTAAAAAAATAAAAACTTTAGTTTTTTAAAATAATAAATTAGACTAACCCACAAAACCCAACACATTAAAAAATGACGTGGTATAAAAAATCAGGGAGAAAAGAAAACCTGGAAAATATACCCATAATAAATTAGGAATAATAATTTGCACATATGATTTGGTATAATGACAAAGACTCAGTATCATACTGACTACTATGTACAACACTCAGATTTTAGATTTATGAATCAGGATTATCTTTGCCAATTTTAAAATCCTGTCATCTATTGTTATTAATTTTAAAAACATATGTAACAGGGTAAAAGGTCAGAACTTGAAGAATATATCAGTATCAGAGCAATTTATTTCATGATTGTAGGTTGGGTGGTTCAGTGTGGTACTGTATGTTCTCATATAACTCTGCTAGGCTTGGCTAGTCAAGGATAGGAAATAAAACAGGTCAGGATTTGGTGAGGCTTAAGGAGATGTGGGTTTGTGGACATGCACTTCCTCTGCTCCCTGAACTCCAAATGAAACAGAAGAGTGGCCAGAGGTCAATGAACTACAACAGGAACCTCTGTTTGAAGCTCAGCTAAAAGACCAAGTGTCAAAGTATCACAGGCTTTCACAACCATGACCACTGGGGAAAAAAACCCTCAGGATTTAAAAATCAGTCAGCCATAAAGAAGCTTTAGGAGAAGGTTCAATAGAAAACTAAGGCCAGAAGCCAACACCCATAGGCTCAAACAGAGAATGGGTGGTTAGGATATGAATCAGTGAGTGCTCATGACACTTTCTGGGATCATCCACCTGCATTTTGGTTGACTTTGGGAACTTCTCTTCATCTCTTTGAACTTGAGTGTCCTTATTTTTAAAGATGTAGTACAGCAATAGATACCTCACTGATTTTTTTTCAAGGGTTAAATGAAAGGCATTATATATTTTTGTTGTACCAGAAAACTTTTTCCTTCAGAATGTTGGTGGTACTTAAATCACATAATTGAAAGAATCAATCTCTACTTCTTTCCAGTTACAACTGGAAAGAGATGATGGCAAAGAACTGAACCTGTTAATGGTCTGCCAAACTCTCTGCCTTTTCTTTATGTTGCTCAAACAGTAAATTATCAAATGGTTTCAATTCTTTTATAAAATAAGCTCACTTAAAGATGAACAAAGGATTTGGCTATTGTGTATAATTCTGCTGTGGTTATAAGTAGAAAAGATTTATTGCTTTCCAATAATATTTGAAGTAGAAATGGGGAGAAGGGGAGCATTGTGAGAGTGACTAGAAATTTAAAAAAAGGAAAGAGAGAGTGAGAGACCTAAGCAACATGGTGTGTGTGTGTGTGTGTGTGTGTGTGTGTGTGTGTGTGTGTGTGTGTGTGTTTGGTGTAGGTGAAGTACCGGGAATAAAGACAGCAGAGGGAAATCCTGTTGTCAGGAGTAGCCATAAAACATTTAACAATATAAATGTCTTACAGTAACTATCATTGCCCTGGCTGTAGTAAGTGATGAAATAATCCTTCACTCCATTATGCCAACTTTTAGAAAACTTGTGTTGTGTGACTACATGAGCAATAACATTCTGGGAGGGATAGTGTTAAAGTTTGGGTCATCAGGGCAGAGCAGAGACCAACACCAGTAGGCAAGTAATGAGTTGAGTTGAGAAAATAATGAGGGTAAGGTAGTAGAACAAGAGTTAATGAATTGATGAGAGGAGTAAGGAAAAAAAACACCTCATGGACACCGACCGCAGTATGGTGATTACCAGAGGGAAGGGGGGATAGGGGCAGGTGGAAGAAGGTAAATGTAGGATAACAGTGATGTATAGAGACTTCACTTTGGACAGTGAAGGACACAATGCAATGTGCAGATGATGTATTACAGAATTGTACACTTGAAATCTATATAACTTTATTGACCAATGTAACCCCAATAAATTCCATTTAAAGGAACTGATGAAAATAATTGTAAATACAGCTTGGAACTATAAGCAGAGAACCCCCAAGTCAGGTAGTCTTCGTCCCCTCTGCGGCCACAGTGGGCTCCATCCTCATTTGGAATTTAACCTTGCCTGTCCAAGGTGGAAAGAGAAACCTGAGAAAGTCTGGTGCTGCCATTCTGGCTCAGCTCTGAGACTGTGATTCCTGGGTCCCTGAGAAGTAGAGTACATCTGACATCTGCATCTTTCCTTATCATTCCACTGAGAGCAGGTTTAGCTGTGGCAACCACAACTTGGCAAGGGACTTAGGTTTTATTTTATATTCAGTAAGGTCTTAGACGGGTTAAACAGCTGACATGCCTCATTCTATTGGGATGGTGATCTGCCATGGGCCTTGAGTACCCCTAGGTCTTCCTGCTGGGTATGCCAGAAATGCAAAGCCTGAGTCTCTTTATGTGGGGCTATTTATCAAGGCTGTTTCTACAGTGAGCAACCCTGAGTGATGAGGTCATGTTCCTATAGACAGAGAATGGACATGGATCTGCTTACCACAAAAGTGGTGAGTCCCCCAAACTCATAGTCCTTTCATATAATGCAGCCCACTGTGTGTGCTGTCATCCGTCTAGACCCACCTGCATCATACTCATGGGACTTGGGAGGGCATAAGGAACTAATGTGAATGTGAGCTGTGGCTATTGCGTTTGCTCTGAGTAATAATGTCACCTTTGTTACTGAACTTGAAGTTTTGTGTGTTCTGCCACCATCTGTCACACAGCAATTAGACAAACCTGAGTAGTTTTTAAGTTGGGTAAAATCCCACACCAGCCATTTTTTTCTTCAAAATTAGACCCATCCTATTGGCAAAAATTAAAAAGTGATAACTTTCTATGCTGTGGAGATCCAGAGAAAAGAACCCCTGATACCATGCTACAGCCTTTTATGGAAGCAATTTGAAGATAATATACATTGGTGTATACTTATTGGCAAACTTACTGAATTGTAGATGTGAAATATGTACAGATTTTACATCTCAAGTATACCTCAAAAAAAGTAGTTTTTAAATATCAGAACATCTATCTGTATATACACTGAGTGACCAGATTATTATGATCTCTGAATGCACAATAATCTGGCCACTCAGTATATATATATACTGGAGGCTCAGTGCATGAATTCATGCATGGATGCGTTCCAGCCAGCCTGGCCAGGGGGAGGGGATATGGGCAGTTGCCCGGCCTGCCTGCTGGTCGAACTCCTGGTCAAGGGGACTATTTGCATATTAACCTTTTATTATATGGGATATACACTGAGTGGCCAGATTATTATGCGTTCAGAGATCATAATAATCTGGCCACTCAGTGTATAAAAGCCTATTATGCCAATTGTCCCCTTGGGAGTTTGACTGGGATACCAGGAATTCAATTGCTTGCTATGATGTGTTCTGACCATCCGGGGCGGCATAGATTGAAGGAAGGTCCTGGTCAGCAGCCAGAAGGCCCTGATGGGCCCTGATCGCCACCAGGCCAAGGGACCCTACCCATGCATGAATTTCATGCACCAGGCCTCTAATCTAATATAAAATAGATACATGCATATTAGTTGAAATCTCATTTCTGGGAATCTATACATTAAATATAAGGGTGCATAAGGGTATACATACAAAGGTGTTCATTAAAGCACTTGTCAGAGTCAATATTGAATACTGGGATCATATCACAGTGTAACCATTTTGTAAAAATATATATTTGTACTGGTTTCAGAGAGGGAGAGAGAGATAGAAACATCAATGATTAGAGAGAGTCATTGATTAGCTGCCTCCTGCATGTCCCACAGTGGGGATTGAGCCCACAACCCAGGCATGTGCCCTGACTGGGAATTGAACCGTGTCCTCCTGGTTCATAGATCAATGCTCAACCACTGAGCCATGCTGGCCAGGCTCACAATGTAATATTAAAGCTAGCAAAGAGAGCAGTTAGGTCTCCATCTATTGATCTGAAGATAGTCTCATCATGTATTGTTAAACTATGGAAAGTAACCTCCAAGAAAATAAAATGTATAGTGTGATCTCATTTTTGTGAAAGAAATTACCTAAACCACATGAAACAATCTTATTACCACAAAAGAATGGACAAGCAGAAACAGTAGGTATTGAAGGTGGTTGTCTGTCTCAGAATGGGGGTGTGGATAGAACAGAACAGAGAACCCAGAAATTGACCCACACCATTATGCTCAATTAGTGTTTGACAAAGGAGGCAAGAGTATACAATGGAGTAAAGATAGTCTCTTCAGTAAATGGTGTTGGAAAATTGGACAGGAACATGCAAAAAAGAGAGAAAAGAAAATGCAAAAAAGAAGAAGAAGAAAGAAAGGAAAAGAAACCAGGCCACTAACTTACACCATGCACAAGAAGAAACTCAAGATGAATAAAAGGCTTAAATGTAAGTCACGAAATCACAAAAATCCTAGAAGAAACCTTAGGCAGCAAAATCTCAGACTCTACAAAGGACCCCACACCCTCAGTTAAGCGTCCTCCCCCGGGTCCCCACTACTAAGTCTCACCGGGTTCTGGTCCCCACAGGTGGAGGAGTCCGAACAGGACTTTCCTGAGGACTTGGGGCCACTGCAGTTCGTGAAGTTGCACAAACAACACTCCCTGGTGGACGACGCCTGGTTCTGCGACCGCATCACCGTGCAGGGCCCAGGAGCCTTCCAGGAGGCCGCCATCCCCTGCTACCGCTGGGTGCAGGGCGATGGCCTGCTGACCCTGCCTGAGGGCATCGGTGAGGGGGCCGCCTCAGGGAAGTGCGAGCAGGGCCTAGGGAGTAATGGTTGGGGAGGTAGGGGATAGCATTCAGGAAGGTCCAAGGGATTGAAAAAGTACATGCTCAGCAGGTTAATGGTAGACAAGACAGGAAATGACGGGAAAGGTATAAATTTCCAAAAGGTATATATACATATATATACATATATAAATTAGAAAGGTGGAAGTGGGACTGGACAGGAAAATAAGGGATGTGTAGATTCCACTTCCCACGGTGAGCAGAGGGAATGGGAGGTGCAGCCATGCTGGGAAACAGAAGAGCCAAAGTAAAGTGGAAGGAGATCTCCGTGTGACTGGGAACAAGTTGGGGCAGGGACAGGTAAGGCTAGCACATGGGACCCCTGAGAGGAGGCAGGGAAGGGAAGCAACAAATAATATGACACGAAGAGCTGGTTTGGCTGTGACAGCATGGAAGACAACTGGGAGGACAGGGAGCACACTGACTGGAGTGGGGATGAATGAGGATAGCAAAGAGAGAATCTGTTATCTAGGGAATAAGTATGAGAGACAATTGACGGGAAATGACAGGTAGGAATAGAAACATGAATTATATGTCTTTGAGGCACATGCAAGCATAAGTACAGATGTAGTCAGGATTAAGTCAGATTACCAACCATAAATTATGTGATGTTGAGGATGGGTGAGATGAAGGCAGGTAAAGTAGTAATGTGGAACCATTTTTTTAGTTTGACACACACAGAATATCTTATCCCAGGCAACATGTGACAGTGGAGATAGAAGAGATCAGAGGATGTAAGTGAACCCAACTTGAAAGATGTCATTTTGGAGAACAGGTTAAAGTGCTGACAGGGGAAATTAACAATGTAACAAGGAATGTTTGAAGATAGGTGTTGACATTTCAGCTGATTAAGAATGAAATTCAGCCTTAGTTTGGCTCAGTGGATAGAGTGACAGCCTGAGGACTGAAGGGTCCTGGGTTCGATTGCAGTCAAGGGCACATGCTCAGGTTGTGGGCTCGATCCCCAGTAGGGGGTGTGCAGGAGGCAGCTGATCAATTATTCTCTCTCATCATTGATGTTTCTATCTCTCTCACCCTCTCCTTTCCTGTCTGAAATCAATAAAAATATATTTTTTAAAAAAACAATGACATTCAAAGATAATGAAGAATAGGGATAGGTAGGTAAATTTGAGTTAAGTGTTGCATCACAGTGTCAAATATGTGATAAGAATAGCTCAAGAGATAATTATAAACCAGTCTTATTCATGAACACAGATATGAAACATGTAAACAAAATAAGCAAATTCAATTCACAATGCTTATAGATAACTCAGTGAATATTTTTCTAAAGTGCAAAATTGGCTTAGGATTTTAAAATAACGTAGATGTAAAGCAATTTCTATAAAAATCATAAGAGGTTTCATTTGTGGAAGTATAAAAGCTGATCCTAATTTTTATATTGAAGGCCAGAAGTCCGAGGAAAGCCAAAGTACCTCTAAAAAACAAATTGGCTGAATATGTCAGTAAAAGGCAGGCTACATTAAGTATAGAGCTGTAGAAGTTATGTGAGTACTTTGGACAGCTAAGTACTAATTTATACATAGATGGCAACTTAATCTATGTCAGTATTATAGATTATTAGGGAGAGTGGGCTTTTCAATGAACAGTGCTGTGATAACTAATTATCCAGAGCAGAAAAAAAATGGAATTAACTTCCAACTCCCACGGTATTTAAAAAGAGGTTCCACCATTAAAACATATCTTTAAATCACTTATGTCAATTATAATATATTGTCATTATATAATAATTTTATGACACATGGAGAAGGCAAATTTCCAGAGGAAAGAAAACATTACATGAGTAGCTATTTGATTTCTCTAAGGGAGTTGGTTTCAAGTTAAAGATCGTTCTAGTAAGGAAACTGGAAGTAAGGATAATGCCTCTTGCAGGTGAAATATTTAGGTAGGCAACTGCTATTACAGTACCTTTTCCTATGGCTGTTCGTAACTTCCTTTTTTTTAAATCAATATTGCCAGCAGTTTATCAGTTATACTGATATTCTGAGACAACCAATTTTTGGCTTTTTTATTTCTCTCAACTGTGTCTTTGTTTTCAATCTGTTATTTTGTGTTTTTATATTCACAATTTCTTCCCCCTACCCTTATTGGGATTTTTCTTCTGTTCTTTTTCTAATTTTATAATTGGAAGTTTAATCTTTAAAAGTGTGACCTCACTGTAAGAGAAAGAGTGTGATAACTGAAAGGAGAATTGATGTGAGTAGAGGGACTTTTAAGATTAGGAAAATTAACAGCATGCTTTAGTGCTGATGAGAATGATCCAAGAGAGACAGAAAGATTGGTAATGCATAGAAAGAGTTACTATGATGTCTTTGGGTAGGTGAGAGGTAATGGAGCCTAACTCACAAATTGAAGGCTTGGCCTATTTTATGATGGGGATATTTCATCTGTAGAAAAGAGAGATATGGCAGAATATATCAACACTTCTTTTGCTGAGGAATGATGATAATAATATTAAGAATAGAGACCATGATCTAGAACTAAAATCTTCAAGGAATTAGGGGAACTGATTTAAGAATAAGTAGATAATTACCACAAGGTGAAATAGTACTTAGTAGAAATTGATGAAGAGATTCAGAGCTGGTTAAGTTTAAGGAGGAGGAAGAGGAAAGTACCTAGAATTGTCAGTGAGGAGCAAGGAGACCTGTCTTAGTCCATTCTGTTTACAATAACAAAATACCACAGTCTGAATGGCTTATAAACCAGCAAATTTATTTCTCCGGGTTCTGGAGGCTGCAAGTCTAAGAGCACGATGTTGGCATAGTCGGGTGGGGGCGCTCTTCCAGGTTGCAGACTCATTCTATCCTCACATGGCAAAGGGACAGGTAAGCTCTCTAAGGCCTTTTATAAAGGCACTAATCCCATTCATGAAGATTCTACCCTCATGGCCTAAGCATCTCCCAAAAGCCCAACTCCTAATTGCATCATGTTGGGCATTAGAATTTCAAGATATGAATTGAGAGGGTGAAGGTGGACATTAACATTTAGCCTATAACAACATTTAGCCTGCCAGGGACACAATGTTAAAATTTCAAGACTGGAGAAAGAGAACTGATGGGATTGTGGAAAGGAGTGGACAGAAACTCTTAGAGACTGGAGTACAGAAAAATTGGACTCCTTGAAATAAGTGATATAAACAGGGATACACAGTGTGGAAATATTAGTTTCAATAACCCAAAGGCAGATTATGATGATAAGGTTTGGAGGGTGTAGGGAAGAAAGATGAAGTCTCATTTCTGGGGCTCTCACTTGAAGCCTGCTGACCCAGGCAAAGGGACGGTCTACTCCACAGCCTTGCACTTCTCTAAATCGACTGCTGCCCAAAGAACCTGGGCAGAAGGCAAACTTACTACAAGCTCTTTGGAGCCATGGAGGCCTAAAGAGGGGCAATATCAAGCACTCTGACAAAATGATTTATTGCCTTAGTCAGAATAAACACACACATACAATTCTATAACTACATGCTAAAAATTATTTTGTTGTAACTATGAATTCATCCCATATAAAGCATCTAAGTAAAACTGAAATACTCTATAGGAAAACTTCCTTCATATGACAAAACATATAAGAAATTAATTGAAAATCTTATATTGCCCTAGCCAATTTGGCTCAGTGGATAGAGTGTCGGCCTGCAGCCTGAAGGATCCCAAGTTCAGTGATTCCCATTCATCATTGATGTTTCTATTTCTCTATCCCTCTCCCTTCTTCTCTGAAATCAATAAAAATATATTTTAAAGAACAGACCAAGTTGGAGGGTCCACACTTGGTGATTACAAAAACTGTTATAAAACCACAGTAATCTAAACAGTGTGGTACTAAAATAAACACAGACATATAGACCAATGGAGCAGAATACATAGCTCAGAAAGAAACCTTTCCATATGTAGTCAAATGATTTTCAACAAGGGCACCAGGACCATTCAATGGGGGAAAGGGCAGTCTTTTCAACAAGTGGTGCTGGATAGGAAAACTGGGTACCCACAGGTAAAGGAATGAAGTTGGACCCTACCATACTCCATACGCTAACTTGACTCAAAATAAATCAATACAAAAATGCAAGAACTAAAACAACAAAATACTTAGAAGAAAACATATGGGGAGACTTTGTATCATTGGATTTAGCAGTTATTTCTTGGATATGATACCAAAAGCACAGGCAACAAAATTAAAAACATTGGGCTACATCACAATGTAAAAATTTGTACATCAAAAGTACGTAGAATGGGAGAAAATATGTGCAAGTCATATATCTAATAAAGTGTTAATACCCAATTTATAAAGAGAACTCCTAAAATACAAGTCAACTAACCAAGTGACTTATGTGCATGCATGTGAGCCTAATCAATGGACACAGACAACAGGGGGGTGGGGCATGAGTGGGGGTTGGGGGATAATGGGGGAATAAGGACACATATATAAAAAAATAATTAAAAATTAATAAATAAATGAACAACAAAAACAAACAACCTGATTTTAAATTAACAAAGGATTTTAATAGATACTTTTTCCAAGAAGGTATACAAATGGCCAACAAACTTATGAGAAGATACTCAACATTACAAATCTTTAGGAAAATACAAATCAAAACCACAATGAGATGTCATCTCACACCCATTAGGATGGCTACTACCAATACAACAGAAAATAACAAGTGCTGTCAGGGATGTGGAGAAACTGAAATCCCTGTGCACTGTTGCTGGAAACATAAAATAGTGCAGCCACAGTGGAAAACAGTGAGGTGGATCCTCAAAAAATTAAAAATAGAACTAGCATATGATTTAGTAATCCCACTTCTGGTATGTAGCCAAAAGGATTGAAAGCATCTAGTGTCCATTTACAAAAGCATAAAGGTGAAAGCAATCCAGTTTCCATCAGTAGCTGAATGGACCAACAAAATGTGACATCTACATATGACAGAATATTATTCACCTTTAAAAGGAAGCAAATTCAGACACGTGGTATAACATGGCTTAACTTGAGGACATTTGGCTAAGAAAAATCAGCCAGTCACAGAGGATACTGCATGGTTCCATTTATATAAAGTAACTAGAGTTGTCAGATTTATGGAGATAGAAAGTACAGTAGTGGTTAGTGGGATCTGGTAGGAGGAGGAAATAGTTTTTTTGTTTGATGGTGTCAGAGACAGCAAGAGCACTGCACAGCACTGCTGTTCTAAGTCCACCTAGTCTTCTAAATTCTTCCCACCTAGTCTTCTAAATTCTTCCCAACTAGGCCAGAGTAGGTTCCTTCTTGAACCCTACTCATTACATTAACTGTTGAGTGTGAGCCCACCTGTCTAGGGCCTGGACCGTCTTGGACACTGGGTCTTAGATGGAGAAGTCATGAGAAGTTGTAGGTGTATAAGAATGAATCTTTATTGCAGAAGCCAGGGCCATTGGCCATCAGACAAAACATTTCTTCATAACAGTATCCCAATCAGGCAGCCGTACACTGGCTGATAAATACAGCTTTCCCACAAAGCAGCTGCACCTCTAATAGGCCCTGTACCTACAGCTATTTTCTGAGCAGCCGCACACTGTCTCTAGATGCACATTGTAGTGGTATCTGAGCTCTCTGGCTCAGCAGCTTCTCCTGTCTCCCCTACCCAGCACAATGGTTGGTTAACATAGTAGCTACATCTGAGCTCTCTATGGGTTCTTAGCCTTACATCGTACCAGCTCTCAACTCTGTTTGAGCTCTCTAGCCTTTCCCCTAGCCCACTAGCTGGTTAACAACATGTATATTACTACTTAGATAAAAGATGCCTCTAGCCAACAATGACATCAATCATTTGGGTTATAGAAGGGCACAGCGACCATGAGATTGTTGTGCTTGCACTTGCTTATGGATGTAGCCTTGAACATTTGGTTAAGATTCCCATGTTCAGAGCAGCCTTGGCAATCCAGCACACTAACAAGGCCTCCACACTCTAATTAGCCTTGACTATCTGGAGACTCTGGTGTGGTTCCAAAAAATGGGTACAGAGTTTCAGTTATGGAAAATGAAAAAAAACTCTAGAAAAGTATGAGCCCACCAATGTCCATATACTTCATGCCACTAAACTGTAAACTAAATAATAGTTAAAATTGTAAATTTTATGTTATGTTTATTTTACCACAAAGGACAAAGCAAAAGTTAAGTACTTTATAAAAAAAAAAAATTAAGTCAAATAATAACTTAGACTGACCCACAACAATGCAACACATTAAATGATGAAATGGTAAAAAAAAAAAAAAAAAAAATCAATGAAAACAAAACCAGGGAAAGTATATTTGTAATAACTCAGAAATAAAATTCTGCACGTACAGTGTAATTTGGTGTAATTACAATGAATCAGTATCATACTGACCCCTATATACAACATTCAGATTTTAGAATTTTGAATCAGGTTTATCTTTGCCAATTATAAAATATCTACCATCTTTTGGTATTTATTTTAAAAACATATGAAACAGGATAAAAGTGCAGACCTTATGGAATATAACAGCATCAGAGCAATTTATTTCTTGATTGTAGGTTGGGTGGTACAGGGACATACTGTTTAATCTCATGCAATGCTTCTAGGATTGATTAGTCAAGGATAGTAAATAAAACAGGTCTTGATTTGGTGAGGCTGAAGGAGATGTGGGTTTGTGGGCATGCACTTCCTCTGCTCCCTGAACCCCAGGGGCTCCAAATGAAACAGAAGAATGGCCAAAAGTCAACGAACTACAATAGGGACTTCTGTCAACAATGCAGCTAAAAGACAAAAAGCCAAGGAATCACACGCTTTGACAACCATGATCACTGAGAAAAAAAATCGGGATTTAAGAATCAACAGGCCATAAAGAAGCATTAGGGGAAGGTTCAATAGAAAACTAAGGCCAGAAGCCAACACCCATAGGGTCGAATAGAGAATGGGTGGTTACTATATGAATCAGTGAGTGCTAATGACACTTTCTGGGATGATCCACCTGCATTGTGGGTGCCTTTGAGGACATCACTCCATCTCTTTGAACTTGAATATCTTCATTTACTTAAAATGGTACAGCAATAACTACCTCAGTAAGTTTTTTCAAGGATTAAGTGAAAGATGTTTTATATTTTTGTCCCACCAGAAAAGTGAACTTAGCCATTTTTTCTTTCAGAGTGTTGGTGGTGCTTATATCATATGATTGACAGAATCACTTTCTACTTCATTCTACAACTCCTGGGAAAGTGATGATGGCAAAGAATTGACCCTGTTAATGGTCTCCCAAACTCTCTGCCTTTGCTTTATGCTACTTAAACAATAAATGATCAAATGATTTTAATCCTATCTAATAAAAGAGTAATACGCAAATTAACCATCACTCCATGACAAACATGGAGGCTGCCATAGCCACAAGATGGCAGTGCCCAGTCCCCTCAGCCCTGCTGTTGGAGTGTCCGGGTCTGTCTGCCAGAGCAGCGAGGCTGGATCCGCCACTGCTGCAGCATCTGGGCCTGTCAGCCCCGCCGGGGTTCACGGGGACCAAGGGGCGAGGATGGGTCCGCCCCCAGACATGGCAGAAAGAGCCTGGACAGCAGGGCTTGGGGGCTTCCTTAGCCCAGCAGTGGCGGGAAAGTCCCCTGACATGGCAGCCAGAGCCCAGAGAGCAGGCTTGGGGGCTTCCTTAGCAAGGTGGTGGTGGGAACACCCCCAGGCTCCGCAGACAGAGCCCGGACAACAGGGCATGGGGGCTTCCTTAGTTTGTCGGTGTCGGCAATATATTATTTTATTAGGGTTTGCAAACTGTTGCTATTCTAACTCCATCATTCCTGTGTCATTTATTAGTTGGAATGTACTTAGAAGTAAAATATTGCATAAAGATGTCTGGATTAGAAGTAGACAAGAACGTGGAATTGGAATTGGCTTGAGGTCAGGCTCTTGCTGAGTCTGCAAGTATAAGTTTTAAGGGACATAGCGAAGATCAGGCATAGAGGTCCAGGGGAGTGATGTAGCTGTGGTTCCACATTGAGTCCTTTTTCTGGTGGAGGTGTGCTAGATGTTCAGTGGTCACGATACTCGTGCAGAGTGAAGGCCCACCAGAGCAGAAAGCCTGGAATAATAGGCTTGCTGCTTAGCTTTAGATTCATGAAAAGTTGTGGGTCATGCTTAATCAAAACTTAGGCATTCACCATCTTAATGTGTACAGAACTTTCTTCTGGCCACATCTATGACTTTCTTTTTTCTATGTATTTCTTCTTCATTACACTTAAAGTAAGTTTAACTGCAAACCACACCTTGGTGAGAAACTCAGGTTTTATTTTATATTCATTATGAAGCTTTAGAAGGGGCTAAGCAGCTTAAACGCTTCATTCTATTGGGATTGGCGATCTGCAATGGACCCTGAGTGCCCCTAGGTCTTCCTGCTGGATGTGTCAGAAATGCAAAACCCTGACAGCTCATTACTATTTATCAAGGTTGATTCAGCAGGGGAGGACCATGAAAATGAGGTAATATCCTGTAGACAGAGAATGGACATGGATCTGCTTACCACAGAGTGGCAAGTTCCCCAAACTCACGGTCCTCTCCAATAATGCAGTCCACTGTGTGTGCTGCCACTCACCTCAGTCCACCTGCATCACACTCGCTGTACATGGTAGGGCATGAGGAGCTGATGTGAATATGAATTGTGGCTACTGCTTTGCTCTGACTAATAATATCCCTTTTGTTACTGAGCTAGAAGTTTTGTGTCTTCTGCTACCATTCCTCAAAAAGCAAGCAGTCAAATCTTACTGGTTTTTAAGTTGGGTAAAATCCCAGACCCTTCACTGTTCTTGAAAATTATATCCAACCTATTGGCAAAAAATTTTTAAATTATAGCTTTCTATGCTGGTAGAGATGCAGAGAAAAGGGCACTCTGGTACCAGCCTTTTGGGAAGCAATTTGACAATAATATACATTGGTGTACATTTATTGGCAAATTCATTGATTTTATACATCAAATATGTGTGGACTTTACATGTCAAGCATACCTCAAAATCATTGTTTAAAAGGGATAGCCAATATACAATTTATACAAGCATTTTAGTGTGAAATCTCATTTCTGGGAATCTATTCTATAAATATGAGGGTACATAAAGGTATATGTACAACAGTGTTCATTAAAGCACTCATCACAATTAATACTGAAAACCATCAACAGGGTAATCCTTCAAGCTCGAGAAGAGAGCAGTTAGACCTCCATCTATTGCTCTGAAGATATTCTCATCACGAATTGTTAACTGTGGAAAGCAACTTCCAAGAAAATAAATGTATAGTGTGACCATTTTCGTGGAAGAAATGACATAAATCGTATGAAACAATCTTGATTAACAAAAAGAAGTGGAGAAGCAGAAACAGTAGATATTGACATTGGTTGTCTGTCTAGGATGGGGGTGTGGATAGAAAACCTCCTTGATGTCTGTTCTAGGATTATGGAGATTGCCGCCTCAGGGAGAAAAGTAATACATTAGCTACTCTAGGTGCATGGGCACCGAAAGTCTTATTACAGGAAGTACTCTAACTTATCCCTGACCTCTGAAGTTTTGCAAGAAGGGCTTTCTCTAGCCCACAATGGCAATCCCAGTGCCTCTTTGGCACACAGACCTGGTAAGTGAATAGAAAGTGAGTACAGTTGCCCAGAGGCACCAGGCACTGCAAGAAAGAAAAGGGATGGCACCCAGGACCCCTTCAGAAAATGCTATTTAGTAGTACAACCGGGCGGGGGGCGGGGTGTTGTGGTTGGGGGGAATGAGAGCCTAGAAAGAAAACTCTGGTGGAATCTCCCTTCCCCTCTCCATCTCTTCCTGCACCCAGGCTCAGCCCCTCATCTTCCCCTAAGCCCCATTCTCAGCACTTTGCTGAGAGGAGCAGCCGCTTTCCCCCGCCCTCTGGGCTAATCCAGGTTCTGGTTTGTCTGGGGTGGGGCCCAATCCTGTAGTGGGCTGGCACACACAGTCCTGCTTTATTAAGCCCTGGACTTGTCCTAAGGCAGCAGGACCAAGCCTGGCCGCGGAATCTTTGGTACCAGTAACAGGACCTCTGCCAAGCAGGAGAGCCCACCTGCTGCCATGGGCCGCTACCGCATCCACGTGTCCACCGGGGCCTGGCTCTTCTCGGGGTCTTTCAACCGCGTGCAGCTGTGGCTGGTGGGGGAGCGAGGGGAGGCAGAGCTGGAGCTGCAGCTGCGGCCATCACGGGGCCAGGTGGGCAGGGGAAGCGGGGACTTAGAACCTGGTGGGGCTGGGCTTGCCTCATAGGGCTGGCGGGACACAGGAAGCTTGGAGCCAGTGAGGGAGCATCCATGCTGGCTGGGACTTCCAGTGAGAAGGGATAACTGCACCTGGATAGGTGAGAGGGTCAGAACCAGGGCCCACTAAGGGATCAATCCCTTTCTCCCTTCCCCCTCAACTCAGCCTCAACTCCTTTCCCAAGTGACCCCAGGCCAGTGTCATTATGGGATCTGTATTCAAAAGGGTGGGTCCTCTGAGAGCGCAGGCCTTGGCGCGGTGCGAGCTCATTTAGTGCATGGGTGTAAGTGATGATGCTCAGTGTTCAAGACACCACAGGCCTTGCCCGCGTTCTTCATCCTCCTGGTGCAATGGGGCGTCTGAGACCCACACCCTCAGTTAAACGTCCTCTCCCGGGTCCCCGCTACTAAGTCTAACTGGTCCCCACAGGTGGAGGAGTTTGAACAGGACATTTCTCAGGACTTGGGGCCACTGCAGTTCGTGAAGTTGCGCAAACACCACTCCCTGGTGGATGATGCCTGGTTCTGCGACCGCATCACCGTTCAGGGCCCAGGAACCTTCCAAGAAGCCGCCTTCCCCTGCTACTGCTGGGTGCAGGGCGAGGGCCTGCTGACTCTGCCAGAGGGCACTGGTGAGGGGCCGCCTCAGGGAAGTGGGTGCAGGACCTAAGGACTACTGGAGGTGCGACAGCAGGGGAAAGCACTGAGGAAGGTCCTAGAGGGGTTGAAAAGTACATGCACAGCAGGTTAAAGATGGACAAGCCAGGAAAGGGTGGAATGTGTGGTTGGGGGAAATGAGAGCCTAGAAAGAAAATTCTGGTGGAATTCCATACATAGAATGAAAAGGACTGGAAATGGGACTGGACAGGGAAATGAGTGATGTGTGTAGATCCCACCTCTCAAAAGGGTGATCACAGAGAATGGGAGGTGCAGCCATGCTGGAAAGCAGAAGAGCCAAAGTAAAGGGGAAAGGAGATCTCTATGTGACAGCGAACAAGTTAGGACGGCACATGTGATCCCCAAGAGGAGTCAGGGAAGGAGAGCAACAAACAATAAGACATGAAGAGCTGGTTTGACTATGAAAACATGGAAGACATCTGTGAGGACAGGGAGCACATTGATGGGGTCGGGATGAATGAGGACAGCAAACAGAATCTGTCACCTTAGGAAATAAGTATGAGAGACAATTGAGGGAAATGACAGGTAAGACTGGAAACCTGAACTAAATGTCTTTGAGGCACAAGTAAGTATCAGTACCAATGAGGGCAGGATTAAGCCAGGTTGCCAACTATAAACTATGTGAAGTTGAGGATAGGTGAGGTGAAGCCAGGTAAAGTAGCAATGTGGATCCACTACTTGGTTTGGCACACATAGAACACCTTATCCCAGGGAACAGGTGACTGTGGAAGTAGGTTGAGGTCAGAGGATGTAAGTGTACCTAACTTGAAATATGTCATTTTGGAGAACAGCTTAAGGTGTGGACAGGGAAGGACCAGAACAGGGGAAATTAACAAAGGAATGTTTGATAATATAGGATAGATGTTGACATTTCAGCTGATTAAGAATGCAATTCATAGATAATGAAGAAGATATAGATAGATAGATGATAGATAGATAGATAGATTGATAGATAGATAAATTAGAGTTAAGTGTTGCATTAAGGTGTCAAAAAATGGGATGTTCCTCTCAGGACAAATCTGAGATCAGAGATTGGTAAAATGAAGAAAAGGGAGTGGGTGAAGATCAATGATTAGTAAATTACTAGTAAGTAGGGAGACAGAGCCAGAAAAAAATGGCAAAAGAGTATGATGCCATGCAACTAAGAAATAGGAGATTGGAAGAAGCCAGGGCATAGCATGAGCTTGGAGAAAGTATTGAAGTCAATTGCCTTAATGTCTCCCCAGCCCGCCTGGCAGGAAACAATACCTGGGATGTGTTCCAGAAGCACCGAGAACAGGAACTGGAGGAAAGACAGCAAATCTACCGGTGACCACCCTATTACAAGCCGCCCAATTGTAACCCCTTCCCTGACAAATTCCTCCATCACTGACTTCTATCCCCTTCCTTAACCTTTGTCCCCATCTGCTAGCTGGGCCACCTGGAAGGAAGGGTTACCCTTGACAATAGCTGCAAACAGTAAGGATGATCTACCAGCAAATACAAGATTCCATGAGAAGAAGAGGCTGGACTATGAATGGTCAGCAATTGCAGGGTGAGGAAATGGTCATGAGTGGGGTGGGGCTGGTGGATCCAGAAACAGGTAGGATTTGGTAAACTGATGGTTTCATCCTTGATGTCTGTTCTAGGATTATGGAGATTGCCATCAAACATGTTTATTCCCTCCTGAGATCGTGGAACAGCCTAGAAGATTTTGATGAATTATTCTGGGGACAAAAGACCGCCCTGGCTGGTCAGTTATTTCCCCGGTCTCCATAACACCTTGATGGCCCTGTTAATGAGCTGTCATACTCCATAGTCCCCAAAATTGCTTGCCAAAAAAAAACAAAACTTATGCATGGGGATCTCACAGATGTCTCAGGCATGAAAATATGTGGGCTGGGTATGGAGGAGCCATGTAACTTAATCCCTGGATTAGAGTCTGGGGAAGAGAGAAATTGAGTTGTGGTGAATATCCTCCTCCTAACCTCCACTCTGACCCCACAGAGAAGGTTCAAAAGTGCTGGCAGGATGATGAGCTTTTTGGCTACCAGTTCCTCAATGGCGCCAACCCCATGCTGTTGAGACGCTCCACCTCTCTGCCCCCCAGGCTGGTGCTGCCCTCAGGGATGGAGGAGCTTCAGGTTCAGTTGGAGAAAGAACTCCAGGTACACCCTCCCACCCTACATTGTTCTCTCCTTGTCTGTGTGGGGAGCAGTGGTGAAGAGGAGGGACCAAAGGTGAGTCAGGGAAGGGAGGCTGTGATGAGCCACTGTCCTTGGATAGAGTCCTCTGCTAGAAATCCTATAGGAGATAAAGTATGTAGGAAAAAGCATCAAGGCTTGATACAGCCAATAAAGCAGACCATTAGGAGATATTAGGGAAAGTAACTTGGGCAGCTCAACAAGGGAAGAGTGGGCATACCTGTGGTACACAATCAACTGGCATACCCACTTCTAAAACTGCCTCTGACACCAGTAAGCTGCATGCCTCTAGGGAAGATTCCTTTCATGGGGTCTTAGCCCTCCCTGTAAAATGAGAGAACTTGAACCTGATGCTCTGGTGCTTCCTCCACTTCTGCCACTGGGACTCTGGTACTGATGTAGGATAATGGCAAGAAGAGAGTGAATGTCTTTACATTTCTGCCCCTTTGTCTTGGCCGTGTGGAGGTATGCTTTGAACTAACCATGGATATGGTCCTCTGTTCCTCAGAATGGTTCCCTGTTTGAGGCTGACTTCATCCTACTGGATGGAATTCCAGCCAATGTGATCCAAGGAGAGAAGCAGTACCTGGCTGCTCCCCTTGTCATGCTGAAGATGGAACCCAGTGAGAAGCTGCTGCCCATGGTCATCCAGGTGAGGTGTCCTGGGTATCCTCCTCCCAACACTATTCTGTGTTCATCCCCAACCTCTGCCAAGGGACAAAGACAGCTGGCTCTTGTCACCTACCCCTGCCTCAGTCAGTGAGACCTGTCCTCATCTCCAGTCTCTCATTTCAACCTTGCAACCTGCTCAATACTCACCCAAAATTGCCTTTTTAAGACTCATAATGGTCTCTGTTAGTGCTCACCCTAAAACTACTCAATCTCTTTCTGACCTTAGAATCTGTGGAATATTCCTTCTTTCTTAGATGTCTTTATTCCCTTAGTTTTAATATGTTTTGATTTTTACTCTTCTCTTCAATCAATTAATGAGAACTGTCAGGTATTTCACATGTCCAGCTTCTCCTTCCTATTCTGCCATCCTAACTTACACCCTCATCAGGTTTCTCTCAGTCATACTGGACACCTCTTTCCAATTCCTCTGGCTTTGAACCTGGCCAGTAAGGCGCTCACGCTTCCCCACAGCTAGTGTAAGGATGAGTGGAAGGTTCCTCATTCCTCCTACTAGATTATAACCCTCTGGGAGATAACAATCTTAGTCACCAGTATTTCCCCCAGAATACTAAGCATGGCATCTAACCTGTGATAAGGTTAATGAATACTTAATTTATCTTCATTGCAGATCGAGCCTCCCAATCCCAGCAACCCAACCCCATCACTGTTCCTGCCCTCAGATCCTCCACTTGCCTGGCTCTTGGCAAAGACCTGGGTCCGAAGTTCAGATTTCCATCTACATGAGCTCCACTATCACATTCTGAATACTCACCTACTGTCTGAGGTCTTCACTGTGGCCATGATGAGGTGCCTCCCAGGACTGCACCCTGTCTTCAAGGTACATCCTCTACCCTCCATGTCCCATCTCTCTCACATCCCAGAGAAAGGAAACACAAACTAATTCTCCCAGATTTAAAAACCCTAAACCTTCTGGTTGGGAACATGTTAACAATGTTTCTTCTAATTGAGCAAGTGTCCATTTTATTATAACAAAAATTCTTTATAGGAATGTGTAACTAGAGAAGAAGAGATGGTTGTTTCAGGACCTTGAGCCTTGTGGCTTTATTTCTAATATTTAAATTATATTTATTTTGAGATTATTATAGATTTTCATGCAGTTTTAAAAATAATACAGAGAGATGCCATCTATTGTATTAAGTCAAGTCACTTAGTATATATTCAGCATTTATTATATGGCAGCTCTGACATTCTCCAGCATAGTCCATTGTAGAGTAGGAGTATAATTTTATTTTTGAAAAACCAGTATCTAGAAATAGACTTTGAAATAAAGAAAGAAAGCAATAAACACTATATTTTTATGGAGAATGTTCCACTACAACTTGGAAATAATTAAGTAGAAGACCAAATGAATAAAAGAGCAGCCCCATACGTTATTTATCCTGCCCAATGAGAGGTGCATGGCATGGTAGTTAGATCTATGGAAAGGAAAATGCAAAGACCTTGTGATGAGAGGAAACAGCAGTTGCAGCATGCCTGGGTGCAAGATTGGAAAGAAAGCTCAGAGGTCTGAGCTGCTACAATAACTGGGAGCCCACCTGGTAAATAGAGTTGTACTGATCTAGAAATATTGTGATTTTCTAAAACAGTGAGCCTAGAATCTATTGCTAGTTAGAAGGCAGCAAAAATAGCCATGTGCTTGCAAAAAATGTTTTTGAAATCTTTATGACACTTCACATATAGCAACAGGAAGAAAAATGATACAGGCTTATGAATAGGAGCAATTGTCAGGAACAATGCAATAAAAAAAATCCAGTTTGTAGGTGAAAGATCAGATGTTCAGTTTTAGGTACATGGAGTTTGAAGTGGTAGCAATATATGTCAGTACATGCTAGGTAGAACATCTGAATTGCGCTTCCTCCAGGAGACCCCACCTTCATCCCCAAACTTGTCCATTGGAAGTGATGACCCCTTAGGGTTCTAGAGCAGTGGTTCTCAACCTTTTTAATGCTGCGACCCTTTAATACAGTTCCTTATGTTGTGGTGACCCCCAACCATAAAATTATTTTCGTTGCTACTGTTCTGAATCATAATGTAAATATCTGTGTTTTCCTATGGTCTTAGGCAACTCTGCTAGCAGTTCTCAACCTGTGGGTTCCATCAGAAAACACAGATATTTTCTGATGCTGCTTAGAGCCTGAGACCATCAGAAAACACAGATATTTACATTACGATTCATTAACAGTAGCAAAATTACAGTTATGAAGTAGCAACCAAATTAATTTTATGGTTGGGGGTCACCACAACGTGAGGAACTGTATTAAAGGGTCACAGCATTAGAAAGGTTGAGAACCACTGTTCTAGAGTAACATAGACATGGTAGATACTAACAGAATTCATTGATCTTGGATTTGATTGACTTTATAATGCTTTTGCAGCACCATCTTCTGTGTATCTTAGTGGTTGAAACCACTTTTACTCTTCTAATTCCCCTTTAAACAGCCCCATCTACATGTGTCTCCTCTCACCATACAACTTCTTCCCATGGCTGGCCACCCAGGAGGGCTTAAGCCTGCCCATTTCATCTATTTGCCTGTGCCATCTTTGCATTCAGGATCTGAATCCTGGCCTCAGTTCTAACCAGATGTGTTCTTCTTATCTCTAAATGGGAGTAATAGGAGCTGCATCATGGAGTTAATGAGGAATAACAGAACAGCATCATTAAACAGGCTAATGCTACAAAAATTGGTAGTTCTTGCTATTGTGATTAGTTCTTTGTTTTCTGATCTTCTCTTAATGTAGACCTTGGGCTTTCTGTGAAACTCAGCATCTTTTTTAATCTTTCTGAAGTTTCAGACCAATGTGAGTTGCCTTGATATATTGATACCAATGATATCAGTTGGGACCTTTCTTCTCTGCAGCATCACTAACTCACATAAATAATAATAATGTATGAATCGTCCATCTCAGGATGAAAACAAAATTCTTTAACACAAAGCAAATGCACATGAGAATCAGATGGCTTTTTTATAATGACCAAGGGAAAGCAGGAGAAATTGACAGTGCCTAATTGGTGGTGGAAGGAGGTTTGACAACAGCCCCTTGGGACTGATAAAGAAGATAGATCAATATGGTTCATTTATTCTGTCTGAAAGTACCCTCCCCACTGCAATCCCTAATCCTGAAATTTTAAAAAATGTGAGTAAAACAACCAGAGGTTGGAGGAGCAACTTTGAAAATTAATAGAAAGGCAAGTTTAAACTGTAGGGATGTGTATGATAGAAAAAATTATTTTAAAAAATCAAAAGTTAAAGGACTGATTCTCAAAGAACATCTATACTCAAGGTGGGAATAATAAAGGTAATGACAACAGCTACTATTCAAGGACATCTATGTGCTAGGCAATGTGCTGAACACTCTCATATGTTATACACATAAGCATCACCACAGCACCCGTGATGAGACTCTATTGTCATCCCCTGTAAAGAGATAAAGAGATGGGAGCTTAGAGGGTTTATTATCTTGGTCAAGTATGAAAGTTAGTGGTGAAGTGTAAATTAAAATCCTGGTCAGTCAGACTCCAAAGCTCAACTCACAGGGCAATAGGAAAACATGAGACTAAGAAATCAGAGAAGAATGAGACCAACCTGCAAAGGCACTAGCAGGTAGATAAGCATCAAGAGGACAGAAAGTCTACATGCTGACTGCCACTCCCTAATAAAGAAGGACCCAAGCATGTCGTACATAAACCACCCACTTCAATCTCCTCCATCCAGCTCCTGATCCCGCACACACGCTACACGCTGGACATCAACACCCGGGCACGAACTCAACTCATCTCAGATGGAGGTTTATTTGATAAGGTAAGGAGGTAATGGAGTGGCCACCAAATCTGCATGACCTCCTGTCAATTTCAAGCTTCCAGTCTCCCTTGTATGAATGCCCTGACCCTTAAACCCAGGAGCCTTGTCCCTTTATGCCAATGTCATTGAATCACAAAAACCCACATCTGACCACTTTATATACTATGCTACGTTCTCCAGCTCTGTTTCTCTCCTCAAGACCTCTCATGTCTATTGGCACAGACAGGAAGCACAGGTGGAGGGGGCCATGTGCAGTTGATCCGTCAGGCCATGACTCAGCTGACCTACCGATCTCTCTGTCCTCCTGATGATCTGGCTGACCGGGGCCTGCTAGGAATCCCAAGTGCCCTCTATGCCCATGATGCTTTACAACTCTGGGAGATCATTGCTCGGTGGGTAAGAGTGGGAGCTGAGTAAAATGGGGGCATTAGGAATAATGAAAATAGGGTTTGGCCTGAGGTCAGCATGGGACAAAAGGAACATGAAATAAGAAGGTCCAGACAGGAGAAGCAGAGGACTCAATCCTGAGAATGATGAGAAAGAATAAGACAGTGAATGGGGTCTGAAAATGGGGAGATTGAAATAGCCAGTGTAAGTAGGCAGAATTATGTGGGTGGGTAAAACCAAGGGATTTGGTAGAATCAGGGATTTTATTACGAAGAGTGACTATCAACCATATATATGGAATTTTTAAATGAATGATCCACATTTTCTTCCTTTCTAAACTAGTGTGTAGAAAAAACTAAGCGATGTCCCAAAGGCAAGTCTTGTAAGATCTGTCCCCAGATACAATGAGAGTCAGATGGATAGACACCACAGAAAAGGAGCAGCAGTCAGAGGCTACAGCCTTCTACTCTTAAGGAGCTCAGCTCCCTTCTCCTCTGGGCAGATACGTGGAGGGGATCATCCACCTCTTCTACCACGGGGATGACGTCGTGAGAGGGGATCCTGAGCTGCAGGCCTGGTGTCGGGAGATCACTGAGGTGGGGCTGTGCCAGGCCCAGGACCGAGGTGAGATCCCTCCCCAGAGAAGAGAACTCTTTGGACACACTGCAAAGAACCTCATATCAGTCTTGCCCATCTGGGGACATGACCCCAACCCCTCATCATGCCCATTCCTCCACACATAAAACATCTGAATCCCATTCCCATCTCTTAAGACCCAGGACAATTCTAGAAACTCAAGGGTTGTCCTCCTCAGAGATCTTAATGCTTTTTCATAGATGCCCTTAACCTTCCAAGGGGACTAATAAGGCCAGAACCACAGCCAGTAAGGAATCTACCCAGGCCCTGCCAGGCTCTCTCCTAATGATTGTCTATTTTCTTACTTAAGGATAGAAATGGGGAGACTATCCCCACCAAAGCCCATGACAGCCCATCCTAGTTTTCCCACCCTTTTCCTACTTCCTTCTACTGTCCAGCACTTAGAGAAGATCCAGACATCACGCACGCCTGCCACAGTGCAAGGTCATTTCTAGATGTAGTCTTAATACTGTACATATTTTGACTTAAACTCAAACTCAGCGTCACGATCTTTGGAACTCAAGTTTCTTAGATAAAAGTGCCCTCCACACCAGTGAACTACCTTCAGGTCCCCTACCCCATTTTTAATCTAAAATTTAAAAAAATAGCCTTTGAACACATCTCAGATTCATATTCCTCTCTCTAGTACACAGGCCAGCTGGGATTGTTTTTAATCATCTTACCCTTTCACACTTCACACCAATACCTTGAATCCCTTCCATTCCTTCCATGCAATAACTGTAGTGAACAGCTAAGAGCTATTACCTATAACCAGGCCCTGGTAATGCACACATCAGTAAACCACACACCTACCACAGAGTGGAGTCTTACCTCAAAGTATCTGGGGCTGTACCTTCCCCATTCACCCAATGGCACTTCGTCAACCAAAATCTCTGTAGTACATCTCAATCTGTCTCTCAAGCTCCACATGATCCAAAAGACCCTTTCATTCTCTCCTTCGTGCTTCTCCCCATGAAATATCCACATCAGAGCACTTGCAATACTTATTTGACTGTGAGCTTTAACCACTTGCACCCACACTGTTCTCCCTCAGCTTTCATGGTTCTCGTTGTGCCATCGTTCTCTCATCACCCTCATTAAAGGCAGAGTGTTAAGATTTTCTCTTCCCAGACCTATGCTTGAGAAAGCCATTTAATCTCTTTGACTTTTAATATCCTTTCTCTGAAGTGAATATAATTCTTTTCCCAAATGAAATAATGAATGTGAAAAGTTGAAACATGTGTAAAGCAGTCGATGTAAAATGATTGTGATCATATGCCCCACTCCGAAAACTTACCTCCTCAATATGGTCAGCAAATATAAGAGGTGAGCAGGTCCTTAAATTTCCTGAGCAGCATCTCAACTGTAAATTGAGTGAATAGGACAGTGGGTTTGATGCTGTTCCAGTTCCAACATGAGTCTATGACTTCTCTTTTTTTCTACATTAAACCCAGATACTGGAAAACACTTTCTGGGAATAAGAGGGCAACCTCAGTGTTGTTTTTTGGTTGTTGTTAATCCTCACTCCATTAACTTTTAGAGAGAGTGGAAGGGAGGGAGAGAGAGAAACATTTATGTGAGAGAGACACATCGATTGGTTGACTCCCACATGTGCCCTGACCTGGGTGGGGATCAAGCCTGCATCCGAGGTCCATGCCTTAACTGAAATTGAACCCAGGACCATTCAGTCAACAGCTTGATGCTATATCCACTGAACCAAACCAGCTAGCACAATCTCAGTATTCTTAATGACTTTTGAAGAGGGTAGAAATTTTATTAAAATAAAACAAATATGGAGCAAAGTTGATGTTATAAATTATTAGCCTACAACTTGAACTTTTAGTAAGGTGACATACCTATAATAATTAGCACAAAGAACAAAAACCATTACCAGCTCCCAGAAATTCCCTTGTGCTATTCCAGTCCTTCCCCATCCAAAAGTAACCACTTCATATTGCACAGGTTAATTTTACCTGTTTGAACTTCACACAAATGAAAATACAAACATGCACTCACTAATGTCTCAAAAAATGTTTCAAATTTACCCATGCTGTTGTGACATGCAGCTATAGTTCATTGTTCTCATTGTATATTATTCTTTTTTTTTCAAAATTTTTAATTTAATATTTTTATTGTTTAAAGTATTACATATGTCTCCTTTTTCCCTAAATGACTCCCTCCCTGCTACTTCCTCCCCCCAAGACAAGCCCCCACCACCCCAGTGTCTGTGTCCATTGGTTATGCTAATATGCATGCATATAAGTCCTTTGGTTGATCTCTTACCCTCTCCCCTTCTCTCTGAAGTTGGACTGTCTGTTCAGTGTTTCTTAGTCTCTGGATCTATTTTTGTTCATCGGTTTATGTTGTTCATTATATCCCACATATGAGTGAGATCATGTGATAGTTATCTTTTTTCACCTGGCTTATTTCACTTAGTATAATGCTCTCCAGGTCCATCCACACTGTTGCAAATGGTAAAAGTTCCTTCTTTTTTATAGCAGCACTAGGGGCCCAGTACACAAAATTCATGCACTCGGTGCGGGAGGGGGTCCCTCAGCCTGGCCTAGAGCCCTTGAGGGATGTCCGACTACCACAGAAGCAAGAGAGGCTCCCACCACCACTGCTGCACTCACCAGCCATGAGCCCAGCTTCTGGCTGAGCTGTGCTCCTGCTGTGGGAGCACACTGACCACCAGGGGGCAGCTCCTCCATTGAGAATCCAGTCCCTGGTGGTCAGTGTGCAACATAGCAACTGGTCAACCGGTCAACTGTCTGCCCTTTAGTGGTCAGTGCACATCATAGTGAGCAGTTGAGCAGCCTTAGCATATCATTAGCATATTACACTTTGATTGGTTGAATGATCGACCGGACACTTAGCATATTAGGCTTTTATTATATAGGATAGTATTCCATTCTGAAGATGTACCACAGTTTTTTAATCCACTCATCTGCTGATGGGCACTTAGGCTGTTTTCAAATCTTAGCTATTGTAAATTGTGCTGCTATGAACATAGGGGTGCATATGTCCTTTCTGATTGGTGTTTCTGGTTTCTTGGGATATATTCCCAGAAGTGAGATTATGGGGTCGAATGGGAGTACCATTTTTAGTTTTTTAAGGAATCTCCATACTTTTCCCCACAGTAGCCACACCAGTCTGCATTCCCACCAGCAGTGTGTGAGGGTTCCTCTTTCTCCACATCCTCTCCAGCACTTGTCGTTTGTTGCTTTGTTGATGATAGCCATTCTGACAAGTGTGAGATGGTACCTCACTGTTATTTTGATTTGCACCTCATGGATGATTAGTGACTTTGAGCAGGTTGTCATATGTCTCTTGGCCTTGTGGATGTCCTCTTTCAAAAAGTGTCTATTTTTTGCCCATTTTTTGATTGTATTGTTTATCTTCCTATTGTTAAGTTGAGTTCCCTGTAAATTTTGGAAATTAAACCCTTATCTGAGATAGCATTGGTAAAAATGTTCTCTCATGCAGTGGGCTTTCTTGTTGGTTCATTGATGGTTTCTTTTGCTGTGCAGAAGCTTTTTATTTTGATGTAGTCCCATTTGTTTATTTTTTCCTTAGTTTCCATTGCCCTTGGAGCTGTATCGTTAAAGATATTGCTGCAACATATGTCTGATATTTTGCTGCCTATGGAGCCTTCTAAGATTTTTATGGTTTCCTGTCTTACATTTAAGTCCTTTAACCATTTTGAATTTATTTTTGTGTATGGTGTAAATGGTGATCTAGTTTCATTTTTTTGTATGTATCTGACCAATTTTCCCAGCACCATTTATTGAAGAGACTGTCTTGACTCCATTGTATGCTCTTGCCTCCTTTGTCAAATATTGAGCATAATGGCTTGGATAGATTTCTGGGTTCTCTGTTCTGTTCCATTGGTCTATATGTCTGTTCTTGTGCCAGTACCAGGCAGTTTTGAGAACAGTGGCTTTGTAAATAGCTTGATATCTGGTATTGTGATCCCTCCAACTTAGTTCTTCTCTCTCAGAACTGCTGTGGTTATTTGGGGTCTTTTTTTTCCCAGATGAATTTTTGGAGAGTTTGTTCTAGGTCTGTGAAATATGCTGTTGGTATTTTAATGGGGATTGCATTGAATCTATAAATTGCTTGGGTAGTATGGCCATTTTAATGATGTTGATTCTACCCATCCATGAGCACGGTATGTTCTGCCATTTGTTTATGTCTTCCTCTATCTCTTTTTTCAGTGTCCTGTAGTTTTCTGAGTATAGGTTGTTTACGTCCTTAGTTAAGTTTATTCCTAAATATCTTAATTTTTTTTGGTGCAGTGGTAAATGGGATTGTTTTTTTTAGTTCCTCTTTCTGTGAGTTCATTATTGGTGTATAAAAAAGCCATAGATTTCTGGGTGCTAATTTTGTATCCTACTACATTGCCAAATTCATTTAGTAAGTCCAGTAGTTTTTTGATGAAGTCTTAATGGTTTTCTTTGTACAGTATCATGTCATCTATGAATAAGGACAGTTTTACTTCTTCTTTTCCAATTTGGATGCCTTTTATTTCTTCTTCTTGTCTAATTGCTATGGCTAGCACTTCCACTACTATGTTGAACAGGAGTGGTGAAAGTGGGCATCCCCCTCTTGTTCCTGTTCTTAGGGGAAATGGTTTTAGTTTTTGCCCATTGAATATGATGTTGGCTGTAGGTTTGTCATATAAGGCTTTTATTATGTTGAGGTATGATCCTTCTATTCCCACTTTGCTGAGAATTTTTATCAAGAAAGGGTGCTGGATTTTGTCAAATGCTTTTTTTTGCATCAATTAATATGATTATGTGATTTTTGTCTCTCAATTTGTTTATGTGATGTATCACATTTATTGGCTTGCAGATATTGTACCATCCTTCCATCCCCAGAATGAATCCCACTTGGTCATGGTGTGTGATCTTTCTAATGTCCTGCTGGATCTGATTTGCCGGAATTTTGTTGAGGATTTTGGCATCTATGTTCATGAGGGATATTGGCCTCTAATTCACTTTCATTGTGTTGTCTTTATCTGGTTTTGGCATTAAAGTGATGCTGGCTTCATAGAAAGAGCTTGGAAGTGTGCCTTCCTCTTGAATTTTTTGGGATAGTCTGAGGAGGACATGTTTTAGTTCTTTGAATGTTTGATAAAACTCCCCTGTAAAGCTGTTTGGACCAGGACTTTTGTTTGCTGGAAGATTTTTGATTACTGCTTCAATTTCATTGGTACTTATGGGTCTATTCAGGTTTTTATATTCTTCCTGATTGAGTTTTGGAAGCTTGTATTTTTCTAAGAATATGTCCATTTTGTCTGGGCTTTCCAGTTTGTTGGAGCAGAGTTGTTCAGTAATAAATTTTTACAATTCTTTGTATTCATATGGGGTCTGTTGTTACTTCACTTCTTTCATTTCTGATTTTATTTGGGTCCACTCTCTTTGTTTCTTGGTGAGCCTGGCTAGAGATTCATCCATCTTGTTTGTCCTTTCAAAGAACCAGCTCTTGGTTTTATTGATCATTTGTATTGGTGTTTTGTTTTTATTTTTGTGGGGGGGGTGTTTGTTTTGGGGGGGTATTTTTGTTTGTTTTGTTTTGTTTTGTTTTTGTCTCTCTGTCATTTATTTCTACTCTGATCTTTATTATTTTCTTCCTTCTCCTTACTCTGGCCTTTTCTTATTGCTCTCTTTCTAATTCTTTAAGTTGCAAGGTTAGATATTACCATTTTTTCTTGTTTTTTGAGGTAGGCCTATAAAGCTATGAACTTCCCTGTCAGGACTGCTTTCACTGTGTCCCATAGATTTTGGATTGTTGTGTTTTCATTGTTGTTTGTTACCAGAATGCTTTTTATTTCTTCTTTGCTCGCTTTGGTAACCCAGTCATTATTTAATATCATGCTATTTAGGCTCCAGGTGTTTGATTTTTTTCATTGTTTTTATTGTACTTGATTTCTAATTTTATGCCATTGTGATTTGAGAAGATGCTTGATATGATTTCTATCTTCTTAAGTTTGAAGAAACTTTGCCTGTGTCCCAATATGTGGTCGATATTTGAAAATGTCCTGAGTGCACTTAAGAAGAATGTGTATTCTGTAGCTTTGGGATGAAATGTTCTGAATATGTCAATTAATTCCTTCTGATCTAGTGAGTCATTGAGGATTGATGTTTCTTTGCTGATTTTTTATTTAGAGAATTTATCCAGTGGTGTCAATGGGATATTAAAGTCCCCTAAAATGACTGTATTGCTGTCAATCTCTCTCTTAATATGTTCCAGGAGTTTTTTTTGTTTTGTTTTTTGTTGTGTATTTAGGTGTTCCTATATTGGGTGCATATATGTTTACCAGAGTTATATCCTCTTGCTGAATTGCTCCCTTTAGTATTATGAAGTGGCCTTCCTTATCTCGTTATGGCCTTCACTTTGAGGTCTATTTTGTCATATATAAATGGGTTTTGGGTGTGTTTTTTTTTTCATTTCCATTTGCCTGAGAAATTTTTTTCCATCCCTTAACTGTCAATCTTTGTGAGTCCCTTGTTCTGAGGTGGGTCTCTTGTAGAAAGTAGATATATGGGTCATGTTTTCTAATCCATTCAGCTACCCCCTGTCTTTTGATTGGAACATTTAGTCCATTCATGTTTAAGGTTATTATTGATAGGTACTTGTTTGTCACCATTTTTATTCTTTACTAGAGGCCCAGTGTATGAAATTTGTGCCCCGGGCCGGAGGGGAGGAGGTGTTGTCCCTCAGTCCAGCCTGTACTCTCTCCAATCTGGGACCCCTTGAGGGATGTCCAACCACCCTGCTGGCTCCAAACCGCTCACCTGCCTTTGCCTGATTGCCCCTAACCGCTTCTGCCTGCAAGCCTGATCAACCCCTAACCACTCCCCTGCCAGCCTGATCGACACCTAACTGCTCCCCACCTGGCCTGATTTCCCCTAACTGCCCTCCCCTGCTGGCCTGGTCACCCCCAACTGCCCTCCACTGCTGCCCTGGTTCCCCCCAACTGCCCTCCCCTGCAGGCCTAGTCCCCCTCAACTGCCCTCCCTGCTGGCCTGGTCTCCCCCAACTGCCCTCCTCTGCTGGCCCGATCATCCCTAACTGCCCTCCCCTGAAGGCCTGGGTCTCCCCCAACTGCCCTCCCCTGCTGGCCTGGTCCCCCCCCCAACTGCCCTCCCCTGCTGGCCTGGTCCCCCCCGAACTGCCATCTCCTGAGGGCCTGGGTCCCTGCCCTAACTGTCCTCCCCTGCTGGCCTGATCCCCCCAACTGCCCTCCCCTGCAGGCCTGGTTCCCCCAACTGCCCTCCACTGCTATCCTGGTCCCCCCCCCCGCCCCCAACTGCCTTCCCCTGCAAGCCTAGTTGCCGCCCCCAACTGCCCTCCTCTGCTGGCCTGGTCACCCCTAACTGCCCTCCCCTGCAGGCCTAGGTCTCCCCCAACTGCCTTCCCCTGCTGTCCTGGTCCCCCCCAACTGTCCTCCCCTGCAGGCCTGGTCCCCCACAACTGCCCTCCCTGCTGGCCTGATTGCCCACAACTGCCCTCCCTTGCTGGCCTGGTCTGCCCCAATTGCCCTCCTCTGCCAGCCTGGTCACCCCCAACGGCCCTCCTCTGCTGGCCTGGTCACCCTTAACTGCCCGCAATTGCCCTCCCCTGCAGGCCATCTTGTGGCAGCCATCTTGTGTCCACGTGGGGGAAGCCATCTTTGACCACATGGGGACAGCCATCTTGTGTCTTGGAGTGATGATCAATTTGCATATTACTCTTTTATTAGATAGGATACCTGTGTTCCTTCTTCCCTTCCTATTTCTTCTTTTTACAGCAGTTCATTTAGCATTTCTTACATTGCTGGCTTGGTGTAATAAACTCCCTTAGCCTTTTTTTGTCTATGAAGCTCTTTATTTCACCTTCAATTTTGAATGATAACCTTGCTGGGTATAGTATTCTTGGATTCAGTCCCCTGATTTGCATCACTTTATATATTTCATTTCATTCCCTTCTGGCCTGATGTGTTTCTATTGAGAAATTTGTTGATAGTCTAATGCAGAGGTTGCCAACCTTTGAGATCTCATGGACTACCAGTGATCTGCGGACCGCTGGTTGGTGACCACTGGTCTAATGAGAGACCTCTTATAGGTAACTTTCTTTCTCCTGTGGCCTTTAAGATTCTTACTTTGTGTTGGTGTTTACCAATTTAATTATGATGTGTCTTAGTGTTGGTCTTTTTAGGTTCATCTTGTTTGGAACTCTGTGAGCTTCTTGACTTGTGTGAGTTTTTTCTTCCCAATGTCAGGGAAATTTTCTGTCATCATTTCTTCAAACTGATTTTCTATTCCTTGCTCAGTTTCCTCTCCTTCTGGCACCCCTATTATGTGGATGTTGTTTCATTTTGTGTTTTTGCAAAGCTCCCTTAGGTTCTTATCCTGCTTGTTAAGGTGTTGTTTTTTTCCCCAGTTGCTGCTCTGCTTGGGTGTTTTTTCCTACCTTGTCTTCTAGCTCACTGATGTGATCCTCAGTTTCTTCTAGTCTACTGTTGATGCTTTCTACTGTGTTCTTTATTGCAACTATGTCATTCTTCATTTCCTCCTGGTTCTTCTTCATTTCCTCTTGATTCTTACACATGTTTTTGAATATGCCTTCCATCTTTTTCAGTGTCCTTATGACCATCACTGTAAATTCTTTCTTTGACAAATTGCTTGCCTCCATTTCTTTTACTTCCTTTTCCAGTGGTTCCTCTTTTTCTTTCATATGGGGGCTGTTTCTTTGTCTCCCCATTTTTGCTCCTCTCAGGGTGTCTGCTTATGTGGCTCACTCTCTACCACATTGACCAAAAGATACAAAATACAACATGACAAGACACAACACAGAGGGAACAAAACATGAATGTATTCATGACACCGATAACCCCAGTAAAGGTGACCACCAGAGAAAAGAGAATTAGGGGAGAGAAAGGAGCACAAAAATGATATTGAGAAAAGGAAAAAAGGGTATGAGAGAAAAGAAAAGGAAGAAGAAGGGGGGGGGGAAATATATGTATATGGGAAGAAAATTCTGCAAAACAAACAAATAAACCAAAAAATGCAAACAATAAACACCCAGAGAAAAAGGGGGTAGGAAGTTCTACAACTAGAAGAAAAGAGAAAAGAGCATTGAGACGTGCACGAGCGCTGAAAAGCTGAGGTACGGAGGCGCGGGATCCGGGCTGGCAGCGGGCGTTGCTTTTTTCAACCCAAAGGGAGACAAGCCCCCGACTACTCTGAAATCCAGTTTCTGGGGAGACGCAGGGGACCCAAACTCCTACGGGGAGAAGCTGGACTGTCTGCCAGTGAGGGTGGCTTGCTTGCAGAGCTGCGCGCAGGAATAATTGTTTACGGCACTGGGGCACGTGACTCCGGGATGCCATCAGGGACACAGAGCCGGCTAACTAGCAGCCATTGCTGTTTGCCACGCCCTAGCCTAGTGACACCCTGAGACCCCGCCCTGCACAACCTACAAACCCACCCAAGCTCCAAGCAGTGTATTTAGCATAAGAAAGGCCTGCCCTATCGCAGCTTAACCTAGCAAACTTGCAGCCCGGGTCAGACAGCTCCAAAACCTCCAAACCACAAGCAAAGAGGAGAAAACTGTAGCTCTCACTGTAGCTCCTGCTGGGTGGCCTCAGATAGTAGCTGACCTGCACCCCATTGGAGATCCAGAAGCCAGTGTACCTAGTGGTCAGAGTGAGACACCAGATTTCAACTCCTCACATCCATAAGTGACACATTCAAGAGGCAGACTCAGTGAGCACCAAAGCCCCACTGAAACAAGTCCTGCCCCATAAGTGTGTCTTCAGTGCAGCAGTTCTTCCATTATAGACACAGTGAGTGCTCACAGCTAATTGGCCTGGAGGTCAATTCCTCCCAGTATACCAACAGAAATTAAGGCTTAACTACACCAAGTCTTTGCACTCAGCCCACAAAGGGGTGTACCAAGAGCGTCCACATCAGGTGATTGGGGAGGCTGAGCTACTGCCCCCTATAGTTCACCTACTACACAAAGCTACTCCATCAACACAGGGAAGCAGCCAAAATGTGGAGACAAAGAAACATGTCACGAATGAAAGAAATGGAGGAAAGCAAACTACTGGATGACATAGAGTTCAGAACCACATTTATAAGGTTACTCAAGAATCTTCTTAAAACTGCTGAGAAACTTGATGAGACCTTCAAGGACCTTAATGAGAATGCCAAAAAAATGGAAAAGGTTCAGTCAGAAATGAAGCATACACTGTCTGAAATAAAGAAAATACAGAAACTCAACTGTAGATCAACGTACCCCAAGAATCAAACCAAAGATCTGAAATATGTGGAAACAAAAAACATCCAACCAGAAAAACAAAAAGAAAAAAGAATCCAAAAATATGAAGATAGTGTAAGGAGCCTCTGGGACAACTTCAAGTGGACCAACATCCGAATTTTTGGGGTGCCAGAAGAAGAGGGAGAGCAAAATATTGAAAACCTATTAGAAGAAATAATGACAGAAAACTTTCCCTACCTGGTGAAAGAAATAGACCTACAAGTTCAGGAAGCGCACAGAACCCCATACAAGAGGAATCCAAAGAGGACCACACCAAGACACATCATAATTAAAATGCCAAGGGCAAAAGACAAAGAGAGAATATTAAAAGCAGCAAAAGAAAAACAGTTAATTACCTACAAGGGAGTACCCATACGACTGTCAGCTGATTTCTCAACAGAAACTATGCAGGCCAGAAGGGAGTGGCAAGAAATATTCAAAATGATGAACAGCAAGAACCTACAACCAAGATTACTCTACCCAGCAAAGCTATCATTCAGAGTTGAAGGTCAGATAAAGAGCTTCACAGACAAGAAAAAGCTAAAGGAGTTCATCACCACCAAACCAGGATTACATGAAATGCTGAAGGGTATTCTTTAAGAAGAGGAAGAAGAAAAAGGTAAAGATAAAAATTATGAACAAAATGACATCAAATACATACCTACCAACAAGTGAATCTAAAAATCAAGTGAATAAAAAATCTGAAGAACAGAATGGACTGGTGAATATAATAGAATCAGGGACATAGAAAGGGAGTGGACTGACGACTCTCAGGGGAAGCAGGTGTGAGGGGTGTGGGAAGAGATTGGACAAAAATCTTACTCCTATGGATGAAGACAGTGGCGGGGGGGGGGGGGCGGGTAATGTCATGGGGTGGGGTGGGGAATCAGGTGGAGGGGAGCTATGGGGGAAAAAATAGAGGAACACCTGTAATAATCTGAACAAGATTATTAAAAAAAAAAAAAGAAAGATAACAATTCCTGACCTTTACTTGTGGTAAATAAATAATAAAAAACATAAAGCACATAAAAAAAGGGGGGGTAACTGAATCTGAAGAGGCAGAGCTTATTTTCAGAAAGTAAGGTAAAGTAATTGAATGAATGGAGGGATGGCTATGGTTCAGTATAGAGCAGGTAGAAAGAGAATTAGTAGATAAGAAAAAAAGTAAAAAACAAAACAAATAAATAAAATTTTCTCCTTTCTTTAATCTACCTATATATTCACCTATTTTTGGAAAAGGAGAATAGAATAGAGAGCAAATTGGCTTGAGTTTGGTGAGTGAAACTAATTAAGCAATTAGGAGAAGAAGAACACAAGTGAGGAGAGGAAAAACAAAAGCATAAAAAAAATTGACTAAAGAGAAAAGTGAAGGCTGCATGAACTTGGAGCAGGGGAGAGGAAATTACATATATGAGTAAGCCAATAGAGACTACTATAATAGTAACCTGTCAATAAAGCAGACTAAAAAGATCAAAATTTAAGAAGGAGTAAAAAGAAAAGAGAGAGAAAAACTAAAGCAGGAACAGAAGAGAAGCAGGATGAAAAAGGGAGAAGTGAGGAAGAAAAAGTTGGCAAAAAGGGAAAAGTGAGATAAAGTAAAATAATGATAAAAAATAAAAATAGAATGTAGAACACTAATCAAAAAATAAAAGGTTAATAATATTAATAATAAAAAATAAAATAAAGAAACCTTTTCTTTCTTAAATAAAATAAAAATTAAAAAGTGAAGTAATGAAGTTTCAGCTGAGTTTTAATGTCCCCTGGGGGCTGGATTAAGACCCCTCTCTACTGTTCTGTCTGGCACTTCTCAGTTTCCTGTTAAGTAGTCAGGACCATGTTGAAGTTCCCAGTGACCTACCGCTCCTCTGTGTCTGTCTTCAGAGACTTGGATTTAGGCATGCAGGACAAATCTGCCCACTTTGTCGCCCTGCTTTCAGTCATATTTACATAAGTGTCTATTTCTGACACGGGCTCTAGGCAGCAGTGTTGCTATATTAGTTTCTGGGGCTGCTAGGAGGGGCTAGCTCTTCTGGAGAAAAATGGCTGTTTAGGGTTGGAGGGACTGGGCTGTCCCAGAGTTGGATTCCTGGTCTCCTCTCCCTGCTTTGCTCCCCAGCCTCCACCAAAGACACCCACTTGCACTGCAGCCTCGGTGAGTATTTGTAATTGAAAGATCCAATGTACTGGGTTTAACGAGTAAAAGCAAGGAAAATATAAAGACAGAGCAACCGTGCCACTGCACAATTCTCTCCCCCGCACTGCATGGCCAGGGCAGAATTTCAGGCTGTCTTTCTGGGCGCAGCCTTCCATGGCTGTGGAGTTAGATCTAGAGTCCTCCGCTGCCAGCAGCCCTTTGGACTGCCTTCCACAGTCAAGTGTTACACATGTTCCCATGGGAGGCAGACTTGGTGTAGCACAGTTTCCTTCTGACCCTCTAGTTCCTGTGTTTATGCATTTTTCTCTCCAGCCCAGATCCCTGATCCTACCATTCTCCAGGTGTCTTCTGTCCTTTCAAGCCAGGGGTTGTCTCACCAGCTGTGTTTAATTTGCCAATTCCAGGTGGATGCTATTCAATTTAGTTGTTTCTTCCATCTGCTCTGTGAGAAGGCACAGGACACATCTGCCTATTCAGCCATTTTGTCTCCCCCAGACAAACTTTTTAGGAGCTCGCAGCCAGGGAGGCTGGAGGCTCTGAGTTACTGGGTTCACAACCAAGGCAACAGGCCCCTGGCTAGTATGGCTGTAGGGTCCCGGGTGGTGTCTGTGGGCTCCCCGGGTGGAGGTGAGACTGGGCTCCCCATCACAGCAGCTCTCCCCTTCAAGATGGCAAGGCCTCTGATGCAGAGCCAGCCACCCTGGGAGAGATTGCAGTGGTGGGAGAGGTCACCCAGCTAGGGGAGCCTGGTCTACCAGCCCCCAAAAGTCCTGTGGAATATAGTTGTCACACAAACACATGTGTGCGCACACACACACGCACACAAACATGCCCCACATGCCCATGCACTCCCCTTTTGCTCCCTCAGTCACTCATACTCTCTCCCTCACTGCCATCCTCTCAGCTGCCATCTTGGATTGCTAATCATATTATTCTATTTTGTGAATATGATAGACTTTATTTTTCTTTTCTCCCATTGATAGGTATTTGAGTTGTTTCCATTTTGAGGCTATTAATGTCATTGCTGCTGTGAACAATGCCGTGTGTACAATTCTGTTGGGTGTGTATCTAGAAGTGAAATTGATGGTCATAGAATATGTGTATGTTCAGTTTTAGTGGTTTCTGACAGTTTTCCAATGTACTTCTTTACATTTAACTCCCTCCACAGAGATATAGTCAGTATCTTCTCAAATATTTGAAAAATACTTTGGTCACATTGTGAATATGTTGTATATTCACATTATGAGTTTAAGTTGTATTCTCCCACTGACTGGTAGAACCGAGGAATTTGTCCTAGGTTTAGTAGCCACATGGATATCCTCCTTTGTGTGGAGCCTGTTACTCTTTTGTGCCATTTTATTTTGGATTGTCTACCTCTCTCCTGTTACTTTTAACCACTTTTTGAACACTGGATAGTTGACCAACCAGCCTCTCGGCCCTGCCCACTCTCAAACTTATAACATACCTACAATGGACTGAGGGGGTTTATATAGACCATATCCATGGACCATCCCTTTATAAGGTAACTATCATTATCTCTATTCTCAGAGTAAATTAATAGCAGCTCAGAGAACCTAAACAGTTAGTCCAAAGTAATGCAGTTAGTCAGCAGCAAAGCAAGGATGGTCTCTTGACTAAATTATTAACTATCCCCTTTACATCTCATATATCCTTTTCCTACCTTACTTATATATTTATCACTATCTAACAAACTGTGTGTAAATTTTTCTTAGTTATTCTGTTTATTATCATTCTTTACTACCACAGTCTGTTTTGCCCACCAGCATATTCCCAGTGTCTATATAGTGTCTGGTACATACTAGTTCATGACTTTTTGAATCAATGAACGCTAACTAGTTCTAATATATAGACATGCCAAGATATCAGCCTTTATATCCTTATCTCCTTTGGAACTGCAGTTTCTAAGCTTTGTTCTTTTCTCTAGGTTTCCCTGTGTCCTTCCAGTCTCGAGCTCGGCTCTGCCATTTCCTTACTATGTGCATCTTCACATGTACTGTCCAGCATGCAGCAGTCAACTCAGGCCAGGTATGGACAACTGCAAGTCTGAGTCTCTGAGAGAAAGAATCTGGTCTAGGGGATACTTGAAGGAGAGAGCTTGAGTATATGTAGTGAACCCCTTCCACGTCCTGTGTGGTTCAGGGTTCAGGTTCAGGGTTCGGGCTCTGGAGGAGGCCGCACGCAAATGAAAGAGACTAGAAAATATTAATTTGAAAATATTGGGGTCCAGGCGGGAGCCCAACTCAAGGGGAAGGACTTCACCTGCTCTGGCTTTGCTATCCCTTTTATTAAGACTATGGGATACACCCATAGCCTTTAGGTAGGTAATTCCAATAATAGCTCCATGATAGCCCATCAGCAAGGATTTACATAAGACTAAAAGGTGGATGTTGCTTTAGTTACCATTGTCTCAACTAAACAGTGGGTGGTTGGCTCTAACCTTTCAGAGCTTCAAGGTTGACCAGCCTTCCGGGTTCCTTGTCCACACCTCTCTGCTAGTGAGGGCAACAGGCAGCTTCCAACAAGTATAGGGTCCTAAATCAGAGTTTCTGAGTGACTCCAGATTCTTCCTCCCCCAGTTTGACTGGCTTGCCTGGGTCCCTAATGCCCCGTGCTCAATGCGGATGCCCCCACCCACCACCAAGGAAGATGTCACAATGGACACAGTGATGGGCTCACTACCTAATGTCTGGCAGACCAGTCTTCAAATGTTTCTCCCATCGCTCCTGAGCCGGCCGTCACCAGACATGGTGAGGGGGGACCTCTGGTACTCTGAGTGGACTGATGGCTGACAAGGAGATTTTAGGGTGAGGGACAGGAGTTTGGGTCCCTTTTTCTTAGAACTAGAAGTGATTGATCCTTTCTTTCTGCTTCAGGTACCACTGGGGCATCACAAAGAAGAGTATTTCTCAGGTCCTGAGCCCAAAGCTGTTTTAAGGCAGTTTCAGGCTGATCTGGACAACCTGGAAAGGGAAATTGTGGCCCGGAATGAGCAGCTAGACCTTCCCTATGAATACCTGAAGCCCAGCCTCATAGAGAGCAGTATCACTATCTGAGCCCAAATTGTTCACCCTTCAAATACTTGAGGCCACCATGCTTAACATTTCCCCCTGATTTTTATTGTTTTCATGGGTCTGAATTGCTATGGTTCTATTTTCTCCTTTTGATTTCCCTATCTAAATATCTCACTAGTATGAGGCATTGTCCTAACTTCTAGTTTCCCTAATTATCTTTACCTTGAAACCGACTCCCTCAGAAATCAACCATCTACTCATATAACATTTTCTTTCCCCTGGAAATTTTGTCTTCTCCATTTGTCATAAACTCCTTATGTAATGATATTACATTATCACTGACATAAGTGATTTAAAAATTTGTTTTATAGGTAGAACTAATATTTTAGTACAGTTGGATAAAAGTAAATTCAATTTCTTTTTTCTGCTCTGGATAATCAGTTATCACAGCACATTTCATTGAAAAGCCCATTCTTCCCATGACTCTATAAGCTGACAGAAATCAAGTTTGCATCTATGAATAAGTCTAGTTCTCAGCTGTCCTGTAATTATACCACATTCATATAACTACTACAGCTTTATACTTAATGTAGCCTACCACTTGATGATGATCTTTTCATCTAATTTGTTTTTTAGAGGTCTTTGGCTTTCCTTGGGCTTCTAGCCTTCCATAAAAATATTAGGATCAGCTTTTCTAATTCCAAAAATAACACCTCTTATGATTTTTATCAGAATTGCTGTGCATCTACATAATTTTTAAAATCTTAAGCCAATTTTGAATTTTTGAAAAATATACACTTTTACCTATAAGCATTGTGAATTGAATTTACCTATTTTTTTAATTTCTTCATTGATTAAGGTATCACATATGTGTCCTTATTCCCCCATTACCCCCCACCTCCCATTCATGCCCCCATCCCCGTTGTCTGTGTCCGTTGATTAGGCTTATATGCATGCATATAAGTCCTTTGGTTGATCTCTCCTCCTTACCCCCACCCTCCCCTACCTTCCCCGAGGTTTGACATTCTGATTGATGTTTCTCTGTCGCTGGATCTTTTTTTTTTTCATCAGTTTATGTTGTTCATTATATTCCACAAATGAGTGAGATCATGTGGTATTTATCTTTCTCTGCCTGGCTGATTTCACTTAGCATAATGCTCTCCATCTCCATCCATGTTGTTGCAAATGGTAAGAACTCCTTTTTTACTGCAGCATAGTATTCCATTGTGTAGATATACCACAGTTTTTTAATCCACTAATCTGCTGAGGGGCACTTAGGCTGTTTCCAAATCTTAGCTATGGTGAATTGTGCTGCTATGAACATAGGGGTGCATATATCCTTTCTGATTGGTGTTTCTAGTTTCTTGGGATATATTCCTAGAAGTGGGATCACTGGGTCAAATGGGAGTTCCATTTTTAGTTTTTTGAGGAAACTCCATACTGTTCTCCACAGTGGCTGCACCAATCTGCATTCCCACCAGCAGTGCACGAGGGTTCCTTTTTCTCCACATCCTCGCCAGCACTTGTCGTTTGTTGACTTGTTGTTAATAGCCATTCTGACAGGTGTGAGATGGTACCTCATTGTTGTTTTGATTTGCATCTCTCTAATGATTAGTGACTTTGAGCAGGTTTTCATATGTCCCTTGGCCTTCCTTCTGTCTTCTTTCGAAAAGTATCTATTTAGATCAGTTGCCCATTTTTTGATTAGGTTGTTTATCTTCTTTTTGTTAAACTGCATGAGTTCCCTGTAAATGTTGGAGATTAAACCCTTATCGTTGATATCATTAGCAAATATGTTCTCCCATGCAGTGGGCTTTCTTGTTATTTTATTGATGGTTTCCTTTGCTGTGCAAAAGCTTTTTATTTTGATGTAGTCCCATTTGTTTATTTTCTCTTTAGTTTCCATTGCCCTACGAGCAGTATCAGTGAAGAAGTTCCTTCGGCATATGTCTGAGATTTCACTGTCTGTGGATTCCTCTAGTATTTTTAAGATTTCCAGTCTTATGTTTAAGTCCTTTATCCATTTTGAGTTTATTTTTGTGTATGGTGTAATTTGATGGTCTAGTTTCATTTTTTTGCATGTATCTCTCCAATTTTCCCAACACCATTTGTTGAAGAGACTGTCTTAACTCCATTTTATGTTCATGCCTCCTTTGTCAAATATTAATTGAGCATAGTGGTTTGGGTTGTATCTTGGTTCTCTATTCTATTCCATTGATCTATATGTCTGTTCTTGTGCCAATACCAGACTGTTTTAAGAACTGTGGCTTTGTAAAACAGCTTGAAATCTGGTATTGAGATCCCACCTACTTTGTTCTTCTTTCTCAGGATTGCTGTTGCTATTCAGGGTCTTTTTTTATTCCATATGAATTTTTGGAGAGTTCTTTCTAAGTCTGTGAAATATGCTGTTGGTATTTTAATGGGGATTGGATTGAATCTGTAGATTGCTTTGGGTAGTATGGACATTTTGATGATGTTGATTCTACCAATCCATGAACACAGTATGTTCTTCCATCTGTTTATGTCTAGCTCTAGCTCTTTTTTCAGTGTCCTGTAGTTTTCCACGTATAGGTCTTTTACCTCCTCAGTTAAGTTTATTCCTAGGTATCTTAATTTTTTTGATGCGATGGTAAATGGGATTGCTTTTTTAGTCTCTCTGTAAGTTCACTACTGGTGCATAAAAATGCCATAGATTTCTTGGCATTAATTTTGTATCTTGCTACATTGCCAAATTCACTTATTAAGTCTAATAATTTTTTGATGGAGTCTTTATGGTTTTCTATGTACAATACCATGTCATCTGCAAATAAGGACAGTTTTTTCACTTCTTCTTTTCCAATTTGGATGCCTTTTATTTCCTCTTCTTGTCTGATGGCAATGGCTAGTACTTCCAGTACTATGTTGAACAGGAGTGGTGAGAGTGGGCATCCCTGTCTTGTTCCTGTTCTTAGGGGAAATCGTTTTAGTTTTTTCCCTTTGAGTATGATGTTGGCTGTGGGTTTTTCATATATGGCTTTTATTATGTTGAGGTATGATTCTTCTATTCCCACCTTGCTGAGAGTTTTTATCAAGAAGGAGTATTGGATTTTGTCAAATGCTTTTTCTGCATCAATTGATATGATTATGCGATTTTTATCTCTCAATTTGTTTATGTGATGTATCACATTTATTGATTTGTGGATATTGTGCCATCCTTGCATCCCTGGGATAAATCCTACTTGGTCATGGTGTATGATCTTTCTGATGTATTGCTGGATCCGATTTGCTAGAATTTTGTTGAAGATTTTGGCATCTATGTTCATGAGGGATATTGGTCTGTAATTCTCTTTCATTGTGTTGTCTTTATCTGGTTTTGGCATTAAAGTGATGCTGGCTTCATGGAATGATCTTGGAAGTGTTCCTTCCTCTTGAATTTTTTGGAATAGTCTGAGGAGGATAGGTTTTAGTTCTTCCTTGAATGTTTGGTATAACTCCCCTGTGAAGCCATCTGGCCCCAGGCTTTTGTTTGCTGGAAGCTTTTTGATGACTGCTTCAATTTCTTCCATAGTTATGGCCATAGTTAGAATCTTCCCGATTGAGTTTTGGAAGGTTGTATTTTTCTAGGAATATGTCCATTTCCTCCAGGTTGTCTAGTTTGTTGGAGTAGAGTTGTTCATAGTATTTTTTAACAAACCTTTGTATTTCTGTGGGGTCTGTTGTTATTTCCCCTCTTTCATTTCTGATTTTGTTTATTTGGGTCCTCTCTCTTTGCTTCTTGGTGAGCCTGGCTAGAGGTTCATCAATCTTGTTTATCCTTTCAAAGAACCAGCTCTTGGTTTCATTGATCTTTTGTTTTGTTTTTTTGGTCTCTGTCATTTATTTCTGCTCTGATCTTTATTATCTCCTTCCTTCTGCTCACTCTGGGCTTTTCTTGTTGCTCTCTTTCTAATTCTTTGAGTTGTAGAGTTAGATGATTTACTACCATTTTTTCTTGTTTTTTGAGGTAGGCCTGTAGAGCTATGAACTTCCCTTTCAGGACTGCTTTCATTGTGTCCCATAGATTTTGGATTGTTGTGTTTTTGTTATCATTAGCTTCCAGGATGCTTTTAATTTATTCTTTGATCTCTTTGGTAACCCAGTCATTATTTAATAGCATGATATTCAGCTTCCAAGTGTTTGAGATTTTTGGATTGTTTTTATGGTAGTTTATTTCTAATTTTATGGCATTGTGGTCTGAGAAGATGCTTGGTATGATTTCAATCTTCTTGAATTTGGGGAGACTTCACTTGGGACCCAATATGTGGTCTATTTTTGAGAATGTCCCATGTGCACTTGAGAAGAACGTATATTCTGTAGCTTTGAAGTGAAATGTTCTGAAGATGTCAGTTAAGTCCCTCTGATATAGTGAGTCATTTAGGATTGCTGTGTTTTTGCTGATTTTTTGTCTAGAGGATTTATCCAGTGATGTCAGTGGTATATTAAAGTCCCCTACTAAGATTGTATTGTTGTCGATCTCTCCCTTGATATCTTCCAGGAGTTTTGTTATGTATTTGGGTGCTCCTGCGTTGGGTGCATATATGCTTATCAGGGTTATATCCTCTTGTATCGATCCCTTTAGTATTATGAAGTGGCCTTCCTTATCTCTTGTTATGGCATTCACTTTGAGGTCTATTTTGTCAGATATAAGTATAGCTACCCCAGCTTGTTTTTTCATTTCCATTTTCCTGAAAGATATTTTTCCATCCCTTCACTTTCAGTCTTGTTCTGAGGTGGGTCTCTTGTAGACAGTATATATATGGGTCATGTTTTTTTATCCATTCAGCCGCTTGATGTCTTTTGATTGGAGCATTTAGTCCATTTACATTTAAAGTTATTATTGAAAGGTACTTGTTTGTAGTCATATCTATTTTTGTGTCTGTGTTCTTTCTTACCTGTTTATTTCTTCTTTTTACAGTATTCCCTTTAGCATTTCTTGCATTGCTGGTTTGGTGGTGATAAACTCCCTTAGCCTTTTTTTGTCTGCGAAGCTCCTGATTTCCCCTTCAATTTTGATTGATAGTCTTGTTGGATAGAGTATTCAGTCCTTTGCTTTGCAACACTTTGTATACCTCCTTCCATTCCCTTCTAGCTTGAGGTGTTTCTGTTGAAAAATCATTTGATAATCTGATGGGGGTTCCTTTGTAGGTAACTCTGTCTCTCTCTTGCTGCCTTTAAGATTCTCTCTTTGTCATTGATATTTGCCATTGAAATTATGATGTGTCTTGGTGTGGGTCTTTTGAGGTTGATCCTGCTTGGGACTCTCTGTACTCGTGTAACTTTTTTCTTCCCCATATCCAGGAAGTTTTCTGTCATTATTTCTTCAAATAGATTTTCTAATCCTTGATGCTCTTCTTGTCCTTCTGGCAGCCCTATTATACATATGTTACTTCGTTTCATGTTGTCCCAAAGCTCCCTCAGGTTTTCCTCCTGCTTTTTAATTTTTTTCTCCAATTGCTGTTCAGCTTGAGCTTATTTCTGTACTTGATCTTCTAACTCACTAATTCAGTCCTCTGCTTCTTCTAGTCTGCTGTTGAAACTTTCCATGGTGTTCTTGATTGTAGCTATATCACTTTTCATTTTTTCCTGATTCTTGCATAGGTTGTTGATTTTTCTCATCCATCCGATATATAAATTCCATGACCATTACTCCTAATTCTTTTTCGGTCATGCTGCATGCTTCAGTTTCACTAATTTCCTTTCTTGGTGACCCCTCATTTTCTTTCCTCTGGGGATTGTGTCGTCTCCCCATTCTGACTATAACCAGAAAGTTCAAACTTCGAGTTGCGTGGACCTGAACTGTGTGCCGTGGGAACTTCGCACCACCCGAGTGCTACTAAAGTGCTCTGACACTAGGATGTGTGGCTGCCATGAGTTGGTGGGAACCAGGCTTGCCCAGGGTCAGTGTTACCAGTGTTCAGTGTGGTCTTGTATGCACACCTAGAATCATGGACCCCGCCTGCACCACACTGTTGGCGTGTGCCGAAAATGAGTCCCCTAGTGAGTGCCAGGAGTCAGAGTTTCCCTGTGTCTGCACTAAGAATCAAGTATCAGAGTCTCTGTTGCCTCGTGAGGCTTTTCACTGAGAATCAGGGTCCCCGTGTGTGCATGCACCAAGAATTGGAGTCACTGGCTTTTAGTGTGAATGCTCTGTGAGTCAGGGATCCCAGGTGCACACGGTAAGAAACAAAAGTCAAGTCTGTGGTGCTCAGTGCTGCCTCTTGCACAGAGAATCTGGGTCCTGGTCACCATGGGGGACTGGGTTGCACAATAGCTCTGTGGCGTGCCTGTGCTGCGGAAAACTGACTTCTGTGTGCACTTGCCCAGAATCAAAGTCAGATGGCACTGCTGCCCTGCGTGGGCTTTGGGTTTGGTCACCCGATTGCATTGCGCCAGTCTCTCAAATTCCAGTAGCAGTGCTGCGACCTGCACGCGCTATCAAGCTCAAATGAGCAAGGGTCAGGTCTATCAGTTACTATGGCGCTATCCATGAGCCTGTGAGGAGGGGTATAGGCTCTTTGACTCACAGAAATCTGCAGCCGGGAAGTCTGGATTCTTGTTGTCTGTTGGTCTGAAGCTGTGGTTGCAGTTCTCTGTTCCCAGTGGCTGCAGGGTCCTGGTTTGCGTCTTAGACGCAACTGGGTGTTGCTGAGGGAAGGTCCTAAGTCTCAAGCAGCTCTGTTTCTCAAGATGGCGTGGTTTCTGTGCCCGCACTGGCCGCCCAGAAGTTTCCGCCTTGTGCGCGTGGCTCCACAGTCCAAGACTGCCTGGTTTGGCAGCCCCTTGGAAGACCTCCAGAATCTAACTGTCCCTAGCTCATACACACACACACCACACATGTCTACACTCTCCTCTATGGCTTCCTCACTCTCTCACACTCTCTCCTTCCCTACCTTCCTGCCAGTTGCCATCTTCCTTCGCATGAGCTTTTTAAAGTCATTAAATGATAAGTATGTACTATATCAAACACACAAACAAGTATAAGCATTTTATATAAATCTCATGAGATAAATCTCTTATTACTGTCTTATATCTACTTATAGTATACTGAATTACTTTTTTCTTTCAATTTAAAAGATTTGAGGAGCCAGACAAAGACAAATACTGCATGGTATCACTTATACATGTAGAATCTTTAAAAAAAAAAACAACTTTTTTTAAGTCAAACTCCTAGAAACAGAGAGTGGAATGGTAGTTTCAGGGGCTAGGAGTTGGGACAAATGGGGAAAGATTGATAAATGGGCATATATTCAGTTATAAAGTAAATAAAGTCTGAGGATCTAATATATAACATGTTTACTATAGTTGATAATACTGCATTGCATAATTAAAATTTATTAAGGAAGTAGAACTTAAGTGTTTGCATAAAAAAATAAAAGGTAACTATGGGAGGTGATGGGTGTATTAACTCAATTATGGAAATTTGATATATTTGTAAATATATATCAAATCATCATGGTATACACTTTAAATATATTACAATTTTATTTGTTAATTATACCACAATAAAGCTGGGAAAAAATTGGAGGCCAAAGTACTTTTATGGAGTTGGCCATTTCCCTATATATCTTATTGTACACAACATGTTCACCATTCTCTTTCATTGGCTCATTAAATATAGCATACTAGCAATTTTTTCTTCATGCCAAAACAACCCATGTCCATTGTAGAAAATGTTGGTAACCTGGATTAACATAAAAGAAGAAAAAAGTAATATAAAAATTATCCAAAATTCTACCACCTAGAGATGTTACCTTTATGTACATTTCCTTTCTGTGTGACCAGGGAGGAGGCTTACAGTGATTATTCCTCCTTCAAAAGGAATTTACCCTTGTATAGCACCTGTGGCTACTGCTGTCTTAGTTTATGCTATGCAACCCCATTCCACAAGTCACTCAGATTAGACCAAGGAAGATGAGCACGCTACTTGTGCTAGTCAGGTTTGGTCAGGAAAACAGACATCACCCTGGGTTTTACAAGCCAAATAAAGGGAATTGGTTACACAGGAAATGGAAAAGCTCAGAAACCAAATACAGGATGGTGAGGCCACTGAGAGATTAGCAACCACTCTCATCAAAAGACACTGAAAAGACAAATCACAGACTAGAAGAAAGTATTTATAAAGCATGTAGCATCTAATTAAAAATTTGTATTCTGAATGTAAAAATAACTTTTACAACTCCATAATAAGAAGACAAACAGCCCAATAAAACAAAGTAGACCAAATGTTTTAAGAGACACATTACCAAAGAAAATATATGAATGGCAAATAAGCACCTGGTGCATATCAGTCACCAGGGATATGCACATTAAAACTAGGATGTCTAAAACTTGAAAGACTGTTGATACCAAATGTTGGTGAAGATGGAGAGAAACTGGAACATTGAGGATCAGAAAGTAAAATGGTATAACTACTTTGGAAAACAGTTTGACGGTTTCTTATAAAGTTAAAAATTTAATTACCATATGACTCGGCAATTCCCCCTCTAAATGTTTATCCAAGAGAAATAAAAATATTGTCCACACAAAAACTTGATGATAGTCAGCCTGCATGGCTATGGTTGAGCATGGACCTATGAACCAGGAGGTCACAGCTCCTTTCCTGGTCTAGACACATGCCCAGGTTGCAGGCTCGATCCCCAGTAGGGGGTGTGCAGGAGGCAGCCGATCAATGATTCTCTTTCATCATTGATGTTTCTATCTCTCTCTCCTTCTCCCTTCCTCTCTGAAATCAATAAAAAATGTATTTTGAAAATATTTTTTTGAATTAAAAGAAACACTTGATTATATATGTTCATAGAAATCGTGAATCGTGTTCAAAACAGCATTTTTCATAAAGCCAAAAACTGGAAATAATCCAAATGTTTATCAATAGGTAAGTAAATAAACAAATTGTGGTATTTCTAGACAATAAAATATTACTAGGCAAAAAAAAAAGGAGTGGACTGAAGAAGAGATGAATACACTTCTCCCTATACTATTCACTAAATACAGTTAAAATTCATGAACATTACACATAAAGCAAATATAAGACCCTAAAGAGTAGAGATAAGAAGAAGACCAGCTCAGAAATGACATAACAGTGAGTTCCCTGGGTTTTCTTTTTTGCCTCATATATCTGGGTCTGGGTGCTGGAGAAGCTGCCAACCTAAAGCACCAATGGGCACAAGCAAATAAAAATCCCCAAATCTCTCTGGCCAAAGGAAGAAGAAAGGGGCCAACTAGCAAAACAGAAAACTTTTAGATATATAATCGCTCTATCCCAGCCAAAATCACAGAAAGAACCACATCCCTATCATCCCCTCCCTATCAGCAAATGTGAATGGGATCCTAGACTACCACTCTTGCCTGGCTATAACAAGGCACCTCTCACATTCCCCTCCTGGGGGTGGGGAGTTGGGGAGGAGGGTATCAAGAAGACTGGGTGGAGATATAGGACTTTCATCGCCACTTGTTGTTGCTGAGATCTCCCAAAATGTCAGGGAAGACCACATGGGGATCCTAGACTTCCATCCCACATGACAATAACAAGGTGCCACTCTCCCTCCCCACCAGAGTCAGAGGAGGCCAAGTGAATTGGCAGAGTGGATTTAAAAACATGACACAGCTATAAGCAAGAGCAGTATGCTGAGTGTGGGAAGGTGGAGTGCGGGGGGAGAGCCAATCTCAAAGGTCACATGCTATATTACAGAGATGGAGAACAGATCAGTGATTACCAGGGGTTAGGGATGGTGATAGATGGAGAAAGAATGTGAAACCAAGAAGATCTTGTGTTATGGAATACTTCTGTATCTCACTTGCAATGGTGTTTACACAAATCTATACATGTAGAATGATACACACTCACTGTACCCATGATGATTTCCTGGTTTTGATATTGTACTGCAGTTAACATTATGATGTGCATGGCACCTCTTTGTCCTATCTTTGCAATTTCCTGGGAACCTATAAATATTTCAAAATAAAAAGTTGAATGAACCACTAATATATATAATAATGTGGATAAATCACAAAGACATTATGTCAAGTAAATAAAGCCAAATGCAAAAAAGTATATGATGTATGATTCTTTTTATATATAACTATAGAAAAAATAAATCTAATTTATAGTGACAAAAAGCAAACCCCTAGTTGCCTGGACCAGGAAGGTTCACTGATGAGGCACAAAGAACATTGTGGGGCAATGAAACCACTGCATATATTTATGTGATCATAAATATAAGGAGGCATAAATCTGTCAAACTCATGGGAATGTACATTTAAAATGAATGCATTTTATTATATATAAACCTGTACATCACTAAAATCAATTTAAAAATCACTTCTTAATAAAACAAAAAATCATCAAATCATATTTTATGAATAAGAACAAAATATTTTCATATGCAATAAAATATGTAATTGTAAATTTTGTTATAAAATGTGCCTTACTTGATGGTATGTTTCACAAATCTAGAACAAATATTCCAAAAATGTAAATGGAACCAAAAAAGATCCTGAATAGTCTCAACAATCCTGAGAAAAAAGAACAAAGGTAGAGATATCACAATATCCAGTATCAAACTATACTGTAAAGCCATCAAACAGCCTGGTATTGGCATAAGAACAGGCATGTAGACCAATGGAAGAGAACAGAGACCCCAGAAAGCAACCCATGTGTTTATGGCCAATTAATATTTAGCAAAGGAGGCAAGAGCATACAATGGAATAAAGACAGTCTCTTCAATAAATGGTGTTGAGAAAATTGAACAGGTACGTGCAAAATAATGAAAGTAGACCATCAATTTACACCATACACAAGAATAAACTCAAAATGGACTTACTTAAATGTAAGTCTCAAAACCATAAAAACCCTAGAAGAAAACATAGGAAGTAAAATCACAGACATCTCTCAGAAATCTTTTTGCAGGTGTATCTCCTAGGGCAAGGGAAAAATAAACAAAAAAGACTACATCGAACCTAAAATCTTTTGCACAACAAAAGAAACCATCAACAAAATGAAAAGGAAACCCACTATATAGAACATATTCGCCAATGATACATTTGATAATTGGTTAATATCAAAAAGACATAAAGAACTTACACAAACTCCAACACTAAGAAGACAAACAATCGAATTTTAAAATGGACAAAAAACCTGAATATGCACTTCTCCAAAGAGGACATACAGATGGCCAATAGACATATGAAAAAATGTTCAACATCATTAATCATCAGATACATGCAATTAAAACCACAATGAGCCCTACCTGGTTTGGCCTGCAGACAGAAGGGTCAAGGGTTCAATTCCAGTCAAGGGCACATACCTTGGTCAGGGTGGGTATAGGAGGCAACCAACTGATGTCTTTCTCTCACATCAATATTTCTCTCTGCCTTTCCCTCTCTCTTTCACTCTCTCTAAAAATCAATGGAAAAATATCCTGGGGTGAGAATTTTTTTAAAAAGCCAACACAATGAGATATCACCTCACACCTGCCAGAATGGCTACCACCAATAAATCAACAAACAATTAAAGATGGAACTGCCATTTGACCCAGCAATGCCACTTCTGGGAATATATCCTAAGAATCCTGAAACATCAATTTGAAAGAATATATGCACCCCTATGTTCATAGAAGTGTTATTTACAATAACCAAGATCTGAAAACAGCCCAAGTGTCTATCAGTAGATGAGTGGATAAAAAAGCTGTGGTACGTTTACTCAATGGAATACTATGTGGCCATAAAAAAGAAGGAAATAATAGCTTTTGAAATAACATAAATGGACCTGGAGATTGTTATGCTAAGTGAAATAAGCCAGTCAGAGAGAGACAAACTAGATGATCTCACTTATATGTGGAATTTAATGGACAAAATAAACTGAAGAACAAACTAGAACCAGAGGCATGAATACATGGAATAGACTGACAGGCGTCAGAGGGGAGGAGGGAAGGAAAGACTGGATGAGAGAAGGTGAAGAGAGTAGCCAAAGAACATATATGCATACCCCATAGACCCACACAATAGTGAGGTGATGGCCAGGGGGAAGGAAGAGTGGGAGCTGGGTGGGGGTGAGCAAAGGAGGGAAAAATGGGAACAGCTGAAATAGTGTCAGCAATAAAAATAAAGTTTAAAAACACTAAAAAATAATAGTAAAGGTAAGATATGGCTTCCTTGCTCATTTGGGTATAAAATAGCTGAGAAAAACAAGTCGACTTGTAATACTCAGATCATACACAAAAACATTGCTAACATTGACACGTTGTATATATACCCCAAATTAATATTCATAAATTGTATACCCTCACAATATCCTCAAAGACTGTTAAGTGGAACCATCAAGGCCTATTTGTGTTCATCAATCACTTCACTGACCAGTAGAAGCATATCCCACCAGAAATCAGAAAGTGACCATAGTTGAACAAATATAATGAGAGGAGAGTGATTCTTCAATATTATGGTTTCTTGATATAATCTGCTCAGATTACAAGAGAACCTGAGCTCCAGCTACTGCCTGAAATATTCTACTGAGTCCCTATACAAAACACAGGGTCACCACCACATAACACCAGAGAAAACCCCAGCCAAAAATTTTCAAAAAAATTTCAAAATATTGGTATCTGTACTACCTTCACCATTTTCCTATAAATCTAAAACTATTCTAAAGTTTAAAAAACACTATTCCTTTGTCAAATAAATCACTAAATCTTTTTTTTGAATGTTGGTGACACTGTGGCCTAAGCAGAAATTGTGAAATTTTAGAACACTCTTCGGTGAAACTTTAATGATGTCATTGTCTTTATATTTTGAAGTTAGGCTATATTAATGCTTGAGAGTGGATTTGTGGAAGGAAGATTTATACAACTGCACCCAAAATACACTCCCAAAAATGTATTGGTTAACTATTACCACTGCTCACAGAAACACTTCCAAATGCCAGGAACTATGGAAAGGACAAGTATTATAATAAAATTAACATAAGCTAGTTGGCCAGTGGACAGGTGCTCCCTATCTAGTGATAGAAAGATTTGGAATATTATCTGTGAATAAATACAAATTGAGTAGGAAAAGCCATATCAAAGTGACTTATTTTTAAGTACCTCCTCTAGAAGAACTGGTGGACAGAACTGTCTTGCCACCTCTCTGAGCTTCACAGACAGGCACCAAGACAAACTCAACCTCAGAATAAACAAGGATCTAGAAAAAAAAGAGAGAGAAAGAAATATATAAGGAAAAAATACTAGTAAATATTAAATAATGAGTCAAAGTGAAAATATAAGGCCACTCACTGGGCAGTCTTCCCATACATACCCAAATGCAGTTCCCTTTAAACTGGCTGACTCAGACAAGTTCTAGAAATATGAAAAAAGCAAGGAGATGCCAAGTTCCCACTGCTGAGAGAAGTTTCCAGCAATTAAGAGAAGGATACCCTCTGAAGAGGACCCTAGGAAGGTAGTAAGAAATTCACTCCTCATCTAACTCACTCACACAGATCCTGGGCTGCCTGGGGAGATGCTCTCACACGTTGGCCCATTGTTTCAAATCACTGTCTCTTGGACGCGGACAATACTAGTAGGTGCCCGGGTGCTCCAGCCAAAGACTGTGCTACTGCCTTACCCTTTGCATTATCCATGACTCTTTTTCCAGGTAACAGAAAATCAATTCAAAGTGCTTTTTCACAAAGCAAAGACATTTATTGGCTCCTACGATTTAAAAAGGCAGGAGTTGTGTGACCTCAGGTATGGCTGGACCAAGGGGTTCAAACAGGATCATTAGGACTCAGCCCCTCTCTTTCCCTCCATCACACAGCTTTGCTTTCCTCTCTGTTGGTTTATTCTCTGGTAACTTCCTCACGTGCGGCCACTAGAGTCAAGAGTCAACAGCTCTTTACAGGCCCACCTCAGGGGTGTTGCAAGTTTGGTCCCAGGCCACCACAACAAAGCAAGGATTGCAATAAAGAGAGTCATAACCTTCTTGCTGGTGGAGAGTCGTGCTTTCAGTTTGTTAAAAAACACATCATCTGTGATGCGCAGTAAACTGAAGAGTAATAAAGTGAGGTCTGCCTGTAGTCAACAAGCACCCAGGATGGAAACACAGAGACTTCGAAGAACCAAGATGGCAGCATAGGCAAACACCTATACTTGCTGCCTCTCACAACCACATCAAAAGTACAACTAAAAGGCAGAACAACTACCACCCAGAACTGCGTGAAAGCTGGCTGAGTGGAAATTACACAACTAGAGAGGTGAAGAAAGCGCATCGAAACCATGACACCATGCATAGTCATTGCAACATTATTGACTATGTACCCTAAGCTGTACTTACGTCCCCCATTATTATTTTGTAACTAACAATTTGTACTTCTGGAATTTAGTGCCATCCTTTTAAATATGAAGAGAAAGCTAAATGTCTGATGAGACATTTGAAAGAAAAAGGGACTTAGGAAAATAGAAATAGTGCAGGAACATACGTGTTTTTTTTTAAACTGTAATTACCGTGTTCAGAAATATAAGAGATGTAACTTCCTTGAAACAAAAACAAAAAGTGTTTTCTAAAAGTAACAAAGAATAAAACAGGAAAGACTTAATAGCAGACATTTTTTAATTCAATAGGAGAGGGAGAAAGTCTCCACAAGAAAATACTAAAAAAGAGCTGGAAAATAGAAGAGATAATATAGGAACTTAATCAGACATTTTAACTCATTTTATTGTAGGGCTTCTTTGTTATGGAGCTTAGCCGATAATTACACTAACAGGAATACCTTCAAAAATCTGAGGGAAGTTTATTTTCCATCTAGGATTCTATTTCTGGACAAATTATCAATCAAATGTGAGTTGAATAATGAAATTTTTTTCAAATATGCAAGATATTTTAAAATATACCTCTTAAGCACTCTTTCTCAAGAAACTTCTAGAAGAGATGCACCTGCCAGGCTCCATGTGCACTGGCTGAATAATAAACAAATATTAAGTCTATCTCACTAACCATTATCCTAAAAATTCACTGATAAACCACATGGGCCCGTGAATTGTGTTATGTATTTTTAATCAAGTTGTTCATATAGATAAAGGGTCTACAAAAAAATATTTGCTTTAGACCCTGTACATCCTAGGAGGAGTCGTAATCAAAGCAACTATTAAAACAATGAGCACATAAGAATTTAAGAATGAAGAAGTCATAAATAAAACTTGGGAGTGGATTCATCAAAGTGACAAGGACAAAAGATTACACTGTGTCAGAGAATGGGTGGTAACAATATAAATCAAGCCCATGACATTTTCTGGGCTAGTTCACCCATTCCCCTTCCCCTCCTTGAACTTTAGCCCCTCACATATAAAGCAGGGATAAGATTTACTTTGTTTTGTAAGATTAAAGTAGACACATTCATTCTGTTTTCAGACACACACACACACACACACACACACACACACACACACACACACCTGGATTGTTAGCCAATTTCCAATTGTTTTTTGGAGATGGGGGTGGGAGTGTATGAATCTTAAGAAAGTCAATCTCTGCTTTTTTTCATTTTACAGACATTAATTTAAAAAAAAACAGTGATGCCTGAGAATTAATTTTGAAGATCATAAATATGTTGGTAAAGTACAACAGGCCTATGACTATTTACAAAACATCCCAAGAGCCACTTTGGTTTTGGAAAGCCAGGAGGCAGAGCAGAACAAAGATGAGAGATAAGTTGTTTTACATAATAAACTAAGAATAATACTGACTTTCTTAAGTATGCCATTAATGGGGAGGGGAGAGAGAGAGGGAGAGGTGAGACAGCCTGGGAATAAGCAAAAACAAGGTAAGGTAAGATAGTTCCACAATAAGGAACCTGTGGGTTGGACAAGGGGGTACTGGGGAGTCAAGTAGGCCACAGAGCAATTTCTGGTGGCAGGAATGATTGCAAAAAAAATGTTAAAAATATAGATGGCTAATATGAATCCTTACAAATGACCTTGTCTTTATTTACTCTGTTGATATTTTGCCCAGCCAGCGTGGCTCAGGGTTTGAGTGTTGACCTATGAACCAGGAGCTCACTGTTCAATTCCCAGTCAGGGCACATGCCCTGGTTATAGTCTCGATCCCCAGTGTGGGGTGTGCAGGAGGCAGCCCATCAATGATTCCCTTTCATCACTGATGTTTCTAGCTCTCCCTCTCCCTTCCTCTCTAAAATCAATAAAAATGTATTTTAAAAAATAAAATAACATTTTGTTCATCGTGGTAAATTATCTTGATTACTGGGTTTTTGTGGGGCCCCTTAAGTGTTGCACCTGAAGCTAAATACCTCACTCACTTCACCCCAGTTCCTGCCCTGGTTGCTACTTCTTCAAAGCTTTAGTACAAGTCTGCTAGGTGGAACACATTTGGGTTAGTGATAGCTTTTAAAAATGGTTCAGCACAAGGTGGAGCAAGGAAGTCATCAACAGTAGACATACATAAAAATTGTCTAAAGTCAATGTGAATAAGAATTTGAATAATTTATGATAAACAGTGTTTGGGATGGTTAGAGGGTGCTGGCAAGGATCCCAGAGAAGAAATGGAATTTCTCTATCCTCTGTACCCTCTGCTAGACCGCACAACACACTTGTCCTTCAATCTTTACTTCTCAAAAATGGAGTGAGAAGCCCAAGATGCGGTGGATCTGGCCCGGCAGGTCAGTCCTGAAAAGAGAGGCCAAGAACTGATGTTGGATCCCTGAGGAAAATAGATTCCAGTGGGGCTGGAGGGAGTGAACAGGATTAACCTCTCAATCTCTTTACAGAAATGTTGGGAAGAGCCAGCTTCAGAACAAGTAAATGCACGTCATCTAGAGATGCCAGTTTCCTGGCCAGGCGGTTTAAGAGGCTTATCTCGACACCAGGTTTGCTTAAAATGCAAATTGGCTACAAACAAGAATGGAGCCTGGAGTCCATACCTCCTCCACCAATGAAGTTGGGGAGGTAAGAACAAGGCACAGAGCCTCTGGATCCCCGTTGCACTCTTGTTCTGGGTGAACCCAACCTTCCATTGTTCTTGTGTCAGCCACCAAGCGTGAGTACTGCTAGGGCAATCCCTGAGCCATGTTTCTCTACCTTTTCCCCCATTGTTGCCCCTACAAAGTCTGAAAGACATGTTCTTCCTAATCACTCTCTGTCCTGGCTCCATGAAACTTTAATCTGTTTATGTGCGTGGCCCTTTGGAAGGCCACCAACCACTGTAATAACTAGGACATTGTTGCCCCACTGTGAGAGTGCACAATCTGAGGCCAGTTCCTTCACATTTCCCGGGTTTATCTCCTCCCTCAGGGTCTTCTCCTCATCACTTACCCTCATTCTCCTGCATCCCAGCCTCTCCCTCTCACTGGCTCTGCCTCTCACTGGCTCTGCCGCTCACCCACCTCCAGCTACGGCCCTCTCTCTGTTCCCCTCTGGCCTTATTTCTTGAAAGGCAGGTTGCACTCTGGTCCGCATTCTGCCTCCATCTCTCTACTGAACCTGTTCTCCATAATTTCACAAATGAATTTTATCTCCCACACACACACACTCTTTCAGCCAGCAATTTCATGTAACAACTTTTAGCAGCACTTGCCTAGGAGAGAGCAAAACTGAATGCTGGTGTTCACAACTGTTTTTAGCAAGCTGGGGATGTTAAATAACCATGAATATTGAGTAACACAGGTATGCCTCACCCTTAGGGGTCCCAAGACTCTGTCAACTAATGAACAACAGGCCTAGCTAGTTTGGCTCAGTGGATAGAGCATCGGCCTGCAGACTCTAGGGTCCTGGGTTCAATTCTGGTTAAGGGCATGTATGTACCTCAGTTCTCCAGCCCAGGCCCTGGTTGGGGCACATGCAGGAGGCATCCAATTGATGTGTTTCTCTCACATCGATGTTTTTGTCTTTCCCTCTCCCTTCCATTCTCTCTAAAAATCAATGGGAAAAATATCTGCAGGTATGGATTTAAAAAAAAAAAAAAGAACAACAACAGGAGTTGCTTCAACCAACTGTGTACCAACCTGTGTAGTCATTCCACCCTGCCTGTCCATGGTATAAGCTTTTAACTTTAATTAGTGTAAACATTAGGAACACCCCCTTTAAAAATGCTTGACTTACTCCTCTCCATGACAACTCAGCCAATGTCTTTTGTGGCGCATTCCTCTGTCTGAGAAGTAAAGACAGCTATGGTGTTTTTCTTTTGTTTGTTTTACTTTGTTCCTGGGTGTTTTTCTATTCTGGTAACCTTTTATCCTTTGCACCCTTTCCTTGGGCTCTAACCCAGAGAAGTAAGATTGTCAAGTACATAAGAATGTAAGTACAAGCACGCCCTTAGTAGCATTCAGCATCTGTCATAACAGTGGAAACCACTGAATGTTCATCAACAGAGGAATGGCTGGGTGCACTGGGAAGCACCACACAGCCATTTAAAAGAATGAGTCAGATGCATAACTACTGAATTGCAGAAGTTTCCAAGAGCTCTCTATCTCTTGAGTGAGAAAAGCAAACTGCCAGAAAATGTATACAGTGCAGCACAAATATTTTTTAAACAATCCTTTTTGTCTGTGAAATGTAAGGTCCATCCCCCTCACCCATACCCTCTGGGGAACAACAGTGAGAGAAACTTTGATCAAGAAGCTAACTTGTTCTGCAAAGAGAGGTAATGAGAACGTGCGAGTCAGTTACTGGCACAGAGACCAGGGCCCTGGGAGTCTGGAGAAAAGGGGTTTAGCTTTGGCATGCACATGTGGCAGATGTGGGCTTCCCTGCTGCAAAAGGCCCAGGCAAAGTCAAGCCCTCGGTCCTTCCTGTGGCATCATACATAAGGAAAAACAGTAACTGTAAGGACAAATCAAACATGGTAAATAAGAGGCTTGATTCTCCCTGTTGAACATAGATTTTCCCCACCCTCCCTTTTCTTAGAGCATTTACTTTAGCAAACTTGTAATTGTAAGTTGTCTCTTTGAAATGCGTGTAGAACTTTCTAGAAGCTAAATAAGCTTCTTGTCAGTTTTGTGCCTTAGGAATGTCTTTCCTAAGGACCTGGGAGCCAGCTTTTTGAAATCTAGGAAGACAACAGCTCTATATCCCAGTTTCTGTGAGAGGGTGGGAGCCTAACTGAGATGGGCTCCTTGCTCTAAGTTGCAAAACTACATCTATCCTATCTAATAAAGAGGGAATATGCTAATTGACACTCATGCAGTCACAAAGATGGTGGCACTCACAGCCAGTAAGGAGGGAATATGCTAATTGACTGCCACACCCTCAAAGATGATGCCACCCACAGCCACAAGATGGGGTGCCCAGTCCCCTCATCCCTGCCGGGGTGGCAGACACGTGGCAAGGCCAGGCCCGCCCCCAGGCAGTCTTGGCCTCCAGGGCTGGCCCGACGTTCAGGTAAGCCTCAGATGGCGGCTGCCCAGCTTCCCAGGGCCAGCCTGAGGTGCAGCTGCCCAGCCATCCAGAGTCACCCGAGGCTCAGGTAACCAGAGCCAGCTGAGGCTTGAGCTGCTGGCAGTGGCAGCAGCAGAGGTGTGATGAGGTGTGATGAGGCATCGCCTTCCCCTGATCGCCAGGTTGCTTCCCACCCTTGAGGGCTGCAAGACTGTGAGAGGGGGCAGGCCGGGCTGAGGGACCCCCCTCCAGTGCATGAATTTTCATGCACCAGGCCTCTAGTATATATATATATAAAAGGCTAATAAGCTAAGTCTCTGGGTAATGATGTCATGTAGCAACACCTGACTTCCTCTTTTCTTCATCCCAAGAACATGACTTGCTTTATAGCCTGGTGCAAATATTTTACACTTTAACATAATGTTTGTGAAGCATTTTCCCATACCTCATCTCATTTGATCCTCACAGAAGTCACGGAGTAGGTAGATGAGAGACTCAGCAGAATCCTAATTTCTTTTCATTAGCTGGAAAACAAAGATTTAGTAAGTTTAGAAACTTGACCCAACTGAAAAGAAGTAAGAATGGTGGACCTTGAAAATGGCTTCAGGTTTTCTCACTGTGCAGAATATAGTCAAACACTGCTGCAGTTAAATATTTTACCCTTTGTTCTCCCTGCATGATTTATAATAATATTCTGCTTCATGTTGATATTTACTGCTGTGTTGCTGACAATTACCTGAAAGAGAAGTTGGAGTGCTTCACTAGGCTGGAAAAAGTTTAGCTACATCAGAAAGCAGGTCTAATTAAGCAAGTTTATTCTATATCTATAAAAGGCTAAGTTGACTTATGCATGCACAATATATATATAAAGCTTCTTGCTGGCGCCAATCACACACTTGTATTTCAATCTGTCATTGTCGATCGTGAATTTGGTTGACACTTCTATTATAGAGTAAGGGCAAATAGTGATATTAAAATATTTCTTCTAATTAATAATTAATTTCCTTTCAGTGTGCATAAATCCATGCACTGGACCACTAGTTTTGTCATAAAGATATAAGAACTGCCCAGCCAGTGTGGCTCAGTGGTTGAGCATCAACCTATGAACCAGGAGGTCTAGGTTCGATTCCTGATGGGGCGTGTGCAGGAGGCAGCCAATCAATAATTCTCTCTCATCATTGCTGTTTCTATCTCTCTGTCCCTCTCCATTCCTCTCTGAAATCAATAAAAATATATTTTTTAAAAAGATACAAGAACTTTGTTTTTCCTATAATTAAGCCTATTAGTTATGCAGATAGTCACTAATTACCAGGTGAAGTTAGAATAAACCATGTGTGACAAATGGTGGCATCAAGCCCCTTCCTTGAGGAGCAGTTATTGTCTATCTTGAGAACATGTGTGTAATGTTGTGTCTGCTTGGCTACATAAAAGGATGAGATGTCTCTATCTTTACAATCTCACTGGTTAATGCTTATTCAATAATAAGTCCAGCCCGGCTGGTAGGGCTCAGTGGTGAACATTGACCTGTGAACCAGAAGGTCGGGATTCCATTTCTGGTCAGGGCACATGCCCATGGTTGTGGGCTCAATCCCCAATGTGGGTTGTGCAGAAGACAGCCAACCAATGATTCTCTCTCATCATTGATGTTTTCATCTTTCTCTCCCTCTCCCTTCCCCTCTAAATAAATAAAAATAAATAAATAAAAATATTTTTTAAAAAATAATAAATCCATTCTCTTTCTTTACTACCTTCATGGAGAGGTTTTTCGGGATTGGGAAACTGTTTTTAATTATTTTCCCCCAAACATAATGTGTGAACTTAAAAAGGAAAAGAGAAAAAGTGGGAGGAAGGGTCTGGAGTAGTGAGACCTGGGACCTGGAGGGACATGGAGAAACAATATATGGTGGCAAAGGCAAAGGCAGAGGCATTTCTGGAGGAGTGATGCTGGCATTCAGTTGGAAATTGTTTCCACTCTGCAAATAATAGAATACTAGCAGCTAATAAATACCAGGACTATGTGCCAGGCACTGTTCTAAGTGTTTTAAACATTAACTCATTTAGCTCATGCAGTAGCTTGGATTACTGTTCTTGGGTATTCACCCCCACTGCCCTGTGACCTCATAGTACAGTAGAGTGGGGAGAAAGTATCATCAGCCCCAGGCCTCAGAGGCAACCCTCTGGTGCCTGAGGTCCTAGCTCCCGGTGTCTGGCCTGGCGTCTCCCTCTACCCTTACCCCACCTCTGCCCAGCTGCTCTGGTAAACAAAACCCTAGCGTTGGAGCAGTCCCCGGCCAGCCAAGAGGCGAAGGTGGCAACAGCGGCAGGTGGCTCAGCTTTGTTTTGAAAGAGGCTACCTATAAGATCTCCCTCCTCCCTATCTCGCCAAATCAAGAGGGGAAGGGCGATGGGCGTGGAGGGTGGGCAGAGGAGGAAAAGGATGAGGAAGGGGGCCAGTTGCATCCCACTTTCACAATGGGAAAGTGAAACACACTAGCCGCACCCAACCTCTCCAGTCCTCCCCCCTGCCTCGCTCCGCCCACCTCTTCCCCTCCAGGCCTCTCCGGGAGCGCCAGCGCTGCACAGAAGAACTCTCCAGAGAAGGAGGACGAGGAGGAAGCAGCGCAAGAGCGCACAGGGCTTGCCACCGCTGCCTCGCTGCACAGGCTGCCTGAGCGAGCCATCCTATTGCTGGCAGCCAGGGGCAGGAAGGCCTATTCTTGCACAAATCTTCGTGCATCGGCTTCTAGTCTTTAAAGACCCAAACTGGCCTTAGAGCTTCCGCACTCCCGCCCGTGGCCCTGAGTGTTCCCGAGAATCGCAGGACCCGACTCCGCATCGCCTTGGCTACTAGAGTCCCGCCATGGGCCGCTACCGCATCTGCGTGACCACCGGGGCCTGGCTCTTCTCCGGGTCGTTCAACCGCGTGCAGCTGTGGCTGGTCGGGGAGCGCGGGGAGGCGGAGTTGGAGCTGCAGCTGCGGCCAGTGCAGGGCCAGGTCAGCGGGGGTAGCTGGGATCCCAGTCCCCGCCGGGCTGACGGCAGGAGGCCGGGGCCAGTAACAGCGTGAAGGAGCCCATTGGGACTTCCAGGAGTTGGGACGCCTGCCCCTAAGCGGGAAGAGGGTCGGGGCTGGGCTCAACCCCTTTCTCCCTCCGTGGTCCTCGCAGCCTCCACTACTTTCCCAGTTGACCCCAGGCCAGTGTCCTGGAATGGATGGTCAAAGGGAAGGTCCTCCGAGAGCGCGGGCGCGGTAAGAGCTGTGAGTGGACAGGGTAGGTGATGATGTTCAGCGTTCCATTCAAGTCACTCAGGGCCTTGCCCCGCTTTCCTGTCTTTCCAGTGAGATGGAGCATCTGAAACCCAAGGCACAGGTGTTGGGAGGAGGCAATGCTGTCCCTGGAGGCCTTGTCACCTGGCTCCAGAGTGGACCCCACATCTCAGTTAAACGTCCTCTCCCGGGTCCCCACTACTAGTTCTCACCGGGTTCTGGTCCCCACAGGTGGAGGAGTTTGAGCAGGAAGTTCCCCAGGACTTGGGGCCGCTGCAGTTCGTGAAGTTGTGCAAACACCACTCCCTGGTGGACGACGCCTGGTTCTGTGACCGCATCACCGTGCAGGGCCCAGGAGCCTTAGAGGCCGCCGCCTTCCCCTGCTACCGCTGGGTGCAGGGCGAGGGCGTGCTGACCCTGCCCGAGGGCACCGGTGAGGGGCCACCTCAGGGAAGTGGGATCAGAGCCAAGGGGGAGAATTGCACTGAAGCTTGAAAAAGTGCGTCCTCAGGAGGTTAAGGGTGGGCAAGAGAGAGATGGGGGAAAGTTATAGAATTAAAAAGAGTGGGAGTGGGCCTGGACAGGGAAATGAGTGATGTGTAGGTCTCACCTCCACAAAAGGTGAGCAGAGGAAATGGGAGGTGAAGCCATGCTGGGAAACAGAAGAGCCAAAGTAAAGGGGAAAGGGATCTCCATGTGACTGGGAACAAGTTGGGGCAGGGACAGGTAAGGCTAGCACATGTGACCCCTGAGAGGAGGCAGGGAAGGGAAGCAAAAAATGATATGAAGGTGAAGAGCTGGTTTGGCTGTGACAACATGGAAGACAACTGTGAGGGCAGGGAGCACACTGACTGGGGTGGGGATGCATGAGGACAGCAAATATTGAATTAGTTGCTGTTGGAAATGAGGAATACAGAGACAATGAGGGCAAGAACAAATAAGGTTGGAAATATGAAATATATGATTTTGATATAGGTATAAGTAGTGATAAGAGTAGGAAGAAGCCAGTAAATATAGAAGCACACAGAGCTTTTGAGGTGTGGCAGTTGAGGTTCAAGAAGTGAATATTTACCAAATATATAGTAGAAAAAAAGATATGAGCATAGGGGTGATTAAGATTTTATCACCATAATCCAGGTGATTTATCCAACCATAGCTATTGATGAAATAGGATCAGGTAGGGAACGATGAATTAAGGGACAAGAAAATGGTGGTAAACATGACACTTTGGTCTCAAGGCAAGAGATTAGGGCTGAGGTGAGACCAGGAGTGCAAAGTTGGGATAAATGTGTCTGGGGACTCAATGAACTGAGGCACAGCCAGGGATAAAAGCAACAGAGCACAACTGAACACAGGGACTACGATACGAAAAGGACGGTGAGGACAAACACAGCACAGGACCACACAAAACTGTGTGGCCAATTGTCTTCATGTCTCCCCAGCCCGCCTGGCAGGAGACAATGCATCGGATGTGTTCCAGAAACATCGAGAGAAGGAACTGAAGGAAAGACAACAAATATACTGGTGACCGCCCACCCGTATTAGACCCCAAGTTTCACCACCACCCCCTCCCCTGACCCTGCCCACATCACTGACCTGAACCCTGTCTCCATGTCCTAGCTGGGCCACCTGGAAGGAGGGGTTACCCCTGACAATAGCTGCAGGCAGTGAGGATGATCTACCTCCAAATACGAGATTCCACGAGAAGAAGAGGCTGGACTTTGAGTGGACACTGAAGGCTGGGTGAGGAAAAGCCTGGAGCTCAGTAGAGTAAAGGCTGGGAGACCCACGAATGGCGGTAAATAGTGAGGGGCTGAGGAATCAGCAAATGGGTTCATGCCTCAATGCCTGTCCTAGGGCACTGGAGATGGCCCTCAAGCGTGTTTACACCCTCCTGAGCTCCTGGAATCATCTGGAGGATTTTGATCAGATCTTCTGGGGCCAGAAGAGCTCCCTGGCTGGTCAGTGGTTCCCCAGGTGTCTATCACCCCTTGATTGGCTGGAAGAGGGACATTGAGTTGTGGTGAATATACTCCTCCTCTTTGGGGTGATGAACATACAATATACAGATGAAGTATTATAGAATTATACACCTGAAACCTATATAATTTTATTAACCAATAAAATATATCAATTTTTTTTTTAAATCCTCCTCCTAACCCCCAACTCTGACCCCACAGAGAAGGTTCACCAGCGCTAGCAGGATGATGAGCTTTTTGGCTACCAGTTCCTCAATGGTGCAAACCCCATGCTGTTGAGACGCTCCACCTCTCTGCCCTCCCGGCTGGTGCTGCCCTCAGGAATGGAAGAGCTTCGGGCCCAGCTGGAGAAAGAACTCCAGGTACACCCCCAGCCTTTTATTGTCTTCTTGTCTGTGTGGGAAGAAGTGGTAAAGGGAGGGACCAAAGGAAGGAAGGAGGCTATGGTAATCCACTATCCCTGAATGCAGAATCCTGTGCTGGGAAAAACCCAGAGACGATAAAATATATAGGAGAAACTATGAGGAACTCCTAGCATAGATGTCCAAGGCACATACAGGTGGGGCCAGAGATGTTAACTGGGACAATGACATTCCCTGGCTGATGTCAGTGCTCACAACACCAGTGTTCTTGGGCAGCAAGAAGGATGAAGAATGCACTGCCAGGTGGGGAGAACTGCGAGGTTTCAGGGAGGAGGAAAGCTGGATACAGAAAAGATGAGCTGGGTGTAAGGCAGACGAACAAAGCAGGATGTGAGCATGTCCATGTGCATGTGTCTGGATTCCGTGGCAATGGTAGTCAGGGAACCTCTGTGGATTACTTGGCAGAGGAGGTGAGATTTGGACAGCGAGTGAAACAGTGTTTGCTGAGCTGATGGGCGCCCAACACAGGGAGCAGAGCACTGGGGGATGTTGGGGAAGGGGCACAGCCACCTTGACAATGGGAGAGTTTGCAATGCCTACAATGCAAACTGGACTGAGAGGCCAGGTTCTAAATCCAGACCTGCTACCACAAAGCCTGTACAAGCCATCAACCCACACTAGGTTGTTTCTTCATTTATTTAAAATGAGAAGAATTGGAACCCCGGCTGGTTTGGCTCAGTGGATAGAGTGTCTGCCCACAGGCTCAGGTTCCCGAGTTCAAGTGTGGTCAAGAGCACGTACCTCGGTTGCAGGTTCCCTGGCTCTTGTCAGTGTGTGTGCAGGAGGCAACCAATCAATGTGTCTTTCTCGCATCGATGTTTCTCTCTCTGTCTTTCCCACTCCCACTCTCTCTAAAAATTAATGGAAATATATCCCCGGGTGAGGATTAATAAAAATAAAATGAGAGGAATTGGACAAGAAGCTCTGGTTCTGCCAATAGAACTCTAGTACTGATTAGGATAATGGCAAGAAGTATATCAATATCTTTATTTTTAATTAAATTTATTGGGGTGATATTAGTTAATAAAAGATAAATGTCTTTAACTATCTTTCCCCCTTTGCTCTGTTCCCCTGGGAATAGATCTTGAAATCTAATCATGGATATGTTCCTCTGTTCCCCAGAAGGGTTCCCTGTTTGAGGCTGACTGCATCCTTCTGGATGGAATTCCAGCCAATGTGATCCGAAAAGAGCAGCAGTACCTGGCTGCCCCCCTTGTCATGCTGAAGATGGAACCCAATGGGAAACTGCTGCCCATGGTTATCCAGGTGAGGCACCTGGGGCATCCACCTCCCAACACTGCTCTCTGTTCATCCACTTCTGCTCCCAGGGACCAAGCCCCCTGGCTCTTGGCTCCCAAATTCCATCCTCACACAGTGAGACCAGTCCTCATGTCACTCTTTGCTTACAGCCTGGTTTTCCCTGACTCACCCAACTGGAAGTACCTGTTCAAGAGTCATAATGGCCTCTTGGAGCTCTCACCCTGTACTCAGTGGTTCGCAAACTTTAGTATGCATTAGAACCACCTAAAGTGCTAGTTAAAACACAGGTTCTGGGTCCACCACCAGATTTCCTGATTCAGTAGATCATGGGTGGGGACTGAGAATTTGCTTTGCTAACAAGTTCCAAAGTGATGCTGATGCAGCTGGTTTGGGAACACACTTTGAGAATCACTACTTACTCTCTCAGTAGCCTTGACTCTAAATACATATTGTTTTCTTTTTTTTTTTCTTTTTAATTTTTTTAAATAAATCTTTATTGTTCAGATTATTACAGATGTTCCTCTTTCTTTTTCCCCCATAGCTCCCCTCCACCTGATTCCCCACCCCACCCCATGCCCTTACCCCCCGCCACTGTCTTCATCCATAGGAGTAAGATTTTTGTCCAATCTCTTCCCACACCCCTCACACCTGCTTCCCCTGAGAGTCATCAGTCCACTCCCTTTCTATGTCCCTGATTCTATTATATTCACCAGTCCATTCTGTTCTTCAGATTTTTTATTCACTTGATTTTTAGATTCACTTGTTGGTAGGTATGTATTTGATGTCATTTTGTTGTTCATAATTTTTATCTTTACCTTTTTCTTCTTCTTCCTCTTCTTAAAGAATACCCTTCAGCATTTCATGTAATCCTGGTTTGGTGGCGATGAACTCCTTTAGCTTTTTCTTGTCTGTGAAGCTCTTTATCTGACCTTCAACTCTGAATGATAGCTTTGCTGGGTAGAGTAATCTTGGTTGTAGGTTCTTGCTGTTCATCACTTTGAATATTTCTTGCCACTCCCTTCTGCCTGCATAGTTTCTGCTGAGAAATCAGCTGACAGTCATATGGGTACTCCCTTGTAAGTAACTAACCGTTTTTCTCTTGCTGCTTTCAAGATTCTCTCTTTGTCTTTTGCCCTTGGCATTTTAATTATGATGTGTCTTGGTGTGGTCCTCTTTGGATTCCTTTTGTTTGGGGTTCTGTGCGCTTCCTGGACTTGCAAGTCTATTTCTTTCACCAGGTAGGGAAAGTTTTCTGTCATTATTTCTTCTAATAGGTTTTCAGTATTTTGCTCTCCCTCTTCTTCTGGCACCCCAAAAATTCGGATGTTGGTCCGCTTGAAGTTGTCCCAGAGGCTCCTTACACTATCTTCATATTTTTGGATTCTTTTTTCTTTTTGTTTTTCTGGTTGGGTGTTTTTTGTTTCCTCATATTTCAGATCTTTGGTTTGATTCTTGGGGTACATTGATCTACAGTTGAGTTTCTGTATATTCTTTATTTTAGACAGTGTATGCTTCATTTCTGACTGGTCCTTTTCCATTTTTTTGGCATTCTCATTAAGGTCCTTGAAGGTCTCACTAAGCTCCTCAGAAGTGTCATCAAGTTTCTCGGCGGTTTTTAGAAGATTCTTGAGTAACCTTATAAATGTGGTTCTGAACTCTATGTCGTCCAGTAGTTTGCTTTCCTCCGTTTCTTTCATTCGTGACATGTTTCTTTGTCTCCACATTTTGGCTGCTTCCCTGTGTTGATGGAGTGGCTTTGTGTGGTAGGTGACCTATAGGGGGCAGTAGCTCAGCCTCCCCAATCACCTGATGTGGACGCTCTTGGTACACCCCTTTGTGGGCTGAGTGCAAAGTCTTGGTGTAGTTAAGCCTTAATTGCTGTTGGTACTCTGGGAGGAATTGACCTCCAGGCCAATCAGCTGTGAGGACTCGCTGTGTCTATAAGAACTGCTGTGCTGGAGACACGCTTATGGTGCAGGCCTTGTTTCAGTGGGGCTTTGGTGCTCGCTGAGTCTGCCTCTTGAATGTGTCACTTATGGATGTGAGGAGTTGAAATCTGGTTTCTCACACTGACCACTAGGTATACTGGCTTCTGGATCTCCAATGGGGTGCAGGTCAGCTATTGTCTGAGTCCGCCCAGCAGGAGCTACAGCGAGAGCTACAGTTTTCTCCTCTTTGCTTGGGGTTTGGAGGTTTTGGAGCTGTCTGATCTGGGCTGCAGGTTTGTTAGGTTAAGCTGCGGGGCAGTCCATTCATATGCAAAAGGTGCTGCTTGGAGCTTGGGTGGGTTTGTAGGTTGTGTGGGGCGGGGTCTCAGGGTGTCACTAGGCTAGGGCGTGGCAAACAGCAATGGCTGCTAGTTAGCCTGCTCTGTGTCTCCGAATGCGTCCCGTCCTGTGCCCCAGTGCAGATAAACAATTATTCCTGTGCGCAGCTCTGCAAACAGGCCCCCCTCACTTTCCCACCCGGTAGCAGACAATCCAGCTTCTCCCCGTAGGAGTTTGGGTCCCCCATGTCTCCCCAGAAACTGTATTTCAGAGTAATCGGGGGCTTGTCTCCCCTTTGGGTTGAAAAAAAGCAACGCCTGCCGCCAGCCCAGATCCCGCGCCTCTGTACCTCAGCTTTTCAGTGCTTGTGCATGTCTCAATGCTCTTTTCTCTTTCCTTCTAGTTGTAGAACTTCCACTCAGCCAGCTTTCCCGTGGTTCTGGGTGATAGACGTTTTGTCTTTTAGTTGCAGTTTAAATTGTTGTGCGAGGCAGCAGTATAGGTGTTTACCTACGCCACCATCTTGGATTCCTCTCTCTACATATTGTTTTCTGAATATCTTTTCTCCCAAAGTTCTCAGCAGTCAGCAAATACTGTCAATTTTTCTCACACATCTGGCTTCTCCTTTTCTTCTTTTTTTAAATATATTTTATTGATTTTTTACAGAGAGGAAGGGAAAGTGATAGTTAGAAACATCGATGAGAGAGAAACATCGATCAGCTGCCTCCTGGCTGCCTCCTGCACACCCCTACTGGGGTTGTGCCCACAACCAAGGTACATGCCCTTGACCAGAATTGAACTTAGGACCCTTCAGTCTGCAGACCGACGCTCTAGCCACTGAGCGAAACTGGTTAGGGCCGGCTTCTCCTTTTCAATCCCCCCACCCTAACTCAGAACCTCACCACACTTCTCCCAAACCACTGTTAGCATCTCCTTACTGGGCTCCTGCTTCTGACTCTCCTGCATTCAACCTGACCATCATGGCTCAGCACTCATATGGCCACACAGCCAGTGAGAGGCAGGGTGGAAGGATCCTTGTTCCTCCTACTAGAGTATAACTTCCTGGAAAAGAATAACCTTTCTCAGTCTTCTCTGTTTCCCTAGGAATGGTGACCATAATGTCATTCATAAAGTAGAAGTTCAATAAATGTTCAATTTCTTTTTCTCAGATCCAGCCTCCCAACCCCAGCTCCCCCACCCCATCACTGTTTCTGCCTTCGGATCCTCCACTTGCCTGGCTTCTGGCAAAGTCCTGGGTTCGAAATTCAGATTTCCAACTGCACCAGCTCCAATATCACTTGCTGAACACTCATCTGGTGGCTGAAGTCATCGCTGTCGCCACCATGAGGTGCCTCCCAGGACTGCACCCTGTCTTCAAGGTAAATCCTCTACCCTCCATGTCCCATCTTGCTGGCCAATATCAAATGATACTACAGCAGCAAAAAATGTTTATACTGATTTGTGAAAGAAAGAGGGAAGAGTAGAAGGAAGACTGTATTCATATTTTAAGACTTATATTTTAATTTCATCAAGTCACCTAATGTTTCTTCAGGACATGTTATAAGGGAACCCTCTGAAATTCCAGAGACCTGACAATCTAGCAATGAGCCTGGAGTATTGCTGGACTGTTGTTGTAAAACAAAATCCTTGCTCCTATCTTGGGAGATTTATTGTTTATCCAGGAAGAAAAGTGATACCCGTAAGAACCAACCAGTGAATAATATCTGGAAGTAGAATTTGAAATCACGAGACAGTCTATAAACACTATAGTATTGACGGAGAATGTCCCACCCCAACTGAGCAGTCTGCTGTAGGAATGGATCAAAAGGCAAGGAGAGCAGTCCAGTAGGTTACTTATACCTGCCCAGGAAATAGGTAGAGAAACACATGCAAGGTGGTTACAGGAATGACAAGAAAACAGATTAAAGACTTGGAGGAAACAGCAGGTGCACATGCCTGTGAATAAGAGTGAAAAGGGAAAGGTCACAGGTCTAAGCTGTAACACCTAAGAGTCCACAGGATGGGTGGGTTGTAATTTTATAAAAGAGGATTTCAGTGTCTACTGCTAGGCACAAGGCAGCAAACTAAGACTTGTGCTTGCTTGAAAGTATTCTCAAAATCTTGATGACACTTTAGATACAGGGAACATGGTAGAGAAGGGACAACACTGATACAAGCTTATGAACCAGAGCAACTGTCAAAAACAGCAAAGTCATGAGAGGAAACCAGTTTGGAAGCAAACACAAGGTCTTCAATATTAGGTCCATGGAGTTTAAGGTGTGGGCAAGATATGCAAATGAATACCTGGGTAAGGAGAACTGAACTGTGTTTCAAGCTGGGGGTTTACACCCTGACCCCAAAACCTGCCCAATAGTAGCTATGGCCTCATTAAGTCTAGGGTAAAATAGACGAGATGGAATCCAGGGTGATTAATAGAATCTTGGATTTTACTGACCTCATGGTGCTCCTGCATCACAGTCTGCTGCTCACCCCCTTTACTAGTTCATCCCTCCCCACACCTCCATCTGCTCACCAAAACAGCTTCATCTCCCAGTAAACCGCTGAGCTGTTATCAGGACACACAGGAGAACTAACCTGTAAATGTAGGCAGGCTCTGGATTCAGACTGCCAGCATCCAATCCTGAATCCTGGCCTCAGAACTGACCAGAGGCTTGCTTCAGTGTCCTCCTCTCTAAATGAGGAGCTCCACCGTGGGTTGTTGTAGGATAAAATGACGTAACAATGTAACACAGGCTGAAAGCTAGAAAAACCATTAGTTCTTGCAATTGCAATTATTATTACTCTTATTAGGAATTGGTTGTCCTCAGGTATCTTCTCTCCTACTGTGGACTTTGGACTTTCTGTGACATTTGGCCTCTTTCATAAATTTTCTGAAAAGTTTCAGATTGTGAGCTGCTGGACACCAGAGATATCACTTGGGTCATCCCCTGTATCCAGCATCAACTCAGATAAATACCAACACTACAAGAGACCTGTATATAAACTGGGTCGAAATGAACACAAAATAGTCTAAGATAAAAATAAAAAAATGTATGTGAGGATCAGGGGGCCTTACCTAAGGAAAGCTATTTTTTAAAAAAGCTATTAAAGCCCTAGCTCAGTGGTTGGCAAACCACAGCTCGCTAGCCACATGCGGCTCTTTGGCCCCTTGAGTGTTCTAACGCCACTTCTTCAAAATAGACTCGTCCAGGCCGAAAACCGACTTCTGGGCATAGGCCATGAAGTTTCAATCGCACTGTATGTGTGCGCCCACACGTGGTATTTTGTGGAAGAGCCACACTCAAGGGGCCAAAGAGCCGCATGTGGCTCGCGAGCCACAGTTTGCCGACCACTGCTCTAGCTGGTTTGGCTCAGTGGATAAAGTGTCCGCCTGGGGACTAAAGGGTCCCAAGTTCGATTTTGGCCAAGGGCATGTGCCCAGGTTACAGGCTCAATTCCAGTAAGGGGCATGCAGGAGGCAGCCAATCAATGGTTCTCTCTCTTATTGATGTTTCTATCTCTCTCTCCCTCTCCCTTCCTCTCTGAAGTCAATTAAAAACTAAATATTTTTAAAAGTTGTTAAAGATAGAGGGGACCTAACTGCCTAACTGGGGGTTGGGCAGATTTGACGACAGCCCCTCTACTGCTTAAGTAGGTAGCTCAGAATGGCTCTTCTTATTCTGACGAAAGGTGCTCACCCCCTAAAAGCCAACAGTGAAGCGACCAGAGGATAAGGGTGTGGCTTTGATAATGAGCAGAGGGGTAATTATAAGCTACGAGGATACAAATGGTAGAATAACAAAAGAAAATCAAAAGGGGCTGATTCTTTAAAATAAAACACTCAATGTAGAAATAATGAAAACAAATGATACAGTTGAGACTTAAAGACTTCTGTGTGTACTAAACACTCTTCATACATCACTCACCTAAGCATCACCACTGCCTCCTGAAATAAGAAACCCTATTATCACTCCCTGTTGGCAGATGAGGTGATAGATAGGGGAGGAGACAGATTAACACTTAGAAGGTCCATTACCTTGGACAAGAATCAAAGTGTAGATTGAAACCCAGGTCAGTCTAGCTCCAGAGCCTGACTCACAGGGGAGTAAAGAGTATGAGAATGAATGACCAGAGAAGTAGAAGGAGACCAGCCTGCAAAGGCATTAGCAAGGAGGAAACTATCAAGAGGACAGGAGGCCACCATGCTGAGCATCACTTCCTGATAAAGAAGGGCCCAAGCATGTCCTCCATAAACCACCCCTCCAACCTTCTCCATCCAGCTCCTGATCCCACACACCCGCTACACCATGGAGATCAACACACGGGGACGGGGCCAACTCATCTCAGATGGAGGTGTATTTGATAAGGTAAGGAGGTAATGGAATGTGGGGCTAACTAATCATCCAATTCTGCATGACCTCCTGGCACTTTTAAGATCCCAGACTGACCTGGCTGGTATGGCTCATTTGGTTGAGCATTGTCCCATGGACCGGGAGGTGACTATTTGATTGCTGGTCAGGACACATGCCCGGGTTGTAGGCTCAATCAACAGTAGGGGACGTGCAGGAGGCAGCTGATAGATGTATCTCTCTCCCTCTCCCTTTCTCTCTCTTTAAAATCAATAAAAACATTTTTTTAAATCCCAGACCAACCTGTGTAAATGTCCTGAACCTTAAACCCAGGAGCCTGTCCCTTTATACCAATGTCATTAAATGTGAGAACCCCACATCTGAACCTCCTGTACACTATGCTCTGTCTTCTTCCTCAAGGCCTCTCATCTCTTTGTCCCAGGCTGTGAGCACAGGTGGAGGGGGCCATGTGCAGTTGATGTGTCGGGCCATGGCTAAGCTGACCTACCGCTCCCTCTGTCCTCCTGACGATCTGGCTGACCGAGGCCTACTGGGAATCCCAAGTGCCCTCTATGCCCATGATGCTTTACGGCTCTGGGAGATCATTGCCCGGTGGGTGAGAGTGGGAGCTGAGAAAGGAAGGGCCATTGGGGACAATGAGAATGGGGCTTTGTCCTGAGGTCAGCATGGGGCAAAGGGAACATGAAAAAGGAAGGTTCAGACATGAGGACCAGAGGACTCAATCCTGAAAGAGAAGAGGAAGAATGAGGAGACAGTGGGTACAGTCTGACAAGGAATAGACTAGGATGGGGGTAGACAGCCTCAGCTGAGATAGCTGTGGATGAGGAAAGGGATCTGGACAAACCAGGGTTTTTGTCAGGAAGGATTTCTAGAAGTAATGACCTTCATTTTCATTCTTTTCTATACTAATGTGTAGAAAGAGCTGGGGAATGTCCCAAAAGACAAGTCTTGAAGGATCTACACTCAGACACAGTAAGAGTGTGTTGGACAGAGACCACAGAAAAGGAGTAGAGGTTAGAGGCTAGAGCCTTGTACTCTCAAGGAGCTCAGCTCCCTTCTCCTCTGGGCAGGTACGTGGAAGGGATCATCCACCTCTTCTACCATGGGGATGACGTCGTGAGAGGGGACCCTGAGCTACAGGCCTGGTGTCGGGAGATCACTGAGGTGGGGCTGTGCCAAGCCCAGGACCGAGGTGAGATCCCTCCCCAGAGAAGGAATCTCCTCAGACACTCTGCTTGGAGCCCCTTATCAGCCATGCCCTCCTGGGGACATGATTCCTACCCCTCATTACCTTCTCTCCCTCCACACATGAAGTATCTGAATGCCATTCCCACCTCCTAGGTGTTAGGACCATCCTAGAAACCCAAGGATTATTCCCCTCAGAGACCCTGACATCAACTTTTACGTACCTCCCTCTTGCTTAGTCACAAATGCCTCCAACCTGCCACAGCATGGGGCCCAGTGGGTCCAGAACCACAGCCAGTGGGTGGGGGATCTGCCCAGGCCACTAGAGTCATCTCTCCCATGGTGTCTATTTTCCTGCCTGAGGATATGAATGGGAAGATTTTTCCATCAAATCCAACAATGACCCACACTGGTTTTCCTCTCTTATCCTGTCTGCTACTGTCCAGCACACACAGAGGGTCCAGGCATGCAAGGTCATTCTAGGTGCAAGCTCAGTACTGTACCTTTGGCTCAAATCTAAACTCAGTTCCCTGTCCCTTGGGGCTCACATTCGTTTTGCCAATCTGTCCTTCCCCCACCCCCACCCCTGCCCCGCCCCACCCCTGCTAGGATCTAGCCACTGACTTAAAACTTAGTCTTTAGCTTTAGCATACCCTAATCACATTTAACTGCTGGGGAAGAAATTGCCTTTCTTGAGCTCTCCTAGTTCATCCTCCTCTCTCTAGTACGCATGGACCAACCTGGACTGCTTCAAATCGTCCTTCAGTCCCTGCTCCTCACACTTCACACCAGCATCTCTGCCTCTGTAGGACACCTACAGACATTTACTGGGGAGCCATTGTGGCCATACCCTGAAGATGCAGTGAGCAATAAACCAAAATCTGCGCTCTGAAGGGACCTCTCCCTGTGGAATCTGAGGCTGCACCATCCCCACCCTTCCAGGACCAAACTCTCTAGGACATCTCCACACTGTTCCTTAGGTCCCACATGCCCCCAAGTCTCTACTTCCTCTGCCTGGTCATCTTTCCCCCAACTATTATCAACTACATTTGGAAAATACAATCTCCACATGTTAACTTTAACCTCCAACTAACTGCCTCTCATTCTCTCCCCCTAGTTCTCATAGCTGACTTTTACCCAATTTTCCCAACAGACTTGTAGAGGAAATGTGCTAAGATTAAAAACTGTCAGAAATTAGCAGTCAGGATCCCAAGTTCAAGGTCAGCCTCTGCCTTTTCCCAACTGTGTCCATTTTATCTATAAAAGAAGCGTGATTATACTTGTTCAACTTAACTGATAGGATTATAGGGTGGCCTGGGATAACTTGCGGAAAGTCTCTCTTGGCTGTGACAGTAGGAATCCATGACTTCTCTTATTCCTCACCTTATAATTCAGGTACTTATAATTCTCTGTCTGGGAATAGGGGGAAGGAACCCTAAATTCTTAACCATTTTTTAAGGCAGAAGATATTTGATTAGTCAATGTTTTCAGCCTCCAACCCTGCCATAATGACAATAGTTATTATTTACTAAGCACTTCTATCAATTTTTCATACATTGTCTCATTTATAAGGTAAGTATCATCCACACTTTACAGGTGAAGAAATTGAGGTCAGAGAAGTTAACTGGCCTAAGGCCATGGTCAGCAAACTGCAGCTCGCGAGCCACATGCGGCTCTTTGGCCCCTTGAGTGTGGCTCTTCTACAAAATAGATGGCTTGGGCAAGTTTATTTTGAAGAAGTGGTGTTAGAAGAAGTTTAAGTTTAAAAAAATTGGCTCTCAAAAGAAATTTCAATCGTTGTACTGTTGATATTTGTCTCTGTTGACTAATGAGTTTGCCGACCACTGGCCTAAGGTATCCAACTAGATTGCTTGAGCCTGAACTGAAAATCAGGTCTGATGCAAATATATTTGAATAAATGAACCAACACCCATCAATTCCAATATGAAGACATCAACCTTTATTCCCTCCTCTTGTGCTGTAGCCTCTAAATCCTGTTCTTTTCCTCCCCAGGTTTCCCTGTCTCCTTCCAGTCTCTGAATCAACTCTGCCATTTCCTTACCATGTGTGTGTTCACGTGCACAGCTCAGCATGGGGCCATCAACCAGGGCCAGGTATGGACAGCTGAAAGCCCAGGTCCCTGAAAGCAAGTGTCAGGACCTCAGGATTCCCTAAGGAGAGATAGGGGTTCGAACCCTAAGTGCCAGGATCCTAGGTTGTACTTTCTTTCCCCAGCTGGACTGGTATGCCTGGGTCCCTAATGCCCCATGCACAATGCGAATGCCCCCACCCACCACCAAGGAAGATGTGACAATGGCCACAGTGATGGGCTCACTCCCTGATGTCCAACAAGCCTGTCTTCAAATGACCATCACATGGCATCTGGGTCGACGCCAGCCAGACATGGTAAGTGAGGACTCTAGGGAAAGAGAAATGATTATGGAAGGGGAACATCAGAGTGAGGGGCTAGGCTCAAGGTGCTTCAGCCTTCAAACTAGAAACTGACTGATCCTTTGTTCTTTCTTAGATTCCTCTGGGGCATCACAAAGAAAAGTACTTCTCGGGCTCCAAGACCAAAGCTGTACTAAACCAATTCCAAACAGATCTGGAAAACTGGGAAAGGGAATTGACAGCCCGGAATGAGCAACTTGACCTTGCCTACGAATACTTAAAGCCCAGCAACATAGAGAACAGTATCACTATCTGAGCTCTAAGGTGCCTTCTCCTGGAGACTTTCAGCTCTCCGAAATAAATTCTCTACATCAGTATCCCACTGGTTGGGAGGGGGGGGAAGGGGAGCACGCGAGAAACTTTTTCTGTAAAAGGCCAAATAAAAATTGTGTGCTATGTAGGCCACACAGTCTCTGTCACAACTACTCAACTCCCATTGTAGCAAAAAATCAGCCAATATCTGCCCTAGCCAATTTGGCTCAGTGGATAGAGCATCGGCCTACAGACTGAAGGGTCCCAGGTTCAATTCTGGTTAAGAGCATATGCCCAGGTTGTAGGCTTGATCCCTAGTAAGGGTCATGTAGGAAGCAGCTGATCAATGATTCTCTATCATCACTGATGTTTCTATCTCTCTCTCACTCTCCCTTCCTCTCTGAAATCAATAAAAAAAATACATTTTTTAAAAATCAGTCAATATGAAAATGAATGAGTATGAATGTGGTGGTAAAACTTTATTCATGGGCAGTGAAATGTGAACTTCACGTGTCACAAACTATTCTTTTTTGGTTTACAACATGTAAAAATACCAAAAAAAAAAAACTGGCCTGAGGCACTGACACTACTTGAAAACATCCAGAGAATGCTCTCAGGGGTGGGTGGGAAGGTTTCTTGGAGAAATGAACTACCTCAACTAATTCTCCTTTCCCAGGAGCTAGACTTCATGCTTGGTGGCCAACTTAAAAATTCCTGATTCTGTTCTTTCGCAACTTTCCCTCCACCTCTATTTCTCGTATTCAGACACCTACCCTGGAATAAGAAAGATGCTCCTAGAGCAAACTAAAATCTTTTGGCTTCCTTCCCCAAATAGTCTCAAACAAAAGAGACATGAAATTCATGTCTCAAGCCCGTTTTCCCAGTCCCTTTAGTACACTGGAGTCACTACCTGTGATCCAGGTTCTATGTTTTCTTTCACCACCCTTTTCAGAACAATATGCACAAAATAAATGGAAAAGTACCACAAAATTATACTAACCACTGTTTGTCTAGTTCCAGGGTCTTGGGTTCAAAATGTCCCCTTTCAATTATGCTTTGATCACTGTCTTCACTAGGCTAGGTACAAGCTCAGAACAGAACTATGTTCTTCAAACATACATTTCCCTGAATGATTGTTACAAACCAGTCTCTTACCAGTGAAGTATACAAACTTTTTCTTTGGAGTGAATGACTTACTCATATTCTTAAAATCATGTCCCCTGCCTTAGTCAAAGGGCCTATAATATGCTTCCTTAGTTTACAGTAGGGAAGCAAAGTGACATTTTGTGTACTCTTTCTTTCTCCAGTACATTTAGCAGGACCACGCACCTTCACAACCTACTCAGAGTCTACTTTCCCTAGGCTTTTCCTAACACACATATTTTTCCTGGATTTGGCATCCAAAACCACTTAGTATTCCATGTTTGGTAACAAAATGTTACTTAAATATTCCCAATGCCAAGAATGCTCCACAATTTTATTCATTTTTTTCATCTTAGTATTTTAATTCAATTTTCTATAATAATAAAAGCATAATACGCAAATGGACCGAACAGCAGAACAACCATCTGGACGACCATGCTATGACACACACTGGCACCAGGCCAGCAAAGGTGGCTGTGATGCGATTGGTCAGGGGCCCCGCCATCCCCACAAGCCCCACAGAGGGAGGCCCAGGCCACTGGCCGGTGGGGCAATCAACGAGGGGGGCGCTCCGTGATCACCCCAAAGAGGGAGGCCCAGGCCACCCTCTGCAGGGTGATCAATGTAGGGGCGGCGCTCCATGAACAATCGCCCCACAAAGGGAGGCCCAGGCCACTGACCGTCGGTGCTGTGGCGGGTGGGCAGGGCCTCCCTCTGAGGGGCAATTGATCTTGGGGCTCCTGGGCTGTGAAAGGGTGCTGGCTGGGCTGAGGGACACACACACACCCTAGTGCATTAATTTCATGCACCAGGCCTCTAGTATATAAATAAAATTTCCCTCATCACAAACAATAGATGATAAGATCAATAAATGGAGACCTAGCTACTATCTTTGCTAGCTTTAAGATTTTACAGTGAGCCCAGCCTGTGTGGGTCAGTGGTTAAGCATTGACCTACAAACCAGGAGGTCACGGTTTGATTCCAAATCAGGGCGTATGCCCAGGTTGCAGGCTCCATCCCCATGGTGAGGCATGCAGGAGGCAGCCAATCAATGATTCTCTCTTATCATTGATGTTTCTGTCTCTCTCTCCCTCTCCCTTCCTCTTTGAAATCAATATACATATATGTATTTTTAAATGATTACACTATGATATGGTCTCATATTCAGTATTAACTATGATGAGTGTTTAATAAACATCTTGGTATGTATACCCTTATGCACCCTTATATTTAGAGTATAGACTACCAGAAATGAGATTTCAACTAATATGCATGTATCTATTTTATGATATGTTCTGTTTTTTGAAAGCCACTTTTTGAGGTACACTTGACATGTAAAATCTGTACATATTTCATGTCTACAATTCAATGAGACTATAAGCTATGTGTATGGAATTCTTAAACTAATGATCCATGCTTTTTTTCTTTCTAAACTAGTTTTTAGAAAGATTTAGGGGATGGCCCAAAAGGCAAGTGTTGCAAGATCTCTCCCCAGGTACAATGGGAGTCAGCTGGCTAAATGCCACAGAAAGAAGTACCAGTAGTAGAGGTCAGGGGCTAGAGCCTTCTACTCTCAAGGAGCTCAGCTCTCTTCTCTTCTGGGCAGGTACGTGGAGGGGATTGTTCCCCTCTTCTACCACAGAGATGACATCATGAGAGGGGACCCTGAGCTGCAGGCCTGGTGTTGGGAGATCACTGAGGTGGGGCTGTGCTGGGCCCAGGAATGAGGTAAGATCCTTCCCAAGACAAGGGAGCTCCTTGGACACACTACCCAGAGCTCCTTCTCAGCCTTGCCCATCTGGGGACATGACCCCCTCTCCCTCCACACATGAAGCATCTGGATATCATTTCCACCTCCTATGACTCAGGACAATTCTAGAAACCCAAGGATTGTCCTCCTCAGAGATCCCACAACTTTTCACAGATGCCCCTCACCTGCCATGGGGCCCAATGAGGTCAGATCCACAACCAGACTCTCTCCTAATGGTTGTCTATTTTCTTACTTAAGGATAGCAAAGCCCATAACAGTCCACCCTTCCCCTCCCTTTTCCTCCTTCTTGCTACTGTCTGGCACTCTCAGGGGATCCAGATATCCTGCATGCCTGCCAAGTGCAGGGCCATTTCTAGATGTAGTCTCAATACTGTATATATTTTTACTTAAACCCAAACTCAGTACCATGATCCTTGGGACTCAAATTTCTTAGGCAAAAGTGCCCTCCTTACCAGTGAACTACCTTCAGGTCCCCTGCCCCATATATATATATATCAGAAAAGAAAGGTGAGGGAGAGAGAGATAGAAACACCAATTATGAGAGAGAATCATTGATTGGCTGCCTCCTGCATGCCCACAACCTGGATCAAGCCCACAATAAGGATCAAGCCCACAACCTGGGCATATGCCCTGACCGGAATCTAACCATGGCTGCCATGGATGCTCAACCACTGAGCCATGTTGGCTGGGCTCCCCTACCCCATTTTTTATCCATAAAGAAGAAATAGCTTTTCTTGAGTTCTTCCTAGGTTCATATTCCTCTCTCTACTACACAGAGGCCAGCTGGGATGGTTTTGAATCATCCTTTAGCTCCTTCTCCCTTCACACTTCACACCAATACCTTGAATCCCATCCACTCCCTCCATAGAATAACAAGAGGCAATAGACAAGAGCTATTATTTATAACCAGGACCTGAATGGCCAATCAGTAAACCACTTTCCTATGATGGAGTCTTACCTCCAAGTGATATACCAGTATTCTTATTACTATCTAACATACTGTGTGTAATTTTACTTAGATATACTGTTTATTATCATTCTTCCCTATAACAGTCTGTCTTACTTACCAATATATTCCCAGTGCCCATATAGTGTCTGCTACTTTTTCAATAAGTGAATGAATGAACACTAGTTCTAAAATATGGACATACCAAGCTATCAGCATTTATTTCCTTATCTCCTTTGGAACTGCAGTATCTAAGCTTTTTCTTTTCTCTAGGTTTACTTGTCTCCTTCCAGTCTCAAGCTCAGCTCTGTCATTTCCTTACCATGTGCATCTTCACATGCTCTGCCCAGCATGCAGCAGTCAACACGGGCCAGGTATGGACAGCTGAAAGCCTGGGTCTGTGAGAAAAAGCTTCTGGGCTAGGGGACACTTGTGGGAGAGAGCTGGGGTCTAGGGTCCTGAATCAGAGTTTCTGAGTGACTCCAGATTCTTCCTCCCCCAGTTCGACTGGTTTGCCTGGTTCCCTAATGCCCGGTCCTCAATGCGGATGCCCCCACCCACTACCAAGGATGATGTCACAATGGACACAGTGATGGGCTCACTGCCTAATGTCTGGCACAGCTGTCTTTAAATGTCCATACATCGCTCCTTAGCCAGCCACAGCCAGACATGGTGAGAGGGGACCTCTGGCACTCTGAGGGGAGTGATGGCTGACAAGGAGACTTTAGGGTGAGGGACTGGAGTTTGGGTCCCTTTTTCTTAGAACTAGAAAATGATTGATCCTTTCTTTCTGCTTCAGGTACCACTGGGGCATCACAAAGAAGAGTATTTCTCAGGTCCTGAGCCCAAAGCTGTTTTAAGGCAGTTTCAGGCTGATCTGGACAACCTGGAAAGGGAAATCGTGGCCCAGAATGAGCTGCTAGAACTTCCCTATGAATACCTGAAGCCCAGCCTCATAGAGAGCAATGTTGCTATCTGAGCCCAAATTGTCCACCCTTCAAATACTTGAGGCCCCCACCATGCTTAACATTTCCCCCTGATATTTGCTTTTTCCATGCGTCTGAGTTGCTATGGTTCTTTTCTCCTCTTGGGTTCCCTACCTAAATATTTCACCTGCATGAGGCAATGTCCTTACTTCTAGTTTCCCTAATAGAATGATCTTTAAATTGAAACCAACTCCCTTAGAGAAATCAAATATCTACTCGTGTAATGTTTTCTTTCCTCTGGAAATTTTGCCATCTCCATTTATCATAAAATTATTACATGATAACAATATATTATCATTGACATAAGTGATTTCAAGATATGTCTTAATGATAGAACTACTTTTTTAATACAGTGGGAGTTAGAAGTTAATTCCTTTATTTTCTGCTCTGGATAATCAGTTATCACAGCACTGTTCATTGAAAAGCCCATCCTCCCTAATAATCTATAACAACATAGATTAAGTCACCATCTATGAATGAATTAATTCTTAGCTGTCCAATAGTTATACTGTACTCACATAACTTCTACAGCTTTATACTTAACATAGCCTGCCTTTTACTGACATATTCATCCAATTTGTTCTTTAGAGGTACTTTGGCTTTCCTTGGGCTTCTGGCCTTCCATATTAAAATTAGGATCAGCTTTTATACTTCCACAAATGAAACCTCTTATGATTTCTATAGAAATTGCTTTACATCTACATTATTTTAAAATCTTAAACCAATTTGCACATTTGAAAAATACACACTAAGTTATCTATAAGCATTGTGAATTGAATTTGCTTATCTTGTTTACATATTTCACATCTATGTTCATGAATAAGACTGGCTTATAATTATTTCTTGAGCTATCCTTATCACGTTTTTGTTAAGAAGGCTGCCATTTCCCCCAAGGAGTAAGTAGCATAGTGTTTCTCATTCATGTTATTTAGGGGAGATTTTATCTAAGATTGGGATTTTCCTAGAGTGTTTTATGTAATTTCACCTGTTGACATTACCGAGGTCTGATATTTTTTCATGGGAAGATTTTAAAATACATATTAGTATTCTTTAATGGTTATAGAGCTATTCAAGATTTCTATATTTTTCAGTCAGGTTTAGCCTTACCATTTCTGTTAATTTTTTTTTACTTTTCACCAAGTTTATTGTCATTTAGTTTTCTTATATTCTGTTATTATCTACAGAAACTGCTATGATGGTTTCTTTTCATATGGCTGTTTGTAAATTCCTTTTTTCTTGATCCATTTTGCTAGCAGTTTATCAGTTATACTGATATTCTAAGACAACCAATTTTTGACTTTTTTGTTTCTCTCAGCTGTGTCTTTGTTTTCCAATGTGTTGTTTTATGTTTTTATATTCACAATTTCCTCCCCTACCCTTATTAGGATTTTTCTTTTGCTCTTTTTCTAATTTTATAAGTTGGATGTTTAACCTTTTAAAAGTGTGACTTCGCTGTAACAGAAAGAGTGTGGTAGCTGGAAGGAGAATTGATGTGAGTAGAGGGACTTTTAAGATTAAGAAAATTAACAGCACGTTTTAGTTCTGATGAGAAAGATCCAAGAGAAACAGAAAGATTGGTAATGCATAGGGAAAGTTAGTATGATGTCTTTGGATCGGTGAGAGGTAATGGGGCCTAACTCACAAAAAGAAGGCTTGGCCTATTTTATGATGGGGATAGTTCATCTGTGAAAAAGGGAGATATGGCAGAATCTATCAAAACTTTTTTTTTTACTCATCAGGAATGATGATAATAGTATTAGAAATAGAGATCATGATCTAGAAGTAAAATCTTCAAGGAATGAAGAGAACTGATTTGAGAATCTATATATATAAAATTGTCCACTCAGGAGTTTGACCTATATATCTATGAGTTTAATCTATATATATATATATGTAAATTGTCCACTCAGGAGTTTGACCAGGAGAGCACGAGTTCGATTGCTCGCTGTGATGTGCGCTGACCACCAGGGGGTGGCACAGAACATGGCAGTTGACCAGTGGTTGTGGCAGCAGGTGCTGGGTGCTGAGGGAGAGAGGGGAGGAAGAGGTGGGGAGGCCAGATCTAGGGACTCTATCTGCAGAAATTTTGTGCATCAGGCCACTAGTAAGTACATAATTACCACAAGGTGAAATAGTACTTAGTAGAAATTGATGAAGAGATTCAGAGCTGGTTAAGTTTAAGGAGGAGGAAGAGGAAAGTACCTAGAATTGTCAGTGAGGAGCAAGGAGACCTGTCTTAGTCCATTCTGTTTACAATAACAAAATATCACAGACTGTATTGCTTATAAACCACCAAATTTATTTCTCACAGTTCTGGAGGCTGGAAGCCTCAGATCAGGATGCTGGCATAGTCGGGTGGGGCTACTCTGCCAGTTTGCAGACCCATTGTATCCTCACATGGCAAAGGGACAGGTAAGCTCTCTAAGGCCTTTTTATAAAGGCACTAATCCCATTCATGAGGACTCTACCCTCAGGACATAAGCATCTCCCAAAGGACCCAACTCCAATGCCATCACATTGGACGTTAGGATTTCAATATATGAATTGAGAGGGTGAAGGTGGACATTAAAATTTAGCCTATAACAACATTTAATCTGCCAGGGGACACAATGTCAAAATTTCAAGCCTGGAGAAAGAGAACTGATGGGATTGTAGAAATGCTTGGAGATTAGAGTCCAGAAAAATTGGACAACTTGTAGTAAGTGATATAAACAGGGATACACAGTGTGGAAATATTAGTCTCAATAATCCAAAAGCAGATTGAGATAATGAGGTTTGGAGGGTGTGGTGAAGAAAAATGAAGTCTCATTTCTGGGGCTCTCACTTGAAGCCTGCTGACCCCGGCAAAGGACAGTCTCCTCCAGAGCCTTGCACTTCTCTAAATCGACTGCTGCCCAAAGAACCTGGGCAGAAGGGCAAACTTACTATAAGCACTATGGAGTCATGGAGGCCAGCAGAGGGGCAATATCAAGTGCTCTGATAAAATGATTTATTGCCTTAGTCAGGAAAAACCACATACAATTCTATAACTAGATGCTAAAAAATATTTTGTTGTAACTGTGCATTCATTCCATATAAAGCATCTAAGTAAAATAGAAATACTATATAGGAACCCTTCCTTCATATGACAAAACATGTAAGAAATTAATTGAAAATCTTATTATTGCCCTAGCCAGTTTGGCTCAGTAGATAGTGTCTCTACCTGCAGACTGAAAGGTCCTCGGTTCAGTGATTCTCTCTCATCATTGATGTTTCTATATCTTTCTCTCCCTCTCCCTTCCTCTCTAAAATCAATAAAAATATATTATTAAAAAACATTTTTTAAAAAAGGAAATCTTATATAAACCAAAATCATTTTACTTAAAATCAGTACTAGGACAGAGATCACTATTAGTACCTCCATTATTCCACATTCTTTGGGAGAATCCAATTAGGAAAATAAGAAAGGAAAAGAATACAGTTCACCTAGAGCAACAGGGGTTAGGGGCACCAACCCCACCACAGTTGTCTCCCCCAAAACTTAACTACCAAGAGCCTACTGTTGACCAGAAGTCCATAACATAAACAATTAACACACATTTGTATGTTATATGTATTATATACTATATTGTTATAATAAAGTAATAAGAGAGAAATAATAAGAAAAATATAAGGAAGAGGAAATACATCTCAGCACTGTATTTATTTATTGTAAAGAAATTCACACATACGTGAACCTCCATGCATTTCAAACCCATGTTGTTCAAGGATCCCATGTAGTTAAGTTTAAGGAAACAACAAAATAATCATCATTTGAGAATATAATAATATTACTAGAAAGATCAAGAGACAAAGATATCAGAACTAATAAGAGATAGGATACAAAATAAATACTTAAAACTAAATACTAAGATACTAAATAAACATTTTAAAACATAATTTTGCTTTTAGTTAGCAATAATCAGTTAAAAATTGAAATTAAAAAATGACTCCATGTTGTTAGTAACACATTATGAAATAAGAGTAAATTTAATAAGACAGAAACAAGTCATCTATAGAAAAACATATAACATTCTTTTGAAAGATATTAAAAAAGAAATTAATGAGTGGAGAAACCTTCTTCTGGATGGGAAGAATTAATTTGGGGAGATACTATCCCATAGACATGAAAAGCATGGGCCCTAGAGTCACACCATTTGGGCTCAAATCCAAATATAGTGTATTTCCAGCAATAAAAGATGGGAGTGTATTCATTCCCCTTACTTTTCACACCAGGCTGCAAAATGGCAAGATACAAAATCAACACACAAAAGTCAGTTGTATTTTTGTACATTAGCAAGGAATATTATACAAAGGAAATTAACAACTCCATTTAGAATAGCATAAAAAATATTTTAAAAATAGTTTGTAGGGATAAATTTAACCAAAGAACAAAAGACATATAATTAAAACTATAAAACATCAATGAACAAAATTAAAGAAGACCCAAATAAATGGAAAGATACCTTGTGTTCATGAATTGGAAGGCTTACTATTTTAAAGATGACTACTACTGAAAGCAATGTACAGATTCAATGCAATTCAATCAAAATCCCAATGACTTTTTTTGTGGAAATAAAAAACCCATCCTTAAATTCACATGGAATTTCAAGGAATCCTGAATAAGCAAAATATTTTCAAAAACAAAGGTAGAGGACTCACATTTTCCCATTTCAAAATTTCCTATAAAACTATAGTGATTAAAAGAGTGTGTTACTGGCATGAGGATAGACATAGACCAATGGAATAGAATAGGGAGCTCAGAAATAAATCTTCATGTATACAGTCAATTGATTTTTTTGAAGATTCAAACATAAAAGAATGCTTATTCATTTTTTAACTGTATTTTTGTTGTTAACACTATTATAGATGTTCCTATCCCTATCCTTTGATTTTTTTAACAAGGGTTCCAGGACCATTCAATGGGTAGAGGACAATTCTTGCCACAATGATGATGACGAGGAAATTGGATATACACATGCAAAAGAATAAAGATGGACCCTTACATTACACAATATAGAAAACTAACTCTACTCTCCAGGGAGCCTTTGGTGAGTTCCAGGACCTGGTAGATATCCAGCGCTTCACCCTGGAAAATCCCATATCTCCTTTCCATCCCAGCCAGGTTGGAGGGGGTTTTACAATCCATGGTCACTTCCTTCCTGAGACACCGGTCAGTGTCGACAACACTGAAAAAGGTGACTGACTGGAGCAGGTCGTGGAGACCCAACTTGTCGGTGAACATGCACCTGGTCAGCAGGCCAGCTGGCCCGTAGCCTGCTGAGGTGGGCACTGCTCCCATGGAGCTCATCGGGTACGCAGGCACCTACATTCAGGCTGCGCTTTCCCAGTAGCAGGCCCTGCCAGGAAGGACCACCTGTCACAGAAGGTGCAGCTGATTTCAACAGGTTCAGAACGAAGAAGCCAACGTCAGTGAAGGCTGTTGGACAAGGGAGTAGTGTTGCTTGTCAGGTAAACAGAAAACAGAAGCCCCTAAGTGCACATTAACTCAGGCATTTCTTTTCTCCCTTTCTTCTTGGTTGGTTCTTTGTTCTGCTCTGACACAGTGTCCTAGAAGAAGTTATGCTTCCGGTGACCACCCTGCTCAGAGGCCTGGAAATAAACACAGATCCTTTATCTTCTAAAAAAATAAATAAATAACTCTACTTATCAACAAAATAGAAAATAAGTGCTGACAAGGATGTGGAGAAACAGAAATCCTTGGCACTGATGCAGGAAACATAAAATGGTGCAGCCACAGTGAAAAACAGTGTGGTGGATCCTCAAAAAATTAAAAATTGAATTAGCGTATGATCCACTAATCCCACTTCTGGTATATAGCCAAAAGGATTCAAAGCACGGACTCATTTGTTATTTATACACGTATATTCACAGCAGCATTATTTACAACTAGAGGCCCAGCACACAAAATCACACAAGACCAGATATGGCTCACCCATGGGGATGCAGTGTCAAGTCCCCACCCACCCACGCGCACCTCGCTGCACATGCAGCCACCTGGTGACCAGTCTTTGGTCATTATAGCGTGATGGTGTCACGACCAAGGGATTTTTATAATAGAGACTAGTGACCTGGTGCACGAAATTCGTACACGGTGGAGGGGAGGGTGTTCCTCAGCCCGGCCTGCACCCTCTTCAATCTGGGACCCCTCGAAGGATGTCCTACTGCCAGTTTACAGGGATCGGGCCTAAACCAGCAGTCGGACATCCCTCGCGCAATTTGAGACTGCTGGCTCCTAACCGCTCACCTGCCTGCCTGTCTGCCTGATTGCCCCTAACCACTCTGCCTGCCAGCCTGCTCGCCCCCAAATGCCCCCCCACCAGCCTGATCACCCCCAACTTCCCCCCGTGCCAGTGTGCTCACCCCCAACTGCCTCCCCTGCAGGCCTGCTCACCCCCAACTGCCCCCCTGCTGGCCTGCTCACTCCAAACTGTCCCCCCACGCTGTCCTGATCACCTCCAACTGACCTCCACTGATGGCCTGCTCACCCCCAACTGGCCCCCCTGCTGGTCTGCTCCGCCCCCCCCCCCCCCGAGCCTGATCACCCACAACTGCCATCCCATCCTGGCCTGATCACCCACAACTGTCCTCCCCTCTTGGCCTCTAACTGCCTCTATCTCGGCCCTGCCACCATGGCTTTATCCAGAAGAACGTCCGGAAGTCTTCTGGAAGGTCTCCCAGTCTAATTAGCATATTACCCTTTTATTAGTATAGATAGCCAAAAGGTGAAAGCAATCCAGTGTCCATCAATGACTGAATAAACAAAATGTAACATATACATACAACAGAATATTATTCAGCCTTTAAAAATTAGCAAATTCAGACACATGGCATAACATAGATTAACTTGAGGACATTTCGTTTAAAAAAAATCAGCCAGTCACAGAGGACACTGCATGTTTCCATTTATATGAGGTACCTAAAGTTGTCAAGCTTATAAAGATAGAAAGTACAATAGTGGTTGGTGGGGTCTGGTGAGAGGAGGAAATGGAAAGTTTTTGTTTAATGGGTACACAGCTTCAGTTTTGGAAGATGAAAAAAGCTCTTAGAAGGATGGGTCCACCAACGTCAATATACTTAATGCCACTAACCTGTAAACTAAAAAACGGTTAAAATGGTAAATTTTATGTTATGTTTATTTTACCACAAAGGAAAAACCAAAAATTTAAGTACTTTATAAAACAAAAACAAAAAATTTGGGGTGGGGGGGTTCCTGAGTACAATTTATTTTCGTATGTATTGCATATTTATTAAGCTTCAGTTTACAAGCTTAGCCTGATGTCGGGTGCTTCTTTATCTTTTATTTTTCTTTAATTCTTTATTGTTGAATGTATTATATATGTCTCCTTTTTCTCCCATTGATCTCTCCCAGCATGCTCCCTCCCCCCAGCACAGGCCCTCACCCCCCTACTGTCTGTGTCCGTTAGTTATGCTTACATGCATGCATACAAGTCCTTTGGTTGATATCTTACCATCCCCTTCCCACCCTCCGCTGCATTAAAAATAAAAATTAAGTCAAATAATAACTTAGACTGACCCACAACAATGCAACACATTCAATGATGAAGTGGTAAAAAAAAATCAATGGTATTTATTTTTAAAACATAAGTAAAAGAATAAAAGTGCAGGCCTTGTGGAATATAACAGCATCAGAGCAATTTATTTCATGATTGTAGGTTGGGTGGTACAGAGATATATACTGCATAAACTCATATTACTCTTCTAGGATTGGTTAGTCGAGGACAGGAAATAAAACAGGTCAGGATTTGGTGAGGCTTAAGGAGATGTAGGTTTGTGGACATGCACTTCCTCTGCTCCCTGAACCCCAGGGGCTCCAAATGAAACAGAAGACTGGGAAGAGGTCAATGAACTGCAACAGGAACCTCTGCCAACAATGTAGCTATAAGACAAAAAAACCAAGGTATCACAGGTTTTGACAACCATGACCACTGAGAAAAAAAATGGGATTTAAATATCAAGAGGCCATAAAGAAGATTTAGGAGAATATTCAGTAGAAAACTAAAGCCAAAGCCAACACCCATAGGGTCAAATAGAGAATGACTTATTATATGAGTCAGTGGGTGCTCATGACACCTTCTGGGATCATCCACCAGCATTTTGAGTGCCTTTGCAGACATCACTTCATCTCTTTGAACTTAAATGTCTTCATTTATTAAAAACTAGAGGCCTGGTGCACTAAATTTGTGCACAGGATGGGGGGTGGACCTCAGCCCAGCCTGCACCCTCTCCACTCTGGGACTCCTCGAAGGATGTCCGACTGCCCATTTAGGCCTGATCCAGGACTGCTGGCTCCCAAGTGCTCGCCTGCCTGCCTTCCTGATTGCCCCTAACCACTTCTGCCTGCCAGCCTGATCATCCCCTAACCATTCCCCTGCCAGCCTGATTGAAGCCTAACTGCTCCCCTGCCAGCCTGACTGCCCCTAACTGCCCTACCCTGCAGACCTGGTCACCCTAACTGCCCTCCCCTACAGGCCTTGTTCCCCACCCCCCCGCAACTGCCCTCCCCTGCAGGCCTGGGTCCCCCCAAACTGCCCTTCCCTGCAGGCCTGGTCACCTCCAACTTCCCTCCTCTGCTGACCTTGTCACCCCTAACTGCCCTCCCCTATAGGCCTGGTCACCCCTAACTGCCCTCCCCTGCAGGCTTGATTGCCCCTAATTGCCCTCCCTGGCAGGCCTGGTCCCTCCCAACTGCCCTTCCCTGCTGGCCATCTTGTGGCGGGCCATCTTGTGTCCACATGGGGGCAGCCATCTTTGACCACTTGGGGGCAGCCATCTTTTGTGTTGGAGTGATGGTCAATTTGCATATTACTCTTTTATTAGATAGGATGGTACAGCAATAGCTACCTCACTATATTTTTTCAAGGATTAAATTAAAGGTATTTTTTTTAATCTTCATTGTTGAAAGTATTACATATGTTCCTTTTTTTGCCCCAGTGACCCCCTCCAGCCTGGCCTGCCCCCACCCCAGGCCTTCACCACCCTATTGTCTGTGTCCACAGGTTATGCAAGGTCTTTGGTTGATTACCTCCCACCCACCCACTCTCCTCCACCAGCCAATAAAAAAGTGAACTTAGCCACTTTTCCTTTGAGAGTGTTGGTGGCACTTATATAATTTGGAGAATCACTCTTTACTTCCTTCACTATTTACAACTCCTGGGAAAGAGATAATGGTAAAAAATTAAACCTGTTAATGGTCTCCCAAAGTCTTTACCTTTACATTATGCTGCTCAAACAATAAATGATCAAATTATTTGAATTCTTCTGTAAAACAAAATGAAATTTTTGCTTTCCAATAATATTTGAAATAGAAATGGGGAGAAGGAAAGCATTGTGAGAGTGACTAGAAATAAAAAAAAAGATAAGAGTGAGAGACCTGAGCAACATGGAGTGTGTGTGTGTGTGTGTGTGTGTGTGTGTGTGTGTGTGTGTGTGTGTGTTTGGTGAAGGGGAAGTACCGGGAATAAAGACAGCAGAGGGAAATCCTGTTGTCAGGAATAGTCATAAAACATTTAACAATATAAGTGCCTTACAGTAAGTGTCATTGTCCTGTCTGCATTAGATGTTGAAATAATCCTTCACTCCATTATGCCAACATGTAGGAAACATGTTGTGTGACTACATAAGCAACACATTCTGGGAGGGATAGCTTCTAAGTTTGGGTCATCAGGACAGAGACCAGCACCAGTAGGCAAGTAATGAGTTAGGTTGAGAAAATAATGAGGGAAAGATATTAGACAAGAGCTAATGAATCAGTGAAGGATGTAAGATAAAAAGCTCATGGACACAGACAACTGTATGGTGATTACCAGAGGGAATGCAGGGTTTGGGAGGGTAGTGAGGAGGCATGTGGGCAGGTGGAAGAGAGTAAACTGGGGACAAATGATGACAGAAGGAGACTAAACTTTGGATGATGAATGCACAGTGCAATGTGCAGATGATGTATTACAGAACTGTACCCTTGAAACCTATATAATTTTACTAGAGGTCTGGTGCACAAATTCATGCATGGGTGGGGTCCAGCAGGCCAACCCTGATGGGGGGTGATGGGGGGGGCCAATCGGGGCTGGGGCTAGCTGAGGGAAAGGGCTGTGGGCAGTTGGCTGACTGTCCCCACCCCTGATTGGAAGGGGGGGGCAATCGGGGGCAGGGCCGGCCGGGGGGAGGTTGGGGGCGGCTGATCGAGGCCATGATCTGCCAGATGGCCACTGCAGTGTGCATCATAGCAACCCATCATTCCAGTTGTTCTGCCATTCTGGTCACTTGGCTTTTATATATATAGATAGATAGATTGACCAATGTAACCCAAACAAATTCAGTAAAAATGAGCTAATGAAAATAATTATAAATAGAGCTTGGAACTATAAGCAGAGACTTCTTCCCCCAAATCAGGTAGTCTTTGCCCCTCTGCAGCCTAGGTGTGCTCCATTCTCATTTGCAATTTAACCTTGCCTGTCCAAGATGGAAAGAGAAATCAGAGAAGACCTGGAGCTGCAGTTCTGGCTCCACTCTTGGACTATGAATTCTGGCCTTGATCTCTCACACTTCTTGCTGCATTCTAGCCCCTTTTCACTATAACATCAATGTGACCTTCTTATATTCATTTTGCCTGAAATTCATTTATTATTTACAGTTGTAGACATTTTTGTGTGATTTTTAACACAACACTATGTTCAAATAGTCTACTGACACAAAATATTTGTAGTGAGAAGCAACAATCCCCAGACAATTACAAAATACAAAATCAATGTTATTTATGGCTCATATGTTGCAATTGTTTCTGAAGTCACTTATAATTCATCTGTATGTCTCATTTTCCTCTCTCTTTACATTTCCTTCCATTTTTATGCTGATGAAACAAGATTGTTTGTCTCCCCAAATGTATATTGCTGGTTATTTTCTGGTGGTTTAACATGTTTCTTTATCCCCTATACTTCCTATATGTTGGTAGTTATATCTATAGATTCTGTGAGAAACCTAATAGTTTTATGTCTCACAGTTGGTGCAAAATATTTCTACCAGAGGCACATAATCATTGGCAATGTCTCTTTTTGTGCATTTAGCCACAGAACTGTTGGAGACCGAGTGTAAGCTGACACGGTCCTTGCACCTGAAGGGACTAGCAAGGCTGGGTCCCCTACCCACACAGTTTGCCCAGGCTTGTTTGGATAGCGGTTATCAGTAGAATGAGAGCAACCTTTCATAGCTTACCAAGAAGTCTGTAACTATTTACTGAGATTTGCTGTACTGAGAATTTGTCCTTCTGCTCTGTCTCTCCCTTAGAGATTAAGAGGAACAAAGACTACATTCCTCTTGACAGACCTCCTATTCAGTGTTTTGTGTATAAAAGGCATTACGCAGTTAATAAACTTGCTGCAGTCTGTCAATGGCTTGCAGCCCTCCCAATCCAGCTTTCTTGTCTTTCTTTTCTTAATTCCCACCTCCCTACCTCAGCCCAGTTCACCTGTCAGGCCGGCCCTGACACAGAACTATTTCTTAGATGTATTATTTCATTAGGGGTTGCAAACTGTTGGTATTCTAACTCCATCATTCCTGTGTCATTTCTTAGCCTGAATATAACTAAGAAGTGAAATACTGCATAAAGATGTCTAGATTAGAAGTTAGCAAGAATGTGGACTTGGAAGTCACTGAAGGGTCAGTCTCTTGCTGAGTCTACAAGTATAAGGTTTAAGAGACATAGCAAAGATCAGGCACAGAGGTCTGGTGGAATGAAGTAGCTGTAGTTCCATGTTGAGTCCTTTTTCTGGTGGAGGCGTGTTAGGTGTTCAGTAGTCACTGTATTCGTGCAGAGCGAAGACCCACACACACACAGGGCAGAGCCTGGGATAATAGCCTTGCTGCTATAGTACTGGATCACAGAAAGTTATAGGGCATGCTCTATCAAAACTCATGGGTTCACCATCTTAATGTGTGCAGAACTTTCTTCTGGCCACATTTATGTACTTCCTTTTTTCTAAGTATTTCCTCTTCATTAAACTAAGAGTAGGTTTAACTGTGGCAACCACACCTTGATGAGGAACTTATGTTTTATTTTATATTCATTATGAAGCTTTTAGAAGGGGTTAAGCAGATAAAACACTTCATTCTATTGGGATTGGCAATCTGCCATGGACCCTGAGTGCCCCTATGTCTTTCTACTGGGTATGTCAGAAATGCAAAGCCCTGACATCTCATTACTTCAGAAATTTACCAAGGTTGTTTCCGCAGTGAGCAACCTTGAGTGATGAGGTCATGTTCCTGTAGACAGAGAATGGACATGGAACTGCTTACCACAAGAGTGGTGAGTTCCCCAAACTCACGGTCCTCTCCTATAATGCAGCCCACTGTGTGTGTTGTCACTCACCTAGACCCACCTGAATCACACTCATGGTACTTAGGAGGGCATAAGGAACTGAGGTGAATATGAACTGTGGCTATTGCTTTTGCTCTGGCTAATAATATCCCCTTTGTTACCGAACTAGAAGTTTTGTGTCTTCTGCTACCATTCCTCAAATAGCAAGTAGTCAACCTTACTGGTTTTTAACTTGAATAAAATCTTAGACCCTTCACTGTTCTTGAAAATTACACCCATCCTATTAGAAAATTTTTTAAAAGTATAACTTTTTATGATAGTGGAGATGCAGAGAAAAGAGCCCTCTGTACCATGCTGCAGCCTTTTGGGAAGCAATTTGACAATTATATACATTAATGTAAACTTATTGGCAAATTCATTGAACTTTATACATCAAATATGTGCAGACTTTGCATGTCCAGCATACCTCAAAATAGTGGTTTTAAAAGGATATACAACATCTAATATAAAATATATACATGCGGGAGAGAAACCAAGATAGCAGCATAGGTAAACACCTGAACTTGCTGCCTCACACAACCACTTCAAAACTACAACTAAAAGACAAAACAGGTATCATCCAGAACCACAGGAAGGATGGATGAGTGGAAATTATACAACTAGAAGGAAAGAAAAAAGCACACTGAGCCTCGGAGGAGGTGCGGAGGGGCAGAAGTGAAGTGTAGAGGTACGGAGGTGCACATGCTGAGAAGGCTGGCAACTGAGTACGCTGTTGTCTTTTTCAATCGGGAGGGAGATACAAGCTCCTGACTGCTCTGAACTCTAGTTCCGGGTGAGATTCTGGGGAACCAGACTCATATGGGGAGAAACTGGACTGTCTGGCATCGGTTGGAACTCAAGGGCAGCTTTCTCTCAGAGGTGCTTGCAGCGATCATTGTTCCTGCACTGTGCCATGGGACACAGAGACACAGGACTTCTTCCAGGCAGGGCTTAAGGTCAGCCATTGCTGTTTGCTCCACCCTGGGGATTCCCTGAGACCCCGCCCCACCCAATTTACAACCCCACGCAAGCTGTGCACAGAGTTTTTTGCATATGAATGGCCTGGCCCTTTGCAATCTGAAACCTAACATACTGCAGCTGGGTCAAAGAGCCCCAGAGCCTCCAAAAGAAGACCCAAGGCTCAACAGCAGCTTGCATTGCTTCACAGCTTGGCCTCATCTGGGCACCTCCAAACCCCAAAGAGAATGAATCTGCAGATTTCTCTGTAGCTCCTGCTGGGTGGCCTCTATCCTTGGAGATCCAAGAGCCAGTGTACCCAGTGGTCAGAGAGAGACCATACAGACTACAACTCTTCAGATCCATAAGAGACACACTCAGGCAGCAGACTCAGTGAGCGCCAAAGCCCCACTGAAGCAAGTCTTGCCCCATAAGGGTATCTCCAGCACAGAAGTTCTCCCATCATAGACACAACTGATCCTCACAGCCTATTGGCCTGGAGGTCAATTCCTCCCAGTGATACCAACAACAATCAAGGCTTAACTACAACAAGACTCTGCACACAGTCCACAAAGGGGTGCACCAAGAGTGTCCACCTCAGGTAATTAGGGAGGCTGAGCCACTGGGCCCTATAGGACACCTAGCACACAAAGCTACACTATCAACACAGGGTAGCAGCTAAAATGTGGAGACAAAGAAATAGGTCACAAGTGAAAGAAATGGAGGAAAGCAAATGCCTGGCTATAGAGTTCAAAACCACAATTATAGGGTTACTCAAGAATCTCCTAGAAACCACCGATAAATTTAGTGAGACCCTTGAGGATATGAAAAAGGACCAACTAGAAATTAAACATACACTGACTGAAATAAAGAATAATATACAAAGATCCAACAGGAGACTAGAGGATCCCAAGAATCAAGTCAAAGATTTGAAATACTAAGAAGCAAAAAACACCCAACCAGAAAAGCAAAAAGGAAAAAGAATCCAAAAATATGAAGATAGTGTAAGGAGCCTCTGGGACAACTTCAAGCATACCAACATCCGAATTATGGGGGTGCCAGAAGAAGAGAGAAAGCAAGATACTGAAAACCTATTTGAAGAAATAATGACTGAAAACTTCCCCTACCTGGTGAAAGAAATAGACTTACAAGTCCAGGAAGCGCACAGAATCCCAAACAAAAGGAATCCAAAGAGGACCACACCAAGACACATCATAATTAAAATGCCAAGAGCAAAAGACAAAGAGAGAATATTAAAAACAGCAAGAGCAAAACAGTTAGTTATCTACAAGGGAGCACCCACATGACTGTCAGCTGATTTCTCAATAAAAACTATGCAGGCCAGACACAAGTGGCAAGAAATATTCAAAGTGATGAATAGCAAGAACCTACAACCAAGATTACTCTACCCAGCAAAGCTACCATTCAGAATTGAAGGACAGATAAAGAGCATCACAGATAAGAAAAAGCTAAAGGAGTTCATCACCGCCAAACCAGTATTGTATGAAATGCTGAAAGGTATTCTTTAAGAAGAGGAAGAAGAAGAAAAAGGTAAAGATAAAAATTATGAACAAATACATATCTATCAACAAGTGAACCTAAAAATCAAGTGAATAAAAAATCTGATGAACAAAATAATCTGGTGAATATAATAGAATCAGAGATATAGAAAGGGAGTGGACTGACTATCCTCAAGGAAAAAGGGGTGTGAGGGGTGCAGGAAGAGACTGGACAAAAATCATACACCTATGGATGAGGACCGTGGGGAGGGGGGGCGGTAGGGACATGGTGTGAGGTGGGAACCAGGTGGAGGGGAGCTATGGGGGAGAAAAAGAGGAACAGCTGTGATAATCTGAACAATAAAGTTTTTTTTTAAAAAAAGAACCTACAACCAAGATTACTCTACCCAGCAAAGCTATCATTTAGAATTGAAGGTCAGTTAAAGAGCTTCACAGATAAGAAAAAGCCAAAGGAATTCATCACCGCCAAACCAGTATTATATGAAAAGCTAAAAGGTATTCTTTAAGAAGAGGAAGAGGAAGAAAAAGCTAAAGACAAAAACTATGAACAACAAAGTGACAAATACATATCTATCAACAAATGAATCTAAAAATCAAGTGAATAAACAGTCTGATGAACAGAATACACTGATGAATATAATAGGATCAGGGGCATAGAAAGGGAGTGGACTAACAATTCTCGGGGGGAAAGGGGTGTGGGGGGTGTAGGAAGACACTGGACAAAAATCATACACCTATGGATGAGAACAGTGGGCAGTGAGGGTAAGGGCAGAGGGTGGGTTGGGAACCGGGTGGAGGGGAGCTATGGGGGGAAAAAGAGGAAAACTGTAATAATCTGAACAATAAAGATTTATTAGTAAAAAAATAAATAAATAAAATATATACATGCATTTTAGTGTGAAATCTCATTTCTGGAAATCTATCCTATAAATATAAGAGTATACATACGAAGGTGTTTATTAAAGCACTCATGATAGTTAATACTGAATACCCATCAAGACAGTAATTCTTCAAGCTATCAAAGAGAGCAGTTTAATCTCCATTTATGGATCTGAAAATATTACCATCATATAATATTTTTAATTTTTTTTAATGAAAGAAAGGAAAGGAGAGAGAGAGAGAGAGAGAGAGAGAAATCGGTTGCCTTCTGTACACCAGGACTGGGGATCAAACTGATAACCTGGGTATGTGCCCTGACTGGGAATCAAACCCAAAACATTTCAGTGTACTGTACAATGCTCCAACCAACTGAGCCATATATTGCTAACTGTGGAAAATAAAATGTAGAGTGTGACTCATTTTTGTGGAAAAAATAACCCAAACCATATGAAGCAATCCTATCAACAGAAAGGAGGGGGCAAGCAGAAACAGTACATATTGATATTGGTTGTCTGTCTTGGAATGGGGATGTGGATAGAAGAAAAAAAAAGGGAGAAAAGGAATACATTACCTACTCTAGGTGCATGGATGCCAAAAGTTTTACTACAGGAAATACTCTAACTTATCCCTGAATTCTGGAGTGTCCCACAAGAAGGTCCTTCAGCCCCGTCTGTGTGCTCAGTGGTTGAGCATGGGCCTATAAACCAGGAGGTCACCTTTTATATATCCTATCTAATAAAAGAGTAATATGCAAATTAACCATCACTCCGCTACAACCACAAGCCACGCCCACAGCCAATCAGGAACAAATATGCAAATTAACCCAACCAAGTTGGTGATTAATTTGCATATCCAGGAGCAGAGCGAAGACTGAAGACAGCGTAGAAGGAAGCCAAGCGTTGCAGAAGGGGGCGAAGCTGCGGAGAAGCAAGCAAGCGGGGCTGGGGAGAAGGGAGGGAAGCAAGCGGGGCTGCGGAGAAGGGAAGGAAGCAGACTGCCGCAGGAAGCCCTATTGCAGGAATTTTCCTGCAACGGGCCTCTAGTATATATATATATTTATCCTATCTAATAAAGATGGAACATGCTAATTGACCATCACTCATGGTGCACCCCCAGCTGAGGTCAAGTTCCCATAAGGAGCCTTAACGAGCAATCAGCAGGGACCTGCAGCTACTCCCTCCCCCACCCGGTGGGGCTTGATGGGGGACCTCAAGGTGTGCTTCCTGTCCTGGTGCTGGGCTAGGGGACCTCAGGCTGCTCCTCCCACCCCAATGCCAGGCTGGGGGACCTCAGGCCATGCCCACCACCTGGTGGGGCTTGACAGGGGACTACTGGTCATGCCCCCCACCCCAGCACCAGGCTGAGGGACCTCAGACTGCACCCCCCACCCAGCGGGGCTTGACAGGGGACCTCAGACCATGCCCCCCACCCAGCAGGGCTTGACAGGGGATTTCAGGCTATGTCCCCCACCTGGTGGGGCTTGACAGAGAACCTCAAGGCATGCCCTCTGCCCCGGTCTGGGCTGGGGGACCTCAGGCCACATTCCCCATCCTGGCGCCAGGCCAGGGGACCTGAGGCTACGCCCCCTGCCCGGCAGGGCTTGACAAGGGTGGCACTGGCGGGGTCTGGACCTAGCCCAATGCGGGGGTGGGGGGGATGGCTGGGTCTGGGTCTCACGACATTTTGAGGTGCATGTGGGTGGGCAGGGACTTGACTCTGGGTCTCGTGGTGAGCCCCAGACTCTGACAGGAGGAAGGTTTTCATATACATTTTACAAATTTTATTGCATCTCTGACACTTCTATTATAGAGAAAGGGCAAATAGCAATATTAAATTATTTCCTCTAAGTAATCCCCTTTTAATGTGCATGAATTTCGTGCACCAGGTCACTAGTATTTATATATTTATATATATATTTGATTTTTTTACAGAGAGAAAGGGAGAGGGATAAAGAGTTAGAAACATTGATGAGAGAGAAATATTGATCAGCTGCCCCCTGCACACCTCCTAATGGGGATGTGCCCACAACCAAAGTACATGCCCTTGACCAGAATCGAACCTGGGACCTTTCAGTCCACAGGCCGATGCTCTATCCACTGAGCCAAACCAGTTAAGGCAGGAGGTCACCTTTTGATTCCCATCAGGGCACATACCAGGTCCACAGGCTCAATCCCCAGTATGGGCATGCAGGAGACAGCTGATGGATGATTCTCCTTCATCACTAATGTTTCTATCTCTCTCTCCCTCTCCCTTTCTCTGAAATCAATAGAAAACATATTTAGCCCTAGCCAGTTTGGCTCAGTGGATAGAGCTTCAGCGCTTGGACTGAAGGGTCCCTGGTTCGATCCCCATCAAGGGCACCTATCTCCATTGCAGACTCTATCCAAGTCCTAGTTCAGGCGCCTGTGGGAAGCAACCAATCAATGTGTTTCTCTCACATAGATGTTTCTCCCTGTGTATGTCTCTCCCCCGCTCTTCCACTCTCTCTAAAAATCAATGGAAAAATATCCTCAAGTGAGGATTAACAAAAATAAATAAATAACTAAATAATTTTTTAAAATAAAAACATTTTTTAAATATTTTTTAAAAGAAGAAGAAGGGTCTTCAATGGCCCACAATGATAATCCCAATTCTCCTTTAGCAAGCAGACCTCAAAGGTGAAGAGAAAGTGGGATCAATCGCCCAAGGACATCAAGCACTGCCAGCAAGAATAGGGCCCCTTCAGAAAATGCTCAGTTGTAAAACTGCCCCAGGCGTAGAGAGAAAGGGATATGAGGGCCTAGGGTGTATTCGCCCTGCCCCTGTCCATCTCCTGCCCCACCCAGGCTCAGCCCCTCATCTTCCTCCTGGCCTCACAAGTCAGGACTGTGCTGAGAGGAGCAGCTGCTTTCCCCCACCCTCTGGGCTAATCCAGGTTCTGGTTTGTCTGGGGTGGGGCCCAATCCTGTAGTGGGCTGGCACACACAGTCCTGCTTTATTAAGCCCTGGACTTGTCCTGAGGCAGCAGGACCAAGCCTGGCCGCGGAATCTTTGGTACCAGTAACAGGACCTCTGCCACCCAGGAGAGCCCACCTGCTGCCATGGGCCGCTACCGCATCCAAGTGTCCACCGGGGCCTGGCTCTTCTCGGGGTCTTTCAACGGCGTGCACCTGTGGCTGGTGGGGGAGCGCGGGGAGGCAGAGCTGGAGCTGCAGCTGAGGCCGGCGAGGGGCCAGGTGGGCAGGAAAGCTGGAACTCAGGCACCCTAGCGGGGCTCAGTGTATGAAGGAGGGCAGGACGCTGGAGGCTAGGAGCCAGTGGTGGGCATTCGTTCTGGAACTTCCAGTGAGAAGGGACTCGGGCATCTGGGTGGGTTAGAGGTTCAGAGCCAGAGCCCAGCTGAGCTCAACCCCTCTCTCCCTGTCCGCGACTGTGGTCCACTCAGCTTCCTCTGCTTCCCTAATTGATCCCAGGCCAGTATCACTCTGGGATCAGTGGTCAAAGGGAAGGTCCTCCAAGAGCGCAGGCGCGGTGAGAGATCAGTTTATGGACAGGGTAGGTGATGATGCTCAGTCCTCAATAAAAAAACACTCAGGGCTTCACCCCGCATTCCAGGTCTACCACGTTCTGGTCCCCACAGGTGGAGGAGTTTGAGCAGGAAGTTCCCCAGGACTTGGGGCCACTGCAGTTTGTGAAGTTGCGCAAACACCACTCCCTGGTGGATGATGCCTGGTTCTGCGACCGCATCACCGTGCAGGGCCCAGGAGCCTTAGAGGAGGCCGCCTTCCCCTGCTACCGCTGGGTGCAGGGCGACGGCCTGCTGACCCTGCCTGAGGGCACCGGTGAGGGGCCGCCTCAGGGAAGTGGATGGGGGACCCAGGGAGTACTGGAGATGGGGGGAGGCAGAGGGTAGCACTGAGGAAGGCCCTAGGGGTTGAAATAGTGCATGCTCAGCAGGTTAAAGGTGGACGAGACAGGAAAATAGGGAAAAGTTATACATAGAATTACAAAGGCTGGAAGTGTAACTGGACAGGGAAATGAGTGATGTGTAGGTCCCACCTCCCAAAAAGGTGAGCAGAGGGAATGGGAGGTGAAGCCATGCTGGGAAACAGAAGAGCCAAAGTAAAGGGGAAAGGAGACCTCCATGTGACTGGGAACAAGTTGGAGCAGGGACAGGTAAGGCTAGCACATGGGACCCCTGAGAGGAGGCAGGAAAGGGGAGCAAATAAATGATATGAGGTGGAGAGCTGGTTTGTGAAGAGTTGAGTTCCATGTTTTCATGAAAGAAAACTGTGAGATCAGGAAGCACTCTGACTGGGTTGGGGATTAATGAGGACAGCAAAGAGAGAATCTGCTACCTTAGGAAATAAGTACAAGAGACAATTGAGGGAAATGACAGGTAAAAATGAAAGCCTGAACTAAATATCTTTGATGCAAAGTAAGTATAAGTACAGATGAGGGGAGGATTAAGCCAAATTACCAACTATAAACTATGTGAAGTTGAGGATAGGTGAGATGAAGCCATGTAAAGTAGCAATGTGGATCCACTACTTGGTTTGGCACACACAGAATACCTTATCCCAGGGAACAGGTGAGAGTGGAAGTAGATTGAGGTCAGAGGACGTAAGTGTACCTAACTTGAAATATGTCATTTTGGAGAACAGCTTAAGGTGTGAACAGGAAAGAACCAGGACAGGGGAAATTAACAAAGGAATATGGAGTAATGTCGGATAAGTATGGACATTTCAGCTGATTAAGAATGAAACTTACAGACACTGTGATGAAGAACAGTGGTAGATAGGAAAATTTTAGTTAAGGTTTACAATAGGGTGTCAAAAAATGGGATTTTCCTCTCAGGAAAAATATGAGATTGAAGATTGGTGAAATTAAGAAAAGGGAGTGGGAAAATATGAATGATGAGGGAACTAAGCAGAGGAGAGAGAAAAAAATCAAGAGTACGATGCCATACAGTTAAGAAATAGGAGACTGTGATCCCACTCCCAGGAATATATCCTAAGAACCCCTACACACCAATCAGAAAGAATCTATGCACCCCTATGTTCATTGCAGCATTATTTATATTGCCTAAGATCTGGAAACAGCTCAATTGCCCATCATTAGATGAGTGGATAAAGAAGCTGTGGTATAGTTACACAATGGAATAGTATGCAGCTGTAAACAAGAAGGATTTCTTACCCCTTACAACAGCATGGATTGATCTGGAGAATATTATGCTAAGTGAAATAACCCAGTTGGAGAAAGACAAGTATCACATGATCTCACTTATAAGTGGAATCTAATGAACACAATAAACTGATGAATAAAATAGAACCAGAGATATAGAAGCATGGAGCAGACTGACATACTCAGAGGTGGGATGGTGAGTGAGGGAAGATGGGAAAAGATTAACACCAAAGAACTTATATACATACATGCATAACTATGGATACAGCCAATACTGTGGTGAAGGTCTCAAGTGGGGCGGGGGCAGGAAGCGGGATAGAAAGGAGGGAATAATTGAGGGACATCTATAATACTGTCAACAGTTTAAAAATAAAAAGAGACAGGATATTGGAAGGAGTCAAGGCATCGCATGAGACTGGAGAAAGCATTGAAGAGAATTGCTTTGTTGTCTCCCCAGCCCGCCTGGCAGGAAACAATACCTTGGATGTGTTCCAGAAGCATCGAGAAAAGGAACTGGAGGAAAGACAGCAAATCTACTGGTGACCACCCTATTAGAAGCCTCCCAGCTGTACCCCCTTCCCTGATAACTTCCTTCACCAATGACTTCTACCCCTCCACTAACCTTTGTCCCCATATCCTAGCTGGGCCACCTGGAAGGAAGGGTTACCCATGACAATAGCTGCAGGCAGTATAGATGATCTGCCTCCAAATATGAGATTTCATGAGCAGAAGAGGCTTCACTATGAATGGACAGTGATTGCAGGGTGAGGAAATGGTCAGAGTGGAGTGGGGCTGGTGGATCCAGAAACAGGTAGGATTTGGTAAATTGATGGTTTCATCCTTGGTATCTGCTCTAGGCTTATGGAGATGGTCCTCAAATATGTTTACACCCTCCCAAGCCCCTGGAAACGCCTGGAAGATTTTGATCAGATCTTCTGGGGACAAAAGACTGCCCTGGCTGGTCAGTTGTTTGCCCAGGTCCCTATAACCCCTTGATGACCCTATTGATGAGGTATGTGTCACATTGCATAGTCTCCAAACTTCTTGCCTAAAAATAATCATTTGAGGCCCCGGGATCTCACAAAGGCCTCATGAATGAAAACATGTGGGCTGGGTATGGGGAAGTCGTGTGATTAAATCCCTATAATAGAGCCTGAAGGAGAGGAACATTAGGTTATGGTGAAATTCCTTCTCCTAACCTCCACTCCAACCCCACAGAGAAGGTTCACCAGCGCTGGCAGGATGATGAGCTTTTTGGCTACCAGTTCCTCAATGGCACCAACCCCATGCTGTTGAGACGCTCCACCTCTCTGCCCCCCAGGCTGGTGCTGCCCTCAGGGATGGAGGAGCTTCAGGTCCAGTTGGAGAAAGAACTCCAGGTACAGCCTCCAGCCCTTTATTGTCTTCCCCTTGTCTGTGAGGTGGTGAAGGGGAGGAACCAAAGTTGATTCTGGAAAGGGAGGCTGTGGTAACCCACTATCCCTGGGTGTAGAGTCCTCTGCTGGAAAAACCTAGAGGTGAAAATGTAGGGAAAGCATCGAAGCTGGATTCTGCCAATAAAGCTGACCATTAGGAGATGGTGGGGAAAGGAGCTTGGGCAGCCTGACAAGGGGAGAGTGGGCATACCAGTGCTACAGAATCAATGGGCTTCTTAGTCCTAAAACTGCCTCTGGCACAGACAAGCTGCATGTCTGTAGGGAAGCCTCCTTTCATGGGGTCTTAGTCCTCCCTGTAAAATAAGAGAACTTGAACTTGATGCTCTAGTGCTTCCTTCAGTTCTGCCACTGGGACTCAGGTACTGATAAGGGATAATGGCAAGAAAAGAGCGTGAATGTCTTTACATTTCTTCCCCTTTGCCTTGGCAGTGTGGAGGTATGCTTTCAACTCTAACCCTGGACTCATTCCTCTTTCCTTAGAATGGTTCCCTTTTTGAGGCTGACTTCATCCTACTGGACGGAATTCTAGCCAATGTGATCCAAGGAGAGAAGCAGTACCTGGCTGTCCCCCTTGTCATGCTGAAGATGGAACCCAGTGGGAAGCTGCTACCCATCGTCATACAGGTGAGATGATAATGGTATCCTCCCTACATTGCTCTGTGTTCATCCCCAACCTCTGCCAAGGGACAAAGACAGCTGGCTCTTGTCACCCACCCCTGCCTCATTCAGTAACACCTGTCCTTGTATCCAATATGTCCTTTCTACCTTACAGCCTACTCACTACTTACCTGGAATTGCCTTTTTGAGAGTCAGAATGCTGTTAGTTCTCACCATAAGACTACTTACTCTCTTTTTTGACCTATGATTCTGTGAAACATCCCTTCTTTCTTAGACATATTTTCTCCCTTGGTTTTAATGTTTTCCCTCTTACTGTTCTCATCTATCAGTCCATAAGAACTGTCACTTATCTCACATGTCCTGCTTCTTCTCCTTCCGATTCTACCATCCTAACTCACACCCTCATCAAGTTTCCCTCAGTCATACTAGACACCTCTTTCCGGTTCCTCCTGCTTTGAACCTGAGCATCATGGCACTGACACTTCCCCACAGTACTTGAGAGGATGAGTGCAAGGGCCTTTATTCCTACTATATTATAATCCCTGGGAGACAATAATCAGTCACCAGTGTTTCCCCAGAATAATAAGCAGTTTCTAACATAGGATGAAGCCAATGAATGCTTAGCTCCTCTTTGTTTCAGATCCAGCCTCCCAGCCCCAGCTGCCCCACCCCACCACTGTTCCTGCCCTCAGATCCTCCACTTGCCTGGCTCCTGGCAAAGATGTGGGTCCGAAGTTCAGATTCGCAACTGCATGAGCTCCAGTATCACTTGCTGAACACTCATCTGGTGGCTGAAGTCATCGCTGTCGCCACCATGAGGTGCCTCCCAGGACTGCACCCTGTCTTCAAGGTACATCCTCTTCCCTCTATGTCCCATCTACCTCACATCCCAGAGGAAGGAAGCAACGCAACAATTCTCTAGAATTTAAAAAGCCTAAGCCACCTGTTTGGGAAGAAGTTAACAAAGCTTCTTCTAATTGAATGAGTATCCATGTTATTGTAATAAAAAAATATTTGTGATTTGTAAACATACAAGAGACAATTATTGTGTCAGGACCTTGCAACCTGTGGCTTTATTTCTAAAGTTTAAATTATTTTATTTTGAGATAATCATAGATTCTTATGCAGTTTGAAGAAATAATACATAGAGATGCCAAGTTACTTAGCATATATTCAGCACTTATTGTAAGGCAGCTCTGATATTCTCCAGTGGAGCAGGAATATAATTTCATAAATAAAAAGTATTGCTCTGCTTCACAGAGCTAGCATTTAATTGGCAAGACACATGGTACACATGAAAAATAATCAAGCAGCTGGGGAGAGGTCAATGGGGGGTGGCGGAAAGGAGACTTATGTAATACTTTAAACAATAAAGAATTGAGATTTAAAAAAAATAAGAAGAAGAACCAGAGAACAGAATCTGGATATAAAGTTGAAATCAAGACAAAGAGCAATAAACACCACAGCTTATGATTCATTAAGTAGAAGGTTAAAGGAATAAAAGACCAGCCCAAGAGCTTATTTAACCTGCCAATGAGAGGTGTGTGACATGGTAGTTAGATCAATGGAAAGAAAAATGCAAAGACCTTGTGATAAGAGGAAATAGTAGTTGCAGCATGCCTGGGTGCAAGATTGGAGAGAAAGCTCAATGGTCTGAGCTTCTGCAACAACTAGGAGCCCACCCAGTTGATACAGTTGTGCTGATCCAGAAATACTGTAATTTTATAAAACAGTGAGTCTAGAATCTATTGCTAAGAAGAAGGCAGCAAAAATAGCCATGTGCTTGCTTTAAAAACATTTTTCAAATCTTGATGACATTAGCAGCAGGAGCAAAAATGGTACAAACTTATGAACCAGAACAGTTGTCAGAAACAAAACATTCAGCGGAAGCCCATTTTGAAGTCAAAGATGATATGTTCAGTTTTAGGTACATGGAGTTGGAAGTGGTGGCAAGATATGTGAGTGCATGCTGGGTAGAACATCTGAATTGTGTTTCTTCCAGGAGTCCCAACCTTCATCTCCAAACCTGTCCATTGGTAATGGTGACCCCTTTGGGTCCTGAGGTAACATAGACAAAATAGACCGTAACAGAATTCCTTGATGTTGGAGTTAATTGACTTTATGATGTTTTTCATCACTATTTGCTGTATATCTTGGTGATTGAACCAACTATTACATTTCAAAACCCCCCTTTCACAGCTCTCTCTACACCTGTCTCCCCTCACCATAACAACTTCAGCAAATAACTGAGTTGTTATCAGGCCACACAGGAGGGCTAGGCCTGCCCCCTTCATAAAGGTTACCTGTGCAGGCTGTGCATTAGACTGCTAGTGTTTGGATCCTGAATCCTGGACTCAGTTCTTACCAGATGTGCGCTCAGGGTCCTCATCTCTAAATGGGGATAATGGGCGCTCTATCATGGAGGTGAATAACAACGTTACATAGACTAAATGCAACAACAAAAAATAATAGTTCTTGCTATTATGATTAGTTCTTTGTCTTCTGGTTTCTTCCCTCCTCATGTAGACTTTGGGTTTCCTATGACACTCAGCATCTTTAATGGTCTTTCTGGGGTTTCAGATCAATGTGAGTTGCTTTGTTATGTTGGTACCAATTATTTCAGTTGGGTCCTTCCCTCTCTGCAGCATCACCAACTCACATAAATACCAATATTGCATGAATCCTCTATCTCAGGATAAAGACAAAATTGTCTAAGACAAAAGGAAATGCACATGAGGATCAGATGGCCTTTTTGAAGGGCAAGGGGAAAGCAGGAGAGAGCGGCCCTAACTAACAGTGCCTAATTGGAGGTGGGAGGAGATTTGACAATAGCCCCTCTGCTGTTAAAGAGGGTAGATCAATATGGTTCCTTTAATTGTGATTGAAAGTACCCTACCCAACCCAACTCCGAAATTTAAAAAATGCAAGAGTAAAATAACTAAAGGTTGGAAGAGCAGCTTTGAAAATTAATAGAAAGGCAAGTTTAAACTGTAAGGATGTGTATGATTGAAAAATTATTTTTAAAAATCCAAAGGTAAAGAACTAATTCTCAAATGACACCTATACTCAAGGTGGGAATAATAATAATGATAACAGCTACTATTCAAGGACATCTGTGTGCTAGGCAATGTACTGAACACTCTCATATGTTATACACATAAGCATCACCACAGCACCCGTGATGAGACCCTATTGTCATCCCTGTAAAGAGATAAAGAGATGGGTGCTTAGAGGGTTTATTATCTTGACCAAGTATCAAAGTAAGTGGTGAAGATTAAAATCCAGGTCAGTCAGACTCCAAAGCTCAACTCACAGGGGAATGGGAGAATATGAGACTAAGAAATCAGAGAGGGAGGAGACTATCCGGCAAAGGCACCAGCAGGTAGGAAAGCATCCAGAGAAGAGGGAGAGAAAGCCACCATGCTGAGTGCTGCTCACTAATAAAGAAGGACCCAAGCATGTTGTACATAAACCATCCCCTCCAACCTTCTCCATCCAGCTCCTGATCCCACACACCCGCTACACCATGGACATCAACACCAGGGCACGGAACCAACTCATCTCAGATGGAGGTATATTTGATAAGGTAAGGAGGTGGATTGTGGGACCACCTAATCACCCAAGTCTGCATGACCTCCTGTCACTTTCAACATTCTGGGGCCACCTGTGTGAATGCCCTGACCCTTAAACCCAGGAGCCTTGCCCCTTTATACCAATGTCATTGAATTGAAAAGGCCACATATGACCACCTTATATAGTATGCCATGTTTTCTAGTTCTGTTTGTCCCCTCAAGTCCTCTCATTTCTCTGTTGTCACAGGGATGGAGCACAGGTGGAGGGGGTCATGTGCAGGTGCTCCGTCGGGCCATGACTCAGCTGACCTACCGCTCCCTCTGTCCTCCTGAAGATCTGGCTGACCGGGGCCTGCTGGGAATCCCAAGTGCCCTCTATGCCCATGATGCTTTACGGCTCTGGGAGATCATTGCTCGGTGGGTGAGAGTTGGAGAAATAAAAGGACATTGGGAACAGTGAGAATGGGGCTTTAACCTGAGGTCACCATGAGGCCAAAGGAATTTGAAATAAGAAAGTCCAGACAGGAGAAGCAAAGGACTCTATCGAGAAGAGATGAGGAACAGAGAGTAGGATGAGAAGGCTGAAATAGACAGTATAAGTAAGCAGAGTTGTGTGGGTGAGTAAACCTGAGGGATCTGGTGGAATCAGACACCTATACTAAAGTTAAAGAGGGTAGATCATTTTGTTATGAAGACTGACTATAAACCATGTGTTTGCAATGCTATTTTTTTATATATTTTATACAAAGATATTGATTTCAGAGAGGGAGAGGGAGAAAGTTATAGAATAATCAATTGAGAGAATCATTGATTGCCTGCCGCCTGCTGGCCCCTCCTGGGGACCTAACCAGCAACCTAGACATGTGCCCCAACTGGGAATTGAACTGTGACCTCCTGGTTCATAGGTCCACGCTCAACCACTGAGGCACATTGGCCAGGCGAAATTCTTAAAACTAATGTCCCACATTTCCTTCTTTTCTAAACTAGCGTGTAGAAAGAGATTCAGGATGCCCCAAAAGGAAAGTCTTATCAGATCTGTCCCCAGATACAGTGAGAATCAGCTGGATAGATACCACAGAAAAGGAGTAACAGCCAGAGACTAGAGCCTTCTACTCTCAAGGAGCTCAGCTCCCTTCTCCTCTGGGCAGGTACGTGGAGGGGATTGTCCACCTCTTCTACCATGGGGATGATGTCGTGAGAGGGGACCCTGAGCTGCAGGCCTGGTGTCGGGAGATCACTGAGGTGGGGCTGTGCCAGGCCCAGGACCGAGGTGAGATCCCTCCCTAGAGAAGGGAGCACCTTAGACCCTCTGACCAGAGGCCCTTTTCAGCCTTGCCTTTCTGGGAACATAACCCCAACCCCTCATCAGCCCCTGTTCCTCCACACATGGAGCATCTTATTCCCATTCCCACTTCCTAAGTCTCAGGACAATTCTAGAAACCAAAGAATTGTCCTCCCCCTCCTTTTCATAGAGGCCCCTAATCTGCCATAGGGACTAATAAGGCCAGAACCATAGTCAGTAAGGGATCTGCCCAGGCCCTGCCAGGCTCTCTTCTAATTATTGTCTGTTTTCTTTATTAAGAATAGAAATGGGGAGCCCATGAAAGCCCACCCTTGCTTTCCCTCCCTTTTTCTCCTTCTTGATACTGTCCAGCACTCACACAGGATCCAGACATCCTACATGCCTGCCAAGTGCAGATTCTAGATGTAGTCTCAGTACTGTATATATTAGACTTAAACCCAAACTCAGTGTCATGATCCTTGGGACTGAAGTTTCTTAGGAAAAAGTGTACTCCTCACCAGTGAACTAACACCTGTAGGTCCCCTACCCCATTTTATATCCATAACAAAGAAATAGACTTTCTTGAGCTCTTCCTAGATTCATATTCCTCTCTCTAATACACATAGGCCAGAAGGGACTGTTTTGAATCATACTTTAGCTCCTTCCCCCTTCAGTCTTCACACCAATACCTTGAATCCCTTACACTCCCTCTGTGCAATAACTGTAGCCAACAGCTAAGATCTGTTACTTATAACCAGGCCCAGGGGGTGCACACATCATAAACCACACGCCTACCATGGATTGGAGTCCTATCTCAAAGTATCTGGGGCTGTACCTTCCCCATTCATCCAAGAACACCTCCAAAGCCCTTCATGACCAAAATCTCTGTAGTATGTCTCAGGTCTGGCCATCAGGCTCCACCTGATGCAAAACACCCTTCTCATTCTCTCCTTCTTGCTTCTCCCCGTGAAATATCCACATCAGAGCACTTGTAATACTTATTTGACTGTGAGCTTTAACCACTTGCACCCACACTGTTCTCCCTCAGCTTTCATGGTTCTCGTTGTGCCATCGTTCTCTCATCACTCTCATTAAAGGCAGAGTGTTAAGATTTTCTCTTCCCAGACCTATGCTTGAGAAAGCCATTTAATCTCTTTGACTTTTAATATCCTTTCTCTGAAGTGAATATAACTCTTGTCCCAAATGAAATAATGAATGTGACAAAGTTGAAATGGGTAAAACAATCAATATAAAATTATTGTGAGCCTATGCCCCCTCCAAAAACTTACCTCCCCAATATGGTCAGCAAGTGTAATAGGTGAGAAGGTCCTTAAACATCTGAGCAGCATCTCAACTACAAATTGAGTGGACGGGACAGTGAATTGATGCTGTTCCAGTTCCAACATGAGTCCATGACTTCTCTTCATTTCTGCATTATAGCCCAGATACCTGGAACTACTTTCCGGAGATAGGAGAGCAACCTCGGTATTCTTAACTGCTTTGGGGGAGGTTGGAAATTTTATTAAAATAATATAAACCTAGAGAAAAGTTACTTTTAGTAAGGTGACATACCTGTATAATTAGCACAAAGTACAAAAAACATTACTAGCTCCCCAGAAAGCCCCTTGTGCTATTCCAGTCCTTGCCCATCCAAAGGTAACCACTTCCTACTGTGCAAGTTAGTTTTACCTGTTTGAACTTCACACAAAAACATGCACTCGCTAATGACTCCAAATTGTTTGAGATACACCCATGCTGCTGTGAAATGTAGCATGTAGTTCATTGTTCTCATGTATGTTATTCCATTTTGTGACTATAGTGGACTTTATTTTTCTTTTCTCCCATTGATGGGCATATGGGTTGTTTCCATTTTGAGGTTATTAATGTCATTGCTGCTGTGAACAATGTTGTGTGTACAGTTCTGTTGCATATGTATCTATAAGTGAAATTGATGGTCATAGGATATGCGTATGTTCAGTTTTAGTGGTTTCTGACAGTTTTCCAATGTGCTTGTATACGTATACTCATTCTCCACAGAGTATGAAGTATAGTCAGTATCTTCTCAAATATTTGAAAAAATGCTTTGGTCATATTGTGAATATGTTGTATTTTCACATTATGAGTTTAAGTTGTATTCTCCCAGTGACTGGTAGAACCGAGGAATTTGTCCTAGGTTTAGTAGCCACATGGATATCCTCCTTTGTGTGGAGCCTGTTACTCTTTTGTGCCATTTTATTTTGGGTTTTCGCCTCTCTCCTGTTGCTTTTAACCACTTTTTGAACACTGGATATTTGACCAACCAGCCTCTCAGCCCTGCCCACTCCCCACCTTATAAACAAACCTACAATGGACTGATGGGCTTTGCATTAATGGTCCCTTTATTAGGTAACTATTATTATCTCTATTTTCTTAGTAAAAAAAAAAAAAAATAGCAGCTCAGAGAAGCTAAGCAGTCAGTCCAAGGTAATGCAGGACTGGTCTCTTGACTAAATTATTAGCCATCCCCCTTTACATCTCATATCTCCTTTTCCTGCCTTACTTATATATTTATCACTATCTAACAAACTGTGTGTAATTTTACTTAGTTATCCTGTTTATTATCATTCTTCACTACTACAGTCTGTTTTGTCCACCAACATATTCCCACTGCCTATATAATATGTGGTACATAGTAGTTCATGACTTTTTAAATAAATGAATGAATGAACATACTAATTCTGACATAAAGACATGCCAAGATATCAGCATTTATTTCCTATCTCCTTGGAACTGCAGTGTCTAAGATTTGTTCTTTTCTCTAGGTTTCCCTGTCTCCTTCCAGTCTTGCGCTCAGCTCCGCCATTTCCTTACCATGTGCATCTTCACATGCACTGCCCAGCATGCAGCAGTCAACACGGGCCAGGTCTGGGTCTCTGAGAGAAAGCTTGGGGACACTTGAGGAACAGAGCTGGGGTCTATGGTCCTGAATCAGAGTTTCTGAGTGACTCCAGATTCTTCTTCTTCAGTTCGACTGGTATGCCTGGGTCCCTAATGCTCCAAGCTCAATGCGGATGCCCCCACCCACCACCAAGGAAGATATCACAATGGACACAGTGATGGGCTCACTGCCTAATGTCTGGCAGACCAGTCTTCAAATGTTAGCCACGTGGCTCGTTAGCCAACCCCCACTAGACATGGTGAGAGGGGACCTCTGGCACTCTGAGGGGAGTGATGGCTGACAAGGAGACTTAAGGGTGAGAGACAGGAGTTTGGGTCCCTTTTTCTTAGAACTAGAAGATGAATGATCCTTTCTTTCTGCTTCAGGTACCACTGGGGCATCACAAAGAAGAGTATTTCTCAGGTCCTGAGCCCAAGGCTGTTTTAAGGCAGTTTCAGGCTGATCTGGACAACCTGGAAAGGGAAATCGTGGCCCGGAATGAGCAGCTAGACCTTCCCTATGAATACCTGAAGCCCAGCCTCATAGAGAGCAGTGTCACTATCTGAGCCCAAATTGTTCACCCTTCAAATATTTGAGGCCACCATGCTTAACATTTCCCCCTGATTTTTACTGTTTTCATGGGTCTGAGTTGCTATGGTTCTATTTTCTCCTCTTGGGTCCCCTACCTAAATATTTCACCTGTATGAGGCATTGTCCTTACTTCCAGTATCCTTAATAGAATGATCTTTAACTTGAAACCAACTCCCTTAGAGAAATCAAATAGCTACTCATGTAATGTTTTCTTTCCTCTGGATATTTTGCCTTCTCCATTTGTCAATAAATCATTATATAATGACATTACATTATCATTGATATAAGTGGTTTAAAGATATTTTTAATGGGGTACCTAATTTTTAATAAAGTGGGAGATAGAAGTTAATTCCATTCCTTTTTTTCTGATCTGGATATCAGTTGTCACAGCACTATTCATTGAAAAGCCCATTCTCTATAATAATCTATAATGCTGACATAGATTAAGTTGCCATCTATGTATAAATTAGTTCTTAGCTGTCCAGTATTTATACCACTCTAACATAATTGCCACAGCTTTATACTTAACATAGCCTGCCTTTTACTGACATATTCATCCAATTTGTTCTTTAGAGGTACTTTAGCTTTCCTTGGGCTTCTGGCTTCCTATGTAAACTACAGGCCTAGTGCACGAAATTCATGCATGGGTGCAGTCCCGAGGCCTGACCAGTGATCGAAGCACGAGCATCTGGCATGGAAGGGCAGGTCCCAGCTGACCTCTGAGCAGCGCCTGGGTCCCTGGGCCCCGCTCACCGTCCCCCCCTTCCCCCGCCTGAGTCCCCATGCGGAGCTACGGTGAGCGTGGCCGGACACCACAGGCCAGGGAGCATGGGCCTCTGGGCTGCCCAGCAGCACCGTGCTGAAGCCAGATGGGCAGCACATTCTCTCCCGGCCTGCCTCACAGGCCAGCTCCTGCATGAACCCATGAGGAACCCGACTGTCCCCTGCAGTCCCAGCAGCTGCAGCCCACCATGTTCCATGCCACCCCTGGTGGTCAGCACACATCATAGTAAGCAATCGAACTCCCAGTCAAACTCCCAGTTGAACAATTTGTATATTAGGCTTTTATTATATAGGATACTAGAGGCCCAGTGCATGGACTTGTGCACCCTCAGCCTGGCCTGCAGGGATCGGGCCGAAACTGGCTATCCATATTCCCCAAAGGGGTTCTGTATTGTAAGAGGGCACAGGTCAGGCCAAAGAACCCACACTGGTGCACGATCGGGGACGAGGAGGGACCGAGGGGGGGCTCCAGGGTGTGTCCAGCCCATCTCGCCCAGTCCCAATTGGCTGGACCCAAGCAGCAAGCTAACCTACCAGCCAGAGTGTCTGCCCCTGGTGGTCAGTGCGCGTCATAGCAATTGGTCGAATGGTCAAACAGTCAGAGGGACAATTAGCATATTAGGCTTTTATATATATACTAGAGCCCGGTGCACGAAATTCATGGATGGGGGGGGGGTTGTCCCTCAGCCCAGCCTGCACCCTCTCCAATCCGGGACCCCTCAAGGGATGTCCGACTGCCCGTTTAGGCCCGATCCCACTGGGATCGGGCCTAAACGGGCAGTCGGACATCCCTCACACAATCCAGGACTGCTGGCTCCCAACTGCTCACCTGCTTGCCTTCCTGATTGCCCCTAACCACTCCCCTGCCAGCCTGATTGATGCATAACTGCTCCCTTGCCAGTCTGTTTGCCCCTAACTGCCCTCCCCTGCAGGCTTGGTCACCCCTAACTGCCCTCCCTGCAGGCCTGGGTCCCCCACAACTTCCCTTCCCTGAAGACCCAGTCACCCCCAACTTCCCTCCTCTGCTGGCCGGGTCACCCCTAACTGCCCTCCCCAGCAGGCTTGATCACCCCCAACTGTCCTCCCTTATAGGCCTGGTCCATCCCAACTGCCCTCCCCTGCTGGCCTGATCGCCCACAACTGCCCTCCCTTGCAGGCCTGGTTCCTCCCAACTGCCCTCCCCAGCTGGCCATCTTATGGTGGCCATCTCGTGTCCACTTGGGGGCAGGATCTTTGACCACATGGGGGCAGCCATCTTGTGTGTTGGAGTGAAGGTCAATCTGCATATTACTCTTTTATTAGATAGGATAGAGGACTGGTGCATGGGTGGGGGCTGGCTGGTTTGCCCTGAAGGGTGTCCCGGATCAGGGTGGGGATTCCCTTGGGGTGTGGGGTGGCCTGGGCGAGGGACCTGTGGTGGTTTTCAGGCCGGCCACGCCCCCCGGCGACCCAAGCAGAGGCCCTGGGATCTGGGATTTATTTATCTTCTACAATTGAAACTTTGTAGCCTGGAGTGGAGCCAAGCCTTCTGCTTGCTCGTGGTGGCAGCCATTTCTGTTGGGATTTATGTATCTTCTATAATTGAAACTTTGTAGCCTTAAGCAGAGGCCAAAGCAGACCAGGGCTGCAGAAGTTTGGCTTCCTCCATTGCCGCAGGCAACCTTAGCCTCCTGTTCTCTCCAGCTCCGTGGCTGCTGCCATTTCTGTTGGCCTTTATTTATCTTCTATAATTGAAACTTTGTAGCGTTGAGTGGAGGCCTGGGCCAGCAAGGGCAGGTGGAAAGCTTGGCTTCCTCCATTGCCGGGGAAACCCAAGCCTCCCTCCTGCTCTCTGTGGCTGCAGCCATCTTGGTTGGGTTTATTTGCATATTCCCTCCTGACTGGCTGGTGGGCATGGCTGGTGGGTGTGGCTGGTGGGTGTAGCAGAGGTATGGTCAATTTGCATATTACTCTTTTATTAGATAGGATATATAGATTAGGATCTGTTTTCTAGTTCCACAAATAAAACCACTTACAATTTTGTATTGGCGTTGCTTTCCATCTACATAATTTTCTTAAAATCTTAAGCCAATTTTGCATTTTTGAAACATATACCCTGAGTTATCTTAAACATTGTGAATTGAATTTGCTTATTTTGTTTACATATTTCACATCTGTGTTCATGAATAAGACTGGCCTATAATTATCTCAAGCAATCCTTGTCACATTTTTGTTAAGAAGGCTGTCATTTCCCCAAAGAATAAGTAGGGTAGTCATCCTCATACTGTGTTATTTGGGGGAAGATTTTACCTAAGATTGGAACTACCTTTTCCTAGAGTGTTTTATAGAATTTCACCTGTTGATATTATATAGGTCTGGTGGTTTTTTCCATGGGAAGATTTAAAAATACATATTAAGTTTAATAGTTATAGGGCTATTCAAGTTTTCTATTTCTTCTTTAGTCGGATTTAGCTTTACCTTTTCAAGGATTTTTTTTTTTTTACGTTTCATTTTATTTATTGTCATTTAGTTTTTTCAATATTATTTTCTTAGTTATATGCAGCAAATGCTATTATTGTTCCTTTTCATTGCTAATATGGCTGTTTGTAACTTCCTTTTTCTTGATCAATCTTGCCAGCAGTTTATCAGTTATACTGATATTCTGAAAGAACCAATTTTTGACTTTTTGTTCCTCTCAATTATTTCTTTGTTTTCTAATATGTTTTATATTTTATGTTTTTATATGCACAATTTCTTCTCCCTGCTCTTATTGGGATTTTTCTTTTGTTCTTTTTCTAATTTCATAAGTTGGATATTTAACCTACCAAAAGTGTGACCTCATTTTAAGAAAAAGAGTGTGAATACAGGGACTTTTAAGATGGGGAAAATTAACAGCATGCTTCAGTGCTGATGAGAAAGATCCAAGAGAGAAAGAGAAATGGGTAATGCATAAGAAAAGTTAGCATGATGTCTTTGGGTAGGTGAGAGGTAATGGCACCTAATCCACATGTGAAGGGTTGGCCTGTGTTATGATGGGGATATTTCACCTGTAGAAAAGGGAGATATGACAGAATATATCAACACTTTTTTTTACTCACCAGGAATTATGATAATAGTATTGAGAGTAGGGCCTGGCTGGCTGGCATGGCTCAGTGGTTGAGCATTGACCTACGAACCAGGAGGTCACGGTTCGATTCCCATCAGGGCACATGCCCAGGTTGTAGACCTGATCCCCAGTGTGGGATGTGTAGGAGGCAGCTGATCCATGCTTCTCTGTCATCACTGATGTTTCCAGCTCTCTCTCTCCCCTCCCTTCCTCTCTGAAATCAGTAAAAATATATTTTTTTAAAAAACAATGCCTTGAGTATGCTTTTAAAAAATAATATTGGGAATAGAGATCATGATCTAGAAATGAAATCTTCTAGGAATGAGGGGAACTGGTTTGAGAATAAGTAGATAATTACCACAAAAAAGAAAAAGTAGTTGGTAGAAATTGATGAAGAGATTCAGAACTGGTTATGTTTAAGAAGGAGAGAGAGGAAATGACCTAGAAGTGTCAGTGAGGAATAAGATCATTTGTCTTAGTCCATTTGGGTTAGTAGAATAAAATATCACATGTATGGCTTATAAACCACCAAATTTATTTCTCACAGTTCTGAGGCTGGAAATCTAAGATCAAGATGCTGGCATAGTCAGGAGGGGGCGCTCTTCCAGGTTGCAGACTTGTATCCTCACATGGCAAAGTGACAGGGAACCTCTCTAAGGCCTTTTATAAAGGCACTAATCCCATTCATGAAGATTCTACCCTCAGGACATAAGCATCTCCCAAAAGCCCCAACTCCTTATTCCATCACATTGGACATGAGGATTTCAATATATGAACTGAGAGGGAAAAGGTAGACATTAACATTTAGCCTATACCAACTTTTAATCTGCCAGGGAATACAACACTAAAATTTTAATACTGCAGAAAGAGAATTAATGGAATCGTGAAAAGGAACAAACAGAAATTCTTGGAGATTAGAGTCCAGAAAATTGGACTCCTTGGGAGAGAAACCAAGATGGCAGCATAGGTAAGTTCCTAAACTGCTGCCTCGCACAACAATTTCAAAACTACAACTAAAAGACAAAACGGACATCATCCAGAACCACAGGAAGGCTGGCTGAGTGGAAATTCTACAACTAGAAGGAAAGACAAAAGCTCACGGAGAATCAGAGGAGCGGCAAAGGGCTGAGGTACGGAGACACGCGCGCAGAGAGGAAGGGTGGCTGAGTGCCTGGCTGACTTTCTCTGACGGGAGGGGGAAGGAAGCTCCCGACTGCACTGAACCCCAGTTCTGACTGCACTAAACCCCAGTTCCGGGCGAAACCCCGTGGACCTAAGCTCATACAGGGTGAGTCTGGACTGTCAGGTAGAGAGAAAGGCACTCGGAGACTCGGAGATTCAGGAGAGCTGCAGCGGGCAGGGGTCTGGAGGTGCGCATGCACGCACAAGTGCTTGCAGAGGAGACTGAATGCGGAGGTTGCCGCAGGCTTTCCCTAGCAGAAAGGAGTCGGAAGCTCCTGACTGCACTGAACCCCAGTTCTGACTGCACTGAACCCCAGTTCTGGGCAAGCCCCTGGGGACCCATGCTCTTATGGGGGAATCTGGGCTGTCAGGCGGAAACTCAGGGGAGCCGCAGAAGGCAGAGGTCTGGAGGCACACGTGCAATGGCAGGGATGACGGGAGGCCAAGATTGCCTGCTCCGCCCTGAGACTCCATCCCATCCAAGCTGAGCACAGAGGCTTTTGCAATTTTGCAAGTCTGATCCTATAAGGCTGTCTCCAGCACCAAACTTCTCCCAGCATAGACACAGCTGATCCTCACAGCCAACTGGCCTGGAGGTCAATTCCTCCCAGTGATATCAACAACAATCAAGACTTAACTACAACAAGGCTGTACACACAGTCCACAAAAGGGTGCACCAAGAGTGTCCACCTCAGGTTAACTGGGGAGGCCGACCCACTGGGCCACATAGGAAACCTAGCACACAAAGCTACCCTACCAACTCAGGGAAGCAGCAAAAATGCAGAGACAAAGAAACAGATCACAAACTAAAGAAATGGAGGGAAACAAATGACTGGATATAGAATTCAAAACCACGGTTATAAGGCTTTTCAAGAATATCCTAGAAAAGGCCGATAAATTTAGTGAGACCCTCGAAGATATGAAAAAGGACCAACTAGAAATTAAACATACACTGACTGAAATAAAAAATATTATACAGAGACCCAACAACAGACTAGAGGAACGCAAGAATCAAGTCAAAGAATTGAAATACAAAGAAGCAAAAAACACTCAACCGAAAAAGCAAAAAGAAAAAAAAATCCAAAAAGTTGAAGATAGTGTAAGAAGCCTCTGGGACAACTTCAAGCGTACCAAGATCAGAATTATGGGGGTGCCAGAAGAAGAGAGAGAGCAAGATACTGAAAACCTATTTGAAGAAATAATGACTGAAAACTTCCCCCGCCTGGTGAAAGAAATAGACTTACAAGTCCAGGAAGCGCACAGAATCCCAAACAAAAGGAATCCAAAGAGGACCACACCAAGACACATCATCATTAAAATGCCAAGGGCAAAAGATAAAGAGAGAATATTAAAAGCAGCAAGAGAAAAACAGTTAATTACCTACAAGGGAGCACCCATTCGATTGTCAGCTGATTTCTCAACAGAAACTATGCAGGCCAGAGAGGAGTGGCAAGAAATCTACAAAGTGATGAATAGCAAGAACCTACAACCAAGATTACTCTACCCAGCAAAGCTATCATTCAGAATTGAAGGGCAGATAAAGAGCTTCACAGATAAGAAAAAGCTAAAGGAGTTCATCACCACCAAACCAGTATTATATGAAATGCTGAAAGGTATTCTTTAAGAAGAGGAAGAAGAAGAAGGAAAAGGTAAAGATAAAAATTATGAGCAACAAATACATATTTATCAACAAGTGAACCTAAATATCAAGTGAATTAAAAATCTGAGGAAGAGAATAAACTGGTGAATATAATAGAGTCAGGGGCATAGAAAGGGAGTGGACTGATAATTCTCAGGGGAAAAGGGGTTTGAGGGGTACGGGAAGAGACTGGACAGAAATCGTATACCTATGGATGAGGACTGTGGGGGGAGGTAAGGGCAGAGTGTGGGGTGGGAACCAGGTGGAGGGGAGGTGGGGGGGGGAGGAGAAACAATTGTAATAATCTGAATAAAGATTTATTGAATTAAAAAAAAAAGAAAATTGGACTCCTTGTAGTAAGTGATATAAACAGGGATACAGAATGTGAAAATATTAGTCTCAATGATCCAAAGGCAGATAAGGAGGAGGAAGTTTTGAAGGTGTGGAGAAGAAAAATGAAGTCTCATTTCTGGGTCTCTCACTTGAAGCCTGCTGACCCAGGCAAAGGAACAGTCTTACTCCAGAGCCTTGCACTTCCCTAAATCAACTGCTACCCAAAGAACCTGGGCAGAAGGGCAAACTTACTCTAAGCTCTTTCGAGCCATGGAGGCCTGCAGAAGGGCAATATCAAGCACTCTGCCAAAATGATTTATTACCTTAATCAGAAAAATAATAATAATAATAAAATTCTATAACTAGATGCTAAAAATTCATTTGTTGAAATTATGCATTCATCCCATATAAAGCCTCTAAGTAAAACAGAAATACAAGAAAACTTTCTTCATATTACAAAACATATAAGAAATGAACTGAAAATGTTATATTAAACAAAATCATTTCATCTAAAATCAGGACCGGGACAGAGATCACCATTATCACCTCTATTATTCCACATTTTTTGTGAGAGTCCAGTTAATACAATAAGGAAGGAAAAGAAGTACAGTTGACCCAAGAACAACTGGAAAAGCCACTAGAAATGGCTTCAGTGTGTGTTGGGTGGGGTGGGGTGGGTTCTCAGGGAATCACCAGAGCAAGTGGAACTGAGATAGCCAGGTTATGGAGACTCAGTTATAGTGCCCTCCTGCCGGCTCTGTGGGGGAAAGGCTAAGAAAAGGGATAATGGCCACCACCATTGAAAATCTGCATAGGACATTTGACTCCCCAAAAACTTAACTACCAATAGCCTATTGTTGACCAGAAGTCTTACTAATAACATAGTCAATTAACACATATTTTGTATGTTATATCTATTATATACTGTATTGCTACAATAAAGTAATAAGAAATGTTAAGAAAATTATAATGAAGAGAAAATACATTTACAGCACTGCATGTATTTATTTTTTTAAAACTCACATTTATGTGAAGCCCCTGCAGTCTGTATGTCTTTCTATCTGAAGTGAGTCTTTTATGGCAACATATGTATAGGTCTTGTTTTCTTATTTATTCATCCACCTTTTTTATTTAATTTATTTATATTTACAGTGATTATTGGTAGGTATATAGTTATTGCTATTTTATTATTCATATTTTTTATTTTTTATTCTCCTTAAAGAAGCCCCTTTAACTCTTGATAGCCTTGGTGGGTAATCTTGGTTGTAGAGCCACCTATTAGGAGCTACAAAGTAATCTGCAGATGGCTGCCACTTGCGCTGGGCTTGGAGGTGCCCATGAGAGGCAAGCTGCAAACCAGTCCGCTTGCCACCAGTGCCAAGCCTGGGGCCACCTAGCCAGAAGTATGGGGACACTGAGTCCAAATGCTGCTCCTTTGGGGTTTGTGAACCTTTGAGGGATTTTAGCAAAGTCCACAGCATGAACCAAAACAGGCCATTTGTATGGAAAAGCCACTAGAAATGGCTCCAGTGTATTTGAATGTTGGGTGGGGTGGGGTGGGATCTCAGGGAATCACCAGGGCAGGTGGAACCGAGATAGCCAGGTTATGGAGACTCAAATATGGTGCCCTCCTGCCACCGCTGTGGGGAAAGGGCTCAGAAAAGGAACAATGGCCTCTTCCAGCACTTCTGTCTGGGAGAAAGCTGCCCCTCCAACACGTGCCCTGATGCCAGACAATTTAGTTCCTCCCCGTATGTGCCTGGCACCTTTCAAGCTGCCGCCCCTGCACTGGGGCTCAGGATGAGTCCTGGGAAGTCCATGTGCAGGCCCTTTAAGGGGAGTGCCTGGGCTCCAGCAGCCCTCTGTCTCACTCAGCCACCCTCTCCAATCGTTTTTACAACCAGACGCTATGAGGACTTCTCTTCCTCTCACTGGAACCCTGGGCTTGGGAGTCTCATGGGGGGCTGGGACGCTTTGCTCCTCAGGGAACACGTAGCTGGGACATCCTCTCAATCTTTAACCACCGCACATAGGTGTGGGACCAGTGGGTTCTTCTTTTCCTGTCCCTCCTACCAATCTCCATATGGCTTCTTCTGTGTCTCTAGTTATAGGACTGTTGTTCAGCTAGACTTGAGGCTGTTCTGAATGATGGTTGTTCTGTAATTTAGTTGTAATTCTGATGTGTAATTTTACTACATTTACCTACCCCACCATCTTGACTGGAAACCCAGCTATTCTACCAATAAATATTTATCCAAAGAAAACCAAAACAATAATTTGAAAAGACATATGCATCCCTATGTTTATTGCAGCACTGTTCACAATGGCCAAGATATGGAAGCACCCTACATGTCCATCAATGGACGAACTGATAAAGAGAAGGTGGTACATATATACAATGGAATGTTACTCAGCTATAAAAAAGGATGAAATGTTGCCATCTGCCACAACATAGATAGACCTGGAAGGTATTAAGGCATACTATGCAGCTGTAAAAAAAGAGGATCTATTACCATTTTGGACAGCCTGGATAGACCTGGAAAATATTATGCTAAGTGAAATAAGCTAAACTGAAAAAGAAAAATATCACATGACCTCACTTATGGTGGAATCTAATGAACAAAATAAATTGACAAACAAAATAAGACCAAAAGCATGGAGGCAAGGAAAGACTGACATACCTGGATGTGGGGGGATGAGAAGAGATAAACCAAAGAACTTTTATACTTATATGCATAGCCCATGGACACGGGCTATAGGGTAGTGAAGATCTGGGAGGGTGGATAGGGGCTTAGAGGAGGGGGAATGGGAGATATCTGTAATACTACTAACAGTAAAAATATATTAAATAAACAAAACAGAAACTCATAGATACAGGAACATTTTTATGGTTGGGAGGAGGTTGGGAGGATGGGTGATAATGGTGAAAGGATTAAGATGTGCAAACTGCCAGTTATAAAAACAATCACAGGGATGTAAGGTACAGTATGGCTAATATAGTCAATAATATGGATAACTATATATGGTGTCAGATGGGTACTGGACTTATCAGGGTGGTTACCTTATATGTTATATTAACATCTAATCAATATGTTATACATCTGAAACTGATGATATTACATGTCAACCATAATTTAAAAATAAAAAATATTTTTAAAAGAACTGAATTCATTCAAAAAGTGGATGAATTCCGTTCTCCTCTGAAATCAATTTTTTAAAGTGTTATTGAGCACCTATTATACTCCAGGTACTAAGGTAATCTATACTAATAAAAAGGTAATATGCTAATTAGACCAGACATCTTCTAGACATCCTTCTGGACAAAGCCACAGTGGCGGGGGCCAAGGCAGAGGCCGTTAGGGGCAATCAGGCTGGCAGGGAGGCAGTTAGGGGGCAGCCAGGCCAGCAGGGGGGACGTTAGGGGGTGGCCAGGACGGCAGGGGGGCAGTTAGGGGGCAATCAGGCTGGCAAGCAGAGGCAGTTGGGGGCAATGAGGCAGGCAGGCAGGCGAGTGGTTAGGAGCCAGCAATACCAGATTGCAAGAGGGTTGTCGGACTGCCAGTTTAGGCCCGATCCCATGATGGGATCTAAACCGGCAGTTGGACATCCTCAGAGGGGTCCCAGATTGGAGAGGGTGCAGGCCAGACTGAGGGACCCTCCTCCCCCGCTACCACCCCCATGCACGACTTTCATGCACCAGGCTTCTAGTAAGTGATATAAACAGAGATTTTGCACTTAAGGTGTTTCTAGTCTAGGGTGGAGATAAATAGGTAAAAAATAAATGCACCAGTATATTACTATAAAGAAAGAATTCTGTACAGGGTGTTGTGGGGCCCAAAGCAAGGAGGGGTGGGTTTACCTTGGGGAAACAGAAGAGGCTTCTCAGGGAAAGTAACTTGAACTGAGTCTTGAAATTTGATAGGCAAAGGGAGTAGAGGAGGACTGGGAGAGGGGAGGCATTCTGAGCAAATAGGCAGCAAGGGTTTCAGAGAGCTGGTAAATTTTAAGGAAACTCATGAGGCTGGGACCAGGAAGAGGTAAGTGATGTGGTAGGAAAGAAATGAGACCCATGAGGAGACGTGGGGTGTGCTGGGGAGAGATTACAAGGGCCTGCAACAAGGCAGCGTAAGCAGGAATAGAGTTGGAGGAGAGTAAAATAGATGCTAAGGAAGTAGAAGACTCCATTTTCAGCTGGTGCTGATAGGGAGAGAAGAATGTGAGAGAGAGGGAGAGGGAGAAAGCTTGATCCAGTATGATGCCCTGGCTCTTGGCTCAGGCAACCAGCTATAGGATGGTGTCATTTACTGAGATGTGGGACTCATGAGTGGAAAGACTGGGGAATACGATAAACCTGCTCTTTGACAAACCAAGTTTGAGGTGCCTCTTGGAGTTATTATAGAGGGGTAGTTTATGGCCCAGCTAACTGTCCGCTGCTTTGTATATGTGAAAACCTTAATGTCTGAGAAAGATCAGAGGCCTATCTGACTTGTTCACATTTACACCCCAGTGGCGGGTACAGTGACTGATACACAGTGGACATTTAATTAATATTTGCTGAATGACTAACTGAATGCATGAATGAATGTATTTGATAGAGGGAATGCCGCAATGAGTATCTTCTGAATCCATCTCTTGGGAGCTTGCTGCCTGTCTGAGGAGACAAATGCATACACAAGCAGTGTCAAACAGCATATTAAATGTTTGAATCGAGGTTGTTGGGCAGTGAGGACTGGGAAGAGAGGGAGCGACTTCGTCTTTTTGCTGGTTTTAAAGAACATATACAAGTTTTCTAGGCAGAGAATAGGAAAAGACATTCCAGGAAAAAGGCTTAGGGGGGGTGAAAGGGTATGGCATGGTTGTCCAACTAAGGTTTAGTGCAGCTGTGTGTCCAAATGGCAATCATTATGCCTTTTGTCCCCTTATATGGAAATCTGCCCCATCCACAGCCCTTGCTGAAGGGAAGCTCTGAGTGTACTTGTTTTATACAAAACGAGAATGCTACTCAGCCACAGGTGGCCACCTGCCCAAGGATTTTGGATTATGTTCTGGGTATTTTGAATGCAGTGGTATGAGTCTCAATCTTGTTAGAGAATGCTGATATTTTTGTTTTATCAGGCTGTTAGGCTGGTTGAGTTTAAGTAGCAAATTCCTACCAGTCTTCTGTGGTGGTGGTTTTAATGCCAGTTTTGTTTTCTGGACCTTTGTAATGCTATTTAGATCTGTCCCATGTGTGTGCCACCCAATGGCAAGTCTGGAACCTGGGTGGTGGCTTGTCTCAATTCCAGTTTCAAAGTTGTTGGTAGCCTGTGATATCTTTACATGTGCAATTCAGGAGTGATCTCAGGAGAGAGAGAGAGAGAGAGAGAGAGAGAGAGAGAGAGAGAGAGAGAGAGAGAGAGAGAGAGAGAGAGAGAGAGAGAGAGAGAGAGAGAGAGAGAGAGAGAGAAATTGGTTGCCTCCTGTACACACTCCAACCAGGGGATCAAACTTGTAACCTGGGTATGTCCTGACGGGGAATCAAACCCAAAACATTTCCATGTACTGAATGATTCTCCAACCAACTGAGCCATACCAGTCAGGGCCATGTATTCTTAACTGTGGAAAATAAAATGTGGGGTGTGACTCATTTTTGTGGAAGAAATGACCCAAACCATATGAAGCAATCCTATTAACAGAAAGGAGTGGGCAAGCAGAAACAGTAGATTTTGACACTGGTTGTCTGTCTTGGAATGGGGATGTGGATAGAAAACAAAAGGGAGAAGAGGGATGCATTACCTACTCTAGGTACATGGATACCAAAAGTCTTATTACAGAAAATATTCTAACTTATCCCTGAATTCTGTAGTGTCCCTCAAGAAGTTCCTTCAGCCTGGCCGGTGTGGCTCAGTGGTTGAGCATGGACCTATGAACCAGGAGGTCACCTTTCAATTCCAATCAGGGCACATTCCCGGGTTGCAGGCTCATTCCACAATAGGGAGTGTGCAGGAGACAGCTGCTGGGTGATTCTCTCTCATTGGTTTTTCTCTCTCTCTCTCTCCCTCTCTCGGAAATCAAATGGGCATCAGAGACCCTCTGCACAGGTGTTGGGAGGAGGCATTGCTGTCCCTGGAGGCCTTGTCACCTGGCTCCAGAGTGGACCCCACATCTCAGTTAAACATCCTCTCCCAGGTCCCCGCTACTAGTTCTCACCGGGTTCTGTCCCCACAGGTGGAGGAGTTTGAGCAGGAAGTTCCCCAGGACTTGGGGCCACTGCAGTTCGTGAAGTTGTGCAAACACCACTCCCTGGTGGACGACGCCTGGTTCTGTGACTGCATCACTGTGCAAGGCCCAGGAGCCTTAGAGGAGGCCGCCTTGCCCACCCCTGCTACCGCTGGGTGCAGGGCGATGGCCTGCTGACCCTGCCCGAGGGCACAGGTGAGGGGCCGTCTCAGGGAAGTGGGTGGGGGACCTAGGGATTACTGGAGGTGGGGGGAGACAGGCATAGCACTGAGGAAGGCCCTAGGGGTTGAAAAGGTACATGCTCAGCAGGTTAAAGGTGGACAAAACAGGAAATGAGGGGAACGTTATACATAGAATTGCAAAGACTGGAAATGAGACTGGACAGGGAGATGAGTGATGTGTAGGTCTCACCTCCACAAAGGGTGAGCAGAGGAAATGGGAGGTGCAGCCATGCTGGGAAACAGAAGAGCCGAAGTAAAGGGGAAAGGAGACCTCCATGTGACTGGGAGCAATTTGGGACAAGGACAGGTAAGGCTAGGACATGGGACCCCTGAGAGGAGGCAGGGAAGGGAAGCAATAAATGATATGAAGAGCTGTTTTTGCTGTGAAAACTTGAAAGGCATCTGTGAGGACAGGGAGCACACTGATGGGGTGGGGATGAATGAGGACAGCAAACAGAATCTGTCATCTTGGGAAATAAGTATGAGAGACAATTGAGGGAAATGACAGGTAAGACTGGAAACCTGAACTAATGTCTTTGATGCACTACTGATGAGGGCAGGATTAAGCCAGGTTGCCAACTATAAACTATGTGAAGTTGAGGATAGGTGAGGTGAAGCCAGGTAAAGTAGCAATGTGGATCCACTACTTGGTTTGGCACACATAGAATACCTTATCCCAGGGAACAGGTAACAGTGGAAGTAGGCTGAGGTCAGAGGATGTAAGTGTACCTAACTTGAAATATGTCATTTTGGAGAACAGCTTAAGATGTGGACAGGGAAGGACCAGGACAGGGAAATTAACAAAGGAATATGGGATGGTGTCAGATAGGTGTGGATGGTGTGGACATTTCAGCTGATTAAGTATGAAGAACAGTGATAGAAATTTTGAGTTAATGGTTACAATAAGGCGTCAAAAAAGTGGATTTTACTCTTGGGACAAATATGAGATTGGAGATTGGTGAAATCAAGAAAACAGAGAGGGTGAAGATGAATGACTAGGGAATTAAGCAGGGGAGACAGAGAAAGAAAACAAAGCAAAGGAGTATGATGCCATACAGTTAAGAGACAGGAGATTGGGATCCCAATTCTAGGAATATATCCTAAGAAGTCCTTAATACCAATCAGAAAGAATATATGCACCTCTACATTCATTGCAGCATTATTTACAATGCCTACGATCTGAAAACAGCTCAAGTGCCCATCATTAGATGAGTGGATGAAAAAGCTGTGGTATACTCACACAATGGAATAGTGTGCAGCTGTAAACAAGAAGGCTTTCTTACCCTTTGCAACAGCATGGATAAACCTGCTGTAGTAAAGGGTAATAATGGGAGAATATTGTGCTGCATGAAATAAGCCAGTCAGAGAAAGACAAGTATCACATGATCTCACTTATAAGTGCAATCTAATGAACACAATAAATTGATGAACAAAAAAAGGTCCAGAAGCATGGAACAGACTGACATACTCAGAGGTGGGGTTGGGGGTGGGGGTGGAGGTTGAGATGGGAAGAGTTTAACCAAAGAATTTATGTACATACATGCATAATCAATGGATACATCCAATAGTGTGGTGAAGACCTCATGTGGGGGAAGGGGCTGGGAGGAGGAGAAAAAGGAGGTAATAACTGGAGAACATCTATAATACTGTCAACAATCCTATATAATAAGAGGGTAATATGCAAATCAATCGAACAGTGGAATGACTGGTCGCTATGACATGCACTGAGCCGACAGGCAGGCAGGCGAGCAGTTAGGGGCGATCAGACAGGCAGGCAGAGTGGTTAGGGGTGGGTCAGGCAGGCAGGCAGAGTGGTTAGGGGCAATCAGGCAGGCAGACCGGTGAGCCGTTAGGGGTGATCAGACAGACAGGTGAGCCATTAGGGGTGATTAGGCAGACAGGTGAGCAGTTAGGGGCTATCAGGCAGGCGAACTATTAAGGGCGATCAGGCAGAGTGATTAGGGGCTAGTAGTTAGGAGCAAGCAGGCAGGCAAACAGTTAGGAGCCAGCAGTCCCGGATTGCAAGAGGGATGTCAGACTGCCAGTTTATGGGGCCTAAACTGGCAGTCAGACATCCTCCGAGGGGTCCCGGATTGCAAGAGTGTGCAGGGCCTCTAGTCCTATATGATAAAAGGCTAATATGCAAATTGACCAAATGGTGGAACGACCAGTTGCTATGATGTGCACTGACCACCAGGGGGCAGACACTCAATGCAGGAACTGCCCCCTGGTGTTCAGTGTGCTCCCAAAGGGGGAGCACCACTCAGCCAGAAGCCCTAAGCTGGGCTCACAGAGGGCGAGTGCAGCAGCGGTGGTGGGAACCGCTCCTGCCTACACAGCAGCATTAAGAATGTCCAACTGACAGCTTAGGCTGGCTCCCCGGGGGCTCCCAGACTGCGAGTGTGCAGGCCAGGCTGAGGGAACTCCCCGACTAGAGGCCCAGTGCACAAATTTCATGCACTGGGCCTCTACTTTAAAAATAAAATTTTAAAAAAAGGGGGGAGAAACCAAGATGGCGGCATAGGTAAGCACCTAAACTACTGCCTTGCAAAACAATTTCAAAACTACAACTAAAAGACAGAACGGACACCATCCAGAACCACAGGAAAGCTGGCTGAGTGGAAATTCTACAACTAGAAGGAAAGAGAAAAGCTCACGGAGAATTGGAGGAACAGCAAAGGGTTGAGGTATGGCAAAGGGTCTTTGTGCACGCAGAGAGGAAGGGCGGCTGAGAGCCTGGCTGACTTTCTCTGGTGGGAGGGGGAAGGAAGCCCCCGACTGCACTGAACCCCAGTTCCGACTGCACTGAAACCCAGTTCCGGGTGAAACCCCGTGGACCCAGGCTCATACAGGGGGAGTCTGGACTGTCAGGTAGAGAGGAAAGCAGTTGGAGACTCGGGGACCCGGGGGAGAGCCGGGGGAGCCCCGGCGGGCAGGGGTCTGGAAGCATGCGCGAGCCAGTGCGCACAAAGACTGCAGAGGTTGCCACAGGCTTTCCCTAGTAGAAGGGAGTCAGAAACTCCTGACTGCACTGAACCCCAGTTCTGACTGCACTGAACCCCAGTTCCAGGCAAGCCCCTGGGGACCCACTCACTTGCGGGGGGAATCTGGACTCTCGGGCAGAGACTCGGGAGCTGGGGAAGGCAGAGGTCGCGCGCACAAGGGCAGGGATGACGGGAAGCCAAGACTGTCTGCTCCGCCCTGAGACTCCACCCCATCCAAGCTGAACACAGAGGCTTTTGCAATTTGGCAAGTCTAATCCTATAAGGCTGTCTCCAGCACCAAACTTCTCCCAGCATAGACACAGCTGATCCTCACAGCCAACTGGCCTGGAGGTCAATTCCTCCCAGTGATATCAACAACAATCAAGACTTAACTACAACAAGGCTGTACACACAGTCCACAAAGGGGTGCACCAAGAGTATCCACGACCCACTGGGCCACATAGGAAACCTAACACACAAAGCTACCTTACAAACTCAGGGAAGCAGTAAAAATGCAGAGACAAAGAAACAGATCACAAACTAAAGAAATGGAGGAAAACAAACGACTGCATATAGAATCCAAAACCACGGTTATAAGGCTTTTCAAGAATATCCTAGAAAAGGCCGACAAATATAATGAGACCCTCAAAGATATGAAAAAGAACCAACTAGAAATTAAACATACACTGACTGAAATAAAAAATATTATACAGAGACCCAACAACAGACTAGAGGAACGCAAGAATCAAGTCAAAGAATTGAAATACAAAGAAGCAAAAAACACTCAACCGAAAAAGCAAAAAGAAAAAAAAATCCAAAAAGTTGAAGATAGTGTAAGAAGCCTCTGGGACAACTTCAAGCGTACCAAGATCAGAATTATGGGGGTGCCAGAAGAAGAGAGAGAGCAAGATACTGAAAACCTATTTGAAGAAATAATGACTGAATACTTCCCCTACCTGGTGAAAGAAATAGACTTACAAGTCCAGGAAGCGCACAGAATCCCAAACAAAAGGAATCCAAAGAGGACCACACCAAGACACATCATCATTAAAATGCCAAGGGCAAAAGAAAAAGAGAGAATATTAAAAGCAGCAAGAGAAAAACAGTTAATTACCTACAAGGGAGCACCCATTCGATTGTCAGCCGATTTCTCAACAGAAACTATGCAGGTCAGACGGGAGTGGCAAGAAATCTACAAAGTGATGAATAGCAAGAACCTAACAACCAAGATTACTCTACCCAGCAAAGCTATCATTCAGAATTGAAGGTCAGATAAAGAGCTTCACAGATAAGAAAAAGCTAAAGGAGTTCATCACCACCAAACCAGTATTATATGAAATGCTGAAAGGTATTCTTTAAGAAGAGGAAGAAGAAGAAAAAGGTAAAGATAAAAATTATGAACAACAAATACATATCTATCAACAAGTGAACCTAAAAATCAAGTGAATTAAAAACCTGAGGAACAGAATAAACTGGTGAATATAATAGAATCAGAGGCATAGAAAGGGAGTGGACTGATAATTCTCAGCGGGAAAAGGGTATGGGGGGTGCAGGAAGAGACTGGAGAAAAATCGTACACCTATGGATGAGGACAGTGGGGGGAGGTAAGGGCAGATGGTGGGGTGGGAACTGGGTGGAGGGGAGCTATGGGGGGGGGAGGAGAAACAATTGTAATAATCTGAATAAAGATTTAAAAAAAAAAAAACAGGATATTGGACGAAGCCAGAGCATAGCATGAGACTGGAGAAAGCATTGAAGAGAATTGCTTTGATGTCTCCACAGCCAGCCTGGCAGGAAGCAATACCTGGGATATGCTCCAGAAGCATCAAGAAAAGGAACTGGAGGAAAGACAGCAAATCTACTGGTGACCACCCTATTAGAAGCCTCCCAGCTGTACCCTCTTCCCTGACAACTTTCTCCATCAATGACCTACCCGCCTCCATTAACCTTTGTCCCCATATCCTAGCTGGGCCACCTGGAAGGAAGGGTTACCCATGACAATAGCTGCAGGCAGTATAGATGATCTGTCTCCAAATATGAGATTCCATGAGCAGAAGAGGCTTCACTATGAATGGACAGTGATTGCAGGGTGAGGAAATGGTCAGAGTGGAGTGGGGCTGGTGGATCCAGAAACAGGTAGGATTTGGTAAATTGATGGTTTCATCCTTGGTATCTGCTCTAGGCTTATGGAGATGTCCCTCAAATATGTTTACACCCTCCTACGCCCCTGGAAATGCCTGGAAGATTTTGATCAGATCTTCTGGGGACAAAAGACTGCCCAGGCTGGTCAGTTGTTTGCCCAGGTCCTCATAACCCCTTGATGACCCTATTGATGAGGCATGTATCACATTGCATAGTCTCCAAAACTTCTTGCCAAAAAATTATTTAAAAACAACAAGAAAGCCCACTGCATGGGAGACCATATTTGGCAATGTCATCACCGATAAAGGCTTAATCTCCAACATTTACGGGGAACTCATACAACTTAACAAAATAAAGATAAACAACCCAATCAAAAAATGGGCAACAGACCTAAATAAATACTTTTCGAAAGAGGACATAAGGAAGGCCAAGAGACATATGAAAACATGCTCAAAGTCACTAATCATCCAAGAGATGCAAATAAAATGACAATGCAGTACCATCTCACACATGTCAGAATGGCTATCATCAACAAATCAACAAATGACAAATGCTGGCGAGGTTGTGGAGAAGAAGGAACCCTTGGGCACTGCTGGTGGGAATGCTGACTGCTACAGCCACTGTAGAGTATCCTCAAAAAACTAAAAATGGAGCTCTCATTTGACCCAGTGATCCCACTTCTAGGAATATATCCCAAGAAACTAGAAACACCAATCAGAAAGGATATATGCACCCCCATGTTCCTAGCAGCACAATTTACCATAGCGAAGATTTGGAAACAACCTAAGTGCCCATCAGCAGAGGAGTGGATTAAAAAACTGTGGTACATCTACACAATGGAATACTACCCTGCAGTAAAAAAGAAGGAATTCTTACCATTTGCAACAGCATGGATGGAACTAGAGAACATATGCTAAGCAAAATAAGCCAGAGAAAGATAAATATCACCTGATGTCACTCATTTGTGGAATATAATGAACAACATAAACTGATGAACAAAAACAGAGATAGAGAAACATCCATCAGACCATCAAACCTCAGGGGGAACAGTAAGAGAGGGCGGGAGTAAGGTGGAGAGATCAACCAAAGGACTTGTATGCATGCATATAACCAATGGACACAGTCGCCAGGGGCGTGAGGGCATGAGTGGGGGAAGGTGGGGGACAAAAGAGGGGGTGGATAAGGACACATATGTAATACTTTAATAAAGAAAGGAAATTAAAAATAAAAACAAAAAAAATTTTAAGAACTAGGGATCTCACAAAGGCCTCATAAATGAAAATATATGGGCTGGGTATGGGAGAGTCATGTGACTTAATCCCTGTAGTAGAGCCTGAAGGAGAGAAACATCAGGTTGTGGTGAATACCTCCTCCTAACTTCCACTCTGACCCCACAGAGGTTCACCAGCGCTGGCAGGATGATGAGCTTTTTGGCTACCAGTTCCTCAATGGCGCCAACCCCATGCTGTTGAGACGCTCCACCTCTCTGCCCCCCAGGCTGGAGCTGCCCCCAGGGAAGGAAGAGCTTCAGGTCCAGTTGGAGAAAGAACTCCAGGTACAGCCTCCAGCCCTTTATTGTCTTCCCCTTGTCTGTGAGGTGGTGAAGGGGAGGAACCAAAGTTGATTCTGGAAAGGGAGGCTGTGGTAACCCACTATCCCTGGGTGTAGAGTCCTCTGCTGGAAAAACCTAGAGGTAAAAATGTAGGAAAAGCATCGAAACTGGATTCTGCCAATAAAGCTGACCATTAGGAGATGGTGGGGAAAGGAGCTTGGGCAGCCTGACAAGGGAAGAGTGGGCATACCAGTGCTACAGAATCAATGGGCTTCTTAGTCCTAAAACTGCCTCTGGCACAGACAAGCTGCATGTCTGTAGGGAAGCCTCCTTTCATGGGTCTTAGTCCTCCCTGTAAAATAAGAGAACTTGAACTTGATGCTCTAGTGCTTCCTTCAGTTCTGCCACTGGGACTCAGGTACTGATAAGGGATAATGGCAAGAGAGTGAATGTCTTTCCATTTCTTCCCCTTTGCCTTGGTCATGGGGAAGAATGTTTTCAACTCTAACCATGGGTGCATTACACTTTCCTTAGAAAGGTTCCCTTTTTGAGGCTGACTTCATCCTACTGGATGGAATTCCAGCCAATGTGATCCAAGGAGAGAAGCAGTACCTGGCTGTCCCCCTTGTCATGCTGAAGATGGAGCCCAGTGGGAAGCTGCTACTCATGGTCATCCAGGTGAGGTGTCCTGAGAAACCTCTGCCCAACACTACTCTTTGTGCATCCCCAACCTCTGCCAAGGGACAAAGACAGCAGGCTCTTGTCATCCACCCCTGCATCCTTCAGTGATACCTGCCCTTGTATTCAATATCTCCAACTTCACAGCCTACTTACTACTCACCTGGAATTGCCTTTTTGAGTCAGAATGCTATTAGGTCTCATGGTAAGGCTACTTAATCCTTTTGACCTATGATTCTGTGGAACATCCCTTCTTTCTTAGACATATTTTCTCCCTTGGTTTTAATGTTTTCCCTCTTACTGTTCTCATCTATCAGTCCATAAGAACTGTCACTTATCTCACATGCCCTGCTTCTCCTTCCGATTCTACCATCCTAACTCACACCCTCATCAAGTTTCCCTCAGTCATACTAGACATCTCTTTCCAATTCCTCCTACTTTGAACCTGAGCATCATGGCACTGACACTTCCCCACAGTACTTGAGAGGATGAGTGCAAGGGCCTTTATTCCTACTATATTATAATCCCTGGGAGACAATAATCAGTCACCAGTGTTTCCCCAGAATAATCAGCAGTTTCTAACATAGGATGAAGCTAGTGAATGCTTAGCTCCTGTTTCACATCCAGCCTCCCAGCCCCAGCTGCCCCACCCCACCACTGTTCCTACCCTCAGATTCTCCACTTGCCTGGCTCCTGGCAAAGTCCTGGGTCCGAAGTTCAGATTTCCAATTATATGAGCTCCAGTATCACTTGCTGAACATGCATCTGCTGGGTGAGGTCATCGATGTGGCCACCATGAGGTGCCTCCCAGGACTGCACCCTGTCTTCAAGGTACATACTCTTCCCTCTTTGTCCCATCTCCCTCACATCCCAGAGGAAGGAAACAATGCAACAATTCTCTAGGATTTAAAAAGCCTAAGCCACCTGTTTGGGAGGAAGTTAAAAAAGCTTCTAATTGAGTGAGTTCCCAAGTTATTATAATAAAAAAAATCTTTATAGCAATTTGTAAACAGACAAGGGGAAATTATGGTGTCAGGACCTTGCAACTTGTGGCTGTATTCCTAATTTTTAAATTATTTTGTTCTGAGATAACCATAGGTCTTCATGCAATTTGAAGAAATAATACAGAGAGGTGCCATCTATTTTATTAAGTCAAATTACTTAGCAAATATTCAGCACTTATTGTAAGGCAGTTCTGATATTCTCCAGTAGAGTCTGCTGTAGAGCAGGAATGTAATTTGACAAAAGTATTGCTCTGCTTTCAAACAGCTAGCATTTAACTGGCAAGACAAATGGTACACATGAAAAATAATCAGAGAACTGGATATAGAGTCAGAAATCAAGAGAGAAAGCAATAAACACCGTATTTTTTATGGAGAATGTTCCACCACAATTTAGGATTCATTAAGTAGAAGGTCAAAGCGACAAAAGACCAGCCAAAGAGGTTATTTAACCTGCCCAATGAGAGGTGCATGACATGGTAGTTAGATCAATGGAAAGGAAAATGCAAAGACTTTGTGATGAGGGGAAATAGTAGTCGCAGCATGCCTGAGTGCAAGACTGGAGAGAAAGCTCAGCGGTCTGGGCTGCTGCAACAACTAGATACAGTTGTACTGATCCAGAAATATTGTAATTATATACAGTAGTGAGCCTAGTATCTATTGCTAACCAGAAGGCAGCAAAAATAGCCTTTTGCTAGCCTACAAAACATGTTTGAAATCTTGATGACACTAGCAGCAGGAGCAAGGTACAAGCTTATGAACCAGAACAATTGTCAGAAACAATACATTCAACAGAAGCCCATTTTGAAGTCAAAGATGATATGTTCAGTTTCATATACATGGAGTTTGTAGTGGTAGCAAGATATGTGAGTACACGCTGTGTAGACCAAGCATCTCAAATTCAAAGGCCAATATGGGCCAAATAAGCAAGGTTTAAGTTTATGTGGGCTGCAAAAACAAACAAACACAAAAGCTTCAATTTTCATAGAAATGTAGGTTTATTTCAAATAGTATTAAAAAAAAAAAAAAGAGCAATGATAAAATTAATGTTTTCTTCCTGACACTTGGCATCTCTTCTCTGCTACTATCTTTCCTACTTCAGGGGTAATCTTGTTCGCAGTGATTACTTTCAAAACTGACCCAAGGTGAACGTCACTAATTCTGGATCTGACAGGAGACTTATTTCCTTTCATAATTGTAAATAACTGCTCACACAGATAAGTACTTCCAAACATGGAAATAATTTCATATGCGAATTTTCGAGTATTTTCAAACCTGGCAGGTAAATATTTGTAAAACTCAGGCACACCAACTTCACTGAATTTTGCCTTCAAATCTGAATCGCACTGGATCTCAATTACCTCCATTTGCAATTGACTAGGTACTAATTCTATATTTATTGAAAAAATCGAAGAAAACAAAGAAAACTTGTCCTCTAAAAATTTAAAATCTGCAAACCTTGTTTCAAATTCAGTTCTAAGGCTTAAAATTTTTTCTGCATATTTTTGATACGATGCAGTTTCACCTAAACTTGATTTGTTCATGTTGCATGTTGGAAAATGCGTTAAATCTTCATTTTTCAACTGCTTTTCCCAAAGAACTAGCTTACATTTGAATGCTTTCACTTGGTCACACATGTTTGTAATAATCTGATCTCTTCCTTGCAGTTTTAAGTTTAAATCATATAAGTGTTTTGTTATATCAACCATGAAGGATAAATCCTGCAACCATGTTGTGTCAAAAAACAGGCTTGTGTCTTGATTTTTAGTTATTAAGAACTGACATATTTCTTCTTTCAAGTCCCAGAATTGTTTAAGAACCTTGGAGCAGGATAGCCAACGTACCTCAGTATAGTAGGACAAGCTGGAATATTCGTTGTCTAATTCACTTAAGAAAGCAGAGAACTGTCGCTGATTTAAACTTCGAGATCTTATGAAATTGATAATTTTTTTGATAGATGTCAACACATTTTCCATGTTTATTACCTTCGCGCATAATACTTCTTGATGTATAATGCAATGAGTATGATGAATCTTGGATCCGTCATAAATTTCACTTTGTTTTTTTTGCAGTAATTCCACGAAACCATTGTTTCCGGTCATTGAAGGAGCTCCATCTGTAGCTACAGAAGTTAATTTTGAGAGAGGTAGATTGTATTTTTGCAGAAGCTTAAAAACACAATTAAATATATCTTGTCCTGTACTAGTGTTATGCATCGGTACTAGTTCCAACAATTCCTCAAAAATGTTGAAATCCGTGTCACAAGCACGAAGAAACACAGCTAACTGAGCTACGCCTCCAATATCAGTACTCTCGTCACAGGCAATGGAGAAAGCTTCAAAACTAGGTGATTTTGCTTTGATCTGAATACTTAAATTGTCGGCCAAATCAGTAACTCTTTCCGCAACTGTATTTCGAGACAAAGAGATTCTTTGAAAAGACTTCACATTTCCAGGACAAATAATTTCTGCAGCTTTAATTAGACATTCCTTGATGAAACCACCTTCACTAAAAGGTTTCGAGTGTTTAGCTATCAACTCGGACAAGACGTAGCTCGCATGCACCGCTGCTTCACTTTCTTGAGATACTTTAGTAACCATGAACTGTTGTTTATTCAGTCCCAACTTGAGCTCTTTCAACTTTTCTTGTCTCATTAATCCCTCATAATTATCATATTTTGATTTATGTTGTTCATAGTGACGATTAATGTTGTATAACTTTGGTACACTAATAGCATTATTACATATCAAGCAGATTATTTTGTTTTTTACTTCACAGCAAAAATACTCCAATTCCCACTTTTCTTGGAAATTTCGATGTTCATCAGCAATTTTTCGTTTATTTTTGCTACCTCTTGATTTCGATAGAGACATGCTGAATACAAAGGGCTGAAATAAATGAGTAATCATTAACATAATAGAACATTTTAATAAAAATTAATATTTTTTCTTGAACATTCTTACCAGACACTGAATAAACTGCACAAATTAATAAGTGTAACGCAAATAAACCTATTTTTCTTATTCTCCAAAAGCAAAATATTTCCTGTTGCGCACACCAAACAAGTCAGTACAAGACGAATGATGTGGCAGTTGGCTGCTAAAACATTCGCTGCTAGTATTAATGGAGAGAAATGGTGCGCCTGCGCATAAGGCACGTAAGGGAAATGAACACAACACGATTCTAGTAATCAATCATTAGCAAACGTTGTAGTTCATTATAAATAATTATGTATAACAGAATATTGTAAAAATTAAATCACAAACTTTTTATTGAAACGTTTCTTACATACCGTTGTATTGGCTGGGCCGCAAAAATATTCGTTGTGGGCCGCGAGTTTGACATGCTTGCGGTACCTAGTCAAACACATCAGGGAAATAGTTCTGAAAATTCTCAATGCACTGCCACACTTTAAAGGTTCATAGTTCCAACAGTATCCTTTAACTCGACTCATTTAACCCAAAATAACCACTGAGCATTTACCCTTTATTTAAAGCTATTATTCAATTCCACAGGAAGATTTTAGAAATTTTCTTAAAACTCCCCCATACAACCTCATCAAGCTTCTGAATCCATCCATACTTATTCTTTTTTCTTTTAATATATTTTATTGAATTTTTTACAGAGAGGAAGGGAGAGGGACAGAGAGTTAAAAACATCGGATGAGAGAGAAACATCAATCAGCCGCCTCCTGCACACCTCCTACTGGGGATGTGCCCACAACCAAGGTACATGCCCTTGACCGGAATCGAACCTGGGACCCTTGAGTCCACAGGCCGACACTCCATCCACTGAGCCAAACCGGCCAGGGCCATACTTACTCTTCATCATCATCCTTCTCCTCATCATCGTCCTCATCATCTTCAGCAGCAGCAAGTTTTACTTTTTTCTTTAAAAAGAAAAACAATAAAAAACCTCATGAGCAAGTGCCCAAACTAAAAACCAGAATAAGATACCTGTAAAAAATTACATCTATACCTGCGGAACATTGCTACCACCTCCAGGGGCAGAATGCTTTCCAGACATATTTAAGAGTTTCACATCCTCCTCCTCCTGCTTTCCAGACATATTTAAGAGTTTCACATCCTCCTCCTCCTCGTCATCTTCTGACTCTGCATCTTCCTCCACAGCTAAAATAAATTTATTAGCCACTACTAAAACTCAACCCAGAAAAAAGAACTCAGAAAAAAAGGGCATTAATATACAGTAATCAGTATTTAAAAACAGATTCTACTACTTAAACAAGGCAAAAAGCAAACATAATTTTTTACAAAAAGGAACTGGTGGAGCCTAACCCTCATTACTAGGTTTTATATGCAAAGTAACAGATGTTTCCAGTTACAAATTAGTAATATAACTACTAGATTCCCATTTGAACCTACTATAAAGACAATAGTCCAGCTGGGACAAGTAGCTGCATAAGATAATAAAAATAACATACCTACTAAGTGCTGTCCACTTTGCATCCTTTGCACCAGCCCCTAACCTGACCTGTAAACAGAAAAACAGCACTTCAACTTATGTTTCTGGATTATGCAATCCCTCCAAGAGTTTTTATGTTAAAAAAAAAAAAAAAAAAGTTACTTACAAACTTTTCATTGTTACCACTGATGGAAAAACTAATTTGTGCACAATGTTGTCTTCAAGTTTTATGGGACTTTGACAATTTCTCATATTCAATAAATTTGAACAAGAATCCAAGATGGTGGCGTAGGTAAACACCTAAACTGCTGCCTCCCGCAACAATTTCAAAAATACAACTAAAAGAAAAAACGTCTATCACCCAGAACCACGGGAAACCTGGCTGAGTGGAAGTTCTACAACTAGAAGGAAAGAGAAAAGAGCATTGAGACGTGCAGGAGCGCTGAAAAGCTGAGGTACGGAGGCGCGTGATCCGGGCTGGCGGCGGGCGTTGCTTTTTTTAACCCGAAGGGAGACAAGCCCCCGATTACTCTGAAATACGGTTTCTGGGGAGACGCGGGGGACCCAGTCTCCTATGGGGAGAAGCTGGACTGTCTGCCAGTGAGGGTGGCTTGCTTGCAGAGCTGCGCGCAGGAATAATTGTTTACTGCACTGGGGCACGGGACTGCCGACAGGGACTCAGAGCTGGCCAACTAGCAGCCATTGCTGTTTGCCACGCCCTAGCCTAGTGACGCCCTGAGACCCCGCCCTGCACAACCTACAAACCCACCCAAGCTCTAAGCAGCGGCTTTTGCATAAGAAAGCCCTGCCCTATCGCAGCTTAACCTAGCAAACTTGCAGCCTGGGTCAGACAGTTCCAAAACCTCCAAACCACAAGCAAAGAGGAGAAAACTGTAGCTCCTGCTGGGTGGCCTCAGACAGTAGCTGACCTGCACCCCATTGGAGATCCAGAAGCCAGTGTACCTAGTGGTCAGTGTGAGACACCAGATTTCAACTCCTCACTTCCATAAGTGACACATTCAAGAGGCAGACTCAGTGAGCACCAAAGCCCCACTGAAGCAAGTCCTGCCCATAAGCGCGTCTTCAGCGCAGCAGTTCTTCCATTATAGACACAGCGAGTGCTCACAGCTAATTGGCCTGGAGGTCAATTCCTCCCAGTATACCAATGGCAATTAAGGCTTAACTGCACCAAGACTTTGCACTCAGCCCACAAAGGGTTGTACCAAGAGCATCCACCTCATGTGATTGAGGAGGCTGAGCTACTGCCCCCTATAGATCACCTACCACACAAAGCTACTCCATCAACACAGGGAAGCAGCCAAAATGTGGAGACAAAGAAACATGTCACGAATGAAAGAAACAGAGGAAAGCAAACTACTGGATGACATAGAGTTCAGAACCACATGTATAAGGTTACTCAAGAATCTTCTTAAAACCGCTGAGAAACTTGATGAGACCTTCAAGGAGCTTAATGAGAATGCCAAAAAAATGGGAAAGGATCAGTCAGAAATAAAGCATACACTGTCTGAAATAAAGAATATACAGAAACTCAACTGTAGATCAACGTACCCCAAGAATCAAACCAAAGATCTGAAATATGTGGAAACAAAAAACATCCAACCAGAAAAACAAAAAGAAAAAAGAATCCAAAAATATGAAGATAGTGTAAGGAGCCGCTGGCACAACTTTAAGCGAACCAACATCCGAATTTTTGGGGTGCCAGAAGAAGGGAGAGAGCAAAATATTGAAAACCTATTAGAAGAAATAATGACAGAAAACTTTCCCTACCTGGTGAAAGAAATAGACTTACAAGTTCAGGAAGCACACAGAACCCCATACAAGAGGAATCCAAGAGGACCACACCAAGACACATCATAATTAAAATGCCAAGGGCAAAAGACAAAGAGAGAATATTAAAAGCAGCAAGAGAAAAACAGTTAATTACCTACAAGGGAGTACTCATACGACTGTCAGCTGATTTCTCAACAGAAACTATGCAGGCCAGAAGGGAGTGGCAAGAAATATTCAAAGTGATGAACAGCAAGAACCTACAACCAACATTACTCTACCCAGCAAAGCTATCATTCAGAGTTGAAGGTCAGATAAAGAGCTTCACAGACAAGAAAAAGCTAAAGGAGTTCATCGCCACCAAACCAGGATTACATGAAATGCTGAAGGGTATTCTTTAAGAAGAAGAAGAAGAAAAAGGTAAAGATAAAAATTATGAACAACAAAATGACATCAAATACATACCTACCAACAAGTGAATCTAAAAATCAAGTGAATAAAAAATCTGGAGAACAGAATGGACTGGTGAATATAATAGAATCAGGGACATAGAAAGGGAGTGGACTGACGATTCTCAAGGGAAGCAAGTGTGAGGGGTGCGGTAAGAGATTGGACAAAAATCTTACTCCTATGGATGAAGACAGTGGCGGGGGGTAAGGGCATGGGGTGGGGTGGGGAATCAGGTGGAGGGGAGCTATGGGGGAAAATAAAAGAGGAACACCTGTAATAATCTGAATAAAGATTTATTTTTAAAAAATAAATAAATAAATATTCACCCAAAAATAAATAAATAAATAAATTTGAACAAATGCATAAAAATACATTTGATGACATACAGGGTGCCCCCAAAAACAGCATACACACTTTAACAGCCAATAGCTCAATTTTGAAAATGAAATGCATTTTAATAAACACCACCTTTACAATTATTTAAAGTGTGTGTATACACTTTGGGGAGACACTCTGTAGTTGTACATGTCATCACCTATCTACAGTATGATTATCTACCATTTATTGACCACCTACAAGTTGAGCAGCAAGCTATGGGCTAGTCTCTGCAGGGGACAAAGAAGATTTACCACTACCCTAAAAGACTTTATAAGGCAACTTAAGTATATAAATATGAAAAGTTGAACAGTAGTGTAATTGGACTTTCATATGATTACCAAAGGAGTGATAAAAATGCCAAGTTTTATATCACAGGTATACAGAAAATCAGTATATACAATACTCAGTTATAAAAATACTATCATAAAAATTAAATATCAAGCCACATGAATAGGAACTAAGGCTGAAATCGAGAAAGGTTTAGTAGTCATTTTGAAAAGTTTAAGTACCGTTTGTAAAGATAATTGGAACTTATTTCCATCATTATCCACCTTAAAGTGATAATCTTTGTCGGCCTTTAGTTCACAACCTGTAAATGAAGAAAAAAAGCAACTATAACATGGAGAAAAAATAATACTGAAACTTCAGTATGGGTAACCAAAAAGTAAATAATTAACTTGTGATTTTTCACTATTCTACCAGAAAGCCGCCTCTCTTCCTAGCCTTCTTGAACACAAATGCCTACAATCCAATAACATCCATACAGGCTTTTACTATCCCTAGGATATGTCTATTCTTGCCTTAAACATAATTCCTGACATAATTTAATGTACATCATTTCTGTTATTTCAACAATATGTTGACATATCCTAGGGAATATTTCCAATGAAAAGGCTCAACCAAAAATATCTTGATATCAATTGATCAGAAACCCAGCTATTCAAAATGGCTAGAAATAAAAGCACTAATGTACAGTGCATACTAGCTATTCCACTAATAAGCAAATTGTTTTAAGTACCATCAGAGTAAAATTTTAATTCATTTAAATGATTCCATTTAATTGCATCGTAATAGTTACTAGTACACAGATGTTTAAATGTTACTGCTCAATTAACAAAACTCAGCATGGCATACGAAACAAAATAAACTTGGGGCAGTTACTTAAAGCCTGACTGACACAAAGAACATTTCAACAAGTTTACTGAACACCACTTCTGCTCTTTCCTTAATATGATATGAACTGTGTCCTGGGAAGAGGCGCAATCCCAAAATCTTGGTATATAGTATAGTAACAGTACCGAGTCTTACTGACCCAAATTGAACCTGAGCACATTTCTCATCTTAAAAAAAAAAAAAAAAAAGCTGTTTGCACAATTCCGCACATTAAAGAAATGTCACTTATAATGCGCCAGCTCTGGAGTCAAGAATCGTGGTTTAGATCTTATCAATTTACCTGCAAGTGCAACCTTCCTTAAGTCAGTTTAGTTCTGAGCATCACTATCTTCACCTGTCTAGTGGGCAATTCCCACCTCTCATGGTGAAGTCTGGTGAGGACTGCCTGAACAAAGACTTCCACCATCCCGGTGCTACCAACCACTTCACCTAACATTTCCCGCCCAACAGCCCCAATGAAGTCCCAGGATCCCGGGCTCAGGGGTGACAAGACACCAGTGAGCCCCGGTATAGCGCCCACACCCTTCCTTCCCCCAACCACGTAGCAACCACGTGATCCCAGCGCCTGCGCCTCCCCTCCCCCTGAGCACTGGGGCTGTCTGGGCTCTAGAATTCCTGAGGCCTGGAGAGCAAGGCCAGGCTCTATCCATCCTCTCCTCCTGACAGAAGGCCTACGCCTCACACCATGGGCCCACACAACCTCCTGCACCAATCTGGGCCCTGCACCAAAGACACTTGGGAGAGAATCAAAAGCCTAGGCACTCACACACCCCCCTGGAGCTCTATAGTTTACCCCAGGCAATGCTGAACCCTCAGCAAGTCGGTTCCAAGGTACCCCATACTCCGGGTCTCGAACCGCTCACCCCCAAGCTTCAGGCCACCCCTCCTGGTTCTCCATCCCTTAGGCTGCAAGGCCCTACCATTTAGCTTCCCACTCCCTCAGGCCTCCAGCCTGCCTTCCTTCCTTCCACAGCCCAGCCTCGGCCGCATACCCACCCCGCCCCCTCCCGCCCCCCACCTCAAAGCCACTAGGCCCTGCTCGGCCTCCCTCCGACCCCCCAGTAGTTACCGAAAAGGTAGTTCTAGGGCCTCAGAGGGCTCATGTCCATGTCCACAGAATCTTCCATGGGGTGGTAGCACGCACTTAGGTGAGAGAGAAGGCGGGCGGAGATGAACAGCTTCTGTAGTGCAGAACAGATGATAGACAGCACCAGATCTCGCGAGAGTTCCCGAAGTCTCGTCGCCGCGCGCGTGCTCAGGAGCCCCTCTTCCCGCGCAGTACCCCTCACGCGCAAGCGCTCTCCAACCTGACTCCTTCCTTCCTCACCCCCTACCTCCTCCAGGTTCTAGCCGGGCTCCCTCCGAGCACGCGCACTCCCAAGCGGGCCCCCACCCCTCCGCCGCCGCGGCCGATGCGCACGCGTGCTTTCCCCGGTAGCGCGCGCCCCCTCCCCTTCCAAGCTTTACCCGTCCTGCTCGTGCGCGCAGGCCTGGCGCCCAAAGTCTGCGCAGCCCACCCTGCAAAATGGCGTTGGCAACCCTCAGCTTGTATGTGGGGCTGGGAGGATGAGAAGAGATAAACCAAAGAACTTTTATACTGATCGCATAGCCCATGGACATGGGCTATAGGGTAGTGAAGATCTCGGGGGGTGGATAGAGGCTTGGGGGGAATGGGAGATAGCTGTAATACTATCAACAATAAAAATAAATAAATAAACAAAACAGAAACAAACTCATAGATACAGAGAACATTTTGATGGTTGCCAGATGGGAGGAGGTTGGGAGGATGGGTGATAATAGGGAAAGGATTCAGATGTGCAAATTGCCAGTTATAAAAACAGTCACAGGGGTATAAGGTACAGTATGGCTAATTAGTCAATAATATGGGTAATAAATATATATGGTGTCAGGTGGATACTAGGCTTAACAGGGTGACTACCTTATAAGTTATATTAATATCTAATCAATATGTTGTGTACCTGAAACTAATATATTACATGTCAAGTGTAATTGAAAAATAAAAATTATTTTTAAACAGGACTGAATTCATTTAAAAAGTGAATGAATTCCCTTCCTCTCTAAAATCAATTTTTTTGAAGTGTTTATTGAGCACCAGGTACTGAGGTAATAAGTGATATAAACAGAGATTTTGCCTTTAAGGTGTTTCTAGTCTAGGGTGGAGATAAATATGTAAAAAACAAATGCAACCGTACCTATAATAATAAAAGTGTAATATGTTAATTAGACTGGATGTCATTCTGGATGACCTTCCGACCAAAGCCAGGCTGCAAGGGAAGTGTGGGTCCTGGGTGCCAGAAGGAAGCCAGTGCCAGCAGCCAGGGGAAGGAAGGCCTACTCTTGCACAAATTTCGTGCATCGGGCCTCTAGTGTTACTAAAAAGAAAGAATTCTGTACAGGGTGTTGTGGGGCCCAAAGCAAGGAGGGGTGGGTTTACCTTGGGGAAACAGAAGAGGCTTCTCAGGGAAAGTAACTTGAACTGAGTCTTGAAATTTGATAGGCAAAGGGAGTAGAGGAGGACTGGGAGAGGGGAGGCATTCTGAGCAAATAGGCAGCAAGGGTTTCAGAGAGCTGGTAAATTTTAAGGAAACTCATGAGGCTGGGACCAGGAAGAGGTAAGTGATGTGGTAGGAAAGAAATGAGACCCATGAGGAGACGTGGGGTGTGCTGGGGAGAGATTACAAGGGCCTGCAACAAGGCAGTGTAAGCAGGAATAGAGTTGGAGGAGAGTAAAATAGATGCTAAGGAAGTGGAAGACTCCATTTTCAGCTGGTGCTGATAGGGAGAGAAGAATGTGAGAGAGAGGGAGAGGGAGAAAGCTTGATCCAGTATGATGCCCTGGCTCTTGGCTCAGGCAACCAGCTATAGGATGGTGTCATTTACTGAGATGTGGGACTCATGAGTGGAAAGACTGGGGAATATGATAAACCTGCTCTTTGACAAACCAAGTTTGAGGTGCCTCTTGGAGTTATTATAGAGGGGTAGTTTATGGCCCAGTTAACTGTCCGCTGCTTTGTATATGTGAAAACCTTAATGTCTGAGAAAGATCAGAGGCCTATCTGACTTGTTCACATTTACACCCCAGTGGCGGGTACAGTGACTGATACACAGTGGACATTTAATTAATATTTGCTGAATGACTAACTGAATGCATGAATGAATGTGTTTGATAGAGGGAATGCCGCAATGAGTATCTTCTGAATCCATCCCTTGGGAGCTTGCTGCCTGTCTGAGGAGACAAATGCATAGACAAGCAGTGTCAAACAGCATATTAAATGTTTGAATCGAGGTTGTTGGGCAGTGAGGGCAGTGAGGACTGGGAAGGGAGGGAGCGACTTCGTCTTTGTGCATATACAAGTTTTCTAGGCAGAGAATAGGAAAAGACATTCCAGGAAAAAGGACTTAGACCATATAAAGGCTTAGGGGGTGAAAGTGTATGGCATGGTTGTCCAACTAAGGTTTAGTGCAGCTGTGTGTCCAAATGGCAATCATTATGCCTTTTGTCCCCTTATATGGAAATCTGCCCCATCCACAGCCCTTGCTGAAGGGAAGCTCTGAGTGTACTTGCTTTACACAAAATGAGAGTGCTACTCAGCCACAGGTGGCCACCTGCCCAAGGATTTTGGATTATATTCTGGGTATTTTGAATGCAGTGGTATGAGTCTCAATCTTGTTAGAGAATGCTGGTATTTATGTTTTATCAGGCTGTTAGGCTGGTTGAGTTTAAGTAGCAAATTCCTACCAGTCTTCTGTGGTGGTGGTTTTAATGCCAGTTTTGTTTTCCGGACCTTTGTAATGCTATTTAGATCTGTCCCATGTGTGTGCCACCCAATGGCAAGTCTGGAACCTGGGTGGTGGCTTGTCTCAATTCCAGTTTCAGTCTTTGGTACTCTGTTTGTGATACGATCTTGATATGTGCACTTCAGGACTGAGCTCAGGAGTTCATAAACAACATTTTGGGTTTCCTTCCCTAAGAGCCATCTGTTTGATATCTCCAGTGCTTCCCTGTTTCCTGGCTTCTCCCTTTTTGATCCTCCAAGCAAAAGTTGGGGTTTAACTTACCCTACTCTGCCATACACTTATGCAACTGTGCCTTCATCTGAATTCAAGAGGACAGAGAGAGAAAAAAAGCAACTGGGGTTTTCCCCATTCTCTTGGGACTACACCTCTTCTGATTGGAGAGGATGGTTCCCCTTCTTCAGAGTTGTAGGTTCCCACTCTGTGGTCATTCCCACTCTTTAAGCCAGACCTGATTGTTTCCCCTGAAGCCCCCTCTGTCCATGCTGACAAACACTTCTGGGCTTTAGGCTGCCTTGAAGTCAGCTTAGGAATTACTGGAGGGGGAAATAGTAAACCGCCCAGTTTGCGTTCTGGTCTTTTCCCTCAATTCACCTGCTACTGCTATCGCAGCCCTTAAAAAGCTGCTGCAGGCATCCTACTCGGTCTTTCACGGCTGCAATTAGTGGGAGAGAGGAGCCACGGTTTCCTCCCCAGGGACTTCTGTTGTGTATATGTTGCCAAGCTGTTACCTGTATTCTGTACCTCTTAGTGCTCTTAATCTCCTAATCACTTTCTTAATTTATTTCATTATATTCACTATCTCTTTTTTATCTTCTAGGTTACTGTGCTTTCTGTAATATCTGTTCCTCCATTGTACTTCTTTTGTCTTTATTACTGTTGTGATTTTTCTCTTCTATTTCTTTCCTGAGTTCTATTAATTCTCATTTTCATCCCTGCTATTGTCTGGTCAAATCATTACTGAATTATTGTATTTTCTACTTTACAGTGTTTTTAGTGGCAGTTGCTTCATATTTTTAAGTTCCTGGTGGTATCTTTGGATATATGTCTTTATTCAGTTCGTGAAAAATATATTTCTGATTAGTGTTTTCTATAGAAATCATTCATCCTATTTTTATGTTTAAAAGTATATACTATCCCTACTTAAATATTGTGTTCATTGTTTTTTTAACTTATATTTGAATGAGTTAAATTTTCCTGTATCAGTTATTTGCAGAAATTTCCTGTTGAGACTGGGTAATGGAGGGACAAGAATAGCCTTCTGTGGTGTGCAGTTCAAGGGTTCCCTTTTTTGTTTCTAGAAAGATAGGCCCTATCCTTCAAATATGATACTTTTAAATATATGTGCCTCTCCAAACCCATGCAAGTTCAAGAAAGAGGGCTTGGTCCCTTCACTGAGCACTGCCAAGGGACCCAGCCAGTGTCTTTCAGTGTCATCTCCTCACTCCCAAATGGGTTATTTCTGAATTCTGCTACTCATAAGACCCTGTAACTACTCCTTCTTCCACGGAGCTCTTACTGAAGAGCCTTTGGACACATGTGCACATAGTTTTTAGTTTGAACCATTTTTCTGTCTCCTGTATTGCTGAAAATTAGATTTTAATTCCCTTTGTTGTTTGATGTTCTTTATGGTTTTTTCTGTCTCCTATATTGCTGAACATTAGATTTTAATTCCCTTTGTTGTTTGATGTTCTTTATAGTTTCAAAAATGAAAAATGGGACTTGAGGTCCTCAACTACTTAACTACTGAAAGATATGTACTTCCTTGAGAAGAGAGAGTATCTCAGAAGAAAGGCATGGGATGTCAATAGTACAAAAATATATAAATATGTTGTTCACTTTAATTAATTTTTAAGGGATTTGATTAGCCACTATAAGGAAATAATCATAACAACTATTTTTAAGATTTTAAAGAAAATTTATAGCCCTAGCTGGTTTGGCTCAGTGGATAGAGTGTCAGCCTTCGAACCAAAGGGTTCTGGGTTCCATCCTGGTCAAGGGCACGTACCTTGGTTGCAGGCTCCTCCCTGGTTGGGGCTCCTGCGATTTTTCTCTCATATCGATGTTTCTCTATGTCTTTCCCTCGCTCTTCCACTCTCCCTAAAAATCAATGGAAAAATATCCTCATGCGATGATTAACAAAAAAACAATTAACAAACAAAAAAAAGAAAAATTATAGTTTTGTGATTTAAAAATATAAAGTTAAACACACACACACAAAAGAAATACAATGGGTAGCTTCTAATTCAGAAAAGGGGGGGAAGTACAGTCAAACCTTGGTTCTCAAATGTCTCCCATCTCAAGCAATTCAGTTCTTGACCAAGTTGTTAACAGAAAAAATGTCCTGGTTGTCGAAAAAACTTCAGGTCTTGACCCGACAACCCTTTTATGCTGATACCTATATGATCAGTCATTCGTCTCTCAGGCAACAAAAGAGAGAAGCATGAGTATGAGTCAGCGGTGTTGTTAACATCTCAGGAAATTGTATTGCGTATATTTTCATGGTTTTTTCTTTGCTTTTGTTGCTGCTTATTATTACTAAATACTGCTTATTATCACCATGGGTCCTAAAAAGGTTAGTGATAGCAGCAAAGTGAAAAGAACTATAGCAAAAAAGAGGCACAGACTGGGAGGGACTGTTAAGATTAAGATCTTGGTAAAAACAATTCATTTCTCACTGGTTAGAAATACAAACAAGGAGCAGGTTGTGTAAGTTATAGTAGATTAAGGAAATAGATAGGACTGGTAGCTCTTAGCCTTTTGGATGCATCCTTTCCTGAAGAACCTGATAAAAGTTGAAAACTCTTCAGAGAAATCTCATCTACAGGAAATTTGCATCCAATTTCAAGGGATTCACAGATGCAATAAAACTTATGAATAAGGGGGGAAACTCACAAAAACAGGGGCCTGGAATATATTTTTTTCAGGCCTTCTGGGCCACAAAGTAGGTCATTTGGATTACCCCACCTCCTTGAGCAACACAACTGATCTGAGACAAGTCTTCTGAAACCACAAATAGCATAGAAAAGACTGGGGACATTCCTACTGAGTGGAGACCACCTCAGAAACCTTCTTGAAAGTGATGAACGTAGAGATGCTCAAACCATTTTACGCAAACTTACTAGTAAAAGAAATTCTGCTTGTGACTTTAGAAAGAATAAAACCCTCTAGTCAGTCCTTGGGGATGGTTTCCAAGCCATTCAGTAATTCACACATGAAATCCAAGAGGTATCAACCCTGCTCTGTAACTTTGGTTTGCACAACTCATCTTTTTTTTAAAATATATTTTTTATTGATTTCAGATAGGAAGGGAGAGGGAGAGAGAAGGAAACATCAGTGATGAGAGAGAATCATTGATCAGCTGCCTCCTGCATCCCCTACACCAGGGATTGAGCCTGCAATCCAGGCATGTGCCCTGACTGGGAATTGAACCATGACCTCTTGGTTCATAGGTCAATGCTCAACCACTGAGCCATGCTGGCTAGGTCAACTCACTGTACTTAAACAGAAGAAATGGTGGCGAGTTCAGTTGGGGCAGTTCAGTTTCTAGGTCATGCTTTAACGATGCCAAAAGTGATATGGTCATTTTTAGAAATACTATATTGAGGATAACAGCAACTATGGTATAGAAATAGCACAGTAAGGATATAGGTATATAAAACCTATAATTCACAGCCGCACTTGGTTACAGGCTTCTAGGTTATAGGTATTGAGCCCAACAATCTTGATAGGCTTTGGAACTTCGTGAGCTTTTAAGAATTTCTGTTCAAAAAATAAATTCCTACTTTCCACCCAATTTTTCTGTAAACCTAAAATTGCTCTAAAAATAAAATCTATTAATTTTTAAATGTTATAGTCTAGATATAAATAATGTTCTTTTTTTAAAAAAAACTTGGAATCAGTGTGTTTTTGTTAAACAGTTATAAAACTAAACTAGATTTGTTTTGTCTTTAGAAAGAATTTAAGGAAACCTAACTTATGAAGTATGTACTTCTTAAAATGAAGATGAATTACTGTTCCTGGTTAGACAAATCAGAAGAGGGTGTTAAACTGAGTAAGCATGAAAAAAGAAATAGATTCTTTAGGAGACGTGCTTTGGGGACAATTGGAAGTGACTGAAATGCACAACGAGGGGAACCAGTGATGTTTCACTGCCGGGGGGAGCAGTGTTGCTCTATTTTTGCTTTTACGTAATTAACATAATTAAAATGCCTTCAATGGCAAAATAGTTTGGAGAATTGACTATGTATATGATTACTCTCAAGCAGGTTATAGGTAAAAACAGCTTTGTATTTTTGACACAACTACAAATCAACAACTTTCAAAAGAATCCCAACCATCCACTGACTCAGGTCAGATATATTTTCCATTCAGATGTGTGTTTGATACCATAAGACCTTAGATAGTTCTAGAAGTGACCGTTGTCCTGGATACTCCCAGAAACACCAGTTACCATGCTTAGAATGTTGCAATAACTCTCCTATATATTACCTACAACTAAAAATATAATGATGGTTATTTTATAGTGTCTCTGGAATTGTGAATGATAAACTGACCTAGAATTCCTGCAAACAGAGAGGGGAAATACTTAAACGAAAAAGCCTGAATCACATGGTTAATAAAGATGGGTTGTTAACATGCAATCTGCCTTCTCTTTATCATTCAGGTAGTGTTAGGTACACTGAGAAGGCATCACAGGCCGGAGTTTTCTCCTCCTGGAGCCGCTTGTCAAATTTTTCTGATATGTCAGGAAAATGTTATAGTTGAGCACCTTCCAGAGGGCCCTTTAAATTAATAGATATAGCTCTAATGAAACAGTCACTCAGAATGAAAGTTGGGAGGACACAATTTTCCACCTGAGTTGGTGGGTAGTTTGGATTCTTTTGAAAACTGTTGATTTGTAGTTGTGATTTGCAGCAATAAAGGAATAATTAATGGGGATCTCTACCAAGATCCATATCAGCACCTTTCAAAACTGCACAGCCTCATCCTGGATATAGCACTGGCCCTGAAGTGTGTGGGTTTGATTCCCAGTCAAGGGCATGTACCTAGGTTGCAGGTTTGATCCCCCCAGAGGCAACCAATTGATATGTCTCTCTCTCGTGTTGAAATTTCTCCCCCACCCCCGCCTCCTCCCTCCCAATGGAAAAAATATCCTCAGATGAGGATATAAAAACACACACACAAGAAGAAAAGGCACAACCTCTGTAGAGCCAAGTATTGTGTAGTACAGATCATGTTCTCCAATATTGTCCACAGAAAATCGTACAGGAGCAGATTCTCAGAGGCGGATGTTGAGAAAATCTCCCAGGGGCCAAGTGATTTAATGAAGAAGGAGGGTGACAATTCCAGTATTTCATCAAGAGTTCACTAAGGGAACTTACATACGAGGCACATCTTGAGTGGTGGCCAGACGACGTGGGTCGCCTCTATGTCTGGGCCTTTGCTAAAGAATTTGGCAGGTGCTAAAGAATTACATAGAACAGGACAAGATGGTCCTGGAGTGTGACTCATCCCAGATGAGTGAAAATGCCTCATCATGCTTGCCCAGGGCAGGGCAATGGCCTGTTCCAGGAAGCAGCACACCCGAGGGGCATAGGGCAGGAGTAGAGCAGTCTCTGGGATGTACTGCAGGAAGCAATCCCTGTTCTGGCTGGAATCTAGCTTGAGGGTCCTGCAGTGGCCACATCATGGATCAGTCTCTCCTCCGCAGCAGAGATGCTGCTGCTTCTTTTCTATTTTTTATTTTTGAGAGTACGTTTATTAAAGCTGAGGGCAGTAAAACAAGGAAAGGTTTAGAATAGAAGCAACAGGAGAGAGCCTAGGCAGGGCTGCTTTAAGTCACAGGGACGTCAGAGAAAAGGGCCCTTGAGGACAGGGTCAAGGGGTTAACCCGAGACGAGCTGCTGCTGTCCAGTGCTTCCCTGGTTGCAAGTCTTGTGGGGACTCTTAGAACTTAGGAGAAAAAGCACACCTGAGAAAGAAGGGGAAGAAAGGCATGGGTGTGGACATGTTCCCCAGAGGGAGTGTGCCCAGAAATGCTTAACATAAATTATTTTCTCAATGTGGGAGGTAAAGACAAACAGGTCTAACTGTGACTTTCTTTTTCTTTTTTTTTTTATTGTTTAAGGTATTACAAATAGTAGTACATATGACTCCTTTTTTTGCCATTGACCTTCCCTTGGCCTCCCCTACCGCCCCCCGCCCCGCACTTGCCCTCACCACCACCCCCCCTGCAGTGTCTTGTGTCTATTGGTTGTGTTTATATGCATGCGTACAAGTCCTTTGGTTGATCTCTTACCCCCAACCCTCCCCTGCCTTCCTGCTGTAGCTTGACCTGTTAGAGAGTGGGAATTTTTGAGCACTACTGAGGCTGTGGACTATGCCCCAGAACAAGTTGTCAGTGCTGACACCAGGCCAGGCCTTGAGATACGGTCTCATGGCCCCTTCCCAGCACGTAGGCCTTCTTTCATAGAACACTGTCAGCTTTCTGAAGAACAGGATGACCCTGTGAATAACATGGTCATCAATGGCATGACTCTGACGTTGCTTGGGAAAAACTGTTTTGTCTTGGGTTACTTGCTCTGAAAAAACAGGATGTGGTTAATGTGCTTAAAAGTGGTCCTGCACAAAGGGTGAGGGGCTGCTCTCTGGACTCCCTGCATGGAGAATGGCAGAGCAGTCGCCTGGCCGGCTAATAAAGGCTCTTTGCTATTGCATCGGAATCGGCTCCTTGGTGGGTTTTTGGGGATCACGAAATCTGGGCACAACAGACCATCTGTTCAATGCTTCTTTGCCTCTATTTTTCTTCAACAGTTTATAGTGTTCTTTATATTCCACAAATGAGTGAGATGACTTGGTACTTTCTTCTGTGTTCATAAAAGATAACATTAGATAAGCAATACGGAGCCCAGGCTGCTGAGGCTCAGAGGGTTGGAACATCGTTGTGGGCACCAGAAGATCATGGGTTCGATTTCTTGTCAGGACACATGCCTAGGCTGCAGATTTGATCCAAGGCCCAGGTGCATACAGGAGGCAACTGATCAGTGTTTCTCTCTCACATTGATATTTCTCTCTCTCTCTCTCTCTCTCCTTTCCTTCTTCTCTTAAATCAATAAAAATTTTAATGCAATACTGAGTGATTATATGAAGATCTCAACAAATTAGCCACTCCCCTTTTTATCATTACTGCACTAGCTTTTTACTAGTAAAGTCATTAAATGATAAATATGAACTATATCAAACACACAAAAGAATGCTTATATAAGAATGCTTATATAAGCATTTTATATAAATCTCACAAGGTAAATCTCATTACTGTCTTATATCTTCTTATATCATACTGAATAACTTTATTTTTTTCAATTTAAAAGATTTGGGGAGCCAAAGATAAATACTGCATGGTATCACTTATACATGTGGAATCTTAAAAAAAAATTGTTTAAATCGAACTCATAGAAATAGAGACTGGAATGGTGGTTGTCAGGGGCTGGAGGTTGGGACAAATAGGAAGAGATTAGTAAAGGGCATATATTTTCAGTTATAAAATGAATAAGGTATGGGGATCCTATCTAATAAAGAGGGAATATGCTATTTGGCCCTCACACCATCACAAAGATGGAAGCACCCACAGCCAATAAGGAGGGAATATGCTAATTGCTGCCCCGCCCTCAAAGATGGCGGTGCCCACAGCCACAACATGGCGGAGCCCAGTCCCCTCAGCCTTGCCGTGCACCTGCCTCTGGAGTCCCCCAGTCCCTTCAGCCCCCCAGCCACCCAGGGCTGGCCCAAGGCACAGGCAAGCCTCAAAAGGCAGCTGCCCAGCCACCCAGGGCCGCCCAAGGCTCAGATAACCAGGGCCGGTCAAGGCTTGCACTACCAGCAGTGGCAGCAACAGAGGTGTGATGGGGGGTCGCCTTCCCCTGATCACCAGGTTGCCTCCTGCCCCTGAAGGCTCCCGGACTGTGAGAGGGGGCAGGCCGGGCTGAGGGACCCCCACTACAGTGTATGAATTTCATGCACCAGGCCTCTAGTCTAATATATAAAACTAGAGGTCTGATGCATGAAATTCATGCACTATGGGGGCGTTACTCAGCCCAGCCTGCACCCTCTCACAGTCCGGAACCTCTCGTTCCTTACTACCTGTCTGCTCGCTCCTTACCAGCTCTGCTCGCTGCTCCTGCCACCACCACTGCACTCACCAGCCATGAGCCCAGCTTCTGGCTGAGTGGCCGCTCAACCTGTGGTAGCGCACTGAACACCAGGGAGTAGCTCCTGAGTTAAGCATCTCTCTGGACAAAGGAAGAGGAAAGGGGCCAACTAGCAAAACAGAAAACTTTTAGATATATAATTGCTCTGTCCCAGCCAAAAATCACAGAAAGAACCACAGTCCTATCACACCCCTTCCCCATCAGCAAATGATGAATGGAGAGCTTAGACTTCCCCTTTTGCCTGGCTGTAACAAGGTACCTCTCACATCCCTCTCCTGGGAGGGTATCAAGAAGACTGGGTGGAGATTTGGGACTTTAATCGCCACTTGTTGTTGCTGAGATCTCTCTTCCAAAATGTCAGGGGAGGCCCCAAGGGGATCCCAGACTTCCATCCCCCATGGCAATAACAAGGTGCCACTCTCCCTCCCCATCAGAGTCAGAGGAGGCCAAGTGAATTGGCAGAGTGGATTTAAAAACATGACACAGCTATAAGCAAGGGCATAATACTAGGGGGAGAGGGAGGTTGCTAATCTCAAAAGGTCACATGCTGTATGATTCCATTTATATAACATTCTAGAAATGACAAAATTATAGAGATAGAAAACAGATTAGTGATTGTCAGGGGTTAGGGATAATAACGGGTGGAGAAAGAATATGAAACCAAAAGATCTTTATGTTAATGGAATAGTTCTGTATCTCACTTGCAATGGTGTTTACAAATCTACATGTGATAGGGCATAGAATGATACACACTCACTGTACCCCTATTGATTTCCTGGTTTTGATATTGTACTCTAGTTAACATTAAGATGTGCATGGCACCTCTTTGTCCTATCTTTGCAATTTCCTGAGAACCTATAAATATTTCAAAATAAACAATTTAATGAACCACTAATACCCATAATAATGTGAATAAATCACCAAGACCTTATGCCAAGTACATAAAGCCAGATGCAAAAGAGTATATTATGTGTGATTCCATTTATATATAACTATAGAAAAGACAAATCTAATTTATGGTGACAGAAAGCAAACCCATGGAGCCAGGGAGTTAACTGGCCAAAAAGGAACATTGTGGTACAATGAAAACATTGCATATATTAGTATTTAAGTGGTCATAAATGTAAGGATGTATAAACCTGTCAGAATTCATAAGAATATACATTTTAAATGCATGCATTTTATTGTACATAAATTGCACATCACTAAAGTTGGTTTACAATCACTTTTTTTTTAAATAAATCTTTATTGTTCAGATTATTACAGGTGTTCCTCTTTTTTTTCCCCCATAGCTCCCCTCCACCTGATTCCCCACCCCACCCCATGTCCTTACCCCCCGCCACTGTCTTCATCCATAGGAGTAAGATTTTTGTCCAATCTCTTCCCGCACCCCTCACACCTGCTTCCCCTGAGTATCATCAGTCCACTCCCTTTCTATGTCCCTGATTCTATTATATTCACCAGTCCATTCTGTTCTTCAGATTTTTTATTCACTTGATTTTTAGATTCACTTGTTGGTAGGTATGTATTTGATGTCATTTTGTTGTTCATAATTTTTATCTTTATCTTTTTCTTCTTCTTCCTCTTCTTAAAGAATACCCTTCAGCATTTCGTGTAATCCTGGTTTGGTGGCAATGAACTCCTTTAGCTTTTTCTTGTCTGTGAAGCTCTTTATCTGACCTTCAACTCTGAATGATAGCTTTGCTGGGTAGAGTAATCTTGGTTGTAGGTTCTTGCTGTTCATCACTTTGAATATTTCTTGCCACTCCCTTCTGGCCTGCATAGTTTCTGTTGAGAAATCAGCTGACAGTCGTATGGGTACTCCCTTGTAGGTAACTAACCGTTTTTCTCTTGCTGCTTTCAAGATTCTCTCTTTGTCTTTTGCCCTTGGCATTTTAATTATGATGTGTCTTGGTGTGGTCCTCTTTGGATTCCTCTTGTATGGGGTTCTGTGTGCTTCCTGGACTTGTAAGTCTATTTCTTTCACCAGGTAGGGAAAGTTTTCTGTCATTATTTCTTCTAATAGGTTTTCAGTATGTTGCTCTCTCTCTTCTTCTGGCACCCCAAAAATTCGGATGTTGGTACGCTTGAAGTTGTCCCAGAGGCTCCTTACACTATCTTCATATTTTTGGATTCTTTTTTCTTTTTGTTTTTCTGGTTGGGTGTTTTTTGTTTCCTCATATTTCAGATCTTTGGTTTGATTCTTGGGGTACGTTGATCTACAGTTGAGTTTCTGTATATTCTTTATTTTAGACAGTGTATGCTTCATTTCTGACTGGTCCTTTTCCATTTTTTTGGCATTCTCATTAAGGTCCTTGAAGGTTTCACTAAGCTCCTCAGAAGTGTCATCAAGTTTCTCGGTGGTTTTTAGAAGATTCTTGAGTAACCTTATAAATGTGGTTCTGAACTCTATGTCATCCAGTAGTTTGCTTTCCTCCGTTTCTTTCATTCGTGACATGTTTCTTTGTCTCCACATTTTGGCTGCTTCCCCGTGTTGATGGAGTAGCTTTGTGTGGCAGGTGATCTATAGGGGGCAGTAGCTCAGCCTCCTCAATCACAGAGGTGGATGCTCTTGGTACACCCCTTTGTGGGCTGAGTGCAAAGTCTTGGTGTAGTTAAGCCTTAATTGCTTGGTACACTGGGAGGAATTGACCTCCAGGCCAATTAGCTGTGAGCACTCGCTGTGTCTATAATGGAAGAACTGCTGTGCTAAAGATACGCTTATGGGGCAGGACTTGTTTCAGTGGGGCTTTGGTGCTCACTGAGTCTGCCTCTTGAATGTGTCACTTATGGATGTGAGGAGTTGAAATCTGGTGTCTCACACTGACCACTAGGTACACTGGCTTCTGGATCTCCAATGGGGTGCAGGTCAGCTACTGTCTGAGGCCACTCAGCAGGAGCTACAGTGAGAGCTACAGTTTTCTCCTCTTTGCTTGGGGTTTGGAGGTTTTGGAGCTGTCTGACCCAGGCTATAAGTTTCCTAGGTTAAGCTGCGATAGGGCAGGCCTTTCTTATGCTAACTCAGCTGCTTGGAGCTTGGGTGGGTTTGTAGGTTGTGCAGGGCGGGGTCTCAGGGTGTCACTAAGCTAGGGCGTGGCAAACAGCAATGGCTGCTAGTTAGCCGGCTCTGTGTCCCCGACGGCATCCCCGAGTCCCGTGCCCCAGTGCAGTAAACAATTATTCCTGGGTGCAGCTCTGCAAGCAAGCCACCCTCACTGGCAGACAGTCCAGCTTCTCCCCGTAGGAGTTTGGGTCCCCCGCGTCTCCCCAGAGACTGGATTTCAGAGTAATCCGGGGCTTATCTCCCTTCGGGTTGAAAAAAGCAATGCCTGCCACCAGCCCGGATCACGTGCCTCCGTACCTCAGCTTTTCAGCGCTCATGCACGTCTCAATGCTCTTTTCTCTTTCCTTCTAGTTGTAGAACTTCCACTCAGCCAGCTTTCCTGTGGTTCTGGGTGATAGACGTTTTGTCTTTTAGTTGTAGTTTTGAAATTGTTGTGCGAAGCAGCAGTTTAGGTGTTTACCTACGCTGCCATCTTGGATTCTACAATCACTTCTTAATAAAATAAAAAATCACCAAATCATAGTTTATGAATAAGAAAAGAACAAATATTTTCATAAACAGCAAAATGTATAATTGTACATTTTTATTACAAAATATGGCTTACTTGATGGCGTATTTCACAGATCTAGAACAAATATTCCAAAAGTTTATATGAAACCAAAAAAGATCCCAAAGAGTCTCAACAACCTGGAGAAAAAAGAACAAAGATGGAGGTATCACAATATCTGATATCAAACTATACTGCAAAGCCATTGTAATCAAAACAGCCTGGTACTGGCATAAGAACAGGAATGTAGACCAATGAAACAGAACAGAGAACTACATTTTTATGGTCAATTAATATTTGCCAAAGGAGGCAAGAGCATATAAGGGAATAAAGACAGTCTCTTCAATAAATGGTGCTGGGAAAATTGAACAGGTATATGCAAAAAAAAAAAAAAAAAAAATGACCACCAACTTATACTATACACAAGAATAAACTCAAAATGGATTAAAGACTTAAATATAAGTTGTGAAACCATAAAAATCCTAGAAGAAAACATAGTAAAATCTCAAACATCTCTCATAGCAATATTTCTGCCAATATGTCTCCTAGGGCAAGGGAAACAAAGAAAAAAATGAACAAATGGGATTTCATCAAACTAAAAAGCTTCTGCACAGCAAAAGAAACCATCAATAAAATTAAAAGGGAACCCACTGTATGGGAGAACATATTTGGCAATGATACATCTAATAAAGGGTTAATAGCCAAAATATTTTTAAAAACTTATACAAACTCCAACACCAGGAAGACAATCCAATTTAAAAATGGCTAAAGAACCTGAATAGACACTTCTCCAAAGAGGACATATGGATGGTCAATAAATATATGAAAAAATGTTCAACATCATTAATCTTCAGAGAGATGCATATTAAAACCACAATGAGCTATCACCTCACACCTGCCAGAATGGCTACCATCAATAGATAAACAAACAGCAAGTGCTGATGAGGAGGTGGAGAAAAAGGAACCCTTGTGCACTGCTGGTGGGAATGCAGACTGGTGCAGCCACTGTGGAGAACAGTGTGGAGCTTCCTCAGAAAATTAAAAATGGAACTGCCATTTGACCCAGCAATCCCACTTCTGGGAATATATCCTAAGAATCCTGAAACACCAATCAGAAAGAATATATGCACCCCTATGTTCATAGCAGCGCTATTTAAAATAGCTAAAATCTGGAAATAGGCCAGGTGCCCATCAGTGGATGAGTGTATAAAATAGCTGTGGGACATTTACACAATGGAATACTGTGCAGCTATAAAAAAGAGGGATCTCTTACCCTTTTGTACAGCATAGATGGACCTGGAGACTATTTTGCTAAGTGAAATAACCCAATCTGAGAAAGACATCATCTCATTACTTATTTGTGGATTCTAATGAACAAAACGAATTGACCAACAAAGTTAAGACCCGAAGCATGGAGTCATGGAACAGACTGACATACCTCCATGTGGGTGTGAGGTGACAAGGAGAGAGAAACCAAAGAACTTACTTACTTATATGTATAACCCATGGACACAAACAATAGAGTGGTGAAGACCTGGGGGAGGCTGGGTAGAGACTGGATGGAGAAGGGTAAAAGGGAGGAGGGGGATGGGAGACATCTGCAATACTGTCAACAATAAAATAAATTTTTAAAGCTGTGGTACATTTACTCAATGGAATACTATGTGGCCATAAAAAAGAAGGAAATATTACCTTTTGTGACAGCATGGATGGATCTAGAGATTATTATGCTAAGTGAAATAAGCCAGTCATAAAAAGACAAGTACCATATGATCTCACTTATATGTGGAATCTAATGAACAAAATAAACTGATGAACAAAATAGAACCAGAGGCATGAATACATGGAACAGACTGAATGATGTCAGAGGGGAGGGAGGAATGGATAAAAGAAGGTGAAGAGATTAGACAAAGAACATATATGCATAACGCATAGACACACACAATAGTGAGGTGATGGCCAGAGGGAAGCAGGGCAGGGGCTGGCTAGAGGTGGGCAAAGAAGGGAAACATGGGGAGATCTATAATAGTGTCAACAACAAAAATAAAATAAAATAAAATAAAACATTAAAAGTAATATTAAGATAAAACATGGCTTACTTGGCCATTTGGGTATAAATTAGCTGAGAACATCAAATCACCTTGTAATGGTACATAAACAAAAGCTTTGCTAACACTGACACATTGTATGTACACTGCAAAGAAATATTCATAAATTGTATACCCTCATAATATCCATAAAGACTGTCAAGTGTAACCATCAAGGACTATTAGTGTTGATCAATCACTTCACTGAACAGTAGAAGCATATCCCACCAGAAATCAGAAAGTGACCATAGTTAAACAAATATAATGAGAGGAGAGTGATTCTTCAATATTACGGTTTCTTCATATAATCTGCTCAGATTACAAGAGAGCCTGAGCTCCAGCTACTGCCTGAAATATTCTACTGAGCCCCTATACAAAACACAGGGTCACCACCAACCACATAACACCAGAGAAAACCCCAGCCAAAAAATTTCAAACAAATTTCAAAATACTGGTATCTGTACTACCTTCACCATTTTCCTATAAATCTAAAACTATTCTAAATCTTAAAGTTTAAAAAACACTATTCCTTTGTCGAATATATCACTAAATCTTTTTCTGAATGTTGATGACTCTGTGGCCTGAGCAAGAATTGTGACATTTCTGGAACACTCTTCGGTGAAACTTTAATGATGTCACTAGCTTTACGTTTTGCTGATAGGTGGAAACCACAACTGCTCTCAGATTAAAGCCTGAAAATGGATCTGTGGAAGGGAGATTTAGACAACTGCACTCAAAATACACCCCCAAAAATGTTGGTTCACTATTACCATGGCTCACAAAAACACTTCCAAATGCCAGGAACTATGGAAAAGGCAAGTATTATAATAAAATTAACATAAGCTAGTTGGCCAGTGGACAGGTGCTCCCTATCTAGTGATAGAAAGATTTGGAATATTATCTGTGAATAAATACAAATTGAGTAGGAAAAGCCATATCAAGGTGACCTGTTTTAAAGTACCTCCTCTAGAAGAATTGGTGGACAGAACTGTCTTGCCCCTCCCCCTACCCTGTAAGCTTTATAGACAGGCACCAAAACAAAATTCAACCTCAAAATAAATTCTCCAGAAAAAAAAATAATAACAGAATTTCTACTTCTAACTACATAAAAAGAAAAAAAAAAAACATTAAATAGTAAGTCAAAGTGAAAATATAAGGCCAGTCACTGGGCAGTCTTCCCATACATACCCAAATGCAGTTCCCTTTAAACTGGCTGACTCAGACAAGTTCTAGAAATATGAAAAAAGCAAGGAGATGCCAAGTTCCCACTGCTGAGAGAAGTTTCCAGCAATTAAGAGAAGGATACCCTCTGAAGAGGACCCTAGGAAGGTAGTAAGAAATTCACTCCTCATCTAACTCACTCACACAGATCCTGGGCTGCCTGGGGAGATGCTCTCACACGTTGGCCCATTGTTTCAAATCACTGTCTCTTGGACGCGGACAATACTAGTAGGTGCCCGGGTGCTCCAGCCAAAGACTGTGCTACTGCCTTACCCTTTGCATTATCCATGACTCTTTGTTCCAGGTAACAGAAAATCAATTCAAAGTGCTTTTTCACAAAGCAAAGACATTTATTGGCTCCTACGATTTAAAAAGGCAGGAGTTGTGTGACCTCAGGTATGGCTGGACCAAGGGGTTCAAACAGTATCATTAGGACTCAGTCCCTCTCTTTCCCTCCATCACACAGCTTTGCTTTCCTCTCTGTTGGTTTATTCTCTGGGAACTTCCTCACGTGCGGCCACTAGAGTCAAGAGTCAACAGCTCTTTACAGGCCCACCTCAGGGGTGTTGCAGGTTTGGTCCCAGGCCACCACAACAAAGCAAGGATTGCAGTAAAGAGAGTCATAACCTTCTTGCTGGTGGAGAGTCGTGCTTTCAATTTGAGGGGAGGAGGTGGGGGGACATCATTTGTGAATTCAGTGCAGTAAACTGAAGAGTAATAAAGTGAGGTCTGCCTGTAGTCAATAAACAGCCAGGATGGAAACACAGAGACTTCATTGTATTTCCATCAAATTCCCGGAAGTAAGCCTCTTTGGCTCTGTTAGCCCATCCTGGGCCATGTGTCCACCTCCTAACCAATCACTATCCAAGGTGATGTAATACTCTAATTGGTTGGTTTTCATTGAATCATTAATTGGAAGACAAGGAGCAAAACCATTATGCAGCCTGAGTTTCACCAGCAATACACACATGAGTAAAAGCAATAAAAGTAAAAAAATTAAAATTAAAAAAAGGAATCTCTGGAAGACTGAGCAAGTTTTCAGATTTTGTTCTCCTCCAGGTAATAATAATAAGTGCTAGCCCATTAAGTGTAAGAAGCTTCCCTAAGAAGTCTGCAGATATTATAAGTTAATATACATAAAAAGCAGAAGAATGTCTGGCCCAAAGTAAATACTATAAAACTGTTAACTATCATCACAGAAGAATGGTCCTGGAGAAAAAATAAACATATCCTAATAGGCAAGGTGGAGGTACAGAAGTTTAATCTAAATATTGAAAGGAGTATAACTGGATTTTGTAACAAACTGGTGAAGCAGGTTTGATTACTTTTTGCTTCTTTGATTCACAGTTTGAGAATGACAAGACATTTAAAAGATCTTTTCTGGCCCTAGCTGGTTTGGGTCGGTGGATAGAGCACCGGCCTTCCAGACTGAAGGGTACCAGGTTCAATTCCATTCAGGGGCACATGCTGGGTTACAGGCTTGATCTCCAGTAGGGGGCGTGCAAGAGGCAGCCAATCAATGATTCTCTCTCATTGGTGTTTCTATCTCTCTCTCCCTCTCCCTTTCTCTCTCAATTCAATAAAAATACATTTAAAAAAAATAAAATATCTTTTCTGTCACCAATACAAGGAAATTTGGTATATAATAAATATCCAATACTGATTACAGATGGGGGACTGATAGACACTGGAGTATACCCTCCTACACCAAATTCCAGCTGTAGAAACAATAGGAACTATGACTGTTCTCCAAAACTAAAAAGTGAATGCTTGGTGGAATAGAGAGAACTTGCTAAAAATAGAAATCACCGTAGACTAGATTAAAAGGGAACATTGTGGCCCAGAACATTAGCAAGACCATATAGGGAGGAATACACTGAGTGGCCAGATTATTATGATCTCTGAATGCATAATAATCTGGCCACTCAGTGCAGATAGATAGATAGATAGATAGATAGATAGATAGATAGATAGATAGATAGATAGATATAGAGATAGATAGATAGATAGATAGATAGATAGATAGATAGATAGATAGATATTAGAGGCCCGGTGCATGAATTCGTGCATGGGTGGGGTCCAGCCAGCCTGGCCAGGGGGAGGGGACATGGGCGTTTGGCCGGCCTGCCTGCTGGTTGAACTCCTGGTCGAGGGGACAATTTGCATATTAGCCTTTTACTATATGGGATATACACTGAGTGGCCAGATTATTATGTGTTCAGAGATCATAATAATCTGCCCACTCGGTGTATATTTCTCTCCATCAGAAGGAAACAAGGCCAATGCTCTGAGGTGTGATAGCTGCATGGGAGCCATCGGCAGGGAATATGAAGCCATCACACTCTGTATTCCAGATTCCCACCAGCAGCTCACCAGCAGCTCATTCCATCCACTTCCAACTTCCAGTGAAAAGAAATAGACTGCAACCCTGTCAGCATACCAGCCCCTCTCCCCAACTGAGCTGTGAAAGCCAAGACAGCAGACAGTCTTTTCAAAGGAACGGGCAGTGATCCCCATTAGGATCAGGAATTGGAGTCAGTGATTCCTGAAGGTAGGGGTGTAGGTGAGATTGGACACAGTAAAACAGACTGAAAATCTGCATGAAACCCAACTGGTGTGGCTCCGACATAGTTGAGCACCGACCTATGAATCAAGAGGTCACCAGTGTGATTCCCAGTCAGGGCACATGCTTGGGTTGTGGGCTTGATCTCCAGTAGGGGGCATGCAGGAGGCAGCCCATAGGTGTTTATATAGATAAAGGACCTGCAAAAAAGTTATTTGCTTTAGACCCTGTCCATCTCTCTCATCAGTGTTTCTATCTCTCTATCCCTCTCCCTTCCTTTCTCTCTAAAAAAACAATAAAAACATACTTTTTTTTAAAAAGAAAGAAAAATCTGCATAAAAGCAAATGGTCTCCATATTCCTTTATCAACCCACTCAGGCAATTCTCCCTCCTCCCCAACAGGAGATTAAATGTTTATCCTCTGATAAAGCAAGGGGACTCTGGACTTGGGATGTGTCCTATTGAAAACAGAAAATCTAAGTGAAAGCCAACACACTAAAGAGTGAGTTCCCAGTTCTCTTTCTCCAAATGCTACAAAGAATGCTGATGGCCAGGCTTACACACCCCAATCAGGAAAGTGAAATGTCTGTCTCTGGAGAAACCAAGCAATGCAAGAGGACAGACCTGAAGATACTCATACTGAGATTGCCCTCCCAAATGACCAGGTCTCTGCCCATTCCTTTGAAAAGCCCCACCAATGAGCACAATCACCTTTTCTTAAAAATTTTTTCCATTACAGTTGACATTCAATATTATATTAGCTTCAGGTGTGCGGTATAATGGGTAGACATTTATATAACTTTCACCCCCTGGTAAGTCTAGTATCCACATGACACCATACATAGTTATTACATTATTGACTATGTTCCCTCAGCTGTACTTTACATCCCCCATAACTACTTTGTAACTACCAATTTGTACTTTTGAAATGTATTGCCTCCCTCTTAAATATGAAGAGAAAGCTAAATGTCTGGTAAGACATTTGAAAGAAAAAGGGATTCAGGAAAACAGGAACAGAAGTTTTGTGTGTTTTTTAACTGTAATTACCATGTTCGGAAATATTAGAGATTTAGCATTCTTAAAAACAAAGTGTTTTCTAAAAGTAACAAAGAATAATAAAAGTTTTAATAGCATAAAAATTTTAATTCAACAGAAGAGGTGGAGAAGTTGAGAAAGTCTCTAAGAAAATACTAAAAAAAGAGCTGGAAAATAGAAGAGATAATATAGGAACTACTGATCAGATGTTTAGGTCACTATATTGTGAGGTTTCTTTGTTATGAAGCTTAACCTATACTTTCACTAACAGAATACCTTGAAAATTCTGAGGGAAGTTTATTTCCTATCCAGGATTCTATTTCTAGGCAAATTACCTAGACTTGAATAATGACATTTTCAAACATGCAAGATATCATAAAATGCACCTCTTAAGCACTCTTTCTCAGAAATCTTCTGACACAGATGCACCTGCCAGGCTCCATGTGCACTGGCTGCACAATGAACAAATGTGTAAGTACTATCTCACTAACCATTATCCTAAAAATTCACTAATAATCATCATTCCTCACGTGGGCCTGTGAATTGTGTGACACATTTTTAATCGAGTTGCTTATATAGATAAAGGGCCTGCAAAAAATTATCTGCTTTAGACTCTGTACATCCTAGGAAGAGTCCTAATCAAAGCAACAGGCTTTTACAATAATGAGCACACAAGGATTTAAGAATGAAGAAGTCATAAGAGATCAACCAGAGGACTTGTATGCATGCATATTAGCATAACCAATGGACACAAACACTGGGGCAGTGGGGCTTGCCCTCAGGGGTGAGAGTGGCTGGGGGAGGGGGGGTGGTCAATGGGGAAAAAGGAGACATATGTAATACTTTAAAGAATGAATAAGTCATAAGACTTGGAAGTGGATTCATCATAGTGATAAGGACAAAAGGTGACACTAAGTGTCAGAGAATGGGTGGTAACAATATAAATCAAGCCCATGACACTTTCTGGGCTAGTTCACCCATTCCCCTTCCCCTCCTTGAACTTTAGCCCCTCACATATAAAGCAGGGATAAGATCTACTCTGTTTTGTAAGATTAAAGTAGACACGTTCATTCTGTTTTCACACACACACACCAATTGTTTTTTGGAGATGGGGGTGGCAGTGTATGAATCTTAAGAAAGTCAATCTCTGTTTATTTGTTTGTTTTCATTTTACAGACATTAATTTAAAAAAAAACAGTGATGCCTGAGAATTAATTTTGAAGATCATAAATATGTTGGTAAAGTACAACAGGCCTATGACTATTTACAAAACATCCCAAGAGCCACTTTGGTTTTGGAAAGCCAGGAGGCAGAGCAGAACAAAGTTGAGACTGAGAGATAAGTTGTTTTACATAATAAACTAAGAATAATACTAACTTTCCTCAAGTATGCCATTAATGGGGAGGGGAGAGAGGGAGGGAGAGGTGAGACAGTCTGGGAATAAGCAAAAAGAAGGTAAGGTATGATATTTCCAAAACAAGGAACCTGTGGGTTGGGCATAGGGGTACGGGGGAGTCAAGTAGGCCACAGAGCGATTTCTGGTGGCAGGAATGATTGCAAAAGATGTTAAGAATATAGATGGCTAATATGAATCATTGCAAATGATCCTGTCTTTATTTAAAATTTTGAGATTTTGTTGATCATGGTTATTTATCTTGATTACTGGGTTTTTGTGAGGCCCCTTAAATGTTGCACTTGAGGTTAAGTACCACTCACCTCACCCCAGCCCCGCCCTGGTTATTACCTCTTAAACCATCAGTACAAGTCTGCTAGGTGGTACACCTTTCGGTTAGTGATAGCTTTTAAAAATGGTTCAACACAGGGTGGAGCAAGAAAGCCATCAATAGTAGGCAAGACATAAAAAATTATCTAAAGTCAGTGTGAACAAGGAATTTGAGTAATGTACGATTACACAGTAAACATGAGAAAGAGAAAGATAAACAGAGTTTGGGATGGCTAGGGGGTGTTGGCATGGATCTCAGAGAAAGAATGGAATTTCTCTATCCTCTGTACCCTCTGCTAGACCGCACAACACACTTGTCCTTCAATCTTTACTTCTCAAAACTGGAGTGAGAAGCCCAAGATGCGGTGGATCTGGCCCGGCAGGTCAGTCCTGAAAAGAGAGGCCAAGAACTGATGTTGGATCCCTGAGGAAAATAGATTCCAGTGGGGCTGGAGGGAGTGAACTGGATTAACCTCTCAATCTCTTTACAGAAATGTTGGGAAGAGCCAGCTTCAGAACAAGTAAATGCACATCATCTAGAGATGCCAGTTTCCTGGCCAGGCGGTTTAAGAGGCTTATCTCGACACCAGGTTTGCTTAAAATGCAAATTGGCTACAAACAAGAATGGAGCCTGGAGTCCATACCTCCTCCACCAATGAAGTTGGGGAGGTAAGAACAAGGCACAGAGCCTCTGGATCCCCGTTGCACTCTTGTTCTGGGTGAACCCAACCTTCCATTGTTCTTGTGTCAGCCACCAAGCGTGAGTACTGCTAGGGCAATCCCTGAGCCATGTTTCTCTACCTTTTCCCCCATTGTTGCCCCTACAAAGTCTGCAAGACATGTTCTTCCTAATCGCTCTCTGTCCTGGCTCCATGAAACTTTAATCTGTTTATGTGCGTGGCCCTTTGGAAGGCCACCAACCACTGTAATAACTAGGACGTTGTTGCCCCACTGTGAGAGTGCACAATCTGAGGCCAGTTCCTTCACATTTCCCGGGTTTATCTCCTCCCTCAGGGTCTTCTCCTCATCACTTACCCTCATTCTCCTGCATCCCAGCCTCTCCCTCTCACTGGCTCTGCCTCTCACTGGCTCTGCCGCTCACCCACCTCCAGCTACGGCCCTCTCTCTGTTCCCCTCTGGCCTTCTTTCTTGAAAGGCAGGTTGCACTCTGGTCTGCATTCTGCCTCCATCTCTCTACTGAACCTGTTCTCCATAATTTCACAAATGAATTGTGTCTCCCACACACACACACTCTTTCAGCCAGCAATTTCATGTAACAACTTTTAGCAGCACTTGCCTAGGAGAGAGCAAAACTGAATGCTGGTGTTCACAACTGTTTTTAGCAAGCTGAAGATGTTAAATAACCATGAATATCGAGTAACACTGGTATGCCTAATTCTTAGTAAACCTAGGACTTGGTTCAACTGACTGTGTACAATCCAGCCTGTGTAGTCAATGCAATCTGCCTGTCCATGGTATAAGCTTTCAACTTTAATTACTGTAAACATTAGGAACACCCCCTTTAAAAATGCTTGACTTACTTCTCTCCATGACAACTCAGCCAATGTCTTTTGTGGTGCATTCCTCTGTCTGAAAAGTAAAGTCAGCTGTGTAGTTTTTCTTTTATTTCTTTGTTTTACTTTGTTCTTGGGTGTTTTTCTATTCTGGTAACCTTTTATCCTTTGCACCCTTTCCTTGGGCTCTAAAACAGAGAAGTAAAATCGTCAAGTACATAAGGATGTAAGTAGAAGCACGCCCTTTGTAGCATTCAGCATCGGTCATAACAGTGGAAACCACTGAATGCTCATCAACAGAGGAATGGCTGAGTGCACTGGGGAGCATGCAGCCATTTAAAAGAATGAGTCAGAGGCATAACTATTGAACAGAAGAGGTTTCCAAGAGATCTATCTCTTGAGTGAGAAAAGCAAGCTTCCAGAAAATGTATACCATACAGAACACCTCTTTTTTTAACAACCAAAATCAACCACTCCTAGAAGTGTATTCATGATTGAAGATGTACCTATAAATCCACAGAATCTTGAGCAGACCCTTTGGGCTTGACCTGGGCACATCTGCTAGGATTGGGGGAGCAGAGGTGCGGAAAAGTGGGATAGGCAGCAAATGGGCAAGACTCTGCCAGCTTTTATTCTCTCTGAATGGCTCCTTGGAAGAAAACCTTCTTTGACTCTTCTCTGAGCGTGGAGTGCCCCCTCTCCAGCACCCTTTTGATGCCCCACAAAGGCTGTCCCTTCCTCTCCACACCCTTCCCATCTCCCACGCCCTTGGTACCCAGAGTTGTTGAATAAGGAGGAGGGGGTAAATCTACATAAAGGGCCTGGAAGAAAAGAGATTGAGACTTGCATTACTTTTTACATTGTTCAATATTAATTAAGTCCAGAGAGAGAATCCAAGATGGCGGGTAGGTAAACACCTAAACTGCTGCCTCCCACGACAATTTAAACTGCAACTAAAAGACAAAACGTCTATCACCCAGAACCATGGGAAAGCTGGCTGAGTGGAAGTTCTACAACTAGAAGGAAAGAGAAAAGAGCATTGAGACGTGCAGGAGCGCTGAAAAGCTGAGGTACGGAGGCACGTGATCCGGGCAGGCTGCGGGCGACTGGGTGCGTTGCTTTTTTCAACCCGAACGGAGACAACCCCCAATTACTCTGAAATCCAGTCTCTGGGGAGACGCGGGGGACCCAAACTCCTACGGGGAGAAGCTGGACTGTCTGCCAGTGAGGGTGGCTTGCTTGCAGAGCTGCACCCAGGAATAATTGTTTACTGCACTGGGGCACGGGACTCGCGGATGCCATTGGGGATGCAGAGCCGGCTAACTAGCAGCCATTGCTGTTTGCCACGCCCTAACCTAGTGACACCCTGAGGCCCTGCCCTGCACAACCTACAAACCCACCCAAGCTCCAAGCAGCTGAGTTAGCATAAGAAAGGCCTGCTCTATCGCAGCTTAACCTAGCAAACTTGCAGCCTGGGTCAGACAGCTCCAAAACCTCCAAACTCCAAGCAAAGAGGAGAAAACTGTAGCTCTCACTGTAGCTCCTGCTGAGTGGCCTCAGACAGTAGCTGACCTGCACCCCATTGGAGATCCAGAAGCCAGTGTACCTAGTGGTCAGTGTGAGACACCAGATTTCAACTCCTCACATCCATAAGTGACACATTCAAGAGGCAGACTCAGTGAGCACCAAAGCCCCACTGAAACAAGTCCTGCCCCATAAGCGTGTCTTCAGCGCAGCAGTTCTTCCATTATAGACACAGGGAGTGCTCACAGCTAATTGGCCTGGAGGTCAATTCCTCCCAGTGTACCAAGCAATTAAGGCTTAACTACACCAAGACTTTGCACTCAGCCCACAAAGGGGTGTACCAAGAGCGTCCACATCAGGTGATTGGGGAGGCTGAGCTACTGCCCCCTATAGGTCACCTACCACGCAAAGCCACTCCATCAACACAGGGAAGCAGCCAAAATGCAGAAACAAAGAAACATGTCACGAATGAAAGAAACGGAGGAAAGCAAACTACTGGATGACATAGAGTTCAGAACCACATGTATAAGGTTACTCAAGAATCTTCTAAAAACCGCTAAGAAACTTGATGACACTTCTGAGGAGCTTAGTGAGACCTTCAAGGACCTTAATGAGAATGCCAAAAAAATGGAAAAGGACCAGTCAGAAATGAAGCATACACTGTCTAAAATAAAGAATATACAGAAACTCAATTGTAGATCAACGTACCCCAAGAACCAAACCAAAGATCTGAAATATGTGGAAACAAAAAACATCCAACCAGAAAAACAAAAAGAAAAAAGAATCCAAAAATATGAAGATAGTGTAAGGAGCCTCTGGGACAACTTCAAGTGAACCAACATCCGAATTTTTGGGGTGCCAGAAGAAGGGAGAGAGCAAAATATTGAAAGCCTATTAGAAGAAATAATGACAGAAAACTTTCCCTACCTGGTGAAAGAAATAGACTTACAAGTTCAGGAAGCGCACAGAACCCCATACAAGAGGAATCCAAAGAGGACCACACCAAGACACATCATAATTAAAATGCCAAGGGCAAAAGACAAAGAGAGAATATTAAAAGCAGCAAGAGAAAAACGGTTAGTTACCTACAAGGGAGTACCCATACGACTGTCAGCTGATTTCTCAGCAGAAACTATGCAGGCCAGAAGGGAGTGGCAAGAAATATTCAAAGTGATGAACAGCAAGAACCTACAACCAAGATTACTCTACCCAGCAAAGCTATCATTCAGAGTTGAAGGTCAGATAAAGAGCTTCACAGACAAGAAAAAGCTAAAGGAGTTCATCACCACCAAACCAGGATTACACGAAATGCTGAAGGGTATCCTTTAAGAAGAGGAAGAAGAAGAAAAAGGTAAAGATAAAAATTATGAACAACAAAATGACATCAAATACATACCTACCAACAAGTGAATCTAAAAATCAAGTGAATAAAAAATCTGAAGAACAGAATGGACTGGTGAATATAATAGAATCAGGGACATAGAAAGGAGTGGACTGACGATTCTCAGGGGAAGCAGGTGTGAGGGGTGCGGGAAGAGATTGGACAAAAATCTTACTCCTACGGATGAAGACAGTGGCGGGGGGTAAGGGCATGGGGTGGGGTGGGGAATCAGGTGGAGGGGAGCTATGGGGAAAAATAAAAGAGGAACACCTGTAATAATCTGAACAATAAAGATTTATTTAAAAATATATATATTAATTAAGTCCCTCTGAAAGATTGAGAAGGTTCTAATAGAGATCCCTCCACAGGAAAGAACCCTTAAGAACCAAGAGTGACCCCTCTGGGGAAAGTGGTCTGGTTAAATGACCAGGCTCATCAGCAAGGCCTGAAGTTTTAAGAGGCTGAGGCTGGATAGGTCCCTGGCACAGTCCCTTAGCACTACAGTCAAGCTTGCACACCTTGCCCAAGCCTGTGTGAACTAAGAATTGGGAAGTTCAAGTGTATGTCACTCATGTGGCCTATGCAAGGATTCCTGCAGCACTAGACAGTGACCCATTACATGGTGCAGGATAATATTCCTCAGTTATACCTTTGAACGTGCACAGAAGCAAGTAACAGCAGTCAGAGAGGAAAGTACTGGACTTCCTGCAAGTAGGAAGAGGTGGACACTCAAATTATTAATTGGAAAAACAAATACAGTTTCTACCCTGAAATGAGATCCTATATTTACATAGTTTCAAGTTTCATGTTTGTATGTCCAATTTGTCTCCAAGGAACAAATACAAGTTAATGTAGCCCCATGCCAAATACAGGCTCCAAACACTCATGTAGCAGGGACAACAGTGTTGTCCTCTAAAGTGGCTGCAGTTGGAGCCACATTGGCATAGGAGAAAGGAGAGGGAGAAAATTATTCTTGTGTTTAGAAAAACTTTAACCATCATTTTTATCCTCACCAGTGGATATTTTTTCATTGACTTGTTGTTGTTTTTTTAAGAGAGAGGGAAAAAGAAATATCGATGTGTGAGAAAGACATCGATTGATTATCTCCTGCAGGAGCACTGACCAAGGCCCATTCCGGGGAGAAGCCTGCAACTGAGGTTCTTGCCCTTGACTGGATTCAAACCCAGGACCCTTCGGTCCTCAGGCCAACACTCTATCCACTGAGCCAAACCAGCTAGGGCTAACCATCTTTTTTGTCTGTGAAATGTAAGGTCCATCCCCCTCACCCATACCCTCTGGGGAACAACAGTGAGAGAAACTTTGATCAAGAAGCTAACTTGTTCTGCAAAGAGAGGTAATGAGAACGTGCGAGTCAGTTACTGGCACAGAGACCAGGGCCCTGGGAGTCTGGAGAAAAGGGGTTTAGCTTTGGCATGCACATGTGGCAGATGTGGGCTTCCCTGCTGCAAAAGGCCCAGGCAAAGTCAAGCCCTCGGTCCTTCCTGTGGCATCATACATAAGGAAAAACGGTAACTGTAAGGACAAATCAAACATGGTAAATAAGAGGCTTGATTCTCCCTGTTGAACATAGATTTTCCCCACCCTCCCTTTTCTTAGAGCATTTACTTTAGCAAACTTGTAATTGTAAGTTGTCTCTTTGAAATGCGTGTAGAACTTTCTAGAAGCTAAATAAGCTTCTTGTCAGTTTTGTGCCTTAGGAATGTCTTTCCTAAGGACCTGGGAGCCAGCTTTTTGAAATCTAGGAAGACAACAGCTCTATATCCCAGTTTCTGTGAGAGGGTGGGAGCCTAACTGAGATGGGCTCCTTGCTCTAAGTTGCAAAAGTATATCCTATATAATAAAAGGCTAATATGCAAATAGACTGAACAGTGGAATAACTGGTTGCTATGACATGCACTGACCACATGCACTGAGAACCACCTCAAGCAAGAGGCTCAATGCAGGAGCTGCCCCCTGGTGGTCAGTGTGCTCCCACAGGGGGAGCGCAGCTCATCCAGAAGCCAGGCTCATGGCTGGCAAGTGCAGCGGTGGTGGGAGCCTCTCCTACATCCACAGCAGTGCTAAGTACCCTCGGGGGATGTCCAGCACTCCTGGACTGGACTGTGAGAGGGATGTCTGACTGCTCACTTAGGCCCCTGTGGGAAGCGGGCCTAAGCTGGCAGGCGGACATCCCCCAAGGGGTCCCAGACTGTGAGAGGGCACAGGTCAGGCTGAGGAAACCCACCTCCAGTGCACAAATGTCGTGCACTGGGCCTCTAGTCTTGTCATAAAAATATAAGGAAGGACTTTGTTTTTCCTATGATTAAGCCTATTAATTATGCAGATGGTCACCAATTACCAGGTGAAGTTAGAATGAAACATGTGACAAATGGTGGCATTGAGCCCCTTGCTTGAGGAGCAGTTATTGTCTAGCTTGGGAACATGTGTAATGTTGTGCCTGTTTGGCTTCATAAAACAGTGAGATTTCTCTGTCTTTACAATCTCTTAGTGGATTGTCTATGATGCACATCACACTGGTTAATGCTTATTCAATAATAAATCCATTCTCTTTCTTTACTACCTTCATGGAGAGGATTTTCTGGGTTGGGAAATTTTGTTTTAAATTATTTTTCCCCAACAAGGAGAAGAGAAAAAGAAGTCGGAGGAAGAGTCTGAAGTAATAAGACCTATAGTGGGAGGCTGGGACCTGTGGAGGGACATGGAGAAACAGTATGTGGTGGCAAAGGCAGAGGCATTTCTGGAGGAGTGATGCTGGCATTCAGTTGGGAATTGTTTCCACTCTGCAAATCCTATATATTAAAAGCCTAATGTGCGAAGTGTCTGACCTTTCAACCATTTGACCAGTTGCTATGACATGCACTGACCATTAGGGGGCAGACGCTCCAACAGGTAGGTTAGCTTTCTGGGGCCCGGCTGATCAGGACTAGGCAAGATGGGCCAGACATGCCCTGGAGCACTCCCACAGTCCCTCCCTGCTCTGATCATGCACCAGTGGGGTCCCTCTGCTGGCCTGCACCCTCTTGCAATCCAGGACCCCTCAGGGGATGTCAGAGAGCAGATTTTGGCCCAATCCCCGCAGGCCAGGCCGAGGGACTCCACCAGTACATGAATTCATGCACTGGACCTCTAGTAATAGAATAATAGCAGCTAATACATACTGGGGCTATGTGCCAGGCACTGTTCTAAGTGTTTTAAACATTAACTCATTTAGCTCATGCAGTAGCTTGGATTACTGTTCTTGGGTATTCACCCCCGACCCCCACTGCCTGCCATGTGACCTCATAGTACAGTAGAGTGGGGAGAACGTATCACCAGCAGAGAAGCAGGCTGATGTATGGTCTTATTTTGGAAGTAGGGATGAAACAAACTCTCTTTTCTAGGCCAAAGTGATCCCTAAAGGGTGTGTGTAGAAAGGCCAGATTCAGTTACTACATAAGATGGGAATGTGAGCCAATCTATTTGCATAGGACAGGATAGAGTGACCCAAAAACTGGAGGAAATGGGGGGCCAGCATATGGCAGATACTAAGTCCTGAGCACAGAGGATGCAGGCAGGAGTGGGCTTAAAAGATAAGAAGGGAAAGGGCATCCAGTACAGATCAGACATTTCCGTGAGGTCTGGAGTCTGAAAGGCAGGGCTAGAATCCCTTTTATCCTCACCAATAACCAACATCCAAAGTCATTTTTGAGGGTTTGGCTCAAGAAAGCAGATTTAATTGCCCTGGCTTAACCCAGCCAGCAGTCATATTCACTGTGAGCCAAAAGCTTACGACTTAGACCAAGAAGATCTAGATTAGGGACCTATAAGGGGCTTCATCTGGTTGCTGGGTGGGTGACAAACCCTGAACCCTGAATCATCTTTCTAATGCAGTGGTTCTCAACCTTTCTAATGCCACGACCCTTTAATACAGTTCCTCATGTTGTGGTGACCCCCAACCATAAAATTATTTCGTTGCTACTTCATAACTGTAATTTTGCTACTGTTAATGAATTGTAATGTAAATATCTGTGTTTTCCGATGGTCTTAGGCTCTACAGCAGCGGTTCTCAACCTGTGGATTGCGACCCACAGGTTAAGAACCACTAGCAGGGTCGCATCTAGACTCACACCCGCGGCCCTGAGCAGCTCCCCCTCTCCATGGGCCGCATTAGAAAGGTTGAGAACCACTGTTTGTGTACAAAGTCCCTAGCCAGCACTGGCCCACTCCTGTCCCCTGGTTTCCTCCCCTGAGTACTGTGAAGGACCAGAAAATAACTGGGGTTGAGTGGGATTAAGACAAGAGGGAAGAAGAAAGAAGTGGAACTTCGTGCCTAATAAAAACTGTTCACATATAATTTTTTACAATTCTGGTAGAGGAAGCAGGCACCATGGTCAGTAAAATGAGGCCATTATAAATATTTACCTGGAATATAGTGAGGGGGAAAAGGCTGCATTCACCTGGAAAGGACAAAGTTCATGAGAACTGTCCATGTATCCTGGGCCCTAAGTGACTCCATACTGAAACCTAATACCCGGACCCCTAACACTTCCTGCACCCATTAAGAAAGTCGGACAAAAGGAGGCTCCCACTGCCTGCCTCAATAGGCCTCCTTCAATACCTGGTGTAACTAGGACACTAATGCCAGGATGCTTGAAACCAGGTTCAGGGTAAGGCAGGGAGCAAGTCTTTGGGCTGTTACTTTTCCAGGTTCTACGCAGCCTGGGAACCTCTGGTCATTTATTGAAGGACTGGGCTCAAATGCGGTAGAAATCAGGAACTGAAGACTTCTGGGACCATAACGGGTCTAGCAGCCCAGCGAAGCCTCCCAGGCTGGCCTTCCATACGTTGGTCACCACCTTCCCACGGTCCCGGTTCAGAAAAAGGGAAACTTTCCCCTCAGGAAAGGGAAGGCCGACTCACCCCCTCTATCAACTAGCTCTCCAAAAGGCTTGGAGGCCTCGGGGAGTGTCCTCACTCTTGCTCCCTCCAACCTGGAGGTTCTTGGCCTCAGGCCTCGCCAGGAGGTTCAGAGAAGCTCTGCCGCATCCATTCTTTCGGCCTCACCCGGGCGAAGGGCCCCTTTATCTTCCCACAGCAGCTCGAACCAGTAGGCGCTGCCCTTCCCCAGTCTGCTGGGCAGCTGGCAGGTTGGGGCTCGTCTGGGGCGGAGACTTGGGAGCGCCTGAAAGTAGTGAGGAGGGCGGGACCCAGACCCATCTTTCAAGACCCGAACTGCCTTAGGGCATCTAGACTCACACCCGCGGCCCTGAGCGGCTTCCCCTCGCCATGGGCCGCTACCGCATCCGCGTGACCACCGGGGCCTGGCTCTTCTCCGGGTCGTTCAACCGCGTGCAGCTGTGGCTGGTCGGGGAGCGCGGGGAGGCGGAGCTGGAGCTGCATCTGCTGCCGGTGCGGGGCCAGGTCAGCGGGGGTAGCTGGGACCCCAGTCCCCGCCGGGCTGACGGCAGGAGGCCGGGGGCGAGTAACAGCGCGAAGGAGCCTATTGGGACTTCCAGGAGTTGGGACGCCTGCCCCTAAGCGGGGAGAGGGTCGGGGCTGGGCTCAACCGCTTTCTCCCTCCGTGGTCCTCGCAGCCTCCACTACTTTCCCAGTTGACCCCAGGCCAGTGTCCTGGGATGGATGGTCAAAGGGAAGGTCGTCCGAGAGCGCGGGCGCGGTGAGAGCTCAGTTAGTGGACGGGGTAGGTGATGATGTTCAGCGTTCCATTCAAGACACTCAGGGCCTCGCCCCGCCTTCCAGGTCTTCCCGGTGAGGTGGGCGTCTGAGACCCACCGCACAGGTGTTGGGAGGAGGCAATGCTGTCCCGGATTCCAGAGAGGACCCGCACCCTCAGTTAAACGTCCTCTCCCGGTCCCCACTACTAGTTCTCACCGGGTTCTGGTCTCCACAGGTGGAGGAGTTTGAGCAGGACATTCCCCAGGACTTGGGGCCACTGCAGTTCGTGAAGTTGCGCAAACACCACTCACTGGTGGACAACGCCTGGTTCTGCGACCGCATCACCGTGCAGGGCCCAGGAGCCTTAGAGGAGGCCGCCTTCCCCTGCTACCGCTGGGTGCAGGGCGAGGGCGTGCTGACCCTGCCCGAGGGCACCGGTGAGGGGCCGCCTCAGGGAAGTGGGTGCAGGGCTTAGGGAGTAGTGGGAGAGGAGGATGGGGGGTGGAGATGAGGGAGGATAGCACTGAGGATGGTCCTAGAGGTTTGAAAAAGTGCGTGCTCAGTAGGTTAAGACTGGCCTACGCAGGCAATGAGGGGAACTTTACACATAAAATAAAAAAGACTGAAGTGTAACTGGACAGGGAAATGAGTGATATGTGTAGATCCCACCCCCAAGAATGGGAGGTGCAGCCATGCTGGGAAACAGAAGAGCCAAAGTAAAGTGGAAGGAGATCTCCCTGTGACTGGGAACAAGTTGGGGCAGGGACAGGTAAGGCTAGCACATGTGACCCCTGTGAGGAGGCAGGGAAGGGAAGCAATAAATGATATGACCATGAAGAGCTGGTTTGGCTGTGACAGCATGGAAAGACACCTGTGAGGGCAGGGAGCACACTGACGTGTTGGAATGAATGAGGACAGCAAATATTGAATTACTGTGGGAAATAAGAGATAGGAACACAGAGACAAATGGGGGTGAGAACCGGTAAGGCTGCAAACATTACATATCTGACTTTGATTCAGGTGAGTGTAAGTACTGATAAGAGCAGGAAGAAGTCAGTAAACACGGACTTCCATAGCAAATCTAGGAAAGATGAAGTCAGGTAAAGAAAGCAAACAGCTTTTGAGAACAGCTGGAAGTGAAAATTCACCAAAGCCGTATGTCATAGAAAGCAGGTGTGGGCATAGGAGTGACTAAAATTTTATCACCTTGTCCTAGCCAGTTTGGCTCAGTGGATAGACCCTTGACCGGAATCAGCCTGCGGACCTACGGATCTGGGGTTCAATTCCAGTCAAGGGCACAGACCTTGGTTGCAAGCTCCTCCTCGGACCAGGTCCTGGTCTGGACTCAAGCAGGAGGCAACCAATCAATTTGTTTCTTTCATATCGATGTTTCTGTCTTTCCCTCTCTCTTCCACTCACCCTGAAAAATCAATGGAAAAACATCCTTGACTTAAGGAGGATTTTTTTTTAAAAAGGATTTTGTCATCTTAATCCAGGTGATTTATCCAACCATAGCTATTGATGAAATAGGATCAGGTAGGGAAAGATGAATTAAGGGACAAGAAAATGGTGGCAAACATGACACTTTGGCCTCAAGGCAAGAGATTAGGGCTGAGGTGAGACCAGGAGTGCAAAGTTGGGATAAATGTGTCTGGGGACTCAATGAACCGAGGCACAGCCAGGGATAAAAGCAACAGAGCACAACTGAACACAGGGACTACGATACGAAAAGGACGGTGAGGACAAACACAGCACAGGACCACACAAAACTGTGTGGCCAATTGTCTTCATGTCTCCCCAGCCCGCCTGGCAGGAGACAATGCATCGGATGTGTTCCAGAAACATCGAGAGAAGGAACTGAAGGAAAGACAACAAATATACTGGTGACCGCCCACCCGTATTAGACCCCAAGTTTCACCCCCCCCTCCCCTGACCCTGCCCACATCACTGACCTGAACCCTGTCCCCATGTCCTAGCTGGGCCACCTGGAAGGAGGGGTTACCCCTGACAATAGCTGCAGGCAGTGAGGATGATCTACCTCCAAATACGAGATTCCACGAGGAGAAGAGGCTGGACTTTGAGTGGACACTGAAGGCTGGGTGAGGAAGCGCCTGGAGCTCAGTAGAGTAAAGGCTGGGAGACCCAAGAATGGCGGTAAATAGTGAGGGGCTGAGGAATCAGCAAATGGGTTCATGCCTCAATGCCTGTCCTAGGGCACTGAAGACGGCCCTCAAGCGTGTTTACACCCTCCTGAGCTCCTGGAATCATCTGGAGGATTTTGATCAGATCTTCTGGGGCCAGAAGAGCAATCTGGCTGGTCAGTGATTCCCCCAGGTGTCTATAAACCTGCGATGGCCCCTTTTGATGACCCAACCTTCATACTCCATAGTCCCCAATAAGGCCTTGCCAGATGAGACATCATCTCAGAGAGGGGCTGTATACAGAGCAGTCATATGCCTGAATCCCTGGGGTAGAGCCTGAGGAGGGTTGTGATGAATATCCTCCTCCTCTTAGGGTGGTAAACCCACAATACAGTATACAGATGATGTATTATAGAATTATACACCTGAAACTTACATAATTTTATTAACCAATGTCACCCCCATAAATTCAATTTTTTAAAAAAGAATATCCTCTTCCTAACCTCCACCCTGACCCCACAGAGAAGGTTCACCAGCGCTGGCAGGATGATGAGCTTTTTGGCTACCAGTTCCTCAATGGCGCCAACCCCATGCTGTTGAGACGCTCCACCTCTCTGCCCTCACGGCTGGTGCTGACGTCAGGGATGGAAAAGCTTCAGGCCCAGTTGGAGAAAGAACTCCAGGTACAGCCTCCCAACCTACATTGTTCTCTCCTTGTCTGTGTGGGGAGCAGTGGTGAAGAGGAGGAACCAAAAGTGAGTCTGGGAAGGGAGGCTGTGATAACCCTTGCCCTTGGGTGAAGAGTCCTGTGCTGAAAAACAACCAAGAGAGGATAAAACATGTAGGAGAAACTATGAGGAACTCCCAGCATGGACGTGCAAGGTGCATGCAGGTGGGGCCAGAGATGTTAACTGGGACAAACACATTCCCAGTGTTCACGGGCAACAAAAAAGGTGAAGAATGCACTGTCAGCCCAGCGTGTGGCTCAGTGGTTGAGCATTGACCTATGAACCAGGAGGATAGGGTTCAATTTCCGGTCACGGCACATGCCCAGATTACAGGCTTGCTCCCCAGTAGGGGGCATGCAGGAAGCAACCAATCAATGATTCTCTCTCATCGTTGATGTTTCTCTCTCTCCCTCTCCCTTCCTCTCTGAAATCAATAAACATATATTTAAAAAAAAAAAAAAAGAATGCACTGCCAGGTGGGGAGAACTGAGGAGGTTTCGGGGAGGAAGAAAACTGGATACAGAAAAGATGAGCTGGGTGTAAGGCAGACGAACAAAGCAGGATGTGAGCATGTCCATGTGCATGTGTCTGGATTCCGTGGCAATGGTAGTCAGGGAACCTATGTGGATTACTTGGCAGAGGAGGTGAGATTTGGACAGCGAGTGAAACCGTGTTTGCTGAGCTGATGGGCGCCCAACACAGGGAACAGAGCACTGGGGGATGTTGGGGAAGGTGCACAGCCATCTTGACAATGGGAGAGTTTGCAATGCCTACAATGCAAACTGGACTGAGAGGCCAGGTTCTAAATCCAGACCTGCTACCACAAAGCCTGTACAAGCCATCAACCCACACTAGGTTGTTTCTTCGTTTACTTAAAATGAGAGGAATTGGACAAGATGCTCTGGTTCTGCCAATAGGACTCTGGTACTAATATAAGATAATGGCAAGACGCTAGATACATGTCTTTATTTTTAAATTAAATTTATTGGAGTGATCTTGGTTAATAAGATTAAGTATCTTTAAATATTCCCCCCTACCCCACCTTGGCCCTGTCCTTGTAGATTTTTTATTCTAACCATGGATATGTTTGACTTTTCCCCAGAAGGGTTCCCTGTTTGAAGCTGACTTCATCCTTCTGGATGGAATTCCAGCCAATGTGATCCGAGAAGAGCAGCAGTACCTGGCTGCCCCCCTTGTCATGCTGAAGATGGAACCCAATGGGAAACTGCTGCCCATGGTTATCCAGGTGAGGCACCTGGGGCATCCACCTCCCAACACTGCTCTCTGTTCATCAACCTCTGCTCCCAAGGACCAAGCCCCCTGGCTCTTGGCTCCCAAATTCCATCCTCACACAGTGAGACCGGTCCTCATGTCACTCTTTGCTTACAGCCTGGTTTTCCCTGACTCACCCAACTGGAAGTACCTGTTCAAGAGTCATAATGGCCTCTTGGAGCTCTCACCCTGTACTCAGTGGTTCGCAAACTTTAGCGTGCGTTAGAACCACCTGAAGGGCTAGTTAAAACACAGGTTCTGGGTCCACCACCAGATTTCCTGATTCAGTAGATCATGGGTGGGGACTGAGAATTTGCCTTGCTAACAAGTTCCAAAGTGATGCTGATGCAGCTGGTTTGGGAACACACTTTGAGAATCACTACTTACTCTCTCAGTAGCCTTGACTCTAAATACATATTGTTCCCTGACTATCTTTTCTCCCAAAGTTCTCAACATTCAGCAAATACTGTCAACTATCTAACACATTCAGCTTCTCCTTTCAATCCCCCCACCCTAACTCAGAACCTCACCACACTTCTCCCAAACCACTGTTAGAATCTCCTTACTGGGCTCCTGCTTCTGACTCTCCTGCATTCAACCTGACCATCATGGCTCAGCACTCATATGGCCGCACAGCTGTTGAGAGGCAGGGTGGAAGGGTCCTCATTCCTCCTACTAGAGTTTAACTTCTGGAAAAGAAAAACCTTACTCAGTCCTCTGTTTCCCCCAGAATGGTGACCATAATGTCATTCATAAAGTAGAAGTTCAATTTCTTTTTCCCAGATCCAGCCTCCCAACCCCAGCTCCCCGATCCCATCACTGTTCCTGCCTTCAGATCCTCCACTTGCCTGGCTCCTGGCAAAGTCCTGGGTTCGAAATTCAGATTTCCAACTGCACCAGCTCCAATATCACTTACTTAACACTCACCTGGTGGCTGAAGTCATCGCTGTCGCCACCATGAGGTGCCTCCCAGGACTGCACCCTGTCTTCAAGGTAAATCCTCTACCTTGCTCAGACCCAAGAGAAGAAATGGCCAATATCAAATGATACTGAAGCAGCAAAAAAAAAAAATTATATCCATTTGTGAAAGAAAAGGAAGACTGTGTCAATATTTTAAGACTTGCATTTTAATTGCATCAAGTCACCTAATGTTTCTTCAGGACATGTTATAAGGGAACCCTCTGAAATTCCAGAGACCTGACAATCTAGCAATGAGCCTGGAGTATTGCTGGACTGTTGTTAGTAAAACAAAACCCTTGCTCCTGTCATAGGAGATTTATTGTTTATCCAGGAAGAAAAGTGATGCCCATAAGAACCAACCAGTGAATAATATCTGGAACTAGAATTTAAAGTCATGAGACAGCCTATAAACACTATAGTATTGACGGAGAATGTCCCACCCCAACTGAGGAGTCTGCTGTAGGAATGGATAAAAAGGCAAGGAGAGCAGTCCAGTAGGTTACTTATACCTGCCCAGGAAATAGGTGGAGGAAGACATGCAGGGTGGTTATAGGAATGACAAGAAAACAAATCAAAGACTTGGTAAAGGGAGGAAACAGCAGGTGCACATGACTGGGAATAAGACCAAAGAGAGAAAGATCACAGGTCTAAGCTGTAACACCTAAGAGTCCACAGAATGGGTGGGTTATAATTTTATAAGAGAGTGAGTTCAGTATCTACTGCTAGGCAAAAGGCAGCAAAATAAGACTTGTGCTTGCTTGAAAGTATTCTCAAAACCTTTGTTGTTGTTGTTGTTATTTTTCCTCACCTGAGGATATTTTTCCATTGATTTCTAGAGACAATGGAAGGGGAGGGGAAAAGACAGAGAGAAACATAGATGTGAGAGAAACATATGGATTGGTTGTACACAGCTGGAGCCGGGGATGGGGCCTATAACCAAGGTACATGCCCTTGACTGGAATCAAACCCAGGACCCTTCAGTCCGCAGGCCGACGCTATATCCACTGAGCCAACCTGCTAGGGCTCTTCTCAAAATCTTGATGACATTTTAGGTATAGGGAACATGGCAGAGAAGGGACAACACTGATACAAGCTTATGAGCAACTGCCAAAAACAGCGAAGTCATGAGAGAAAGCCAGTTTGGAAGCAAACACAAGTAGTTTAGTGTCAGGTCCATGGAGTTTGAAATGTTGGCAAGATATGCAAATGAGTATCTGGGTAAGGAGAACTGAACTGTGTTTCAAGCTGGGGGTTTACACCCTGACCCCAAAACCTGCCCAATAGTAGCTATGGCCTCATTAAGTCTGGGGTAAAATAGACGAGATGGAATCCAGGGTGATTAATAGAATCTTGGATTTTACTGACCTCATGGTGCTCCTGCATCACAGTCTGCTGCTCACCCCCTTTACTAGTTCATCCCTCCCCACACCTCCATCTGCTCACCAAAACAGCTTCATCTCCCAGTAAACCGCTGAGCTGTTATCAGGACACACAGGAGAACTAACCTGTAAATGTAGGCAGGCTCTGGATTCAGACTGCCAGCATCCAATCCTGAATCCTGGCCTCAGAACTGACCAGAGGCTTGCTTCAGTGTCCTCCTCTCTAAATGAGGACAACAGGAGCTCCACCGTGGGTTGCTGCAGGATAAAATGACGTAACAATGTAACACTTTGGCTGAAAAGCTAGAAAAGCCATTAGTTCTTGCAATTGCAATTATTATTACTCTTATTAGGAATTGGTTGTCCTCAGGTATCTTCTCTCCTACTGTGAACTTTGGACTTTCTGTGACATTTGGCCTCTTTCATAAATTTTCTGAAAAGTTTCAGAATGTGAGCTGCTTTGACATCTTAACACCAGAAGTATCACTTCTCCATGTCCAGCATCAACTCAGATAAATACCAACACTACAGAAGAGCTGTATATAAACTGGGTCGAAATGAACACAAAACAGTCTGAGATAAAAAGAAATGTACATCCTCACGTAGCCCTTTTTAATACCTGAGGAAAGCTATTGTGTAAAAAGCTATTAAAAACAGCTGCCTAATTGGGGATGGTGCAGCCCCCGTGTTGCTTCAGTAGGTAGCTTAGAATGCCTCCTTGTATTCTGACTAAAGGTATTCACCACCTAAAAGCCAACTGTGAAGTGACCAGAAGAATGTGGCTTTGATAATGAGTAGAGGGGTAATTATGAGTTATGAGGATGCAAATGATAGAAATATAAAAGAAAATCAAAAGGGGCTGATTCTTTAAAATCAAACACTCAATGTGGAAATAATGAAGATAAATGACAACAGCTGAGACTTGAGGACTTCTGTGTGTACTACACCCTCTTCATACATCACTCACCTAAGCATCACCATTGCCTCCAGAGATAAGAAACCCTATTATCACCCCCTGATGGCAGATGAGGTGATAGAGGATGAGACAGATTATTATTAGAGGGTCCATTACCTTGGGCAAGGATCAAAGTGAAGATTGAAACCCATGTAGGTCTAGATCTAGAGCCTGACTCACAGGGGAATAAAGAGCATGAGAATGAGTGACCAGATAAGTAGAAGGAGACCAGCCTGCAAAGGTACTAGCAAGGAGGAAAGCATCAAGAGGACAGGAGGCCACCATGCTGAGTGCCACTCCCTGATAAAGAAGGGCCCAAGCATGTCCTCCATAAACCACCCCTCCAACCTTCTCCATCCAGCTCCTGATCCCACACACCCGCTACACGATGGAGATCAACACACGGGCAAGGACCCAACTCGTCTCAGTTGGAGGAGTATTTGATAAGGTAAGGAGGTAATGGAATGTGGGGCTGCCTAACTGCTGTCACGTTCAAGATCCCAGAGCAACCTGTGTGAATGCCCTGACCCTTAAACCCAGGAGCCTGTCCCTTTATACTCATGTCTTTAAATGTGAGAACCCCACATCTGAACCTCCTGTACACTATGCTCTGTCTTCTTCCTCAAGGCCTCTCATCTCTTTTGTCCCAGGCTGTGAGCACAGGTGGAGGGGGCCATGTGCAGTTGCTCCTTCGGGCCATGGCTCAGCTGACCTACCGCTCTCTCTGTCCTCCTGACGATCTGGCTGACCGGGGTCTGCTGGGCATCCCAAGTGCCCTCTATGCCCATGATGCTTTACGGCTCTGGGAGATCATTGCTCGGTGGGTGAGAATGGGAGCTGAGAAATGACAATGAAAATGGGGCTTTGGCCTGAGGTCACCATGGGACAAAAGGAAAATGAAACAAGAAGGTCCAGACAGGATGAGCAGAGGACTCAATCCTGGGAGAGATGAGGAACAGTGAGAAGACAGCAAGTAGGGTCTGATAAGGAAGAGACTAGGATGGGGGTAGACAGCCTCGGCTGGGATAGCTGTGGATGGGGAGACTGAAGTATCTGGAGAAATCAGGGTTTTTGTCAGTTTTTGTCTAACTGTGTCCATTTTATCTATCAACCATGTATGGCAATTTCTACAAGTGACCCACATTTCATTCCTTACACTAATGTCTCAAAAGGCAAGTTTTGAAGGATCTATACTCAGGCACAGTAAGAGTGTGTTGGACAGAGGCCACAGAAAAGGATTAATCGTCAGAGGCTAGAGCCTTGTACTCTCAAGGAGCTCAGCTCCCTTCTCCTCTGGGCAGGTACGTGGAGGGGATTGTCCACCTCTTCTACCATGGGGATGATGTCGTGAGAGGGGACCCTGAGCTGCAGGCCTGGTGTCGGGAGATCACTGAGGTAGGGCTGTGCCAGGCCCAGGACCGAGGTGAGATCCCTCCCCAGAGAAGGAAGCTCCTCAGACACTCTGCCCAGAGCTCCTTGTCAGCCTTGCCTTCTGGGGACATGACCCCAACCCTTCGTCCCCCTCTCACCCTCCACACATGAAGTATCTGGATCTCATTCCCACCTCCTAAGTCTCAGGACAATCCTAGAAACTCAAAGATTATCTTCCTCAAAGACCCTGACCATCAACTTTTATGTCCCTCCCCCTTGCCTAGTCACAGGTGCCCCCACCTGCCACAGCTTGGGGCTCAGTGGGTCCAGAACCACAGCAAGTGGGGGATCTGGCCAGTCCCTACTGGGGCTCACATCTCTCCCATGGTGTCTATTTCCTGCCTGAGGATATGAATGGGAAGATTTTCCCACCAAATCCCACAATGACCCACTCTGGTTTTCCTCTCTTCTCCATTTGCTACTGTCCAGCACACACAGAGGGTCCAGGCATGCTGCACACTTTACCACAGTGCAGGGTCATTTCTAGGTGCAAACACAATACTGTACATGCTTTGGCTCAAACCTAAACTCAGTTCCCTGTCCCTTGGGGCTCACATTCCTTTTGCCAATCTGTTCTCTTCCCACCCCTGCTAGGATCTAGCCACTGACTTAAAACTTAGTCTTTAGCTTTAGCATACCCTAATCACATTTAACTGCTGGGGAAGAAATTGCCTTTCTTGAGCTCTCCTAGTTCATCCTCCTCTCTCTAGCACGCATGGACCAACCTGGACTGCTTCAAATCGTCCTTCAGTCCCTGTTCCTCACACTTCACACCAGCATCTCTGCCTCTGTAGGACACCTACAGACATTTACTGGGGAGCCATTGTGGTCAGACCCTGGAGATGCAGTGAGCAATAAACCAAAAACTGCGCTCCGGAGGGGCCTCTCCCTGTGGAATCTGAGGCTGCACCATCCCCACTCTCCCAGGACCAAACTCTCTAGGACATCTCCACACTGTTCCTTAGGTCCCACATGCCCCCAAGTCTCTACTTCCTCTGCCTGGTCATCTTTCCCCCAACTATTATCAACTACATTTGGAAAATACAACCTCCACATGTTAACTTTAACCTCCAACTAACTGCTTCTCATTCTCTCCCCCTCAGTTCTCATAGCTGACTTTTACCCAATTTTCCCAACAGACTTATAGAGGAAATATGTTAAGATTAAAAACTGTCAGAAATTAGCAGTCAGGATCCCGGGTTCAAGGTCAGCCTCTGCCTTTTCCCAACTGTGTCCATTTTATCTATAAAAGAAGAGTGATTATACTTGTTCAACTTAACTGATAGGATTATAGGGTGGCCTGGGATAATGTTTGTAGAAAGCCTCTCTTGGCTGTGACTCTAGGAATCCATGACTTCTCTTATTCCTCACCTTATAATTGGGAATAGGGGGAAACAACCCTAAATTCTTAACCATTTTTTAAGGCAGAAGATTTTGATCACTTAACCCTTTCAGCCCCAACCCTTCCATAATGACAATAATTATTTACTAAGCAGTTATATCAATATTTGATACAGTATCTCATTTAGAAGGTAAGTATCATCCACACTTTATAGGTGAAGAAACTGAGGTCAGAGAAGTTAATTGGCCTAAGGTAGCCAACTAGATTGCTTGAGCCTGAACTGAAAATCAGGTCTGATGCAAATATATTTGAATAAATGAACCAACACCCATCAATTCCAATATGCAGACATCCCAAGACATCAACCTTTATTTCCTCCTCTTGTGCTGTAGCCTCTAAATCCTGTCCCTTTCCTCCCCAGGTTTCCCTGTCTCCTTCCAGTCTCTGAAACAACTCTGCCATTTCCTTACCATGTGTGTGTTCACGTGCACAGCCCAGCATGGGGCCATCAACCAGGGCCAGGTATGGACAGCTGAAAGCCCAGGTCCCTGAAAGCAAGTGTCAGGACCTCAGGATGCCCTAAGGAGAGATACGGGTTCGAACCCTAAGTGCCAGGATCCTAGGTTGTACTTTCTTTCCCCAGCTGGACTGGTATGCCTGGGTCCCTAATGCCCCATGCACAATGCGAATGCCCCCACCCACCACCAAGGAAGATGTGACAATGGCCACAGTGATGGGCTCACTCCCTGATGTCCAACAAGCCTGTCTTCAAATGACCATCACATGGCATCTGGGTCGACGCCAGCCAGACATGGTAAGTGAGGACTCTAGGGAAAGAGAAATGATTATGGAAGGGGAACATCAGAGTGAGGGGCTAGGCTCAAGGTGCTTCAGCCTTCAAACTAGAAACTGACTGATCCTTTGTTCTTTCTTAGGTTCCTCTGGGGCATCACAAAGAAAAGTACTTCTCGGGCTCCAAGACCAAAGCTGTACTAAACCAATTCCAAACAGATCTGGAAAACTGGGAAAGGGAATTGACAGCCCGGAATGAGCAACTTGACCTTGCCTACGAATACTTAAAGCCCAGCAACATAGAGAACAGTATCACTATCTGAGCTCTATGGTGCCCCCACCTGGAGACCTTCAGCTCTCCCAAATAAATTCTCTACATCAATAATCCTACTGGCCCAGGGCAGGGTGGTGGTGGTGGGGAGAGTGAGGTGCTAGGAGGGAGGGGGAGGCAGCAAAGCTTTTCTGTAAAAGGCCAAGTAAAATTTTTATGGCTTGTAGGCCACACAGACTCTGTCACCACTCAATTCCTATTGTAGCAAATGGGACAATATGAAAATGAATGTGTTCCAATAAAACTTTACTCATGGGCAGTGAAACATAAACTTCAAGTGTCACAAAATATTCTTCTTTTGTTTTGCAACATTTAAAAATACAAAAACTAAACAAACACCCCTGTGCTTTGCTAGAGACGTGCACAGGCTGCAGGCTGAATCTGGGCCTCAGTGGCAGTGCCTGATCTGGCCTGAGGCACTGACCCTACTTGCAAACATTCAGAGAATGCTCTCGGGGGTGGGTGGGAAGATTTCTTGGAGAAATGAACTACCTCAACTAATTATCCTATCCCAGGAGCTAGGTGGCCAACTTAAAAATTCCCAATCCTGTTCTTTTGCAACTTTCCTTCCACCTCTATTCATAGACCTACTCCCAAAAGTCCTGGAATAAGAAAGATGCTCCTATAGCAGACTAAAATCTTTTGGCTTCCTTCCCCAAATAATCTCAAACAAAATAGATATGAAATTCATGTCTTAAGGCCACTTTTCCAGCCCCTTAGTACACTGGAGTCTCTACATGTATCCGAGGTTCTATGTACTCTCTCACTACCCTTTTCAGAACAACATGCACAAAATAAGTGGAAAAGTACCACAAAATTATACTAACCACTGTTTGTTTGTCGTGGGTCCAAAATGACCCCTCTCAATTATGCTTTGATCACTGTCTTCACTAGACTGGGTACAAGCTCAGAACAAAACTGTGTTCTTCAAACATGCATTTCCTTGAGTGATTATTACAAACCAGTCTCTTACCAGTGAAGTATACAAACTTTTTCTTTGGAGTGAATGACTTACTCATATTCTTAAAGTCGTGTCCCCTACCTTATTCAAAGGGTCTATAATCCGCTTCTTTAGTTTACAGTAGGGAAGCAAAGTGACGTTTTGTGTATTTCTTTCTCCAGTACATTTAGCAGGACTACGCACCTTCACAACCTACCCACAGTTTAGGCTTTTCCTGACGCCCATATTTTTCCTGGATTTGGTATCCCAAACCATTTAGTATTCCATGTTTGGTAACAAACGTCACTCAAGTATCCCCAATGCCAAGAACGCTCCGCAATTTTAAAGCGTTCTGGCCACAACAGTACGCTTGACCTCAGGAATGGTCTCTTATTTCCTTTGTACTGTGTCAGAATATCTATTTTTAAAGGTAGGGATGAGCGGAGATACAGGCGTTCTCTCTCGGCGTGAATTTCTATGTCCCACCACAGATAGATACCACCCGAAAGTACAGTATCTGAGGGGGAAAGTCGGTTCCAGTCCGCTGCTCCTAAAAGCCCACCTCCAAGGTTACCCGGAGCTCTGCAGCCTAGACGCTTTCCCCAAAAACCAGCTGCTGGGGGTTCCTCGTCATGTGATCTGCCAAACTGGATCACGTGATGCTCCGGCTCTGTCCATTCCAACCTGGGGAAGGGGGAACCAAGAAACTTTAGGCACTTGCTCTTCCAATACTCGCGCCCCGGATACTTAGGTCAATAAAGGACTCCGATGGGCTGCTTTGGTTTCAGACACCGCCTTTTACCACCAATGCCTGGAGAAGAACCAAAGTCGCTCGGTGTCCTCCGCCCGGCGCGCCCCCCCCCGCGTGAAAATTGGGCCCGAAGCCCCGCCCCGAGGCCGACCTCCAGCCTGCTGTCCCCGGCGCGAGCCCCCGAGTTCAGACGGCTTTCACCGCTCCGGCCCCTCGGGGATTCCTTTCACCGCCTTTCCACTCGGCCCAGATCTAGGCGACCCCCGACTTCCATCTTCATGGTGTCGCTTCTGTGTTGTGGGCCCAAGCTGGCCGCCTGCGGCATCGTCCTCAGCGCCTGGGGAGTGATCATGTTGGTGAGGGGCTGGCCTGCGAGAGCTGGAGAGGACCTGGGGGCCCGGTGTTGGAGGGCTGGGAGGCTAGGAGACTTAGAAAGCAGCCGCAGGCGCGGGGGATGGGGAGGAGAGAGATTAGTCTTTGGAGAACAAGACAGAACTGAGATTGAGAAATAGAGAACTAGAGTGGGGCGGGCCATGGAAGAGAGAGCTGGAGCTTGAAATGGGAGCCCGGGCTGGTAAGTTTGGTAAGAAGAAGCGCTGGGTTCCTGAGAGATGCTTAAATTGAATTTTGTTGCCGAAATGTGTAGCTGGGGCCTTGTTTGCCCAGGACTCTACCCGCCCCACTCCAGGAAGAAATAATAAATGCTGATTCCCCCTGATCCCTTCTGCCCTGTCCCGTGATAATGACGCCTCTGAAGAGGGGAATAATCCGGGGTTCCTGGGTTACTCACTATTTCTGCCCTTTTCCCAGCCAAGTCGTCTCTGTCACCACTTCAAGCCCTGTTCCAGGTGACTGAGCACGAATCTAGCAACAGCTACCTCTATTCCCAGTGCATTCTGTTAATTCCCAAACCCAGGTGTTGTGGCAACATTAGAAGTGGAAGGAGTTTAGGGAGTGACCAGCGCAGATGCCTTAAGTCAAAACGTACCCATTCCGTTTCAGATAATGCTGGGAATCTTTTTTAACGTCCATTCCGCTGTGCTAATTGAGGACGTTCCCCTCACGGACAAAGATTTTGAGTAAGTGTCAAGTGGGAGAGGCTGGGGGTAGGTGGGAGGTGGCTGAGCCTGTGGTCAGAATTCTGGGCGGGGAATTTCAGGAGGCTGGATGCTTGGGGCCCAGTGGCTAGGTCACTGGGTGCGGAGAACTGCTCTCTTTAGCATACAGTTTGTGTTGGTCTTGGTTGTCACACCTCAGCAGCCATCCTAAACCCACCACTTTAGTTGTGGCTTCTTTACGTATTTTACTTAACTTTCCTGTGCCTCTGTCTCCCTCTGCAAATGGATGCAGTAATAGAACTCACCCCACAGGGTGAAGAAGGTTGAATAAGATAATGCACGTAAAAGCAGTTAGAACCCGTCCTAGCACATAGTAAGTACTCTGTAAATGCTGACTGCTATTAATGTTTCTGACACTTCTCTGCCTAATCCCCTCCACTAGGAATGGCCCCCAGAACATATACGATCTTTACGAGCAAGTCAGCTACAACTGCTTCATCGCTGCGGGCCTTTACCTCCTCCTTGGAGGCTTCTCTTTCTGCCAAGTTCGGCTCAATAAGCGCAAGGAATATATGGTGCGTTAGAGCACGGCCGCATTTACCCTCTTCAGTCCCCTCTTCTATTTAAAGACTCTCCCCGCCCCCTACTGACCCTGAGGCTGGGGCTGGCTGTCACTGTCCCTCCAGTCCCCTCGCCTTTTCCCAAAATACAATAAAGAGAAGCTGCTCTCTTAAGCCTCGAGTCTGTGCTTGGGTTGGGAGAGGCGGGCACTGGGGGCTGGATGTCGGCCTCCAAGTAGGCAGTCCCTACCCCTCGACGGAAGTGTAGTGAAGCCGGACCGGAAGGGAGGCGGTGTCTTCCACTCCCCTCCACGAGCCCGGGCGGCCTAAGCAACCTGCTGGTGGGGCACTGAGCGGCCGAGTTCGAGCCAATCGGGTGTGGGGAGGGGCGGGACTTCCTGCGCGAGTCGGCGCGTTGGATCAGCTGGCTTTCGGTGGTCCCGGCTCCTTGGCGGCGGCGGCGGCGGCGGCGGCGTCGTCTCCGTGCCGGAGGCGCACGGACCATGACGTCAGCGTCCACAAAGGTTCGACCTCCCTTGCGGACAGCGCTCCCTGGCGGCCACGGGATGTCCCCGCCCGTCCCCCGCCAGTTCGCTCGCAACTCTTCCGCCTGGGATGGGGTTTGGTCGGCGGGAGGCAAGCGGGAATCGAGCCTGGGGTGGGGCTAGGGGTCTGGGCGGGACGGCGCGGGGCTGTGCCGCGGACCCCCATAATGCTGCCCCACCCGCAGGTCGGAGAGATCTTCTCCGCGGCGGGTGCCGCCTTCACGAAGCTCGGGGAGCTGACGATGCAGCTGCATCCCGTGGCCGACTCTTCCCCCGCGGGGTACGTGAGCCCGGCCTGGGTCGTGGACTCAGTGCGGACGCCTGGACTCGTCAATGACATGGACACTAGGGCAGGGCCAGATGTTAGCTTTAGTAGGCCTTTGTGCCTGGTATAAGTGCTTGAATGAATGACAGGTAGAACCACATACGAGGCTCTTAACCCGAACCCACAAACCATAGACCACCACCACTACCCACCCACCCCACGTCTTGGTGAATTCCCTCAGATTGCTGCAGGCTGTGTTCCGGTGTTTTGTAAGACCGCCCTACTTTTTGAATTGGTTTCAGTGGGCAGTTTACAGCAGCTATTTCACGATAACGGGAAATAGGCTTTCTTGTAATGTGGCGGTTGTTGCAATATGTGTTTGTAGGTCCCTGAGGTTCCCAAGGTATCTTGGGCTTTTTTTTTTTAAGAAGGACCTCTTTATGGGAGGGGCTCCAGGGATGGTGGTGGGAGGCTGGTTGCTGTGGAATGCATAGCCTGGGAGCTGTCTCCACACCCCTCTTCCTCCCACTTTCGCTATTCCCCTCTCCCCTCTGACAGTGCCAAGTGGACGGAGACGGAGATAGAGATGCTGAGGGCTGCTGTGAAGCGGTTTGGGGACGATCTTAATCACATCAGCTGTGTCATCAAGGAACGGACAGTGTGAGGGAGGGGTGGCTGGTAGACAAAGAGGGGGGTGGGCAGCTTTCTTCCTCCATACCCATGTTCCATCTTCCTCAGGACTCCTAGCTCAACATCTTTCCTACTTTGCTGCTAGTTTTTAGTTTTGTTAGCATCCCCTTGAGGACTGAAAGATAAAAGAATTGTCATAATTGGTCAGAAGTTACTGAAATGCTACTGTAATCAGTACCTTCCCAGAATTTGATTTTAGATTGCCTGTGATACCCCGTAATTGAATTTGGTAATGGGAGTTGCCTGATTATTTATTCAGATCTTTTGAGACTCTATTGCTGTGTTTCCAGGGATACTGTGATTCTGAACTAGCTTATCAGAATCTACCTGTGTAGATCACTGAGACTTACCTGTTTGCCTTTCACATCCATACTTCTCTCCCAAGAGAGAATTAGGACATGGGCCCTTCCCACTATTCAGTTCAGGAAATTCACTCATTATACTCATCCACCCTAAGTGAGTGAAAAGCTTCAGGAAAACGACACCCTACCAAAGGATTGGGGCCCTAACTTGGATTCTTATTCAGATTCTGAAGGGGATCCCCAGTATTCCTCCAGAGAGGCCCATTATCCCTGCCCCACCCCTCCCTTCTTCCCTCAGCCTCTCTGATGATAATTCCCTAACCTGCTCTCTTCTCTTCAGGGCTCAGATAAAGGCCACTGTGAAGCGCAAAGTATATGAAGACTCTGGTATCCCCCTTCCATCTGAGTCACCCAAGAAAGGGCTGAAGAAGGTGGCATCTGGTGTCTTGTCGCCTCCTCCAGCTGCCCCTCCACCAAGCAGCTCCAGTGTCCCTGAGGCTGGGGGTCCCCCCATAAAGAAACAGAAGGCTGGTGAGGGCTGTGGAGTTGCTGTCTAGGGGTTAAAATCCCATCTGAGGTTCAGTGAGAGAATTGGGCTTGGATCAAAGGACAGATCTCTTCCTCTCCCAGTAAAGGTTCCCAGAGAGTGGCTGGGGTGGGGTAGGTGGGAGAGTCAGGGAACCTAGAACCTAGCTTATGCCCCCTCCCAGATGTGACACTCAGTGCTCTGAACGACTCCGACGCCAACAGTGACCTGGTGGATATTGAAGGGCTAGGAGAAACTCCTCCATCCAAGAAACTCAACTTCGACCAGGGTAGGAGTCCTTCTCCTCCCACACCAGCTGAAGGGGTCGGGGAGGCAGTGTCTCGTGAATAGTAGGGGAGGGTCTTAGCAGGAATCCCCTCCCTTATTCAGGGGCTTTGGAAGAGAAGGTTCTCTCATACACAGCGCAGGTGATTGGATCAGGAAAGAGCTGGGAGCTCTGGGGAGACAGGAATTGTCTTGGAAGCATACTTGGGGCTTGCTCCATCTCGGCCGTTTTACTTCCTGTTCCAGACAGCCTGACCCTGGATTCTGGCCTTCTCGTGACCTCTGCTGATCCTCCTCTGCTGTCTCGCTGAGCCTTTCACCTCTGACCCCTCTCACTGTTTACCCTGGACCTGTGGATCGCCTGGGACTCTGAGCAAGGCCTGCATGAGAGGGGGTCAAAAGACTGCTGGGGCTGCCCCCTTGTTGTTCCTGTATAAGCATCTGCCCCAACCCCTTTGATGTGCATCTGATGGACATTTTTATACAGAAAATAATAAAGAGACTTTGCGCTCAGCTTGGTTCCTTCACTTGACATTATTTAAGTACAAGGGACCATTCCCTCTCGCCTTAGCCCCCAGGGACTCAGCCCCTCCTGGGCAGCTCTCACTACCCTGCCTGGAGCAGCTCAGCCAATATTGGCAGACTCTTCCCAGTGCCAATATTTCTGTGCTGCTAGAGCCAGGGGAGCAGGGTGTGGGGAACAAAGACTCCACTTTGCTCTCTGAAGGCAGAACTTACTCCCAGGGTCCCTAGCAGTCAGTACTCCTGAGACTGCCCTGGGGAGTTTAGAGGGGCTGTTTCCCATGCTTTCATACCTCCCTTCCCCGGATCCCCATCCCCAACCTCGCAAGAAGGCCCCAGATGTCTGTGTCGCTTTTCCAGGGTGGCCTCCTGGGCTCAGCGGTGCCTCCCCCACCCTCGCTCTAACACCACAGTGTGGTTTGGACGTGGCCACAGTGCCGTACAAACCACAGTGTGCTGCTGGGGCGGGAGCAGGACGGGTGGGTTGAGAGGAAGGGAGAATAAGACAGTGCTGGGAAGACCCTCACTACCAAGAGCAGGGAGAGAGAAGATATAAAAGGCAGCAAACATGGCCCCCAAGAATGGTTGGGGAAAACGAAACCAGGGCTAGGAGCTGGGCAGGCAACTGGAGGGAGAGGGGCCTATGGTGAGTCTCAGTATAATAACACTGGAACCATCTTCCCTCTGTAGAAACTGCCTGGGGATCCCTAGGGTGGGGTCAGAGGCGGAGAAATGGGAATGACACAGGGGGCCAACAAACTCCCGAGTCACAGGGCAGGGACCCAACGCTTCCTGTGTCCGATCCTCCCTCTCTGGGTCAGAACCCAAGAGAAAGCAAAGAGAGACAGGAGGCCAAGGACAGCAGGGTTGGAGTTGGCAATCCAGAGGTGGTGGGGCCAGAGCGTGGCAGGCAGAGGGGGGCCGGAAGTGGCCTTGGGCCTGGGCTGCCTCAAGATGGAGGCCATAGGCAGGAAATGGAGGCCGGGGGTGGGGGGGAAGGAGAGCAGCAGGGCCAGGAAGGGGCCATCTCGACCTGGGGGCCAGGTATCCAGACCCCAGCTCTGCTTCCACTCCCCATGGCCCTCCAGGACCCAAGTTCCACCCAGCACAACAGCCCCCACCACCCGCCCGCCAGGCTCAGGAGTGGACCCATCCCAAAAAGCCACGTCTCAGCTGAGACATGCCGCCCCACCCCCACCCAAGGCCTTCCCACAGCCCTTTCTCCTGTCCAGTATTTGATTTCTTAAAAGCACACCCCAGAAATCATCCAAGGGGCAAAATCCCTCCTGCAAATCAAAAGAATATCCTCTAAAACCCCCAAGTTATCCTCTCACCTCCCATCCCACCCTTTACCACCCTACCTTTCGACACACCCCCCAAAACTCTTAGCAATAAAAAAGATCTAAGATGGTAGGTGTACGCAGGCTTTTTAGGCCCTGGGGGTGCCAGACCCCTCTGACACCCTTATCTCTCCTGCATCAAATCTTGCCAAAGTCTCCTGCTCCTCATCTTACCCCCCAGAGTCCCTAAACTGAACAGCTGCCCCCCAGCTCCCATCCTTGGCAAAGCTTTTGTGGGGGTGAAACAGAAATCAAACACTTTACTAACGGCTGGGGATGTTGGGGCACCCTCTGGTCTCAGCCTTTGGTTTCCACCTGGGGGACTACACTTTAGGGCCATAAGAGAAAGCCTCTCCAATTATCCCCCCAGTTCCAAGATTGACAAAGCCCAACCCCACCCCAGCACGCACCTCCAAACCTCCCCCCCCCAACCGCCACGTCTCTCCTGAAAACAGGGGACACTTTCCTCCCCACTTACCTCAGCTACTCTCCCCTGAGATCCTGGTCCCCTATTTTGAAGGGAGAAAATTTTGGGGTGCATCCCTCACATTTGGGGTGCAGGAGAAAGGAGCCGCCCCAGTCGCATCGTTGGCCTCCTTCCTCTCGGCTGGCTCAGGGAGTGGGGAGTGCCCTAGGGAGGGGGGACCCCCAAAAGAGAGCTGAGGAGGGGGTTCCTCCACTCCCAGTCAGAATTGGGGACACCCCCCAAACCCGTCCCAGCCCATCCGTGTCCAACTCGGCGGGAGAGGCAGCTGCAATGCCCCAGTCAGATTCCCCCAACACTACATTCCTCACCCCATCTAGAGGGGTCCCGGGGCCCCCAAAAAATCCCCAAAAAATCTAGGATGTTGGCAGGACAGTCCTGGACTACCTCTCCAAATTTGGGGTCCTCAGATAGCCCCGTTTTTTCAGGAAAATTCTGTCTTTCGCCTGCCTCCCGCCAGCCCTGCTCTGTCCCGATGCCAATTTTGGAAGTCACTCCCTCCTTCCTCCTCCCCGTCTCTCCAGGCCCCCCCTGCTCGGGGGCTAGGGTCCAGGACACCTGGCTTCCATACCAGGAGGGGTACTCCTTGAAGGGCTAGGGGCCAGGAGGTCAAGCTCCTAGCCCCAGTCTTAGGGAAGCAGGAAAGCACGATCCTCCCTTCCCCTCCCCCCTGGCTGGTCTCGGTGGTGGTTCAGGAAAGCCTGGAGGATTGGAATCTGCCATTGCTGTTGCACAGGCAGTTTTTTTCCCTTGGGTTGTGGGGGTGGGCGGTAGGAGGGAGAGGGGGGAGGAGAGCCGCACAGAGCAGGGACCCAGGCGTGCAGAGCTGGCCTGGCTTGCCCCCTAGCCCCTGCTGCCGTGGGGAACCCCTCCCCCCATCTCACCCACACTCCCAGCTCTTCTTTGGCTTTCTGTTTGGGGCTCTTATCTAGAAAATCAGGGTATGAGAATCACTCCTTGTACCCAACCACCACCTCTCCTTGCCACAGTTCCAACAGCACTGACCTATTCAGGGGTGTCCACTTTACCACAAGACACCCCATTTTCTCCACCTTCTCCCAAACTGAGGTGTGCTCCCTTAAGAAATTGGGGTTCAGAGTCTAAAATCACCTTTTCTCCCTCAGACCTATTTGGACCACATAGAAATAAGAGGAAATGCATTCCTTCCCAAATTTCTCGCATCAAATCCTGGGCATATTTGGGGTTCACTAAAGATTTCTAGAATCTGGGGTGAAAAGGAGCTATAACCAAAGGACAACTAAATGCATTCCAAATTAAGTAAACTCTCTAATTCAATCTCACCTTATGATCCACCCCTCAGTTTCACCCAAATAGTTGCAAACACCCCAAAATAAGAACACCCCAAAACTTTAATTTCCCACCCTGAGCCCTCATCTTGTTTCTGCCCCTGGATAAAGCTCCTCGGCCATCTGTGCACACACAGGAATATCCCCTCCTCAAAGTAAGTTTCCACAACATTCAAATGCAAAGCTTTGCCCCCCCCCCCCCCGCCCCATGGACCCACAATCATAGAAGGCCTTCCCACACGCTCCCCGGTTCCATTATGTTCCACCGCATAATAATGAAAGACTCCAAATTAATTTCATGTCCCCCCAAATCTACTTTGATTGAGCCTTGCAACTTATGTGGCATCCCAAAACATAATGCACCCCCACATCAGCATGAAATCAGATCATCCATATACACCAATGACTATAAATCCTCATTCACTTCCCTAAGAACGCCTAGCAGGTTCTCCTAATATTCCATGATGACAATCTTCAAATTGTGGGTGTCAGAATTTCCAGAACTAAAGTAGCTTCAAAATCAGCTTCATGCCTCAGATTTACCATTTGCCCTCAAGCCTGAATGCAGTTCACAGTGCCCATAATAATCAAGCTAACTCAACGCCTCATAACAAACATGGGTACCACAATTGACCAGATAACACAAACTTAACTCCATCCTGATACCAAAGGGATCTCCGTACCAGTCAGAGATCAAAAGTAACCATCACATCAAAAGCCACCAAATGGTCCCTAGTCCTTAGTGACCCCCCAGTCCCAGCTTTTCCACAGTTTTGTGCATGCCAAAAAAAAAAGAGAGACCCTCAAATCTGAAGGGAAGGGCCCCAGGCCTGGGTATGCAACTTCCTGGGCAATGGGAGACTCCTGAGCCCAAATCCAAGTCCTGCTTTGCAGCTGGCTTCCCTTCTCCAAATGAACCTTGTTGCCTGCAAACAACATCTCCTCAAACAAAATATGATGGTTTCATCTGTGCTATCTCCCGGATCAGGGACTTAAAATTAGTTATCAGGCCTCTCCTGCCGTCTCTTCTTTCATCCTGAGAACGTCCCTGTTTTCCCTTCTCTTTGTTTACCTTATCCAACTTTCATATTCATGTTCACTAAAAACTCACCTCTAAGGCAGATTATAGCATCTAGACTAATTAGAAAGGAAAACCCTGTGCTCCCAGGGCTCAAACACCCCCCTCCCCACACACACACACACACACACACACACACATTCCTTGACCCACCCATTTCCCTTGCTCCCAAAGCCGTCGGATTTCTCACCCCGGGTAGGAACCCCAGCCTCGGAGGAAAGTCACTTCTGTCGCCTAACTCTCCCTCCCTCTGTCCAACCCTTTCTTGTTCCCTCCTAGGAGACAGAAGGACAAAATAAACCAGCGCAAAGGGGACGAGGTCGAAGGTTTCCGCCGTTCAGATGGAATTGATCCTGAGCCCCTGTCAGAGTGGACCCCCCCTCCCCCGCCCGAAGCCCGGTGAAGACGGACCAGCGAGGCGAAGCCAGTGCGCGCCCGCCCCCTCGTGGAAGGAGCCGAGCATTGCCTGCCCGAGAGCTCTGCCTGCCTGCCGCGCGGGACCCGGCGCCAGCCTCCAGCGTAGCCGACCGGCGAGTGCCCGAGGCCCCAGCGGGCTGGAACTGGGGCGGGCGAGCGGGCTTTGGGCGGGAGTCTCTCTCTCCGGGTCCCTAAAAGGATTCCGAAGCGAGTCGGGAGCGAGAGTCCGGACGCCTGGGTCTCCTGAGCGTCTCTCCGCTCCCACCCGGGACTTTCCCCACCTCCTCGAGGGGAAGCAGCTGGAGGAGCCGTCCGGTCGCAGGACAATGGAAGGAAACACACTAGAAACCATATCCGCCCTTTCCCTACCCCGCCCGGTCCGAGTCCCCCTTTGGGTAGGCCCGCTGGAGGAACCCGTCATTCACACCACCCCTCGGCTGTCTGGGACCCCCCTCTCGCCTCCCCAAACCTGGCGCCTCGTAGGACTCTCCTTTACACCCCGTAACCGTACCCTGGACAGGGGGCCTCGCTGGGTCCACTCTCCTGTAAAAGGCTCCTGGCACCCCTTCCAAAAGCCACCCCACCCATTTTCGCCGTCCCAGCTCCCCTACCCCCACAACCCAGTCACTCATATTGCCACTCTCGAGATCCCCAACCCTCTCCCCAGTTCGAATGTCCCATCCTCAGTGACCCAAGACCCCTAAGGTTACGACCATCCAGTGCTTCCGAGGCCCGCCCTGGAGCCGGAGACCCCGCCCCGGGCTCGCCATCTGGAGGGCGACAGAGGAAGGAAGGATACGGACCCAGGCGTTCACCCTACCTCCACCCCCCGCCCCCGACATCCCGGCCAGATAAAGGAGCCGAGGCCAAAAGGGGAGCGCGGCTCCACCCCCTGGAGAAGAGGAGCGGCAGCCCCTGCAGGACGGGGGAAGGACGAGAGGCCGAGGGAGCCGGACTCAGGGCCCACGAAAAGGGTTGGTTTTGGGTGATGGTAGGGAGACGGAGGCCCCAAAAGTGGATTAAGCCAGGGGCCCGGGAATAGATGGTAGTAGAATTCGTGGCTCGAGGGAGGACACTTCGATTGGGATTTGGTGTGTGGACCGCAAAGCGCCTAAGGCAGGGTCGGCACCTGAGACCGAGGACGCGGTGAAGCCGACGGGAGGGGAGTGGGGAAAGTGGGGGGGGGGGGACGCTGGAAGGGCACGAGGAGTCCAACCAGGGTCCCCACGCTCGCCATCGACCCCGTGGGCACCTTCAAATGTAGAGAAGCAACGCGAACCAATGGTGTGGCCGAGGGCAGAAAGAACAGGATGAGTTAAGGAAGGCTGCGTGAGCCGGGCCGACGCTTGGCTCTAGGTGAGCCTCAGGAGGAAGAGGCAAACTGCGGGAGGGAGGGCGTCTTAGGACCGCCTGGATCCCCTGGCACCCGCAGGCCCGGCCGCGATGGGATCCGCCGCAGCCCCGGAGCGAGCGCTGGGCTACGTCCGCGAGTTCACTCGCCACTCCTCCGACGTGCTCGGCAACCTCAACGAGCTGCGCCTGCGCGGCATCCTCACCGACGTCACGCTACTGGTTGGCGGGCAACCCCTTCGAGCACACAAGGCAGTTCTCATCGCCTGCAGGTTCGAGGGGAGCCCCTTGGGACGGAGTGGGACCAAATGGGAAAGGGGTGAAGGCATAGGGTCTTTGGGAAGAAATCTGGAGCCAAACCTGCCAGAAGCAGGAGGAGGGGCGTCCTGGGATTGGGGGCGGGGTGACAGGGGAGGAGGCGGGACTCTCTACGGGGCGTGGCTTTCTGTGGTGGTTCCCTAGCCTAGCCCCTAACATGACTGATCTGGCCTTTCTCCAGTGGCTTCTTCTATTCAATCTTCCGGGGCCGTGCAGGAGTTGGGGTGGATGTGCTCTCCCTGCCCGGGGGGCCTGAAGCCGGAGGCTTCGCTCCTCTTCTGGACTTTATGTACACTTCGCGCCTACGCCTCTCTCCTGCCACTGCACCCGCCGTTCTTGCGGCTGCCACCTATTTGCAGATGGATCATGTGGTCCAGGCATGCCACCGCTTCATTCAGGCCAGGTGAGGAGCCCACTCGGTGTTCTCCGTGGTTGAGGTGGTTGGTATCCCAGGTGTCAGGGGCAGAAGCCAAGATTAGAAAATAGCACTAATGTCCACCGCACTTTTCCCAGCTATGAACCTCTGGGCATCTCCCTGCGGCCCCTGGAGGCAGAACCCCCCACGCCCCCAACGGCCCGGCCACCAGGCAGTCCCAGGTGCTCCGAAGGGCACCCAGACCCACCTACTGAGTCTCGCAGCTGCAGTCAAGGCCTCCCCAGTCCAGGCAGCCCCGACCCCAAGGCCTGCAACTGGAAAAAATACAAGTTCATCGTGCTAAACTCTCAGGCCTCCCAAGCAGGGAGCCTGGTTGGGGAGAGGAGTTCTGGTCAACTTTGCCCCCAAGCTGGGCTCCCCAGTGGAGATGAGGCTTCCGGCAGCAGCAGTGGCAGCGAAGAAGGAACCATTCCCGGGCCCCAGAGCAGGTACAGAAATGGAACCCCAAGAATTTGTAGTGGCTAACCTCAGCCAAGAGGCAGAGAGCCATGGGGCCTGGGTGGTCCGGAGCAGGGAGTGAGTGGGTGGGTTCCAGGGACACTAGCCCACCTTAGGAAGTTGGCCAGGTGCCAGGCGTACTCAGAGTGGCGGGTCTTTAGCAGCACAATTGGATATGGCTCATTGGTCAGCATTGGCTCACTTCCAGAGGGTAGGCCTTTGGCTCCAAGTTCTCTAGCAGAGAAGCTCCTCTCCACGTAATCTCTCCTAACCTTTACTCGGCCTAGGCTCTCTCCAACTGCTGCCACTGTACAGTTCAAATGTGGGGCTCCAGTCAATACCCTCCATCTCACACCCCGGGCTCAAGAAACCACTGCATCATCTCCCTCTGGGCGGGCTCATCCACCACCAGGTAAGAGCTCCTCCTTTTACTTCCTTCTGGGCTTTCCTCCTTGTGGCTGCTCAAAGCCAGTTTGGGCCAAAAGGCCTCGGGAAAGACCTATTCCAATTACATACTGCAAATTAGAATCACCTACAGAGCTTTGAAAAATCCCATTGCTCTAGTCACACCCCATAGATCAAAATGTGTAGCCGTGAGAACCAGGCATCAGTATTTTTCAAAGCTTCAATGAGCAGTAGTGTTTGGGAACTTCTGGCCTATTCCCATCCAGGGCTGAGTGGCCAGCCCAGAGCTCAGCAGGGCCGTTCTGGCAAGGTGTCATCCAGAGCAGTGCCAGAAAAGAGAGAAACAGAAACCTCTACCTACCCGTAGGAGCCTCCACCGACCATCACTGCTATGAGGGGAGATTAGCAGAGTACCTTGGAGACAAACAGACATGGAGCCAGATCTTGGCTTCCCTTCTTGTTAACCCTGTGACCTCGAGGAAGTCAAATGAGCCCCAGAAGTCTTAACTGTAAATTGGGAAAAAGAAACCTACTGTGTGATTTGAGAATTCCCTGATGTTATTGTCATTACCCACCCCCACCTCCCCACCCCCTTCCCAGGAAGTGAATTTTTCAGCTGCCAAAACTGTGAAGCTGTGGCTGGGTGCTCATCGGGGCTGGACCCCTTGGCTCCTGGGGATGAGGACAAGCCCTACAAGTGTCAGCTCTGCCGGTCTGCCTTCCGCTACAAGGGCAACCTGGCCAGTCACCGAACGGTGCACACAGGTAGGGGAGGAACAGAGAGGAGAGGCCCCTGGCCTTCCTGCCCACAGGTGTCCTAGGGCAGAGTCCCTAACATCTCTTTCTCCCTGGCTCCAGGGGAAAAGCCCTACCACTGCTCCATCTGCGGAGCCCGCTTTAACCGGCCGGCTAACCTGAAAACGCACAGCCGCATCCATTCAGGAGAGAAGCCCTATAAGTGTGAGACGTGTGGCTCCCGCTTTGTACAGGTACAGAGCCAGTCTCAGAACGGGCTTAAAGACACCTTCGCAAGCGGACAGAGTGGGCCCTTTGGGGAGGGTTCTTTCTGTCTTTCCCAGAGGCCTAGTCTGAGGTCACCTCCCCTCCCAGGTAGCACATCTGCGCGCGCACGTGCTGATCCACACCGGGGAGAAGCCCTATCCTTGCCCCACGTGCGGGACTCGCTTCCGTCACCTACAGACCCTCAAAAGCCATGTTCGCATCCACACGGGGGAGAAGCCTTACCACGTGAGTACCTGGCCCAAAGCCTTACACTTAACCTTCCGTTTCCCTGGGAGCTGGGCTCCGAGAGGAGCAGGGTGGGAGGAGAGGGCGGCGCGGGCGGGGGGGGGGGGGGGCGCCTAGAACTCTTCCAACTGGGTGGAGTCCTGGAAGAGTCCATGTGTGCAGCGGGGGGGGGGGGGGGGGGGGCTAGGGTAGGCATGTGAGTAAGGGGCAAAGATGGGGGTAGGGATGGGCAGATACAGAAGTTAGGCTCCTTGGCTGGACACTGGCTCCTGAAGAGGAACTAGGGAGTGGAAAATCCTTTGCTCAAGAGGGGGAGTCATCTCCTTGGCCTCTCCCTGAGGATTTGGGAGGACATGAGGACTGAAGAGCTTCTCCTGGCCTAAGAGCTAACAGTTCTCCCTCGCTCAGCACCTAAAAGGTGCTTGCGAATGGGGAGGGACCTGACCCGGCTCTCTCCCTCCCCACCCCACAGTGCGACCCCTGTGGCCTGCATTTCCGGCACAAGAGTCAACTGAGGCTGCATCTGCGCCAGAAACACGGAGCTGCTACCAATACCAAAGTGCACTACCACATTCTGGGGGGGCCCTAGCTGAGCCACGGCCCAGGCCCCAGTCACTTTCTGGAAGCCAGGAAAGCTGCTGGCCTGCACCTGGCTTCTCTGTCAGATTTGGGCATGGAGGCGTGCAAGGCCCCTCCATTCTCAGAAACTGCCACCACCTTCATTTCTCACTGGGGAGAGCAGGGGTGGCAGGTCACGATTTGATCTGCCTCTGTTTTGCTGGTCAAAACCTCTTCCCCACAATCAATTGTTTCTGAGGAGAGAGCAAGCTAGGAACTGGGGAGGGAAAAGGCTAGAGGCCTGGTTTTCTTAAGCGAACAGTCCTCTACCCTGCATTCCCCATCTCATTCGGTTTCTCTGTAAATATAAGTTATTGAGGCCTTTGGGTGGCACCCGGGCCTTCATTCTATTGCATTTTTTAGCTCCCCCTTCCTAGTGCGATCAGTGACCTGAAACACAGAATGTGAGGTCACAGCTCTGCTGGCAGAGATTAGCACTTGGCTTGAGTGTTTTATGTTATTGTTGCCACAACTTCTAACTTTAGAATTGTTCTTTCTCCTATTTGTTTGCTTATTGGTTTGTTTAAAGTAGAGAAAGGGGCTCTCTGTGTCCTGCCCCTCCGATTCTAGGTCTGGAACCTTTATTTGTCCTGGGGCAGCTCTGGCAACATGTGGGTTTGTGGAATTGGGTCAGGAACCCTCTCTGGATTCGGGATATTCTAGGTTCTCTAGCAGGCTAGAACTGGATAGCCGTTTCTCTGCTCTTCAAGGGTTATGGGACCTTTAAAGTGAGCCTGAAATGCAGGTAATAAATGCCTCCTGAGGGCTGTGGGTGTGGGGCTTTGTCAGTCTTGGAACTGGGAGGATGATTGGAGAGGCTTTTTCTTATACCCCTAACTGTCCCATTCACCTGCTCACCGAGGTTTGCCTCCGCTGCGTCTGTCATGACAGAGCTCCCAACCCTCCCACTAGGGCCTGTTGTCAGCACTGAGTTCTGAAATTCCTTATTAGAGATGATGCCGCCTTTTCTGACTCTGCCCAATCTCTAAGAATGTTATGACCTACGGGAGAGTTATGAAACTCTTTATCTTAACTAAACATGTCATGACCAGTCCTTTAATGCCAAGGCATCTGGGTTTGAATGTCCCTTGGGGTTCTCACTACCTGAGACAAACTCCTGCTTCCTTCAGTGGGTTTTTGGACATGTTCTGGCAAGTGTCCAGATTCCAGAAACTTCTTTGCCTCTAGAAGCCACAGGTGCTTGGTAGCTTTTTTACCTTAGGAAAGCTGGGTCTGTGACCTGGTCTTCCCATCACTGTATTCCTGTCCGGAACCAGTGAATGCACTGGGACCTTCCACAGGGAGAGTAAAGGGGCTGAGTTCCATTTGGGGTTTGATATAGATTGGGGTTATGATTGGGATTACTGTTGGGGTTAGAGGTTGAGAAGATTTAAAAGGTCGATTGACTAACTGATGGACCTTCTAGTGGACCAAGTATCCAGGTAGAATTAAGAGGCTGGTTGAGGGGTGCAGTTTCTGGTATAGGCCAAGGAGGTAGAAAGTTAGGAATGGGGTTTGCCTCTTGGCAGAAGGTCTGGAATGTTAGATGATGCTCTGAAGCTTTGACTTACAGAGCCACCCCTTTTGCCATGGAGCCTATTTGATTATGGAACATGGGGAAGAGGGGAAGAAGAACTTTGTGTGGGGTAGAGCTTCCTCAAGATAGGTTAGTACTAGTGGTTATCATTTGGAAACTGGTGAGAAAGCTTCTCTTTACCCTCTTACTCCCCACTTCAGACTTGCAGAAAGAGAACAGAAGAGAGATGTGAGGAGGAACCATGATTTTTATTTTTTTAGCAGACTGGGCAGGTGGAGAGTGCCTAGAGGTGGAGATGTTAGATCTTGCAAGATCAGAATCATGGAATAAAGAAGCTTCTTATGTTGCCTGCTGTGTCCTGGGGTTCTAGCCTAAAGAGACTGGGGACTGCATAAAGCTGGGGAAAGAGGGTTCTCCCCTCCTGGGTATCATCTTGCAATTTTGTGCTCATTCCACCAGACATTTCAAATGGACCATGTTCTCCCCTGCCCTGCCCTGCCCTTGCCTTCTGGCTCATGGTGCAGGAACCAGTGACTTCATGAAGTGCTCCGGAGCCACCTGCATCCTGCAGCTCTGAAGTCACTTCCTGCCTGAAGTGTGGAGGCGGCAGGGAGAAACCAGGAAGCCACTAGTAATACCAAGACACTGGGGGAATGCATCTGTGCTGGGACACCCCTAGCACCACTGGTACCACCAAAAAAAAAAAAAATGGATAGGGTTTGGGTCCCCTGAGGACAACAGGGGCTGGAGGTAGCAGTGAGAAGGCTGTGTGGCCCTCCCCCAGCAATGGTGTCTTGGAACTTATCCACTGCCCAGCATATGCTTCTCTCCCACCCTGACCCCTGTCCTATGTGTGTTCTGGGTGCACAGCTCTGTTCTGGCCTGTGCGTAGAAGGTCACTAATTCTGAGAAGTTACCTTCCTTTTGGACTTAAATTACTCATCTGTGAAATAAGTCTATTAACATGGTCTCTGCAGCTGCTTCCAACATTTACAGTTTGTAGTTGTGTTTTTCAGTCTTTTTAAACCCATGACCTGGATTATTTTATTAAAAAGCAAAAAGTGAAACTTAGAAACTAAAACCTCTCTTCTCCCACTACAGTTTATTTCCTGTTGAAAATGAGATCAGCTAATAGTCTTGCTACATGTCAGGCCCTCAACTAAGCATTTTAGTGCATAGTCTTTCTAATTCAACTCCCCTTCTAGCCCTAAAAAAGTAGATGCTGTTATTATCCCCAATTTACAGGTAGGGTAAACAAGAGAGTCAATATCTTGGTTGGCCAAGTTAATATGTGATGAAGCTGAGGTTGGAACTATGATTCTACAGGCTGCACTCTTTAACTACTAGGTTATATCCTCACACCAATTTCTATATCATTGGCACAGTCTTCCACCAGCCAAAATTCTGACTCTGCTTACAAAAAAAAAAAAGTTTTGGGAGTAGGACTTTTTATTTCACACATATAAAATTATAAGGCTCAATATGCTTTTTAAAATTACACAGCCTCCCTCCCTCCCCATTCCCCACTTGTCTGGGTATAAATCTTTTGAGTCCAAGTTTCAAGGGAGGGTCCTGGGGAGCTTGGATTACAGTGAAGAAACAGGAAGCCAAGACATTCGTGCTCTAGGAGGTGGAGAGGCTGGCTTGGAGGGGCAGATTGCTCCCGTGGTCCTGGCTTGTCTGTTTAGAGAATCGTGACATGAAAAACCGTGGTTAGGAAATGGTTTTACTAGAGGGGCAGAAGAAAGTCCTCTAGCCCCGCTGAAGAAAGGGTAGGTGATGCTGGCAGGCTAGCCCTTCCTCTCCCCAGTTATTTTTGGTCTCTGTGACCTGTAGGTTTCCTGTTAGTGGGAACAAGTGACACTACAGAAATGAACGCCAGGAGTCCAACAACCTATTCCCCTTGTCTCCTTCTTTGGCTCCGGAACCCCTCAGAGCTCCTGGTATCTAGATTCTAGTGACCCGAGGAGCTCGGAGCATTTTATTTTAATCTCATCGCATAATCCCATCGCTGGCCACCAGGCCTTGCAACTCCTGGGCTCCTCATTAAGCAAGGGGTTGTTTTCCTCTCCTGAACCAGTTCACCCACCACCCACTATGCACTCCTCACATGCGGGTCTGGGTGCTGAGATCTGGACGAACTGGCCTGCTAGGTGGACAAGAGGCAGAAGCAGCCTCCTGGTAGGTCCCTGCGTCACCTGGGGCCCATCTCATTGACCTCCTAAAGCTCCCTCTTTACGCATGCTCCCACTCGGGGCCGCGACCCCGAACAAAGCTCTAAAGCCCGCCCTGCCCTCCTGGCTCCGCCCCGCCCAGGAGTCCCGCGAGCGAGGATGTTGGCCTTTGCCAGGCTGGCCTGATGCTGACACTTGCAATGATAAAATAGATAATCCACTCGGAGAATGGTGTGCCTCAAGGGGAGAGCCCGAACCCAGCGCCGCTTCCTGGCTCCTCCACGGAACGCGGCCCCCGCCCGCCCAGGCCTGAATTCTCGGCTGGCGGCCCGCGCAGCCACGCCCCTGGGCGCTAATCTCCCGGGGAAGCACCAGCCGGTTCTCTCAACACCAGCGCTCCCGCCGGGTGGAAGGCGCAGGCGCCTAACGCAGCCTCTCTGCAGCTAGCTCGCGAGCCCTCGTCAGTACCTTCCTCTTTGCCACCCTTTCCTGCCCCCGCGTGGCAGGGGGCGGCCCGGCCGGCCGGCGGGGCTGGCTGCGTTGGAGCGTCCCGAGCCTGATTCTCACGAGGGCTTTCGGGGCGGCAGCTCGGTTACCTCCCACATGGCGCGTAGGACCGAGCCCCCAGACGGGGGCTGGGGATGGATGGTGGTGCTCTCAGCGTTCTTCCAATCTGCGCTGGTATTCGGGGTGCTCCGCTCCTTCAGCGTCTTCTTCGTGGAGTTCGTGGCGGCGTTTGACGAGCCGGCAGCGCGCGTCTCCTGGATCGCCTCCATAGGCATCGCGGTGCAGCAGTTTGGGAGTGAGTGCTGCGGCTGGGGCCGGTGTCCTAAGACCCTCGGAAAGGAGAGGGAATGCGGGGACTGTAAGGGAGGAGGGTGGAGATGCTGGAGAAGGATGCCTCAGGTCTTCTCACAGAACTCCTTCCTCTTCCCCAGGCCCTGTGGGCAGTGCCCTGAGCACGAAGTTCGGGCCAAGGCCAGTGGTGATGGCTGGGGGCATCTTGGCAGCGCTGGGGATGCTGCTGGCCTCCTTTGCTACCTCCTTGACCCACCTGTACCTGAGTATTGGGCTGCTCTCAGGTGAGACCCTGAGTAGGGCAGGAAAGTCAAATGCCTGAGACTTTGGACTCTGGACTATCACCTTCCTCCTAATCTTTCCAAAAGACTTCAGAAGCTGAGAGAAAGTTTTGAATAACACCTGTGCCCCGAAGGGAATTTAGAGGGATGACTCATTTAATAAACTTGGTGAGGCTGTTTAGACTTTCAGAGATAATGAGTCCACAGTATGTAAGCCGGGAGCTAGTAGGGCTGGAGTGCAAAAGGAAGAATTACATAGTATATAGTTGTGCCAGGCACTGTGACTGTAAAATAGATATCTAGCCTGTTTACAGTTTTTTATATAGTTAGGAGCTCCTATATTGGGTGCATATATGTTTACCAGGGTTATAGTCTCTTGTGGGATCGATCCCTTGAGTATTATGTAGTGACCTTTGTTGTCTCTTGTGATGGCCTTCTCTATCCTATTTACAGATGAAGCAAGGCTTCAGAAGCTTATGAAACTTGGCAAATAAAGATCACACAGCCAGAAAGTGTAGGGCCTGGGTACAACTCCAAAATTCTGTGCTCGTTACTTTAAAAACATTATCTCTAGGTCTCTGCAGTCCCATAAAGTATATTACACCCATTTTGCAGATGAGGGGATTGAGGCTGGGAGATTAAGTAAAGTCATACAGCTAGATAGTATCACAGCTAGGATTGTAACCAGACCTGTGCTACATTCTGCTGCTGGGCAGTATTGGGATTACTGGGTGCCCTGAACTCCCAAAGAGTCCCAAAACCACCATTTTTAAAAAAACATTTTATGAAGGAAGGGAGAGGGAGAGAGAGATAGAAACATCAATGATGAGTGAGAATCATTGATTGGCTACCTCCTGCACGCCCCCTACTGGGGACTGCGCCCACAACCCGGGCATGTGCCCTTGGCCAGAATCGAACCTGGGAAACTTTAGTCTGCAGGCCGACACTCTATCCACTGAGCCATACCAGCTAGGGCCACCATTTCTTATTCTTTTCTTTTTTCTTTCTCTTTATTCTTCTTCTTTTTTTTTTTTTACAGGTTCTGGGTGGGCCTTGACCTTCACACCAACACTTGCCTGCCTGTCTCGTTACTTCTCTCGCCTGCGATCCCTGGCCATGGGGTTGGCACTGACTGGCGTGGGCCTCTCCTCCTTTGCCTTTGCCCCACTCTTCCAATGGCTGCTCAGCTACTATGCCTGGCGGGGCACCCTACTGTTGGTGTCAGCCATCTCTCTCCATCTGGTGGCCTGTGGTGCTCTCCTCCGCCCACTCTCCCTGACTGAGGACCCTGCTGTGGGTGGCCCTGGGGCCCAACTCACCTCCCTCCTCCATTATGGTCCCTTCCTCCGTTACACTGTTGCCCTCACCCTGATCAACACTGGCTACTTCATTCCTTATGTGCATCTGGTGGCCCATCTCCAGGACCTGGATTGGGATCCATTGCCTGCTGCCTTCCTACTCTCGGTGATTGCTATTTCTGATCTTGTGGGGCGTGTGGTTTCTGGGTGGCTAGGGGATATAGTCCCAGGGCCTGTGGCACGACTCCTGATGCTCTGGACCACCCTGACTGGGGTGTCATTGGCCCTGTTCCCCATGGCTCAGGCTCCCACAGCCCTGGTGGCTCTGGCCGTGGCCTATGGCTTTACATCAGGGGCCCTAACCCCAGTGGCCTTCTCCATGCTGCCTGAACTGGTGGGGACTGGAAGGATATACTGTGGCCTGGGACTGGTGCAGATGGTGGAAAGCATCGGGGGACTGCTGGGGGCTCCTCTGTCAGGTAAGGGGAATGGGGTTTCCAGATGGCCAGAGATGCCATGTCATACCATTCAGGGAGGGGACTATTCACATTATAGTGGATGTAAATATTGCCCATTACATGGTATGGTATACTACATGGCCTGAATAACCAATCATAGCAGAAGTGGGTCCATGAGACAAAGAAATTGGGGCTGTGGAAAAACTAAAATGAGCTATGTGGAGCCCTTGGTAGGATACCTGTAGCTTGGATTTTCAGATTTGGCTGGACCTGGCAAGACATAACATGCCCTTACCCTTGGCCCATTTGGCCCCAGCTCAGATGTCTGAGCCATGTGGTCAAAGTTCTCCAGCCCTCAGATGCCAGAACCTTCAGACCCTTTTACATTTTCCTCTTAACTACTAACTGTTAGATGACAGGGCCACAGTTGCCAGAAAGAAAGACACAGGTGTGCCTGACTCTATCTGGGTCCCCAAAATCCCCACTGGCTGATATGGAGAGCCTTTCTGAAGGCAGGAAGGTGATGGGCATTACCTTTGAAGCCCCTTGGAAAACCAGAGTTCTCAAGCACATCTGATCCCACCTTGGGAGTTCTAACTCTTCCAAGATGGCAGATTAAAGATTATTTTCCTCCTTCCACCCAAAAATATGTCTGAGCCATCAGTCCCAGGAAACAGATCACCCATGTGTATTCTTTTTCTCTCTTGGGTGTAGGCTACCTCCGGGATGTGACAGGCAACTACACAGCTTCTTTTGTGGTGGCGGGGGCCTTCCTTCTTGCAGGGAGTGGAGTTCTCATCACTCTGCCCCACTTCTTCTGCATCTCAGCTCCTACCTCCAAGCCCCAGGACCTTGTTACAGAGGCGCTGGATACCAAAGTCCCCCTGCAAAGGAAGGGCTGGGAGAGGACTGAACTCCAAAAAGACCCAGAAAGCCAGAGATTGGCAGTGCCAGGTCTTCTACCCCTTATTGGTGCCCAGAGGACCACAGTGCCTTCAGCATCTTGATCTGTCTTCCACCACAGCAGGCCCAGGGCTCCTGTGATGTGTGTGCCAACTCCTAGTATCTTGTTGAGGACTCCTATCTCTTCTTGGCTTCCACAACCATTTCTGCAGGATCCAAGAGTTCAGCCTGCTCCAGTGAGCTGGGAATCAACTGTGAAAATCAAAGGCCAAGAGACTTACTATGGTTTACAAGTGATCGATCTCTAGTGTTGCCTACTAAGCTTCTTCTCTGAAGACAGATGTTTGGGGATGAGGGATGCCCTGTTGAGAAAAAACTGAATAAGAAAACTGGATAATAATCAGAAACTCAGAAAGAACTGGAGCCCATATGCTTGGGTTGGTTGAGTGGGGTCATGGCTGGGGGGTAAAGGGGAGGTGTCCAGAAGCTCTGGAGACTCCGAGCATCGTAACCCTGGACTCTGCTCTCTGGACCACAGTTCCTTCCACTTGCCCACTGACCTCCCTCTTTCCCACTAGCCCCTGAGACTTAAAAGAGAAATTAAGAAAATGGTGGAGACATGGTAGGGGAGGGGGCGGTTTGGTTGGGAGAGCTGAAGCTGAGAGAGCCTAAGCCTGGGTCTAGGATTCTTGTATTCACCTCAGGCCAATAGAAGGAGATTGAGATATGGGAAGAGTTTTGAGTAAAGGAAACGAGGGTGGGGCAGACAGCACCCATGAGCCTCCCTCTCTCTCAAACAACTTGAAGCTGGCAGGCAGACAACTTCTCAAAGATGCCCTGTTATAATGGCAACAATGTGGGCAAAGAGAAATGGACTGACTAGACAGAAATACCTTCCTCTCTCCCATGGCTTAGTGGGATCCTGTTCCTTCCAAGCGGCCTTTTGAATGTCTTAAGTAGAAAGTTTTCAGCGTCCTAGATGGGCTAACAATTGGAGCTTGCAGAAACATTGGAAATTTTTTTATTGAGGAAGGGGCTCAAACCCAAAGAAGATGGTCAACAGGAGGTGTCTGCAGTGGCATGAGGGCCTCCTGGGGACAGCAGGGCCACCTGAGGAGCTGGGAGCAGCTCCCCCCTCTCAGGGGGCGAGGTGGCTGGACGTGAAGCCGGACTGCAGGAGGGCAGCGCCCCAGGCAGCCCCATATAGATGGAGCTGCCTGAGAGGACGAAGGAGCCACACACGAGGAAGGAGGCTGTGAAGTCTCCGGTCTCATCCCTTAGGAAGCCTGAGAGGAAGGGGAAAGGAGTTTAGAGGCCTCGGACCCCAGGAGGGGGGCGGCGGGAATCTGCTGGCTCAGTCAGGCCCTTACCTGACAGCGGAGGGCCCAGAAGCCCCCCGAGGCTCATCAGCAGCATCACCAGACCCGTGGCCTGTACTACACCTCCGATGCCCACAAGCCCAGGGAGCACCCCGAACACCAGCGGGGCGTAACTGCCTGCGCTCAGCCCGTAGGCCCCAGCCGCAGCCAGCAGGGAGCCCCCCCAGGCCTCCTCGCTCCCTACCACCGGCACTAGCCCCACGGCCAGCAGCCCCAGCCCTGTCAGAGCCCCGAACACCGCCAGCAGCCGCGAGAGGGGCACCCAGCCCTGGTCCGCCACCCACCCGCAGACCAGCCGGGCGCCCGCATCCGCCACCGCGGCCACTGCCACCACCAGCGCTGCCCTGTACCCCCCGAGGCCCTGGTCTAAAGCGTGAGGGGCCAGATGCACGTAGGGGACAAAGTACCCGCCCCCAACCATGGCTGTGCCCAGAGCAAACACCAAGAAGGCTGGGCGTGTGAAGAGACCCAGGCCTAGGGCAGCGAAGAGCCCCCGGGGTGGGGCAGGAGGGTCGCCGGGGAGCTCCAGGGGCCTCAGCAGGGCACCACAAGGGGTGAGGTGGAGGGTGATGGCGCCCAGGAGGAGCAGGGCCCCCCGCCAGCCAAAAGTATCCAGGAGGAGCTGCAAGGCTGGCGCCAGGAGCAGCGAGGAGGCTCCGTTGCCTGTCAGTGCCAGCCCCACGGCCAAGACTCGCCGGCGGGAGAAGTAGCGGGAGAGGGTCCCCAGGGCAGGGGCAAACACCAGGGCCCAGCCGGAGCCTGCAAACGCATAGTACTGGGGTCACCGTTAGGTATGCAAATGTTGAATAACTGTGTTGTATACCTGAAACTAATATGTTGTATGTTAGCCATGTTTTATTAAAAATAAAGTCACTTAAGTGTTTAAAAGATAAAAGACTGGGTGAGGACAGGGGCCTGGGATGCCTGGCCCAGCAATCCCAGCCCTGCTCTTGGGAGGACACCCACCACCATCACCACCGCATAGCTGGCCTCCGGCCCCCAACAAGCTCCTGTCTCCCCCACTACCCCTGAAGGACCGAAGTATCGTCCCCCCTCACCAGCGAGGACGCCCAGGCCAAGGTAGAGGTGCAGCAGACTTCCCGAGAAAGCCGAGAAGAGGAAGCCGAGCGAGGTGAGGATGCCCCCAATCATCACTACGGGGCGCGCCCCCCAGCGGGTGCTCAGGGCGCTGCCCACTGGACCTAGAAGGAGGCGGAGTCTAAGGAAGACACGCCCTAACCCTCAACTCCAACACTTCTCATTGGCTGTTTGCCGGGCCTAACGCTCCTCCCCCAGCCTAATAGCTCCTCCTCTTAATCTCAACCCACTCTGTTCTGGAACTTGGTGCCACCTGCCGTCCTTTCTCAGGTTATCTGGCAAGCAGGTGGGTACCCGACCACTACACTCACGGCCCCTCCATCCCGGTTCCTGCCCCCCACCTCGGGGTGAGGGGGGCCTCACTGGCTGCCTGCTGCACGGCCAGGGCCAGGGCGCTGACCCACGCTGTGTCCTGAGAGGTTCGGTCAAAGTGCTCAGCGATATCAGGGAGGGCGAGGCCCAGGGACCGTAACAGCCCGTAGGAGAGCCCATTCACCAGGAAGGCCGCGGCGGCCACCATCCAGCCCCAGCCCCCATCCGGGGTTCCGTCCAGGGTTCCGGCAGGCTTGGGGGTCATCACAGTCTGGGGGAGAAAGGAACACGTGGAGTGAAGTCTCCATGTCTGTGCTTCCTCTAGGGACCTGAGATCCAGCTCCTGGCTGCTTTTTTTTTGCGGGGGTGGGGGAGGTGTCACCCGGAGCACGACAGGGAGGGACAAGAGGGGGCGGGGGTTGGGCCTAGGGATGCAACTCCTGGGTCGGCGAGTTACCCGCGAGATACCCGAACGGGTGACAGGGGATATTCCTGGAATTCCCCCTTCCCCCACACCCCCTACTCCTTACCCGACCCCTCCGGGTGATGGGGGAAAGGGTGAAGAATGGCTCGATCTGGTTTCTTCCCGCTTCTGAGGCGGGCGAGGGGTACCGAGGAGCCGAGAGGAGCGAGTGCGGAGATGGAGCCCCACTTGGACAGGCTCTCGGTAAACAGAGATCACCGCGGGGCCTGAGCCACCTGGGATGCTGTGTTGGGGAGGCACGGGAGGCGGCGAGGGGGGGTGGGAGGGGGGCGTGCAGCAGAGACAGCCAATCAGCGAGCCCAGGGTGAGGCCAGACACTGAGTCCCACAGGGATTAAGTTTTACACGCGCGCGCGCGCGCACACACACACACCCCAAGCTCAGGAAAAGGGAGCAGCCAGGAATGAATGCCACGCACCTGCCCAGAGTCAAGCACCTGCTGCCGGCTGCGCACCGAGGAGATACGCGACTGCAATCCCCTGCAAGCTCAAGATAAGTGGCAATGGACTGAAACAGGGGCAGTTCCTCCACGGTCTGAGGGATGAGTAGAAAACGTTGCTGGAAGACCAGTAAATCTTGGATATCAAATCACAGACCTCCACTGAGTGCTTGTTGTGTGCCCAACAATAATATGCACTCAAGGACTTAGGGGAGGAAGAAGGACTCCCTTATTCTGAGGAGCTATGATGTGCCAGGCACTCTTCACACATGTCATCCTTTCATCCTCACAATAACCCTGTGAAGATGGTGTCATGTTCACTTTACAGGTGAAGTCACTGGACCTTCCAGAGATTAGGTGGCTTGCCCAAACCACACAGCTAAAAGATGGTGGAAATATCTATTTAAATTTTGGGGCTGTCCAACGGTGGGACCATACAAGGAGAATAGCCCTGGCTGGTTTGGTTCAGTGGTTCAAGTGTCGGCCCCAGACAGAAGGATCCTGGGTTCGATTCCATTCAAAGGCATATACCTCGTTTGCAGGCTCAATCCCCAGCCCAGGTCGGTCGCATGTGGGAGGCAACCAATCCATGTGTCTCTCTCACATCGATGTTTCTCTTTCTGCGACTCTCCCCTCCCTTCCAATCTGTCTAAAATTCAATGGGGAAAAATATCCTCAGGTGAGGATTAACCAGAAGAATAGACCTAGGACTGAAGCAGAATCTGCCATAGTGGAGGGGAATGGCCTGGAGACAGTTTGATGCCAAACTGGCCTGGAAAGGCAGCCTTTTCATGGCCAGAGAATTTATGATTCTAAGATAGGGGGCACTGGAAGAATAGAAAGGATCTTTGCCATCAGAATCGCTAAAGATTAGAGATTAGAATTTTAAAAACAAAGTAAGAAATCTGAGAAGTGAACCCTGGTATTGATTTTTTTAATTAAAATTTTTAAAATTTATTTACTGAGTTGAGAGAAAGAAAGAGAGAGATTGAAAGATTGACTTGTTCCACTTATTTATGCATTCACTGGTTGATTCGTGTATGTGGCCTGTCCAGGGATCAAAACTGCAACCTTGGTGTATCAGGACAATGCTTTAACCAACTGATCTACCTGGCCAGGGCTCAGGTACTGATTTATTAAAACCTTTATTAATTGTACCCTTTAAAATTTATTTATTTATTTTTAATTAGATTACTATTTGTGTAATTTGGGCAATTCTAAGCAACGTGTAGGGTTTTTTCATTTCATCAAAAGTACATATATTCTTTACATTTAACATTATTTTGTATTAGTTTCATGTATACAGTATAGTGGTTAGATAACCAGATACTTTTTTAAAAATTGATTTGAGAGAGAGAGAGGAAGGGAGAGAGAGATTTATTGTTCCACTTATTTATGCATTCATTGGGTGCTTCTTGTATGTGCCCTAATTAGGTATCAAACCTGCAACCTTGGCATATTGGGACAACACTCTAACCAACTGAGCTACCCGGTCAGGGCAAAAATTGTATACTTTATGATGTGTTCTCCTGATATTTCCAGTACCCACGTGGCACCATGCAAAGTACAGTATTATTGACTATATTCCCTATGCTGTACTTTACATCCCCATGAGTATTCTGTAACTACACCTTTTTCACCCAGTCCCCCAACACTCCCTCCTCTCTGGCACCCATCAGACTCTGTACCTATGAGTCTGTTTCTGTTTTGTATGTTTGTTTATATTCTTTATATTGGCCTAGTAATATTCCATTCTATTATATGTACCACAGCTTTTAAAAAAATGTATTGGGGTGACATTGGTTCACAAAACCATACACTTCTCTTTGGAGAAGTGTCTATTCAGGTCTTTTGCTAACTTTTAATTGGATCGTTTGTTTTCTTGGTGTTGAGTTGCATGAGTTCTTTATAACTTTTAGATATTAACACCTTATCAGATGTATCATTGGGGCTATGTTCTCCATTCAGTAACTGTCTTTTCATTTTGTTGATGATTTCCTTTGCTATGCAAAACTTTTTAGTAAAAGCATCCTTTTTACATTAGAATGAAGGTCGCCATTGCTATACTTCAGCTATTTAAATCAGAGATGTGTTCTTTGGTTTCATTCTTAAACAATATCAGAAAATTAATTAAGTTACTGTTTGGAGCATGTTCCTCCCAAAAACCACATGATGGCAGTATTTCCTAATTGCTGAAAAGTATCGGCAACTAAAGAAAAAACAAACAGCTTCTTAAGTAGTGAAACTGTAAACCTAACAAATACAGCATGACCTTTGATGGCTCTCCACTGCCTACAGGAGGAAAAGAATCAAATTTCTCTTCTTTGGGTATAAGGCCTTTCACAACCAAAAGCAGACCCAGAATACTTTTCCATTCCATTACCCTCTCCTTTCTCACACTCCCTTCCATCTGCCAGACTGCTCACCCTCACCATGGACATGCCTGTCTTTTTCTCCCTCCTGAATGTTTGCCTATGTCATGCCCTCTGCTTGTCCTGGGTGGGGCACAGAGTCCTTGAAAGTTTAAGGTCCTGCCAAATACAACCTAGAAAAGTGGCCTCACTGGTTTTCCTAGCCTGGGGTTGTGGTTGTGAAAGGCACCTGGGAGGCGGAGCCAGCAGATCCTCAGCCACCAGGAGGGCAGGGAGCCCACTCCTGAGATGGGTGGTGAGGATTCTGTCCCAAGCTGAACGTAGTCCCCGGAAACAAACCTCTCACGCTCCATGGTGAAGTGAAAATGCAAGGCAGTCAAAGAGAAGCCTGAGCCCTCTGGGTCTGGGAGTTCTATAGGGTTATGCTGAGCGCCTTCAAAGGATACTTCCAAACACAGAGGACGTCCCAGAGCCTGGACCTGGGGTGATTGGTTGTGAAAAAGCACATTCCTCTTCTACCTCATGTCCCCTACATTCTCAGCCAAAATTACTCTCACTATACTTTTACTCATTGCGCTAATGTAGCATTGAGGTTAGGAGAATAGATTTCCAAGCTACACTTCCTTAGCTTGAATCCCATCTCAGCCACTTATTAGCTGTATGATTGTGAGCAAGTTACTCAATCTCTCTGTGCCTTAGTTTTCTTATCTCTAAAATGGGAATAGTAATAGTAGCTACATGATAGGGTTTTTATGAAGATTAAATGAGTCACTAAGTATACATGTATAAAAAAGAGCCTAAAGTGGTGCCTGGAACATGACTTGTGTCTGCCCATATTGCTGCTGTTGTGACTTGGAGGAACCTGACTCGACCCTTCAAGCACCACCGTGATTTTGCCACCTGGCTATATCTTCATGCTTCAAGGTCAAAGAAACTCATTGGCCTGGTGAGTTCTCAGTAGAACTACACTAGTTATAAGATGTGAATGGCTACAAAAAGAGGTTAAATGGAATTTTTTTTTCTATGTGGTGAGTGGTTTTCTTAGCATTTCCAAAAGTTTATAAGAAAATGCTGGTCTCCCTATATTGACTCTAAAAATAAAAGAGAAGAAAGGAATCTAAGTAAGTTTTGTTCATTTGTTCGTACAAAATATTTATAGATACCTACCATGCCAGATGCTATGCTAGGGATACAAATATGAATGATACAGTCTCTCCCCTCCAAGCTCTCACAATCAAATTAGAGGAAAAAAGTGAAATAAAGAAATCTCAACACTAGGAGAGAGACACAGACATCATAGAGTGCTGCATGGTAGGAACTGACTCATTCTGCTTGGGCCTGCTGGGGTGGCTTCACAGAAGAGGAGCCATTTGAGCTGGGTCTTGAAGGATGAGGAGGAGTTTGCCAGATGGATGTGTGGGCAGGGGCATTCCAGGCAAAGGGAGCAGCCTATGGAAAAATCACAAAGGCATGAGCCAGCTTGGCACATTGTTTATTGTTTGGGGCGCTGTAAATAGCTGCCGTGCGGAGGACAGAGAGCGTGTAGGAGGACAATGTAGAATGAAGCTGCTGGGGCAGAGGGTTCCATCTGAAAGGTCTTGCAGGCCAGGCTAAGAAATGTAGATGTTTTCCCAGAGACTGATACTTCTCAAAAATGTCCACTGATGTAGCATTGACTAATATTCACTGATATTAGAAGCTGAACACAGAAGAAAGAGGACTCATTTCTAAGCCAGAGGGGTCAGGAGAGTCTGCGGTTATAGACCTTTTATGTGTAGGAAATTTCTCTGAAACATCCTGTTTGACATTGAAAATTTATGTGGAACTTTGCATCCTACTTTATTCTACAAGAAGGGATTGCTGGTGGACCAAACTGCTGATGCTTGCCCACTTGGAGAAAGCTGCAGAAGCAGATGCTGAACCAGGTAGGATCTTCAGGGGGATCAAAAGAGAGGGTCAAGGTCTGTACATAATTTGCTTTGGGGACTACAGGATCAGGGGTGTTTCTATGTTTGTGAACCCAAACTGCTCTGGGGTTTTCTCATGGGAGCACCTGTCTCATGGGAGGTTTGGGGGCCTCTGGGATCTGCAACCTTAGGGAAGCCCTGAACTAAACCTAGCCATTCCTTGGGTACACCCACTGGGGGGCTCCTCTGCAGATGGGAGGGAAGGAGACAAGTAAAGATGGATGGCATTACCCACAGGAAACACAGCTCTATTTGAGGTACACAAAAATATGAGACTTTCTGGTGTTTGACCCAGCTAATCTTGGGCTTCTAAGTGCCTAATAGAGCTGCCTCTCACCCCTCACCCACCAGAAACCTGTCTTTCCTCAGCTCACCCAGAGACCATGCCATGGGAAGTTAACATAGATCTCCAAGTCTAGAATCAGGGTCTGGAAAAGTGGAAGAAAAACATGACCTGGGAAGAAGATGAGATCATAAGCTCAGGGTGTGTGTTTTGGGGTCAGGGAAGCACATCTGTTGAGATGCTCTGAAATGGAGGTGGGTAATAAAGCGAGAAGGTAAAGCCAGCCCTCCACTCAGGACAGTGGGGCTCACTGTGTAGAGGCGACAATCTGCTTGGATGACCACATGTAAATGGAGGACCATGCTGAGTCTCCTGAACCTTGTGTTGGAACTGAGACTGGGTAAGTAGTCTGCTGGGTTTGGGGCTGGAAGAGGCCATGGTCAGTTTGAAGTTGGCACAGATGAGACAGCCGAGGCTGGAGCTAGATTGGAGCCAAGACCTGGGATGGGATGGGAGTTCTACCCCACATTACTTCTCTCTTACCCCCACTACCAAGTCTTCCAGTGCCTCTTCCAATTCAGTTTCCATCCTTTCCCTCTGTCACCCCCACCTGTCCCCTGCCATCTCCCTAGTCCCCTTAAGTGCTGAAAATCTGGAGCCTCGAGCTCTTGGATCTTTCTAGACAGCTGTCTCCAGGACAGGGGATCAGGACAGTGGGGGGAGCACCCCACTAAAGTATTTGAACCTGGTCTGTGTGACTTTTTTTGTAATAAATCTTTATTATTCAGATTATTACAATTGTTCCTCTTTTTTTCCTCCCATAGCTCCCCTCCACCCAGTTCCCACCCCACCCTCTGTCCTTACCCCCCCCCACAACTGTCCTCATCCATGGGTGTACGATTTTTGTCCAGTCTCTTCCCGCACCCCCCACACCCCTTTCCCTCCGAGAATTGTCAGTCCACTCCCTTTCTATGCCCCTGATTCTATTATATTCAGTTTATTCTGTTCATCAGATTTTTTATTCACTTGATTTTTAGATTCACTTGTTGATAGATACGTATTTGTTGTTCATAATTTTTATCTTTACCTTTTTCTTCTTCTTCCTCTTCTTAAAGAGTACCTTTCAGCATTTCATATAATACTGGTTTGGCAGTGATGAACTCCTTTAGCTTTTTCTTATCTGTGAAGCTCTTTATCTGACCTTCAATTCTGAATGATAACTTGGTCTGTGTGTCTTATCTAGCATTTTCTGGTTCTGGAATTTTGGCCAATTATCTGTGTCCAAGTTCTTGGCTGTCAACCTTAGGCACTCATTCCAAAGAATTGTTTAGAGAGAGAACTGATTGATTACAGCATTTACTGGGTACTTCTCAGAATTATCAAGAAGGCTGCAGAACTAGGTTTGGCAGCAACACAGACTGCCACAGGGCTAAATGGGTGGCCAGCACCACTGCTGTCACCATTAGATGTCGCTGCTGGCCCTCTGCATTCACAGGGCCTAGAAATTGCTGCTGCTCAGAACCCCTTCTCTGCCTCATTCACCATTAACTCTAAATCCAAGTCCAGGGCCCGTATTCCTGACCAACTGAACTTTGGTCATGTGCTCTCATCCTAGCTGGTAGGGACACCAGGAAAGTGAGCCCCTGGTGTTTTCAGTGTCTGCAGGTAGGATGAGTTTTGCCTCCCATCAGAAATAATAAGGTAGGACATGTCAATCATAACTGAATAAAGTGAAATGAATATAATAATACTATTGGGAATCTCTCAAACAAAGGAAGAATGTGAGGTGCATGGCAGCCCAAAACATCCACTAAAAACAGGTTATCAGGATGGTAATGGGATTTGGAGACCACAGTGTGCATGCATCCTGCAAAAGCAAGTTGGACATGTTAAAAACATAGTTCTTGATTTGTTTTAAATCCTCATCTGGGGATATGCTTTTTATTAATTCTTAGAGATAGGGGAAGGGAGATGGAGAGGGAGAGAAAGAAAGAGAAAGAAAAACATCAATCGGTTGCCTCCACACCAGTCCAGATTGCACCAGCCCAGAGGGGGGATTGAACCCGCAACCTGAGCCTGTGCTGTGACTGGAATCAAACCCGCAACCCTTTGGTGCACAGGATAACACTCTAACCAACTGAGGCACACAGACCAGGGCCATAGTTCTTGGTTCTTAATGCCAACATTTTCTAGGCATTTAGATTGTTGATGAGACTTTAGTGAAATAAGGCTTGGAAAGGACCAACTCCAGCCACATGGTAGGCACTTTACAAATGGAGTTTCCCTTCCATTTCATTTCCTCCCATTTTCTGGCCACAGCTGGCCTTCATGTCTACTTCAGTCCAGTTCCCTGTGCTCCTCATGTCTTGATTTGAGAAGGGGACTCACACCAGAAGGAGCAAGGGGTAAGGTCTGTCATTTCTCTCTGCAGTACCCAACCTTTTAGCTACCTCTGAATTTTCTGGGTACATTGTCTGTCTTTCCAGCCCCAGCCTGGGACCTCACATCTGATTTAAAGGGACTTAACCTCTCAGGGGACTCTCTTGACAGCACCCAGATCTGCTACAGTGGTCTAGAATCTGCTTCCCAGCTGAATAATGTCAACCAGGACCAAAAGCCAAGGGGGAGGAGACAGGGAGTCAGACAACAGGTCTTCCTGCAGCTGTAGGCACATAAACTAGACATTCTGGAGGTCTCACATGTACAAGGCAGAGGTGTTAAGGTCGTTCTCTTTCCTCCAGAGGAATGCCCTCTGTGGACACTGGAAGGAGTGGGGTGAGGATGACTGAGCCCTGAGAAAGTCCTGAAGCCACTGGGAGGGACTGGGAACCGAAAAAGCTATGGCTGCTGCTGCTAAGACCACACAAACCTCCTCTTGTCCGTGCACAGGGTCTTTTCCTTTCAGTGTCCTTTCTTCTGAACAGAGTTCCTCTTCTCTGCCTCAAATTTCCTCTGCCCCTGTCAGCACTTCAATGCCATGTCCTTTGCAAAGCCTTCTCCCTAACATTCAAAGCATTTTAATTTGTGGGCAGCCTCTCTTCTTAAAGGTTCCTTCTCTTTGTCCCATTCAGACAAATAACTATTCCAGGCGTTATCCATCTCTGCTCAAGTTCTGGTCACATCTCTCTTTCTTGATTCATAACCAAAAGTCTTGAAGTGTGACTGAGCCTAGTGTAAAGCACGTTTGTGAGTCTGATGCCTATTGCTTAGTTTGAAGAGTGTGGTGGCTGGGCCTGGCAGGAAGGCACAACTGCATAGGCCTACAGAGAGGTTAGGGCAAGGCCTTGGGCATCTGGTCAACCAGCTGCCTAGGAGAGGCATCCTGATTTATGGGCCATGAGCTTACTCAAAGGCTCAGGTGCAGATGTTCTAGGACATGGCCAGTGAGCAGCAAGGTGGGGTAATATCAGAGCCTGAGTTCATGGAACATAAAGCTTGGCTGTTCTTAGATGGCTTGTGGTTTCTGGGTTTACTTCCCTGTTGTCCTTGAAGACAGCTGATTTACCCCCGAGTACCCAGCACTTAGGGTTAAAGCTTTCTGAGTGCTTATAGAGATGTGACAGACCTGAAGAAGTTTATTGACTCCCAAAAGAATCAGTGTTGCATAAGAAGCCAAAAGTGTTGGCCAAATCATTTATGAACTCCCCATTGGTGCCTGAAGGACTTGGAGAGGTTGGAAAACCAGAGATTACTCTGGAGGGGCCTATTCCTAGGACTCTAGTAGGGACATGTTGTTTACTATTGTTAACATGATTTGTTCCCTCTGATTTTGACCACAAGCTGCTTCCTCTTCCACCACACAGATGCACAAAGAACAAGAAGAAACACCCACACTCTTTGTAAAGGACCTGACATAATGTCTGGGATGAAGTGAGCATCAATATAGTAGCAGTAAATAAATACATACATACATATATACTTCAGTCATTTCTGTTGTGGTGTGACCCGCGAATGAAGACCACCAGGCAGCCAAATTGAAATTTAGGAAGCCTTTATTATGAACTCGAGTCCGGGCCCGCATCTTGACTGACACAGCAGGGAGCAGCGCGAGCCCCGAACACTCGGAGCAAGCAAGTTTTATCCACACGCAGGGGGATTTGGCAGAACCTGATTGGTTAAACTTGGGTCAAAAGTCAGTTACATTAACAAGCAATTACAAAAGTTACAAAGCATGGGAGAATGTAGTTACAGAAACAAGGGGAGACAGTCCTTTAAAGGTCTAAGCCACAAAAATTTTCCTTTGCTCTAAGCTCTAAATTCCAAAGGCTGGACATAGGATTGGAATGTGGACCTATCTTGCGAAAGCAATTGTACAGAAGCAGAATTGAGCAAAGTTAATAATCTCTAAAACTTATCTATAGTTTCTACTCCTGGAGCTACTGAGTCAGTGGGAATCAATCTCCTGTAGCTCTGGTCCACAGGCACAGGAAAATTACCTTTGTGCTACAGGGTTAATTTAAAACAAAGGGCAGGAGTCATGCCTGGCTGGAGCAGGACGAACCACATTCTTCTGAGCGTGGGTCACTTGCCAAACCTTAATATACAGTTGGGGTCTCTGTCCTGACTTGGGGTCACTTACGCCATAACAATTTCCCTTCTCGTGGGCAGGAGCTAAGTATACAGAGAGAGTTCTGAAGACATGGTTTTCAGGCTGGATTCAAATAATAAGGAGCCTTGTGCTCCTGACTAAGGACTCTGGAGTTTGTCCTGAGGGCTATGGGGAGCCTTTGTGAACAGATCAGATTTGATTTTGTTAAAACATTTTTCATTGAGAGGAGAGAGAGAGAGAGAGAGAGAGAGAGAGAGAGAGAGAGAGAGAGAGAGAGAAACATCGAGGTCAGAGAGAAACATCAATTGATTGCCTCCTACATGCGCCCTGACAGAGGATGGAACCCAAAACCTGGGTATGTGCTTCAATGCAATGGGAAATTGAACCCTTTGGTGCATGGGACAACGCACCTGCCAGGGCAGATTTGAAAAAAATTAACCACACTGTGGCAGTAAAAATAATTGACTGCTGGGGCCAGCTGGAGGCAGGGAGACCAGTTGGAGGATCAGGATACCTCACACTTCATGTGAGGTCCAAGAAACATCCAGCTGAATGATTTATTTAAAGTAATCTCAGCCTGGAAGGACCTCAGGCACTTAGCAGAAGCAAACACAAATCCTTTCTATAGGAATATACCACCAGACCAGACCTGAAAGAATTTCAGAAGACAAAGTTCCAAAAACTAAGAGCTATGGTGAAAACAAACAAGAAAACACACACACCACAAAACACAAAACACAATACAAAACAGGAAAGAAAGTCAGCAAAAATATCAACCAGAATAAACCTGTGTAGAAATTAGATGGAGTTATTGAGAAAATACAAAATAAGCATATCTAATAAGTAGAAGAGAGTTTTAAAAGATGAATAAGAAAAAAAGAAAGAAACTAAAGGACTAGAGAGCTCTCCAGTGAGGAGTGCTTACAGCTGCATTGCCATTTCTAACACAAAGGTGAGGCTAGACCTGAGCTGGTCCACTGTGCTGTGGGTCCGGGAACTGGTGGTGAGATGGTCAAGATGGGCGGCTTCTCTCTGAGGAGTGGAGTAGCTGAGTTGAGTCCCCTCAGATTTCAAACAGAAGATCAGGTGTGTGATTAATTGCCTACTTACTGGAATGCTACAAAATGCACTATTTGGATATTACAATGTTGAGAGACCAGTTTCCAGGACCAGAAGTGGGGTAATTCTCAGGCAGGAAGAGCCAGAGGAGGTGTGACGCAATCCCTCTTTGACTTTAATGAATGTGATGCAGATTTGCCTTTAAGAAAGGAGACACCCTGAGAATCCAGGAAACACCTGAAGAGCAGTGGAGGAATGAGAACAGCAAAGGCAAGAAGGGCTTAGTCCCAGTTCCTTATGTTGAAAAGTATAGACCTTCATCCACCTCAGGACTGGCTCTGATTGGTGATCAGTGAACTGGTAAAGGTCTCAGGATTAACGTGAGTGGTCAGATGGCAGAGAAGTGTAATGCAAATTAGGTTATTTCCCTCAACTAATTACTTCTACTGAATCTGATGAGGACTCCAGCAGAACATAGGTCAACAAACAGTTTTGCTTACAGAAGAGAACAATTATTTTTAGTCTTTTTTACAGTTGCCATCTATAAAATTTCTTATAGATGTTTAAGGCAGCCTAGTTTATAATAAGCATTCTGTTCCTTATGACCTCCTAGAACAGAATCACTCCATTCCCAGATGCTGTTCAACATGGCCAAGGTATAAAACTGGAGAGTGTAGGTGGTAATTTCTGAATTGGCTGATTGTAGGCCGTAGTGGCTATGCCTCTGTGTGTGGAAGGGATAGTGTTTTGCCCCTTATTCTCAGTCAACCCATGGAAAAGGGATGGAGGCTTGTGCATGGCTTATGGTGATTTACTTAATGGCTTTCTTTTCTCATTCTGAAACCATTCTTTTAAAGGGCAATAGACTGCTCCCATCCACCCCCATGAAGTAATCATGCACCACTTGAATAATAATATACAATGGAGTTGCTTTTTCACTTATAAAACATGATCAGCTGTGACTCACTCTGACAGTACAAATCCTAATATTTCTGGGGGCACAACTGGAGGCATTTGTCTTCCTTTCTAGCCAATGATTCATACCTTTTCTTCAGATTCTGTTCAGATTCTTGTCCTTCACCCCCCACCTAAATTACAAGTAGGATAACTCTAAGAGAAGTGAATATTTTCATTCCAGATGAGAAGGGTGTGCAGAGCACTGTACTCAGAGTACAGCATTAAGCCAGTATTGGGTCCTCTAAACACCCAGCTCTCTGCCTTCCCCCAAAGGGTCATGGTGCATTCACACTGCCACAGTAGTTAAATAGACTCCATACTCTTGGCTTTCCCTTCATAGACATGGGACAGCTGCCACTGCTCCAAACATCGTGTCTTCAACAAGGAAACATCCACAGCAAGAAGGCAACAAGCAGGGTTCCTCTGTTACTAGTAGATACCGTTCTTTTTTCATCCGGGAGGAAAATTTTTCCAGAAGCCACTGCAGGTTTTGATCCTCAAGTGTCCTGGGCCAAGACCAAGTTGATAGATCCTCCCTTCCCCCAACTGGTAAACTCCACCTGCAGCCCGAACATTCCTGAACACCTAACCAGGCACCTTGTATGGACTGTACATTGAACCACCAATCAGCACCTGCCAAATATCCTAACCCCCGATTTCTAAGTCCCTAATTATGTGCCTTATATGAAACCACCAATCAGCGTGTGCCGAGTACCCTAAGCCCCATCCCTTCCCTTTTCTCCCCTCAAAAGGCGCCTTCACCCCAGCACATGTGCTCTTTTCCATCTGGAAGATAGCCCGGCAGGGTCTTCTCCTCTAATAAAGCCTGTGTCCTGGTCTCCGGCCCTCTGTCTCATCTTTCACAAGTCACATGTCTTTCCTTAAACCAATACCCATAAAAGAGAGAGGGTGTTCCCCATTAGGTTTAAACCAGTCATAATTTAGCTCTTGGTAGTAAGGGGAGAAGGGACCACTCTGGACTGCTTGGTGGCCCAGACCTGCATAGGAAGGAAGTGGAAATGACCATGGGGAGTGTTGGCCAAAGAGGAGAAAATGATGATCTGCAGTGAGAAAGAGGAATAAAGCAGATGGTGAACCTAAGGGGTCCAACTCCCCCTTTCCAGTCTGTCTCAGGGCTTTAGCCACTTCCCTGCCCTTTAGTCACATATTGGTTTTCCAGGGCTGCCTTAACAGCAGTTCACAAAATAACAGAAATGCATGGTCTCACACTTCTGGAAGCTGGAAGTCTGAAATCACAAGGCTATGCTCCCTCTGAAACCTGTAGGGCAGAGCCCCTCTTTGCATCTCCCTAGCTTCCAGTGGTGTGCGGGCGACCCTTGACATTCTTTGGTTTGCAGCTGCAGTGCTTCAGTCTGCCTCCATGGTCACATGGCTTTCTCCCTTGTGTGTCTGTGTTTCCTTTCATGTGGACCCCAGTCATATTGGAGTAAAGGCCCACCCTACTCTAGTATGACCTCAACTAATTACATCTGCAACTACCCTATTTCCAGAAGTGACATTCACAGGTCCTGGGGTTAAGGACTTCAACATATTTTTTAGAGGACACAGTTCAACCCATAGTGGGCCATGTGAGACACCCTTGTCTAAGGAATGGTCTTGTTGCATCCCTTAAATCCAGAGGTCTCCTGTAGTTTATAATCTAAAAGTCCTTCTAGTGTAGGACACTAAGAGTGGTTCAAACTAGTATAGTGTCACCCCATTCTTTTCTCAATCTCATCTCCTCCTTACCTAAGAGTCTTGGTTTTCAGAAGTAACTTGGAAAACTTTACATGATCGCCCAAGAGCAGCTTGATCCTCTTTGAACCAAAGTCCTTTTTCAGAAGAGAGTCTGGTATAACTTTGGATAACAAATGCATAGAAGAGCCAGCATAGGACCATGCTGTTGACCCCCTTATTAATGAGTTAAATACATTTCAACTGACTTTAAAAATATAATGTATGAGTAAGAAAATATAATACATGCAGGAAAATAAAAATCCAACGTTTTGACATAATTTTCTCTAATAATGACACCTTAAGATGCAAGAAGCTGGTATTTAAAAAAAACTTCTAGAATTAACAAAAATAACTTGTCAATATGGCTGAATAAAATGTCATTATAAAATATTACTTATTTTACACCAAGGCTCTCAATATGTGGACCATGAACTCCTTAAGGTCCCTGAGACTTTGTCAGGGGTCCACAAGGTCAACTTTACTTTTACAATAATACTAATCATCCAGCGTGCCTCCCATGATTCTGGTAGGAACTAACTGGTGAATTTTCAGCAAGTGTCTGGCACAATCCCCATCAGAAATTTGATAATCAATAAAGTTTGTCCCTTTCCTCAGCTCCTCCGCTCCCAATCTGGCCAGGAATCCTGCTCTTCTTCACTTTCTTCCCTCCAATTGAGTGGAGTGAAGAGAGCTAGGCAAGAGCTGGGGGAGCTTGGTAGCTGAGGTCCCAGAGAAAGGTCAGATACCAGCAACTTAGGCCATGACTGAACAAGAGCTGGCCTGGGTAAGCCATGATGGAGACACCAACAACTCCAGGAAATGAGATGCAGGAAGTGAAGGGACTGTGTCAGAGGACTCATCTCCCAAACACCAAAAATGAAGAAGTCAGAAAAACTGAAAAGAATCAGAAAGGGAGGAGACACGCCCTGGAGGAGGAGAGCAAAGCTGACTTGATATCTAACACCCCAAACATGCAGTCTCAGCTTGTGATTCCATTATTGCTTACTGCCCAAAGTGGAGGAAACGGGAGTTCCCAGATGATAGACTCCTGGGCTTTCAGACACAGAGACCAGCAGGACTCCAGCCACTGACCTGACTCCTCCTCAGGCACCTCTACCCCACTCTCCAGGATTTTGTTTTACCTAACTCTACTCATTGCTGCGCCGCAAACCCAAGAATCACAGCCTCCAGACTTTGCACAGGTAACCTGGGAATGTAGGTGAGACCAAGGGGACCAGGAGGGAGTTAGAGAAATCAGGGAGAAGGGGCTGTGGGTCTCAACTGGGACTGAATAGGAAGAAATATAAAAAGGCAGCTTCAGTGACCTGATGGACACTTTAGACTCTATTCACTCAGCTGGATTCAGATTGAACTTTGGCAGCCAAACCTCGGTCACAAACTGAGACTCACACTGAGCCCCATCTGCAGCCTATTTCCAGTCCCATCTTCAGCTCCAGCCTAGCTCCAACCCTAACCCCATTACAAACACCAATTCCTTCTTTAACCCCCAACCACAGTCTCAACCTCAAAGTCAACATGAATCTTAACATCAGCCCCAACCCAAAGTTGAGTTTCAACTCTCTTCTGTTTCCAACTTCAGGGCCAAGCTTAGGCCCCACGCCATCCATGGCATCCACATGAGTATTGACCCCAGTCCTAGGAGGAGATGCAACCTTACTTGCAGCCCTAATGTAAGACCCATTCCTAGTAATACCTTTAGCTCCAACTCTGTCTTTACCTTCAGTCCCACATTCAACCCAATCCCAGCCCAAAGACCAATCCTGACCTCACTTCCAACCTCTGCTGCAAACCCAGGCCCCTTCCCATTCATATCCCTAACCCCTGGTTCATCCTCAACCTGAACTTCTTCTCTTACCTCAACTCCAGCCTGACCTCAGCTACAACCTAGTCCCAGCCTCCCCTGTCTCCTATCTTCAGCTTAGCTGGTCACTGGCCCTGCCTCCATTTCAACTCCGACAGCCTCAGCGTTGGTCCAAGGATGTCAATGCACTATGAAGATCTCCAGTCCTTGGAGAGTGAGAAGAAAAGCCAGGGGATTAAAAATGGTAAGAAGAAAGGAGAAGGGGTATCTCCTAAAATACCCTCTTAATGTGCTTATAAGGATTTCTGCAGTCACAGCATATCTGCACCTCTACCATGTGCACTGCTGGAATCCCCCATTCTGAGGGAATCAGACCCCAGACCCTGGGGGCTCCAGTATGAAGAGGATTCAAGATCCCCAGAAAGACAGGGTCAGAGAGGAATACAGCAGCCTGGTGGCCAATACTCTTGGGGAAAGGCATGAGTGTTTGCACTGGGGGAGAATGAACAGTCGTATTTGGAAAGGAAACCATGTGCTAACCTGACAATACAGACAAGCATGAGCCTGCTGAGGGCCTGGTTCCCCCAACTCACTCTGTGTCCTCCTGCCCCCTCTCCCACATATTGCCATCATGTGTTGCCGTAGGGGTGGGGGCCCATGTGACTGAGAACTTATACTGGTTCATGAGGGGTCAGAGGCCTGGGAATCCCCTGAACCACAAGCCTCCCCCTAGCTTTATTTCCATGAGCCTCCATCCCTGACATATCCCCGTGGCCCTCTCCTCCTCCCGCCCCCCCCCCCCCCACCCCATGTCTCTCCTGTCCTGGACCTTCAGCTCCTGTTGTCCTCTCCTCTTGCAGGGCCATGTCCTCCCCAAGCCTTCTTCAAGCATCTCTGCTCTGGACCCTGCTTCCTTCTGCTCTTCCTGGGCTTCAGTCTCTTCCTGCTGGTTGATATCTGCATAATAGGATCCAAAAGTGAGTGTCACAGGAAGGGCAGGGATGGGGGCAAGAGTGGGGTATGGTAATCTGGGCGCTGATGATGATCATGGTGGGTAAAGATGGCTGCTGGCTCTGTTACTTACTCATGGGTAATGTAGTCAAAGTGCCTAACCTCTGGAAGCCTGAGTTTCCTCCCCTGCAAGCTTGGATAACAACAGTACCTGTCCCTTGAAGTCGGGTGGCTATGAGGACCCAATGAGTCAATGTATGTCCAGTGCCCTGCTCAGTGCCAGCACAGAGAGGACTGATCAAGCTTAGCACTCATGGTCCCACCTGCCTGATCAGATGCCAATATGCGGAAGGACCTGGAGACTCTGAGAGCATCTTTCAGCAACTTCACTTCCAACACAGTGGTTGAGGTCCAGGCCCTGCACTCCCAGGGTGAGCCTCACTGGAAGGGGCTCTGGAAGGGAGGAGTCATGGTGGGGGAGGGGAGGCTGATCCTGAGCACTGAGTCCCCATGTCCTCCAGGTGGCAGTTTGCAAGCAACAATAACATCTCTGAAAGCTGTGGTGGAAAACCAGGAGCAGGAACTGCAAGCAGGTGAGAGGCCCTTCAGGAGTGAGTGTGCAAGGGTGGGGGCTGAACTCTCAGGACAGAGGTGGGGTGGGCGCAGCCAGGGGTGCTAAGTGCCCACCTCTCCAGCCCGTAGCTTGAATGACAAGGTGTTTTCTCTGGAGAGCAAGCTGGAGAAAGAGCAGCAGGAACTCAAAACAGGTCAGGCCCCTTCTCCCCTGCCCCTGGGCCTGATGTGGTGGGAGGGCAAGGAGGGCCCTCAGCTGGGCCCTCTGCATTGTCCCCACTGCCCTTCTGTGTGTCCCAGGTTATTCTGAAATGCTCCTGGGAGTCCAGCAACTGGTCAAAGGGCTGAACTCCCTGCATTGTCAGATGGCTGCGCTCAAGAGCAATGGTGAGTGGTGTGTAGGGCAGTGGCTAGCCCCATATCCTGTCCATGTGTCACTGGGCAGCATTTCAGAAACTCCCCACTCCCACCTCAGACTCTCAAAATGCCTGCTGCCCCATTGGCTGGCTGGAGTATGAAGGCAGCTGCTACTGGTTTTCTCGCTCTGGATTGACCTGGCCCCAGGCTGAGAAGTACTGCCAGCTGGAGAACGCCCACCTGGTCGTCATCAACTCCAGAGAGGAGCAGGTGAAGCCGCACCTCCCCAGGCAGGAGGTGCCTCTGGAATGCAAACCCTGGAGGGCTGGATCCAGCGCTTTAATATTTTTTAACCTGGGGAAGAGTCCAGAAGCAGCAGGTTGGCAGAACGCTGGGCGGTTCATAGTGGAGCAGCCACTGATCTAAGAGGTGGGAGATTACAGCCAGGAGCTCGGGTAAAGGGGCAGGAGCCAGGTGAGCAGGGGGTGAGGAGCAGGTCAGGAGACAGAACGCAAGACAAGATGAACTAACCAGAGGCAGGACTCGGTGCAGAGCGCAGGGGGCACTGAGAGCCCTTCTCGCTGTGTGTTGCCTGGGATGTGACGGCCAGTTGGGTGAAAGGAGCAGAGTGGGCGGGATTCCCAGGGACATGGGGTTACTGGGTCCCTCCAAGGCTCTCCAGGTCTCATCTGCCCACTGCCACCTCCACACCACAACCCCAAACACCAGTGTCCACAGGGAAGAGCCAGCCTCTTAGAATAGGTGGGGCTTTAACACACACACACACACACACACACACACACACACACACACACACACACACAATATTCATTTACTGAGTCCTTACTATGTGACAGGCACTTTCATATATATATATTCACTCCTATAATCCTCACTACCCTACAAGATAGGTCCTCTTATCATCCCCACTTTGAGGAAGGGAGAAATGAGGGAACTGAGGAACAGGGAAGCTAAGGGACTTGCCAGGCAGCTAGCAAGTCAGGATGGAGCCACAATTCAGAGCCACTCTGCCTCCTCCGCCAGTGTTTTCACTACATTACATGTTGCCTGAATAATTACAAGTCTACTTGGCTTTACCAACCAGATTGAAATCGCCTGTTTCAATCCATCTGGACCTACACAAATGTCGGTTTCATGTGGGCCAAACCAAGATGTCAGTGCTCTGTGAGCTGGCGCCCAAGTTCTTGGTGATACAACTTCATGGCAGACCTGTCCCTTCATCATTCTGAAGTGAATGGCAGTGTCTGCTTTAATGCTTTTGCCTTGAATTCAACTTTATGTGACACAGATAGAACGGACCTTGATTTCTGTTCCCTCGCATTGGCTGAATGTAACTCAGCCCATCTTTTCATTTCCAACCTGTGAGTCTCTGTTTTAGATCAAGGCTTCACAGCCTTGGCTCTGTATTATACGCCTTTATACTTGACGAGTTTAGAGATTCTGATTTCACTAACCTTGGGTTCCTCGAGCATTAAGATTTTTTAAAGTTACCCCAACCGATGCCTCTATGCAGCCAACTTTAAGGTACTTTTCCTATAGGTTGTGCTTAAGTTTTGTTTTTTATTTTTTTAATTGAATGAGTCTTTTAACAGGTGTGCATCTCATTTATTTCTAATAGCTATGCTTAATCTTAATCTGTCTTTTTTTTCTGTTTACATTTGTTGTGTGAGATGTGTTCTTTTTGTCTTCTTTCCCTGTGGTATTTTGAACTAGATGTAGCTTATTCTTAGTTATATGAGTGATTCCTTTTATAACTTTCAATGATGGGCTGAAAATTATTGGCTTCAAAAAAGCAAGGAGTTTATGTAACTTTTCATATGAAAGATGAGGACTGGCACACTTATTCACACACCTCATTCTTTCTTTTTAAAATTGAGATTTAACCGACATATAACATTATGTAAATTTGAGGTTACACATGTTGGTTTGGTACAGTTACATATCGTGATATGATTACTATAGTAGAGTTAGCTATCACCTTTCTCTTGTCACATAATTATCATTTCTTTTCTGTGTTGAGAACAGTGAAGATCTAGTCTCTTAGCTACTTGGACGTTTATAAGGCTCATTCTTTTCTCTCCTTGATTCCTTAAGTGTTTTTGGACTGTTTTCTATCTTTTAATTTTGTAAATCTCATCCAGATATATAACTTGGTTGTTCATGCTATACTTTTGCTCTGAGGCTAGGAGAGTCCTTTTAATGTGTAAACTTGGGTTTTCTAACTTTTGAGAAGATTTTCTGGAGTCATGTGTGTGAACTTTTTTTTTTCTTGTCCACTTGTTCTCTTTTTCTCTGGAACCCGTCACCCAAAAGGATGCCCACTGTCTGCCTCCACAGCCACCATCTTGCTGCCATTCTTTCCATCTTGCTCTTTCCCTCTGCGTTCTGGGTCCTTTTCTCAGGCCCGTCTTTCATGTCTCAGAGCTGGTTCCCTGCTGAGTTCCTGGGTTGTTTTATATATCTAAAATTTTCTCTTGTATTTATTCTCTTTACTTCTTAATATTGTGTGATCTTTCTTTTTAAATATCCTCCTTGATATTTTACGGCATTCATCTCCTCTTTAATTTTTTGTTTTTTGAGGCTATAAAGAAGTTGTTCTCCAACATCGCCCTCTGTTCTAAAACATGCCTTTCATTCAAAGTATCTTTTTCACCTCTCTTTTTGATACCACAGTTCTTTCCCCGCCCCCTCTTCTTCCTCTTCCTCCTCTTTATTTTTGTGTAAGCTCCATGATCATTTTCACCTCTGCCACTTTTATGAATGGACAACATTCTTTCTTGCCTGTGATTTACCATGAGTTGGGAGGTGAATGCTCCTGGACTGTCTTCTCTGATCACCTGGCACTATTTGATTCCTCCCATCAACTGTCTTCTCTGATCACCTGGCACTATTTGATTCCTCCCATCAGTCTTTGACACAGAAGCCTGGGTTTTGATGATTTGCACTCTTAGTTCCATTATTCAGCTTCTGGTAGTGATGGGAAGAAGGGACTAGGACAGCAGGCAGCAGCAACTAGAAGATCTTGTCTCCAGGCACTTTCCCTGCACCGGTGCTGAATCCTCCGAATTTGGGAACAGCATCTCAGGACACTCCATCATGCACAGGACATTATCCTATGTACAGGATTCTAGGATTCCTGGATGCTCCGTGTCTGCCGTCTGAGGAGGTGACTGGCTGTCATCTTAGTTGTGTCTCCAGGAGGTGAGAGTGGAATTAGGAATTTCCCCCCAACTGCAGTTAGAGACCCTACACACTCTGCCAAAGGGAACTAACTGCTGGGTGTGGATGTTGGTCAGCCATCCATCTGCTTTCTCCACACTCTCCCTCATAGCAGGGCAGCGTCCAATTTTCAGCACTGACAGCCAGTCCCTTTGTAGCTAAGTCATCCTGGGGCTCTGGGCAGTGGGTCCAATTAGAAGCCCCAGGACCGGTCAACCTCTGGAGATGACAGCTACACAGAAGCAGGAGCAGGGCAGAAGCCCCTGAGGGGCAGGTGACACCGACGGCTCTGTGGGGGCAGCAGGCACAGGGGCCAGAGTCAGGATCCCGAGAGAACTAGAGTCCAGGTAGCAGCCAGGGGCTGAGAATGAAGTGGGGGCGGGATGGGGGCAGCGTCACAAACTTAGCACTGCATTGACTTTTGGGACTCTACCAACCACCGCGAGGTCCTTAAAGCAGAAGCATTAGAGGGCTTCTGAGGGTTAAATAAGAATACCCATGAAGCCCATAGCAAGGGCTTTAGCCCAGTAAATTACCTCGAAACAATAGCTAAGGTTACCAAGGAAAAAGCGAGGACCTAGTTTTGCTGGGAGCTGATGCTTTACCTTGGGGCAGATGAGGCTGGGGCAGGCTGAGGGCCCACAGCTAATGCCCGCACAGAGCACAAGGGACTAGACACTCCATCTCACTTGTTTTCCAGAAATTCATTGCACAGCACTCGAGCCCCTTTCACACCTGGATAGGTCTCACTGAGAGTGATGGCTCCTGGAAGTGGGTGGACAGCACAGACTATGGGAACAGCTACAAGTAAGCGCCTCCTCCCCGCCCACCCATCCTGAGGGACCCAATTCCCCAGCCCTCTCCCCTCCAGCCTCCCAGGCTGCAGCCTCTGCTCCTTGAACTCTCCAAGGCTCTGCTTTTCTGAGGTGGGGTGAGGGGTGCTGGGATGGATGGTCAGAGTCTGAGCTCTGTCCTGCATTCCTAGGAACTGGGGTGTCGGTCAACCAAATAACTGGCAGGGGCACGAAGACGATGCAGATGAAGACTGTGCTGAAATCCGGGAGGATGGGCGCTGGAACGACGATTACTGCCTGCGGGTGCAGCGCTGGGTGTGTGAGATGAAACAGAAAATCACCGGCTAGGAGCCCTGACTCCAGCAGATCTCCACCTGCTCCCCACCCCTACTGGGGATTTGGAAGAAAGGAAGACTAGCTGGGAGGAGTTGAGGGAAGATAGAACAAAATGGCTTAAGAATCTCTGAACCTGCAGAGACAGATCCCACCTCCTTCTGCTACTCACTGTGAGGATTATCATTTGCAGCCTCCTCAGTGGAGTAGGAAAAGAAGAAACCAATGCTTGACACTGTGTGTGGACTGGTTATTTGGAACTGGGAAATGCAGGGTGCAAAGAAGAGGGAGCACAGAGGGTCTGGGAGAACGTTTAGCCCTAGACAGCTGCTCCTGGGTCCCCAATCCTGAGGGACACGCATCAGGGAGGGGTGGGAAAAGCTTGGAGCAGAAGCATTCAGTGGAAGGCCCTGGGGCTGGGGGTGCGGGAAGGAGCTGGCTGGGCCGGGCTGGAGGGGCTGCCCACAGCCTGAGGGGCTCCTGGAGGAAGCACTTTCCCTGCAGTTGGGATCTCCTCCAGAAGAGGCTTCAGGGACACCCCACTTCCCTCAGCCTGGGAGCTGTGGCGTGGGCCGCAAGGCCGGTGAAGAATGCCTCCTAAGAGAGGGGGATTGGATTGGTGGCACACTTTTCTGCTGTTTTCAGCGTGGCTGCCTCTTTTTGACCCAGGCAGATCTAGACGGATGTCCAGCACAGGGTGTCACCGACATGTCCGCAGTGGGCAGACTTCATCCTCCAAGATCATCCTAAAGCCAATCTTAGAAGGGCCTTTAAGCAACTAATTTTTTTGTTTTATTCTTATTACAAAAGCAATATATGCAATTAGTGAAAAAATGTTTTAAACACACACACACACACACACACACACACACAGATTTATTACAAGGAATTGGCTCCTGTGATTATGGAGGCTGACAAGACCCAAGTCCTGTGGTGAGCAGGTTACCTGGAGGCCCAGGGGAGCTGATGGATGGTGGAATGACAAAGGCAGCAGACCAAACACCCAGGCGGGTGACGTTTCCCTCGAGTCCAAAGGCAGGAAAAGGCCAATGTCCCCATTTGGAGGGGGTCAGGCAGGAAGAACTCTGGGACTCACGGAGGCTCAGCCTTCTGGTTTGTGCAGGGCTTCATCTGGTGAGATGGGGCCCGCCCCCTTGGGGAGAGCAATCTGCTTTCCCAATTCAAATGTTCCTCTCATGGAAAACACCCTCCTAGACACACCCAGAATAGGATTGACACAACTTCCAGGCACCCTGTGGCCCAGTCGAATTGACATAAAAGGTTTCCTGTTGGGTGTGCCCTGCATATGTGCACATTTGCAATACTGCACTTCACTACCCAGCTGCTTTTCCCACTTCCCCGTGCCTTGTGGACTTTGATCCAATCTTTGCTATTCCCATGGAACTTAGCAAGGGTGGAGAATTCTAAAATATGGATGTTCCATGTTAGTTAATCATTCCCTGGGGCATATAAGGAGTTGAGATTTTTGTATATTTTCACATATAATATTTCAAGCAAATTTTGCTTCTAAGCCTGTGATAGGTAAAGACTTCCTGATTATCAGTTGCAAAATTTTCTGGGATCTCTCCTTCTAAATGTACATGATTGATATGAAGTAAAATAAATTATGGAAGTAATAATACAAGCAACTTAAAGTCTTGTGCGCCTAGAAAAAGTTACTCCTGCTCTTTAGAGAAACCACTCTCTGTTTATTAGCTATTTCTTCCAGTATTGACATCTGAATTTCTAGATAATGCACACATAAATGGATATATATTTACCAATTGTTGACATTATTTAGTTCTACCCTGTAGATGAGGTACAATCTTTCAACTGAGTCCACAACAATTTCTATTTAAATCATAATTCAGAAAGTGTTTCAGCTATGGCTGCGTCAACAGTGGTAAATGCTGAGCCAAGTAGGATCATCTGATTACATTTCCTTTCTTGCACAACTTTTGTTTCTTCTGAATTTCATAATTATTTCATTTAAGAATATGCTCCATATTCTTTTTTTAATATATTTTATTGATTTTTACACAGAGAGGAAGGGAGAGGGATAGATAGTCAGAAACATCTATGAGAGAGAAACATCCATCAGCTGCCTCCTGCACACCCCCTACCAGGGATGTGCCCACAACCAAGGTACATGCCCTCGACCGGAATTGAACCTGGGACCTTTCAGTTCGCAGGCCGACGCTCTATCCACTGAGCCAAACCAGTCAGGGCTGCTCCATATTCTTTGAACCTATTGCGAAGTCTTCCTTACTTGTAAAAAGCCTGGCAATATAACCATCTACTCATGCAAACTAGTCATAGAACTGGTATTTCAGTTGCACCTTTTCCCTAGAGTCACAAGGGTGAATGGAAATATAATGAAGTTTGAAGTGACACAGTTTTGGGGAGCTGTCCTTAAAAAGGAATACAAAATGGGGGGGGAATCCAAGATGGTGGCGTAGGTAAACACCTAAACTGCTGCCTTGCACAACAATTTCAAAACTGCAACTAAAAGACAAAAAGTCTATCACCCAGAACCACGGGAAAGCTGGCTGAGTGGAAGTTCTACAACTAGAAGGAAAGAGAAAAGAGCATTGAGACGTGCACAAGCGCTGAAAAGCTGAGGTACGGAGGCGCGGGATCTGGGTTGGCGGCAGGCGTTGCTTTTTTCAACCCAAAGGGGAGACAAGCCCCCGATTACTCTGAAATACAGTTTCTGGGGAGACACGGGGGACCCAAACTCCTATGGGGAGAAGCTGGATTGTCTGCCACCGGGTCGGAAAGTGAGGAGGGCCTGCTTGCAGAGCTGCGCGCAAGAATAACTGTTTACTGCGCTGGGGCACGGGACGCAGTCGGAGACACAGAGCCGGCTAACTAGCAGCCATTGCTGTTTGCCACGCCCTAGCCTAGTGACGCCCTGAGACCCCGCCCCACACAACCTACAAACCCACCCAAGCTCCAAGCAGCAGTGTTAGCATAAGAAAGGCCTGCCCTATGGCAGCTTAACCTAACAAACTTGCAGCCCGGATCAGACAGCTCCAAAACCTCCAAACCCCAAGCGAAGAGGAGAAAACTGTAGCTCTCGCAGTAGCTCCTGCTGGGTGGACTCAGACAATAGCTGACCTGCACCCCACTGGAGATCCAGAAGCCAGTGTACCTAGTGGTCAGTGTGAGAAACCAGATTTCAACTCCTCACATCCATAAGTGACACATTCAAGAGGCAGACTCAGTGAGCACCAAAGCCCCACTGAAACAAGTCCTGCACCATAAGCGTGTCTCCAGCACTGCAGTTCTTATAGACACTGCGAGTCCTCACAGCTGATTGGCCTGGAGGTCAATTCCTCCCAGTGTCCCAACAGCAATTAAGGCTTAACTACACCAAGACTTTGCACTCAGCCCACAAAGGGGTGTACCAAGAGCGTCCACATCAGGTGATTGGGGAGGCTGAGCTACTGCCCCCTATAGGTCACCTACCACACAAAGCCACTCCATCAACACAGGGAAGCAGCCAAAATGCGGAAACAAAGAAACATGTCACGAATGAAAGAAACGGAGGAAAGCAAATTACTGGATGACATAGAGTTCAGAACCACATTTATAAGGTTACTCAAGAATCTTCTAAAAACCGCCGAGAAACTTGATAACACTTCTGAGGAGCTTAGTGAGACCTTCAAGGACCTTAATGAGAATGCCAAAATAATGGAAAAGGACCAGTCAGAAATAAAGCATACACTGTCTAAAATAAAGAATATACAGAAACTCAACTGTAGATCAATGTACCCCAAGAATCAAACTAAAGATCTGAAATATGAGGAAACAAAAAACACCCAACCAGAAAAACAAAAAGAAAAAAGAATCCAAAAATATGAAGATAGTGTAAGGAGCCTCTGGACAACTTCAAGCATACCAACATCTGAATTTTTGGGGTGCCAGAAGAAGAGAGAGAGCAAAATACTGAAAACCTATTAGAAGAAATAATGACAGAAAACTTTCCCTACCTGGTCAAAGAAATAGACTTACAAGTCCAGGAAGCACACAGAACCCCAAACAAAAGGAATCCAAAGAGGACCACACCAAGACACATCATAATTAAAATGCCAAGGGCAAAAGACAAAGAGAGAATCTTGAAAGCAGCAAGAGAAAAACGGTTAGTTACCTACAAGGGAGTACCCATACGACTGTCAGCTGATTTCTCAGCAGAAACTATGCAGGCCAGAAGGGAGTGGCAAGAAATATTCAAAGTGATGAACAGCAAGAACCTACAACCAAGATTACTCTACCCAGCAAAGCTATCATTCAGAGTTGAAGGTCAGATAAAGAGCTTCACAGACAAGAAAAAGCTAAAGGAGTTCATCGCCGCCAAACCAGGATACATGAAATGCTGAAGGGTATTCTTTAAGAAGAGGAGGAAGAAGAAAAAGGTAAAGATAAAAATTATGAACAACAAAATGACATCAAATACATACCTACCAACAGGTGAATCTAAAAATCAAGTAAATAAAAAATCTGAAGAACAGAATGGACTGGTGAATATAATAGAATCAGGGACAATTCTCAGGGGGAAGCGGGTGTGAGTGGTACGGGAAGAGACTGGACAAAAATCTTACTCCTATGGATGAAGACAGTGGCAGGGGGTAAGGGCATGCGGTAGGGTGGGGTGGGGAATCAGGTGGAGGGGAGCTATAGGGAGAAAACAGAAAGAGGAACACCTGTAATCTGAACAATAAAGATTTATTTTAAAAATAAAAAAATAAAAAAGGAATACAAAATTAAGCATAAAATTTAATATTTACTTAAGTTAAAAACTCACACATTTAAAAAGCTGAAGCTGCCATAAGAATTGCAAAAAATGACATAGTATTTTAAATAATCTCCCAACACGCCTCTAAACTCCATTTTCCCTGTAGTTCTTTGCTGCAGGCTCAATGGTTACATGCAACAAGTGTTGTAAGGTGAGTGTCCACAGAGGATTCTTCTATATCACTGCTGTCAGGTCCTTCAGGGCATGTGTATGTGCCACCTTCATGTCACCCTAAAGGAACCTGCACCGTGGGGGATAAAAGGTCCCCTGAAAGCCATTCCTGAGCTGGTGGGACAACCCTAAGAATACATGATGTGACTGCAGACCACATAGGAACCTTCTCACTTAAACCAACTTCTTACTCAGGTGAACAAAAGCCACCTGACACAGAGTAACGTATGAAGAAGGGGGAGTTGGAGTGAAAAGTGGCAGTGGTCAGCTGAACTGATTGTGGTCAAAATAACTTTTGCTTTCATCATTTACAAAAACTTACGATTATATGATGACACCACTAGGGCCCTTGGGGACTTCGAAGAGGCCCAAGAGAGGCCCTTGAGTTCAAGCTCCCTTAGGCTCACTGTCAATTCATGTCTTACCTCCTCCCAATCCTTCTGCCCCACAGCCAGTCTTGTGTCCTCAGACCCCACCAGAGAGGCTATCTCTAAGCCTATGGCAGAGCAGTTATCTTGAAACTTCCTACTCATCCTGAGAAATTTGTGGTCCTTTTTCTTGGGTTGGATCCTCTGTTGCCTGGATCTGGAAGTACTAGAACAAATAGACAAATCTATATTTATAGTAGGAGATTACAATACATCTCTCTAATAATTGACAGATTGAATAGACAAAAAGAAAATCACCAAGGAAACAGATGTGTTGAGCTCCAAGTTGTACTATTATGAACCAATTGACATATTTAATACACTACATTTATTACCTACAGAATAGGCATTCTTTTCAAATACACTGGGACATTTAAAAAAAAAACTGATCAAATATTCAAGCCCCAGAGGAAGCTCAGATGCCTGGGACTTGAGTCATAACTGAGCAAGAACAGAGAAAAAGGCTTCTCTGGTCCTGAGTTTACAATTATGGCAATACCAACAATACTGGGGAATTCTGATGCAGGAAGTGAAAGGGGATGTGGGGCAGAGGAGAAGTAACAGACTGTACCAGTGAACTCCGCTGGGAAAACTCTCCTCTCCCAAATGGTAAAAATGAGGAAGTGGGGGGAATTCAAAAGAAGCAGAAAAGGAGGAGACACAGTCTGGAGGAGAGTCAGGCCATATAACCACTGCCACCTATGTCCAATCCCAATTAATTTTCCTTTTAATTTACTGTGTGAAGTCTGGGAATAGAAGGTCTAGGCCTGTGGTGGGCAAACTGCGGCTCGCGAGCCACATGCGGCTCTTTGGCCCCTTGAGTGTGGCTCTTCCACAAAATACCATGGCCTGGGTGAGTCTATTTTGAAGAAGTGGTTGTTAGAAGAAGTTTAAGTCTAAGAAATTGGGCTCTCAAAAGAAATTTCAATCGTTTTACTGTTGATATTTGGCTCTGTTGACTAATGAGTTTGCCGACCACTGCTAAGCTATAGAATTCTGGGTCTCAGACATGAGGCCTCTGGTCATTTGTCCTGACTCTTGGCAGTTTCTGTTGCAGGAAACTGGATTGAGGACATGGGTGGGAATGAGAAAACAAGGAGGTCAGAGAAAGCAGGTGGGGGCAGGGGGGCAGGACTTGGGGTTTTAGGTGGGATCTAAATGGTGAGAGATATTGGGGTAAGGATCAAGGACTGATATGGGCTCTCTCTCCACACACTTCTAGACTGGGTTGGGCAGCCCCAACTCCAGCCATGAATTTAGCACCACATTTGGCACTAGATTCTGCCTCAAACTCTTTATCTCAGGCCCAATTTTAGCCACAATTCTACTCCCATCCTAAACTCTAACCCGATTTCAAGCCTCAGCCTCAAATAAAGTCTCTGAATCAGCCCAACCACAGCCCCAAATTTAGCCCTACTGAGCAATGTGTACCTTGGCAATTCTTTCTGCTCTCTGAGAATCACAGGTTGTTGAGACATTTCAGTAGGATCTGAGGGGAGTCATTTTAGCTGCAAAAATCAGCTCAGAGCTAAGGGTGCTTATTAAGGGGACAGCAGGACTCATTCATCGATGTATCTGTAGCCAGGACACTGCCTGGCTCAGTCAATGAGCAGGCAAGTACAAAAGACCTACAAGTCCTCAGGAGGTCTCAGTTCTGCCAAGAGTACCAGATCCGAATGAAAGGAGATTACAGTACAGTTTCCTCCCTCATCACAGTCAATAATCTGTGATTGACGTTGGGCTAAGGGTTTGTAAAGAGAAGGGAGAATACTGTGTCGAGAAACTTTCCTAGCCTGGAGACCTGAGATGCTGTCGTTACCAATGCTGTCAGTTCTTTAAGTTGAGCAATGAGCAACCGTACCACAGCCTCAAGCCCACAGTCAGGGAGACCTGGGCTACAGTGCTGTGTGACCTCTGGCAAGTTACTTGGCCTCTCTGAGCCTTGGTTTTCTCCCCTCAGAAATAGAAATAACACTTGAATACACACATTTTCTCTTACCTCTAATCAAATCTCTTTTTCTTCATCTCCTTTCTCCCCTTCTTAAAAATTTGCTCATCCTTAAAATATCAATTTAAAGGCCACTTCTTCAAGGTAGGCTGTAGAATAAAGAATCCCCTCCATCCCCACCACCTCCAAGTTACAAGTCCCTCTGTAACTCTGGGTTCCCCGCTTTGGTCTGTCAGCCATTTGCAATTACTAGTTAAAACGTGGCCTGTCTCATGGACAAAGCCCCAGGAGGGAGGGACCACAACTGCCATTTAACTGAGGTAGTCTCAGCTGCTGGGTGGGGTGGACGGTGGAGAAGGAGCTCCCCAAGGAACAGACTCGATGTTTCGCAGTCACAGGAATCAGACATTTAAAATGAAATTATTTTTTAAAAAATATTTTTATTGCTTTCAGAGAGGAAGAGAGAGGGGGAGAGAGATAGAAACATCAGTGATGAGACTCATTCATCAGCTGTCTCCTGTACGTCCCATGAGCCTGCAACCTGGGCATGTGCCGTGAACTGAAATCAAACCGTGACCTCCTGGTTCATAGGTTGATGCTCAGCCGCTGAGCCACAGCAAGTTGGGCTAAAATGAAATTTTTCTACCTGCTCTATAACCAATCCTGGCAGTGCTCTGGAGCACATATTACAGTTCTATAATATTATGTGACCATATTTGCTATTTTAATAAGAACATTCTTCATTGAAACTGGAATGCTTTTTCTGGGAGTACATGGCACTAAAGAATATAATGACTACTACAGTTTGGTGCCAGTGTCTTGGTTCATGCTAATTTGTGAGCCATTTTCAACACCATGCATATTGCACCATCTGTGTCCATTTTAACACAGTGGAAAGCAGATATCATCTTTGTATTATGATGAAAATAGCTTTTCCAAAAAAAGCCTCCGGGAAGTTCAGTACTCCACGAACTGCAGACTGAGACCCCTTGGTGTAACATAATTCCTTTACATTATTATTGTGTATCCAGACACATGAACGAATTCTCATTGCAGTAACCCTTTTATCCACCGTTTCACTGCCTGTATGTTTAAAATCCACCTGCATTTCGCATGATCTCATCACATATGTTGTCCATCTTTTCCCTACATAATCCATGTCAGATTTAACAGTCTCTTCACTGATTTCTTTTGTACTGAGAAAGGGTATTTTCATTGTCTCCCTCGTTCTTAAGGCTAACAACAGACTTTTTGTAATCTTCATCTTCTTTACTTACTCCCAGGTTTTTCTCCGTGGCTTTCATTTGGAGAAATGTTTCCAAGATATTTTTTTCTGAGGAGCTATTTTCCCATATATACTCTTCCGTGTCTACTTCAGTCTGATTTTTCTCTCATTCTTAAGTTTTCCAAGACTCTTGGAATAAAACTATTAGCACATACATTGCACAATCATAATTCTGTCTCTTTACAGGGTACCTGCTTTAACAGTGAGCCCGTCTGTGGCCTTACAGTATTGCTCTCCCACAAGTTGAATAAGTTTCTTCTTTGCGTGATCATCTACATTCACACTGTAAAGTTTTACCCTTAAAGTTACTTCTTGTGCTTTGGGGTTTCAAATAGATGCCTGATGAGAAACAGAATCCGCTGTGTCCACTTCAGTTGGAAAATGCTTCTTGCATCTTCATCACTGGTTTGTGCCGCTGGCCACTCAGATGGCAGCTTGGTCTGGATCCAAGAATCTCTGGAGTTCAACCAACATCCAGCCAGTAGTGACAGTCCAACCAAGTGAAAAAAGAAAGCCCATCTGCAGAGGTTAAAACTGTGTGATTCCTCTTATATAACCATCTCAACCTGACAAAACTCCAGTGATAGACAACAGGCCCTTTGTTTCCAGAGGCTAGAATGGCGGGGAGCATATGACTAAAATGGGAAAGAGAGGAGGGGTCTCCTGTGGTCTGAGTTCTGTACCCTGACTGTGGTTACTTTAGTCTATACATGTGATAAAATTCCTAGAACTATACATGAAAAGCAAGCAAACAAACAAAGAGTGCATTTCAAAACTAGTGAAATCCAAATAAGGTCTCTAGGTAATAGCCTTGTGCCAATGTCACTTTTCTGGTTCCAGTAATTATACTAAGACTATGTCATGTGTCACTATCGGAGGAAACTGAGGGAAGGGTACTAGGGAACTCTTTGTACTGTTTTGCAATCTCTATGTGAATCTATATTTCAAAATGAAAGTTTAATTTAAAAAAGAAAACCCAGCCCTAACCAGTTTGGCTCAGTGGATAGAGCATCGGCCTGCAGACTCAAGGGTCCCAGGTTTGATTCCGGTCAAGGGCATGTACCTTGGTTGCGGGCACATCCCCAGTAGGGAGGGTGCAGGAGGCACATTGATGTTTCTCTCTCATCGATGTTTTTAACTCTCTCTCCCTCTCCCTTCCTCTCTGTAAAAAATCAATAAAATATATTTTAAATAAATAAATAAATAAAAATAAAAAGGAGAACCCAGCCCTAGCTGGTGTGGCTCAGTGGATAGAGCGTTGATCTGTGGACTGAAGGGTCCCAGGTTCAATTCCAGTCTAAAAGCACATGGCCAGGTTGTGGGCTCGATCCCCAGTAAGCAGCCAATCAATGGTTCTCTCTCATCATTGATGTTTCTCTCTCTCCCTCTCCCTTCTTCTCTGAAATAAATAAAAACATACTTTAAAAATAAATAAATAAAAATAAAAAAGAGAACCCAGTTTGGGTTCTAGTTGGGATGGCATTACACTTACATACTGGGAGAATTGACAGTTTTACTAAATTAAATCTTCCTATCCAATAGTAGGATATGATTATCCATATGTTTAGATCTTTCTTTATGTCCTTCACTAGGGGTTATAATTTTCTTCTAATATCTAATTTTCTTTCTCATGTCTAATGCCTATATTTCAGGTTTTTAAATATCGTGATTAAAATATATTCCCATTTCCATTTTAATAGGCGTATGTCATATGATTGAACAGGGTTTTTGTTTTTTTTACTACATTTGTTCTTTTCTTCTAGTTGGAAACCATTACCCAAATTCTGTATTTCCAGTTCTCTGTCATCCAGAGTCTCCACCTTCCTGTTATTTAAGTTTATATTCCCCCTCCCCCTTTTCTCTCTGTATTATGTGTATTTTCTCAAGTCCCTACTCCAAACTTGAAAAGTGGATTTATGTTATTTTAAGTTATTTTTATAGTTCCAATTTTCTCTGTGGTTTCTCCTTTACTTATGTTTTCTTTTGACTGTGGTATGTTTTACTCTTTGCTATTTTCTTTTGTGTCACCCAGCTCCTATTTAATTTTTCTTGAGGACAGACTATACAAATAAATTTTTCTGAAGTAAAATTTCTTTCAAAGGTAATTTTTACCTCTGTTTCTGCATTGGTTTCATGGTGGTTTTTCACCAGCCAGGTGAAGGGCACTCAAGAAAAGCATTCAGCCCTAGCCAGTGTGGCTCAGTAGATACAGCATCAGTCTGCAGACTGAAGGGTCCCAGGTTCGATTCTGGTCAAGGACACATGCCCGGGTTGCGGGCTCAATCCCCAATGGGGACCTGCAGGAGGCAGCCGGTCAATATTTCTCTCTCATCATTGATGTTTTTCTCTCTCACTCCATCTCCCTTCCTCTCTGAAATCAATAAAAATATATTTTTTTAAAAAGAAAAGAATTCATAGAGATGAGGTTATCTGCCAGATGTCAAAGCATCATAAAAACATAGGAAATTTTAAAATGACTAAAACATTGACACAAAAACAAAGATGGCCTGCAGTGAAGCAAAGAATAAAGCAGAGTGGTGATCAGATGTAAGAAAGCAAGAAAGTCTCAGAAGGAAGCACTCCCACAAGAGATTAACCAAAGAATATATGTGCATATATGCGGGGCCCATGCACACAGACAATAGTGCACGAAGGCCTAGGGAGGTGGAGCAGAGGCAGAGAGTCCAATGGGGGGAAAGGGGACATCTGTAATACTTTCACCAATAAAGATACATTTAAACAAATAAGTACAAATTTAAAAGCATTGAATTATTTTTTAAAATGTATTATTTTCTGCTCTGCCATAATTTGTTATTGTTGTCAATTAAGAACTAATTTTAATTCTAAATACTGTATGAACCCCATAGTATGTTATTACTATTTTTGTATTAATGAATTTGAAGCAATTAAAATCAAGTAAATAATGTAAACAAACAAACAAACAAAAAAGCTAGAAAGGGGTTCCAGCTCCTATTTCCACTCTGTCCAGGGTCTCAGATGCTACCCTGCTCTTGGGTTCTGTGAGACACCCCTGTATTCTTATAACAAATGCTCTTTTTTTTTTTCTCATAACCTTGCTCCAGTTTTGTTTGTACTTTATAGCTGATGAGTCCTACCAGTAAAAGACTCAAACCGAAACAGGTAAAATGCCACACCATTCCTTCCACAGTCTCATTTCGTCCCTAGCTGAGATTCATTTTTCCCGAAGACAACTTAGACACACTTTAACATACTCACCCACAGAGCTGTCTTATCTTCTTGGGCCCAAATTTCTTTTTTCAGAAGAGGACCCTTACATTATAGAGGGTCCATTTGCATAATTTGAGGGCCAGTTAGGGAGGTTTCCAAAAATTAAGAACAAATTTCTTAAAGGAGTACTCTTGAGAGATAGTAAACGAGCCTTAAAGTCACAAGAGGTGCAGGACCCTGGTTTATGTATCACTGTGCCACCTGGAATTGCCATTGTGCCCTCCTCCCAGTCCCTGCCTCACTTTCTTCCCAGTTCCTGCCTCACTTTTTTGAACTAATGAGTCCTTGTATTTCTGTGTTTACTTTGGCTGAAGTTGTAGAATGGAAGCTGCAGACTCTTTTTTTAAAAAAAAAATATTTTTATTGATTTCAGAGAGGAAGGGAGAGGGAGAGGGAGATAGAAACATCAATGATGAGAGATAACCATTGATAGGCTGCCCCCTGCACACCCTACTCTGGGGATTGAGCCTGCAACCTGTGCATGTGACCTCACTGGGAATGGGACAGTGACCTCGTGGTTCATAGGTCAACACTCAACCACTGAGCCATGCCAGCCAGGCAGCTGCAGACTCCTTGTGTGACTAAAATTAAGAGGAGTCATTATTTCTCATTGTATGATAATAAAAGATGTTCTGGATTACTAACACACTTGCATAAATCTAATTGTCCTAGAAATCTGCTAAAAGAAACAACTTTTGATATGCTGAATGTTCAAACTTGTAGAAACATCACTCTCGCAGAAATTGCTTAAAAGGATTTCTCCATAAAAATCTAAGTCCACATGATCAAATTGGTTTAATAATTTTTTTGGCTTATAAACAGCTATATGTCTTTTTCCTAATTTGATCAGTGTGGAGTATATTGTAAGCATTTAATATTTGAAAAAAGTATTAAACTAAATTGAATTATAATCTTTAAAAAATTCTGTTGATAACAATTTAATTCTATGGTGTGTCAGCTGAAACATAATTTTCAAGATCCTTTGCTAACTTTAAGATCTGAATCAAAGCAAGCCCGGCTGAAATGGCTCCATGGTGAGTGTTGACCTATGAACCAGGAGGTCACCATTAAATTCCCAGTCAGGGCACCTGCCTGAGTTTTGGACTCAGTCCCTGGTAGGGGGCGTGCAGGAGGCAGCCAATCAATGATTCTCTCTCATCATTGATGTTTCTATCTCTCCCTCTCCCTTCCTCTCTGAAATCAATAAAAACATTTTTAATAAATAGTTTTTAAACCAATTAGTAGGCAACCTTTGGACACCTGGATTATTTCTAAGTGAGATAGAATATGGAAACATTGATCACCAAACATTGTGTATGTGTGTGTGTGTGTGTGTGTGTGTGTGTGTGTGTGTGTATATAGCCCAGTGCATGAAATTCATGCACCAGGTGGGGCGGGGGGGGGGGGTGTTCCTCAGCCTGGCCTGCACCCTCTCCAATCTGGGACCCCTTGAAGGATGTCCTACTGCCGGTTTACAGGGATCGGGCCTAAACCAGCAGTCAGACATCCCTCTCACAATCCGAGACTGCTGGCTCCAGCCACTCACCTGCCTGCCTGATTGCCTCTAACCACTCTGCCTGCTGGCCTGCTTGCCCCCAACTGCCCTCCACTGCCGGCCTGCTCGACCTCAAATGCCCGCCCCCCGCCAGCCTGATCACTCCCAACTGCCCCCTGTGCCAGTCTGCTCACCTCCACCTTCCCTCTCCATTGGCCTGCTCGCCCCCAACTGCACCCCCCCTGCTGTCCTGATCACCTCCAACTGACTCCCACTGATGGCCTGCTCACTCCCAACTGGCCCCCTGCTGGTCTGTTTACCCCCAACAGCCCCGCCCCCCACCAGCCTGATTGCCCACACCTGCCATCCCATCCTGGCCTGATCACCCCCCCGTGACCCAAGCTCCCAGCCCCTCCTTTTTTTCTCCCCCCCCCTTTTTTTTTTTTTTAGCGCCTCCTTGAGCAGAGGCCAGGGCAAGTATCTGGGATTTATTTATCTTCTATAATTGAAACTTTGTAGCCTTGAGCAGAGGCCAGGGCCAGCCAGGGCAGGCAGGAAGCTTGGCTTCCTCCATCGCCAGGGCAACCCAAGCCTCCTGCTTGCTCCAGCTCTGTGGCCACCACCATTTTTGTTTGGATTTATTTATCTTCTATAATTGAAAGTTTGTAGCCTTGAGCAGAGGCCAGGGCTGGCCAGGGCAGGTAGGAAGCTTAGCTTCCTCCATCACCAGGGCAACCCAAGCCTCCTGCTCACTACAGTTCCGTGGCTGCCGCCATCTTGGTTGGGTTAATTTGTGTACTCGCTCCTGATTGGCTGGTGGGTGTGGCTGGTGGGCGTAGCGGAGTTGCAGTCAATTTGCATGTTTCTCTTTTATTAGTGTATATATCAATTGTAGGAGAAGTGTATCTTTAGGGTTTGGGAAGAAAATTCTCACATTTGTGAACATCTTATGAGCAGAGTCACTGACCACCTGCATTCTCAACTGTCTTTTCAAGGATATTTGTATAGCAAACAGCCTTGGAAAATAGAAATAGTGTGTGCCTCCAGAGCAAAGAGTAGGTTTAGTAAAGATAAGGCCAGCTGCTCCTAATGCTTGGACTAGGGCTGCTTAGCAAGAATATGGAGCATGCCAAGGTCAGTTCTGCATGTTCAGGGTTTGTAACCTTTGAGAGATTTTAGCAAAGTCCACAGCATGAGCCAACACTGGCCTCAGCTTTGATTCATTGTACTTGTTGCCTGTGGATGCTGCTTCTCTTCACTGTAATGCATGCAACCGACACCAAGAAGTTTCATCTGAAGCTTTGAAAGCACTCGACACACAGGGGTGGCTCAGTTCTGAGAGGCTCTGGAAAGAGGCTGGTCCCAGCAACAATACAGTTTCACAGCTGAGAGTTACTTGCCCTGTAAATAATCAATGGCGCCATCTGACCCAAAACTCACACAGTTTTCCCAAAGCCCTGCTGCCTGCCCAAGGCTTCCTAGTACCAACAAGCCACAGCACATTCTTAACCCCCAATAACCAGATGACACAAAATGTTTAGTATCTTTCTCTTCTTTTTATTCTAAAAAAAGGTTGACAATAATAACCTGCAAATTGCAAAGAGTGGCATGGTTTTTAATCCACCCATCCCATCAAACATCATTCTGCATTCCTCACACATTATCCTCTCCCCTTTCCTTAAAATCCTAAATGAAAACCCCTGGGGTGAGGCAGGAGGCCCCCCAGAAAAAATCCCCAAGCCAGGTTCCCTCAGCAGGTGAAAGCATTCAGGAAATAAACTAGGGGAGAGGAGACTAGGAGCTAGATCTGTTCAGCTCTGTCTCACAGACCCAGCGGAAGGGCATCACGCACATGTTATCATTCCATTGGCCATCAATCATGAAGTGGGCACAGTCCTCTTGCCCATGGTAGTGCCAATTGTCTGGCTGCATTGGGCTCCAGTTCCTAAGGAGAGCAGATGGATGTGGGACCTGGAAGCTGGACCCTCAGCCAAGCCGAGGAGTCCCTCTTGCCCTCAAAAACACCCAGCAGGGATAGCAAGACCCAGGCCAAAGGAACAGAGTATAGAGCACACACTCACTGGAAGCCGGTCTTATAGTCTGTCCCATCCACCCACGTCCAGGGACCATGTTGGTCAGTAAGGCCAATCCAGGTGGCCACAGGGTACATGTGTTGCTCAAGAAACTTCTGTGGGGAGACGACAAGGGCGGTGACTTCAAGTAGACAAAGCAGCCTCCCAAACAAGCTCTCCCAGTTCTCACCTGCTCATTCCAGGAACCCACGACCACCAGGTGGGCGTTCTGCAGCAGGCAGGACTTCTCAGCCTGGGGCCAGGTTGATTGAGAACGAGAAAACCAGTAGCAGCTGCCTTCATACTCCAGCCAGCCAATGGGGCAGCAGGCATTTTGAGAGTCTGAGGTGGGTGTGGGGAAGTTCTGAGATGCTGCCCAGTGACACATGGACAGGATATGGGGCTAGGCACTGCCCTACACACCACTCACCATTGCTCTTGAGTGCAGCCATCTGACAATGCAGGGTGTGCAGGTCATTGACCAGTTGTTGGACTCTCAGGAGCATTTCAGAATAACCTGGGACACACAGAATGGCAGTGGTGACAATGCAGAGGGCCCTCCTTGTCCTCCCACCACATCAGGCCCAGGGGCAGGGGAGAAGGGGCCTGACCTGCTTTGAGTTCCTGCTGCTCTTTCTCCAGCTTGCTCTCCAGAGAAAACACCTTGTCATTCAAGCTACGGGCTGGAGAGGTGGGCACTCAGCACCCCTGGCTGCACCCACCCCACCTCTGTCCTGAGGGCTCAGCCCCCACCCTTGCACACTCACTCCTGAAGGGCCTCTCACCTGCTTGCAGTTCCTGCTCCTGGTTTTCCACCACAGCTTTCAGAGATGTTATTGTTGCTTGCAAACTGCCACCTGGAGGACATGGGGACTAAGTCCTCAGGATTCAGCATGCCTCCCACCACCCCCCCACCGGCTCCCCCACCATGACTCCTCCCATCCAGAGCCCCTTCCAGTCAGGCTCACCCTGGGAGTGCAGGGCCTGGACCTCAGCCACCATGTTGGAAGTGAAGTTGCTGAAAGATGCTCTCAGGGTCTCCAGGTCCCTCTGCATATTGGAATCTGATCAGGCAGGTGGGACCATGAGTGCTAAGCTTGATCAGTCCTCTCTGTGCTGGCACTGAGCAGGGCACTGGACATACATTGACTCATTGGGTCCTCACAGCCACCCGACTTCAAGGGACAGGCACTGTTGTTATCCAAGCTTGCAGGGGAGGAAACTCAGGCTTCCAGAGGTTAGGCACTTTGACTACATTACCCATGAGTAAGTAACAGATCCAGCAGCCATCTTTACCCACCATGATCATCATCAGTGCCTGGATTACTGTATCCCACTATCGCCCCCATCCCTGCCCATCCTGTGACACTCACTTTTGGATCCAATCACGAGGATGCCTATCATCAGGAGGATGAGGCCCAGAGAGAGCAGAAGGGGGCAGGGTCTAGAGCAGAGATGCTGTAGGAAGGCTGGAGGAGGAGGCAGCCCTGCAAGAGGAGAGGACATCAGGACATGGAGGTCTGGCACAGGAGAGACACGGGGGTGGTGGGTGGAGAGGGCCACAGGGACCTGTCAGGGATGAAGGGTGGTGCAGGTAAAGCTGGGGAGAGGTTGTGGTGCAGGGGATGCCCAGGCACCTGACCCCTCATGGACCAGCACAAGTCCTCAGTCACACAGAACCCTCCCCACACCCACCCTCCACCTTCCCCGGAAACACATGATGATAATGATATATAAGGTCTTATCATCAGGGCTGGGACAGGGGGCAGGGGGACACAGAGTGAGCCGGGGAAGCCAGGCCTTCAGCAGGCTCATGCTTACCTGTATTGTCAAGTTAACAAATGTTTCCTTTCCAAACATGACTGTTCATTCTCCCAGTGCAAAAGTTCATACCCTTCCCCAGAGTATAGGCATCCAGGACTGCTTTGGTCCACCCTGATCCTGTCCTTCTTGAATCCACCTTCATATTGCAACCACCACGCGCTAGGGCCTGACACCCACAGTGTGGGGGACCCCAGAAATGTACATGGTACAGGTACAGATATACCGTGACAGCAGAAATCCTTCTAAACATATTAACAGAGTATTTTAGGAGACACCATTTCTTTTTTCCTCTTACCATTTCTAAAACCTTGGCTTTTCCTCTCACTCTCCAAGGACTGGAGGTCTTCATACTTCTTTGACATCCTTGGACCAACGCTGAGGCTGTCGGAGCTGAAATGGAGGCAGGGCCAGTGACCAGAGATAGGAGATAGGAGACAGGGGAGGCTGGGACTAGGTTGTAGCTGAGGTCAGGCTGGAGTTGAGGTAAGAGAAGAAGTTCAGGTTGAGGATGAACCAGGGGTTAGGGATACGAATGGGAATGGGCCTGGGTTTGCAGCAGAGGTTGGAAGTGAGGTCAGGATTGGTCTTTGGGCTGGGATTGGCTTGAATGTGAGATTAAAGGTAAAGGTAAAGTTGGAGCTAAAGGTATTACTAGGACTGGGTCTTACACTGGGAGTGCAAGTAAGGTTGCATCTCCTCCTAGGACCAGGGTCAATACTGGTGTGGATGCCATGGATGGAGTGGGGCCTAAGTTTGGTGCTGATGTTGGAAATTGAAGAGAGTTGGGTTGGTGCTGGTGTTTGTAATGGAGTTAGGGTTGTGTCTAGACAGGAGGCTGAAGATGGGGCAACCCAAATCCAATTAAGTGAATAGAGTCTAAAATCTCCACCAGGTCATTGAATCTCCAAGCTGCCCTTTTATAACTCTTCCTATTCAGTCCTACTTCAGATCCACAGCCCCCTCTCCTTGCTTTCTCTAACTCCCTCCCTGACCCCTTGGTCTCACCTGCATCCCCAACCCAGTTACCTATGCAAAGTCTGGAGGCTGTGATTCTTGGGTTTGCTGCGCAGCAATGAGCAGAGTTGGATAAAATGAAATCCTAGAGATTGGGGTAGAGATGAGAGAGGGAGGAGTCAGGTCAGTGGCTGGAGTCCTGCTGGTCTCTTGTGTCTAAAAGCCCAGGAGTCTATAACCTGGCATCTCCCTTTTCCTCAACTTTGGCAGTCAATAGTAATTGGAACCCAGGCAGAGGTTGTGTGAGTGAAGAAGCTATATATAGGGCCAGCTTTGCTTCCCCCCCTCCCCGCACCCCTCCCCCCCCCTGGATGTGTCTGGTCCTTTTCAGCTTCTATTGAGCTCCTTGACTTCCTCATTGTTTCCATTGTGGAGAGGAACCCCTCCCAGAGGGGTCCATAGGTGCAGTCTGTTGCTTCTTCTTTGCCCTACACCCCATTTCACTGCATCAGCATTTCCCAGAGATGATGCTGTCTCCACCATTGCACACCCAGATCTAGAAGAGCCTTTTCTCAGTTCTTCCTCCATCATAACCCAAGTTCCTGGCATCTAAGCTTCCTCTGGGGCCTGAACCACCAAGCTCCCCCAGCTCTGGCCTAGCTCTCCTCACTCTTTCAAGAAGGAGGGAAGAGGATGAAGGACAGTAGCATCCCTGGCCAGATTGGGACAGGAGGATCTGGGAACAGGAATAAACTTTGATTGAGCATCACATTAACCATTCAGTTCCCACAGAAACATGGGAGGGGGAATTGGTCTTTCTCCCACCTCCTCCAAGAATTTAACTAAAACTAAACTAAATTGGGGGATAGTCACCCTGAAATACCAGCTGAAGACTGGCCGAAGAGGAGACTTTTAAACAAGGAAGAGCAGAGACCTCCTCAAAACTGGTAGCCAATGGGCACTGGCCTAGCACCCAGGAGCTGTGGGCCAAGGGAGAGGAGGGTTCCCCCAGAGAGGAGAGAGGCCTGGACCCTAGGCAGGGCACACCAACCTGGACAGCCAGAACTGGCAATAGCCACCATATATTAACCAGCATCAAGTGCTTCTAGTAGCCAGAGACCTGAACCGCCCAGGGACAAAGCCACTTTTTTAAAGGACTGGTACACAGGATTTTCCCTCCCAGACACTCACCCTAGTTTTAGGCAAAGGGGGAACAGTGTGAACTGTGAGCAGATAAAAGTGGTCCCACCCTCATAGAACTTCCATTCTGGTGGGTGACAGATACAATATATGAGTAAGAAATATATAATATTACATGGTGATAAGTGCTACAGAGGAAAATATAGCAGTGAAGTGAGATGGGGTCAGTTCTTCATAGGCCATCAATAGAGTATCAAAGGGGTCCTCCAGGCAATTGCCAGCAGAATTACCAGAACAGTGAGAGTGGGGAAAGGCATGAGGGATCGAACAGCGCTCCCGAAGGCCATGCCCAGCAGCACCTGTCCTACCACAAGCAATAGTTCCCGCTTTACTACCTGCGGAGACCCTATGGGCATCCACCACAGTATCCCAACCCTCCTGTGCAGGAACAAGTGATGGAGGAGCTGACAACTAGGGTTCAGGAGAACAGGTAGAACCAGTGAGACAGAACATGTATAGGGGCCATAGACCACGACTCCGCAGGGGCCCTCCTCCCAAATGACAGCCTACAGCCCTAACCTGTTTGGCTCAGTGGATAGAGCGTCGGCCTGCGGACTCAAGGGTCCCAGGTTCAATTCCGGTCAAGGGCATGTACCTTGGTTGTGGGTACATACCCAGTAGGGAGTGTGCAGAAGGCAGCTGATCGATGTTTCTCTCTCATCGATGTTTCTAACTCTATCCCTCTCCCTTCCTCTCTGTGAAAAATCAATAAAATATATATTTTTTAAAATGATAGCCTACAGAAGATGACAATGAAGAAGATAAAAAATATACAGGAGTTGAGACCCAAGGGCAGCAGCCTCCTCCATGTTAGTCCCACTGCCACTTCAATGACCATCACAGACGCCCAAAGCACCCTAAAGCACAAAATGGCAAGGGGACCAAAGTAGCTGATCCACCAGCTGAGAATTTGTCTGCTCCAAAAGCTGAGCAGGGAGGGGCTGAGTAAATGCCGACTTACCATGTCTACTATTATCTGGTTTAGTCATCCAAGAAGGAATGAATATGAAATCTCAGCAATAAGAAAGGATCAAAAGATTGAAACTGAAGCTCTCAAATGCTTGCTTTTTGCCCATTGATCAAATACCTAGAATTATCTGTATTATCCATATAGCATGCGGGTTTTATTATTTTTACCTAAATATATCTATTTCAGGTAATGACAAATGTGCTTGCTTTTTATAAGCATGGTTTTTTCTCAATACACTTTTAAAGGTTGTTAAATTGTTTCATATCTGGTAAAGTTGAAATTTTCAAGAACCTTGTTTTTAATTGTAATAAAAGTTTACAACTTGATTTTTTTCAAAAGAGTCAACAAACTGCAAGCACCTGTTAATAAAGGTCTTAAATTAACAAACAAACAAACAAAAAAGCATTGGGGGTCAAGAAAGACCTTACTGGGAAAGTGATAACTGGACAAAAGCCTGAAGGAGGTAAGGGAGTAAGTCTTGAGAAGCTCCAGTAGGAAGAGTTTTCCAGATAGAATGCACAGCATGTGCAAAGGTCCTGGGGTGAAAGCATGTCTGGTGTTTACAAGGATCATCTCTTTGCCAGAAATGCCAGGGATGCCAGAGATTTTATAGAGAAGTGAGCTTGAGAGAAGAATAGATGAGTCATACAGGGGAAACATGGGTCAGCAATTCTTTAGGGTCTTGTAGGCTCTTGTTGAGGATTTTTTTTCTCCAAGATAAGGGGAAGACTTTGGAAGGGTCAGAGCAGAGGATTGAATTACATGGCATATATGTTAACTGTACTATGTGACTGTTGTATTGTGGATTTCATGAAAAAGGTCAAGGGTGGAACCAAAAGTTCAGGTAAGGAGCTATTGTAATACCCAGGAGATAGATGATGGTGGCATAAGCTTGGAGGTGATGAGAAGTGTTGATTTTGGATATATTGTGAAGGTTGAGTTGATAGGATTTTGCTGATAACTAGCATGTGGGTTTCATAAAATAATAGTTCGCCTTCTAATCTCCAAAATAAATTAAACTTAGAACATTTTCCATATACCACTGACTCCCTAGGAAATGCAACTTATTCCTGACTTTTGCAATAACGATGTTTAAAGCTATGTCATCACATTTTGTGAACATGGTATAATCGTGTGAGAGACGCACTGTTTTGCCATCAGGGGCAAACTGAAAAAACTTGTCCACATGGATAATCTTGAAGAATTTTCCTTTGAATACCTGCTGTGGTTCTGTTTGGTAAGCCTGTCCTTCCAAAGTCTGACTTCCTTGCCACGTTCCTGGAAGTAACCTTTCCTTTCCTTCACCAGGTTCAGGAAGTTTTCTGTCATTATTTCTTCAAAAAGGTTCTCAATTTCTTGCTCTCTTTCTTCTCCTTCTGGTACCCCTATGATGTAGAAACTGTTATCCTTTAGGGTGTCCCAGAGCTCCCTTAGACTATCCTTATTTTTTTAATTATTATTTTCTTTTTCTGTTCTGATTGGATGTTTCCTGCAACCTTGTCTTCCAAATCACTGATGTGATAATCTGCTACACCTAACCCACAGTTTATACCTTCTTTTGAAGTGTAATTCTTCATTTCAGATATTGTATTCTTTACTTCTGACTGGTTCTTTATCATGGTTTCTATGTTCTCTTTTATGCTTACTATCTCTTTATTTATGTTCTCACTGAGTTCATCCGTTCTTCCCCTAAGTTCCTCGAGCATCCTTATAATCATTGTTTTGAATTTTATATCTGGTAGATTGCTTGCCTCCATTTCATTTCATTCTTTTTCTGGGAATTTCTCCTGTTCTTTTATTTGGGGATGTTTTTGTCTCCCCATTTTTAATTTTTTGTTGGTGTTGTTAATACTCACCCAAGGATATTTTTTCCACTAATTTTTAGAGAGTGGAAGGGAGTGGGGTGGGGGGAAAAGAGAGAGAGAAGCACCATTGTGAGAGAGATACATCAATTGGTTGCCTCCACATGTGCCCCTAATGGGGCCAGGATTGAACCTGCAACCCAGGTACATGCCCTTGACCAGGAATCGAACCCACAACCCTTTAGTGTGTGAGCTGAAGCTCTAACCACTTAGCAATGCTGGCAGGTCTGTCTTCCCATTTTGGCTTCCTCTCTGTATTTGTTTCTATACATTAGGTAGGTCTGCTATCACTCCCAGTCTTGGTATGGTAGTCTTATGTAATAGATGTCCTGTGGGACTCAGTCACACAGTCTCCCTTATAACCTGAGCAAGGTGCTCTAGGAATGTTCTTTATGTGGGTTATGTAAGCTATCCTGTTGTAGTTGAGTCTTGATTGCTCTTGGCCCCTCCATGTATAGGCTTAAACCTCAGGCTGGCTGACTGTGAGAATTAGTCTCAACCATAGAGTATGAGATGCTGTCTGGGTGCTGACCACATTAAATGGAATTCACCCCAGCAGGGTCTGCTGCCTGCTGAGATCTCCCTTTGAATATGCTGCTTATGGAGCTAAGTGGGTCCTGCTCTGATGTGGTCTGAAGTCCACCACTGGATGCTTTTCTTTTGGGACATCCTGGGAGGGACTTCAGTGCATGTCAATGTCAGATGCTGCCTGTGGCTGGCCCTGGGCTACCTGTTTGGAGCAACAAAGCAATCCACCATTTGTGGCTGCCTCTATTAGGCCTGGGTGGGCATGGGAGGGGTCAAGATGTGCACCAAATCTGGCTTCTAACATCACCAAGCCCAGGAACAGGTCAGCAAAAGACCTAAGACATGCCAAGATCTGCTTCCACTGCCTCTGCATTCTAGCTGTCTGTTAGGTTCGGTCACTGGAAGAGCTTCTGACAGTATGAGACCTGCATGAAGAAGGTTCCCAGTGATTCATCAAGTACCCAATCTGATGATTTTCATGTGATTCTGGTGGACAGGGAAAAGTGAAGTTGTGCTGCCTCCAGGGGATAATTTTGTCCTTCCCATACCCTCCCTCTGATATCAACCTCTTATTTTTTAAAATATTTTTCTTGATTTCAGAGAGGAAAGGCATGGGGGAGAGAGATAGAAACATCAATGATGAGAAAGAATCATTGATCGGCTGCCTCTTGCACACCCCAAACTGGGGATCGAACCTGTAACTCAGGCATATGCCCTGACCAGGAATTGAACCGTGAACTTCTGGTTCCAAGGTTGATGCTCAACCACTGAGCCATGCCAGCTGAGCCTCTGTATTGTTAATTAATTTTAACTGCCACCTTTCTATATGCCAGGCAGTTGTCTGGGTGCAAGTAATACCACAATGCGTGGGTCCTGGCCTCTCTTAATGGGAACCCTTAGTTATGGACTGGTTCTTTACAGGGTGGCCCAATATGCTTCCCCTGGTGTGCCAAATTTATTGAAAAACATAGCAATCTCCATGCCTCCCTATGTCCATTCTCTCCACATTATGACTTTGTAGCTCCTCCCATCAGAAGGTGTTCTACTTCCTGACTCCCAGAAGTGGGGCTGCCTTGTGATTTATTTTGGCCAACAGGAGTTAACAGAAGTGATGCTTCAGTTCCAAAACTAAGACTGCAGAGTCCTTGCACTCTTCCAGTTACTCTTTTGGAACCCTGCCCAAAGGCATAACGCGAATCAGCCCAGGCTAGCCTAAAATGACCCAGTCATCCCCATTGTCCCAGGTCATAGCCAGCCAAATGTCAGACATGGAAGTGAGGCTGTCCTAGACCAGCTCCCAGCCAACCCACCAACTGGCCTCGAATGCATGAACGAGACCAGCTAAGGTGAGTCAAGTCTTGCCAGACCAAAAAACACCCAGCTGATCTATAGACTCATGGGCTATAACAAATGTTTATTGTTTTAAGCCGCTAATTGGGGTAGATTGTTAACAATAGCTAACCAATACAACTGGGGGTGTTATCTGCTTCTCCTAACAACTTTGGGATATTCAAAAAAGTTAAAGAGTCACCTTTCCTTATCACCCTAAGTTTAAACAGCTTTTAAGTGACAGAAAATAATGGAACTCAATCTATAGGAAAGAAAATGCTCTTTTCACTATAACATAGGACTTTCCAAGGCCTCACCAACCTTCCTCATTCAGTTATTTTATGGTTGCTAAAAATTAGTCTGTGTGAAATGCATAAGGTTTCACAAAAGAGTATATACTGTGTGGTTTCATTTATATGAAATTCTGGGAGATTTTTGGGGTGAAGGAAATTTTCTACACCTTGTTGGAGTGGTAGTTACCTAGGTATTTATATTTGTCAAAAGTCATCTCTACTCTTCCAATGAGTTCATTTTACTGCGTAAGAATTGTATCTCCATCACATAAACAAATTGAGAGATAAAAATCACATAGTCATATCAATTGATGCAGAAAAAGCATTTGACAAAATCCAACACCCTTTCTTGATAAAAACTCTCAGCAAGGTGGGAATGGAAGGATCATACCTCAACACAATAAAAGCCATATATGACAAACCCACAGCCAAAATCATACTCAATGGGCAAAAACTAAAACCATTTCCCCTAAGAAAAGGAACAAGACAGGGATGCCCACTCTCACCACTCCTGTTCAACATAGTGTTGGAAGTACTAGCCATTGCAATCAGACAAGAAGAAGAAATAAAAGGCATCCAAATTGGAAAAGAAGAAGTAAAACTGTCCTTATTTGCAGATGACATGATACTGTACATAGAAAACCCTAAAGACTCCATCAAAAAATTATTAGACTTAATAAATGAATTTAGCAATGTAACAGTATACAAAATTAATGCCAAGAAATCTATGGCATTTCTATACACCAATAATGAACCTATAGAAAGAGAGACTGAAAAAGCAATCCCATTTACCATCATACCAAAAAAATTGAGATACCTAGGAATAAACTTAACTAAGGAGGTAAAAGACCTATATGCAGAAAACTACACGATACTGAAAAAAGAGATAGAGGAAGACATAAACAGATGGAAGAACATACCATGTTCATGGATTGATAGAATCAAGATCATCAAAATGTCCATACTACCCAAAGCAATCTATAAATTCAATGCACTTCCCATTAAAACACCAACGGCATATTTCACAGACCTAGAACGAACTTTCCAAAAATTCATCTGGAATAAAAAAAAGACCCTGAATAGCCACAGCAATCCTGAGAAAGAAGAGTAAAGTAGGTGGGATCTCAATACCAGATATCAAGCTGTATTACAAAGCCACTGTTCTTAAAACTGCCTGGTATTGGCACAAGAACAGACATATAGATCAATGGAATAGAATAGAGAACCCAGAAATTGACCCAAATCACTATGCTCAATTAATATTTGACAAAGGAGGCATGAACATACAATGGAGTCAAGATAGTCTCTTCAATAAATGGTGTTGGGAAAATTGGACAGATACATGCAAAAAAATGAAACTAGATCACCAACTTACACCATACACAAAAATAAACTCAAAATGGCCCTAACCGATTTGGCTCAGTGGATAGAGCGTCAGCCTGAGGACTGAAAGGTCCCAGGTTCGATTCCAGTCAAGGGCATGTACCTTGGTTGCGGGCACATCCCCAGTGGGAGGTATGCAGGAGGCAGCTGATCAATGTTTCTCTCTCATCGATGTTTCTAACTCACTGTCCCTCTCCCTCTGTCTTCCTCTCTGTAAAAAAATCAATAAAATATAAAAAAAAATAAACTCAAAATGGATCAAGGACTTAAACATACGACGAGAAACCATAAAAATACTAGAGGAATCCATAGGTAGAAAAATCTCAGACATATGCCAAAGCAATTTCTTCACTGATACTGCTCCTAGGGCAATGGAAACTAAAGAGAAAATAAACAAATGGGACTACATCAAAATAAAAAGCTTTTGCACAGCAAAGGAAACCATGAATAAAACAACTAGAAAGCCCACTGCATGGGAGAACATATTTGCCAATGATATCAACGATAAGGGTTTAATCTCCAACATTTACAGGGAACTCCTGCAGCTTAACAAAAAAAAAGATAAACAACCCAATAAAAAATGGGCAACTGATCTAAATAGACACTTTTCGAAAGAAGACAGAAGGAAGGCCAAGAGACATATGAAAACCTGCTCAAAATCACTAATTATCAGAGAGATGCAAATCAAAACAACAATGAGGTACCATCTCACACCTGTCAGAATGGCTATTATCAACTAGTCAACAAATGACAAGTGCTGGCGAGGATGCAGAGAAAAAGGAACCCTCCTGCACTGCTGGTGGGAATGCAAACTGGTGCAGCCACTGTGGAGAACAGTATGGAGTTCCTCAAAAAACTAAAAATGTAACTCCCATTTGACCCAGTGATCCCACTTCTAGGAATATATCCCAAGAAACTAGAAACACAAATCTGAAAAGATATATGCACCCCTATGTTCATAGCAGCACAATTCACCATAGCTAAGATTTGGAAACAGCCTAAGTGCCCCTCAGCAGATGAGTGGATTAAAAAACTGTGGTACATCTACACAATGAAATACTACGCTGCAGTAAAAAAGGAGTTCTTACCATTTGCAACAACATGGATGGAGATGGAGAGCATTATGCTAAGTGAAATAAGCCAGACAGAGAAAGATAAATATCACATGATCTCACTCATTTGTGGAATGTAATGAACAACATAAACTGATGAATAAAAATAGATCCAGAGACAGAGAAACATCAATCAGAACATCAAACCTCAGGGAAGGTAGGGGAGGGTGGGGGTAAGGGAGAGAGATCAACCAAAGGACTTTATGCATGCATATAAGCCTAATCAATGGACACAGACAACAGGGGTGTGGGGGCATGAATGGGAGGTGGGAGGGTAATGGGGGAATAAGGACACATATGTACTACCTTAATCAATAAAGAAATTTTTTAAAAAATAATTTTATCTCAATAAAGTTTATTTTTAAGGTTACAAATCTGGGTTGGCAAAGTGAAAGGGAACTCTTATATACTACAGGTGGGAATGTAAATTGGTGCAACCACTATGGAAAATAATATGGAGTTTTCTGCAAAAATTTAAAATAGAACTAGCATATGATCCAGCAATCCCACTTCTGGGAATATATGCAAATGAAATGAAAATGGTATATCTGCATCCCATGTTCATTGCAGCATTATTAACAATAGCCTAGATATGGGAACAACCTAAGTGTTCATCAATGGATAAATAGATAGAGAAGATGTGGTATATATGAGCAATGAAACATTATTAATTCATGAGTAGAAGGAAATCCTGCCATTTGCCACAACATTAATGGACTTTGAGGGCATTATACCAAGTGATATAAGCCAGTCCAAGAAAGACAGATACTGCATGGCATCACTTATATGTGCAATCTGAAAATATCAAATTCATAGTAAGAAATAGTAGAAAAGTGGTTGCCTGGGTGGTGGGGGTATAAAATATGAAAAGGTTGGTAAAAGGGTACAAACTTTCAGTTATAAATAAATAGGCCTGAGGATCTAATGTAAAACATGGTGACTATAGTTGATAACACTGTATAGTATAAGTGAAATTTGCTAAGAAAATAGAACTTAAGTATTCGTACAAAAAAAGATAAATATGTGAGATATAGATGTGTTCATTAACTAGATAGGGTCTTTCCTTTAATATATATATATATATATATATATATATATATATATATATTTACTATATATATAGATACATGGTTGTGATTTTATATATGTATATAATCACAACCATATATCCTTTAAGTAACTTAAAGTTTTATATGTCAATTATACCTCAATAAAGCTGAAATTTAATTTTTAAAAGCACCTTAGGAACTCTATATAATCTTTGAAAGTTAAGGAGAAAAAATTCAAAATGATGGCAATGCTCCAATCTCCCAGGGCTTATTTCTCTCCCACAGAGATCTTATTAGGGGTGTCTGGGGAAGAATCCCTCCCCCATCCCTGCCATTTCCATGGTTCAGTGGTCCATAGGAAGCAGCTCTAAGACACTCCTATCTGGACTTGCTAATGCTGGCCTCACAGATCCAGCGGTAGAGCCTCTGGCAGACGTCGTCATTCCATTTGCCATCTGGGTGGAAGTGGGCACAGTCCTCACCTCCACCTAGCCCGTGCCCCTGCCAGTCATCTGGCTGTCCTGGCTTCCAGTTCCTGAGGGGGAAGGACACAGTAAGTTGGGAAAGTCAGATGGAACAGAGTGAGGGCTGAGGAGAAGAGGTTGTAGGTCAGATCCTCGAGGAGCAGAGCTGAAAGGGGAAGAAGAGCACAGAAAGCAAGAGTACTCACTTGAAGTTGGTCTCATAGTCTGTTCCATCCACCCATTTCCAGGCTCCTTCAAGATCACTGAGGCCCATCCAGGTGTATGAGGAGCCTATGTGTGCCTGGACAAAAATCTGGGGTGACAGAATAACAATAATGTCTTCTCCCCATCCCAACCAACTCCTTGGACGAGGAGTTTTAAACTTTACATGTACATTATATCAGTTGAGGGGATTTAGGATGTTTATCCCAATGCCCAAGCCAATTGCTGTCATGCTCTGCTTTAATAACAGAGACTGGTAATTCCATCATTGTGCAAACATCATAGAGTGCACTTAACAACCTGGGATGGGATAGCCTACTGCACACCTAGGCTGTAGCCTATTGCTCCTAGGCTATCAGCCTGTATGGTGTGTTACTCTACAAAACCACAAGAGAAAAGGATGCACAAAAGGGATACAGTAAACACAAGGTGTATATGAGGCTGCTGCCAGCAAAACATAGCATACGTTTAAACAACAAACTTTTTTTATAAGTAGAAAGAATACACGCTAACATAATAATAGTATCTATATATATAAAATCCTAAGCAACCTGTAGACCGAACAACCAGATAACCAGCTGGTTGCTATGATACACACTGACCACCAGAGGGCAGACGCTCAACACAGGAGCTGCCCCTTGGTGGTCAGTCTGCCCCCTGGTGGTCAGTGTACCCCCAAAGTGTGAGTGCCACTCAGCTGACTGACAGGCGCCAGAGGCTGGGCTCACAGCTGGTGAGCGCAGCTGCAGTGGTGCTAGCCTCTCCTGCCTCTGCAGCAGTGCTACCAAGTGGCAGCAGGCACAGCAGGGCCGGGATGAGTGGGAGCAGCGCAGAGCCCAGCCTGGACTTGGGCTCCTCCCCGGCTGCCTGCCGCTTCACACACTACTACATCCTCTGAGGGGTCCCAGATTGAGAGAGGGCACAGACCAGGCTGAGGGATCCCACCAGTGCATGAATCTGTGCACTGGGCCTCTAATAGTATCATCCTACATAATAAAAGAGAAACATGTAAATTGACCATACCTCTGCTATGCTCACCAGCCAATCAGGAGTGGGTATGCAAATTAACCCAACAAAGATGGTGGGTTAATTTGCATACACAGGTGCTGGGTGGAAAGCAGAGAGGGAGAGTTGGCGGCTTGGAGGACTTGACAGAGTGGGCGGCCGTGGGACAGAGACAGAGCAGGAAGGGAAAACCAAAAGCGCAGGGAGCACCATGAATGCTGGGAATCCTAGTTCTGGTGGCAGACAGATATCCTAGACACTAGAGCAAAGTGAGCCTGGAGCAAGTTACTGTTGCAATGGGGGATGGAGGGAAAGCAAAGGTGAGAGACATAAGTAAAATCAGAGTGTCTAGGAAAAATTAAAGGGAAGATATCCTAAAACTTCCAGGAAAAATCTACCAATGAAGCGAAGAAAAAAATGCCTCTATTATTCTGTGAGCAACAAACCAAACTGGGTTGGGGTCTCAGACAACTCACACATATGATTGCAAAGACAGACAGAAACTCCTGGATTGGAGAGGGCTCCCCTGAGGGCTCCCAGATCGGAGAGGGTGCAGGTCGGGCTGAGGGACCCATCCCCCGTGCATGAATCTTCATGCACCAGGCCCCTAGTAAATGCATAAATCAGTAACAGTTGTTTATTACCACTTTCAAGTACACTGTACTGTGCATAATTGTAAGTGCTGGGCTTTTATACATATGACTGGCAGTGAGGTAAGTCTGTTCACACCAGCATCAGCACACACACCTGAGCAATGTGTTACACTACATCATGAGGCTACCTCCCACTAGATCAGTGGTCGGCAAACTCATTAATCAACAGAGCCAAATATCAACAGTACAATGATTGAAATTTCTTTTGAGAGCCAAAGTTTTTAAACTTAAACTTCTTCTAATGCCACTTCTTCAAAATAGATTCGCCCAAGCCATGGTATTTTGTGGAAGAGCCACACTCAAGGGACCAAAGAGCCACATGTGGCTCGTGAGCCGTGGTTTGCTGACCACTGCACTAGGTGAAAGGAATTTTTTGGATCTAATCTAATCTTATGAGATGACTGTTATCTCTTTGGTCCATCCTTGCTGAAATGTCATTGTGTGGCCCATGATTATAAATCCCTCAGGGTGTGACTCACATCGCCATGGTTTTAAAGCTCCCTGGTGATGCTAATGTGCAGCAAGAGCAGAGAACCATTTCTTTAGCGGGGCCAGTTCTCAGGACCTGAGCGCAGACCTGAGCCCTCACCTGCTCCTCTCTGGAGTTGATGACAACCAGGTGGGCATTCTCCAGCTGGCAGTACTTCTCAGCCTCGGGCCAAGGCTTCCCAGTACCAGAAAACCAGTAGCAGCTGCCTTCATGCTCCAGCCAGCCAATGGGACAGCAGGCATGTTGAGAGTCTGAGGTGGAAAGGGAGGAGGATCTGATGTGCTGCCCAGACATAGGCAGGATATGGGGCTAGGCGCTGCCCTACACACCACTCACCATTGCTCTTGAGCGCAGCCATCTGACAATGCAGGGAGTTCAGGCTGTTGACCAGGTGCTGGAATCCCAGGAATATTCCAAAATAACCTGGGACACACAGAATGGCAGTGGGGACAATGCAGAGGGCCCAGCTGAGGGCCCTCCATGCCCTCCCACCACATCAGGCCCAGGGGCAGGGGAGAAGGGGCCTGACCTGTTTTGAGTTCCTGCTGCTCTTTCTCCAGCTTGCTCTCCAGAGAAAACACCTTGTCATTCAAGCTACGGGCTGGAGAGGTGGGCACTCAGCACCCCTGGCTGCGCCCACCCCACCTCTGTCCTGAGAGTTCAGCCCCCACCCTTGCACACTCACTCCTGAAGGGCCTCTCACCTGCTTGCAGTTCCTGCTCCTGGTTTTCCACCACAGCTTTCAGAGATGTTATTGTTGCTTGCAAACTGCCACCTGGAGGACATGGGGACTCAGTGCTCAGGATTCAGCCTCCCCTCCCCCACGATGACCCCTCCCTTCCAGAGCCCCTTCCAGTGAGGCTCACCCTGGGAGTGCAGGGCCTGGACCTCAACCACTGTGTTGGAAGTGAAGTTGCTGAAAGATGCTCTCAGAGTCTCCAGGTCCTTCCGCATATTGGCATCTGATCAGGCAGGTGGGACCATGAGTGCTAAGCTTGATCAGTCCTCTCTGTGCTGGCACTGAGCAGGGCACTGGACATACATTGACTCATTGGGTCCTCATAGCCACCCGACTTCAAGGGACAGGTACTGTTGTTATCCAAGCTTGCAGGGGAGGAAACTCAGGCTTCCAGAGGTTAGGCACTTTGACTACATTACCCATGAGTAAGTAACAGAGCCAGCAGCCATCTTTACCCACCATGATCATCATCAGTGCCTGGATTACTGTACCCCACTATCACCCCCATCGCTGCCCTTCCTGTGACACTCACTTTTGGACCCAATCACGCAGATACCAATCATCAGGAGAAGGATGAGGCCCAGAGAGATCAGAAGGGGGCAGGGTCTAGAGCAGTGATGCTGCAGGAAGGCTGGGGGAGGAGGCAGCCCTGCAAGAGGAGAGGACATCAGGACATGGAGGTTGAGGACAGGAGAGACACGGGGGTGGTGGGTGGAGAGGGCCACAGGGACCTGTCAGGGATGAAGGGTGATGCAGGTAAAGCTGGGGAGAGGTTGTGGTGCAGGGGATGCCCAGGCATCTGACACCTCATACCCCAGTACAAGTCCTCAGTCACCTGGGCCCCTCACCCCTATGTCAACACGATGGCAATATGTAAGGTCTTATCATCAGGCCTGGGACAGGGGGCAGGAGGACACAGAATGCACCAGGGCAGCCAGGCCCTCAGCAGGCTCGTGCTTATCTGTATTGTCAGGTTAGCCAAAGTTTTTCTTCTAAACATGACTATTCACTCTCCCAGTGTAAATGCTCATAACCTTTCCCAGAGTATAGCAGGACTGCTTTGATCCACCCTGATCCTGTCTTTCAGAGGATTATGAATTCTCTTTATACTGGAGCCCCCTCAGAGTGGGGGAGCCCAGCAGTGCACATGGTAGAGGTGCAGATATACCATGACAGGAGAAATTCTTCTAAACATACTTTAACAAAAGTATTTTAGAAGACACCATTTCTCCTTTCTTCTTACCATTTCTAGAACACTGGTTTTTCTTCTCACTCTCCAAGGACTGGAGGTCTTCATACTTCATTGACATCTTTGGATCAACTCTGAGACTGTCAGAGCTGAAATGGAGGCAGGGCCAGAGACCAGGTTAGGGATGGAGTTAGGGGATGGGGGAGGTTGGAGCTGAAGTCAGGGCTGATGTTGAGGTAAGAGAAGTTCAGGTTGAGGATGAGCCAGGGGTTAGGGAGAGGAATGGCAATGGGCCTAAGTTTGCAGCAGCGGTTGGAAGGGGGGTCAGGATTGGTCTTTGGGCTGGGGTTGGGTTGAGTGTAGGAATGAAGGTGAAGGTAAAGTTGGAGCTAAATATGTGACTAGGATTGGGTCTAATATTGGGGATGCAATTGAGTTTGCATCTCCTCCTTTGATCAGGGTCAATACTTCAGCTTGGCCCTGAAGTTGGAAACAGAAGAGAGTCAATTTGGGGTTGACTTTGGGGTTGAAGCTATGTTTGGGGTTAAAGGAGAAGATGGTGTTTCTAATGGGGTTAGGACTGAGGCTAGGCTGGGGCTAAAGATGGGACTGGAATTGGGCTGGAGATGGGGCTGAGTGAGTCTCAGTTTGTGACTGAGGTTTGGCTGTCATATTTCAACCTGAATCCAGTTATGTGAATAGAGTCTAAAATTTCCACTTGGCCATTGAATCTCCAAGCTGCCCTTTTATATCTCTTCCTATTCATTTCCACTTCAGACCCATAGCCCCTTCTCACTGCTTTCTCTAACTCCCTTCCTGTCCCCTTGGTCTCACCTGCATCCCCAACCCAGTTACCTGTGCAAAGTCTGGAGGCTGTGATTCTTGGGTTTGCCACGCAGCAATGAGCAAAGTTGAATAAAATGAAATTCTGGAGAGTGGGGTAGAGGTGCCTGGGGAGGAGTCGGATAAGTGACTGGAGTCCTGCTGGTCTCTTGTGTCTGAAAGTCCAGGAGTCTATAATCTGGGGTCTCTCATTTCCTTGACTTTGGACAGTAAATAACAGTCAAATCACAGGCTGTGTTTGGGGTGATAGATATCAAGCCAGCTTTGCTCTCCTCCTCCAGTGTGTGTCTCCTCCCTTTTCGCTTCCTTTCAGCCTTCCTAACTTCCTCATTTCTTTCATTTGGGAAATGAGTCATGACCAGAATGGATAAGAGGTACAGTCTAATCCTCTGCCCATGCACCCTTTTACTTCCTGTGTCAGAATTTTCCATAATTGATAGTGTCTCCACCATTGCACTCTAAGATTCAGAAGAACCTTTTTCTCAGTTCTTTCTCAATATAACCCAAGTCTCTAGCATCTGAGCTTCCTCTGGGGCCTGAACCACCAAGCTCCCCCAGCTCTGGCCTAGCTCTCCTCACTCTTCCAAGAAGGAGGGAAGAGGGTAAAGGAAGTAGGATTCCTGGCCAGATTGGGACAGGAGGATCTGGGGACATGAACAAACTTTGATTGAGCATCACATTAACCATCCAGTTCCCACAGAACCATGAGAAAGGGGATTGGAAGATGGCAGTGGAGTAGGTGGATCTTTCTCCCACTCCTCCCAGAATTTAACTAGAACTGAACTAAATTGGGGATTAGTCACCCTGAAATACCAGCTGAAGACTGGCTGAAGAGGAGACTTTTAAACAACGAAGGACAGAGACCTCCTCAAAACTGGTAGGAAAGGCGGGGAGCCAATGGGCACTGGCTCAGCACCCAGGAGCTGTGGGCCAAGGGAGAGGAGGGTTCCCCCAGAGAGTAGAGAGGCCTGGACACTAGGAAGGGCACACCAACCTGAACAGCCAGAACTGGCAATAGCCATCATGCACCAACCAGCAGCATGGCCTGGGTGGAGGTGAGGATTGTACCCACTTCCACCCAGATGGCAGATGGAATGACAACTTCCCGTTGCAATGACAGAAACTGTCTAAGTCCCAGAGAATGTTAAGATCAAAAGCTCCATTCTCAGGCCAATGTGAATCATTGTCTAATGTAGTTTGTGGCCAGGCAATATTAGATAGACGATAAGGCTCTTTGACTAGAAATCCATGGAAAGGCTGAATATGTTAAGATTATGAAGGAGATATCCTAGAGGAGTGTTATTGGGGGGAACAGAAAAAGAATTCTCAGTGGTATGAATTAGAAAGAGGAGGTAAGCAACAAAAGGAGACCTAGGGAGCTAGACTAGAGGGAGGGCATTCCCACCCTCTAGTCAGGCTCCCGAGGGAGGACAGTCTAATCCACGTGGCAGCTGTCCCCTGCAACGAGGAAGACTGTGGGACCTGGTCCAGGGGCCAAGACCGGATTGGAGAGGATTTCTAGCCTAGCGCTAGGTCTTTTGTCTGAGACAGCAAATCAGAAATCTGGAGGGATTATCCAATTGTCATTTACTGGAGATGAAATTGTTAGGGGCAGAAATAGAATATTGGGGGCCAGCTACAATAATAAGAAATACTAATCATGCTCTGTTAACCATGATAATTCTTTTCTGGTTAGATAAAGCACATTCTAACCTCGCTGGGAATTGTACTCCCTGGCACATGGGAGCTAACATCGGAATGCAATCCATCCTCCTGTCCTGAGAACTGCCTATCTTGATGGAAAGAGTTACAACCTCGTGGCTGAAACAATCTAGTCCCAGAGGCACCTGCTCTTGACAACCCACAGCCCCTATTGACTACAATCTGGTCCGTGGGTACCTGGAGGCACCTGCCCTCTGTGACCACCACCCCCCACCAAATCTGCATAACTTGTAACCTGTAATGATTATCCCGTGCCTACTTTCCCATGCCTGTAATTCCTATGTCCCCAGGGAATCTGTGTCCTTCTCCCCAGTATAAGCAGCTGGCTTATGGTGAAGGGCAGAGCAGATTTTTGTGGGTGACCTTCTGCTCTCCCATACTGCTGGCAGTATTGGAATAAATGCTCATATATAATTCAACCCTGCCTCTGCTTAATTGGCTCAAGTAGTAATAGGCAGCCTGGACCCCTTGACTGTCTGGTTACAAAATGAGCCAGTGTTGAGTGAAGGGTCAGGGAAGGAGAGCATCCTCCTTTGATTTAGCATCCTCCTTTGCTGGTTTGGAAGGGCCCTTAAGAGAGGGAGGCCTAATCGAGGCCGCCAATTGTGTCACCTAAGTAGGATTCAGAGGTAAGTCCAAGTGGAGCTGCTACTGCGTACTGCTCTCTGAGTAGCAAATTTAGGGTGACTGAAGCCGGGCTGATGGCTCCCCTTCCTCATGGAACCCTCCCCACTTCAACACCAAATGGTAGGGTTGCTGAAAGAGGAACACGAGAGGCCAAAAGGGTAAAGAATTATAAATTTATTGTTACTAGTACATCTGCTTGCAGAAGGGCTGAGACCAAAATGGCATCATTTGGTACAGAGTAGGGGGAACGGGGTATTTATGTCTCTTGAAAGGGTCAGTCAGAGTAACTGGTCGGATCAGGTGCAGGTGGGGGCCAGGTGTGGGTGGTCCACTGGAAACTGGGTGAGGTGGTTTGCTGGAAGCCAAAGGCTGTAAATAATGAGACCGGTAATAAGAACAACAGAGCAATTGCAGGGAGGGCCAAGAGCAGCAAGCAGAGCATAACAGAGCCCAAGAATGTGCTTAACAACTGGTTAGGTCTTTAGGAGTAAACACTGAGACTGAAGTTGGGATACAAGTTATTAACTAGGGATCAATACCTGTGAAAGGAAGGGGGGTAAAAAGAGAAGTGGGCAGAGGGAGAAGTTACTAATAAACAGCTGTGAAGACCCCACAAAACTTCAGCAACCCAGCAGGAAGTTCTGATTTTCAAACCTGGGCCTTTATAACCCACCTTGCTCAGTCACCAGATGAGCAACCCAGCAGGTGTGGGACCTCACAGGAGAGGGCTGTCTGGACAGGCCACACTCCTGTAAGGAGGGGGATCTGGCTAGCTCATCTCTGTGTCTACCACAGTACTTCATTGTATTCCCATATTAGTTTGGGCATAAACAACATTTTTGCATTGTTGAATCATTCCCACAGAGAACATGGTGTGTTTCTGCATTCACTTATACGTGCATTTATGCATCCACTCAACGAGGACTTATTGGGCACCTACAATATACCAGGCATTCTCCTTTAGAAAAGGTATACTTTAGGTGTGAACAAACAGACAAATGAGGCCCTGCCCTCATAGAACTTACAAATAAACAAAATAAATTAGCAAAAAAAAAAATTATATATATGTATGTATATATTTGTATGGTTATAAGTGCTATGGAGGAAAATATAGCAGGGAAGTGAGAGATGGGGTCAGTATTTAATAGGCCATCAAGAAGAGAATGTCAAGCCCTAGCCAGTTTGGCTCAGTGGATAGAGCATTGGCCTGCAGACTAAAGGATCCCAGATTCGATTTCAGCCAAGGGCGCATGCCTGGGTTGTGGTCTTCATCCCTCCCCAGTAGGGGGTGTGCAGGAGGCAACTGATCAATGATTCTCCCTCATCATTGATGTTTCTATCTCTCTCCCTTGCTCTCTGAAATCAAGTTTTAAAAAAAATTTTTAAAGGGACCTTTCTTTTAAAAAAAAAGAAGAAGAAGAAGAAGGAGGAGGAGGAGGAGGAGGAGGAAGAAGAGGAGAAAAAGTCAAGAAAGGCCTTTCTGGGAAGGTGGTATCTGAGCAAAAATGTGAAGGAGGTGGAAGGCGTGAGTCATGAGAAGCTCCAGGCTCGGCCAGTGTGGCTCAGTGGTTGAGCATCAGCCTATGCACTAAAAGGTCATGGTTCGATTCCTGGTCAGGACACATGACCAAGTTGCAGGCTCCATCCCCAGTAGGGAGTGTGCAGGAGGAAGCCAGTCAATGATTCTCTCTCATCACTGATGTTTCTATCTCTCTCTCCCTTCCTCTCTGAAATCAATTTAAAAATATTTTTTTAAAAAAGAGAGAAGGTAGGAATAATGTTCCAGACACAGGGCACCATAAAGTGCAAAGGCCCGGGGATAAGAGACTATCTACTGTGTGCAGGGATCAGGCCAAAACTGGCTCTCTGAGATCCCCTGAGGGGTCCCAGATTGCAAGAGGGCAGTTCTCAGGTGATGCACCCCATAATCAGGCTCCCTCCTCTCTGGTTCCAGGTGTGTCACCAAGAACCACAACTGCCAAGTCACTGCAGCTCAGCAGCTCCTGCATTGTCTGTCCCCTGGTGGTCAGTGTGCATCATAGCTACCGGTCAGCCGGTCGCTTAGGCTTTTATATATATGCTAGAGGCCTGATGCATGAAATTCGTGCACGGGGGAGTGTGTCCCTCAGCCCAGCCTGCACCCTCTCCAATATGGTACCCCTTGAGGGATGTCTGACTGCCCATTTAAGCCTGATCTAGGATAGTGCCTAAATGGCAGTCGGACATCCCTCCCACAATCCAGGACTGCTGGCTCCCAGCTGCTCACCTGCCTTCCTTCCTGATTGCCCCTAACTGCTCTGCCTGCCAGCCTGATCACCCCCTAAACACTCCCATGCCAGCCTGATTGATGCCTAACTGCTCCCCTACCAGCCTGATTGCCCTAACTGCCCTCCCCTGCAGGCCTGGGTCGCCCCCAACTGCCCTTCCCTGCAGGCCCAGTTACCCCCAACTTCCCTCCTCTGCCAGCCTGGTCACCCATAACTGCCCTCCCCTGCAGGCTTGATCACCCCCAACTGCCCTCCCTTGCAGGCCTGGTCCCTCCCAACTGCCCTCCTCTGCTGGCCATCTTGTGTGTTGGAGTGACAGTCAATTTGCATATTAACCTTTTATTAGATAGTCTAGAGGCCTGGTGCATGGGTGGGGGCCAGCTGGTTTGCCCTGAACGGTGTCCCAGATCAGGGTGGGTGTTCCCTTGGGGCATGGGGTGGCCTAGGCAAGGGGTCTGTGGTGGTTTGCAGGCCGGGCCCCCCCAGAAACCCAAGTGGAGGCCCTGGTATCTGGGATTTATTTATCCTCTATAATTGAAACTTTGTAGCCTTGAGCAGAGGCCAGGGCCAGCCAGAGTGTGAGGGAAGCTTGGCTTCCTCCATTGCCAGGGAAACCCAAGTCTCCTGCTTGCTCCATGGCCGCAGCCATCTTGGTTGGATTAATTTGTATGCTTACTCCTGATTGGCTGGTGGGCGTGGCTTGTGGGCATAGCAGAGGTATGGTCAATTTGCATGTTTCTCTTTTATTAGTGTAGATGGTGGCTCCTTTTCCCCTAGTAATGAATTTTGCCTTGAAGTCAATTTTTTTAAATCCTCACCCAATGATATTTTTCCATTGATTTTTAGAGAGAGTTGAAGGGATGGGGAGAGACACAGAGAGAGAAACATCAATGTGAGAAAAACACATCAATTGAGTGCCTCCTGCACATGCCCCAACCATGGCCGGAGGATCCAGCCTACAACAAAGGTATGTACCCTTGGCCAGAATGGAGCCCAAGGCCTTTCAGTCTGCAGACCGATGCTCTATTCACTGAACCAAACTGACCAGGGCTATAATTTTATGTTTTGATCTACTATATTTTCTTGCCTTTTTTCTGACTTTGATAGATTGTTGTTGTTTTGTTATTGTTGTTGCATTTTCTTTCTTCTAATGGTTTAGACATTTTCTTGCTTCTATTTTTCAGAGTTTACCTTCAAAATTTTATCACTGGGTATCTTTTATTGTCTTATTGAATAGTAAAGTTATTTTATCCTGTTCCAAAAAAGTTAATTGGCATTCAGATCACACTTGCATTATTTTTATATATAATTTCTCTGACATTTATAGACCATAAATGCCACCTTAAGACAGCAGAGTACACATTAATTGTAAGTACTACATAGAACTTACTTGAAGATATATCATATCATGGATCATACAACAAACTTTAACAAATGTAAACAAATTGAAATTGTATAACATATGTACTCAGATCATAACAGAATTTAACTGGAAATCAATAACAGCAATGTAATTTAAAAATCACCATAACCCAAAAATTAAGCAACATGTTTCTAAATAATCCATGGATCAAAGACAAAATCTCAAGAGAAACTAGGAACTAATTTTGAACTCAACTACAATTAAAATACAACATATCAAATTTGTTAAAAAAAGAAATACAATGAAAAGAGGCCCGTGATCTGGTGCTATTGTGGTGATCAAGATGTTCTTCACAGCAGGCATCCAACACCAGCCTCTCATTGGATCCTTTGATTCCTTCGAGACCCCCTATGGGACCCTCCCATGGAAGTCCGTCATGCCTATGAACTCTTGGCTTCCCTCTGTAATGGTCACCATGGGTTCCTGCCTCAGATGGCAGCTGTACACCCACAATCTCTTTCATCCTCACTCTGCCATGCAGTCGTCTTGGGCAGGGTCCTTCCTATATGACTCAAGCCTGACATCCATGGAGTCCACTCGGCCTCCTTGTCCTGGCAGACCGCCAAGTATAGCCTGATTAGCTGATGAATGTGACAGCTCCAGCCCAGGTTTACAACTGAGATTTCTTTGAAATAATCTCCTTAACTCCTTCCTCTATTACAGAGTCTGGGAAGAGTGGTGGTTGCTTGTTTTCCCCCTGCCTACATGTGTTCAACTCCTGATTTAATGTATGAGCATTTACCAATCATCATTTTCAGCTTCAGGAACCCAGCCAAATTTCTATGAAAACTGGAAAAGTGTCATTAACTTCCTATTTTGTGTGGTTGTCACTTTTCTGTTCCTTAATTGAGATTGCCAAGATTGTATTTATCATATTACTCTTTGGGGAATGGATCTTTGTTAAGAAGATGGAAAGACAAGCTGCATACTTGGAGAAAATATTTGCAAACTACATAGCCAACAAAAAACTGACATCAAGAATTTATAAGGAATTCTCAAAACTCAACAGTAAAAAAAACAAAACACAAATAATCCAATTAGAAAATTGGCAAACACACACACACACACACACACACACACACACAAAGAGACATTTCTTCAAAGAGAATTACAGATGGAAAATAAGCATGTGAGCCCGGCTGGCATGACTCAGTGGTTGAGCATCAACCTATGAACCAGGAGGTCATGGTTCAATTCCCCATCAGGGCACATGCTCAGGTTTCTGGCTTGATCCCCAGTGGGGTTGTGCAGGAGGCAGCCGATCAGTTATTCTCTCTCATCATTAATGTTTCTATCTCTCCTCACTTCCTCTCTGACATCAATAAAAATATATTTAAAAAAAGAAAATAAGCACAAGGAAATTTTACAAATTATTAGCCATCAGGGAAATGCAAATTAAAACCACGGTAATTGGGGGCGGAGGGGATGAGGACGGTAATGGGGGAATAAGGACACATATGTAACACCTTAATCAATAAAGAAATTTTTAAAAAAACACACCATGGTATTATTTCATTACACACTCACCAGATGGCTAAAATTTAAAGCAGTGTTAGCAACCAAATGCAGGTGAAAATGTGAGCAATCTGGATCACTCATACACTGGTGATCCTCCTATATAATAAAATGCTAATATGCAAATCAACCAAACAGTGGAATGACCAGTCACTATGATGCTCGCTGACCACCAGGGGACAGATGCTCAACGCAGGAGCTGCCCCCTAGTGGTCAGTGCACTCCCACAGGGGGAGCACCGCTCAGCCAGAAGCCGGGCTCACAGCTGGCAAGCACAGCAGTGGGGGCGGGAGCCTCTCTTGCCTCTGCAGCAGCACTAAGGATTCCGACTGACAGCTTAGGCCCAAAGCAGGCCTAAGCCATCAGTCAGACATCCCCTGAGGGCTCCAGAACTGTGAGAGGGCACAGGCCAGGCTGAGGGACACCCCCCCGCAGGTGCACAAATTTCATGCACCAGGCCTCTGATAGGCATATAAGATGATACAGCCACTCTGGGAAACAGTTTGGCAGCTTCTTCTGAAACTAAACATCCAACCACTACATGACCCAGCAATTGTAGTCTTGGGCTTTTTCCCAGAGAAATGAAAGTTTATGTTCATAGCAAAATTTGTACATGAATGCTCATATAAGCTTTATTTGTGTTTTTTTTTAATAAATCTTTATTGTTCAGATTATTACAGGTGTTCCTCTTTTTTTTCCCCCATAGCTCCCCTCCACCTGATTCCCCACCCCACCCCATGCCCTTACCCCCCGCCACTGTCTTCATCCACAGTAGTAAGATTTTTGTCCAATCTCTTCCCGCACCCCTCACACTTGCTTCCCCTGAGAATCGTCAGTCTACTCCCTTTCTATGTCCCTGATTCTATTATATTCACCAGTCCATTCTGTTCTTCAGATTTTTTATTCACTTGATTTTTAGGTTAACTTGTTGGTAGGTATGTATTTGATGTCATTTTGTTGTTCATAATTTTTATCTTTACCTTTTTCTTCTTCTTCTTCTTCTTAAAAAATACCCTTCAGCATTTCATGTAATCCTGGTTTGGTGGCGATGAACTCCTTTAGCTTTTTCTTGTCTGTGAAGCTCTTTATCTGACTTTCAACTCTGAATGATAGCTTTGCTGGGTAGAGTAATCTTGGTTGTAGGTTCTTGCTGTTCATCACTTTGAATATTTCTTGCCACTCCCTTCTGGCCTGCATAGTTTCTGTTGAGAAATCAGCTGACAGTCGTATGGGTACTCCCTTGTAGGTAATTAACTGTTTTTCTCTTGCTGCTTTTAATATTCTCTCTTTGTCTTTTGCCCTTGGCATTTTAATTATGATGTGTCTTGGTGTGGTCCTCTTTGAATTCCTCTTGTATGGGGTTCTGTGCGCTTCCTGAACTTGTAAGTCTATTTCTTTCACCAGGTAGGGAAAGTTTTCTGTCATTATTTCTTCTAATAGGTTTTCAATATTTTGCTCTCTCCCTTCTTCTGGCACCCCAAAAATTCGGATGTTGGTTCGCTTGAAGTTGTCCCAGAGGCTCCTTACACTATCTTCATATTTTTGGATTCTTTTTTCTTTTTGTTTTTCTGGTTGGATGTTTTTTGTTTCCACATATTTCAGATCTTTAGTTTGATTCTTGGGGTACGTTGATCTACAGTTGATTTTCTGTATATTCTTTATTTCAGACAGTGTATGCTTCATTTCTGACTGATCCTTTTCCATTTTTTTGGCATTCTCATTAAGCTCCTTGAAGGTCTCATCAAGTTTCTCAGCGGTTTTAAGAAGATTCTTGAGTAACCTTATACATGTGGTTCTGAACTCTATGTCATCCAGTAGTTTGCTTTCCTCCGTTTCATTCATGACATGTTTCTTTGTCTCCACATTTTGGCTGCTTCCCTGTGTTGATGGAGTAGCTTTGTGTGGTATGTGATCTATAGGGGGCAGTACCTCAGCCTCCTCAATTACATGAGGTGGATGCTCTTGGTACACCCCTTTGTGGGCTGAGTGCAAAGTCTTGGTGTAGTTAAGCCTTAATTGCCGTTGGTACGCTGGGAGGAATTGACCTCCAGGCCAATTAGCTGTGAGCACTCGCTGTGTCTATAATGGAAGAACTGCTGCGCTGAAGACACGCTTATGGGGCAGGACTTGTTTCAGTGGGGCTTTGGTGCTCACTGAGTCTGCCTCTTGAATGTGTCACTTATGGATTTGAGGAGTTGAAATCTGGTGTCTCACACTGATGACTAGGTACACTGGCTTCTGGATCTCCAATGGGGTGCAGGTCAGCTACTGTCTGAGGCCACCCAGCAGGAGCTACAGTGAGAGCTACAGTTTTCTCCTCTTTGCTTGTGGTTTGGAGGTTTTGGAGCTGTCTGACCCGGGCTGCAAGTTTGCTAGGTTAAGCTGCGATAGGACAGGGCTTTCTTATGCAAAAGCTGCTGCTTAGAGCTTGGGTGGGTTTGTAGGTTGTGCAGGGCGGGGTCTCAGGGTGTCACTAGGCTAGGGCGTGGCAAACAGCAATGACTGCTAGTTAGCCGGCTCTGAGTCCCTGTCGGCAGTCCCGTGCCCCAGTGCCGTAAACAATTATTCCTGCGCGCAGCTCTGCAAGCAAGCCACCCTCACTGGCAGACAGTCCAGCTTCTCCCCATAGGAGTTTGGGTCCCCCGCGTCTCCCCAGAAACTGTATTTCAGAATAATCGGGGGCTTGTCTCCCTTCGGGTTGAAAAAAGCAACGCCTGCCGCCAGCCCCGATCACGCGCCTCCGTACCTCAGCTTTTCAGCACTTGTGCACGTCTCAATGCTCTTTTCTCTTTCCTTCTAGTTGTAGAACTTCCACTCAGCCAGCTTTCCCATGGTTCTGGGTGACAGACGTTTTTTCTTTTAGTTGTATTTTTGAAATTGTTGCGGGAGGCAGCAGTTTAGGTGTTTACCTACCCCGCCATCTTGGATTCTCTAAGCTTTATTTGTAATAATTAAAACTGGAAGCAACCCAGATGACCTTCAGCGGGTACAAAGCTAAACAAACTGGTACATCTATCCCACGGAACAGTACTCAGTGATAAAAAAGAATGAATGATTGACACATGCAACAGTTTTAATGAGTTTACAGGGAATTACAGTGAGTAACAAATGCCAGTCCCAAAGGGTTATATGCTGCATGTTTCCACTGAAAAACATTGTTGATATAACAAAATTATAGAAATAGAGAACTGATTAGTGGTTATCAAGGGTTAGGAATTGGGTGGGCAGTGGAGGTGGGTGTGACTATAACAGGGCAACAGGGGGGATCCTTGTAGTGATGCAAATGTTCTGTATTTTGACTGAATCAATGTTAATATCCTGGTGATGATATTGTACAATATTTTTTGCAAGATGTTATGATTGGGAGAAATAAGTAAAGGTTACATGCAATCTCTCTGTATTATTTCATACACCTGCAGGTGAATCTCCAGTTATCAAAAAAAAAAGCTTTAACTTTTAAAATAGTTTTTAGCCTTCCTCATTCTACTATATTTGGAATCTTCTAATATTAACTTTATTCATTTCCTCTTTCCACTATATTTTAGGTTGTTTTGTAGTTGAATTTTTTAATTTTTAAGTTGAATACTTGGCTATTTACTTTCAATCTTTAATTTTGGGTTATAAAAACATGAGGCTGTACATTTTCCTAGAGTCCAGCTTTAGCTTCATCAAATAGGTTTCGATATATTTAATTATCTTCTAAATAATTTTCATTTTGAGTCATGGTAATATGGGATAGTATTTCTTTTTTTCTTTTTTTAATTTTTATTTATTTTTTTATTGTTTGAAGTATTACAAATAGTAGTACATATGTCTCCTTTCCCCCCCCCATTGACCTCCCCCCAGCCTCCTCTACCCCCCAGTACATGCCTTCACCTGCCCACCCCCCACCCCCCGAGTGTCTTGTATCCATTGGTTATGCTTATATGCATGCATATAAGTCCTTCGGTTAATCTCTTACAGCCTCCCCCCCCAAACTCCCCTGCCTTCCCGCTGTAGTTTGACAGTCTGTTCAATGCTTCTTTGCCTCTGCATCTATTTTCCCACCCCCCCATTTCTTTCCTTTAAAAAATCTTGCCTCTGCAGACTAGAAATAAATATATAATAACAAAAAATGTTTGAGTCCCAATTTCAATGTCCAACAGTTCTGAGTCCCCGTTTCAATGTCAAACAGTTCCTTATGTGTACATGTCAGCAATGATATCTGGAAGGTGGGCACATGGTGGCAATGCCGGTCCGACCCTCTCTGGTTTGGTCCTAGGTAACCTGCAGCGGTGCACAGCTGCTGACTGCTCACGTGGCAAGGTGTTGTCAGCGTCTTCCATCTCTGGACTGTTTTTTCCTCTTGTCTTCATGGTTGAAGCACACCTGTCAATTCCTCTCTGTTGCAGGAATCCACCTGGTCTTGGGGTTGTTTTCTGAAAATATACAAATGTACTCTCAACCAAAAGTTAATAAAGGAAACTTTTCTATATAATTGATTTGGGATCCTTTTTATTTTGCCCACTCTATTTTCCTTTGTCTTATTTAGACACCATGTGTGTTTTTCATGTGTGTCTTGCTGTTAGCATTACAAATGAAAATTAATTTTGTAAAGTAAGAATTTTCTAAATGTAATTTACTTATAGGATATTTTTCCTTACGTGATATTACCCTACTATCCCCCCCTTTTTTTATGATTAATGGAGGCTTTTGTAAATTTTATAATGCAGTCTTGATAACTTTAAATGGGACAGTATTTCTTTATGAAGACATTTTGGTTCTCTTTTTATTATTTATATGTAATTTAAATTAATCTATAATAATAAAAAGGTAATATGCTAATTAGACCACACATCCTTTCGGACAAAGCTGGGCCAGAGGGAAGCTGGTGCCAGCAGCCGGGGGAAGGAAGGCCTACTCTTGCACAAATTTTCATGCATCGAGTCTCTAGTTATATTATAATACTAGAATGCAAAATAATAAACATCTCCTTTTTGCATTTATTAAGGTCCTTCTTTGATAGATTGCGGTGACAAAATTATTTCTAAAAGCACAGTATAAACAATGTTTGTTTCATTTGTTATTACTACTAGTAGCCCTACACACCAATCCATGAGCAAGTAGCTTGCTGCCACTTGCCTCAGCTGGCCACGCTGCCCACCACCACTTGTAGCTTGATGCCCCGCCCTCCTGTAGCTCTCCACCCACTGCCCCGCCTCCTGTAACTTTCCCCACTCTTAGCGTGCTGCCCCACCCTCCTGTAGCTCTCCGCCACTTGTAGATCAGTTGTGACGTTATGGTGTCCCAGCTAATTTGCATATTCCTCTATTATTATATTAGATTATTATAGGAAGCTATTGGCTCCCACCAGCTGTTCATTTATCAGATGTTCTGTTTACAACCATAGAATACACAAGTTTACTACCTTCTTCTCTGAGTCATATCAATAACTCAAAAGAACAGAAAATTATGTTTATTGTGATTTTTATTTTATTCTTCCTTTCCTTTATTGATTCATCTTGCATTAGTGTGGTACATATTATATTACTGGTAAGTCAATATTGAAACATCATTAGTATCTAAAGTTCATAGTTTACATTAGGGTTCAGTCTTTGTGTTGTACATTCTACAGGTTTTGACAAATGTATAATGCCATTATCCACTTCTACAGTAACATACAGAATAGTTTCACTGCCCTAAAATTCCCTTTGGTCTACCTATTCATCCCTTCCTCCCCTCAAACTCCTGCCAATCACTTTCTTTTTACTGTCTCCATAGTTTTGCCTTTTCTAGAATGTCATGTAGTTGGAATCACACAGAATGTAGCCTTTTCAAATTGGCTTCTTTCACTTAGCAATATTTGGCACTTACTTTTAATGTAATGATTTTTTAATTATATTTTCAATTCAGAATATGGATCACTGATTGAAAAGAGTACCTTTGGAGCATACAAGCCTAAAATATAAGATTCAGAGGAAAATATGAACAATAATGTGACATTACTGCTTCCTGTTAGACACAAGTCTCCTGAGGTTTACATGACAACCCTGGGGACACTGAGCAGGAAGGAAAGCAGGGCCTGATACAGCACTTTTCCAGCAAGTAGCAGCAGAATCCTCACCATGCCCAACAGACCAACCACCTGGTTCTCAGCCATTTCTCTTAAATCACCTTCCACTCTCCCAAATTAAAACAACCTGGTGGGAGCCTGGTCTAACAACTTAAAGGCTCCCACCAAAGCACAGCAGCGGTGATTTCACACACAGGCTTAAGATAACATCCTAAAGAGGCAGAGGATTCACATACAAAGGATCAGGCCTAGAGTAGGGTCAGGTCTCTCAACAGCACATTAAAAGCTAGAAAACATGGAGTGAGGATCACCAAACATTGAAAGGAGGTTATTTTCAAGCTATAATTCTGTATTCTCACCAATAATTAATCAATATGTCAAAGAAAGTCCCTCCCAAACACACTTTTCCAGGAAGCTACTAGAGAGGATGGTTCAGTAAAACAAGTGGAAAAGAAGAACAAAGACCGAAGAACAGATCCAGGCAAGAAGGCCCAACCCAAGAGAAAGAGAAAGATCCAGGAATTTCTCAGGATGAGTAGGAAATTCCAAGATAACTGCTCCACCACAGGTTTAGAGATAGCCTTTCTGGTGGGATCTGAGGACGCAAGACTGGCTGTATGGGACAGGGGGTTTGTGGAGAGGTAAGACATGGATTGACAGTAAGCCTAAGGAGCTTGAAATCAAGGGCCTCTCCTGGGCCCCTTCAAGGTCCCCAAGGGCCCTACCAGTGTCATCACATAATCATGTTTTTGTAAATGATGAAAGCAAAAATTATTTTGACCACAATCAGTTCAGATGACCACTGTCATGTTCACTCCAACTCTCCCTTCTTCACACTTTCCTCTGTGTCAGGTGGCTTTTGTTCATCTGAGTAAGAAGTTGGTTTGAGTGACAGGGTTGATATTCAGTTTGCAGTCACATCAGGTACTCTGAGGGTCCACCCACCAGCTCCAGAATGGCTTTCAGGGGACCTTTTATCACCCACGGTGCAAACTTATTTGGGATGACATGAAGGTGGCACATGCACATGCCCTGAAGGACCTGACAGCAGTAACATAGAAGAACTGCACCAGAGAAAACACTTGACAATCTCTTCTCTCTGTGGACACTCACCTTACAACACCTTTGTCACGTGTAAACAATGAGCCTGCAGCAAAGAAGTACAGGGAAAACAGAGTTTAAAAGCGTGTTAGACGATTATTTAAAATACTAGTGGCCCAGTGCACAAATTCATACACATTGAAAGGAAATTAATTAGAAGAAATATTTTAATGTCACTATTTGCTCTTTCTCTATAATAGACGTATCAACCAAATTCATGATCAACAATGACAGATCAAAACACATGCATGTGATTGGTGCCAGCAAGAGCTTTATATGTATTGTGCATGCACAAGTCAACTTAGCCTGTTATATATGTAGAATAAACTTGCTTAATTAGACCTACTCTCTGATTTAGCTAAACTTTTCCAGCCCAGTGAAGCACCCCAACTTCTCTTTCAGGTAATTGTCAGCAACACAGCAGTAAATATCAACACAAAGCAAATTATTATTGTAGATCACTCAGGAAGAACAAAGGGTAAAATATTTAACTATAGCAGTGTTTGACTGTATTCTGCACAGTGAGAAAACCTGAAGTCATTTTTTTAAAAATACATTTTATTGGTTTTCTACAGAGAGGAAGGGAGAGGGATAGAAAGCCAGAAACATCAATGAGAGAGAAACATCGATCAGCCGCCCCCTGCACACCCTCCACCAGGGATGTGCCCGCAACCAAGGCACATGTCCCTGACCGGAATAGAACCCGGGACCCCTCAGTCCACAGGCCGACACTCCATCCACTGAGCCAAACCAGGCAGGCTGAAGTCATTTTTAAGGTCCACCATTTCTTACTTCTTTTCAGTTGGGTCAAGTTTCTAAGCTTCCTTCATCTCCATTTTCTGGCTATTGAAAAGAGAATAGGATTCCACTGAGTCTCCTATGTGCCTACTCCAGGACTTCTGTGAGGATCAAATGAGATGAGGCATGGGAAAATGCTTCACAGACATTTGGTTAAAGTGTAAAATGTTTCCACCTGACTATAAAGCAAGTCATGTTCCTGGGCTGAAGAAACTGCAAGGAGGATAGTTGCTAAGGAGAGGAAGCCAGGCATTGTTATGTGACGTCATTACCCAGCACCCACAGCCACCATTTCCAGGCTGGGCTGGGTTATGGGCCACATTTTGTGCCATGGGGTCTCAGCAGCATTAGCTGTGATTTGGTGGACTGTCACTCTGGGATAGTGGCGGGGCCTGTGTCCCACTTGGGGGAAGCCAAGTGTTGCTTTGTAGGCACCAGGTCCATGGTGCCATTTCTCTGTAAATAGCCAGTGCGAGTCATGGCAGCTCCTGCACTGACCATCTGTCCCCTGGTGGTCAGTGCACATATAGTGGTCAGATGGTCAGACAGTTAGCATATTAGCCTTTAATATATAGAGATTATATCATTTTTGTGATGCTTATGGTATCTTCAGCTTTTTTAATTTGTGAGTTTTTTTAGTTAAGTACATAATAACTTTGATGCTTAATTTTGTATTTTTTCTTAAGGGCTCCCCAAAATTGTGTACACTTTAAGCTTCATAAAATTTCCATTCACCCCTGTGACTCTAGGAAAAAAGTGCAACCAAAATACCAATTCTATGACCAGTTTGCATGAATAGATGATTATATTGCCAGACTTTTTTACAGTTAAGGAAGATTTCACAATAGGCTCAAAGAATATAGAGCATATTCTTTTAAATAATTATAAACTTCAGAAGAAACAAAAGTTGTGCAAGAAAGGAAATGTAATCAGATGATACTACTTGGCTCAGCATTTACCACTGTTGATGCAGCCATAGCTGATACACATTCTGGATTATGATTTAAATGGAAATTGTTGTAAACTCAGTTGGAAGATTGTACCTTATCTACAGGCAGAACTAAATAATATCAACAATTGGTAAATAAAGATATATCTGTCTATGTGCATTATCTAGAAATTCAGATGTCATTGGAAGGAACAGCTAAAAAGCACTGAGTAGTTTATCTACACAGCAGAAGTGGCTTTTTCTAGTTTCACAAGACTTTACTTGCATGTATTATTACTTACATAATTTTTAATATATTTTTATTGGTTTCATAGAGGAAGGGAGAGGGAGAGATGGAAACACAATGATGAGAGAGAATCATTGGTTGGCTGCCTCCTGCACGCCCCCTACTGGGGATCAAGCCCAGAATCTAGGCATGTGCCCTTGACCAGAATCAAACCCAGGACCCTTCAGTCCACAGGCTGACACTCTATCCAATTTGCCAAACCAGCTAGGGCTCCATAATTTCTTTTTACCTCATGCCAATCATATATATTTGGAAGGAGAAGTCCTAGAAAATTTTGTGACTCAAAATCGGGAAGTCTTTACCTAGCACAAGCTGAGAAGCAAAATTTGCTTGAAATATGATGTGTGAAAACATACAAAAATGCCAAAGAATTCACCTGAGGGGAGAGAACCAAGATGGCAGCATAGGTAAAAACCTATACTTGCTGCCTCTCACAGCCACATCAGAATTCACCTGAGGGGAGAGAAAAAAAAATATCATCCAGAACCATGGGAAAGCTGGCTGAGCAGAAGTTCTACAACTAGAAGGAAAGAAAAAAGCACATTGAGACTGGTAGGAGGTGCGGAGGCACACAAGAAACGGGCTGGCAACTGGGTGCGTTGTTGTTTTTTTCAATCGGGAGGAAGATACAAGCTCCCAATTGCTCTGAACTCCAGTTCAGGTGAGACTCTGGGGACCCAGACTCATATGGGGAGAAACTAGACTGTCTGGCTTCTGGCTGGAACATGAGGACAGCTTTATCTCAGAGGTGCTTGCAGTGATCATTGTTCCTGCACAGGGCCGCAGGACACAGAGATCCAGCGACCTCTCCCAGGTAGGGCTGACTGGCAGCCAGTGCTATTTGCTCTGCCCTGGAGATTCCCTGAGACCCCGCCCCACCCAGTTTACAACCCCACCCAAGCTGTGCACAGAGGCTTTTGCATATGAATGGCCTGGCCTTTTGCAACCTAAAAGCTAACGATCTGCAGCTAGGTTAGAGAACTCAAAAGCTTTCAAAAGAAGGCCCAAGGCCCTGCAGCAGCAGTTTGCATTGCTTCACAGCTGGGCCTCATCTGGGCACTTCCAAACCCCAAACAAAGAGGAGGAATCTGCAGATCTCTCTGTAGCTCCTGCTGCGTGGCCTCAGGCAGTGGCTGACTTTGCACCTCCTTGGAGATCCAAGAGCCAGTGTACCCAGTGGTCAGTGGGACACCATACCAGATTACAACTGTTCACATCCATAAGGGACACACTCAGGGGCAGACTCAGTGAGCACCAAATCCCCACTGAAGCAAGTCTTGCCCCATAAGGGTGTCCCCAGCACAGAAGTTCTCCCAGAGTAGACACAGCTGATCCTCACAGCCAATTGGCCTGGAGGTCAATTCCTCAAAGTGATACCAACAACAATAAAGGCTTAACTACAACATGACTGTGCACACAGCCCTCAAAGGGGTGCACCAAGAGTGTCCACATCAGTTAATTGGGGAGGCTGAGCCACTGGACCCTACAGAACACCTAGCACACAAGGCCATGCTATCAACACCAGGAAGCAGCCAAAATGTGGAGACAAACAAACAGGTCACAAATGAAAGAAATGGAGAAAAGCAAACTCCACCCAAGCTGTGCGCATAAGAAGCAAAACCACGTGGAGTTCAAAACCACGGTTGTAAGGTTTTTCAAGAATCTTCTAGAAACCATCGATAAATTTAGTGAGACCCTCGAGGATATGAAAAAGGACCAACTAGAAATTAAGCATACACTGACTGAAATAAAGAATAATATATAGCCCTGGCCGGTTTGGCTCAGTGGAGAGAGCGTCAGCCTGTGGACTCAAGGGTCCCAGGTTCAATTCCAGTCAAGGGCATGTACCTTGGTTGCAGGCACATACCCAGTGGGGAGTGTGCAGGAGGCAGCTGATCGATGTTTCTCTCTCATCGATGTTTCTAACTCTCTATCCCTCTCCCTTCTTCTCTGTTAAAAAAAAAAAAATTTAAAAAAAAGGAATAATATACAGAGATCCAACAGCAGACTAGAGGATCACAAGAATCAAGTCAAAGATTTGAAATACAAAAAGCAAAAAACAACCAACCAGAAAAGAAAAAAGAATCCAAAAATATGGAGATAGTGTAAGGAGCCTCTGGGACAACTTCAATTGTACCAACATAAAAATTATGGGCGTGCCAGAAGAAGAGAGAGAGGAAGATACTGAAAACCTATTTGAAGAAATAATGACCAAAAACTTCCCCTCTCTAGTGAAAGAAATAGATGTACAAGTCTAGGAAGTGCACAGAACCCCAAACAAAAGGAATCCAAACAGGACCACACCAAGACACATCATAATTAAAATGCCAAGAGAAAAAGACACAGAGAGAATATTAAAAGCAGCAAGAGAAAAACAGTTAGTTACCTACAAGGGAGCACCCATACAACTGTCAGCTGATTTCTCAACAGAAACTATGCAGGCCAGAAGGGAGTGGCAATAAATATTCAAAGTGATAAATAGCAAGAATCTACAACCAAGAGTACTCTACCCAGCAAAGCTATCATTCAGAATTGAAGGTCAGATAAAGAGCTTCACAGACAAGAAAAAGCTAAAGAAGTTCATCACCACCAAACCAGTATTATATGAAAATGCTGAAGGGTATTCTTTAAGAAGAGGAAGAAGAAGAAAAAGGTAAATATAAAAATTATGAACAACAAAGTGACAACAAATACATATTTATCAACAAGTGAATCTAAAAATCAAGTGAATAAAAATCTGATGAACAGAATAAACTGGTGAATATAATAGAATCAGGGGCATAGAAAGGGAGTGGACTGACAATTCTTAGGGGGAAGGGTGTGTGGGGAGTGCGGAAAGAGATTGGACAAAAACTTAACACCTATGGACGAGGACAGTGGAGGGGGGGTAAGGGCATGGGGTGGGGTGGGAACTGGGTGGAGGGGAGCTATGTGGGGGGGAAGAGGAACAACTGTTATAATCTGAACAATAAAGATTTTTTTAATGCCAGTTCCTTATATGCCCCAGGGAATGATTAACTAACATGGACATCCATATTTTAGAATTCTCCACCCTTGCTAAGTTCCATGGGAATAGCAAAGGTTGGATCAAAGTCCACAAGGCACGGGGAAGTGGGAAAAGCAGCTGGGTAGTGAAGTGCAGTATTGCAAATGTGCACATATGCAGGGCACACCCAACAGGAAACCTTTTATGTCAATTCGACTGGGCCACAGGGTGCCTGGAAGTTGGGTCAGTCCTATTCTGGGTGTGTCTGGGAGGGTGTTTTCCATGAGAGGAACATTTGAATTGGGAAAGCAGATTGCTCTCCCCAAGGGGGCGGGCCCCATCTCACCAGATGAAGCCCTGCACAAACCAGAAGGCTGAGCCTCCGTGAGTCCCAGAGTTCTTCCTGCCTGACCCCCTCCAAATGGGGACATTGGCCTTTTCCTGCCTTTGGACTCGAGGGAAACGTCACCCGCCTGGGTGTTTGGTCTGCTGCCTTTGTCATTCCACCATCCATCAGCTCCCCTGGGCCTCCAGGTAACCTGCTCACCACAGGACTTGGGTCTTGTCAGCCTCCATAATCACAGGAGCCAATTCCTTATAATAAATCTGTGTGTGTGTGTGTGTGTGTGTGTGTGTGTGTGTGTGTGTGTGTGTTAAAACATTTTTTCACTAATTGCATATATTGCTTTTGTAATAAGAATAAAAAAAAATTAGTTGCTTAAAGGCCCTTCTAAGATTGGCTTTAGGATGATCTTGGAGGATGAAGTCTGCCCACTGCGGACATGTCGGTGACACCCTGTGCTGGACATCCGTCTAGATCTGCCTGGGTCAAAAAGAGGCAGCCACGCTGAAAACAGCAGAAAAGTGTGCCACCAATCCAATCCCCCTCTCTTAGGAGGCATTCTTCACCGGCCTTGCGGCCCACGCCACAGCTCCCAGGCTGAGGGAAGTGGGGTGCCCCTGAAGCCTCTTCTGGAGGAGATCCCAACTGCAGAAAAGTGCTTCCTCCAGGAGCCCCTCAGGCTGTGGGCAGCCCCTCCAGCCCGGCCCAGCCAGCTCCTTCCCGCACCCCCAGCCCCAGGGCCTTCCACTGAATGCTTCTGCTCCAAGCTCTTCCCACCCCTCCCTGATGCGTGTCCCTCAGGATTGGGGACCCAGGAGCAGCTGTCTAGGGCTAAACGTTCTCCCAGACCCTCTGTGCTCCCTCTTCTTTGCACCCTGCATTTCCCAGTTCCAAATAACCAGTCCACACACAGTGTCAAGCATTGGTTTCTTCTTTTCCTACTCCACTGAGGAGGCTGCAAATGATAATCCTCACAGTGAGTAGCAGAAGGAGGCGGGATCCATGTCCCCGGGGTCTGAGATTCTTAAACCACTTTGTTCTATCTTCCCTCAATTCCTCCCAAAGCCTCTGACTATTCTTCCTTTCTTCCAAATCCCCAGTAGAGAAGCTGGGAGCAGGGTAAGGGTGGGGAGCAGGTGGAGATCTGCTGGGGTCAGGGCTCCTAGCCGGTGATGTTGCGTGTCATCTCACACGCCCAGCGCTGCACCTGCAGGCAGAAATCGTCGTTCCAGCGCCCATCATCCTGGACTTCGGCACAGTCTTCACTTCCGCCCTGCTCATGCCCCTGCCAGTCATTTGGTTCACCGAAGGCCCAATTCCTAGGAATGCAGGACAGATCTCAGACTCTGACCACCCATCCCAGCACCCCTCACCCCACCTCAGAAAAGCACAGCCTTGCCCAGCCGTGTGGCTCTATGAACCACATTGAGCATTGGCCTATGAACCAAAGGGACACAGTTTGATTCCCGGTCAGGGCACATGCCCAGGTTTCAGGCTGGGACCCCAGTGTGGGACTTTCAGGAGGCAGCCAATCAATGATTCTCTCTCATCATTGATGTTTCTATCTCTCTCTCCCTTTCCCTTTCTCTCTGAAATTTAAATAAATAAATAAATACAGCCTTGGCGAGTTCAGGGAACAGAAAGGAGCAGGTAGAAGGCTGGAGGGGAGAGGGCTGAGGAATTGGGTCCCTCAGGATGGGTGGGCGGGGAGGAGGCGCTTACTTGTAGCTGTTCCCATAGTCGGTGCTGTCCACCCACTTCCAGGAGCCATCACTCTCAGTGAGACCTATCCAGGTGTGAAAGGGGCTCGAGTGCTGTGCAATGAATTTCTGGAAAACAAGTGAGATGGAGTGTCTAGTCCCTTGTGCTCCGTGCGGGCATTAGCTGTGGGCCCTCAGCCTGCCCCAGCCTCATCTGCCCCAAGGTAAAGCATCAGCTCCCAGCAAAACTAGGTCCTCGCTTTTTCCTTGGTAACCTTAGCTATTGTTTCGAGGTAATTTACTGGGCTAAAGCCCTTGCTATGGGCTTCATGGGTATTCTTATTTAACCCTCAGAAGCCCTCTAATGCTTCTGCTTTAAGGACCTCGCGGTGGTTGGTAGAGTCCCAAAAGTCAATGCAGTGCTAAGTTTGTGACGCTGCCCCCATCCCGCCCCCACTTCATTCTCAGCCCCTGGCTGCTACCTGGACTCTAGTTCTCTCGGGATCCTGACTCTGGCCCCTGTGCCTGCTGCCCCCACGGAGCCGTCGGTGTCACCTGCCCCTCAGGGGCTTCTGCCCTGCTCCTGCTTCTGTGTAGCTGTCATCTCCAGAGGTTGACCGGTCCTGGGGCTTCTAATTGGACCCACTGCCCGGAGCCCCAGATGGCCCTGCAGGTCTTACCTGCCCCTGCCACCACCACACCACAACCCAGGCAGCAACGCTCACAGGGAAGAGCCAGCCTGTTAGAACAGGTGGGGCCGTTGTTTAAGGAGGATATTCATGGTAACACTTGCTGAGTCTTTACTCTGTGATGGGAATCCCGCCCACTCTGCTCCTTTCACCCAACTGGCCGCCACATCCCAGGCAGCACACAGCGAGAAGGGCTCTCAGTGCCCCCTGCGCTCTGCACCGAGTCCTGCCTCTGGTTAGTTCATCTTGTCTTGCGTTCTGTCTCCTGACCTGCTCCTCACCCCCTGCTCACCTGGCTCCTGCCCCTTTGCCCGAGCTCCTGGCTGTAATCTCCCACCTCTTAGATCAGTGGCTGCTCCACTATGAACCACCCAGCGTTCTGCCAACCTGCTGCTTCTGGACTCTTCCCCAGGTTAAAAAAAAAATTTTTTTAAGTGGCCCCAGCTGATTTGGCTCAGTGGAGCATCGGCCTGGGGACTGAAGGGTCTCAGGCTCAATTTGGTCAAGGGCACATGCCCAGGTTGCAGGCTGGATCCTCAGCAGGGGGTGTGCAGCAGGCAGCCGGTCAATGATTCTCTCTCATCATTGATGTTTCCATCTCTCTCCCTCTCTTTTCCTCTCTGAAATCAATACAAATATGTTTTAATAATAATAATAAAGCACTGGACCCAGCGCCCAGGGTTTGCATTCCAGGCGCCTCCTGCCTGGGGAGGTGTGGCTTCACCTGCTCCTCTCTGGAGTTGATGACGACCAAGTGGGCATTCTCCAGCTGGCAGTACTTCTCAGCCTGGGGCCAGGTCAATCCAGAGCGAGAAAACCAGTAGCAACTGCCTTCATGCTCCAGCCAGCCAATGGGGCAGCATTCTGTGCCTGCAGGACGGGAGTGGGCAGGCAGGTAAGTCTGCTGGAGGGACAGGCGCACTGGGCCTGGGGGCTCCCTGTCCCTACCTCCCTACCGTTGCTTCGCAGGAAGGCCATCTGACAGGACAGGATGCGCACATCAGCTGGGAAGTGCTTCAGGTGAAAGAGCAAGGTGGCGTGATCTAGGGGACAGAGCAACAGGCCTGGATGTGGGCAGTGCGGGCGTCCCATCTACTGGCGCCCCACACAGGATACACACACATCACTCACACTCACACTCATATGCACAACACACACATCACTCACCCCACACCCCATACATATGCTCTCACACAGACACACACACACACACTCACATACCACACACCAAGGGGGGTCTCAGACCTGCTCTCAGCTCCAGCTGCTGTTTCTCCAGCTTGGCTTCCAGAGTTGTCACTTTGTCACTTGTGCTGCCTCCTGAAAAAGAGGAAAGCTGAATGGGTCTCCTCCATTCCACCTCCTTAGCACCCTCCACGCTCATCCACTGGAGCACCAGCCACCATCACTTCACCTGGGTCACAGGCTCTGCCCCCTGGCTCCCAACTCTGCCCAGCCTCCCTGAGGTGCCACCTGGCTTTCTGAGGAACAAACCTGCTCAGGCCGCTCCCCTGCCTGAATCCCCTCCCTAGGTCCCCATATTCTCAAAATGAAGCCTTCCTTCATTAACACAGCTTGCTTCCGTGGCCTGGCCCTGCCCACCTCCTTGGTAGATTCATTCTCTCTACCTGGCACTGACCCCCCTCCTCTTCACCTGCCTATCCATCCTTCAGGGTCCCTCAGCCCAGGGACCCGCTGGAGTATCTGCCCACACACCACAAACACACCCCTTTGCAGACCGCGCACTGGGCACCCACCTCGGAGTCCAGCCTGTGCTGCTAAGTGGGTGCCTCAACTACCCTACCACTGGCCCTCCCGGCCAGGGAGCGCCCTCACCATGGAAGCTGAGTGTCCGGATCTCGGTGAGGGTGCTGGCAGAGAAGTTGCTGAAAGCATCTTTTAGGGTCCAAAACTCCCTTTGCATCTGTGCTCCTTGTCAGGAGAGAGAGGGCACCGGGCAAAGTAGAGGGGCTGTGCCCCAGGTGACAGCCTCATCATTGTCATGGTACCGTCCCCCCCACCACCCCTTACCGTCCCAGCACTGCTCCTCACTGCCTCCAAGTCTTCCCCTGCCATAGCTCTCACTGCCCCCGGCACTGCCCCTGGTACTGCCCCCGGCACTGCCCGTATCTCCTCCCATCACAGCCCATCCCACTGGCCTCTGTGATCCTCACTCTGGGACCCGATCACGCAGACAGCCACCAGCAGCAGGATGTTGAAGCCCAGGACCAGCAGGCTGACCCAGAGGCTGGAGCAGAGAGTCCGCAGTAGAGGGGGCTGGGGAGGGGGCGCTCCTGCAAGGGAAAGGATGTCAGAAGGAGAGCTGTCCAGAGCCCACCTAATGGGAGCATCCAGGGGAGCAGAAGTCTCAGGAAGTACAGCCCAGGTGGGTGGGAGGACTATGGGCTTTGACCCCAGCGTTTCAGCATTGCACACACATGCATTTGCACACTGGCACCCACATGAACAAATGCATATGCACACACCTACATGTGCATGCAACACACCTGCACATGACACCAATAGTCACACCATTGGTGTGTAAAGGCCCAATCTTAGATCCAGGGACCTAGGGAACAGACCCTGTGTTCTTAAAATCCCTGCCTGGGTTCCTCAAGCAAGTCTAAAACTTGAACCACCACCACCCAATTCCCCTGGGATGTTCAAGTCCAGGTCATTCCACCATGGTCCATTCACAGACCACTCCCCATGGGCTGCTGTCCAAGTCCCGTCCTTTCTCATCTTTCACCCCTAGAGCCTCCTTTCCCACGTCTCTCTGCCCTTCCACCCCAGAAACCCTTGTTCCTCCACTATAAACTCACCCCTCTTAGCCCTCAGTCACCTCACAGAAATCTCTCCCGCCCCTTGGTCAAGCTGAATCCTGAAACCACAAACACACACACACTTTTCATTTCACTCTCACACTCATTACTGATACTCCTTGGCTGGGCCTCTGACTGCTCTCTCTAATACTGTCCATTTAGTGGGCCCTTGTCCTCTTCCCAGCCTGACCTGCGGCCTATAAACCCTCAACTCTGGGTTGGCTCAACAACCTGTCTCTGTACCTCTGCACGGACACCAGACCACCTGTAGCTGAGTCCCACTGTGCCACCAACCAGCTCTGAGATCAGAGGCAAGTCATTCAGCTTCTTGGCGCCTCTGTTTCCTTGTGTCCACTTATACAATCTAACTGTCAAACTCATAGAAACAGGGTGGGATGGTGGTTGCCAGGGGCTGGGGTTGGGAAATCGGGAATTGCTGTTCAGCAGTGTAAAGTTACATTTACACAAGATGTGTGAGTTCTAGAGATCTGCTTACTGTGCCTAGTTAACAAAGCAATGTTGCACACTTCAAATTTTGTTGAAGAGTCGATCCCAATTATGCGTTCTTACCACAATAGAAAAAAAAGTGGGTAAGAACAGTAGCTACCTGATTGGGTTGTTCTGAGCATGAAATGTGTTTAAACCTGTGCAGTGCTGCGTAGGCAAGTTGGAAAATAAATGAAAGGGTCTGCCCAACATGGAATAATAAGGACGAGATGACACCAAAACAAGAAACAGCTAACTATAAGAAACAACCACTTTCAAGGCACCGGCCTTCAAGCAACACAGAGCAATGATCCCTGGGAGACAGGAGGCAAACAAGATGAGGCCTATGACTGTCCCAGCCTGTGCTGGGAGGAAGTTTTCAGGCCACGAGGCAGGGAGAGGCAATCCAAGCAGAGCCCAGCAGACTCCCCCAGTTGAAGAGATGGGGCCAAGAGTCTAAGGAGACTGGGGTTATTAGACCTCACAGGACAAAGTATCAAGGGAGAGAGCTGCACAGAACAGTCCAGAGATCTGTGTAGTGTTCCCTTCAAGCAATCGGCAGTAAACAAAACCACCCAAGATCAGGCAAAAACAATCTGCAAGGATTAGGGAGCAGTGTCTGGCACTCATACAGGGCCAGGAATAGTGCCTGCTCCCACCAGCCAGTCTGGAAAACATCATCTACAAGGCACTGGGTAGCGGACCCAAGAAGTCCTTGCCCCGACCATGCTCCAGACCCACTTAACAAGTCATAAACGCAACACCCAGAAGGACCAAAGTGATCCAAGTAATTTAACTACATCCCTGAATAAAGCTCAAGAATATTTAGAGGAATACAAATATATATCCAGCACACAACAGGTAGAATCACAATGTCTGGCGTCCAATCAAAGATTCCTAGACATACAAAGAAACAGGAAAACACATTTTGTAACAAGGAGGTTAATAAATCAATCAAAACTGACCCAGAACTGACCCAGATGTTAGAATTAGCAGACAGGACATTAAAACAGATATTGTAGTTGGGAGAAATCAAGATGGCGGCATAAGTAAGCACCTAAACTGCTGCCTTGCACAACAATTTCAAAACTACAACTAAAAGACAGAACGGACACCATCCAGAACCACAGGAAAGCTGGCTGAGTGGAAATTCTACAGCTAGAAAGAAAGAGAAAAGGTCACGGAGAATTGGAGAAATGGCAAAGGGTTAAGGTACAGCAAAGGGTCTTTATGCTTGCAGAGAGGAAGGGCGGCTGAGAGCATGGCTGACTTTCTCTGGCAGGAGGGGGAAGGAAGCCCCCGACTGCACTGAAACCCAGTTCCGACTGCACTGAACCCCAGTTCCGGGTAAAACCCCATGGATCCAGGCTCATACAGGGGGATTCTGGACTGTCAGGTAGAGAGAAAGGCACTCAGAGACTCAGAGAGCCGGGGAGAGCCGGGGGAGCCCCCATGGGCAGGGGTCTGGAGGCGCATACACGCAAGTGTGCACAAAGACTGCAGAGGTTGCCACAGGCTTTCCCTAGCAGAAGGGAGCCGGAAGCTCCTGACTGCACTGAACCCCAGTTCTAACTGCACTGAACCCCAGTTCCAGGCGAGCCCCTGGGGACCCACACTCTTGTGGGGGTGGGGGAGAGGGGGGAATCTGGACTCGGAGGCTCGGGAGGCGGGGAAGGCAGAGGTCTGGAGGCGCGCATGCGCAAGGGCAGGGCTGACAGGAAGCCAAGACTGTCTGCTCCGCCCTGAGACTCCACCCCATCCAAGTTGAACACAGAGGCTTTTGCAATTTGGCAAGTCTAATCCTATAAGGTTGTCTCCAGCACCGAACTTCTCCCAGCGTAGACACAGCTGATCCTCACAGCCAACTGGCCTGGAGGTCAATTCCTCCCAGTGATACCAACAACAATCAAGACTTAACTACAGGGAGAATCCAAGATGGTGGCGTAGGTAAACACCTAAACTGCTGCCTCCTACAACAATTTAAACTGCAACTAAAAGACAAAACGTCTATCACCCAGAACCACGGGAAAGCTGGCTGAGTGGAAGTTCTACAACTAGAAGGAAAGAGAAAAGAGCATTGAGACGTGCACGAGCGCTGAAAAGCTGAGGTACGGAGGCGCGTGATCTGGGCTGGCTGCGGGCGACTGGGTGCATTGCTTTTTTCAAGCCCAACGGAGACAAGCCCCTGATTACTCTGAAATCCAGTCTCTGGGGAGACGCGGGGGACCCAAACTCCTACGGGGAGAAGCTGGACTGTCTGCCAGAGAGGGTGGCTTGCTTGCAGAGCTGCACGCAGGAATAATTGTTTACTGCACTGGGGCACGGGACTCGCGGATGCCGTTGGAGACTCAGAGCCGGCTAACTAGCAGCCATTGCTGTTTGCCACGCCCTAACCTAGTGACACCCTGAGGCCCCGCCCTACTAACCCACCCAAGCTCCAAGCAGCTCAGTTAGCATAAGAAAGGCCTGCCCTATCACAGCTTAACCTAGCAAACTTGCAGCCTGGGTCAGACAGCTCCAAAACCTCCAAACCCCAAGCAAAGAGGAGAAAACTGCAGCTCTCACTGTAGCTCCTGCTGAGTGGCCTCAGACAGTAGCTGACCTGCACCCCATTGGAGATCCAGAAGCCAGTGTACCTAGTGGTCAGTGTGAGACACCAGATTTCAACTCCTCACATCCATAAGTGACACATTCAAGAGGCAGACTCAGTGAGCACCAAAGCCTCACTGAAACAAGTCCTGCCCCATAAGCGTGTCTTCAGCGCAGCAGTTCTTCCATTATAGACACAGCGAGTGCTCACAGCTAATTGGCCTAGAGGTCAATTCCTCCCAGCATAACAACAGCAATTAAGGCTTAACTGCACCAAGACTTTGCACTCAGCCCACAAAGGGGTGTACCAAGAGCGTCCACATCAGGAGATTGGGGAGGCTGAGCTACTGCCCCCTATAGGTCACCTACCACACAAAGCCACTCCATCAACACAGGGAAGCAGCCAAAATGCAGAAACAAAGAAACATGTCACGAATGAAAGAAACGGAGGAAAGCAAACTACTGGATGACATAGAGTTCAGAACCACATGTATAAGGTTACTCAAGAATATTCTAAAAACCGCTGAGAAACTTGATAACACTTCTGAGGAGCTTAGTGAGACCTTCAAGGACCTTAATGAGAATGCCAAAAAATGGAAAAGGACCAGTCAGAAATGAAGCATACACTGTCTAAAATAAATATACAGAAACTCAACTGTAGATCAACGTACCCCAAGAATCAAACCAAAGATCTGAAATATGTGGAAACAAAAAACATCCAACCAGAAAAACAAAAAGAAAAAAAGAACCCAAAAATATGAAGATAGTGTAAGGAGCCTCTGGGACAACTTCAAGTGAACCAACATCCGAATTTTTGGGGTGCCAGAAGAAGGGAGAGAGCAAAATATTGAAAACCTATTAGAAGAAATAATGACAGAAAACTTTCCCTACCTGGTGAAAGAAATAGACTTACAAGTTCAGGAAGCGCTGGATGTCTTGGAAGTCCAAAGAGGACCACACCAAGACACATCATAATTAAAATGCCAAGGGCAAAAGACAAAGAGAGAATATTAAAAGCAGCAAGACAAAAACAGTTAATTACCTACAAGGGAGTACCCATACGACTGTCAGCTGATTTCTCAACAGAAACTATGCAGGCCAGAAGGGAGTGGCAAGAAATATTCAAAGTGATGAACAGCAAGAACCTACAACCAAGATTACTCTACCCAGCAAAGCTATCATTCAGAGTTGAAGGTCAGCTAAAGAGCTTCACAGACAAGAAAAAGCTAAAGGAGTTCATCACCACCAAACCAGGATTACACGAAATGCTGAAGGGTATCCTTTAAGAAGAGGAAGAAGAAGAAAAAGATAAAGACAAAAATTATGAACAACAAAATGACATCAAACATATACCTACCAACAAGTGAATCTAAAAATCAAGTGAATGAAAAATCTGAAGAACAGAATGGACTGGTGAATATAATAGAATCAGGGACATAGAAAGGGAGTGGACTGACGATTCTCAGGGGAAGCAGTTGTGAGGGGTGCAGGAAGAGATTGGACAAAAATCTTACTCCTATGGATGAAGACAGTGGCGGGGGGTAAGGGCATGGGGTGGGGTGGGGAATCAGGTGGAGGGGAGCTATGGGGAAAAATAAAAGAGGAACACCTGTAATAATCTGAACAATAAAGATTTATTTAAAAAAAAAAAGACTTAACTACAACAAGGCTGTACACACAGTCCACAAAGGGGTGCACCAAGAGTGTCCACCTCAGGTAACCAGGAGGCCAACCCACTGGGCCATATAGGAAACCTAGCACACAAAGCTACCCTACCAACTCAGGGAAGCAGTGAAAATGCGGCAACAAAGAAACAGATCACAAATGAAGGAAATGGAGGAAAACAAACGACTGGATATAGAATTCAAAGCCACGGTTATAAGGCTTTTCAAGAATATCCTAGAAAAGACCGATAAATATAACGAGACCCTCGAAGATATGAAAAAGGACCAACTAGAAATTAAACATACACTGACTGAAATAAAAAATATATACAGACCCAACAACAGACTAGAGGAACGCAAGAATCAAGTCAAAGATTTGAAATACAAAGAAGCAAAAAACACTCAACCGAAAAAGCAAAAAGAAAAAAAATCCAAAAAGTTGAAGATAGTGTAAGAAGCCTCTGGGACAACTTCAAGCGTATCAACATCCGAATTTTTGGGGTGCCAGAAGAAGAGAGAGAGCAAGATACTGAAAACCTATTTGAAGAAATAATGACTGAAAACTTCCCCTACCTGGTGAAAGAAATAGACTTACAAGTCCAGGAAGCGCACAGAACCCCAAACAAAAGGAATCCAAAGAGGACCACACCAAGACACATCATAATTAAAATGCCAAGAGCAAAAGACAAAGAATATTAAAAGCAGCAAGAGAAAAACCGTTAATTACCTACAAGGGAGCACCCATATGACTGTCAGCTGATTTTTCAACAGAAACTATGCAGGCCAGATGGGAGTGGCAAGAAATATTCAAAGTGATGAATAGCAAGAACCTACAACCAAGATTACTCTACCCAGCAAAGCTATCATTCAGAATTGAAGAGCAGGTAAAGAGCTTCACAGATAAGAAAAACCTAAAGGAATTCATCACCACCAAACCAGTATTATATGAAATGCTGAAAGGTATTCTTTAAGAGGAAGAAGAAAAAAGTAAAGATAAAAATTATGAACAACAAATACATATCTACCAACAAGTGAACCTAAAAATCAAGTGAATTAAAAACCTGAGGAACAGAATAAACTGGTGAATATAATAGAATCAGGGGCATAGAAAGGGAGTGGACTGATAATTCTCCGGGGGAAAGGGGTATGGCGGGGGGTGCAGGAAGAGACTGGAGAAAAATCGTACACCTATGGATGAGGACAGTGGGCAGAAGGTGGGGTGGGAACCGGGTGGGGGGGAGCTATGGGGGGAAAAAGGAGAAACAATTGTAATAATCTGAATAAAGATTTATTTTTAAAAAAACAGATATTGTAACTGTGCTCCATATGTTCAAAAAATTAAGTAGAATATCAAGGAGGATATTTAAAAGGCCCATATTGAACTTCTAGACATGAAAACTACAATGTAGGAGATTAAAAAAAAATACACTGGGTGGAATTAATGGAAGATTAGACACACATAAGGAAAGATTTGTAAACTTTAAGACAAAGCAATAAAACTATATAAAAAGAAACACCAAGAGAAAAAAAATTATTTTTTAAAAAAGTGAAATAGCATCAGTGAACTGTGGGTCCACTAATAGATGCAGAATTGACGTCCTTGAAGGAAAGGGGAGGAGGGTGAAGCAGACACTGGCCAAAATGTTTCCAAATTTGCTGAAAACAGAGGCATATAAGGTGCTTGGAGAGTGGGAGAGGATGGCTGGTAGGCAGGAGGCAGATATCAGCTCACCTGCACACTGATGCTTGCAGCACCTCAGCTGTGCCCTGCAGTGTCTCCATCCGGCCTGTTGGGTGAGCGCCTTCTCCCATGAAACCCCAAACCTCTGGACTGTCTCCAAACCACCTGCTTAAACGCGGAACCCTCTCACCTTCAGAAGATGCAACAATACCCCAAATCATTTTTGAGTGTGCACTACATACCAGGTATCACGTGGGCATTGACAATGCAGAGGGAGTGAGGCAGATCTGGCCTCCTCCTACTGCCAAGCCTTCAGTAGGAATGCCTGGGCCTCCTGCTGCTCCTGCCCTGCCCAGCTCCCACCGGCAACAGCAACAGCCTCCACAGTCTGCCAACCTCAGAAATGAGGGGTTTCTCTTCCCAGCCCAGGCTAACCAGATCCTCTCCCTGAGCTGGTGAGAAGGTGAAGCAGACCCCAGAAACTGGGTACTTGCCTTTCCAAAATGCATTTGCTCTCCTGGGACTGTGTCCATGAGTGCCTGGCTCCTCATCCCTACCCAGCTGGTGGTCATTTTCCTCGGGGTCCAGCTGCTGGATGTCTTGGAAGTCCTTCTCCATGCTGGGTCCAGGGCTGAGCTGCACCTGGGGTTGAGTTGAGGCTGCTCTTAGGGCTGGGCCTGAGTTCGGGGCTGATGTTGGTGCTAAGATGCTAATTCAGGTGGAGGCTGGTGATGGGGTTGGAAGTAGGGTGAGAGTAGATGGAGGAGACAGCTTGGGTTGGGTCTGAGGTTGGAGATGAGTTTGGGGCTGAAATGTAGCCAGTCCTGTCCCCTCTCAGATGATTGCTTAGGCTGTAGCATGGCCATGGGGGAGTCTTCCCTCCACACACTTATCTTCCCATCCGGTCCCCACTGCCCCTCAACTACGGTCTCTTTAATATCAAACATCCCCAGTCCCACCTGCCTCCCCAACCTTGGTTACCTGCTAAAGGTGTGGAGGGCTTACTCCCGGTCCCGCGGGCAGCCCAGGCCTCAAGGCTAAGGAAGAACTGGAGCCAGGAGAAGTGGGGCAGGTGGTGCGAGCAGGACAGAGGAGTGGGCTGGTCCAGGTGAGGGCCCTGAGCCTGTGTGTCTGAATGTCCAAGTGGCTGTAACCTGGCATCTCCTGACCCCAGGGACTTTGGACAGTAAACAGAAGTGGAAATGGAGTTGGGAGGCAGGCAAAGCATGGTGGGGGCTGGGGCAGGACTGTCTCTGTTCTTTCTAGAGAAAGGGTCTCCTGGTCTGTCCCCATCATCCCTATGAGCCAGTCACCTCGGACCTCATTGCACAGTTTGGAAGGGAGGCCAGGCCAGGAGGGTGGAAGTGCAGTTCAGGGTTTCCCCTCACCCCACCCCCTTTCACTTCCTGCCTCTGAATTTCCCAGAATTGTTGGTGTCTCTAAACACCCTGACCAGGATGAGAGGGGCCGGTTCTCTGTTCTTGCCCAATCTGGCATCGGAGCCCAGGCCCAGCTTCCCAGGCTCAGCCCAGGCTCCCTGCGCTGGGCTGACAAGCTCCCTGCACTGGGGACTGACACCCTGGAGAACCGGATGTGCAGGGGGAGGAGGTGTTAGGGGCAGAAATAGAATACTGGGGGCCAACTACACTGATAAGAAATACTAATCATGCTCTGTTAACCAGGATGGTTCTGTTCTGCTTAGAGAAAGCGCATTCTAAGCTGGCTGGGAATTGTACTCCCTGGCACATGGGAGCTAACATGGGAATGCAGTCCATCCCCTGTCCCGAGAACTGCCTATCATGATGGAAAGATTCACAACCTCGTGGCTGAAACAATCTAGTCCCAGAGGCACCTGCTCTTTACAACCTCCACCCCTATTGCCTGTAATCTGGTCCCAGGGAACCTGGAGGCACCTGCCCTCTACGACCCAATTCCAGCCCACATGACTTATGAACTGTAATGATTATCCAGGGCCTACTCTCCCATGCCTTGAATTCCTACTTTCCCACATAATCTTTGTCCTTCTACCCTATATAAGCAGCTGGCTTATGGTGGGGTGGAGAGCAGATTTTTGTGGATGACCTGCTGCTCTCTCATACTGCCGGCAGTATTGGAATAAACGCTCGTATCTGACTCATCCCTGTCGCTGATGAATTGGCTCAAGTAGTGACAGGCAGCCCGGACCCCTTGGTTGTCTGGTTACAGAGGGAGGACTGGGCAGAAGGCAGCCCTCCTGGGGCAGGAGGTGTGCCACCCCAGTGAGCCCCTTGCATGGCCCTGGCAACACAAACCTTTGTCCTCACTCCCAGCCAGTTTCTCGTGTAACTCTCACAACACAGCACCTCAGGGGAGAAAATTGCCACAAAAATTAGCCTTGGGGAGATTAAGTGACTTGCCTTGGGTGGAGGAACAGAGGGGAGGGAAATGGGAAGCAAAACGGGACAAAGCGGGAAAAAGAGCATAAGAGAGGGGTCTTCACAGTCCTACGAGAAAGGGGGGCTCTGTGGGCTGAGGAACGTAAGCAATCACTACACTCACACTAACAATAGTCTGGGGAGAAAACACAGTTTCATGCCTGATTTTCAGACCCTCACCTACCTGGGCTGCTTATAAAGTAGCCCGTGGTGCCCTGGTGCTGAAAAGGAGTCGAGACAGAGGCCTGTGCTTTCCTTCTGTCTGTCTGTTTTTTAATCAACATTTAACATAGTATTGTTTCAGGTGTACAGCCTGTGCATTCTTGGTGGTAACTTCCTGACACACATGGGAAGTAGCCACTTAATTCGAAATCATGACTTTTCTATGAAGCCACCAAGGCAGTGGTGGCTGCTCTGCTGTTTGACTGTCACCCACAGTAAGAGATGCATTCTACAACATGATCCAGGACACACACACAAGCACCTGCACACACGTGCATATTTGCAGGTTTTACTGGTTTCTGAATCCCCAGTGCCTGGCACATAGTAGGTGCTCAACAGGTATTTATTGAATGAACAAGTGACTGAATGAATGAATTTGTAGATAATTTAAGCATTCATAAAAACAATGCTTACCTTACTACTTGCATTCTATTTCTTTTCTTAACAGTCTTTATGATCTTTTTTAAAATATCTTTTTATTGATTTTAGGAAGAGAGGAAAGGGGGGAGAGAGAGAGAGAGAGAGAGAGAGAGACAGAGAGAGAGAGAGAGATCAATTGCCTCCCATATGCACCCGGGGATTGAACCTGCAACCTGGGCATGTGGCCTGCCCAGGAATTGAAATGACCACCTTCTGGGGCATGAGATGACGCTCAACCAACTGAGCCACACCAGCCAGAACTACCTGTATTCTATTTCATGACCAACTAAATTGAGTTTCCTAATCCATTAATCAGTCCCAAATCAAAGTTTGAAAAACACTGTCATGAAGCCCTGCTCTTGGCAGGGACGTGGTTTCAGTTCTGAGATATAAGCAAGAACTCAGCAAATAGATTGTCAGCTGCATGTCCAGGTTCACCAACTGCCATCCAGGGACAGAGGGAGTCTCACTGGCCACCCACCTCGACTGAATAAATTCCAAGTTTCAAGGTACAACTCCCTTCTGGCACTGGCGAGATAGGACAGAACACAAGAGATACCCTCTGCGTCCTATTCTTTCTAACTATCTGAAAGTCAACATTTTAATTTGCCAACACCTGACATATACTTGGACTACTTCTTACATTTCTACATTGACTCATTACTTTTATTTTAGGGTTTTTCTGATTTGGGTTATTGTGCAGAGAGGCTACGGTGTTAGTACAGGTTCAAGCCTTGGACTAATGAGAGGGCACAGTCCTCTCATGGCCACATGCAAGTCCCAGCTTGGAGGGCAGAGCCCTCCCAGCACAATTATAGCCAACAGCTATAGTTGTAAGCTTGAACTTATGGTCCGAACACGTGGCCCCACGTGCCTAAGTGATATAGGCTGCAAGTAAACAAAGCTTGATCTGGTGCATGTAATTGAGTAGATTCGAAACCCGCAAGAATGTTGTAAACATCTTGACCACACCCTTACTTAGCCTCATGGCATCTGCTATAAAATAAAGACACAGCTTGTGGACGCTGTCACTGTCTCTCCATCAGAGAGGCAGCATCCCACCGAGACCCAGCTCTCACTCTCTTCTCTGTCTTTTCTAATCCTTCACCGCCCCCTCTCAGGGTCACTGAACCTGGCTGAGCTGGCGCGGCACATAAGGCGCCCTGGGCTGAGTATGCCATGGCCGTGCCAGCTCACCACAGTTATAAAGTTCTGTTTTATGTGGTTGATTTTAGTGTGTTGTTTTTGTTTTGTTTTGTTTTTGGGGGGGTGTTGTGTATCTAAGGCACAGAAAGTGAGATTAGTCAATTTGGAGTTCATGACACCCAGTCTTCTTCTGAGGTCTGAGCAAGACCTTTCTCTTGTTTTATTACTTTCCCTCCTGCACTCTGTTTCCCCACACCAATTCCTCCACTTTCCACAGGCAACCAAAGTGGTATGTTTACTATATACGGCAGTCTCCAAAGATGGCAGCCATCAACTTCTCCCTTCACTGTGTGTGCAAGTCAGACTACCCATCCAGAGGTAGTCTGACTTGCACACACAGTACCCAGTCCATTCCCCTAGCCTTGAGTCCAGGCTGACTAAGTGACTTGCTTTGACCAATAGGTAGTGCTTGAAGCCACACTCTGCCTAGCCTTTAAGACACCTGGAAGGTTCAGTTTTCACTCTTGGAAGCCAGACACCATGCTATAAGGAAGTCCAGCTATTAGGCTAGAGAGAGAGAGGTCATGGAGAAGCCTGGGACTGGGGACTGGGCTGGGGACAGGGGGTCGGGGGGGGGGGGCGGGGGGGGGTAAGACACAATATGGAGAGAAAGAGAGGAGAGAGACCACACAGAGGAGCACGAGGCCCCCAACATGTGAGCAAAGCTTTCTGGGAGCTTCCAGAACAGCACAGCCAACGGCTGGATGCATCCAATCATATCACATAGCCAACACCACATGGTCCAACTGACCTCGCCCTTTCTGTGTGACTATATTTGGAGATGAGGCCTTTAAGGAAGTAATTAAGGTTAAACAGGTCATAAGGGTGGGGCCCCAATCCAATAGAGTTGATGTCCTTACAAGAAGAGGAAAAGACATCAGGAGTGCACACACAGAGGAGAGACCATGTGAGGACACAGAGAGAAGACAGCTGCTTACAAGCCAGAAAGAGTGGTCTCACCTTATACTTGGACTTCTGGCTTCCAGACTACAAAAATATAATTGTCTGCTGTTTAAGCCCCCCATTCTGTGGTATTCTGTTATGGCAGCTCAAGCAAACTAATGCACTCAGGCAAAAAGACATTTTTAAATTGGACATATGAAAAGATACAGCAAATCAAAAGATGGGAATAAATCAGGTAAATGATCCTCTTGAAATAGACTCAACTGCTCCAGCCTGGTGTGGTTCAGTGGCTAAGTGTCGACCCATGAACCAGGAGGTCATGATTCCATTCCCCATCAGGGCACATGCCCGGGTTGCAGGCTCAGTCCCCAGTCAGGGGCGTGCAGGAGGCAGCGGATCAATTATATTTGCTCTCATCATTGCTGTTTCAATCTCTCACTCCCTCTCCCTTCTTTTCTGAAATCAATAAAAAATATTTTTTTAAATTTCTTTATTGATTAAGTTTTACATATATGTCCTTATCCCCCAAAAAAAATATTTTTTAAAAGAAATAGACTTAGCAATAAACAGGGCAAAGTTTTTAAAATATCCTGGATAGTATCAGCAGATGAGTGGATTTAAAAACTGTGGTACATCTACACAATGGAATACTACGCTGCGGTAAAAAAAAAAAAAAAAAAAAAAGAGTTCTTACCATTTGCAACAACATGGATGGAGATGGAGAGCATTATGCTAAGTGAAATCAGCCAGGCAGAGAAAGATAAATACCACATGATCTCACTCATTTGTGGAATATAATGAACAACATAAACTGATGAACAAAAATAGATCCAGAGACAGAGAAACATCAATCAGAACGTCAAACCTCAGAAAAGATAGGGAAGGGTGGGGGTAAGGGGGAGAGATCAACCAAAGGACTTATATGCATGCATGTAAGCCTAATCAATGGACACAGACAACAGGGGGGTGGGGGCATGAATGGGAGGTGGGGGGTAATGGGAGAATAAGGACACATATGTAATATCTTAATCAAAGAAATTTTTAAAAAATAAAAATAAACACACACACACACAAAAATAAAATATCCTGGATATTGCATATTCAGGAATTTTACCATGAGATGAACTACCAATAGAAATTTTAGTTATTACTTTAAGAACAGCTTTTTGTCCAGTACAATTAACTTTACTTGAATATTCACTTATTTCAATTAGCCTATTTAAATTAATCTGAAAACTCGATTACTATTTTACTGTCAAATTTAATACTCTACCAACAATCTTAGTTTACCCTGTAAATATTAGTGGGAAGGATTATTTGCATTCTTGAGTGGGCCCTGAGCATTCCAGATGCTAGGCTGAATTTAGATATAGGGCAACTGCTGTCGGCCAAGTCTCTTTGTCTGTTACCTGGGTCCTGATCTGAGCTGGGCCAAGTCTCTGTCACCTGTATCTCGATGTGAGCTGGGCCAGGTCTCTTTCTGTTGCCTGGGTCCCGATCTGAGCTGGGTGTGGGAAGCACGAAGCAGCCATGGGGGCAGGAGACCTCCTTCAGAAGGGGTGAGGGTTCAAGCCCCTGCAATGTTGGGGGGGTGAGGGTCTGTGCCCCACTTCTGTTGCCCCCCCCTCCAAGTTCTCTCCTGATGGCCCCTCTGCGACTGTGCCTGTCTTAGGTTGTTCCTTCCTTATGCAATGAACCTAAAGCAGTCATATGTGTGGGCAAAAAAAAAAATTAAATTTAAAGTTATCAAGACTGCATTATAAAATTTACAAAAACATCCATTAATAAAAAAAGGGGGGGGGATAGTAGAGCAATATCATGTAAGGAAAAATATCCTGTAAGTAAATTACATCTAGAAAATTTTTACTTTACCAAATTAAGTTTCATTTGCAATGCTAATAGCAAGACGGCCATTAAAAACACACATGGTGTCTAAATAAGACAAAGGAAAATCGTTTGAACAAAAATAAAAAGGATCCCAAATCAATTATATAGAAAAGATTCCTTTATTAACTTGTGGTCGAGAATACATTTGTATATTTTCAGAAAACAACCCCAAGACCAGGTGGATTCCTGCAACAGAGAGGAATTGACAGGTGTGCTCCAACCACTAAGACAAGAGGAAAAAACAGTCCAGAGATGGAAGACGCTGACAACGCCTTGCCACGCGAGCAGTCAGCAGCTGTGCACCACTGCAGGTTACCTAGGACCAAACCAGAGAATGTCGGACCTGCATTGCCAACATGTGCCCACCATCCAGATATCATTGCTGACATGTACACATAAGGAACTGTTGGACATTGAAATTGGGACTCAAACATTTTTTTGTTTTGTCTTGTTTTGTTATTATATGCTTATTTCCAGTCTGCAAAGGCAAAACTTTTTAAAGGAAAGAAATGGTGGGAAAAAGATACAGAGGTAAAGAAGCATTGAACAGACTGTCAAACTACATTGGGAAGACAGGGGAGGTTGGGCGAGGGGGGCTGTAAGAGACCATCCGAAGGACTTGTACGCATGCATATAAGCACAACCAATGGACACAAGACACTGGGGCGGGGGGGGGAGGGTGGGCAGGTGAAGGCATGTACTGGGGGGTAGGGGAGGTCGGGGGGGAGATCAATGGGGGGAAAAAAAGGAGACATATGTACTACTATTTGTAATACTTAAAACAATAAAAAAATTAAAAAAATATATCCTGGATAGTTTATTTGCTAAATGAATGAATCTTGCTTCTACAAAACAAGAACAGGAAATCACACCAAAGAAACAACTGATAACAGAAGAACAATTTGGGGTGTAACATGATGGTGGATAATTTCAAACACAGTGGAGTATGTGAAGAGCCAATTGGTAATAGCAGGAAACAGAATCAGTGATGTAGATAGAAATGGTAAATTTTCCCCAAACTCAAAGCTAAAGAAAAAAGATTGTGCCACCATGTTATAGCAGCATTATTCACAATAGCCAACAGGTGGAAGCAGCCCAGTGTCCAGTGATGGATGAATGGATAGGCAAAATGAGCTACCTATGTAATGGAATATTATTCAGCCTTAAAAAGAAGGGAAATCTGCCCGGCCAGTGGCTCAGTGGTTGAGTAACGACCTATGAACAGGAGGTCACGACTCGATTCCCAGTCAGGACACATGGCCAGGCTGCAGGCTCGAGCCCCAGTGGGGGGTGCGGGAGGCAGCCAAACAATTATTCACTCTCATCATTGATGTTTCTCTCTCTCCCTTCCTCTCTGAAGTCAATAAAAAAAATGTTTTCAAAAGAAGGAAATTCTGACACATGCTACAATCTAGATGAACCCTAGCAACATCATGTTAAGTAAAATAAGCCAGTCACAAAAAGAAAAATACTGTGCATTCCCATTTATACAAGGTACCGAGAGTAGTCCCATTCACAGACAGAAGTGGGAGTTGGGGTGATGAATATAGGGAGTTACATTTAATGGGTATACAGTTTCAGGTTAGCAAGATAAAAAAAAAAGTTCTGGAGCTGGGCGGCAGTGACAGTCGCACATATTTATACTTAATGCCATCCAACTGTACACTTAAAAATGGTCTAAATGGTTATAAAACAGAATATGGAGAACACATTTCCAGGCTTGGAAAAAAGTTTTTGGAGAAGAATCCAGTGAGTTTACTAATGATTTGGGAGAAAAGATTATCTTGAGACTGTGTCCAACCGAGGAAGACACAGTAGAACTTCTTAGCAAAGTTCTTAATGGTAGCATGTGGCACCTGAAGCATTAGCCAAGGCTGCGCATCCAGGTGGTGCCTTGACTGACCCAACTGTGGATTTGATAGAGGTCACCTTTCCACGGGACATGTTGGGAATTTGGGTGGATCCCATAGATTCAACTTATCAGTATGTACAAGGTTCTGCTGACATCCAATCCATCCAAGGAATCTTCCCCATGGACTTCAGTGCATCACCATTTTAATTGGTGTCTATGACATACAGACAGGTGTGCCCCTGAAGGGAGTCATCAACCAACCTTTCCTAAGACCTCAACACCCTCAGACGGAAAGAACAGTGCTACTGGAGCCTTTCTTACAGGGGAACCAACATCTATTCATTTCATCTCTGAAAGAAATGGCAGTGAGCCCTAGCCAGTTTGGCTAAGTGGATAGAGCTTCGGCCTGCAGACTGAAGGGTCCCGGGTTTGATTCCAGTCAAGGACACATGCCTGGGTTTCGGGCTCGATCCCCAGTAGGGGGTGTGCAGGAGGCAGCCAATTGATGATTCTCTCAGCATTGATGTTTCTATCTCTCACTCCCACTCCTTTCCTCTATAAAATCAACAAATATATATATATATATGTTTGTTTGTTTGTTTTTTAAGAGAAAAGAAATGGTAGTGAACCTCGGAGCCAACTGGCTGAAAACACCAGCTCCAAGGCTGAATTCTCTCCCCATTTTTCAGCGGTCATAGCACAAGTGAAAAGGAGCCTATCGAAGCGGCATTGTCACGTGTGTGTGGAGATTGCATATGCAGGCAGTGGGGCTGGTTACAAGTGCAGGTTTGTTGCCCCAGGCCTTTGGACCTTCACATCTTTGCAGAAGATGCCACATTCAAATGGGGCTCCTGTGCTGCTCCTGCCACACTCAGGGCCAGGGCAGGGGATGGCAGACTTTAAAGAACGCTGGGATAGACATCCAGATGCGGGGCTTCATTTGGCACAGCTGGTGTACCACGTGGCAAACGAAGGCACAGTGGAGCGGATAGCTGGGCCAGCAGGGAGGACTAACTGCATACAGATCAAGCAAGCAGCTGGCGACTTTCCCGTGCCTCCCTAGCCCAAACCTTGTGCCTGCAGGTACACACGCATAGGTGAAGCTTAAAAATTAGTTTTTTAAGTTATTTTAACAAACTGACTACTAATTTTTTTTTAATATATTTATTGATTTTTTACAGAGAGGAAGGGAGAGAGAGAGTGAGAAACATCGATGGGAGAGAAATATCAACCAGCTGCCCCCTGCACGCCCCCCACTGGGGATGTGCCCGCAACCCAGGTACATGCCCTTTACCGGAATCAAACCCAGAACCTTTCAGTCCGCAGGCCAGTATTCTAGCCACTGAGCCAAACCGGTTTCCACAACTACTAATTTCTTTAAACAAAGTTATAGTAAATAGTCTTTTCTGTATCCAAATACCACTACACACATCAAAGATTCACCTTGAGCCCTAGCTGGTTCGGCTCAGTGGATAGAGCGTCAGCCTGTGGACTGAGGGGTCCCAGGTTCGATTCTGGTCAAGGGCACATGCCCAGGTTTCGGGCTCGATCCCCAGGGTGGGGCGTGCAGGAGGCAGCCGATCAATGATTCTCTCACATCACTGATGTTTCTATCTCTCCCTCCCTCTCCCTTCCTCTCTGAAATCAATAAAAATATTTTTTTAAAAATTCATCTTGAAAATGAAGTTTGCATGCCAGGGGCTGGAATCTCAGGTTACTGGGGTCCTCAAACTATGGCCCGCAGGCTACATGCGGCCCGCCGAGGACATTTATCCGGCCCGCCGGGTGCCGCTGCCTGTCCTGCTTAGCAGCGGACTCGTCCCGGGCCCATAGTGCGCATAGGAATTTGTTCATAGTTTTTTTTTTTTAAACTATAGTCCGGCCCTCCAACGGTCTGAGGGACAGTGAACTGGCCCCCTGTTTAAAAAGTTTGAGGACCCCTGGTAGAACAGTGGTTCTCAACCTTTCTAATGCCACGACCCTTTAATACAGTTCCTCATGTTGAAGTGACCCCCAACCATAAAATTATTTTCGTTGCTACTTCATAACTGTAATTTTGCTACTGCTATGAATCATAATGTAAATATCTGTGTTTTCGGATGGTCGTAGGCGACCCCTGTGAAAGGGTCATTCGACCCCCAAAAGGGTCACAACCCACAGGTTGAGAACTGCTGGTCTAGAAGAACACACCACCCATGCCAAGAACACTGCAGTAGAGCCCACCCTCACTCCACTCTTGCCAAGCAAATACACTGGGCAGAACATTCCTCCGGTGCCAGCCTAGGAGGCTGAGAAGGTGGGCATCCATCCTGTTCAACTCGTTCCCACACCAGGAGACTCTATTTCCATCACCACCAAGCTGCCCCTCCCTGCTTCTCTGCTCTCTTTTTCTCCATAGCGCCTGTCAGCATTTCATATATCATGCATTTGGGTCTGGTTACTCTCTTCCTGCGCATGCGGGAATGCAGGCTCATCGAGAGCAGGACTTGTCTCATTCAGTCCTGGCTCCCCAGGTCTGGATCAGAACTTGCACACGCTCTGCTTCCGATACCAGTAAGTACGTATTGCATGAGTGAATGGATGGCCGTGTCTCTCTCCCTGTCTGCACTCCAGCTCTTTGAACTCAGGAACTACCTTCCTCACCACTCAATCTCCATGCCCAGCACCATGCCCCCCAAAAAGTGAGGAAAAGGGAGAGCCCAACCTCTGTAAGAGTGACTCCCTGTCTGAAGGCATATGGAGAAGACCATGGCTTTTGGAGTCAAACACAAGTTGGAGTTCTGATCCTGCCACTTACTAGCTGTAAGTGAACCATAGACAAGCTATGTAAGATCTTGGAGCTTCCGTTTCTTCAGCTGGAAATGGATATGGTAATAATACCTGCCTTGTGTTGTCCTGTGGGAATTAAATGCATTCATGGAAGAAAAGGTATCTAACCCTGAGCCTGTACACAAAGCCCATCTCATAGTAGGTGCTCGATAAAAACCCATTCCCTTCCCCCTGATCTTCAGGTGTCCACCCGCATCCACTCCCTGGAGGAGATGCCACAACAGGAACTGGAGAGCCTGGAAGCATCTGGGACCCAGAGGAAAGCCCCCGCTTCCTGTGGCTCAGGCAGGGGGTGGGAGAGAAGAACGGGTCCCTGGCTGGGGATTCAGAGACAACCAAGAAGTTGGACAGGAAGTGAAAGGAGGCATGAGGCAAAGGGGAAACAACAGCTTTACCCCTGGCCCCTTCTGGATGGTCCACACACTCCTACATCACAAAATGAGGAACCAGGAGAGCCAACAGGAAGAGACAAGGGGGGAGACTCGCCAAGGAGGAGGAGAGTCAAAATGGCCCCATCTGGGCAGAACCACACACACACTCACTCACTCACTCACCCCAATCTTACAAGCCCCATTATCCTGCTCTCACTGGACTAGTCCCTGGCCACTGGCTATGCTGGCTGCAGGTCTGTGCCTGCTCCCACACTTACCTGCATCCACCTGCCTGCAGCCCATCAGAGAGGCCTCATTCTCCCTGCCTGGCTTACCCGCTCCATGTCACCCAAGACTTTCTGTGGCGGGGGACACACTAGGTTGAGAGGACAAGCATGCGCTTAAAGTTCACAAGGGCACTGGGAAGCAGGAATGGTTCAAATTGGCAGCCATGGTGGGGGTACTGGAGACGTAAATGCTAACTAGGATGTGAGAAAGGCACCGATCAGGAACATTCCTCAGATTCTCTAAGCCACATTGCTTTCTGCCTCCTGGACATGACTGAAAGTTCTCTGAAGCCAAACACAAGCACGGAGTCCTAGTGATGGACTCAGATGCCCACTGTGTGCCACCCAGGGCTTGTGCCAGGGGGACAGAAATGAACAGGGACCGCTCCCTCAAGACCACAGATGAGAGGGAAACACAGATTCATACACAGCACAAGCTCAGGGTGAGGGGCGGGTGTTTGGTGGGGGGGGGGGGGGGTACTTTCTGGAGAAGATGGCAGCTTAGCTGCCCTTGGAGGAGCCTTAGCCTGGAGCCTCACCCACACACCCCCAAGGTCAGAGAAGAGTCAACTCTGGGAGATCCACTTGCCCCACCATAGAGCATTTATTTTAATACACTTCTGTTTTTAAATATAAAAAGAATTTTAAATTAAATATTACTGAGTTGTGCCCTAGCTGGTTTGGCTCAGTGGATAGAGTGTCGGCCTGCAGACCAAAGGGTCCCCGGTTCGATTCCAGTCAAGGGCATGTACCTCAGCTGCAGGCTCCTCCCTGGCCTAGGCCCTGGTCAGGGCGGGTGCAGGAGGCAACAAATCGATGTATTTCTCTCACATCAATGTTCCTCTCTGTCTTTCCCTCTCTCTTCCACTCACCCTAAAAATTGATGCAAAAATATCCTTGGGTGAGGATTTAAAATATACACTGAGTGGCCACATTATTATGATCTCTGAACGTATAATAATCTGGCCACTCAGTGTGTGTGTGTGTGTGTGTGTGTGTGTGTGTGTGTGTGTGTGTGTATTAGAGGCCTGGTGCATGAATTTGTGTATGGGTGGGGTCCGGCCAGCCTGGCCAGGGGGAGGGGACATGGGCGGTTGGCCGGCCTGCCTGCTGGCCGAACTCCTGGTCGAGGAGACAATTTGCATATTAGCCTTTTATTATATAGGATATACACTGAGTGGCCATATTATGCATTCAGAGATTATAATAATCTGGCCACTCAATGTATATATATTACTGAGTTGAAATGGACTTTCCAGGAAAAAATACACTGATACATGACCAAGCAATGACAAAATTACACTAGTTTAACGCATTGAAAGCTTATTGTGTGCCAGGCTTTGGACAATATGCTCTACCTCCACTACCTGAGTTGAGCTTAATAATAGCCTCTGGAGAAGGTACTGCTATTATCCCCACTTTACAGATGAGCAAACTAAGGTGTAGAGAAGTTAAATAACCTCTCTCAAGTCACTCACAAATCAGAGGCCCAGCCAGGATGCAGACCCAGGTCCGTCTGAAGCCAGAGCCAATGACCTTGTTATTCTGAACCCCTGGGGCATCTCAGGCCTCTCAGGCTTGTATCTGTTTGAGAAGCATAAGCTGAGAAAGGTGCAAACTCCTGGTCTGTCTCCCCCTCCCCACATGCTGACCCCTCCTAAGCAGCAGGACACTCCTTGTAGCCACCAGACCACAAGCTGTTTGGCTTTCTTTGTTCCTTCACACAAGCTTCTCCCTGTCCTGGAATCCCTGCCCAGGCACCATCTCTCCTTTCCCCAGGAGGCCTTCCTTGACTCCCCACGTGGAGCTCACCATCCCCTCCTCAGCGCTCACCATCTCCTCCTCAGTGCCACTCTGTCATTGCTTCAGGGCACTGTCTGTCTCCCCTACTGCACCCTGACACCCTCCTGGCAAGAACCGTGACTTCGTTACCTCCGTGTCCCTCACACCCTGCACAGAGCCTGGTACACAGCTGCCTGGGTTCCCCTTTTGCTTTTAACGTCTAGATAGAGGACAGCTAGCATTTTGGTATAAACATTGGAATAGTCTGAGGAAATAATTTATCAAGAAGCATGCAACACTGAATTCTTCTATCAGCTTTATAGTCCTTTGCGTCTTCTCACTCACTCGGCTCTGCTAGGACCAGGTTGAAGCTGCTGTGGAGAAGGGGGAGGCTGAATTTTAGCCAAAGAGGTCTCTGGAGCTTCATCTCGCCTGCTTCCCCCTGGTCCCAGCACCTGCCAAGCATGCCTGGTTCATCGGTTGAGCCATAGTGTCCTCAAGAGCTCAGGCTGCAGGGGAAAAAGGATCATTCCCCATCTTGCTCAGTGCTGTGTCCAATTAGAAGAGCTTAGGCACATAGTAGGCTCTCAAGAAATGTTGTCTCAACAACTTTTTTTTTTTAAGAAATAATGTTTAAAATTATTGTGGTTAAAAAACAGTTGAAGGATATGAAGCAACGGAAACTCTCCGCCATGCTGGTGGGAGTGCAAAGGGTGCAGCCTTTGGAAAGCTGCTTGGCAGGGTCTACTAAAGCTGTCCATGTGACCCAGGAATCCCAGTCCTAGAGGTGTTCACCAAAATACATGTACCGTGTTCTAGCAGCAGGGAAGCTGCTCTGGTGCCCCTCAGCAGTAGAGTGACTAAACGAACTGGGGTATAGTCCCATGACAGGACACTGTATAGCCATGAGGGTGAACCATCCACAACATGTGCAACGATTCGGATGAACCTCACAGTCGATCATGAGTGAAAGAACCACATGCATGGTTCCATTTACTTAAGTATGAAAACAGGCAAAACTAACCTATCCTGTTAGAAGTCAGAGAGAGAAAGAAATAGAGGGAGAGAAAGAGAGAGAGCGAGAGAGACCGCCATGACTAGAAGGGGGCACAGTACAGCCCTGGGTGCTGATAATGTTCTTTCTCAATCAAATTTCTGGTTGCACGTGTGTGTTCAGTATGTGAAATCTGGCCTGTGCAGACAATAGAAAACATGTATATGTATTGGTGTCTGGCACAGAGCTCCTAAAATCCCTTGCATATTCCTACATGGTAAGAGCACTAGGAGCATCTCTTGTTCTAATGAGGTGACTGTGGGCTCCTGGGTGGCTGCTGGATGGGGGCTGATCACCAGAAAGACCAGGCCACAATTAGGGGCATTTATAGCTCCCACCCCCACCCTCCCCCACCCCCACCCCCCACCATTCTCCAGAGAGCGAAGAAGGGCTGGAAATGGAGTTAATAATTGGTCATGCCTGAGTGATGAAGCCTCCATAAACTCCCAATAGTAAGCGGTTGAGAGAGCCTCCAGGTGGGCGACACATGCACATACCAGAGGGTGACACACCTCCACTCCACAGGGGCAGAGGGCCCACACTTGGAATACTTCCAGACCACCTCGCCCTTTCTGTCTTCTCTTCTGGCTATTTGTCTGTATCCTTTAACATACCCTTTAATAAACTGGTAAACGTGTTTCTCATAAATTCTAGGAGCAGCTCTATCAAATTAATTGAACCCAGGGAAGGGGTCATGGAAACCTTTGATCTATAGCTGGTCAGTCAGAAGCACAGGTGATACTGGGCTGTCAATTGGCAAGGGTGGGGCAGTCTCATGGGACTGAGCCCTTAACCAATGGCTCCGACGCCATTGCTAGGTAGTGTTAGAAATGAGTTAAATTGCAGGATGCCCAGAGAATTGCTTGTTGCAGGGCGAAGTGGGGGAGGGGGGGAGATCTCCATACTTTTGGTGACCAGAAGTGTCAGAAGTGAAGTGTTTCAGGTAAAAGTAAAGGAGGAACACAATAGGGAAGACCTGGATTTTTCCCTACCCAGGAAAGTTTCTGTAAAACTTCTTTAAGTTACTCTAATAGGCATCAAAAGTTACTTTGGCTTGAGGGGCGGGGGGGGGGGGGGGGGAGGACATCTGTAAACGTGTCAACAATTAAAAGTTATACTTTTTCTTACGTTCCCAACATTCAGAGTGGCAGCACCACCTTGTGGTTACCTGAGTGACACTCTAGTCCACAAGGAATGAGACTCTCCCCACCACCCCGGACATCTTCTCTCCAAATAGCTAAAGTGAAACATTAAATAGTAAAGAGTTCATTCTTATCATTAAAAGTGTAGACCTGCCCAGCCGGTGTGGCTCAGTGGATAGAGCATCAGCCTGCGGACTGAAAGGTCCCAGGTTTGATTCCGGTCAATGGCATGTACCTGGGTTGTGGGCACATCCCCAGTAGGGGGCGTGCAGGAGGCAGCTGATCGATGTCTCTCTCTCATCGATGTTTCTAACTCTCTATCCCTCTCTCTTCCTCTCTGTAAAAAAATCAATAAAATATATTTTAAAAATAAAAGTGTAGGCCTGCCCAGCCGGTATGGCTCAGTGGTTGAGTGTTGACCCATGAACTAGGAGGTCACAGTCTAATCTGGGTCAAGGCACTTGCCCTGGTTTCGGGCTCGAACCCCAGTAGGGGGCGTGCAGGAGGCAGCCGATCAATGATGTTCTTCTCATCCATGTTTCTCTCTCCCTCTCCCTTCCTCTCGCTCCCCTCTCTGAAATCAATAAAAACATTGTTTAAAGTGCTCTAACAGGATCCATGTACTGCAGGCTGTCTGGACTCAAAGGGTGATTGGCTGTATTGGATGATGTGTTCATCTGTATTGAGTGATGACCAGTGACCACAAAGCAAAATTGGCTTTCAAGCTTGGTGTTACTAACGGACAAAAAAGGAGTCACATACTAAACCTGACAAGCTCAGGGGAGGCCTGCATGGAAGGACTTATAAACTCAGAGACCTCAGGTAACCACATAGGATGGTCTGAAATTAAAATTTCTTAACTAAAGGTGGGTCATGAACCGGTTGTCACATCGTAGGCTGATATTTTTAGTGGCAAAATGGCACCAGATGTTACCGGTGAAGTTAGACCTCAGTCCTTGAGTTTGGCTAAGAAAGAATTCAGAGCCAAGTACTCAAATATAAGCAAAAGTTTTAGAAAATCACAGAGATAGAGTGAGCCAGCTGAGCTGTGTGAACTCAGGAAACAAGTTACTGAGGCAAAAGAAGGGCCCTTGGAGCTTAGGAGAAAGCAAAGGTACATGCCTTGAGGGGAGAAAGCGGGGAGTAAAAGCAGAGACGTGCTCTAGAGAGAGAGAGCACCCATGCACTGGGTTCTTGTCTCAAAGAGTTTTTATCTCGTTTCCAATGGCAGGGATTATAGGGGAGGATTTCAATAGAATATTCATCAGCTTTCCAGATGTGTCCTTTCATGGTTGTGGTCTCTACCAATTGGTCAACACTAGAGGGTCAGAGGGTCATTAGTCATTGCACCTGGTCCTGATGTCACTTCATCTGGTTTTGCTGCTTTTCTAGGCCTGGCGCTGAAACACAACTGAGGCCTAGATGTTGACCCATGAACTAGGAGGTCACAGTCTGATCAGTTTGACAAAAACTCTGTCTCTGTGGTCAATAGATGCAAGGCTTTGTATCCAAGATTATTTGGTGCATGTCAGGACCTCACTGTCCTGAGGGCTTGCTACTTAAGGGAGTGGACGTGCAAGGGCTTTTATGGGAGTTATATGAGGCTATTCTCTGGCCCCCTTGTTCCTCCTCTAAAGGTTCGCCATGTGACTAGCAACATGCCAGGGGAGACAAGGTCCGAGGAGGGTCCAAACTGTATGACCAGCAATATGAAAGGTCAGGGGGTCTAAACTGTATGATTGGCAATATGCTAGGAGAGGAAAGGTCATGCTGGAGGTGAGGTCCCACCCTACAATAGTTTTCCCCAGTTTTGTCCATTGCCATGCACCTGGGCTTTCGGCCCTGGTGACCTTCAATACCTGGCCTATCACTCCTACTCCGCTCATGTCTATCTACCTACTGTATCAGTATCTCCCTTGACAGGAGTCAATCTTTACCTTAACTAAGCCAGTCTACTGTGACTTTTTTTTTTCTTGCATCTACAATAACATACCTTTGGACTATCAAGAGTAATCCCCTTTATTCCCGACCCTCAGGGCACAATCTTCCACCAGAGCAGAGACCATGGAACCCATCATTGTTATCTTGTTGCCCAAATACCATCTCTATGTGCTATAAATGTTCATTGTTAACTAGCCTATACCCTTTACCAGCCAATGTAAAAAAGAGTATTTGTCTCTTCACTTTACTCTTTATCCAATCTCAGAGGTTTCCCTAATCTACCACCAAAGCATTTCATGTAAGCCTCCTTGGATTTTACTGTATAAAATAAACTGCAAAACTGCCATTCTCTGGAGCATTCCCAATCCATTGAAATTTTGCTTCCTGGCAATTGTCATCAGTTTGGCTCAAATAAGCTCATAAAATTCTTTACACGTTTGGACATTTCTTACATAGACATATTTATTGTTTACAGTTAAGCAATTTTGAAAATGCTCCCAAAAATATAAACGGACTTTATGTCACATCACTTAAGAAAATACAAAACAGCTCCTTCCTGCCCCCCGCCCCCCAGCGCCTGGTGTGGCTCAGTGGTAGAGCACAGGCCCATGGACCAAAGGGTCTCAGGTTCAACTCCTGATCAAGGGCATGCACCTTGGTTGCAGGTTCAATCCCTGGCCCTGGTCAGGACACATGTGGGAGGCAACCAATTAATGTGTCTCATATTGATGTTTCTCTCTCTCTCTCCCTCACCCTTCCTCTCTGAAATCAATCTAGATAATAGAGGTAATATGCAAATGGCCATCACGCCATGATGCTTAACAACTGAACAGGAGGGTGGGGCAGTGAGCTACGTGTGGCGGAGAGCTACAAGCAGCAGTAGGCTGGGAAGCCAGCTGAGGCAAGCAGCAGTGAGCTACTCTCGCATGGATTCATGCACAGGGCCACTAGTAAAAATATATTTTAAAGAATAACTATTCTTAACTGCTACTCTAAAACCCCATTTCAGGTGAATAGCTTATAGGTCCTTACTAGTCATCTGATGTGTTATGGAATCTTAGCATTAGCATTTTCATGTACAATTTATCTATCTTGGATGTTAGGCCCTCTCCTCATCTACCCTGGGAGCAGTGGCACCATTCTCTAAATGAGCAAAGCAGGAGGTCATTGTCTTAGCCAAAGTTACATGGTCAAGACAAGATTCAGACTAGGTAGCCCAGGTTTTCCTGCCTGGGCACTTTCATGGCATGTCCTAAACTGACTGAGTCCAGGTCCCGTGTCTGGGGAGCAGTCCTCACCTCCCTCGACTCCTGCTCTTTCTAGCCACCCTGGGCTTCTGTCCTTTCATTGATGTAGCTCTCATTTTTCCATTGGTCCGTATACCACTCTGCCTTGGAAACCTTTACTTCTTGCTGCTCACTGAAGCTTCATTAGGAGGCCTGTTCTGCAGATGAGCTCACCATAGGTCAGTTGCACACTGATCCCAGAGCAGTCCATTTTCAAAGAAGGAATAACATGAGAAATGAGCCTTCCCAGGCCATTGTTTGGGAAGAGGGCCTGTAGCTGCTGGTTTAGCTGAGTTTCAAGTCCATCACCCGGGAATGAGAATAATGGGAAACTGAAGCCTGCAGATCTGGAGGGAAAAGCAGTGGTATTCCTGATGCCTTTCACTGGTTTAAACTGTTGGCATAAAGTTGTCTGTAGTAACAGCAGAATCTTCAGAGAACAGAGGCCTTTGTGCAAGCATCACTCTTGTTCGTGGCTGGGCTAGAAAACTAGTTTGAGAATCTCTGATTCGATACGTAAAAAACAGGGATTCAGCCCAGCCGGCGTGGCTCAGTGGTTGAGTGTGGACCTATGAACCATGAGATCAGAGTTCAATTCACCAGTCAGGGCACTTGACCCAGTTGCAGGCTTGCTCCACAGTGGGGGGTGTGAAGGAGGCAGCCAATCAATGATTCACATCATTGATGTTTCTATCTCTCTCTCCCTCTCCCTTCCTCTCTGAAATCAGTAAGAAAACAAACTGTTCCCAATCATTTACATTTTGATGAAAAGCTCATCCTCATCAGCATCCTGCGGCTTTGCTCCATTCATTTCTTGCCTGTGATGAACTGAGAGGTCCAAACACAGTCCTCAGCCAAAGAGGCCGCCTTCTCCAGAAACATCCTCCTCAAAAACCAACAGGAAGGGATTAAAAATGGCGGCAGAGTAAGTGGATGCTGCACAGACATGCTCCCAGGAACAAAATGGAATTACAACTAAAACACAGAAAAACTTCCTGAATAATCAACAGGAGAGAACCCTGATACCTTAGGACCAAATTAGAAATGCATAGCGACTGTAGACAACAAGTAACTTCTGACTATAAAGAAGACCCCAACATCTGAAAGTAGCACTCTTCATCTATGGAAAACTCGAAAACAAGCACGGACCAAAACAAAATCAAGAACAGTGGTTGATATTTCTGAAGAAGACTCTTTAAGCAGACTTTGCAGCAAACCTGGCATTGATGATTCAAGGCCTACAGCACATAATGAAGAATTGAAGGTTGAAAAAGAAAAAATGCAGAAAAGCAATAAAAGGGAAGTGTCAGGAAACATGCATAATGCTGTCATTGATGACAGTGATTTATTCAGCAAGGTGAACAAACCAATAATCAGTAGCTTTCAATTATGGAGAATGAAGATTCTGATAGACTTACCTTAAAAGAAGAAAAAGAGAAGAGACCAAAAGCTCACCTGTTTGTGAAAAAAAAATAGGGTGCATTTAAAAAAGAAAGCACTCCATTAAAGAAGGTGGAATGAACCCAAAACTTGAACCAGTAGAACACAAGACATCGTACTGGAGACTGTAAGAGAGAATGATGTTGTAGAAGAGTGAAATTACACTCAGGGGCAACCTTCTCGAGAACAGAACGCTGGAATATTATAAGATGGAATTGTGGCCACTTTTGCAAAACAAAGGCGATAGAAATAGCTCCCAAGAAAATGAATTCTGAGGTTTCTAATAGTTCTGAAAAAAGAAAAAAGTCTGTTGCATGAAAATCACATGTTGCGGGATTAAATTGCCAAGCTACGACTGGACTTACTATAGACACAGTAAAAAATCAGAACCAGCCCTAACCGGTTTGGCTCAGTGGGTAGAGCGTCAGCCTGTGGACTGACAGGTCCCGGGTTTGATTCCGGTCAAGGGCATGTACCTTGGTTGTGGGCACATCCCCAGTAGGAGGTGTGCAGGAGGCAGCTGATCGTTGTTTCTCTCTCATCTATGTTTTTAACTATCTATCCCTCTCCCTTCCTCTCTGTAAAAAATCAATAAAATATATATATTTTTTTAATCAGAACCAGGAAATGGGGAAAAAATATTTTGAGGACATTGCAGTTGTCAAAGAAAAGAATGACCATCTTCAAAAGACAATAAAACTGAATGAGGAAACATTAACAAAAACAGTATTTCAATATAATGGACAGTTTGAAGTTCTGACGGCTAAGATAACAATGCTAAACTGTAAACGGGAGAATGAACCACAAAACAGAGGAAGACTGGAAGCAGAAGTTGAATCATACCGGTCTAGACTGGCTACTGCTGTACAGGATCATGAGCATTGTCAGACATCAAAAAGAGATCTAAAACTTGCTTTTCAGAGAGCAAGAGATAAATGGTTTTGTTTACAGGACAAAATGAATTTTGATATGTCTAACCTAAAATATAACAATGGGATTCTTTCTCAACAACTTTCTAAAGTGGAAAGTAAATACAATAGCTTAGAAATTGAGCTTTATCGAGGGAGAATCCAAGATGGCGGCGTAGGTAAACACCTAAACTGCTGCCTCCTACAACAATTTAAACTGCAACTAAAAGACAAAACGTCTATCACCCAGAACCATGGGAAAGCTGGCTGAGTGGAAGTTCTACAACTAGAAGGAAAGAGAAAAGAGCATTGAGACGTGCACGAGCGCTGAAAAGCTGAGGTACGGAGGCGCGTGATCTGGGCTGGCTGCGGGCGACGGGGTGCATTGCTTTTTTCAACCCAAACGGAGACAAGCCCCTGATTACTCTGAAATCCAGTCTCTGGGGAGACGCGGGGGACCCAAACTCCTACGGGGAGAAGCTCGTCTGTCTGCCAGTGAGGGTGGCTTGCTTGCAGAGCTGCGCGCAGGAATAATTGTTTACTGCACTGGGGCATGGGACTTGCGGATGCCGTTGGAGACTCAGAGCCGGCTAACTAGCAGCCATTGCTGTTTGCCACGCCCTAACCTAGTGACACCCTGAGGCCCCGCCCTGCACAACCTACAAAACCACCCAAGCTCCAAGCAGCTCAATTAGCATAAGAAAGGCCTGCCCTATCACAGCTTAACCTAGCAAACTTGCAGCCTGGGTCAGACAGCTCCAAAACCTCCAAACCCCAAGCAAAGAGGAGAAAACTGCAGCTCTCACTGTAGCTCCTGCTGAGTGGCCTCAGACAGTAGCTGACCTGCACCCCATTGGAGATCCAGAAGCCAGTGTACCTAGTGGTCAGTGTGAGACACCAGATTTCAACTCCTCACATCCATAAGTGACACATTCAAGAGGCAGACTCAGTGAGCACCAAAGCCCCACTGAAACAAGTCCTGCCCCATAAGCGTGTCTTCAGCGCAGCAGTTCTTCCATTATAGACACAGCGAGTGCTCACAGCTAATTGGCCTGGAGGTCAATTCCTCCCAGTGTACCAACAGAAATTAAGGCTTAACTACACGAAGACTTTGCACTCAGCCCACAAAGGGGTGTACCAAGAGCATCCACCTCATGTGATTGAGGAGGCTGAGCTACTGCCCCCTATAGATCACCTACCACACAAAGCTACTCCATCAACACAGGGAAGCAGCCAAAATGTGGAGACAAAGAAACATGTCACGAATGAAAGAAACGGAGGAAAGCAAACTACTGGATGACATAGAGTTCAGAACCACATGTATAAGGTTACTCAAGAATCTTCTTAAAACTGCTGAGAAACTTGATGAGACCTTCAAGGAGCTTAATGAGAATGCCAAAAAAATGCAAAAGGATCAGTCAGAAATGAAGCATACACTGTCTGAAATAAAGAATATGCAGAAACTCAACTGTAGATCAACGTACCCCAAGAATCAAACGAAAGATCTGAAATATGTGGAAACAAAAAACATCCAACCAGAAAAACAAAAAGAAAAAAGAATCCAAAAATATGAAGATAGTGTAAGGAGCCTCTGGGACAACTTCAAGTGAACCAACATCCGAATTTTTGGGGTGCCAGAAGAAGGGAGAGAGCAAAATATTGAAAACCTATTAGAAGAAATAATGACAGAAAACTTTCCCTACCTGGTGAAAGAAATAGACTTACAAGTTCAGGAAGCGCACAGAACCCCATACAAGAGGAATCCAAAGAGGACCACACCAAGACACATCATAATTAAAATGCCAAGGGCAAAAGACAAAGAGAGAATATTAAAAGCAGCAAGAGAAAAACAGTTAATTACCTACAAGGGAGTACCCATACGACTGTCAGCTGATTTCTCAACAGAAACTATGCAGGCCAGAAGGGAGTGGCAAGAAATATTCAAAGTGATGAACAGCAAGAACCTACAACCAAGATTACTCTACCCAGCAAAGCTATCATTCAGAGTTGAAGGTCAGCTAAAGAGCTTCACAGACAAGAAAAAGCTAAAGGAGTTCATCACCACCAAACCAGGATTACACGAAATGCTGAAGGGTATCCTTTAAGAAGAGGAAGAAGAAGAAAAAAGTAAAGATAAAAATTATGAACAACAAAATGACATCAAATACATACCTACCAACAAGTGAATCTAAAAATCAAGTGAATGAAAAATCTGAAGAACAGAATGGACTGGTGAATATAATAGAATCAGGGACATAGAAAGGGAGTGGACTGACAATTCTCAGGGGAATCAGGTGTGAGGGGTGCGGGAAGAGATTGGACAAAAATCTTATTCCTATGGATGAAGACAGTGGCGGGGTTAAGGGCATGGGGTGGGGTGGGGAATCAGGTGGAGGGGAGCTATGGGGGAAAATAAAAGAGGAACACCTGTAATAATCTGAACAATAAAGATTTATTAAAATAAATAAATAAATAAAATTTTTAAAAAAAGAAATTGAGCTTTATCACACAAGAGAAGCTCTCAAAGAAAGTACATTGGTTTTAGAAGGTGTAAAAAGGGACTTCAGCCAAAAACAGTGTCAAAAGAAGGAAAGTGAACACCTGTATCAAAAGGAACAAGTGAATAAAGACATTGGAAAATAGGAATCATCACAGAAGAGTCTATCTCACCTACAGAGTGAACATATGTTGCTTCGACAGCAACTGGATCATGCTCAAAACAAAGCTAACAGGGAAGAAAAGACAATAATTAATACCCACGATCAGTTTCAGGATATGATAAAAATACTGAATGCTGAAAGTGAAAAGCATGTTCTTATGTTGAAATTATTAATCAACAAAAGGCATCATTTTAAAGAAAGAATATATCAGTATGAAATGTTATACATCTGGATGAAGAAAAATATCTCACCAGGAGTTAGCAGTGGAAGCACTCACTTCTAAGGAAATATAAAAAACTAAAGGATAAAAAAGAGAAGTGGAAACAAAAAGCAATAAACCTCGGAACACATATGGAAATGCACATGACAGAAGACTGTGAAGTAGAACAGTATAAACTGAAGATTGAAGAAAGCACATTCCATAGTGTAATGGTTAGCATTCTGGACTCTGAAGAAAGCGCAAAGGATGTAGGAGACAAATTGACACAAGTCAACTCATTTCACAGGGCTCAGAAGCAGCTAGCAGAGATCAGCACCGAAGTTCTGCTTCTTGCAGAAACAACTAAGCAGATGACTGAGCACTGCTAAAATGAGACCAGTTCTGGAGACCCCTTGTGTTGGAAATCCTAATCACAGTTGTGCATGCAATAGAAAACTTGGTGATTCCTACTTTGAGAGTCTTTTCTTATGAATTAAATAAACTTTTAATACTAAGATGATTAATTTCTGTTTTTAAGTGAAAATTTTTGTCATCCTGTTACGCGAGAGAATATTCTTAATTGCTACTTTACTTACAGCATTTTTCAGTTTTTGTAAAATGTCTTGCTGAGCAGTTGTACATTTTTTAAACAGCTAAATGAAAGAAATATTTGAATTTGAATTTAAAAATAAAAAACAAAACAGGGAAATGTGAGCTCTGTGTGTCCCCTGCTTTGTCCCATCTTTATCCTCCTCAAATTTACCTCCATCTTGCATTTGGGTGAGCATCTCTTATTCCAGAAATACAGAAACGAGCGCTTTGGAAGTAAACACATATCGACAATTAGTGATTCGTGCCATTTCCATGTCTCTCACATGTACAGCTCTGGTCTTATTAGGGCTAAATGGGTACATGGGTCCATACTCATGAGCAAAATCACCACAGACCTGGGACCTTGAAAACGAGCCCTTGCATGCCGGGCTTTTAGACGTTCTCTGTGTCTGTTTAAAAAGCCCCACAATGTGTCTGGGGAGACCTGTGCATGTGGCTTGGCATGGAGTACAGGCAGGACTTTCAGCCCCACTCACTTTCTTGGCCCTTGGCCGAGTACCCTCATGCAGTGAAAAAAATGCACAACCACACTGGGCAGAAGCAGTTTCTCTCAACAGAAGCACTTCACCTTGGTCCCCTTTAGACTTAGTCTCACAGGCACCCTTGGAGGGTGCTTTTATTTTCCTCCCTTCTTTGATCCTGGAAGTTAAATCACACCAACTAGAAGCAGCTTTTTGGCTCCTTCTTGAATCTCTGTCTGGTTCAGAGGAGATCCAGACCTCCTCACCTCCACTCTGGCCTCCACGATGTCCACAAGCGTGACCAGAAGACCTCCACAGCCCCGGGGGCCTTCATCAGCTGCTCATACCCGAGTGGGCCCAGCACCAACAGTGGCTTTTCCCGGGTGGACAGCGGCTACCAGGCTGGCCTGGATGCCAACATGAGTCTGGCCGGGGGTTACAGAGGGGCTGGGAATGTGGGGAACATCACAGCTTTCCAAGTGAACCTGCTGAGGCCCCTGAAGCTGGAGGTGGACCCCAGCATTCAGGCAGTGTACCACCAGGACAAGGAGCAGATCAAGACCCTCAACGACAAGTCTGCTTCCTTCATGGGTAAGGTACGGAGCCTGGAGCAGCAAACTAAGATTCTGGAGACCCAGTGGAGCCTCCTGCAGCAGCAGACAACTCCCAGTACAATGGACAACATGTTTGAGAGCTACATCAACAAATTCCAGCGGCAGCTGGACACGCTGGCCCAGGACAGACTGAGGCTGGAGGCAGAGTTTGGCAACATGCAGGGGCTGGTGGAGGACTTGAAGAATAAGTCCGAGGATGAGATCAGCAAGCGCACAGAGATGGAGAATGAATTTGTCCTCATCAAGAAGGATGTGGATGGCCCTGGCCGGTATGCTCAGTGGTTAGAGTGTCCACCCATGGACCAAAGGGTCTTGGGTTCGAATCCCAGTCAAGGGCATGTACCTCGGTTACAGGTTCCCCAGTCCCTGTGGGAGCATGCACAGGAGGTGACCAATCGATGTGTCTCTCTCACGTCAATGTTTCTCTCTCTCCCTTCCACTCTCTCTGGAAATCAATGGAAAGAATATCTTCAGGTGAGAATTTTAAAAAAAAGAAGATGTGGATGAGAAGCTTACATGAGCAAAGCAGAGCTGGAGGCCCTCCTGGAAGGGCTGGCCAATCAGATCAACTTCTACAGGCAGCTGTATGAAGAGATGCGTGAACTGCAGTCCAGACCTCCCACACATCCATGGTGCTGTCCATGGACAACAACCGCTCCCTGGAGCTGGAGCATCATCACCAAGGTCAAGGCCCAGTACATGGAGATCCCCAACTGCAGCCGGGCTGAGGCTGAGACCATGTACCAGATCAAGTATGAGGAGCTGCAGACGTTGGCTGGGAAGCATGGGATGACCTGCATCGCACGAATACTGAGATTTCTGAGAAGAATCAGAACATCAGCCAACTCCAGGCTGAGATCGAGGGCCTCAAAGGCCAGAGGGCTTCCCTGGAGGCCCTGTCAATGTTGGTGAGCAGTATGGGGAGCTGGCCATCAAGGATGCTTGGACCCCACCTCCAAGGAGGGTGGGCGCTAAGGGGTGGACTAGGCCTCGAATGGCAGGACACATGCTGGCTGGCTCCTTGTGCTTCTCAGGGCCACACTGGCACCTTCAGAGCTCTATTGATTTTTTCTGAGAAAAAGAAAGAGAGAGAGAGAGAGAGAAACATCAATTTGTTGTTCCACTTATTTATGCATTCATTGATTGATTCTTGTATGTACCCTGTGCCCTGACCAGAGATTGAACCTACAACCTTGGCATATAGGGGTGAAATTCTAACCTACTGAGCTCCCGGCCAAAGCCTATAATTCCTCACCTATCAATAAAAAAGAGACCACTTTTGATAATGAAAAACTCATGGGACAGCTTTTTGTCAGTCCATACATCCCAGCCAAATAAATTGAGGAATTAGCAAGCATTTGGCTGCCATTTAGGGAAAAGAAAAATAAGCCCCAACTTAAACCTATGACTGGCAACACAACAAAAGGAAAAAAGGCTTCTTTGGAAAAAGTGTTTATTTACTCAGAACATTCCATAGCGTCAACTAGAGTAACCATAGTGAGGATTAGTCCCTTGGTCCCCAAGGGCCAAATGCCTGGTACTGAAGAAAAGCCAAGGCTAGCTAAAAATAATAATAAAAATAAAATAAAAAGCCAAGGCTAGAACACCCCACTCAGTGAGACCCTCTCCAGATCTACTGTGACTCCTCATATTCACATACCCCTTCCTGTCCTGCCTCAGATGCAGAGGGAGCCTGAGGCTTCCTCTCTCCATCTCCTCAGGGTGCCCGTGTTCTTGCTACCATCACAGAGGACCATGATTAACACCCACTGCTAACAGGTCCTCATCTGGACACGCCCTTCTCCATTTACCCACTGATTCTTTAGCTTGGTCCCTGCTCCCACATATCCCAGCTCACATAACAGAAGGCTTGATACAGAAAAAACCACCAAGTCCACCCTTGCTCTTTGCTTATATTTAGGCAGGCATCTGGGATGTAGACTGAGATTTGCCGGGTTGTGTGCCCATGTGGAATGTTCAATAAATCTATGGAATAACACTTGGGGCCCTAAAATACAGAAGAGAAAAAGCAACTGTTGTCAGATGCCTACTTGGCTTTTATTTCATGTCATTTCTTTTCTTTTCAGCTTTATTTGGGGAACCATACAAAGCTCCTGACTGCGTGCGGGTCAAGTGTACCATTGTGCAGCTGGGTGGTGAGGGTCAGAGGATATAAGTAAGGGCTCTGAGAAAGGAGGAACATGGGCTTGCCAAGCACCTAAAACTTGGAGCCAGAGACCTGGGGAATAGAGGATAGCACTTAGTACTTCCTGGTCGTGTTTTTCTCACCTGTGAAAGGAGATTAAAATGCATGTCCTACCCACCCTTAGGGTGGAAGGGAATAATATAATTGGTCAAAACATTGCTTTGAAAAATAAGCAGCACTGTCTTTATATAAGTAGCACAGCATTATTATTTATGATGTGCCCAGATCACTGACAGAGACTGTATTCAAGCTGGGTAGGCATGAAAGCACATTTTGCAAGTTATCAAGTAGGTGCCAATAACCTAATATGTAGAAAAATACTTAAAAGCAACCGAGTGTCTGGTGGGTAGAAAGCCTGGAGCTTCAAAGCAAGTTTGGAGTTGGACAGTCTAAGTACACAAGAGCCCTCCCATCCATGAGAAGGGCTGGGCAGCAGTCTCTGGTGATGGAATTAGAAACTCTCAGGTTCCAAATGAAACTTTCATAAAACAGTATCATTTGTACTCTTTTTATAAAACTGCAAAAACAAACAAAATAAACATGTATCTTCCTAGCCAGTTTGCTCAGTGGTTAGAGTGTCAGCCCGCAGACTAAAGGGTCCTGGGTTCAATTCCAGTCAAGGGCACGTACCTCAATTGCAGGCTCAATCCCTGGCCCCAGCCAGGGCGCATGTGGGAGGCAACCAATCGATGTGTCTCTCTCACATAGATGTTTCTCTCTTTTCCTCTCTCTCCCCCTCCCTCCCTTCTACTCTCTCTAAAAGTCAATGGAAGCCCTGACTTGTTTGGCTCAGTGGATAGAGCGTCGGCCTGCGGACTGAAAGGTCCCAGGTTCGATTCTGGTCAAGGGCATGTACCTGGGTTGCGTGCACACCTCCCAGTAGGAGGTGTGCCGTAGGCAGCTGATTGATGTTTCTCTCTCATCGATGTTTCTAACTCTCTGTGAAATATCAATAAAATTTTTTTTTTAAAGTCAATGGAAAAAATATCCTTGTGTGAGGATTAACAAAAATAATAATGATAATAATAATAATGCAGTTACATTATTTGTTTACAATTTTACCATTGATTAAAAATAAAAAATTAAAACAAATTAAATAAAAATTTTAAATTTTATTATCAGGCAATTCTGACTCACCACAATCTGTGTTTGGCAGACATTCAGTGTCAAATGCAGTCTGACTGTCTTGCCCACAGTCTCAATATTATTTTTAAATTGGCAGAGGTAGCAGGCCGAACAGCTAGATAAAATCCTATAAATGGAAACACAGAGAATTCAATTAGTGGCAAAGGAGTTACTAGAGTAGGTAGAAGAGGTAGGCCACTTGCTACTCTTGAACATTGTAAATAAATAGAGAGGAGGACAGATGTGCCCAACAGAAGGGTAAGTATGGCAGCGTTATGGGATGCCTAGAATAAAGGTGATAAGGATTAGGATTGGGTGACACTAATGCATAGTTTAATTGTATCTCCCTCTCCCAACCCAAAGTCTCACTTTGGGTTGAGAGTCCATAGGAAGAGGAAGACTTCTCAGAAGACTCCGAATAAGTCGCCAACTTATGGAGTCCCTTTCTCAATTCTTAATTGTGAGTGGTAAATATGTAAGAAATTACTCTGAGCATAAAAACATTGTGTGGCAGGAGAGATCAACCAAAGGACTTGTATGCATGCATATAAGCCTAACCCCATGGTAGGCAAACGGCAGCTCGCGAGCCACATGCAGCTCTTTGGCCCCTTGAGTGTGGCTCTTCCACAAAATACCACGGCCTGGAAGAATCTATTTTGAAGAAGTGGCATTAGAAGAAGTTTAAGTTTAAAAAATTTGGCTCTCAAAAGAAATTTCAGTCGTTGTACTGTTGATATTTGGCTCTGTTGACTAATGAGTTTGCCGACCACTGGCCTAACCAATGGACACAGACACCAGGGGAGTGAGGGCATGAGTTGGGGGGGGGTAGAAATGGGGGGAGCAATGTGGGGATAAGGACACATATGTAATACCTTAATCAATAAAGGAAAAAAAGAAAGAAAAACACCGTGTGACTAAATAACAGATTGCATTGGTCAAATCTGGGCAATTTAAACTTTCAAAAGAAAAATGATAAAGTACAACATAATTAAAGGAGAGCATGATACTCAAAAAGAAAAGAGGGGAAGCTATTATTTATGGAATAACTCTGCCAGCTAATAAATGTAGAAGGAATAATAGAATTAGAAAAAAAGTATCACTTTGTAACCACCAATAATCAATTCAGACACAGATTATCATTGATGCACAGTTGGTAAAAAGTTGAGAGTAGAATCTTCCCTGATCCCAAAGTATCATCCCACAGAATATTTATTAGTTACCAAGGGGGAAAATAACTCTACAATGGAGAGATCTGCACCAAGTGATCCAATGTAGCCCATTATGGGCCACCTGAAGTGAAGAGGTAGAAAGAATACATCACCTATGTAGTAAACCCTCGATTTTTTGGATCTCGATTTAATGGACTTCAAATTCAACCGACAAAATTTCCGATCTGTATGTCATATGTGAAAATTAACACCTTGTTAATTTTAAAATGCTTTTAACCAAGATTTGCTTATTATTAAATTAAAAGGTTATTTTTTGTTATTATTTCACTGTTATTTTTAACAAATTTTAGCAAATGGGCCATATTTTGGAAAAAACAATGTAGTAATTTCACCAACATAAATAAATATCACATATCTACAACTATAGTCTACATATTTAAATCAAGAATCACCGCTTGTAAATATTGGTCAGTGAATGATTAGCACATGATCACACCAAATCGTGTGTGGTAATTGGTTCTGTTGTCTCGTGACAATTTCTGCAGCAGTGTTTGTTTGTTTGTTTTAATCCTCACCCAAGGATCTTTTTCTATTGATTTTTAGAAAGAGTCGAAGAGAGAGGGAAAGACAGAGTGAAACATCCATGTGAGAGAAACACATCTATTGGTTGCCTCCTGCACGAACCCTGACCAGGTCCTGGGTAGGGGAGGAGCCTGCAACCAAGGTACATGCCCTTGACCGGAATCAAACCCAGGGTCCTTAGGTCCAAAGGCCAATGCTCTATCCACTGAGCCAAACTGGCCAGGGCTCAGCAGCAATTTCATCCCATGGCAGCCAATGTTCCCACCTGCACTAAGCCTGGCCCCAGCCGTGTGCATCTGTTTACTCACAGTGACTGGTGAATGCAGAATACTTATTCAGTATAAATCTAAAATTATAATAATATAGAAAACTTTTCTGTGAAATTAAACTTTTCATACACACTTAATTTTAATTACACAAACGTGTCTACAGAAGTAAAAACAGGTTAACTAATTTGTCAATTTTTTAACATATGCATTCAGAAAACCTACTTTATTATGTAACGAATTTTTCGGCTTTAATGGGCACCCCTCACCCCAATTAGTCTGTTACAGTGAGGTTTTACTGTATTCTTCCCAAAACAGTTTACCTTGAATCTAGCAAACAAATCTATAGACTGAGGGACAACATGCAAGACAGCTATCTTGAACACATCAAAAATGCTGGTGTCAGAAAAGATTAAAAAAAAAGTGTAGGAAAATGTTTTGGACTATAGGAAACAAATACACAACATGTGATGCCTGATCTTTGATTGGATCCTGGATCAAGATTTAAATACTATTATAGGGGGAGGGGAATACTACTGGCTTTTGGCCAAGATGGAGTAACTAAGACCAATTTAACCTCCTTCCCTCCCTTCCACTCTCTCTCTGAAAAACAATGCGGGGGTGGGGGGGGGATGATCTAATAAAATAAAATAATAAATAAAAGCTGTTAAATTCCTGGGGTTGTTTCAACTCAGTGGATGACTGAATCTTTGCCTTTAGATTTGTCCTCTTCCCTCAGCAACAACTTACCTATTCAATTTATATACACACTAGAGGCCGGCCCAGTGCATGAAAATTCATGCACTGGAGTGGGGGTCCCTCAGCCCAGCCTGGCCCCTCTCACAGTCCAGGAGCCCTCAGGAGCAGGAGCCAAGCAGGCAATCAGGGGAAGGCAATGCCCCCATCATATTTCTGCTGCTGACACTGCCAGCAGCACCAACCTCAGCCAGCCCTGGTTACCTGAGCCTCGGGCGGCCCTGGGCGGCTGGGCAGCTGCCATCCAAGGCATGCCTGCTCCTCGGGCCAGCCTTGGGCAGCTGGGAAGCCACCATCCAAGGCTTGCCTGCATCTCGGGCCAGACCTGGGCAGCTGGGGGGCTGAGGGGACTGGGCGCCGCCATCTTGTGGCTGTGGGCGCTGCCATCTTTGAGTCACAGCAGCCAATTAGCATATTCCCTCCTTATTGGCTGTGGGTGCCACCATCTTTGTGAGGGTGTGATGGTCAATTAGCATATTCCCTCTTTATTGCATAGGATTTTTCAGGAAGGTCAGAAAAAGTCAGATACCTGTCTGCCCCATTTCCACTCAACCAGAAGCCTTCCTTCCGAACTGCTGTACATCCATCCACCTGTTATATGCCATCATTCTCATCATCCGGGACAGAAATTTCCCAGGGTCTTTTCTCTTTCCTCTACATCCCACCCCCACCTCCCGTCAGTTACTAAATCTTGTCAGTTCTGCCTTTTTAGTGTCCCCAGGATTTTCTTTCTACTCCTGTCACAACCACTGTGGTCCAGCACCTTCTCACTTTACTCCTAGATTTTGCTAGAGCATTCTATTTGGTCTCCCTGAATCAAGCTTTCCACTCTAGATTGCTCTGCATATGGAATCTAAAATAATCATATTTTAATCATCTCTCTCATTTGAAAACTTTCAGTGGCTCTCCCTATTTCAGTGTAACTTTCACACCCTTAACAGGTTTTCATAATCATACTAGAGGCCCGGTGCACGGATTCATGCACCGGTGGGGTCCCTCGGCCTGACCTGCAGGATCAGGCCAAAACTGGCTCTCAGCATCCCCCAAGGTGTCCTGGATTGCGAGAGGGCGCAGGCCAGGCAGAGGGACCACACCAGTGTACCATTGGGGCCACGGAGGGACTATGGGAGGGCTCTGGGGTGAGTCTAGCCTGTCTCACCCAGTCCTAATAGGCCAGACCCCAACAGCAAGCTAACCTACCGGTCATAGAGTCTTCCCCCTGGTGGTGAGTGTCATAGTGACTGGCCGAATGATGGACTGGTTGGACATTTAGCATTATTAGGCTTTTATACATATAGAATTTTTCACTGCTTCCTAAACCAATTCTTTACAGCCAGACTCGTCTATTAAGTCCTGATCATTCCTGCAGCCATGCTTTTGCCTACATTGCACTCACTGGTTTTTCCCTATTTAACAAATCATAGACTCCCTTTAAGTACCAGCTAAAGTTCTAGCTTATTCATGCAGCCTTCCCTGACTCCCACACCCCGGTGACTACAGGTTCTGGTGAATTATAATATCTCTTTTAGTACTTATTTATATATCACCTCCTCTTTTATGCATATTCCCTTTCTACCCACCTATCATTGTTATGTTCTTTAGACAATGTCATATTTCTGTAGCTTCCACAGCACTTAGCCCTGGATTGGGCACAAAATGGGTGATATATATAGAAAGCCAGGGGGCAAAGATGAGTTCTGGACATAACTGAGGGATCCAATAATAATAATAGCTGACACATATATATGTTAGGCAATGATATAAGTGCTTTACATATATTAACTCGTCTAAATCTCACAACAATCCTATGTGGTGGTAACTATATAATCTTCATTTTACAGATGAGGAAATTGAATCCCAACACTAATAAAAGACATACTTAAGTGCAAACCCAGTCACTCTGGCTCTAGACTCTCTGCTCTTAACCGCTTTGTTGTATCATCGACAATAAGGTGAGGAGAGGGCCGTGTTGCTTTAAAGAGGATGGAGCAAAAGGGGGAGAAGAGTAGAAGGGATGAAATGATAGGGCTAAAAATATGGATAAGGAAAAATAATACGGGTAAATACAACTGCGTCAGATGACTCTGGTTGCTGAGTTATGATAACTTCCAGGTGGGTGCTAACTCGCTACCTGCTCTCGAGGTGGAAGTGTGAGTCACTTCAGGGCACGTAGGAGAAAGAATTGTAGTCAGGAGCCTCCCCAACTAGGCAGCTCCGCTGCGTGATGATCCACTCCGATCTGCCCCGCTCCGCGCCCGTCTGCCCGTTTCCCTCCGGGGAGACCTCGCCAGTGTTTCGGATCCAACCGCTCCCGCCAGGGAAACGAACTCTCCAGTTTTCCGTTGAAAATCGTTCTCCAAGCCAGAGCGGGACTGGCTCTTCTAAAAGTCCCCGCCCCTAGTCCCTGATTGGTATGTTCTTGATTCTGTGCGTTTGATTAGTCCAAAGGCACTATCCTGATTGGTCAGAACTGCACAGCTGATTGGATGAGGGAAGCTTCAGTCCTATTGGTTGGAATGGGACGCCTTGAAACCTTTAAAAGAGTTAGCTCAAGGGGCGGGAGCACAATGCAGACAGGGTAGTTCACCTTTGCTGGTAGACAGGTTAGTGCAAAGGCAGGCAGTCCAGCCTGCAGATTCTCTGCAAAAAGTTTGCGTGAGAGACCCCTGTGCGGAGAAGGCTGCTAGGTTCTGCTTTTTTTTTTTTTTTTTTTTATGATTTTATTGATCCTTAGAGAGAAAGAAAGGACAGGGATAGAAACATCATCCATCGGCTGCCTCCTGCACGCCCCCTGCTGGGCATCTAGCCTGCAACCAGGGCATGTGCCTTGACCGGAATTGAACCGGTGACTGGGTTCATGGGTCGCACTCAACTACTGAGCCACACCGCCTGGGCTAGGCTCTGCTTCTTTTATTTTACTCCAGTCAGACACCAGGAGCACTTCTTAGTAGGCGTCCATTTTTTTTTTTCCTTCATCTTCACAGAGTTCACAGCACTTATGGATAGCAGCTCTCCAGGTACCCACCCAGCCCCCTTACTGCAGACTCCTTCCCCACCCCTATCCGCCCCTCATGCTCACTTCTGCTCTGGTCTCCTCCACCCCTACCTCCCTTCAACAGAGGGGAAATGCGCCTACACATCAAGTGACTAAAAAAAATAAAAAATAAACTTACCAGGGGGAAAAAGGTGCATTGTTCAAGTGAAGATTGCATTGCTGCAGTTTGCAGGCCCCACACTCTCTTTCCTCTTCAAAATTCGTACCAGTGCAGTGCCTCCGTTGGACAAAATGGACACTTTGGCACACGGATCCATTGCATTCATTGTGTTGGTTTGGTTTTTTGGAATGAAAGGAGCCTCTTGTTTTGCACACCTCTCTGCATTTCTAATGTGGCTTCTTTTAGATTTTTATTATATCTGTTCCTTTAAAAGGGACTTGAGGGTCCTAAATGGTTTGGCTCAGTGGATAGAGCATCAGCCTGCAGACTGAAGGGTCCCAGGTTCAATTCTGGTCAAGGAGCATATACCTTGGTTGCAGACATATGATTGATGTTTTTAACTCTCTATCCCTCTCCCTTCCTCTCTGTAAAAATTCAATAAAATATATTTTTTAAAAATAAAAGGAAATTGAGGATTTAGACAGGTTGTGGCACAAACAGGTGCGTGCGTGTACACACACACATACACACACACACACACACACACACACACACACACACACACCAGGCTTCTCTTCAGACCCCCAGCCCGGTGGTTTTAAAATTCTGTTGAGATCCAAGATGGCGGCCAGCAGGAGACTGATGAAGGAGCTTGAAGAAATCTGCAAATGTGGAATGAAAAACTTTCGTAACATCCAGGTTGATGAAGCTAATTTATTGACTTGGCAAAGGCTTATTGTTCCTGACAACCCTCCATATTATAAGGGAGCCTTCAGAATTGAAATCAACTTTCCAGCAGAATACCCATTCAAACCACCGAAGATTACATTTAAAACAAAGATCTATCACCCCAACATCGATGAAAAGGGACAGGTTTGTCTGCCAGTAATTAGTGCTGAAAACTGGAAGCCAGCATCGAAAACCAACCAGGTAATCCAGTCTCTCATAGCACTGGTGAATGAACCCCAGCCTGAGCACCCCCTTCGGGCTGACCTAGCTGAAGAATACTCTAAGGACCGTAAAAAAATCTGTAAGAATGCTGAAGAGTTTACAAAGAAATATGGGGGAAAGCGACCTGTGGACTAAAATCTGCCACGATTGATTCCAGCAAGTGTGAGCAGAGACCCCAAACAGTGCATTCAGACACCCCGAAAAGCAGGACTCTGGAAAACTGACACGGGCCTCCACCTGGCATTTGCTTGTGGCAGTTACTAACTTTCTACAGTTTTCTTAATCAAAAGTGGTCTTAGGTAACCTGTAAAGAAAGGATTAGCCCTAACCGGTTTGGCTCAGTGGATAGAGCGTCGGCCTGCGGACTGAAGGGTCCCAGGTTTGATTCCGGTCAAGGGCATGTACCTGGGTTGCGGGCACATCCCCAGTGGGGGGTGTGCAGGAGGCAGCTGATCTATGTCTCTCTCTCATCGATGTTTCTAACTCTCTATCCTCTCTTCCTCTCTGTAAAAAATCAGTAAAATATATTTTAAAAATTTTTTAAAGGATTAAAAATTCAAGATGTTCTAAAAAAAATAAAAATTAAAAAAAAATCTTTTGAGGAAATGGATCAGTTTAGACTACTAGGGAAGCCTTATCTAGTCTGTGTTTGCTTTTATTCCTGAGTGCCAATGGTCTCAGTTGCTGGTGAATGGCTGATTAAAAAAACAAAGCAGAAAACCAAACAAAACCAAAACAAACACGGTAATTCATCTATTCAAAGTCATTTTGGTAAAATTCATTCTGATGGTGGGAGCTTAGACTGAAGGAAAGAAGGAATTTCCTCTGCTGCCCAGCCTAGAAACTGCAGGGGTGGGCCAGAGGGTGCCCTGAAGGAAACAGGGCAAACTTCATTGTCAACACTGCAAATGGGCGTAGCTCTTCAGAACAGTGATATTTTATACTGGCCTTCTTTATTGATGCTGAATTTAGTGAAATTTAATTTAATTTAATCATTCAAATTGGGATTCCAAAGCAGATTTTATTTGTACAAATCTTATTAGATGCATTCCTCACTTGTGAGGTTTTATTACTTAATAATCCTAACTTGAATGGAGAGAATTTTTTATTGGTAGTGTCAAGTGCAGAATAATGTTAACTAGGTGTTTCATCACCCAAAAGCAAAAAAGTATGAGTTGCAACCCAGTGCATGTAGACATGGCAAGCCATGCACACGCTAGCCTGCGTGCCACGATGGAGGAGTGTTTATATAGGGAAAGGAGGTTACGGGAAGGGGAAGTTAGAACCATAGAGCTTTATTATAAACATAGAGTTCTTTCTGTAGGGTGCCACTATAGAGGGTCTCACAATTACGTAGAATATTAGAATTTCCATAAGCTCTTCCCAAAGACCCTCCCGACTGGTTACATTTCCTTAGACTTCCAGTTGGTCTTCACCCGTGGATTTGTATTCGTGGCATTACAGATTCTCAGAGGTGTCCGTGTAGTATCTCTCTGTGCATTCATCCTGGGAGGGAGCGGTCTCATCTCCTAGGCCGCCACAGCCTGGGGCTTACGAAACAGAACTTATTTCTCCCAGTCCTGGAGGCTGGAGGCCTAGTGTCAAGGTGCCATTGGCAGGGTGGGTTCCCTCTAACGGCTGAGAGGGAAGGATTCGTTCCAGGCCTCTCCCTGGCCTGTAGATGGTCGTCCTCCCCTCGAGTCTTCACAATGTCTTCATTCTACGTGTCTGTGTATAAAGTTTCCCTTCCAGGTCATTTTGGATTAGGGGCCACCCTGATTACCTCATTTTAACCTAACTATCTCTTTAAATACCTTAGCTTGCCCTAGATGGTTTTGGCTAGAGCATCGGCCTGCAGACTTAAAGGGTCCCAGGTTCAATTCAGGTCAAGGGCACATGTCTAGGTTACAGGCTCAATCCCCAGTAGGTGGTGTGCAGGAGGCAGCCAATCTATGATTCTCTCTCATCACTGATTTTTCTATCTCTCTAACCCTCTCCCTTCCTCTCTGAAATCAATAAAGATATATTTCTTAAAAATAATATTTTAAAAAAATAAAATAAATAAAGGCCTTATCTCCAAATAAGGTCACATTCTGAAGTACTGGGGTTTAGGAACTCAACACATGAATTGGGGGAGGAGGAACACAATTCACTTCATAACAATAGTATATTACAAAGTTTATGAGTATATAGGCTCTGATGGCCAACATAAAGATTTGTTTTTTAAAAAAAAATTATTTTATTTACTTATTAAGTTTCATTTATTGATTTTAGAGAGAGAAATATTGATTTGTTGTTCCACTTATTTATGCATTTATTGGTTGCTTCTTGTGTAACTGAACAACCAAGGGGTCCGGGCTGCCTGTCACTACTTCAGCCAATTCAGCAGAGGCAGGGTTGAATCATATATGAGCGTTTATTCCAATACGGCCGGCAGTATGGGAGAGCAGCAGGTCATCCACAAAAATCTGCTCTGCCTCTCCTCATAAGCCAGCTGCTTATACTAGAAGGACAAAGATTACATGGGGAAGTAGGAATTACAGACATGGGAAAGTAGGCATGGGATAATCATTACAAGTTACAGGTCATGTGGGCTGGGGGTGGGGGGTCACAGAGGGCAGGTGCCTCCGGGTGCCCCCGGACCAGATTACAGGCAATAGGGGCTGTGGGTTGTAAAGAGCAGGTGCCTCTGGGACTAGATTGTTTCAGCCACGAGGTTGTGAATCTTTCCATCATGATAGGCAGTTCTCGGGACAGGTGGATGGACTGCATTCCGATGTTAGCTCCCATGTGCCAGGGCATGCAACTCCCAGCGAGGTTAGAATGTGCTTTCCCTAAGCAGAACAGAACCATCCTGGTTAATAGATCATGATTAATATTTCTTATCATTGTAGTTGGCCCTCAATATTCTATTTCTGCCCCTAACACTTATATGTGCCCTGATCAGAGATAGAACCCTCAACTTTGGTTTATTGGGATGATACTCAACTGAGTTACCTGGGGAGGGCAAAGATTTGCTTTTTGAGGAAGAAAATCTTACCCTTTGCAACAGCATGGATGGACCTGAAGAGCATTATGCTAAGTGAAATAAGCCAGTCAGAGAAAGACAAGTACCATATGATTTCATTCATATGTGGAATTTAATGAACAAACTGAACTACCAAGCACAATAGAGACAGACTCACAGATAGAGAGCAAGCAGACAGCTGGGGCGGGGGCAGGGGGACAAAAAGAAAAAGAGAAAATTCATGGGCAGTGTAGTGATGGGGGGATGGAAGAGGCCATAGAGGGGATAAACGGTGACGGGGAAAAATGAATTCACATTTAAAAATAAATAAAATCTACTTCATACATTAAAAAAAAAGATTTGCTTTTTGGACAAGCAAAGCTTGCCATTGGGGGACTGCTTGCACATTTGTAAACAAGTATAGGCTGGTTTCTATGAGTAAATTGTTCTTCCTGTCCTTTCCACTCCTAGAATCTACCCCCTCTGTGTGGGGGTGGGGGGAGCCATTGTACTCTCACTGGTTATTTTAATATTGAAATTTGGTCTCTTGGGCCCAGGGAGGCCAGTGCCAATGTCTCTGGTCATAAATGTGCAGAATGGGACGAGATAACTCTGCAATCCACAATAGTCCTCCCCCCTCTCCCTGAGAGAGGCATATCTTGCTGCCCTTCACCTGTCCATGCCTCTTTTGGCATCCTTGTATACCCCTCCCACTGTGGAGGTGTCTCTGTGGTTTCTCTCCAACCTGGGCCACCTTGAGACACTTTGGGTTACCCACAGCCAAATAAGTTGTGGCTCTGAAGCTGTCCCTGGTCTGATCAAGATCAAAATTCCTTGCTCATGATCTGGCTAGGTTGCTCTTTTTTTTATTTTTAATATATTTTATTAATTTTTTTTACAGAGAGGAAGGGAGAGGGACAGAGAGTTAGAAACATCGATGAGAGAGAAACATCAATCAACTGCCTCCTGCACACCTACCACTGGGGATGTGCCTGCAACTTGGGACCCTTCAGTCCGCAGGCCAACGCTCTATCCACTGAGCCAAACCGGTCAGGGCTGGCTAGGTTGCTCTTGACAAGACACTGAGACTTTAACCACTGTCTATTTTGAGCCCTTGGGTTTAAGGGACAGGATTGTGTGCCACCTCGTTATTTTATTGATTTGGGTGTACTTCTTAGAGATTCTGGATTCACAGAGTTAATCAAAGTAGCTGAGAGCAGCTCTAACAGTTTGCTTAGTTGGTTGATTAGAATCTGGCCTCAACAGTGGTCTGTACTGGTTGAGATTGAGGTAATGCCAAAACTTCCCTGGTAAACTGTAGACTAGAGTTTGTTGTGGAGCGAATGTGAGTAAACGACCACTGGAGTCCAGACCAAATTAAAATTTAGGGAGCCTTTTTAATAACTGGCTGGCTGACTGCTCTCTCTCCATACAGCAAGCCCAGAGAGCAGCCCCGACCCTTTGTGTCTCACCGTATTTAAACCCATTCACTACATCCTGTTTTTGCAGAGCAAACAGTCTAAAACAATTTAAAACAAAGCAGTTTTCCTTAATTAATGTCAGTATGTAATGTACAGGGTCCTGGTGCCTGGTGGAGTAAGTAACTGCATCCCGTTATCAGGAAAGTTGACAGTGATCTATCTTGTAAGGCTTACTGGCATCCTGTTCTCAAGAAAACTGACACTAATTTATCCTGTAAGGCTATTTTGTTAGTTGCAGCTGGGATTTATGGCCAAAATGAATTCAAATTCTAAGCAAGACTACAAGCAGAACTTCCCTTTTTATTAAAGAGCCAGCCCTATGTGCGCTTAGTGGTTATCTCACTGCTGGCCTTGAAAACAACACAGTTCTATCCAATTAAAAAATGCACCTGGCATGGCATTGAAATTATGGGCATATCTAGTCTCTGGCCTACAAGGTCAGACAGCTAAGTTTATCTTCCTCATTGTTTAAGCAGGCTAAAGCAGGCTAGAAAGCAAAGTTATTTTTAGAATAAGAGTCCGTCTAAACAACAGCAGAGAATTCCAAACAGTAGTTTTACAAAATAGGGGTTAGCCTTCTCACTAGGAGGAAGCATGCTCAAAAATTCCCACTCTCTAACAGAGTTAGGATCACAAAGGCTGGATCTTGGAAAATAGGAGTGGAAAGAGGCCGGCCAGTCACCTACCTAGTAACAGTCTGTTGGGCTAATGGCACTCAATGTCAAGGAAGGGCCAGCGTATATATTTAGTCATTATTCAGTATATACTGTAGATTTGCCGTCATTGTCTGCAATGTTTTTGCCATACATGAAATTTGAAGTATTTTTCACTTCTTGTTAAAACATTAGGGGTAGCCATAGCTCCTATGTACCAATTCTACTATTTTTTAACCCAGTAGTATGAATCATAACATCTGAACCATAGTTTTTGAGAAGTAGCATTCCAGGCATTCAGAATTGAGAAAAATAGCACATAAGAAATAAATCAATTCCATCATCAAGTATTTCTTTTTATTATTTTTTTTTACCATTTTTTTATTGTTTTAAGTATTACAAATAGTAGTACATATGTCTCCTTTTTTTCCCCCATTGATCTCCCCCCGACCTCCCCTACCCCCCAGTACATGCCTTCACCTGCCCGCCCTCCCCCCGCCCCCCCCGCCCCAGTGTCCTATATCCATTGGTTGTGCTTATATGCATGCGTACAAGTCCTTCGGTTGGTCTCTTACAGCCCCCATCGCCCAACCTCCCCTGTCTTCCCAATGTAGTTTGACAGTCTGTTCAATGCTTCTTTGCCTCTGTATCTTTTTCCCACCATTTCTTTCCTTTAAAAAGTTTTGCCTCTGCAGACTAGAAATAAACATATAATAACAAAACAACAACAACAAAAAATGTTTGAGTCCCAATTTCAATGTCCAACAGTTCTGAGTGCCTGTTTCAATGTCTAACAGTTCCTTATGTGTACATGTCAGCATTGATAGCTGGATGGTGGGCACATGTTGGCAATGCAGGTCCGACCCTCTCTGGTTTGGTCCTAGGTAACCTGCAGCGGTGCACAGCTGCTGACTGCTCGCATGGCAAGGCGTTGTCAGCGTCTTCCATCTCTGGACTGTTTTTTCCTCTTATCTTAGTGGTTGGAGCACACCTGTCAATTCCTCTCTGTTGCAGGAATCCACCTGGTCTTGAGGTTGTTTTCTGAAAATATACAAATATATTCTCGACCACAAGTTAATAAAGGAATCTTTTCTATATAATTGACTTGGGATCCTTTTTATTTTTGTTCAAACAATTTTCCTTTGTCTTATTTAGACACTGTGTGTGTTTTTAATGGCCGTCTTGCTGTTAGCATTGCAAATGAAACTTAATTTGGTAAAGTAAAAATTTTCTAGATGTAATTTACTTATAGGATATTTTTCCTTACATGATATTGCCCTACTATCCCCCCCTTTTTTTTTATTAATGGAGGTTTTTGTAAATTTTATAATGCAGTCTTGATAACTTTAAATTTAATTTTTTTTTTTTTTTTTTGCCCACACATATGACTGCTTTAGGTTCATTGCATATTCAGGAATTTTACCATGAGATGAACTACCAATAGAAATTTTAGTTATTACTTTTTTTTACTGTTATAAAAAAGAACAGCTTTTTGTCCAGTACAATTAACTTTACTTGAATATTCACTTATTTCAATTAGCCTATTTAAATTAATCTGAAAACTCGATTACTATTTTACTGTCAAATTTAATACTCTACCAACAATCTTAGTTTACCCTGTAAATATTAGTGGGAAGGATTATTTGCATTCTTGAGTGGGCCCTGAGCATTCCAGATGCTAGGCTGAATTTAGATATAGGGCAACTGCTGTCGGCCAAGTCTCTTGTCTGTTACCTGGGTCCTGATCTGAGCTGGGCCAAGTCTCTGTCTGTCACCTGTATCTCGATGTGAGCTGGGCCAAGTCTCTTTCTGTTGCCTGGGTCCCGATCTGAGCTGGGTGTGGGAAGCGCGAAGCAACCATGGGGGCAGGAGACCTCCTTCAGAAGGGGTGAGGGTTCAAGCCCCTGCTATGTTGGGGGGGGTGAGGGTCTGTGCCTTATTATTATTATTGACTAGAGACCTGGTGCAGGGCATTTGTGCACTGGGGGAGGGGTCCCTCAGCCCGGCCTGAACCCTCTCACAGTCTGGGACCCCTCGGGGGATGTCCACTTGCCACAGAGGCTAGAGAGGCTCCCAACACCATCACTGCTCTTGCCAGCGGTGAGCCCAGCTTCTGGCTGAGCGGTGCTCCCCTTATAGGAGCATACTGACCACCAGGGGGCAGCTCCTGTGTTGATCGTCTGCCCCCTGGTTGTCAGTGCATGTCATAGTGACCAGTTGTTTGCCGTTTGGTCAATTTGCATATTAGCCTTTTATTATGTAGGATTTGACAGAGAGAGAAACATCAATTTGTTGTTCCACTTATTTATGCATTCATTGGTTGATTCTTGTATGTGCCCTAGCTGGGGATCGAACTCTCAACTTTGGCATATCTAACCAACTAAGCTCCCGGGTCTCAAATATTTCTTAAAAATTGATGAAGTCAGTCCTAGCCGGTTTTGCTCAGCGGATAGAGCATCAGCCTGTGGACTAAAGGGTCCTGGTTCGATTCCAGTCAAGGGCACATGCCCAGCTTGCAGGCTCAATCCCCAGTAGGGGGTGTGCAGGAGGCAGCTAATCAATGATTCTCTCTCATCATTGATGTTTCTGTCTCTCCCTCTCTCTTCCTCTCTGAAATCAATAAAAATACATATTTGTTTTAAAAAGTTATGAAGTCAGCCCAGCTAATGTGGCTCAGTGGTTAAGTGTCGACCTATGAACCAGGAGGTCACAGTTTGATTCCTGGTCAAGGCACATACATGCCCAGGTTTCAGGTTCAATCCCCAGTGTGGGACATGCAGGAGGCAGCCAATCAGTGATTATCTCTCATCATTGGTGTTTCTCTCTCCCCTCTCCCTTCCTCTCTGAAATCAATAAAAATATATTTTTAAAATTTTTAAGTGATGACGTCAGTGAGTTGGATAACAACTGCCCCACCACCATTTGCTGCATATTTTCTGCTCTAATTCGAAACTCCTCCTTAATTATTAAAGGAAAACTCTTGTTTCCTCTAGTCACAGCACTTCTAAATGTCGGGGGGGGGGGGGGGGGAGAGAGCAGGGGGTTGTCCATGCAAACCAATTCTGCAACTCTGCAGACACCAACTAGGTGTCCTACAATTCCATTTGACACTGCTACCTAATGGCAGTGCAGACCACACAGGTTAAGGGCTCAGTCCCACAAGACTGCCCCCACTTCAGATGCCATTCATAGTCCCAGGTTGTCACCTATATTTCTGACCAACCAGGTATAAGTCAGGTATTCTCACAATCCCCTCCTCAGACCCAGTAATTGGCTATAATGGCTCACAGAACTCAGGAAACACATTTGCTGGTTTTTAATAGGATATAACAAAGGAGACAGATGAAAAGCCAGATGAAGAGGTACATAAGGTGAGGTCTAGAATGGTCCTGATAGCATTTCTGTTCCTGTGGAGTTTAGAGGGCTCTACTCACATGGCATGTAGTGTTTACCAAACCGGAAGCTCTCCAAAACCTGTGGTTTAGGGATTTTTATGGAGGTTTCATCATGTAGGCATGATCAATTATTTACTCAGTCTCCAGGTCTTCTACACAGAATGGAGGGTGGCTGAAAGGCCCAACCTTCTAATCATGGCTTGGTCTTTCTGGTGACCAGCCCCCACTCAGGAGCCCACCAACAAGTGCATCATTAAAACCAAAGATGCTCCTATCACCCAGGAAATTCCAAGGGATTGAGGAGCTCAGTGTCAGGAACCGGGGACAGAGACCAAATATATACTTCTTATGTCACAGCTATCTACTAGATTCCTAAATGTACTTGGGTGTAATAGATACCTATCGTTTGGTTTGCCCACAAGAAGAAGAAACTCCTGCCATTTGCAACAATATGGGTGAACCTGAAGGGCATTATGCTAAATGAAGTGCCAGACAGAGAAAAACAAATACTGTATGATCTCCTTTATATGCGGAATCTAAAAAAGACAAATGCTTAGAACCAGAGAGTACAATGCTGGTTGCCAGGGGCTGGGGAGTGAGAGAAATGAAGATGTTAGTCAAAGGGAACAAAGTTTCAGTTATGCAGGATGGAGTTCTGGGTAGCTTGTGTACAGCATGCTGATTATAGTTAATACTGTATTGTGTACTTGAAATTTACTAAGAAAGTTGAACCTAAGTGTTCTTATCACACACCAAAAAATAGTAACTATGTGAGGAATTAACTTGATTGTGGTGGTCATTTCACTATGTATATGTATATGTATATTAAGTCATGTTGTATACCTTAAAAATCACATTGTACAACTGAAATATGTACAATTTTTTTAAATACTCATTTATTAATTTTTAGACAGAGAGGGAAAGAAAGAAACATCATTCAGCTGCCTCCTGCATGATCCCTACCGGGATCAAGGCTGCAACCTTGGCATATGCCTTTGACCAGGAATCACACCAGCAACCTCCTGGTGGATGGGACAACACCCAATCACCTGAACCACACCGCCCAGGGCTAACAATTTTTATTTGTCAATCATATATCCCTAAAGCTAGAAAAATACAACCAAGTGTATCATACGGGCAAAAAATAGAAAGAATGACTGCATGTACAAACAACAACATGGAAAGACTTAAAATCAGTATTGAATGAAAAAAGTAGAAAACAGAATACAGTCTAGAACACAATAACATTCATAAAAATCAATAGCCTACACCAGTGGTTGGCAAACTGCGGCTTGCGAGCCACATGCGGCTCTTTGGCCCCTTGAGTGTGGTTCTTCCACAAAATACCACGTGCGGGCGCACACGTACAGTGCGATTGAGAAACTTCGTGGCCCATGCACAGAAGTCGGTTTTCGGCTCTCAAAAGAAATTTCAATCGTTGTACTGTTGATATTTGGCTCTGTTGACTAATGAGTTTGCCGACCACTGGCCTACACACACAATAGCACCACACAATTTTCAAAGACCCATACATTTTCAAGAACATTCAGGTGGTTGCTTAAGGAAGGGAGAATAGGATGTGCAATCAGAATGAAGGGAAAACATAAAAATGAGAGAACTTTGGCCCTAGCCAGTTTTGCTCAATGGGTAGAGCATCAGCCCGCCAACGAAAGGGGCCCAGGTTCAATCCTAGTCAAAGGCACATGCCTGGGCTGTGGGCTCGATCCCCAGTAGGGGACGTACAGAAGGCAGCCAATCAATGACCCTCTCTTATCATTGATGTTTCTCTCTCCCTCTCCCTTCCTCTGAAATCAATAAAAAAATTTTAAATGAGAAAACTGAACAGACTGAAGCTGAGAGCGTGCCTTGAACTGAGGAGTGGGAGAAAGGAAAGAAGTCTATGCACATGCCCGCCTCCACACCCAAAATGCTTGGGGAGCACTGAGGAACACTCTGAGCGGCCAGACTATTGTCATCTCTGAGCACACAATGATCTGGCCGCTCGGTGTGTATCCCATATAATAAAGGCTAATGTGCAAATTGTCCCCCTGACCAGGAGTTCGACCAGCAGGCAGGCCGGCCAACCGCCCATGTCCCCTCCCCCTGGCCAGGCTGGCCGGACCTCACCCATGAGTGAATTCATGCACCAGACCTCTAAAATAAATATATATATATATATATGTATATTATATATACTAGTCCACTGGGACAGGCCCAGAGAAGGAGGTGAATCATCCCTGGAATACTTCTAGAGGTTGAACCAGAATAAAAATAAAATAAGAATAAAAATATTAGAAAGGAGAGGCCATTTTTTAAAATGGCAGACATTAGGTATCTCCATTGTGATGCAGTGGGGGCTACACAGCATGGCCTGTGAAAGGTTTTTGTCAGAGAATCTTGACCCTGAATCTGATTTAACTTCTCGTGCTAACGACCAGTTTATAAGGAATTCGATGGGGAGGTGAATGTGCTCACAGTTGTGCATTTCTTCAAATCCAGATGTGGAGAATGTCCTGTTTCTTGTGGCGTTCCCAATGCTGCTCACACTTTCGTAAACTGTCCCTTTATTAAAATAGCCTTCAGTTACCCATTTCTCGCTATGACCCTAACTGATACATTATCATTGAGCTGGAGTTTTTCATTTTCATGCAGTCAATTTTACTAACTTTTGTTTTGCTTTGTTGGTATGTGCTTTGGAGACATTATTTATAAAGTCTTTCTGTACCCCTAGGTGAAAATATTCTGACTTCATTGTTTTTCTATTATTTTTATAATTTTACCTTTTATGTTTGGGTCTTGAATCTATCCAGCCCACCTTTGTCTGTGATGGAGTTTTTACATGGAGTTCTTTTTTTCTTATGAAGAGATGGTTTTCCCAATATCTTTTCTCCACACATTTGAGGTGCCCCATCATTGCATATTAAGTTCCCACATATGCATAGGTCTGTCTCTGATCTCCCTATTCCACACCATTGGCCTATATGTCTGTTATTGTATAATCATTGTGTGGCTTTTATAAATATGGCTTTGTAATACATTCTAATGTATTTTTCCCTTTCTCCCAGCTTTTGCTTTTCCCCCCAAAATTGATTTTTATTTCTTTTATCTATATTTTTAAATATATTAAGTTACTTTTTAAAAATCCAACTGAAATTAATATTTTCTTGAATTGAATTTATGTTCATTTGGAAATCTTTTAATATTTTTCTTATCTTCTCTTTCTACATTAAAGTGTTGATAGCTGGAGGAAAAACCAAGATGGTGACATAGGTAAACACCTAAATTGCTGCCTCGCACAACAGTTTCAAAACTACAACTAAAAGACAAAATGAACACCATCCAGAACCACAGGAAGGCTGGCTGAGTAGAAATTCTACAACTAGAAGGAAAGAGAAAAGCACACTGAGACTCACAAGAGCTGCGGGAAGCAGAGGTATGGAGACGCACGCGCGTGGAGAAGGGTGGCAACTGAGTATGTGGCTGCTTTCTCAATCGGGAGGGAGACAAAAGCTCCAAACTGCTCTGAACTCCAGTTCCAGGTGAGACTCTGGGGACCCAGAGTCATATGGGGAGAAACTGGACTGTCTGGCAGCAGGCAGAACTCAAGGGCAGCTTTCTTTCAGAGGTGTTTGCAGCAATTACTGCAGGACACTGAGACCCAGGGGCCTCTTAGGGGAGGGCTGATGGGAAGCCACTGCTGTTTGCTCCACCCTGAGACTCCTCCCCATCCAAGCTGAGCACAGAGGCTTTTCCATATGAATGGCCTAGTCCTTTGAATTCTAAACTTACCTAACAAACTGGAGCTGAGTCAGTGAGACCCAGAACATCTAAAAGAAGGCCCAAGGCCCCACAGTAGCTTGCATTGCTTCACAGCTGGGCCTCATCTGGGCACCTCCAAAACCCAAACAAAGAAGAGGAATCTGCAGATCTCTCCATAGCTCCTGCTGGGTGGTCTCAGGCAGAGGCTAAATTAGCACCTCCTTGGAGATCCAAGAGCCAGTGTACCCAGTGGTCAGAGTGGGACCATCCAGATTACAACTCCTCAGATCCATAAGGGACACACTCAGGGGGCAGACTCAATGAGCACCACATCCCCACTGAAGCAAGTCTTGTCTCATAAGGGTGTCTGCAACACAGAAGTTCTCCCAGCGTAGACACAACTGATCCTCACAGCCAATTGGCCTGGAGGTCAATTCCTCCCAGTGATACCAACAACAATCAATGCTTAACTATAACAAGACTATGCACACAGCCCACAAAGGGGTGCACCAAGAATGTCCACCTCAGGTAACTGGGGAGGCTGAGCCACTGAGCCCTATAGGACACCTAGCACACAAAGCCACCCTATCAACACAGGTAAGCAGCCAAAATGTGGAGACAAACAAACAGGTCACAAATTAAAGAAATGGAGGAAAGCAAATGACTGGATATAGAGTTCAAAACCACAGTTATAAGGTTTTTCAAGAATTTTCTAGAAAAGGCCAATAAATTTAGTGAGACCCTCGAGGATATGAAAAAGAACCAACTAGAAATTAAGCATATACTGACTGAAATAAAAAATAATATACAGAGATCCAACAGCAGACTAGAGGATCACAAGAATCAAGTCAAAGATTTTAAATACAAAGAAGCAAGAACACCCAACTGGAAAAGAAAAAAGAATCCAAAAATATGAAGATAGTGTAAGGAACCTCTGGGACAACTTCAAGCGTACCAGCATCAGAATTATGGGGGTGCCAGGAGAAGAGAGAGAGGAAGATACTGAAAACCTATTTGAAGAAATAATAACAGAAAACTTCCCCCACCTGGTGAAAGAAATAAACTTACAAGTCCAGGAAACGCACAGAACCCCAAACAAAAGGAATCCAAAGAGGACCACACCAAGACACATCATAATTAAAATGCCAAGGGCAAAAGACAAAGAGAGAATATTAAAAGCAGCAAGAGAAAAACAGTTAATTACCTACAAGGGAGCACCCATACAACTGTCAGCTGATTTCTCAACAGAAACTATGCAGGCCAGAAGGGAGTGGCAATAAATATTCAAAGTAATGAATAGCAAGAACCTACAACCAAGATTACTCTACCCAGCAAAGCTATCATTCAGAATTGAAGGGCAGATAAAAGAGCTTCACAGATAAGAAAAACCTAAAGGGGTTCATCACCACTAAACCAGTATTATATGAAATGCTGAAAGGTATTCTTTAAGAAGAGGAAGAAGAAGAAAAAGGTAAAGATAAAAAATTATGAACAACAAATACATATCTATCAACAAGTGAATCTAAAAATCAAGTGAACAAAAAATCTGAGGAACAGAATAAACTGGTGAATATAATAGAATCAGAGGCATAGAAAGGGAGTGGACTGACAATTCTCGGGGGGAAAGGAGTATGGGGGCGTGCAGGAAAAGACTGGACAAAAATCGTACACCTATGGATGAGGACAGTGGGGGGCGGGTAAGGACATAGGGTGGGTGGGAACCGGGTGGAGGGGAGCCATGGGCGGAAAAAAGAGTAACAATTGTAATAATCTGAACAGTAAAGATTTATTAAAAAAATAAAATAAAGTGTTGATAGCTGCCTGCTACACTGGAGCCTTGTATTAAGTCTAATTGTTTGCTGATGGTGTTGATTTTCTGTGTAGATGGTCATATAGTTTTATCCCTTCCTTTCCAATTCTTACACCTCCGGTGCCCTTTCCTGTCTCACGCACTTTCATCAGGATGATGTTAAATAGCAGCAGTAAGCAGCGTGGCAGACCTCTCATTGGCCCCAATACCCATCCTCCCCTCTTCTCTGCACCAGGCATCACAAACATTCCTGCAAAGGGCCACATAGCAAATATTTGCCAGCTTTGTCGAAACTACTCAACTCGGCTTACAAGGTGGAAGCAGTCATGAGCAATACGTAAACAAATGAGTATGCCTGGGTTCCAATAAAACATTATTTACAAAAACAGGTGAGAGCCACGGTTTGCTGACTTCTGCTCTATGTCAATAGAAAGCCTGGTTGGCCACCCAATATAATAAAACCCTAATATGCAAATGGACCAAACGGCCAAACGACCGGTCACTATGATGCACACTGACCACCAGGGGGCAGACGCTCAATTCAGGAGCTGTCTCCCTGGTGATCAGTGTGCTCCCACAGGGGAGCGCTGCTCAGCCAGAAGCCTTGAGCCCAGCTCACGGCTGGCGAGCGCAGTGGCTCTGCAACAGCGCTAAGGATGTCCAACTGGCGGCTTAGACCCACTCCCTACAAGAGGGCACAGGCCGGGCTGAGGAACCCTCCTGAGTACACAAATTTCATGCACCAGGCCTCTAGTCTAGAATGAAGAGTGCACTACTCAGCCACATTTTCAGCTAACTGTGGCCCTGGGACTAGTTCTGATCAAACAGATGTAAGATCATCCAAATTCCAGAAGTGTCCTCAGAGGGAGAGAGAGAGCATGCCATTCTCCTCTCTCCTCTCTTGCCTGGAATGTGTCATGGCTAGAGTGGGGCAGACGAGTTAAAATGTGATAGAATCCAAATGTTGAGGATAATAAAGCAACAAAATAGAAGCAGCTGAGATCCTAAAAGATTTTCTCGTAAGTAGGTGTTAAACTTTCTTCAAGTACTCTCTCTGCATTGTGATTTTTTTTTCTTTTATACTCCACTAGTGGGCCGGTGCATGAAATTCATGCACGGGGGGCGGGGTGTCCCTCAGCCCAGCCTGCACCCTCTCCAATCTGGGACCCCTCAGGGGATAACTGGCAGTCGGACATCCCTCTCACAATCCAGAACTGCTGGCTCCTAACTGCTCCCCTGCTGGCTTGATTGCCCATATCCACCTATGCCTCAGGCCACATCTGGGACCCAGGATTCCCTCCTACAGCTGACCACAGGCACCTGGAATCCAGGCTTCCCTCCCTCTGGTCAACCATAGGCACCCAGGTTGGCTGCAGCCACAGGGGATGGTGGGCAGGTGGCTTCGCCTGGGCTGCAGCCACAAGTGCTGGTGCCTGGGACCTCAGGGTGGGCGGCTTCTCCATCTCCCAGGCCACAGCCAGTTGCAGGTACTGGTGCCCGGGACTGTGGGGTGGGCAGCTTCTCCATCTACCAGGCTGTAGCCAGCCGCAGGTGCTGGCACCCAGTTTCTCCATCTTCCCCAGGATGTGGGGCAGGTGGACATGAGGCTTCTGCAGCTGGCTGCAGCCTGGGATCATGGGGCAGGCGGCTTCTTCATCTCCCATGCTGCAGCCAGCCTCAGGAACTGGGGCCCGGTTTCTCCATCTCCCCCAGAACATGGGGTGGGCGGACATGGGGTGGGCGGCTTCTGCAGCCTGGGATCATGGGACAGGCAGCTTCTTTGTCTCCTGGGCTGCAGCCAGCCTCAGGCGCTGGTGCCCAACTTCTCCGACTCCCACAGGCACAGAGTGGCTGGGGAGCAGGGCCGCCACCATCTTTGTCAGATTCGATTGCATACTCACTCCTGATTGGCTGGTGGGCATAGCAGAGGTACGGTCAATTTGCATCTTTCTCTTTTAGTGTAGATTAATCTAGTCTTTTGCTCTCCCTAAGTCTATTTTATTAATAAACTAGAGGCCCGGTGCATGAAATTCATGCACGGGGGGAGGTATCCCTCAGCCCAGCCTGCACCCTCTCCAATCTGGGACCCCTCGAGGGATGTCCGACTGCCCATTTAGGCCCAATCCCAGTGGGATCCAGGATGTGGGGCAGGTGGACATGAGGCTTCTGCAGCTGGCTGCAGCCTGGGATCATGGGGCAGGAGGCTTCTTCATCTCCTAGGCTGCAGCCAGCCTCAGGAACTGGGGCCCGGTTTCTCCGTCTCCCCCAGAACATGGGGTGGGCGGACGTGGGGTGGGCGGCTTCTGCAGCCTGGGATCACGGGGCAGGCGGGATCGGGCCTAAATGGGCAGTCGGACACCCCTCTCACAATCCAGGACTGCTGGCTCCCAACTGCTTGCCTGCCTGCCTTCCTGATTGCCCCTAACTGATTCTGCCTGCAAGCTTGATCACCCCCTAACCACTCTCCTGCCAGCCTGATTTATGCCTAACTGCATAAAAAGTTTCTCTTTTTACTCAAAAAAAATAAAAATCTTATTTTGTTATTCTTTTAGATGTGTCTCTGGGGCATAAGGTTGGACTTTATTCTTTATTCTGTCTGGAATTTTTTCCCTTTAACAACGTCAGTTAGTGTTTTGCATTTAATATAATCAGCACCATATTTGGATTATGTATTAACCTTTTAGTTTGAGCTTTTCTTATCTACCAGTTTTATCTCTTTTTTTTCTCCTTTCCTGCCTTCCCTTAAATTAACATTTTTTTTCTTCGTTTTATCCCCTTACTAAGGGTGGAAGTTATAAACTCTGCTTCTAAGAAATTAACCTAAAGGTTACAGCGATGGTGGGGAAACCCTCCTTGGGTCCGCTGTTTCAGATCTGCAAGTGTTATATGATTAGATCCTCCATATCTGCACTCTGACCTTCCTCCTTTCTAAGGTCATGTGTCTGTGTGTTGTTGTTGTTTTCTCCTTCATATTTTTGTTTCTGTTTTTTGGGGGGCGTCTTTTTGGTTAATCCTCACCCAAGGATATTTTTCCATTGAGTTTTTTAGGGAGAGGGGGAGAGACAGAAACAGAGAAACATCAATGTAAGAGAGACATATCAATTGATTGCCTCCCACACACACCCTGACCAGGTCCAGGGATGGAGCTTTCAACCAAGGTAAGTACACTTGACCAGAATCAAACCCAGGACCCTTCATCAGAGGGCCAACGCTCTACCCACTGAGCCAATCTAGCTAGGGCTCCTTCATGTTAATTTATTCACCTTTCTAAGAATCAGATTTTAATTTTGTAGGTCATATCTACATTTTTATATCCTAGTTTATTAGTTTTTGCTTTAAAAAAAAAAAAAACTAAGTCCCTTTCTTCTATTTTGGGGGTTTATTTTGTTATTCTTTTTGAAGTTTCTTGAGTTAAAACAGCTTATTTCAACTCATCCTTTCTTACATTTTTAATAAATGTGCTAAAGGCTCTGTACAGCTCCTCCTGGGAGTTTCATTAGACCACCCACACGTCAGTGTGTGGTGCTCTCCTTGTTCATTTCTAATTCACTTGCGTCTACTTTGATTTTCTCCTAAAGTTTATCTAGAAATGTGGTGAGAAAGGCATATGTTCTAGGTCCTTTTTTGTTCTACTTTTGTTTTCATGTCTAACTGTGTTTTATTGTGATCCCTTTTAGAATTAGTTGGGGACTTATTTGTGGCTAATTGTAAATGTTTGCTGACAAACCCGGAAGTGTCTGTAAAGTCTTGATCTGTTTGTCCTGTTAACCCCTGTCCTGGGTTGTGGATTTTGCTTCTCTGGGGTCTCCCCTTCCGTGGAACTGGTTCTCCTCGTGAGTTTGGGGACTCTCGGTTGGGGCTCAGCTTTGATTCCCTGCACTGGTTGCCTGTGGACGCTGCTTCTCTCCACTGTAATGCTTGCAACAGACACCAAGGAGCTTCATCTGGAGCCTCGGAAGCACCTGACATGGGGCGGCGCTGCTTGGGGCGCTGCTGGAAGGATGGTCCCAGCAACAGCGCCGTGTTCCAGCTGAGACTCGGAGAGCAGAGTAACTTGCCCTAAATCACACACCTGTAAATAGCAAAGCCCTTCCTTTGGCCCAAAGCCTCACAGCTCTCACGCTAACCCAGCACCTGCCCAAGGCTTCCCCATGCCAACAAGTCCATTCCCCTTTTTTTTTTTCTTTTCTTTATTTATTGATTTTCTTTAGAGAGAGAGGAAGGGTGAGGAATAGAGAGGTAGGAACATCAATGATGAAAAAGAAACATTGATCAGCTGCCTCCTGCACGCCCCACACTGGGGATCGAGCCCTGGCCTACTGGTTCATAGGTCGACGCTCAACCAATGAGCCACACCAGCTGAGCCCATTCCCCATTGTTAATCCCTCATAATTAGTCAATTCAGAATGTTTCGTATATTTCTCTTTTTACTCAAAAAAAAAAAAAGTTGACAATAACCTGCAAACCGTAGAAAGTGGCATAGCTTTCCATCTCCCCGCCCTTCCTCGGACACCATTCTCTCCCCTTCCCTTACAACCTAGATGAAAATCCCCAAGAATTGGCAGGAGGCCCCAGATCGGAGGGTCCCAAAGTGAGGAGCCTTCCCAGGTGAAGGCACGGAGGAAATAAATTAGGGGGGAGGGGGCTGCGGGGTGGGCCTGCCCAGCTCCGTCTCGCAGACCCAGCGGTAGGGCCTCCGGCAGACGTCGTCATTCCAGCGGCCGTCATCGGTGAGGTGGGCACAGTCCTCGCCTCCCCCAAGCCCATGCCCGGTCCAGTCGTCTGGCTGGTCTGGCCTCCAGTTCCTAAGAAGACCAGCCAGATTGGGCCCCAGGAGGCCAGGCCCTCAGCCAAGCCGAGGAGCCCCTCCTGCCCTTGGACCCGCCAAGCTGGGACGGCAGGGCACAGGGGAGGGGGCTGTGGTGGAGGCCGTGCCAAGCACAGAGCACACATACTCACTGGAAGCCCTTCTCGTAGTCTGTCCCGTCTACCCATCTCCAGGGCCCATCTTGGTCAGTGAGGCCCATCCAGGTGTTCACAGGGCCCATGTGGTGCTGGACAAATTTCTGGGGAGAGAGGAGGATGGTGACCTCTCCATAGAACAGTCAGACTCCCCGACGAGCCCTCCGGAGCCCTCACCTGCTCCTGCCAGGAGCCGACCACCACCAGGTGCCCATCCTCCAGCTGGCAGTACTTCTCAGCCTCGGGCCAGGGCTTCGCAGTTCGAGAGAACCAATAACAGCTGCCTTCATGCTCCACCCAGTTCACAGGGCAGCAGTTCTTCTCAGAGCCTGGGAGGGGTGGGGAGGCTGAGCTGCTGCCAGGAGGGGAAGTAGGCATGAAAGCAGGCTGGGCATCCCTGCCTCCTCACCATTGCCCTGGAGGATGGCCAGCTGACAGCTCAGGCTTCGTATGTCAGACACAAAGGTCTTCACGTGGAACAGCAAGCTGGAGTGATCTGGGGGGACAGAGGGCAGGGGGAGGGGGAGAGTGAGGAGGGGAAGAGGTCAGTGTGAGCACTGGGGGCTGGGGAGGGTCTGCCGCCGTGTGCAGGTGCCCCTGCCACAAGACCCCTTGGTTTGATGGAGAGAAAAAGTTTCTGTCAATAAAACGTTTGAGAATTGCAGGGCAGGGGGAGGGAGGGGTTGTTGCCAAGACTCCTTGGTTTGGCCCAGCTGGTGTGGCTCAATGGTTGAGCGTTGACCTATGAACCAAGAGGTCACAGTTTGATTCCCCAACCAGTAGGAGGCATGCAGGAGGCAGCCAATCAATGATTCTCATCACTGATGTTTCCATCTCTCTCCCTCTTCCTTCCTCTCTGAAATCAATAAAAATACATTTAATTTTTTTAAAAAAAAGAAAAGAAAGAAAGAAGACCCCTTGGTTTGGCCTGAGAGACCCAGTTAGGACACATGCCCTGTATTCTACACGTAGGCACTGGCACATGGGCTCCCTCTCCCACCTTGAGTCAGGTCCTGCTGCTGTTTCTCCAGTTGGGACTCCAAGGACTTCATCTTCCTGACCACACCTCCTCCTGGGGAGAAACTTGCTCAGTGTCCCAACATCCCTAGCATCCCACAGCCCCCCTCAGCCTCAGGCCCAGACCCCTCACCATGGATGCGCAGGTCCTTGACCTCAGCCTCTGTGCTCACTGTGAAGTTGCTGAACGTCTCTCTCAGGGCCCGCAGCTCCTCCTTCAGCGTGGAGTCTGGACAGGAGAAGGTGTGAATTAGACAAAAAGAGAAGGCTATGTCCACTATCATGGCTACCATCACTCCCCCCACCACTGCTCCCCCTAATCACACCCCCCGCCCCAGCATTGCTCCCTTCCCTGCCCACCCCTGGGGCACCCACTCTGGGATCCGATCACACAGACAACCACCAGCAACAGGAGGCTGAGGCCCAGGGAGAGCAGGAGGAGGCGGGGTCCGGAGCAGAGCCGTTGAAAGAGTGGTTGGGGAGGAGGCGGCCCTGCAAGAGGAGAGGGTCTCAGAGTCGTGGCAGAGTCTGGGGCAGCTCTGGGGTCCTGGGAGGAGAGCAGGCTAAGGCTGCTCTTGTAGACTCAGAGGAATCACATAGATTAAGAACTATGAGCATGTCCTAGCCAGAGTGGCTCGGTTTGTTGGAGCATCCTCCCGTACACCACAAGGTCATGAGTTCAAGTCTCGGTCAGGGCACATGCCCAGGTTGCTGGTTCTGGCACGTGCATTTATGTTTCTCTCTCTCCCTCTCCCTTCCTATCTGAAATCAATAAAAATATATTTTAATAAATAAGTAAAAGCATGTTCTCAGGTGAGGATTTTTTTTAAAAAGAAGAAGAAGAAATATGGGCAGTGGGTGATTGAGAGGCCAAAGGCATCTGGAGGTGGGGAAGGGAAGAGGGTTGCAGATAGAAGCAAAGCTTTGACCTGCCCTAGCCCTACCTGGCCCTGGGCTTTGGCTGACACCTAGTGGCCTGACTGTGTCAGTGCAGCTGATGAACCTCTTCAGAGCCTTGAGGATGGAGTTTGTGAGCTGGAGACCAGCTGGGGGATCAGGGCTCCTCCCTGAAGGTGGGGCAAGAGATAGAGGTTTCTTTCTCCCTCCATTAGTCCCACTGGCTGGAGGCAGGAGGAGAAGGTGCGGTAGCCAGACTTCAGGTCCTTCAAGTTGCTCCCACCAGGCAGCCCTGTTCCAGTGAGCTGAAATGTGGGAGGCCTCCCCTCCATTCTCTCCTCCCCTGTATTTCTCCCACCTCCCAGGAACTGGATCCTCACTCAACCCCAACAGCATTCCTGCTCACGTGAGAAAAAATGAGCGTCTTTTTATTATTGTTGTTGATGATGTTTTTAGATAGAGAGGGGGAAAAAATCAATGTGACAGAGAAACATCAATCAGTTGCCTCCTATATGTACCCCAACTGGGGATCCAACCTGCACCCTAGCTATGTGCCCTGATGGGAATTGAACCTGTGACCATAGTGCTCCAACTGAGCCACACTGCCCAGGGCGCGGGATCTGTTTTTCGATGTAGGAGGGCCTCATCCTCCCTCAGATCAGAAATCCCTCAGCCTCTTCACAGAAATCTTCGCCCTTGACCAAACTGATCACACACACACACACACACACACACACACACACACAGCTCACTGGTGTTGAAAGAGGAAAGAAGGAGGGGAGGAGGGGCCTAACTTCTTTCAGTACCCCCACACTCATGGACCCACCCCCTCCCCAAGGCCCTGAGAAGTGGGTGGCAGGGCAAGAGTCAAGGGTACCCATCCCTAAGACAGGGCCTCCAGCCCCACACCCTACATCTCCCCTAAGAGGGCAGCTCAGGCAATCGCTATGTTCTTGTGACAGGGGCAGGCCAGAGGCATAGGCAGGGGGCATAGAAAGAAACCGGCGCTGAGGCAAGGAAGCCAGAGCCACCTAATGCTCGCCCTTCTGAAATGGCGGCGTCCCTCACCTCGTCTGACCTGATGGTCATTCTCCTCACTGTCCAGATGCTGAAGATCTTGATACTCCCTTGTCATGGTGGGGCTGGCTGGACCCCGGACTAGGTCAAGGCTGAAGTTAGGGTTGAGATTGGGACTAAACAGAGTTGGGGTATGGGGTCCTTTCCCTTTCTAAGTGATCTGTGGCTACGTGCAGACCTTTCTTCTTTCCCTCATTCCATCCCAGGCCTGTCACCCAAAATCCATCCCCTGGAGTTTTCCCACCCAGCCCCTCGCCCCTGACAGCTGGTCCCCTCCACACCTCCCCCAGCCCACCCCCAGTCAGTCCTCCGGTCTTTCTTCCCCTTTTACTTGCTGGTGGTCTCGAGGGTGACTCCTGGATCCCTCAATGCTGTGCAGATCCCAGGCTAAGAAGGAGGCTGAAGCCTGGAGAACAGGGGGTGTGCAGACAGCCCCGGACAGTGGGAGAGGGTCCATACAAGGGCCCTGAGCCCTGTGCTTACGCGTGTCTGCTTGTCTGTGTCCCTAGTGTACCGAACCTGGCACCTCCAGTGCCAGGGACTTTGGACTTAAACAGAGGTGGAAGTGGGTCTGGAACTCGGGACGTGTGGGGGTGGAAGCAGGGGGATGGGTTGCCTCTGTTTTCCTCCCCAGGGAGGGGGAGTATCCAGGTCTGTGCCCTCACCTCCACAGGCTGGTCACCTCACTCCTCCTGGCATGGTTTGGGAGGGGAGCTTAGAGGGCCTGGGTGCAGCCCCTCTATCTCTCACCCTGTCCCGTCTGCCTCTGAATTCCCAGAATTGTTCCTGTCTCCAAATATCCCCGGGATCAGAGGAACCCATGCATTCTTTGCTCTTGCCCAACCTGGGCCTGTGACCCTGGCATCTGAGCCTAGGCCCCAGCTTCCTTGGGGGCTCTGTCTCCAGACTGCCCAGCTCAGGCTGAAGGGCTTCAATCTCCTGGAGAGTCAAGTTCCCCAGCAGCATGGGGGGAGGGGCGGGGGGGCGCGAGATGCAGGGGAATGTAGGGAGAGGCAGGAGAGCAGGCTTCCCCACCTCACCAGAGATTGGTGCCAACAAACCTCCATTGACTCCTGCTGTGCGCCTGGGGCTCTTCATTCATTAACTCCTCTCATCCCCAGAGCACATCCGCAGATGAGGAAACTCAGACCCTGAGAGCTAAGAGCTAACCCAGGTTCACACTACAGGAAGCGGCACAGGCGGGACTGGAATTGGGCAGCCTGACTCCAGGACCTTGTGCAGTCTCCACAGCTGGGCCCTGAGGTCTCAGAGATGGCTCAGAGGTTGAGCATCGATCTATGAACCAGGAGGTCACAGTTCGATTCCAGGTCAGGGCACATGCCTGAGCTGCAGGCTAGATCCCCAGTGTGGGGCATGTAGGAGGCAGCCAATCAATGATTCTCTCTCATCACTGATGTTTCTATCTCTCTCTCTCCCTTCTTCTCTGAAATAAATAAAAATATTTTTTAAAAAATAAAATACTAGAGATAATTCTCAGAAATGAAAAAGTTGCTAAAAACAAAACTATGCCACAATGGTAGTATATCTACCTATGCACTCTGAGAATTCATCCACCGTTTACATTTATTCCTTAAAGAATATATGCCTTGCCCTGGCTGGTTTGGCTCAGTGGGTAGAGCTTCGGCCTTTGGACTGAAGGGTTCTGGGTTCGATTCTAACCTGGGTTGCCGGATTGATCCCCAGTAGGGGGCATGCAGGAGGCAGCCAATCAATGCTTCTTTCTCATCATTGATGTTTCTATCTCTCCCTCTTCTTTTTTCTCTGGAAAAAGAAAAAAAAAAAAAATATATATATATATATATGTCTTAAGAGTAACTACATACTATAGGGCTCATAAAGAGTTGCAGGCAGGATAGTGGTGAAGTCAGATCTGTAAGCTGATAGCCTGGCTGTGGAATAGGTCATGGGTCAGAGGTGGGTTACTGAGAGGAGGGAGTGAGGTCAGGAGGCTGCTGGGTTGGTCTCAGTGAGGCCAGACAGGAAGGTCACTTCGGCAGGAGTTGGCAGAGGAATGGCGTGGACCTGTGGCTGTGAATGTGCAGTGAAGAGGGGGATGGGGCAGGGGGCAGAGAGCAGCGTCCCCTCCAGGACCCAGAAGAATGGTGAAATGGATCTGGAGTCCACAGAGATTCCGGGGCTGGAGACACTGAAATCATAATCTTGGGTGCGGCCCAGATGTGGCAAGTGCCCGTGATGACTTCCCCCCAGTGAGAGGGCACAGTGGGGAGAAAGCAGCCAGAACAGTCCTGCCCGTGGGAGAAGCAGAAGGAAGAGCCCCAGGATTGCCAGTCATACGAACTGGAAGACAAAGTGACCTTCAGGGCCAGCTCTTGGGACCCGGGGTGCCAGGTTCAAGACTGCCAAGGAGGGAGAGGATGGCTCCTCTAGGAGTGAGTCAGGAAGGGAGAAGTGCTTCCAGGTGGGGGCAGCCTGGGCGGCTGAACCCCGAAGGGAAGCGCTGGGGGTCTCAGGAAGGCTGTTGAGGGGGAAAGCCTCGAGGGACAGCGGGAAGAGCCTGAAGGCCACTATCAGATCTGAGCTCACCTTCCGCACAGCTAGAAAGCAGGCTTACTGCTCATCTCAGAGTTATCGCCAAGGTTAAGTGAGGAAATGAGTAAAAAGCAGTGTGGGACACATAAGTGCTTAGCACATCCTGTTTTCATTCTTCTCATCACTAGCTGCACCGCCAGCAGCTGAGTTCCATCTCCTTCTGTGAGAGAAGGTGGGGTCGCCCCACATCCCAGAGGGTGGTCAGCACCTTCCCTGGAGCAAGCCGGCGGCGCTGGGGATCGTCTGAGTTATGAAGGCCACCTGGTCTCTGACCTCCCTCTGCCTGGCCCACCCCTCAGCACTTAGAATCGGGTGTTTGGACCCTTCCTTGCTCTTGCCGCAGACCCTCATTCCTCTTGGCACCCTGCAGACCTCAAGAAGAGGGGAAGGGACAGATGGGCAGAGGGGAGAGAGGAGGCTCAGTGCTGGCTTTCCATAGAGGGTGACCTATGGTTCCCCAAATCTAGGAGAGGCTGCGCAGGGCACGGTGGCACTGAAGCAGGAGATGCTAGAGGAGGTGCCTCGGGCTGGAGCCTCAGGACCAGGACTAGCAGCAAGGGAAGAGGGGGCACCCCGGGGCTGCAGGAAGAGATGACCACTGCACACAAGTTTAAACAGGAGCCCGAACAACCCACCCCAAGGCTTCAATATCCTCTCCCTGGAGCCTGCAGAGCCTGGGGCCTGTCCCCGCCTGGCCCTCTCCCCGCGGCTCTCTCCCCCCTCCTCCACTGCCTCCATACGGGCACGCCCCTCTTTTCAGCCCTGGAACACCAGGTTTCTGTAACGCAGGTCCCTCCCTGCTCCTCTTTCCTACTTGACTTTTAGAAAAATTTAAAACTCCAAATGTTTCCAGGTTTTATTTAGCTTTCCAATTTACCCAGTAACTGCGACTAGAACATGAAGCCAATGGCAATCATGATTCCGTGTTCGCCCTGACCGGTTTGGCCCAGTGATTAGAGCGTCACCCTGAGGACAGGGGTCTCGGGTTCCATTCCTAGTCAAGGGCACATCCCTTGGTTGCAGGTTCCCCAGTCTCAGTGTGTGGGGGAGGCAACCAATTGATGCATCTCTCTCATATCGATGTTTCTCTTCTCTCTCTCTCTCTCTCTCTCTCTCTCTCTCTCTCTCTCTCTCTCTCTCTCATTCTCTCTCTCTCTCCCTCCCTCCCTCCCTCCCTCCCTTCCACTTTCTCTAAAAATCAATGGAAAAAAAATTCCTTGGTGAGAATTAAAAAAAAAAAATTATAATTACCGTTTCCTAAGTGTGTCAGGAAGGGTGCCTAAGGCATTACATGGATTATCCCCTTTATTTCTCACCGGAATCCTGGGAGGAGGATAGTTATTGTCCCCACTTTACAGCTAGGGAAAATGAGGCTCAGAATAAAGCTCTTTGCCCAGTTAGGTATACACAGTGACTGTGCATCTCTCATCCTACCCTCCCAACCATCTCAGGACTGGCTCTCTGCTGCCCCCTACCGGACCTTCTCCACCAGCATGGAGGGGGAACGCAGTTGCTCCCTTCTCAAGACTTCCTATGGCACTATTTTACTTTATTTTTTTATTGATTTCAGAGAAGAAGGGAGAGGGAGAGAGAGATAGAAACATCAACGATGAGAGGGAATCATTGATCAGCTGCCTGCTGCACGCCCCCCACCTGGGAACAAGCCCACATTGACTGGGAATCAAACTGTGACCTCCTGGTTCATGGGTCAGTGCTTAACCACTGAGTCACACCAGCCAGGCCTATGGCACTATTTTAAAAATCCATGTAAAGTCCTCAGGCCTTGCTTACTTCTCTGATCCAGCTATTTATCTTCCTTCCCCCATCCTGCCGCACCCTCGTCCTCCTCTGTCCAACAATCGAAACTTCTTCCTACCTTGCTGCTCCTCTTTCTACTCCGCACACACGCCCACCCAGGTTTCCTCATCATTCAAGTCCCAACTCAAATGCTCCTCCAAGAGGCGTCTGTGACCACCCTGTCTAAACTAACAAGGACACATACCCAGCAGTCATTCTTTGCTTAATAGCATCATCATTATCTTAAATTATCAATATTCCTTTACTTCCTACTGTCTGTTGACCCCCTGGATGGTCCCCAGGTTCTGAGGGCAGGGAAGTTGCATTCCCAGCATTTTAAACACTACCTGACACCAAGGAAGATCCAAACAGGTGTTTGTTGAAACAATAGAGGGGGCATGGAGGCGTCGGAATTTGAGCCTCAGTGCGCCCATCCATTCACACACCGTCTCCTTAACCAGCCAAGGACGAGCTTCCTAGATTTGGGAGACTACATCCAAACTGCTAACGCGCTTCTTCTGAACTATGTGGAATGAGGTGGAGAGGGAACTTTTTTTTTTTAGTCATATGTATTTCCATATTTACTTGAATTTTGGTAAGGTACATGTATTACTTTTGTAATCTAAAAAATAATGCATGTGCCCGGCCGGTGTGGTTCAGTGGTTGAACGTCAACCTATGAACCAGGTCACGGCTTGATTCCCGGTCGGGGCACATGCTCAATCCCCAGTGTGGGGCATGCAAGAAGCAGCCAATCAATGATTCTCTCTCATCATTGATGTTTCTACCTCTCCCTCTCTCTGAAACACTTTTTTTTAAATGCATGCAAAACTAGGTAATTTCACCTCTTCTCAGTGAACCCTCCTTAAGCCTTAGAGCCAGACACCTCACCTGCACACACCTTCCCAGCTCAGATGTATCCCTTCAGCTAATGGCAGAGAACATGAGCACGGCCTCAAAAGTGTTTCTACACAGAACCAAGCTGAGATGATTATTTGAAAAACATCTTGGGGAGCAGAGCTTCTCCACCCAGCAAGACATCAGAATCACCTGGGAGGCTTCCCAAAAGGCCGAGTCCTGGCCCCGCCCCCAGGACTGGGTTCTGTTGGATAGAGGCCTCTGTCCTTGGATCACCAGGGCTGGGGCAGCCACATCCTCCCCAGAACCGCTGCGGGGGGGGGGGGGGGCAGGGGGGGATTGGTTTTTGCATCCCACTCTGCATTCGGGTGGGGTGGTTGTGAAACTGCCCTTTTGGTCTGGCCAGTGCACTCAGTGGTTGGGTGTTGACTCCTGCACCAAGAAGCTGCTGTTTCAATTCCTGGTCAAGACACATCCCTAGTTGATTTGATCCCCAGTGGGGGAGGCAGCCCATCAATGTGTTTCTCTCTCTCAAATCAATAAAAACATATTAAAAACATTTTTAAGCTGTCCTTTTGTACTATTCAGGACTTGACCATTACTCTTAGTACCCTCCACCTCAGCCTTGCCCCCTGAGACCCCGAGTCAGAGCGGGAAGGGGCCCTGCCACTCTGGGACCAGCAATGGTTCATTTCTGCTGCAGCTGAGGCCTTCATGGAGGGAGCCTGTCAGACTGTGAACAGTGGCAGAAGGAAAGCTGAGAACCCCTGCTCTCCATGCTGCATCTGAGGAGCTTCAGTTAGGACATATGGCCAGGAAAATCTCACTCCCTGAAAGGATGAGAGGCGCTGGCTGGGTGGCTCAGTCGGTTAGAGCATCACCCCACACTCCAAGGTTGTGGGTTCAAGCCCCAGGCAGGGCACACACAAGAGGCAACCAATGCTAGTAAATGCATAAGTAGGTGGAACAACAAATCCATGTTTCTCTCTCGCTCTCTCCCTTCCACTCTCTAAAACCAATAAATAAAATTTAAAAACTAATAAAAGGACTAGAATGTTGTCTTTATATCTAATAATAATATGTGCATGTGTGTGTATGAAATACAATAGGTAATAAACCATTTCCTTTTCTGCCTGGTCTACCAGGAGGAAGCTCAGGAATTATCTTTATCCTCACAGCTACAGCAATTGTTTCTCCTATTTTTAAAAAATATATTTTATTGCATTTTTACAGAGAGGGAGAGGGACCTAGTTAGAAACATCAATGAGAGAGAAACATCGATCAGCTGCCTCCTACACACCTCCTACTGAGGATGTGCCCACAACCAAGGTACATGCCCTTGACTGGAATCGAACCTGGGACCTTTCAGTCCACAGGCCGACGCTCTCTCTATCCACTGAGCCAAACTGGTTAGGGCTGTTTCTCCTATTTTTATCTTTAGCATTAAGTTCTATTTTCCTACCCTTATTAATTGCAAAACTACTTCATATCTTTTCTGTAGAGATGAGGCATAAAGAAATCCAATGAGTATTTACACATTTCTCATCGGCAAGCCTCTGTAAAGATGGTCGCCAGAGCCCAGCTCTAGCCACAGCTCCATGAACATGAACAGAAAGTGTCCTGTGTTTCCCTTCACAGACCTCACGCTGCCTAACAGGACCACAGCCCTGGGGAGGGGTCAGGGCTGAGCTACGTTTTCAGGAACTGATGCCTCTTTGTAGGGCTGTAGGTGAGGGGAAGGAGCACCAGTCCCTCCAGGCTCATCCCTTTTGCAGGTTCCCTCCAAGGGCCCTTCAGACCCCTCTACCCTGGGGCGGGGCGGGGGGCGGGGGGTAGGGGGGGCCTGTAGAGAAGGCTCTGACTTTACCGGACTCTGCCCTATGCTCCCACCCTGCCTCCCTCCTCATCCAAGTCCCAAATAATCAGGCCACACACCAGGTTTCAAGTATCTGTCTCTTCCTTTCACTCTCTCAAAAGAAAATAAATAAATAAATTGCAGAAGGCGGCAGCATTTCCAGTCTTCCCCTGGACACCCAACCCCCACCCCCACCCTCCCTCCCACATTCCCACTCCCTAGACCCATCCCTCCCCTTTCCCCAAAAAAAATCCCAGGGGGGAAATAAAAAGCCACAGTTAACCCTTCCACTCATGCAAACCAGCAAAGATAAAAGGTGGGGACATGTGGAAGGCAGGGGTCCCACAGTGGAATCCCCTACTTATCCCCCCAAAGACCACCTTAGAGAAGAAAAAAAAGGAAAAAAATAAATGAGAAATCAAGGGAGTTATGGTGTGGGCAGGGGTGACCCCAGAGCCTGCCTCAAGAGAGCGGAGGCCTGGGGCCTGCGTCCCTGCAGCAGGTGCTCCTGGAGGGGCAAGCCTGACTTCTGGAATGTGTGTGTGGAGATGGGGGAGGCGCCCCCGGTGGGTTTGTGTGTGCGTTGGGGGCGGGCAGGGCCAGGGATCCTAAGGAGCAAGGGCCCAGGACCAGGAGCCTGGCTCCCCCCAGACCCAAGGTTCCTGGGGTTCAGGAGCCCAGTTCTGGGGTACGGGATACATGCAGGGGAGTGTCCCCCCTCCAATGGGCTGGATCCGGTTAGAAAGGAAATAAATAAGAAAGGGTGGGAGGGAGGCTGGGGAGTGCGAACGGCTTGGGCAATTCAGTCCAGACCAAGGGCCCAGGCGATGGAGGCGGGGCGAATCCAGGCCACGCCAGGGCAGGAATCAGAGTCTCTCTCGGGCTGGAACCCAGATATAGGGGCCTGAGAGGTCCTCGATGACGCGCTTCACCTTGTGGTAGATCTCCTCAAAGCTGTCGCCCTCCACGATGGCTGGTGGCAGGGAGGGGGAAAGGGGGGGGGGGTAGAATTATCCAGATGAGCCAGATGTCTGGCCAGGGATGGCAACAGTCCAGAGAAAGGGGCACCTTTTCCTAATTCTCTCAGCCATGAGCCATGCGGTCGCACCCACACCAATGGGGCGCTGTTTCTAAGCCATCCACCAGTGGCCTCCACTCCCCTCTCCCGCTACCTTTTCTCTCTGAATCATCAAGGGTTCACCTGAGAAGCACTCTGTGAACTCCTGCTCCAGCTTGGTGGCTCTGTCGAAGGCTTTGCGGGCTTGCTCCTCTGTGATCCGCTTATTAATCTCTCTGTGGAGAGTGAGCGAGATACACACCTGAGGGTGGGTCCCCCTCTGCCATTTATCTCCTCCATCCAGGGATGTTAAATTGCAAACGGTCTTTTCTCATTTGGAACACGAAGCAAAAAAATAAGAATTCCCAATATCCTCTGGGACCACAGATGACTGCCCCTACCCGCAACCCACCAGCCGGGTATGGCCACTCCAGGGACCTCTCCAGAGCCTCATCCTCCCAGCCTTCAGCCCCAGTGAAGGGATTCAGACTCCAACTTCCAACAGCTCTGGAGGCCCTGGCTAGCCCAGCAGGTGTGTGCCCCAGGGGCTGCTGGGAGTTGTAGTCCTGCCTAGTCCAAGGAAGAAGAAGAAGGGAGAGGCCTAAGATTCCTGCATCCTCTGGGATCCAGCTCTCTGTGCAGATTCCCCTCAAGGGCTCCTGGAACCACTGCCCTGGGTTATGAGGGGAGAGTTCAACACAGAGGTCTTCTGAGGCCCAGGGCCACAGGTGTGGGGGAGTGGAGGGGAGGCCCCCTGGGACCATACTCACAGCACATTCTCCAGGGAGCGGGGGCGGATGAAGATGGCGATAGGATGCAGGTGGGCCGCCTGCAGCCGCCGCACAGCATTGGCTGAGACATCAAGGATGCAGTGCTTCCCCTGGGGGTAGGCAGGGTAGGCGGAGGGGGACCAGCAGGTGGTGGGGAAGGACAGACAGAGGTACCAGGACAGGACACAGTACATGGAAAGGCAGGAAACAGGGGGTTGGCCAAAAAGGAAGTGACAGGGATGTCAAGACACATTGGCAGAGAGTCAAGGTGAGAAGGGGGTATGGACAAAGTGGAAGACAGAGAGAAAAAGGGAAGGAGCAGACAGAGCAAGGGAAGGGGCCAGCCAGGAGGAGAGGATCGGAGAGATGGAGAAAGGTGAGAAACAGGCAGGGAGGAGACCCACAAGAGGAGGCAGAGCAAGGCAACAGGGGCAGAAGAGAGTGGGGGTGGAAGGCGGGACGGGACAGATGGGGCAAGAAAGCAAAGGAAAGAAGAGAGGAAGTAGGATAGAGGGAGGAGGGAGGGGAGGACGGACAGAGGACAGACAGATGGAAGGAACAAGGAGAGACAGATGGGAGGGAGGAGAGGCAGATGGAGAAAGGACCCGTGAAGGGAGAGAGGGCAGGGTGGGGGCAGCATGGAAAGGAGGTAGCAGAGGAATGGGAGAGGGAAGTGGGGACCCCAGGAACAGAGGAGGGGACAGGGCCAAAGGGGAGTCAGGCCAAATGGGGGGACCGAGGTAGGGGAAGCCAAAGCACCAAGGGCAAGGCCACAGGAAGCAAGGAGAAATGGGGCAAGGAGGAGGGAAGGGGGGAGAGGGGCCAGATGGCAGCGCCGAGTTTGGGGTCAGGAAGCAAAGGAGGCCGGCAGGAAGAGTGGGGCACAAGAGAGCAGGCATCAGACAGAGTTGCCCAAGAGGAGAAGGAGGTGGAGGAGTGGAGTCGAGACCCAGCAGGGAAAGAGACAGAGAGAAAGAGAGTTAGAGAGAGCTGGAGGAAGGCCATGGGGTGGGGAGAGGGGAGGAAGAGTGCGAGGTGCCCACCGGGTCCTACCTGCTCTGCCACCTCTCGCACGGACTGGACGCTGGTTCCATACAGGTGGCTGTTGTACTGGCCGGCCTCAATGAACTTGTGCGCTTGAATGTCCTTCTCCATTTTTTCCCGGGATGACACAAAGTGGTAATCCCGGCCATCTATCTCATACTCCCGCTTGGGCCGTGTTGTATCTGCCAGGAAGTCACCCCACCCCCCAAAGATCTAACCAACCTCCATTCTAGTTCAAAAGCTGTCAGCCCCTCCAAGTGCTCAGCTGGTCCCTCCGTGGAAGGTGCTGCAGGGGAGCCCGAGACTGAGAGGGACAACCACCTCCCAGCACCCTTCGCGTCCATCCTCTGAGTCTCTGGCCTCCAATAGCAACATGCATGGAACATAGGAGGGCTGAGAAGCACCCCTTTGCTGAGAATCCCAGTGTCCATCTGCATGCCAGTGCCCAAAAGTGGCTCTGCCCCCACCTCCCATCCATGGGCCCCACCCCACTTCCACCTCCATCCCAGCCCCAGCACTCACGGGGAACACAGGATCCAAACTTGTCAGGGAACTCCGAGAGAAGGTCGTCATTGGCACGGTCCTTGGTGGGCCCAAGGATGATGATGGGGCGAGCATAGTGCACTGGGGAGAGAGAACTGGCTCAGGCGGGGACAGAGCCAGGAGCAGCAGGGGCTGGGCCAAACCAGGCAGGGCTTACCTTCCATCTGGGTCACCGTCTCGTAGCTCAGAACCGAGTCTTCCCGACCTAGTGAGGGGTGGGTCATCTGTGAGGGGCTCTGAGACAGGGGACTCAGGGCTCCCTGTTGCCTTCCCGAGGACATCAAGCAAAGCTCAGGGCTCCCCTCACCCCAGGTTACCCAAATTGACCCTACCTACCCTGTGATCCAGAGCTGGAGCCCCAATCCTAGGAAGAAAGAGCAGGCCATGTGGTTGGCTGAGTTCACCCCAAGAGTCCCTGACTCTTCCACCCAAGCTCATCCTACTTCTACCTACCTTGGCCTTTAACCTTGACCACTCCCGTCGCTCAACCCTATGGGAAAAATGGAGGAAGGGGGGACAGGGAAATGTCCAGTGAGGAGCCCTACAGCCCCCAATCACTAGACCAGCTCATAACCTCCTCTCCCAGCAGGCCCTGGGCCCCTGTGCTGCTAAATAAGATTTCTGCCCCAAAGGCTCATAGGAGCTACGGTGCCGGGAGGGCCAGCAGACAGATTCCCAAGAGGGCAGGGGGCACCTCCACGTGCTATTGGCTGCCCACCCGGGCACCTCGGGAGAGGCAGTGCCTGTGATAGGAAGGCTGAAGGCCTGGGAGCCTCACCGCCGTTTGCTGGGAATAAAGCCAATGTCGTCGGTCTCGCTGTCTGAGTGAACCCGCCGCGCCTGCCACCATTCCTCATCACTGGCATCGATGACATGCAGCACGTCCCCAAAGTGGAAGCTAAGGGCCTGGCTCAGGAATCCGCAGTCCTTGGTCTTGTCGTAGTCAAACAGGGCCCTGCAGGACAGATGGCCATTGGTCAGAGCCTGGCTGGGGACCCCAGCCCCCAAGGCCCAGCCCAGAGGGCAGGGGCAGGGGTCTACAGCAAAGTGCAGCTGCCACAGCACTTCCCCTGGCGTGTGGGGTCTGAGCAACCCAAGAACTCGGAGGGACCAAAAGCTCTGCCGTTGTTCCCAACCACAGCCAATAACTGCCTTTCAGTCAGCGCTGTGTCCGCGATCGGACAAGCCCTGGATTCAGTGCAATTCCTAAGGTAAGACCGGAACCCCACCCTGCCGGGGCGCAGTCTGCAAAGCACAAGCACGTCACAGAGGTAACCTGGAATCGCTCAAATTCACAGGGAAAACAACACGCTCTGCAGACTGGTTACCTCAACGTTAGCAAACTCCTGCCAATAAGCCCTAAGCCCCTGTGGTCAGGGCAAGGAGAGAAATGACCACGGAGAGAGCAAAGATGAAGAGCAAGACAGCGGGACAGGAAGGAGAGACGCCAGGGTCATCCGGTGTCATATGTGAGTCAGAACTGACCAAGCCAGGAGCCAGCTAGCAGGGAGGGAAGGGCAAGCAAGGCACTGGTTTGAGCCAGGTCACTGGTGGTGCCATTCAGCAAAAAAGAGAGAAAACACTGATTCGGCAAGACAGAAAGCACAAGCGCACAGGAGGAAGACGTGAGCTGTTTGGGACGTGTTGAATGTGAGATGCCTGTGGGACATCCCAGGGGACATGTCCAGAAAGCAGATGGCCAGATCTGCAGGTCTGAACCCGGGGAAGAGGTCGGGCCAGAGCTGACAGCTCTGAGAGCTACAGAGTGGAGCAGCAGATGAGACCAGGTGAGTGGACAGGAGCCCAGAGGGAGAGGAGAACAGACAGACACCTGGGGAGGGCGAGAGAGAGGAGCTGATGGGAGGAGCCGGAGAAGGACTTAAACGCTACTGGACAGACAGAGGTGACACAAGCAAGCTACAGCTCACCTTCCCTGGACTGCACATCCCAGAGGGAGATGCAGGCGGGGCAATATTCGGAGTAGCCTGGGGGCCCCTGCTCTGGCATTAACCTTTGAGTTAGAAAGTTTAGGGCAGCTGCGGGGAGGAGGGGGCGGTCCTAAGGGAAGTGTCAGGGTAACCAGGGACTAGAGGCAGTAAGGATGCTTTGAGGCTGAGGCTCTTTTTCAACTGACAGGGAGTATTTAAAATGCTAATCTGTTCAGCTTAGCAGGGAACACAGCTGAGTGTCAGGGCTGGAGGGGCAGTGGGAGCCAGATAGGGTTAGAGGAAGAGCTGTGTGGGGCTGGCGGGGGGTCACAGAATGAAGAGGAGCCGAGCCCAGGAATCCTCCAACCTGATATAGAAACCCCTTTTGGGGTTGCTCCGCAGGGAGGCGGTCCCTGAGCCCAGGCTGCTGTTCATGAGCTGTTCCCGAAGATCGTGGATCTTGGCCTCGAATCGGCTGTACTCTGAGGAAGAACAAGAAGGCTCCTGAGCTCTGGCCCAATCCTACTGCCTGCTCCCTCTGTGCCCACTGAAGCCAGAGCTGAGGAGACAGAGTCTGGGGGACCATCTCAGCCCACAAGACGGGGAGCTTCAGGCCTGATACCTTCTGGCTTATACTGAGCGATGATCGTGACCGTCTGACCCGCATTCTTCAGGGCAATGGCCGCCTGCTCATGGCTGGCATTGCGGAGGTCAACGCCATTGACCTAGAGGGCGGAGGAGAGGCTGGGTCACTGGAGATGAGGGCCAGGCTCCGGCCTACCCAGGCCCCTGCCCAAGATTCCTGGGCCCTGCCATGAGGGGAGAGGGTGGTGCGGGCAGGGGCTGGCCTTCTCTCACCGAGAGGATCTGGTCCCCCTTCCGCAGCTCCCCACTGAGGTCCGCAGGGCCCCCAGCCAGGATAAAGGAGATGAAGATGCCTTCACCGTCCTCGCCCCCAACGATATTGAAGCCCAGGCCCGTGGAGCCTCGGTGAATGACAATCCGCCTTGGTTCTCGGGGAATGTCTTCCTCCCCCAGCAGGTCCTTGGCTACTGGGGAGTAGCGCCGGGGGGAAGTGGGGGTCATGGCTGTGGGGTAGTCAGTGCCCAGGTAGCTGCTGTGACTGATCTCGTTGTCCAGGTGCTGGGAATAAGCTGAGGGAAGACGTAGAATAAAGGGTGACACAGAAATGCATGGAGGGAGACAGCACCCACCAACCCACCTTCTCCTCAGGGAACCAGGAGAACCCGACTCAGGGGAAGGGGAAATTATTCTGGCAGATACACAGGGTGGGTGGGAATCAGATCGCAGCGATGTCAGGGGCAGGAATTCACAGGTGACGCCAGGTGGTTCTCCGACCTAGGGGACCATGGATGTGTGGTCCCCTAGGTCGAAGGACGATGGAGTGAGGGGAATATTAACACCAGGCTCTGGGGTTTTCTTTTGGTTGCAGAATCTCTTGGTCTATAAAACTCCTCTCCCTCTCTTTTCTTTCCTCTTGGCCATCCATTTGGAAAAAACGAGGTCATTTGTCCAAGAGAAGTTCCCTCGTCCTGTCAGGGAGATCTAACGGGCATCCCTGCTTGCACCTGTGGCAAGAACACGTGCCCCTGCCCTGTGTCTCCTGTAAACAGGTCATTCAGGCTAGAGACTCAGATTCGAGTTCAACTTTTTAGCAAGAACCCTTCCTAGATGGTGCTGCGTGCTTTCTGCTGCACCGTGACAGGTGCCAGTGTCTGGTTGTCTCTTCGTTAGCAAGCAGCTGGCAGGCTCAGGTGTTTCAGCATTTCACCTGGGAGCTTTCGCAGCCACCGGTGAGCTCGTCCTGGTTCTAAGACATGACTGGGGATAGCAATGTGGTGATGTTCTACTTTTTTACTTTTTTCTTTTTCTTTCTTTTGCACTACGGGCATTTATTAGTGGGAATCATTCTATAAAAAAAAAACACAAAAAACTATCGCCCAGCCAGCTTGGCCCGGTGGTTGAGCGTCAACCTATGAACCAGGAGGTTGCGGTTAGGTTTCCAGCCGGGGCACATGCCCGGGTTGTGGGCACTGTCCCCGGTGTGAGACGTGGAGGCAACTGACTCTCATCATTGATGTTTCTATTCTATCTCTCTCCCCTTCCTCTCTGAAATCAATAAAAATATATTTCTTTAAATATATAACTGTCCCCATGGAGGGGCCTGGAGACCATTATGCTAAGCGAAATAAGCCAATCAGAGAAAGGCAAGTGTCACATCTCACTTATATGTGGAATCTAATGAACAAAATAAACTAAAAAACAAAATAGGTCCAGAGGCATGGATGTATGGAACAGACTGACAGATCTCAGTGGGGAGGGGAGGTGGAGGGAATGGGAAGAGATTAACCAAAGAACACATATGCATGTATTCATAACCCACAGACACAGACAACAGTGTAGGAAAGGCCTGGGGTGGGGCAGGGGTGGGTGGAAGGGGCAAAGCGGGCAGGGTGGGATATAACACTGTCAACAATAAAATAAATAAAAGAGAACTGTCCCATATTAGCCACTGGTTACCCTAAGGTGCAGTTTGCTCCAGAGGGAGAATAAATGCTTGACTTTTCCCCCTTATCTGCCAGTTTTCAGAATGGAATGGGTTCCTGAACATCCTCCAAAGGCACCAATTATGTTGAAGCACCATCGTGACCTCACGGACTGTCACACATTCAATGCGTTTGAGTTAAATGGCCAATAGAAGCCCTTCACGTGGCTCCTGTGCCTTCGACACGGCCCTGGCAGTCTCAGACATGCCCTTGCTTTCTAGTATAAAAGCTGCTGTGAGCTCATCGCCTGTATTTCTTGCCCAAGATGTGGAATCGGCCCTTCCTCCAAGAAGCCAGGGTTCCCTGGTAGGCCGTGGTGTTGAGAAATGCTACCACATGATTTTAATACCGTTTTACAATATGGTTTCAGATTTGGTAGGATCAGCCAGGCCTCATTATTCTTTTCCAAACATTTCTTATTCTCCCAAATGTATTTTTCCAACTGAACTTTAGAATCAACGTGCCACGTTTCCAGGGAAGGAAGGGAGAACATTAAAATTCTGATTAGGATTGCATAAAATGCATAGGCTAATTTGGAGAGGTTTGAAATCTTTAACATAATAAGTTTTTCCATTCAGAAACATGGGGTGACTCTCCACTTTCTACAGCCTTCTTTTGTGTCCTTCAGTAAATTGTACTCATTTTCTCCAGGTAAATCTTATAACACTTCTTGTCATCAAGTTCATATTTCTAAGAATGTTATAGAATTTATTCTATGATAAAAAGAATCTTTTTACCCATTACATATTCTTATTGCTGGGAAGTTGCTAATTCTTGTCATTTATCTTACATATGGCCACATTCTTAAACTTCCATATTATTTCTAAATTTTTTGGATTTTAATATCAATAGGCTATAGAATAGTTTATAAATAAGGACAAATTTGTTTTTCCCTTTTCAAGTGTAACATCTATCATCCTGGCCGAGTATCTCAGTTGGTTAGATCATCTTCCTGTTACGCCAAGGTTTCAAGTCTGATCTCCGGACAGGTAGCATACAAGAATCAAACAATGAATGCACACAAATCAATGTCTCCCCCTCTCTCTTTCTCTCTCTCCCCCCCCCGCCCGGTCCCTTCCTCCCTCTCTCTAAAATCAATAATTTTTTTAATGTCTCAAATGTAACATCTATTTATTCTTCTTGCCTTACTACATTGCCTGGAATCTCTAAAGCAGTGATTCTCAAGCAGGGTAATGTTGTTTCCCAGGGGACACTTGGCAATGTCTAAAGACATTTTTGGTTGTCCTGACTGGTGGGGAGGAGTCCCATCATCATCTGATAGAAGCCAGGGATGCTGTTAAACACCCTGCAATGCATAAAACAACCCAACAACAAAAACCATAGAGTCCAAAATGTAAACAGTATCAACGCTGAGAAACCCTGCTCTCAAAGCAATGAAGAGTAACAGCAGCAATAGAGACATCCTTGCGTAGTTACTAACTGAATGGACACACTAAGGTCTTATCATTAGGAGAAGTTTGTTGTTGGATTCTGAAAACTACTCTTCACCACATTAAGGAAAATTTCTCTATTCCTTGTTTACTAAGTTTTCATGTGAAAACAGATATTGAATGTCATTAAATGCCTTTTGCACATCTATTTGAAATGACCCTACAGTTTTCCTCCCTTAACTTTTTAATACAATGAATCAAATTAAGAGGTTTCCTAATATGGAACCACCTTTCTGAAACAAACCCTACTTTATGACAACATTATTCTCTTAATATGCTCCTGTGTCTGGTTTTCTACTCTGTTATTATAAACTTTTACAACTCTATTCAGAAACAAAATTGGCCTATGCTTGCTTTTACATTATCTTTGTGACCATTGGAACTGCCCTTATAAAATGGAATGTGAAAGTTTTTATCTTTTCCCATACTCAGAGAGAGCACAAGAATAATCCACTCCTTGATAAAATTAGCCATAAAACCATCTGGGCCTTGTGCCTTCTGGGGGAGAGACTTTTGACAATATTTTTTCGTTCTTCCATGTGACCAATTTCCCATATATTCTCCAACCACAGGAAGTGACAGCAGTTGTAGCTATGTCATGGGGAGCATCTTAAGAGGAAGAGTCACCAGAATGTCAGGGGGGAAAATGGGATGGATCATGGGGAGCTTTGGGTTTGGAGGACTCTCACAGGTTGTGATGTCTGGGGGAGCATAGCTGTCACTCAGGTAGGCATTGCTGGGCTTGGCCACCTTTAGGTAGACAACATCATACGTGTTCTTCAGGGCTGCCACGGCATCCTCATGCATGACGTCCTCCAGCCCCACACTGTTGACCTGGTCAAGAGAAGCAAAGCTCAGACAGAGCCAGAAACAGCTTCAAGACAAAGGCACTAGGAGTGAGCTGATAATGAAGCCTAGGTCTGCTCAGGGCCATAGACAAGACCCAAGTGATGGGGGTCCTCACCGCCAAAATCTTGTCTCCAATCTGCAACCTCCCGTCCTTATGGGCGGCACCCCCTTCGATAATCTTCGTTACATAGATGCTATTATCTCCGGGGATGTGCTGGTTCCCTACACCGCCTGCGATGCTGAAGCCAAGACCTAGATGGAGGGAAAGGCAGAGGTGGGGTCCTGGGGAGCAAGCCTTGGGCAGGGGACAATTGATACAGGGGTGATGACATATGGGTTACTACCTTTAGGCCCCTTGATGAGCTTGATCTCCATGAGTTTCTCAGCAGGGGGCTTCCGTCGCATGACATAGAGGCGGACTATGGAGCCTGCCTCTTTGAGGGCCTCCACAGCAGCTGAATGGGTCACCTCCCGCACATCCACTTCATTTACAAATAAGATGCTATCGTTGACCCTGAGGGCAGCAAGGTGGGCCTGAGCCAGGTGATTCCTGCCACCCTGGTCCTCCCTTTGGAGGGAACCCGCATCCTAACCCCCGTTTCCTCTCCCCACCTGAGGCGGCCATCCTGGGCCGCAGCCCCACCAGGAATGATCTTGGTGATGAAAATGGATGGGTCGTCACCGATGTGTGGGTTGTCGGTGCCACCTGCGATGCTGAAGCCCAGACCTGAGTTACCCTGGGCAGGAGGAAGGGGAGAAGATTAGATCCCCTTACTTCCTACTCTTGGCAAAGCAAGTGGGGAGGGAAATGGATTGGGGAGCTGTGACCAGCGCAGGAAGGTCAGGGTTAAGGGGCTGGCCACCTGGAGATCAGCACAGACAGGGAGCCTGCTCACCCTTTCTAACGTGATCTCCTCGTATTCCATCTCCCCCTCGGTCCCGTTCACCTGCAACTCCAGCACGGGCCAGAAACACAGAAACAGTGAGACAGACATTCCTACCTGAGAACCTGTCCCCCTCACACACTGCTGGAACCCAGGCCATCCCACTCCTTCCTTCTGCATTGGCCCCAAAATCTAAACAACTCACATATCCTGGGGCTTCTAGGGTGTCTGTGTTGACAATCACAGGGGGAGAATTGGCCTGTGAGGGGGGGAAAGGAGATGAAAAGCTGCCTGAGCCTTGGCTCAAGAGGGAGTCCGTAATTAAGAGTCCCACCAGCCTGGCTACCCTTCCAGCCTCTTAACCAAGCCTCCTCTGCTACCCTTAGAGTCCTTAAGGACCCAGCCTCTATCCATATTACATACACACACATGCACACGTGCACAAGCTCCTCTGCCCAGCCCAGGCCCCTGCATGGAGAAGATGTTTCAGAAGCAGGAAGGGAGAGGCAGCCAGCCTGGGAACAGCAGATGGTAAAGAGTGGGGGGAGGGGGCCAGCTGGGGGGAGCCTCTCACCGGATGTAACACCACTGGGTGTTCCATGCCTTATGTGCTACACACGTAAACCCCAGGATTTATGTCCACCAGGGCCTGCTCCCCACTTCTTGACCCATCCCTGCCTGCCCACATACCCAGATACCTTCATAACCCTCCCTCAGATTTGCCCCTCAGCTTTACACACATTTGCCCTAAACCCTCGTCCACCGGAACCCAGGGTTCCCCCAGATGCAGGCCCTCCCTCTTGCCCACCCGCCATCTAATCCACTCTTTCCTCTAGGGACCTGGTTGCCTAGCAAGAGTATCTAAGCGCCGCCAAGGCCGGGGAGACCCACCTCCAGGAGGCCCTGTCGTCAAGACAACAGGAGGGGATGGGCGTGGCCTAAGGGCGACCAGGCTCCACACACAGAAGGGATCAGCTAGCCCTGCCTCTCCTGCTCTGGGCCCCGCCCCCGTTAGCCAGGCCCGGAGAAGTCCGGGCTGCAGAGGTTCGTAGGAGCAGCGCATTCTGAATAACCTCCCTCCCTCCCTCCCTCCTCTACGCCCCTCACCCTACGCAGTGCAAAGGACGTCAGGAGGGGAAGTGGTAAAAGACATCCGGGTCCTATCCTCTCATCTATTCCTTCCCAACCCCAACCTCCCCCACCCCCCCACTTCATTAAAGAAAGAGTTAAAGTGGGGCGTGCTAAGGCCCCTGACGTCATTGGCCTCGAAATAGCAGGGTCTCTAGACTCCGGGGTGGGGCCAGCTTTAAGCCAGTCCTAGGGGCTTCCCCCATTGCCAGGGCAACAGAAGGCACGTCTCCATGGCAATGGGGGAAGGCTGCCCAGAGCCTCCTTCCGGGATCCCCAACCTATCGCCTCCTTAACAAATATTTATCTGGAGCCTACCAAGCGAGAGGCAGTCTTCACGTCTCCCCTTCCAAAGGGGACTCTCCTACTGCTGTTTCTCAATACCACACATTACCATGTTCAATCTCTGTAATAGATTTCACACTCATAAATCTATTAACACCATCCTCCAACCCTTCAGGTCTCAGTAAATGCTGTTATTCAACCAATAGGCACTGACATCCAACTCCCCTCCACATGGCCATCCTCCACCCTGCAGCCTATCCTCAATCCCCACCCTAGAACACCTTTCCTCAGGTCCCATCTTTCATCCCTCTCTACCCCATCCCCACATCCCTCATCTATAAACCTGTCCCACCATTCAATTTCAGTCTTCCAGCCCCAGCCTCCACTCTCCATCTGCTTCCCTGCCCCTATCCCACCTTCCATCCCATCCCTATTAGTCTCCTGGCCTTATCCTCCATCCTCATTTCTGATTCCCCACAAAGATCAGCACCAATCCCCCTTACCTCATCCTCAAACCCTCAAGATTCTATCCCTAAATCACAATCCTTAATTCTCAACCCACTCCCCATCTCCTCTGAAAACTGGGGTTTCTGTCTGCCAGCTCAGGCCTTGTCCTAAGACCTCCACACACACACTCGGGCCTCCACACTCTCTCCTCCACTTCCCTGTGCTTCCTGAGCTCTGACTGCAGCACCCCAGAACTGTACCAACTGCACCTCTCAAGCCTCCCTCTCTCATCTCACCCCTCCCAGGGACGTAATGGTCCCACCTGGAAAAAGCAGCTCTAGTCGTCTTTCCTTCACTCCTTGCAGCCCCCAGAGCTTCTTACCATCTCCCCAGCTCCAGGGCCTTCCTTCCCTTCCTTTCAATCAGCTCAACCTGCTACCCTGATTTCCGTCTATCCCCTGCCCTGGGACCTCTTACCCTTCTGCTGTCTCCATTTTGCTAAAACCAGAGAATGGTCTTTCTCTCTCCAGCTCATCTCCTGCCAGCCACCTTCTTCTAACCCCAGAACCTGCTGCTGCCCACTCCATGCCTCCTCATCCCTAGGCTCAGACCTCCTCCCCATCTTCTTAGTGTGTATCAGGAAACTCCCCCTTCCAAGGGCATCCCGCAAGAGCCCTAAATCCCAGCCCTGACCCCACAATGTTTCCCTCAATCACACAGCTTGCCTAGTGCTCTCCATTCTTCCCCATCCTGTGCCCCTTGAAGAGGAGACTGAGGGGGAAGAAGATGAAAGTGGCCTAGAGAATGGGAGGTCTCAGAAACAAGGCCTCCTCTGGACTGGAGAAGGAAAATCATAGAAGAGCACATAGGAGAAAGGGAAACAGGTGGTCATAAATAATAATGGGGGACAGACAGGATACAGAAAAAAATATCTGGGCAGAAATGAGAGCCCAAGAGGATGGAAGGGGAGGCATGGGAGGACAGGAGAAAAATGATGAACAGTGAAGGGGGTAAGTTGGAGGGGGTGGAGGTGTGCCTGGCTGACCCTTGAAGAGGACTGAGCAGGCCACAGAGGGCCTGAGCTGGGGATCAGGGCGAGGGAGGAGAGTGTGTGGGAGGAAGAGAGAGGCAGCATCAAGAACCAGCCAGCAGGGAGGGAAGGGCAGCAAGGAGGGGAGGAAGCACAGGAGCAGAGTAAAAGCTGGGGCCGGGGACAGAGGCAGAGGGCTCCCAAGCCAGACATCTCAGGCCAGACAGATGGAAAGGACTGGAGACTAGGGGGACAGGGAGAGCCAGGCCCAGGAGTGGGAAGTGGGGGGAGGAGGCAGGGAAGGGACCAGAGCTAATGAGGGCAGCAGGAGCTCTGAATAGAGCTCTGGAAACAGAAAACGTGAACAGAGGTAGGGAATGTGAAGGAATGGAGTAGGCCTGGGCTTGTGAGCATCCTGCACACATCTCAACACATATGCGCACAGACACGCAGGCAGACACACACACACACAAATCCAGGCTTTAAGCTCTACACCCACTCCCACTGGCCTCTGTTTCCCTTCTGTAGGAACAAGGTTTCCAGCCCCCCAAATACCCTCTCCCCTGGGCCCCAGGAGCCCAAGTCCCATCCCACAGTCCCAGCCTTCCTCCACCTACACAGCTTGGCTATCGCCCTACCGGCCTTGGAGGGTGGTTGTAGCTCCGAGGGCGGCACTGGGGAGGGGCTGCCTGAGTCTCCTACCTTGAGGGGGGAGAGGTGGGCGTGGCCCACGACCCCGTGGACAGCCTCGAGGTGGGACAAGTTCCTCTCCGCCACGTGCACCAGCTCGGGGGCGTTTACCTGGTTGGGGAGGTGGGCCGGGCTGTGCTCCAGAGGGGGTGTGTCTTCATCTTGGTAGCGGTATTTCTGGGGACAGGGAAGGAAGTGTCACTGGGGCCCACCCAGTGCCTCGGGCTCCAGACCGCCTCCTCTTCCCCCAGCCAGTGCAATGCGGAAGGCCCTGGGGCCTGACCAGCTCCTCCCCCTCCCTCCCCTCCAGCCCATTGGCTCCCCTCTTTCCACCCTCTCACAGCCCCCTCTCCTGCCCTGGCCTTGGCACCTCTCATTGCTTTCCAAATCCCAGCTCCAACCCCCAACTCCTCTTCCTCCCATCCTAGGATCCCCAGCCTTCTACCCAGCAAACTCCCTCCTCTGGCTTGTTTCTTCACCCTTTCCCCGGGCCTTCATCATAAATCCCTCCATCGTTTCAGAGAGACAGCCCTTCTGACAGTGGTACCCACATTCTCTACATCCAGCCCCAAATTCTTTGCTTCTCTCATCATCTTCATCCCACTTCCCTCATTGCCTTAATCCCACTCCCCATGTTGTAACCTCCCTCCTCCCTATTCCACCTTCATTGCCTCAGTCTCCCCACTACAGCTCTACCTCAGGAGACTGGCTCTCCAGCACCTTCCAGGCCCGAGGCAGGAACCTCAGTTAGGCCCTTCAACTAGCAGGTACTTAGCATCAGCCCCCCAAACAGGACAAAGCTAAACCTGGCCAGCTCTTTCTCCAAAGGCCCCGCTGGTTCCCAAGAAATCAGCAGAGGGGCCCCAAGGGTCCAGCTCCACCCCAACAAATGCCCACAGCCCAGCCAGCTAATCGGATGTACCAGAAAGGGATGGGAGAGAAAGGGGGAGGACAGAAGCAGTAGGGTTCAGGAAGGGGACAGGAATGGGTGTCAGGTTCCAGGGTCCCTGACAGGAAGAAGGTAGGGTGCTGAGCCTCGGGGTAAAAGCATGGTCTCCCTCTGGCCTTAAGGAATGAAAGACGCAACATTACTCCCTTCCCAACTACCCACCTGCCATCTCAAGGGCCTCCTGTGCTAGCTTAATAGGGACAACAGCAAAGGAGAGTAACTGGGGGGCAGAGAGAGGAAAGGGGCAGCAAACCCTGCCTGGTCCTCCCACCTCTGCTCTGACCTCCCGCTGCTCCCCTTCTCAGGAGTTGTTTCCCCACCCCACCCTCGAAGCAGACCCTCCCAAACTCCAGGCTGGGGAAGGAAGAGAAGGGTAGGGCTCCCTCAGGGACTGGAGAAAATAGAATGCACTCCCCAATACACCTGGGTAAAAAAGAATTTCCTTCTCAAAAAAGTATCTGGGAAGCTGAGTATACCCCAATATTTGGAGGCCAACAGTTGCATGATCCAATTGAAGGAAGCTTATCAAGGTCAATGCCTAACGCTACAGTATGATTCTGAAATTTCTGAGGATGAACCAAGATGTAACTCAACTTTGGCTGTAGCTCAGCTTGCAGTAAAAGAATGGGAGGAGGGAAATGGTGCTGGCAACATGAAGATTCTCAACCCAGGACACAGACAACTGGCATCAAGAAGTACCTGGATACATCTGAAGCCTTAAAGAAGGAAAACGGGGGCTCATGAAGATATACTCCGTTTTCTGGCCCACAGATGTGAAGAAAGCAGTAGCATCCTGAGCTCCAGGTTTCAATACCACAGGCACAAAAAGCAGACAAGGGAGAGGAGGGGAAAGTATAAGCTAAATATCCGTCCTCAAAGACTGAGCCATCTTGGATAACAGAATTCAGTGAAAGAGCTTGCTCATCCCACATCCGGGAAAGGTGGTCTTCAGCCAGGACAGTGCCCCAGAACTGGGAGTCCCGGCAGCTCTCCTCTCTCACTTCACAAGGCCCCCAATTCCCCGATAAATGAGGCAGAGCCAAGGGTTGCAGCTTCAAGCTTAGGAGCCTGGGATAGGGTCTGCCCCATGCCCCTCCATCTTCACTCCATCTCACAGAGAAGATTCCTGAACTGGATGATGAAATGCCAGGTGCACATAAGGAAAACGGAGGCATGAAAAGGGACATTTCATCGTTTATTCTAGAGAGGAAAGGAAGGTAAATGTTTATCACAGTGAGACTGCCATCACCTCTCTGCCCCCCCCCCCGTCCGGGGGAGGGGGTCCAGGTCTGGGGGAAAGGCTCCTCCAGATTGGGAGACAGAAATAGAAACAAGTTAAGGGTACAAAGTTCCCAGAATGTGGCTGAAGGAGGTTAGAGCGTATGTTCAGCCCTTGGAAATTTTCTAAGTGCACGTAGTGGGGGGGGGGGGGGCGCATCTGGAAAGGGGGAGGGTGGGGAGAGTAGCTCGGAAACTAGGAGGTGGGAGTTGGGGCCAGCACCTCTCAGTCCTAGATTAGGACATCTAAAGCAGGACGGGCAGAAAAGGAGGATCGCCAAAAGAGATGCTCAGGTCCCCTACAGGGACTGAGGGCCCGGACCTGCGACAGCTCCAATGCTATTGGGACACCCCCAGTATATTAGGGCATAAGATAAGTGAAAGGCTTGGGGATCACCGTTGTTCCTCCTCCCTTGGCCCCATCCTCACTGTAGCCCCAGCTGCACAAAACAACCTGGAACCGAGGCTTACACCCCCAAAACAGAGGGGTGTGAGTGAAAGTGGATGAAGATAAGAGGGATGACCCACTGCGGTTGTCCGCGAGACACTGCAACCCAGAGACCCCGCGCCAAACAGCGTCAGCGCTTGAAGCTTGCACCCTGAGATTTGGAGGGTCCGGGAAGAGGGGAGCGGGGCCGGAGCCCGTATCGCGGCACGTACCACGCAGAGACACATGGAGGCGAATCTGTTCCGAGCCGACATGGAGAAGGGGAGGGGGACAGAGGGGAGGGGGTGGGCGGGAGAGCAAGGGTCCCAGGGTTGGGGAGGGGGAGGGGCAGAGGGGCGGGGGCTGCAGCGGCGGCGGCTACTGGAGGCTGCGGCCGGTGGTGGGGAGGGTGGGGGACAGCGCCTGCGCAGTGCGGAAGAGCGTCACGATGGGAAAGAGAGAGAGGGTGAGGGGAGACCCTCTTGGCCATCAACTTTCCCGGTTCCAGCTGTTTCTTGTGGACTTGCCCTTCCACGGTCTGCTCCTATCCCAACCCCTCTACAAATAGAGGCGCTCCTAAAATTTACCAATCTATCGTTCTGGTTCTCAGGACCCCTTTTTCTATCTAATCTCGCACCCCTAAAATCACCAGGCCCCTAACTATTCCAAAACCTCACTAGACTGCTCATCACTGCTGGGCTCTCAGGGTGCAGGGAAAGAAGCAGCATTTATCTCACTTTAGGACCCCCAAAGGGTCTAAATTGTCTCCCACAAGCCCCAAAGATGGTTAATGTGGACAGCATTCCGGCAGACGCAAAGACATCTACTATTCTAACCAGTAATCCAGCCCCACCTGATAGCCAGAAGATGCTTTTCAAGAGTATAAGGACCACAGATCCTTGTCTGCCCTCAAATTAATCTTCCCCTTAAATCATCCCTTTCAAAATCATATCTATTCCTCCATCCACTAACAGAAATCTTGAAATTAATGCAAATATTACCCTTGCTCTAATATAAACATCCAAATAAGCAGTTCTCAAATTCCTTTGTCGTACCCTGTCCAAATACCCAAATCTAATAAAATACTCGGGATTTTCTAATATATCAGTCCCTAATACCACCAGACCCCAGTTTTAGGTAATACTTAATGTATCTTAAAGCTGACCCTCCAAATTAAATTGAACCTCTTCAATTTACTCCCAAATCCTTACATTAAGAGATATTTTTCCATTATTTTTCTTTACCCCACAATTTCATACATTATTCTCTTTTCTGACTGTCCTTGCTACATTTCAACATCCCCTCCATGATTCCGAATTCCAACTGCGTTGGAAGATTGCTCCCAAATATATTAATCTGACCCCAGCCTCAAAAAATATTCACTAAAGTAAGATAAGGCCCAATTTGCAGTGACCCACAAATTTTCCAGAACACCCCAAACCGACTGCCCAACAACAGGACCTGCATCTCTCCCAAATAGTCTCCCATTGAACGCCCACCTTTCTTTCCAACTCAAAGCCCAGTGAGCAGTCTCCCTAAATCTGCTCTTCTGGCTTCTCTAAAATGCTCACACATGGCATAAAGGACGGACTTCGCCTATGCCTCCTCTTTCCTGTCGACCGGAGTCTGTTAGATGCGCCCCCAAGATGACCCCCAATGCCCTAGTTTCATATGTGGATAGAATGCTTGGATCCTCAAAGGAAACTCGAAATTTCTTCTAGAATGGAAAAATCACAGTTCTCCACTAGTGGGCGCTATGACCCAAGACCCCTCCCCACCCCCCATTTCCTTTTTCCCTCCATTTTCCGTTTCCCGGTTGCCTAGCAACGCAGCTATCAAGGACTTTGCTGTCGCCTAGTAACCGTCTCCTTGGAACATAAGAGCTGAGGTAGGAGGTTGTGCTCTAATGAAATCTAAACAGCCCTCCATCTTAGGAAAATTGAGACGTCAGATGGCCCAACCCCCGGATTCTCCTTTCCAAAGACCCTCGCTCCCCGCAGTTACTTAGACAAGCCCCTCAAAACCCCGTCTCATTTTGGCACATGGGACACGCCACGCCCCTCCCAGATCAGCTCCGCCCTCATTCAGGCAAGTTACCCAGCACTAAGGCCCCGCCCCTTCCCGAGGGCTGTAGCCCGCCAACCTAGAGTAAGCCAGACCTCGCCCACCTGCCTCCAGGAGACCACGCCTCCATCCACTCCCCGCCCATTTGCTCCCCGGCCTCCTCCGTACTGTCCTCTCGCCACGCCCATGTCGGCCAATGAATGAGGCCGTTGGCCACACTGCCCCGCCCCCGACATCTTAGCTTTGCCCAATAAGGACCACCCGGAGGGATTAACCGCTTCGCCTCCGAGAGTTCAAATACCCCTGGTCTTTCCCCACCAACCCCTTCCCCCGCAGTTCTGCTCCGCCCTCCGCCACCCGCGCCCGGCCCTCAAGTCCGCCACGCAACTTCAGTCGTCGCCGGTTACCATGGCAACGGCGGCAGCAGTGCGGAGAGAAGGGGGAGGGACGGGGGCGGAGTGGGAGAAAGAGATGCTCAGAGATCGAGAGACTCCTGCAGAGAGAGGCACAGAGTAAGAATAAGTGATAGCTATAAAAGCAAAGTTAGCACAGGGCCTGGCACATGGTAGATATTCAATAAGTGTTCCTTAAATTACTGAAGCAGGTGTCTAAATATAGGTAATGGAAGATGGAGTACTCTCAGACGGAGCTGGGAAGCTCAACGACCTGAGCACCAGCTACCCACATAGCATTTTGGGGGGACAAGAGCCATGTGCCCCCCCCCCCCCGCTGGTTCCTCCAGGGCTACCCTCCGCTGCCCTGGATAGAGATGAACCACAACTCCCAACAGCCCCATAGCAGCAATCCTCTAACACTGAGGGATCTTGTGCCTCAAGGCCTTATGGGAGTTGGAGTCCCGCCATCCAGCAACTGACAAGTTTTCAGGCCAAGGAATGTGGCAAGCCTGAGTCTCCACTCCTCTGTAAAACCCAAATGCATCATCCTCTCTGTACAAGGCTCCTTTCTTCAGGGGTGTTCAACCCTGGACTCCATGGAAGAAGTGGGAGTCTGGAAGAAAGATGGATAAGCGCCCCCCTCTCAGAATAGCTGCCAGTGCTAGCAAGCCCCTCTCCCTCGCTCACATATGTGTACACGTGTTGGAAGCAAAGCCCACACATTCCAACTGGCTTTCTGTGTACACCTGTACACGGAACCATAGCCTTGCAGCCTAAGTCTAAGAAGCAGGCTAGGGCAGGAGACAGGAGGAGCTGAGGGCCAGAGGACATTAGATGAGAGCAGGCCAGAGAAACTGAGGCCCCCAAAATCTATTGAAACTACAGGGGATGGCAGAGGGGTGCAAAGAAGCAGCTGTTGGAGAAAGCTCTCAGTAAGAGGGACAAGCAAGTAGTCTTGGAGAGGAAGTGGGGGCTCCAGACATAAAGGTCCTCAGCCCCCAATCTCTTCCATCCATGCTCACACATGTGTGAGTTTGTGACAGGGTACATGTGTGTCCTCAGCTCCCTCCCCTGAAAAGCTGCAGTTCCCACTAAATATAACCCCCTCCCCAGCTTGTGACTCACCGGACCCCGCCTTCCCGGCCCCCACTTCCTGTCCCACCTCCCAACCCCCCACTGCCTGCCACCAGCCCATGCCTCCCTCCACACTCCAGGCATCCAGCTTTCCAGTCCCAGAGTCTCACAGCCAAGCCCTAGGTATTCTGTATCCACCAGGAGCTTGCTTGTGCTCCCATCCGAGATCTCCCTTTCCACACTCCAACCACAGGGACACCTTGGTTCAGATCCTCACTGATGCCAGCCCTGCCCTCCTCCTACTCTTTTTCACCCCGTCACCTTAAATCCAGGTATTTTCCCCCACCTTGAGCCCAAGTGTCAGAGGTAACAGAAACATTCCCCTCCATCTAATCTCCCTTTTACTCAACCAGGAGTAGATACAGTGTGGGAGGAGAGGGAGATATTGGGCACCTACCTGGCCCACCCCCAAATTTTGCACCACCCATCTGGTCCCCCTCCTCAAATCCCCTTTCTTCCAAAACCTCTCCTCCTCCTCCTCCTCCTCAGGAACCCGCAACCTCAGCTGCTGTAACCTGTGTCTCCCATGGGAGTACCCCAGATCCTAACCTTTCTTGGTCCATTCCCTCAGGTGATCCTTGTCAGGCCTCAGTCCTCTGACAACTCCCAACTCCCCCCATCCCACATGATCATGATCGAACCCTAAATTAACAGTTCCCTCTAATTGAGAGAGCACCCGCAAATGTATCTACCAGAAGACGCGGTTTCTATAGCCTGAAGGCCCACCCCTTCCCACCAGCTGACACCCCCAGACTAGTCAGGCATTCACAACCAAAAACCTTCTACCCATGCCAAAAGCCCCCTTAAATCAGACAGGGCACCCGGAGGCCAGCTTGTCCCCCAGGAGGAAAGAGAATCCCCCCACATAGTCCACCGTCTAACATACAGGAGCAAGACTCCCATGTGAGCCAGGCTTCTCCTTAAATAAGTCTCTCTCAAACATGGTTGATAAACCCCAAAACCTACCAGACCCCCAAATCAGTGTACCCCAAATTTTCCATTTCTCTACAGGTACAAAGGGATGACTCCAGGGGGCACCTGTGGCCAAACCCAGCGTTGTCTCAAATGTGAACCCCAAAACTAAATTAGGACCCCAAATACATCTTCTGATGCTGTAACTCCAGGACCCCCAGCCCCAGATTAGGCCTGCCTAACCCCTCTCCACAAACTCACACCCTCCCCCAGTTTAGAGCCCCCCCATCATTGCTTACCTTGGTTGTCACTATACAGAGACAGTCCATGTTGGGGGGCCTGGCCGCCGCAGCGGGTAGGGGGCTCTGACTTCATCGGAGTTTCGTTCCTCTCCTCCGTGGGTTCTCACCCCTCCCCCCTCCGCACCCCACTTTTGCAGGGGTGGCCAGGATGGGGGGAGGGGTGAGAGGGGAAAGAGGGGGTTGGAGAAGGGAAGGGTAGGGGAGCGTGGGAGGGAGGGAAAGGGGGTCCTAAAAGGGAGTCCCCAATGGAGGGGGGGCTTGGGGAGCACACCCCGGTTCTCAGGAGGGGCGGGGGCACCGGGGGCTAGCAGCCCCGGAGTTCGGGGGCTGGGGCATGAGCTGAGGTGGGGGAGGGGAACTGGATTTCGGGGAGTCCCAGGGGTGTCTTGCCTACTGGCCAGGGGCTAGGGGCCTTGGCGTGAGGAGTGAGGTTGGGGGGTTGGAGGTGGCCGCCGCCGAGGGAGCAGTGGAGCCAGAGGAGGGAAGGGGAGAGAGGAGGAGAGAGGAAGCAGGGGGAGGGAGGGAGGGAGCTAGGAGCCAGAATGGGGGGGGTGCCTTGGCAGAGTTAACTCCTTCGGTGCTGGAAGGAACCCGGATAATAGAAAAGGAGACGGAAGTAAAATCAGAGAGGCCCTGAAGCAAACATGGAGAACTGGCCAGCCACCAGCGATGACAGCAGACATGATGAGGATAGATTTCATTTCTTAGAGGAGGAAGCACTGTTATTGGGCAGGGAGCACCCATGTTTGTTTAAATACTAGAGAGAGGCCATGGCAGAGGGTAGGAGTGAAAGAGGGGTTGGCAGGAGAGAATCCTAGGGTCCTAGTTATCCCTCAGGATTCTCAAAAGGAAGCCTTAAAAATAATTATATCCTAAACTCTTTAGTGCCTGAAACTGAGGCAGGCAATGAAAAGGAGCGAGCAAGCCAGAGAAGGGGCGCGGGGACAGGAGAAGCATTCTCTGTGCCCCTGACTCAGGATTCTGTCCCCAGCATCCCCAAGTGTCAGTTCAATATCAGCAGTACTTTGCTCAACCTGCCAGCCTTGCCCTCTCCCTCAGAAAGTTAGGCCCTCATCCTACCTACCTGACTCTCCGAGATGGAAGCCTCATAATAGTCCAGGATGTCTGTCACAGGAACAGCACTAAGTTACTCTCCCCCACCCTTGCCTCCCTGGCCACCCCAACCATCACCCTGCCTCCTGCTGTCTGGTGGACACTGAGGAGGAGCACTGTGGGAATGACCCCTGAATGAGGCTCTTGCTTGGACCCCATGATCTCCAGGCTCCCAACCAGCCCCCAAGTTCAGTAATTGCCCTCACAGGCCTAGGCCAGCCCTTTCCACTACTGTTCCTTAGAAAATTGGGAGACTACTCACCCAGCAAGGCCTGGAAAAGGTCACTGTGCAGTACCCTGAGGAGAGGGGGTGCCCATCGCAGTAGAGGTGGGGCCAGGAGCCAGAGGGCCGACCTGGGAGCTGGTGAAATGCAGGTGAGGATGGATTGGGAGAAGAAAGAGAGAGACCAATGTACGCACTCACGCCATCTTCCCAGCCTTTGCCCTTTCACCCCAGACTCTATTCAGGGGTCCTCAAACTTTTTAAACAGGGGGCCAGTTCACTGTCCCTCAGACCGTTGGAGGGCTGGACTATAGTTTTTTTAAAAAAACTATGAACAAATTCCTATGCGCACTGCAGGCCCGGGACAAGTTGGCTGCTAAGCAGGACAGGCAGCAGCACCCGGCGGGCCGGATAAATGTCCTCGGCGAGCCGCATGTGGCCCGCAGGCTGTAGTTTGAAGACCCCTGCCTATGGAAAGGTTCAGGGAGAGGGATCCCCAAAGTCTCAGCCCCCATTCCATCCGCAGGTCTCTCCTCCATAAGGACTCCTGTTTTTCACCTCTTGGTCTCTCAGACATCTCTCTCTTCTCTTACTTTAATCTCCCTAATCCTCCAGGATTGAAGCTGAGCTGTGTTCTCCCTACCTAATTCCAGCTGTTAGCTAAAGCAGGCACTCTCTGACCCAACCAGATATCCCATTATTTCTCCAGATCTCCAGGCACCACCACCATCACCGTGCTCCACACACCCTGGCCTCTTCTCCTCAAAGCCAGTCACAACTTAGCTATACTTTCCTAAGGGACTGAGGAAGAGGATTGCCCCCCACAGAGACTCCCATAGCTCAAAAATAAAGGAAGCTAAGCCCAGCTCTCGCACTCCTCCTGGCCCTGTCCCCAGTGGGAATGGCAAAAAGAAGGGCATAAATTACATGGGACTTTTTAAAATTAATTTTTAGAGAGAGGAAGGTAGAGAGAGAGAGAGAAACATCGATGGGCCTCCTCCCACACTCTGGGAATCAAACTCACTATTCTTTGTTCCAACCAACTGAGCTACATTGGCCAGGGCTACCTGGGACTTCTTGACCCAGAGCTAGAGAAGTGTGGGAGAGGGAAGAGACATGAGAATCCCTATAGTTCCTCTCACGCCTGGAAAGCTCTAGCCTGAGCACATGTCTCAGGAAGAAACAGAAGGCAGGTGGAGAACGGTGGATGTTGAGGAAGGTCTCAGAGGCCTAAGGGGGAGGCAGTGAACCCCAGGAGGAAAGAGGAGGTTCTTCATACTGTGAAAATGTTGGTGTTTCCCAAATTAGTGAACCTTCTAGGTCTCAGGAGAATATGCTTGGGACACTCACACTCCAGCTTGAGTTCCCCACGCCACCATTTTCCTTCCTTTTGTAAATTTCACCAGGGATATCAAAGAGTCATCCTTCCATGCCTCTGCCTCTGGCATCTATCTTACACTTCTCTCTTCCCACCGCTCCTTTCTAACGCCACCTGGTAAGTGCTCCTTTCAGTCCACCTTCCATCCCTCTGGCTGCAGTTGCCTAAGCTCCTCCCTCTTCAGTCCCGGCCTATCCGATCACTCCTTCTGAGGGCTACATTCTAGTTCGGACAGGTGGGATGAAGGAGTTTGGGGGAGAAAAGGGACGTTTGGAGATCACAACCAGAATGCGGGGGGGGGGGGGGGGGTTGGAAGGCGGGGGACTCCGAAACTACAGCACCCAGCATGCCCCGACGCCCGGAAGCTCCGCCCACCTCCCGGTGCATTGTGGAGAATGAGTCAGGGGTTGTAGGACCCAGGCTTTCGCAGACAGAACCAGAGCGCGAGGTCAGCGCTCAAGGCAGCGGCGGCTAAGGCGGTTCAGAGATGCAGGCGGCGAGGAGGGCCCCGAGCGTGGGGCGGCAGCTGCTGAGGTTGGGGGGCGGAAGGTGTGTGTATGCCAGAAGGGATGGGGGCAGCGGGCCCCGGGGACTGGGCCAGGACTGACCCTCCACTCCCCACAGCTCACGGCCCTGTGCTATGCTGGGGCACCCCCGGCCCAGCCCAGCCCAACGACACTATGCCAGTGGGGCCGCTCAGGTAAGAAAGTGACGGTGGCCTTAGGGTGGGAGACCGCCTGGGCACCCACCTCCCTGCCGCCGCCGACAGGGGTCTCCCTCTTGGTGCAGTGACCTGCTGACCGTTCTGGCAACGAAAGTAGGGAAAAGGGCAGGCCAGGGTGCCCTGGGCATGAAACTAGGTGAAAGGTCGCCGGGTCTGCCCTTCCTGGCACCTCGCTCTGCCCCTCTGCTCTCCTTGGCATTTCGGCAGACCCTTCCCCAGCCGCTTTAACTATCCCTTTCTCCAGGCGGTTCTGGACAAGTCAGATTCGCTCTCCTCTGAAGCTTCGACCGGGGAAAAACCGGCCAAGGCGGTATGTGACCCCGACGGGGAGGATCTAAGCCGCCAGGGGAGGGGCGGGCCCAAGGGCCCACCCCAGCAGCCAGCTCCCTGAAACCTCCTTCTCCTGTTGCAGGAATCTAAGTCCTTTGCTGTGGGGATGTTCAAGGGCCAGCTCACCACAGATCAGGTGTTTCCCTACCCGTCAGGTAAGGGCAGGGGAAGTCAGAGGTGGGGAGGGTGGGGCAGGTTCCCCGATCACCTGGCCTGACCTGTCTCTGCTGCCCCCCCAAGTGCTCAACGAGGAGCAGACACAGTTTCTCAAAGAGCTGGTGGGGCCTGTGTCCCGTTTCTTCGAGGTAAGAAATAATCTGGGCCTGGGGAATAGAGGGCTTGGTCCCTATGGGGTGGGAGAGGTGTTAGGACCTTTAAAGGAACCTGCATGTGGGATCCTGTGTCTTCCCAGGAGGTGAACGATCCTGCCAAGAATGACACGCTGGAGAAGGTGGAGGAGACCACTATTCAGGGCCTCAAGGAGCTGGGCGCCTTTGGTCTGCAAGTGCCCAGTGAACTGGGTGGTGTGGGCCTCTGCAACACCCAGGTGAGAGCGCCCCTCAGCTACTTCCTAGCATCCAGGTCTATGGTCTACTCAGCTTGGCAGGTTCAGCTCTTCCTTCACTCCTGGGGCTAAAGTCTCTGCCAAGCACCTGACCTGGGGGACCTGCGGGATATGGACTCTCAAGTACACACCCCCTCCAGACACATCACTGAACTGCATATAGTCCCCTAGGGCCATGGACCCCACCCAGGTTCCCAAATCCTAATGAATCTCATGTAAGTGGGAACTACCTGACAGGGTAGGAAGCCATCACGACCTGGACACCCACCAGCCAATGTCCTTCTCTGCCTTGGTTCCACTTCCTTTCTCCTGGGAATGCCCAGGTCGGGCTTTGCCCTATTGCTCACCAGTTACAGCCCTAGATGCCTGCTTTCCCTTCAGTACGCCAGATTGGTGGAGATCGTGGGCATGCACGACCTTGGTGTGGGCATCACCCTGGGGGCCCATCAGAGCATTGGTTTCAAAGGCATCCTGCTCTTTGGCACAAAGGCCCAGAAAGAAAAATACCTCCCCAAACTGGCATCAGGTAAGGCAGGCCTTGTAGCCTCAGGGATTAGGGGTGTCCTGGGCTTGACACAAATTAGGCCAGTGCTACTTAGACCACCACACAATTTGACATGTTGGTTGAGGGAGATTTGGGGAAGGCATGACAGGGTGCTGGTAGAGAAATGGGAAAGAAACTAAATATACCCTGAGGTGTTAAGGGGTAACTTGGGGGGGGGGGCACTGAGGGACCTTCAGTGCCCATCAGACCCAGTGATGGGCCCAGTGTAAAGGAGCTTTCTGCCCAACAGGAGAGACTATAGCAGCTTTCTGTCTAACTGAGCCCTCAAGTGGTTCAGATGCAGCCTCCATCCGAACCTCAGCTGTGCCCAGTGCCTGTGGAAAATATTTTACCCTCAATGGAAGCAAGATTTGGATCAGGCAATCTTCTTCCCATTTCTCCCCTCTGCCCAATTCCAGGCCACACTGCTCTGTCCTCCATGCCCTGACTGCCCTCTCTCTCCACAGTAATGGGGGCTTGGCAGAAATCTTCACAGTCTTTGCCAAGACACCAGTTTCAGATGCAGCCACGGGAGCCGTGAAGGAGAAGATCACAGCTTTTGTGGTGGAGAGGAGCTTTGGAGGTGTTACCCAGTGAGTGGGTTTGGGGAGGAAGAAAAAGGTTGAGCCAGGGAGGGCAGTACTGAGCTCTGGGGCAAATGGCTGTTAAAGGGCACCTGGGAATGTGTGCAAAAGCCAACACAGCTGGAAAGAGTGTTCCTTTGGGACTAAAACCTATGAAACTGATCTAAAGCTTTAGTTCCAGCAACCAGTGAGCCCAGGACAGGGCCAGACCTCCTCTGCCCTCTGGGCATGTTGCGTACAGGCTAGGAGTTATAGTTCCTCCCTGGTTGATAAGAAACGAAGGGGCAGTTTTCCCTGCAACTTCTTGAACACCCCTCTGCTCTGCCCTGCCCTATCACAGTGGGCCGCCTGAGAAGAAAATGGGCATCAAGGCTTCGAACACCGCGGAGGTGTACTTTGATGGAGTCCGAGTGCCATCTGAGAATGTGCTGGGCGAGGTGGGAGGCGGCTTCAAGGTCGCCATGCACATTCTCAACAATGGAAGGTTTGGCATGGCTGCGGCTCTTGCAGGCACCATGAAGGGCATCATTGCTAAGGCAGTGAGTACCCTGCTTGAGTTCCTAGATAGCCCAAATCTAAGTCATTGTCCCTCTCCCAATATGTCCCTGTTCCCCCTTGCAGAGACCCCCTCTCCCACCAGCAGCTCCAGACATGATCACTTAGGTCTCCATGTAGCTTAGACTGAACTCTTCTTGGCTGTGGCCAAAGCCCAGCCTAGCCCCTCTCCTGAGAGGACTAGAAAACCACAGTGGGACACAGGTGCTCTCTCCAGGTGGATCATGCTGCTAATCGTACCCAGTTTGGGGAGAAAATTCACAACTTCGGGCTGATCCAGGAGAAGCTGGCCCGGATGGCTATGCTGCAGTATGTGACAGAGGTGAGAGTCCTCCCATGTTCCTTTCCTGTGGCATTCTGCTCAGTCGGGTCAGACTACAACCCCCAGCAGCACCTGGGGCAGTGGGTCTCCAGCTTTACACCAATGCCCTAGGGGATGCGGGGAGGCATAGTCAACTCAGCTGCTGCAGAAGGGGGAGAGCCATGCTGTTCTGCTGAGGTGCTTTCCAGAGGGACCTGAAGTTTCTTCTACCCCCACATCCACACTTACCTCTTCACCCCTTTCAACAAGTCAGATTCCTAGAATCCCCTGATGAACTGACTCTGGGAACCAAATATTTCAACATGCCTGACATGTGGAGTTAGAAGGTGAAGGCAAGGGCTGCAGGGAGCTGGGGTAGATTTGGGTGATTAGGTCAAATCTAATGCAGCCCTTTTTGTTCTCATGTTCCAACCACGCAACCTCAGTCCATGGCTTACATGGTGAGTGCCAACATGGACCAGGGATCCAAGGACTTCCAGATTGAGGCCGCCATCAGCAAAATCTTTGGATCGGTGGGTGAGGTTTCAGGAGGGAGAGCCCAGTCGGGAGCTCAGCTCCAAAAGCAATTTTATATGGTTCTTTGTCCCTAGGAGGCAGCCTGGCAGGTGACAGATGAGTGCATCCAAATCATGGGGGGCATGGGTTTCATGAAGGTACAGATAGTTCTCTGCCCTTGGGAGCCACAGTTGGACTGGGAGGAGTAGGCAGGCACATCTCACAGAGGCATATGATTTATCTTTCCCTGTGCTAGGAGCCTGGAGTAGAGCGTGTGCTCCGGGATCTTCGCATCTTTCGGATCTTTGAGGGAACAAATGATATTCTTCGGCTGTTTGTGGCTCTGCAGGGCTGCATGGTAAGGAGGAGAATTGAGGGGAGGAGGTGGGGAAGATGGAATCCTGACTGTTGTACCCTCCTGCCCGCAGGACAAAGGAAAGGAACTCTCTGGACTTGGCAAAGCTTTAAAGAATCCTTTAGGGAATGCCGGCCTGCTGCTAGGAGAGGCCGGCAAACAGCTGAGGCGGTAAGCTTAGGGACCAGGGTAGGGCAGGTTAGTGTATGGCAACTAACCAATCACTTTCCCCTTTCCTCTAAGGCGGGCAGGGCTGGGCAGTGGCCTGAGTCTCAGTGGTGTCATCCATCCGGATTTGAATCGGAGTGGTGAACTGGTAAGGAGTCAAAGCTTGAGTGGGTGGGAGATAGCCTGCATCCAGAGCTGATGGGGCTGTGTCCCCTCTGAGCCCTGGGCACCTTCCTCATCTCCTCAGGCAACACAAGCCCTGGAGCAGTTTGCCACTGTGGTGGAGGCCAAGCTGATAAAACACAAGAAGGAGATTGTCAGTGAGTGAGACCTACCCCATTCCCACCCCTCCCTTTTCCTCTCCCTCCAACTAACACCCCTCCCCTCATCCCATCTACCTGACAGATGAACAGTTTGTGCTGCAGCGTCTGGCAGACAGTGCCATTGACCTCTATGCCATGGTGGTGGTTCTTTCCAGGTGAGGAGGCAGTGTGGGAGGCCTGAGCTGCAAGGGGGTCCTGGGCCCAGGGTCATGGCCCTGAATTTTTGTCTCCCGCTTCCCACCAGGGCTTCAAGATCCCTGAGTGAGGGCCACCCCACAGCCCAGCATGAGAAAATGCTCTGTGACAGCTGGTGCATTGAGGTGAGATTCAGGATTGCCAAGAGCAGGTGGGGGGCCCAAAGCACAGTCTTGAACCGCCCCCTTCCCTGTCCCCAGGCTGCAGCCCGGATCCAGAAGAACATGGCTGCTCTGCAATCTGACCCCCAGCAGCAGGAGCTCTTCCGCAACTTCAAAAGCATCTCCAAGGCCTTGGTGGAGCAGGGTGGTGTGGTCACCAGCAACCCCCTCGGCTTCTGAATACTCCCAGCCAGGGCCAGGAATGTGCCTTAAGCCAAGGCCTAGGCCCCTTTTCTGTGGGCCCTGGTTCTCCTTTCAAGGGGTCTTACTCAAGGACTGTGCCTGCTCTCAGAGGGAGCATTCACTGCCTTACAAATAAAGTCTGATAAGTCATGCTGTGCTACTGTGTCTGAGTCCTTTTCCTCGCTGCCTGCCTCCCTCCCAAAGAAAGGAGCCAAAGGCATAGGGAGTTTGCCCCTATTGCTTTATTTGGTGTTTTATACAAGTGACTAAAATAAATAGAATAACAAATGCAGCTACATTGGCCCCCAAATACCAAATACCCCAGCTTTCTTTGACTGCTGTCAAGGGTGACCAGCCCCCATCCCCACCCCTTCCTCCCAGGGTAGCAGGACAGAGCTGACTGGGTGAATGAGGTCACATTTGGGGGTTAAAAGAAGGGGCCTGGGAGATAGGGGTTCTTCATATAAAAGAGGAAATACCTACTAAAAAAATAGTCTAAAATATGTAGAAAAATCTATTTTAATCCCCCAAAAAGCTTACAAAAAAACATACTAAAAATAACCAAAGGTCCCTTATACACCCCTGAGGGAAGGGGGAGGAACCAGGCACTGCTGGTAAGTCACAGTGGTCACCTCACAGTAGGCAACAGCCACAGGACAGGCTGAGCCCAGGCACGCAGGCACTACAGAGGAGTAATGAGCACGCCTGACAAGACACCCAATCACAGGACAGGAGCACCAGGTACTGACCAGACAGGCCAGGGGTAGAGCTCCAACATGGTCCACTGTTGGCTCTACATGACATCCACAAAGAACTCACTGGGGTTGCCCATGGCCATGTGGAAGCTTTGGCGGCTGGCTGTCAGCTCTGGGGGCACTGAGCCTAGGTCTCTGACTGGAGGGGCCCCCGGAGGCTGCACTGCTGGAGGGACAGGAGGGGGAGGTGGGGGCATCATGACCACCATCATGGGATTATAGGGAAGGGCCATTCCAGGGGGTGGTCCATAGGGATGAAGCCCTGGGTGGGTTCGGAGATTGGGAGCACCTGATGAGCTCCTGGAAGGGGGAGGGCCCCCATCACCAGTCCCACCAGGTTCCCCACCCCGCCGAAGGCTGCCCCCCCGGCTGGAGGGCTCTGACTCACTGCCACTGCCAGACTTGGACTCGGGGGCCCGCTCCTCAGGCCTCCCTGTGCGCCCTGCACCCCCATCGCTTCGTGTAGACCCACTGCTCCGGCTCCCTGTTGGGGGAGAGGGAGAGGGGGCAACTGAGCCCAGGCCCAAGGAGGCCCTTCAGCCTCCCTAGTCCCTGCTCCTGCCTCTCCTCCCTGGTGTCCCTCTGCCCCCTGTCCACAACTGTATTGGTACCTGGCAGTTCCTTACCTTCACTGTGCTGGCTGCTGGCACTGCCTCCACCGTAAGTGTAGGATGACAGCTCATGGTAGGGTGGGGGCTGGGGGCTATATGGGTGTGGGGCTGGGTACTGGTAGGGGAAGGTGTGCAGCAGGGGCCAAGGGGTGGCCCCAGGCAGAGGAGCCAAGGTGTCCTGGTCCGAAGCCCCACTGGAGCCGTCATTATCATTCAGAGACAGGTTGACTAGGTCTGGAAAAAGAAGAGACTAAGAGTCACTGCTTCAAGGGGCCAGGACTCCAAGACGTTGAATGAAGAGGAACTGTGAACCATTTCCCCAGAACCATCCATGACAGGGGTTCAACCAAGGGCCTCTAACAGGAAATTCCCCACCTGCCACTGCTATCAGGGCAGGAAATCAGCCAGGGCCACCACAAGTCCCATATGCTTTTATGAGACTCAGAAAAAGGCGCCCTTACCCCAGCAGACATAGCCCCATGCCTGGTGCACAGCTTGTCCAGCAGAACACCGGTGGGTGTTAGTCCCAACTTGTGTCATGGGCCAGTGCAGGGCATATACTGCTCATCGGTCCACAGGGACCCTAACTCGTTTCTGGGCAAAGTCTGAGGTTAGAGAGAGGCACTCACAACCCTCACAGCCTCCACTGAGGTCTCCAAAGACATAATAGCACTGCTCAGAGAAGGTGATCTTGTTTACGGTGTGCCGGATAAAGCCAGCCTTGAGCAGTCCGCTGGCGTACTTTCGGGCCTCTCGCCGCTCAGGAAAGCCCTCCACGTGATGGTAGAGCCAGTCGACCACATCTGAACCTGGGATCACCCCGAGCAGAAAAAGGCCTCAGACTCTGTTCCACCCCTGGGATGAGCCATTCCCAGCTTTGGCCTCCTCCTCCTCCCCTTCCCATGCCACCTGCCCAGGACCCAGCCATACCCAGAAAGGCATTAGGGATGGTGATCTTGAGCCACATGCGGTCCCGAACTTCCAGTCCAGACTCTGGAGATGCCATGGCTTTGGTCACAGATGCCATGTCTGTATGGATGGAGAGACCTCGGCCCTCACAGCCTGACAGAGAAGTAGGGAATCAGGCAGAGCCCACTCCCAAGGAGCAAGGGGGTCACACACTGCAGCCTTCTGGGAAGGGGGGATGAGGTGGGCCTAGGGGCTCACCATCAGGCAAAGAGGACCCAGACGTAATGGTGCTCATGGACGAGGAGCCTGGATAGGCTGGGAAGGTGCCAGTCAGTGCAGCCGAGTGTGAGACCCAGGCAGCAGGGTCAATTGGCTGGATGGGCTCATCTAGGACAGAGAAAACCACCAAAATGACCACTTCCCGGAAAGCCATCCCTGTCCCTCCCTGACTCCGATTTGACCTTTCTCCACCCACTCCCAGTAGCCTTGGGCCCAGCCCCAGCTCTCCCAGGCTCTCAGCTGCAGGCCCTCGTGAGCATCACTCACTTCGGGGGAGAGTGAAATAGGCCTGAGGAGAGGGATCCCAGCACTTGGCCACAGTCAGCACGATGGGGCTGTAGGGAAGAGAAGGCCAGTCAAGCAGGGTGTGGAGAGAGGCCTCCAGAGAACGGAGGTCTGGAATGAAAATGGGTTGAGAGACAGAAAGAGGGAGAGAAGAAAAGACATAGCTGGGCCCGAGAAGATGAGGGTGGAAGGCTCCATCCACTATGAGGGTGACTCACCAACTTGGATAACTCTTAGAAACATACTGAGTCAGACAAGAGAGTACACACTGTACAATTCCATTCAGAGAAAGCCCCCAAGTAGGTAAAACTAAAGCATGTTGTTCAAGGATACAGGCATGGCTGGTAAAACTATGAAGCGAAGTGAAGATTTCGTCACAGCAATGACCAAAGAATCAGGAGCATGATTATCCCTAGGGGCCGTGAGGAGGGTGGGAGCCAGAAGGGACACTGGGGGCAACTTCTGGGGTATTAGCAATCTTCTACTTCATGATCTAGGCAGTGGTGACAGGGATACTCATTCATGCTAGAATGACTCATTACATTACACGTCCTTTGTACACCTTTTACATAAATGTTGTTTCAATGCTTTTTAAAATGATAAAACAAAAGAAGAAAAGGCAAAGACAAGAGGACTGAGGACCCGAGACCAGCTCAGAGGCTCACCCTGGCTTATGCACAATGTCTCTCAGCACTCGTACCGCATCATCATTGCTCATGTTCTCAAAGTTCATGTCATTCACCTGGAAGGGAGGGGCAGTGGGTCAGAGACAGGGTGGGAGAGGCTGAGCGCCCCTCCCGAGTGCCCTGCCCCAGCACACCTGCAAAAGCATGTCCCCTGGCTCGATGCGCCCGTCAGCTGCCACGGCCCCCCCCTTCATGATGGAGCCGATGTAGATGCCCCCGTCTCCCCGCTCATTGCTTTGTCCCACAATGGAGATGCCCAGGAAGTTGTACTTCTCTGTGGAAGGAGTCCATGTGATGAAGGGAAGCCCAAGCCACATGACCCCCATGCCCTGGAGACCAGGTCCCCAAACCCCCCAGTCCCTGGCTCCCTCATACCCATGTTGAGTGTGACTGTGATGATGTTGAGAGACATGGTGGAATCGGTGATGCTGCTGAAGGATGAGGTCTGTGGTGGGAAAAGGGGGAGGAGCTGGACTAGACTGCCTTCAACAACCCAGGGACAAGTCTGGGATTGTCTGGGCACTCATACCCACTAAGCCAAGGCCCAGGTCCCCAATTTCCCCAAGATCCAGTTATCCCATGACCCCCTCACCCTCTCCAATCGAGGTGGCCGCTGTTTCCTCCGCCGCCGGTGGCGCTTGAGGAGGCGAGAGGCACTGCTCTGTTCCGTGGAGCTGCTGAACCTGTCGGGAGGTCGGGAAGGGAGCACTTGCAGGCAGAGGAAGAGGGGAGGATTGGGTGAAGGAGGGAAGAGAAGGGGCTGGTGCCCTGGGGGAGGTCTGTGGAGCCATACCTACTCGTGGTGTCATCCTCGTCGGAGTCCCCCAAGCTGGTGCTCTCCAGCTCACTGGTCATGAGGGTTGAGGAACTCTCGTACCCAGCCAAGTGGCGCTCCAGCCTTGAGGGGCCATTGGGCCTGTGGCCCCCAGCTGAGTACGAATAGCAACTTCAGGAACCAATCCTCCTGCTCCTCACCCTCATCAAGGCTGAGGTCTGACCCAACCCCTTCCCAGCTCCAGTCTACCCAGCCTCAGAGCCCGACCCCTCACCGCCATGCTCACTGCTGTCTCTCCTGCGAGGCCGCTCCCGCCTCAGAGACACTACTGACTCTGTTTCGGTCTCAGGCTCCAGATTTTCCCGGCTGCTGGACACATTAGGGCTAGAGGGGCAGAGATGGTGCCAACTGGAGTCAGTGGGACAGAGCTCCAAATCCTTCCCCTCCTCAAGAATCCCAAGGACTCACTGGAAGGATGGAGGTCTGGAGTCCCCAATGCCACTGGTCCTCTCCGGTGGTAAAGGGGGTAATGGTGGGGTTGGAGGCACCAGTTCTGCTCGAGGCTCCTGGGATGGGGGAGCTATCTCGGGTTGAGGGTTATCGGATGACACAAGCTAGAAGGATGCACATGATTTAAAAAAAAAAAAAAAAGGATCTACTGGGATGTGAGGCATATGAGATGGGAGTAAAGGAAAGGACTAGAAAAGGGGACAGGGTCTGCTAGAGCCTGGAGAAACGCATAAAAAAGCAGGAGTAAGCATTAGAGGCTCCAGAAAGAGGGGGATGAGGGACTTCAACTAGCGCTCCAAACAGGTGGGGAAGAAAAGAGCCAGGATCTCCAACAACTAATTAGGGGGTGGGGGGGGGTTACAAGGCCGGACTAAGGCTTGAAGGAGCTTGGTGACACAGGAGGGACTCGGCCCTCAGAGCCAGGGCCCCTTACCCAGGAGACTACCCTTCCGTTGAAGCAGGGAAGGCGGGCATTGTCATCTGAAATTTCTTCCTTCACCACCCTGTCGAAAGCCAGCATGAAAAGTCAGTGAGACTGGACTAGCTCCCTCTGCACCCATCCCCAAAGTTTCTCCCAATTTTTTTTAAAATCACAAATAGGACTTTTCTTCCTCTTTATTGATTTCAGAGAGAAAGAGAGAGAGAGAGCTAAAAACATCAATGATGAGAGAGAATCAGACTGGCTGCCTCCTACACTTGGCCCCTACTGGGACTGAGCCTGCAACCAGGGCATGTGCCCCTGACCAGAATCAACCCCGGGACCCTTCAGTCCACAGGCTGATGCTCGATCCACTAAGCCAAACCAGGCAGGGCACAAATAGGACATTTTATTTGTCACCATTAAAAGTCAGCATTTAAACAGATTCTTGGACTGGGGGCTCATATCCATCAGCTCATTCAACTTTAGCACCTGTCTCAGCCCCAGTAGCTTTTCCAGAACTACTACCTTCACCGTGAAGTTTCTCTAATTCTAACTTGGGCTTCTTCAGCATTTTGACTTTCTAACAAAGACATCTTGGAGCAGACAAATAGATGCGCAAGCCTTTTCTATGTCTTTTCAATTACTATCTGGGATCAATTTATTGACCACTCTTTTCAAATCATCTGTCTGAACCTCTCAGGTCAGGATTTCCATCATCATCTTCTGGATTTGGTGGACCTGTTGATGCTGAGCATAAGAGGTCTTCCAAATCTAATTGTTGTGTCTTTTAGTAAAAACAACACAGAATAGATGAAGCAAATAACTATCGGTAGTCTTGGCATCAACATGAGCTTCAATCATGGTCTGCCATTTTTTGACCCTGGAGCACATTTTGCCTCCGTGGTAAGACCCATGCCATGTATATTAGGCAGGTTTGCCCTGAACATCCTCAGTAATTAGCTTGACTTTTCTAAATGCAACTTCATTACCCTGCAGATCAGCTACACTCACTTCAAAAACATGGCCTTTGAGACCTTTAGATGCAATTTTGCTTTCTTGTGTTCTCGTGACTAGTGCTTTTCCCAGTGTTTCTTATATTGAACAGAGCTGGTGCTTTCACATCACACCAATCTTTCTTAGAAAAAGAAAGATCGCTTCTTGGCTCCCTTTTTGCCACCTTTCCTAAGGCGCTTGTTCTTGCAGACCACCATGGTGTTGCTCAGAGAGCCAAAAGGGCTCTCCCAATCTCTATCCAGCTCAAGGATGTTGAATTTCTCCCACCCTAAGCCCTCTTCTCTCACATTAAACACTTCGCTCTTACACCTAAGATATCTACAAACTCAATGCCATTTCCTTATTTCTTCTTCTCTCCCCAGCTCATCCTCGGGTGCTCAATGCTGTTCCGAAGATTTCTTTGAGCCCGACTCAAATCTCTCAGTCCAATTTAAGAGGCCATCCCCTAAGGTTACCTCAGTTGCCCCAAATATCTATCTAACGTTAGGAGCCTTGCGGCAGCCTCCACTGTTTCTCATATATCTTCCTCCCTAAAAGTCATTGGTCCTCATCTAAGACTCTACTCTTACGCTTTCTTTAGTTTTCTCTAACTCACTTCCAGGGAACTATCCAAGTGCACTATCTTTGCCTGGGTAAAAATAACCATTAAACCAAATAATGGTACTTCCTCACCAGGCTGAGAGTTCCCAAGGGGAGGGGAGGCCCTGCTTCCCATTCGCCTGTGCCTCACCTGCCACAAGACTCTGCAATCTGCCCCACCTGACAGACTTCAATGACCAACCCTGGGGGTCCCATTTCCCATGGGTTCCTTGAGATGGACTGGACTAGCCCGTTTTCAACCACCTGTGAAATCAATTATATTCAACACCATGTCCTGGCCACACAGCAAAGTACCTGACACTTCATAAACATCAACGAATACTTGTTGACTAAAGGAATACACATATGAACTATGAGCCTCTCTGCCCTGAACAGAATCTCATACACACACACTCTCTCTCACCCCCAAATAGGACATCCTGTCTGATTAACCTTTTAGCCTAATATGGTTCTAGACCCCTGGATACATGCCAATTTAATCCCATTTGCTTTCAATGTGACAAACACAGCCCAGTCACTACCAATCTGTCTCAGCATAATTTCATATTCTTCACAACATAATACCAATCTGTCTCAGCATAACCCAGCCTTCCAAATTATTCCAGTCTGTATTACCATAACCTAGTTTATGGACTACTCAGACTCAATATTGCCAATTACCACTGGCCAAGAATTAATGTGTGCTATGCACCTGTACTGAGCATTTTACTCTATCTCCATCTCACAGAAGAAATCAGGCACAAAATTTTTTAAATTGCCCAATTACACTGCTGACAAATAGAAGAACCTTGATTTAAACCCAAGGTAACTCCCCAGACAACACTACCTTCCCAATGGCCAACCATCTTTTTAGATAGAGCCCAGTTGATTTGGCTCTCCTAGAACGCAGGCTATCCCAGCCTAATTCAGCCTGCCTTCAAGAGCTGAGGTTGGGCCCTAGCTGGTTTGGCTCAGTAGATAGAGCATCAGCCTGCAGACTGAATGGTCCTGGGTTCGATTCTGATCAAGGACACATGCCGGGGTCATGGGCTCAATCCCCGGTAGGGGTCGTGCAGGAGGCAGCGGATCAATGATTTTTCTCTCACCATTGCTGTTTCTATCCTGCCCTCTCTGAAATCGATAAAAATATAAAAAGAAACAAACAAAAAGAGCTGGAGATTGAGCCCTGGCCAGGTGGCTCCGTTGATTGGAGCGCTGTCCCATGCACCAAAAGGCTCCAGGTTTGATTCCTTCCTGGTCAGGCCACATAACCTAGGTTGCAGATTGGATCCTTGGTCAGGATACATATGGAAGGTCTTTCACATCAACGTTTCTCTCTCTCTTCTCTCTCTCTCAAATTGATAAAAACATCAAGTGAGGATTAGAGAGAGAGAAAGGGAGAGAGAGCTAAGGCTGAGGTTCAGTACCCAAAATTATAAACACAAAAGTGCTCATTCTGCATTATTTAAAGTCCCAGGTTAGCCCAGAATGTCCCAAATTACCCCAGGATAGCCCAATATATTCTAGCACAGCCTAGAATGTCCCCACATGCAGCTGTCTGCACCAATACATACTAGACTATCCCCATACAGCTATCAGTATTGGTAGAGACACCAAGAGCCCTGTCTGCCCTGTATTGAGTGTCCCAATAAAAACTAGGCCCTAATACAAACTAAGATCAACCAATACAATCCAATAGAGACCAGAATGGCCCAAGTATCTCCAGAATAGCCCAATCTACTCTCAGCCCAAAACACCCCCATACAGCACCCTCTGTATTAGTACAGACTAGAATGTCTCAAAACAATCCTGGCAGCCCTAGTATAGGACGGAATGTCTCAAGTTGCCCCAATATAGCCCAATCTACATCAGATTTCATAGTATCTCTGTGTGCTACGGACCTGCTCAGAATGAACTACTAGAGGATAGATAGATCTACCGCAGGACAGTCCAGAATATCCCAAAATATACCAGTGTGCCTGCCCCACTCTATTCCAGCATGACCTAATCTTCTCTAATCTGCCCAGTCTTCCTCCTACAGCTCAATCTGTCCATCCTGGGATATCGTCTGCTCCACACAGCCCAGAAAATCCCAGCATGGCCCAGACTAACCTGTGCCCCTCAATACTGCCCAATCAACTCCAGCACAGCCCCCATCTGTCCCAGTCTAGGCCTCGAGCTCACCCGAAATCCTGATCCATAGACTTGAAAAAGTACTTAGCGCCCGCGGGCCGCTGTAGGACGCTCTTGAAATCGCCGAGGGTGATGCGCTCGGCGGGGACGGGGATCTTCACCAGATAGGGAGTCTCTTCTTCATCCAGGTGGTAAATCACCTTCGTCTCCCCGACACCACCGCCCCCAGCACCGCCGCCCGCCATGGTCTCGCCCGCGCGCTCTCCGGTCCACCGCCCACCCAACTGGGCTAATCGCCCCGCCGCGCCTGCGCACACCCGCAAACCGACGCGCGAGCGCGGACTGGATCGCCCCAGTGCGAGAGATGCAAGAGGAAGGCGAGGGTCCACGGGGTGGCGGCCAAGGGGGGACGGGCCGTGGGGCGCGACCCAAAGCCACGGACTCGCTGCCGCCGCCACCGCGAACACCATAAAGCGCCCCGCCCACCTCTTCCCATGTCACGTGGCCCAAACCGACCCACCCTCCCGCGGCGCCCACATCACGTGACTGGCACCCCACCACGTGACCACTTCAGCAACGGTCTCCCTCGTGGCCCCGCCCCCAAAATGTCCCCGTTCCTCCCCGCCCCCCTCCCGTGTCCTCCGAACACCCTGGCCAAGTTGGTCTCTGCACTCAAGAGACAGGCAATCCACTCCCACTCCGCTTAACCCCTCAGGCAGGGGGCTCCAAGCAACTGTGATCCGATGGGGGATGCAGGCGTCTGGGGGAGGGTGGGGTTTCAGGGGTTTGAGACTGGGGGTGAAATGGGGCAAAGCCAACTGAAGCCAGAAGAGGGTCATTTTCAGTTCCAGCTTTAGAGAGATGGATTTCAGGACCACCTCCAGCCATCTTCTCCAAAACCTCCCTCCCAAGGAGGATAGTCAGTGAGGGCTGTAAACACAAAAGAGCCCACTCTGCTTTATTTACAACATGCAGGCAGCCTGCACAAACAGCGGGCCAGTATTATTAAAAACAAGAGGTGACCCAGAGAATGATCACCTGTCTTCCGTCCTCCCTCAGCCAAGTTCTGATACTCCACCTTTGAGCTGCTGTGCCCAAAAAGGGGAAGTCCAAAATTAAAAATAAAACCAGTGTAGAATAAATGGGGATGGAGAGAAAAGATGAGGGAGGGAAGTGCTATATTTACACTAGCGTTTTATAGACAACTGTCCCATTCCATCCCAATTGCAACCCTGGCACATTGTGAGAGGTGGCAGGTCCAAGGGACAGAGATTAAGTGTCTAGGGACTCAGACAGCCTCTCACACCCAACTGGAACGGGTCCCAGTTCAAGTCCACAAGGTGGGAAGGAAGAACAGAGTAACAACTCATTTCCAAATGAGTTTCCCTTGGGAATTCCTGCCTTGAAGTGAGACAATATCCAAGCTTCAGGGGATGGGCTGAGGACCCTGAGGCTCAGTTCCCAAGTCATGTTGACATTTGGAAGTTCCAGCCTAGAGACAATGATGTCAGGGCTCTCCAGATTTGGGAGGCCCCCCTAACCGCCGGGCCTCTGGCCGCAGTTCCTTGCACTTCTGGCAGTAAAAGAAGTCAGGGACATTCGTCTTCTTTATCTTAGCACAGGAGAGGTGGATCCATGTTCCACAGAGGCTGCACTCAATCATGGGCCGCCCAGCAAAGGGCTTTCGGCAGTAACACGTGATCAGGTCCCACGAGTCATCACCTGGGCAAAAAAAGGTTGGTTTAGCACTGTGCCTGAGCTGCTGAATCACAGCAGCCCCATACTCATCATCCCAGCTGCCCCTGGGCAACTCCCAACTTCTCACCTGATTCTACCATGATGTCCTCATCCATGACCCGCATCTCCCCTTCACTGGAGCTGGCATCTCCATCTTGGCTTGTTTCAGTGCTGCCTACCTCCTTGCTTTCACTGTCAGTGGGAGGGGCTCCTTCAGGGTGCGCTGGGACAGGGGGCCTAGGAGCCTCAGGGGGTGTTGGCAGCACAGGGGTTGGGGTGTCACACTCTACCATTGCTGCCATCTCTTCCTCTTCCTCCTCTTCCTCTTCCTCCTCCTCTTCTTCAGAGTCTGTATCGCTGGGAGGTGCCCGGGGAGGCCCAGGAGGTGGGAGTCTATCCCCTCGCTCTGCCTTTTTCAACTTCCGCTTCTTGCTCTTCTTGATTCGAGACCTCTTTTCCCCATCCACAGGGGCTGGCCGAGGCCTCCGAAGCACCCCAAAGCCAGCCCCCACTCCTGGCCCCAACTTTCTGTTTTTTCGGTCCTTCTTTCGAGGAGGCTGGGAGAGGTCCCCCTGGGAAAGGGGTACTGGGGTGAGAGCAGCAGAGGGCCGGGAGGCATGTGTGAGGGATGAGGGAGACAGTGGAGATGCCATTTTGGGCCCATCTAGATCAAAGAGAGAGTCCTTGAGCTTCATCTTCTCAAGCAGGGTGGCACTGTCAGGTGCCTGCAGACGAGAGAAAGTGGACCTTGGGGGTCCTGGCTGGGTGGGACCTGCTTGAGCGGCCCGTCTCTTGGATGACTTTGCCTTCTTAACAAAGGTCTGGATGGTTCGGAGATCTGAGGGGGCTGAGTCCCAGCCATCACTATCTGCTGCACTCTCACCTCGCAATGGAGAGCTGGAGCCCGAGGCTGGCCAGTCACTTTCCTTAAAAGAGGAACAAGACCAGGGTCAGCAGGGGACCCAGTGTTACCTCACTCAGTTCCTCTACAAACCTAGCTTAAAAACTAGGGACTAATCTACCCCAAAAAATCCTGCCAAAAACATCAAACCACCACTGTACTCAAAAATTTATCCCCACCTCAATTCTCATTAGCATCTCTTGAGCATCTCCATGTTACTTCTGCCCTTCAATTTTAGCCATTTCCCCAATTCCCACTGCCTTTGCAACATTGTATGCCTCCAACAAGAACTTTCTTATCTAGCTTTCTGTATAGCCTCACTGGTTATCATTTAGTTTCCAAATATTTATCCAAAACACCTTCCATTAACAGAACCCCAACATCATTCACTGATGCTCAAGCCACCTATCTCTATTAATCCCACCCCCACCCCAGATAGTTTTCCTACTAAAATTTCTAATTGCCATAGTCTTACATATAGTTTCTCATGGGCTTCTTTTATAAGTAAGTATAGCTCCAGTTGCTCAACAGACCTCTACAGTCCTAGGCCACTACCCTCATGTCAGTTGACCTCCTGTTCCTACCTCTTTGCTGGGGGGGATGTAACCGGCATAGGCCAAGACAAAACTGCAGAATTTGTTGAAATCCTCAATTGTTCTCCGACGTTTCTCAGGTGGCTGAAGGAAGGAAAGTTGTATCATATGGAGTTTAAGAGGGGCATTTCCAAAGGCATATACCCAGGAATAAGGAATCTGGAAAAGGTAAGAGGGAGAGGGGGAGAGGAAGGGGAGAAGAGGGTTGGATAGTAATACTAGGCTGCAAAGGTAAGAGAAACCTCACCTGAGTCTCTGGCTTAAGGGTCGGAGGTGGATCTGTGAAAGTAGTAAAAGCTGAGTCAAGGCACTAGGAAAGAGTCTGGGTAAAACCCCACCTCTAAATCTTGGAGATCCCAAGCGAACCCCAGCTCGCCCAGGTCCCTAAGCCTGGCCAGCAAGCCCCTGCTGAGCCCGCTCCGCCCCTGCTCCCCCTCCCGCCCCGCGAGGGGCGGAGCCTGGGCGCGGCGCCCTCTTGGGCCTCGGTATAGCGCTCCCCTTCCCCCCGCCGGAGGCCTAGCGCTCCGCCCCCCCTCACGGTTTCTCTAGACTAGTCTACTCCGCGCTCTCAGCGCCCCACCCCGCCATACCGCTCCCGGGACCGAGCCGGGCTGCGGCCGGCCTTATCCTTCACAGGCGCCCCGTGTCCTAGTTGCTGCCGGGCCGCGCTCTCGCGCACCGTCCCTCCTGAGACCGAGCACGCCGCCCGCCGGATCCAGGATGACCACGCCGAGCCGCTCTCCGCCCTCCGGCCCCTCTCCGCGAGCACGAGGCCTGGCGCGCCCCTCACCCCCCTACACACAGGCTCACACATCCAACGCCACTCCACGTCCGGGACAGACCAGAGCGCTCTCGCCCGGACGCGGCCCCACCTGCCCCCACATACCGCGCTCCCCACAATGTCGCGGTCCCTCCGCCCCCATCCGGGGCTTTGGCCCCTCCCCGCCTCGAGCAGCTCGGGCTCCCCGCCGGGCCCCCGGGCCCAGTTCGGAGCTCTCTCCGGCCGCCGCCTCCCCCACCCCCGTACCCGCCACCACGTCCCTAGGCTACGGACCCCTAAACTCTGGCCCCCGCCCCGCTACTCTCTCCCTCACAGCAGCCCCCGCTGCCCCCTCACCCTACGCAACTCCGAGCCTTTAACCCTCGCCGACCAAGTCCCCCACTCACCGCACAACTCGCCGGTCTTGATCCTCGCACCCCGCCCCACCGCCCCTCAACTCCTCACCTCTCCGCGCTCCGGCGGGCTCTCCCTGATACAGGTCCCTCTGCCGCAGACAATACCCAGACTCCCCACAACTCTCTTCCCACCACTCCAACAAATGCCGGGCTATCTACGGCGGCAACTGCCGGGAGCTCGGCACCGCCGCCACAAACTCCCCACCTCGGTGAACTATCCGATTCCCCACTCAGTCCTCCTCTACCTTCTCTCAACTCTCCGGCCCCAGACTCCCCCAGCCACCCAGCTCCAGGGCTCCGACTTGGCGGAGGCCCTTTCGGCCCCTAACCCCCAGGCTGATTTCCAGCTCCCACTCTCCCCCTCCACCCCCCTAACACAGCATCTGGTCTCCAACTACCCCCGGCACAGCCTCCCACTCCTGCTTTCCCAAGGTCTCCCAACTCGTCACCCTCCACCTCCAGGGGCAGCCCCCGAGCCCCTCCCCACCTCCCTCGCTGGGCTCCGGGCTCGACCTCCAAGTTTGCCAATTGATTCCTTGCCCGCCCCCCTCCGGCTCAGTGCCGGTCGAGAGCTCACCTTCGGGACTGGGCTCCGCCATGGCTTCCAGCATCGCCCCCTCCCCTCCTCCCGGTCCGGCGGCCCCCTCCCGAGCCGGGGATCCCGGTGCCGCCTCCGGTGCTCGGTGTTCCCGCTGCCTCGCTCCACAGAGGTGTCTGCCTGGCCCCGGTTGTGACTCGAGTCCGCTAGCCGCTGCCGCCACCTCCCTCTACCACTGCCTCCCGCACTCCCGGACCGAGCCCCCTCCCCCCGCGCCGCCGGCCGCCTGCTCCCTCCTCCTCCTCCTCCTCCTCCTCCTCCTCCTCCTCCTCCTCTCCACTCCCTCCTCCCCTCCCTTCGCGGGCGCCGACGCGCAATGCACCAAGGGGCTTGTAGTCCGTCTGGGGGCAGCGGGAAGGGGACCGCATGAGCCTTGGGAACTTCAGTTCCCAACAAGCTACGGTTTCGCGCCGGCGCACTAAACCGCTCCCCTCCCCCTGGGAGTGGCGGGGAGATTGGTAGCGGAGGGTAGAGCGGAAACGGGCGCACAGGCTCCTGGGAAATGTAGGCTGGGCGGGACTAAGTAAGGGGAAATAAGGGATTAGAACTCTCGGCCACCATACTGCCTCACTCTGCAGTTTCTTTCTCCCTTGGAGGACCGCCCCACTTCCGGCCAGAGAAGTGGTTGCTGGGAGATGAAGTTCTTCTGGTAATAATAGATTCCCTCCTCCTAGTCTTCTCCCTCCTTTGGATTCACTCCACTAGATCCCACATGCCCGCACAAAGTCTGGGCAAGTGACAAAAATCTCTTCTTAATCCAAAAGGAACAAACTTGGATGTATTTATCTAAAGCAGGTACTTTCAAACTTTCCCCCACAGGAACCCACAGTAAAAATGTTACTCTTATACGTCAGGACCCAATACACAGGTATATACAACCGAAGTTTCAAGAAACAATACTCAGGATATCCCATCCATCACAACAAAAGCACCTTTTTATGCACAAGGAAAAGCCTGATATCAACAGAATAAGCCAAAATATATTACTATCCCCCCAATCTCATCTTTTCCTACCAACCACTAAAAAGCAATGGAGAAGGTAGCAACACAAAGCAAAATCCAGTTCAGCTTGGTGGTTTCCTCTTTATTGATGTGCCTCTTACCTCCCCCCCGCCACAATTTCATCCCCTTCCATCTACCCCACAAAAAGATAGTGAAAGGGAACCCGTATTGGGGTTCTGAGCTCCTTGGGCAGTTAGAAAAGGAACAGAAACCAAAACAATCACTGGATGTGACAGAGATTGACAAGAAGTTTAAAGCAGAGTGGGAAAGGTGGTAGAAAGGAGAAGGCAGGAGAAAGGAGAGGTACCAGAGGCCATCTCCCCATTAACCCCCCTGCTAAGAGGTTCTGGAGAAGAGCCTCAAACATTAGGAAGTACAGGTCCTGAAGTAAGAAGTCAAGGAAGGGGGGGCCACTTCTCTCTATGTAGAATGGGACCCCCCCACCGCAGGCGCAGCAGCTTCACAGGCCATAGACACTTTCGTCACTGTAGGCAATGTATAGAAAGAAGTCTTCTTCATGGTGTTCCTGGGGTAAAAGCAGAAAATAATGGTGCTCAGGCATCTGGCCTTTAGTTACTTGAATCACCCAACACCCAAACACATTCTTCAAAAACCATATTTTGAAGACCCTCAAAACCAGTGCCTTAATTCTTTCCCTCACTTGATCCAGGACCTAGCAGCCTAACAGGATTATCTCTAGCAGCAGCCCTGGGACAAAAAAAAAACAACACAAACACCTCAAACTGCTCTCTGGTGCCTTGGAAGAGGAGGGTGAGGGAGGGTCCATATCAGAACAGTTGCTCCAGCACACTGTTCTCCACCTTCTGTCTATTCCCACTGTCCTGTCCAAACCTTCAACCCAGGACTACCCAGTTAATCCAAGAACTGTTGACCTAAATAAAACTTTCTTCCCCTCAAGCTCTTCCAACTCCTCTCCAAAACCACCACTACTTCCCAATCGCCATACCTGGTATAGCTGACCCATTGTGGCACTGGTGGGTGGAATGACATTGTTGACAAAGAAAAACAAGGCATCCTCAGCTCGGAGGTGAATTCGCTTCCGGATCAAGAAATAGAACTGCCCAACTGCCCAAAATATAAGATGTGATAAAATCACAGATATCACAAATGCCCTCAAAAGAACAGCTGCTATGTGGAGCCTCCTCCCACAGGTAGCAAAAACCTAGGTATTGTGATAAGGTTCCCACCTGTGAGATCAGAAGGCACCAGGTATTTCTTTTTGTCCAGGTCTCCTATCCGAGCTTTGGGAGCCTTTTCTACTATCACCTGATAAAGGAAAGATGAAAATGAGAAGACATTAGATATTACAACCCCCCAGGCTCCACCTGTCAGGAATCCAAGCAACAATATTCCTAGCACCCAAACACCCCAGGCTCATTTCTTTGTCTCTGAACACGTGATGCAGCTCTGAGTAGAGACCCGGGAACCCACAGACTCAACTCCCCTAACCACCCAGGTCCCTGAATGGAGGGCGTCATAATAAACAATTACCTTAACCCCACGGGACGACTTGTCTGGGCGGCTATAGCTTCAATCTCAAAAGCCTAGCTAGCTGGGGGAATTACCATGTGACATTCAGACTGTCAAACTCCCTACAGCCTCCGACCCCAAATCCCAAGGTCTAGCTCCCCCATCTACACCCCTAAGCCTCCAGTTACCACCACTACCCCTCCTTTCACCTCCAGCCCCCAGACAGCAGTTTCAGGGTCGCTTCCAACCCCACCGCAGCCCGCAGCCTGATGGCCGCGCTGCCCGTTCCGGATCCAAGCCCAGGCTGTGGCGTCAGTACCAGCGCCCCGCGCCCTCGGCCCTGGCTACCGTCCTCACCGGGACCCGATCCGGGTATTTCTTTCTGATCTTCTCGCCCTCAGAGCGGCGCTTCTCGAACGGATGCTCCTCTTTATACACGAACTTCATCCTCCCGGGAACCGGGCTGGACCGGACTGGGCTGAGGGAACCCAGGGAGGGGGGCCCGGGACGGGGGGCGGCGGCGGCGGCGGCAGCAGCGACGGTGGCGACGCGCAGGCGGATTCAGCGGAGCGATCCCAAGACTTGCGCTACTTCCCCATTCGCCAACCTCACCCCCGCCCATCTGGGGCCGCCTTGCATGCTACGTTACGCCACTAGCGCAGCAGCTCTAACGCGGATCACTTAGCACCACCTACTGACCGCACCCCCACGCCGTCAGCGTAATCACTTTGGAATCAATTTGTGGGCTACACGGGCGACGTAGCAAATTTGGGTGGTTGGTCTTCGCTACCTTCAAAAATAACTGAAAAACCATTTTCCGACCTTCCCCACGAAGCTGGAGGAAAAAAGAAGCTAGGAGATAGTGACCATAATTGGAGACTCGTTTCCCCCCCAAAATTCTTTCCGGACATAACGTAGAGGAAAGCAGAGATAATTACAAGGACAGCTATTCACGAATAGTTGTTGGTACGCAAAAGGCGGCCGTTGACACCAAAACAAAGTAGTACCCCAGGGGAGAAGGTGGTCTTCCAAAATAAGAGGTCAGAAACTAAATATATGTTTGTAGAGACGCACAGAACGCTTAGGTTTCAGGAGAGTAGACCAATAGGGACTGGAGAGTAGGCTCGAAAGGTGGGGACTACGTCGGCGCGGAAGAACACTTTCAGCACTCGAAATCATGTGATCTGAGGGAAGGGCAGAACATCACGTGGCTAATGCGAGAAGTAGAGCCGGCTCACAGGAAGGCAGAGGGAGGCTGAGCCCGAAACTGTTGGAGCCGGAGACCGGAGGCTGGTCGGTGAAACCCAGGAAAGCGGAGGGCCGAGGGCGCCGCCGCCCGGGGGAATAGACCGTTGAGCTTTATCTAGTCGGTCCCCCAGCCCAGCCTTTCTCCAGCTATACGCATATTCTGGCGTCTAGGTTTCTCCTTTCATACATCTGTGTCCTACTGCTCTGAAGCTAAAGTTCCCTGAGGACATACAGCTGTCCTTTTCCTCCCAGCCAGGACGCTCATCCCGCCACTTAGCTGCTTCCCACCAAAGCATCTGATGTAGATGTTCACCACTACATCCTCGCCAACACCACCTTTTCCCCCTAACCCTAGGACCAGCAGCAGTCTCTCCCCTCTGCCTTTCATGTCCCAAAACCCCAGAGAAGGACCTGGGGCAGCTTTGGTTTCAAAGTTATAATGCATGGTTTAAAAGAGGAGGGGGAACAGAGAGAAAAAGCTGGTTACAGGTCTGAGGAAATCTAAGAAAGGAAAATGTAGAGAAAAGGAGGGGAGGGGACAAGTTTGTGGGAAATCCAGTGGCCCAAATCCGTTTCCCACCCACAACCCAGCCCTTGGAGTGAAGAATTAGATCAGTTTTGTACAAGAGTTTTTTAAAAAATTAAATCACAACAAAGCTGGCTTGGCTTCTCTCTGAGCCTCCCGGATTAATGAATGTCTGTCTCTCACTCTGGCCAGTCCTCTCTCCATCACAGAGACTGTTTCGGCTCTCCTAGACCTCTGCTTATGTCCCAGTCTGGGGTTTCCAGGGAGTGCGAACACGAAGTTAGAGAGAGGCTGCTTCAGAGTCTGGCCCATGTGTCCATCCAGGTTCCATATGGAGTGCAGGGCTCCCAGGGCAGAGAGGGGAGGGAGGGGTAGACCCTGCCCAGGCAGTCCTCACCATTGGACAGGGCGTCAGACAGCATCTCGAGGGCTCACCCTCCCTTTCCCCCCCACCCCAACTCAGGTGGAGGGGGAGCAGCTGTCACCAGAGCCTGTGTTGGTGAAGGTTTCGGCTTAGCACAGAGCGAACATCAGCGGTGAACCTGGGATGACAATAACTTGCATTGGTAGAGTCCTTATAGTTGACAGAGGCAGCCTCACTGGAGATGTGGGGCAGTCACCATTTCACATAATGAGACTGAAGTTCAGTCTGCTCAAAACACAATGGCTAAAGAATAGTCAGCTTTAATATAAGACTTCCATTCAAATGCTAAATGCTTAAGGGAAGAGAGATAAGTAAAACCGGACAAACTTTTAATCCCTCTCTGGATTCCCCCGCCTCTTCCTTTCCACAGAAATCTAAGTGTCTAGTTTTCCTTACCTGAGAGCATCCAGCATCGGGAGCAGATTAAGAAGGGCGGTGTCGCTGGGGTCGCTGAACCAGGACTTGATGGGGATGGCATTGTCTAAGAGTGGAAAATGCACAGGAGAAGAAACAATGGATTCAAGAGGGACAAGATGTTTTTTCTTTTGTTTGGGAGTAGGGATCATTACTTTAAAATGCATGTATTCACCTCACCACCAGTCACCTACCCAAATCAATAACCTAAGTAAAAAACTTCCTGATTTGTACTCCAAAATAAAATTAACTGCAATCACCATATCTCATACTAGTATGAGGCTTCTAGTCACACCTATTGCCATTATATGACCTATATCTGCTATGAGAAATCTGATTTACAAAATAGACATGTGAGGGAGGGGGAAACATCTCATTTAAAAGAGAAAAAACTTGCATCTTGACCTACAGTAAAGTAAGGCATCCCAGCTCCATGCATTCAAAATACTTCCTCAGAGCCACTTCCTGGACCTGCAGACTCACCACATTTCCCCATACCTGGATGGCTCCTGTAAGCCCCTGGGGAGTTATCCAAGATCACAATGCTGGAGAGGTCACTGTGGACCACAGAGAGGTCCTTGATGTAGCTGCCCAATTCCAAAGTGCAGTGCTACAAGGCAGGTGAGTTGGATATCAAAAGGAGACTCAATCCTCTGTAATTGCTCCCCCAACCCCAACAATGCCATGGGCAGCCAAACTCCCACAAAGGGGACCATGCAATAAGCCTCCCTCATGTCCCCAGGTCTCATTGCAAGGCAACTGCCTCAAACTCAAATCCCTCCCTGGTGACCTGCCTTCAGAGTTCACTTAGACCTGGATTTCTAGCCCCTTACCTGTCTGTAGTATCTCCTCTTGAGAATACTTCTGCTATTGTCTAATTTATCTGCCACAGCAGAACCATAAATCTCCATGCTTGCTGTGAATACTACCAGCTCGTACCACTGGCTCACCTGAAATAAATAGGGGAAGAAGGAGGTATCAGAAGAGGTGATCGATCATTCATTTAGATATATAGTGCCTTTTCACTGGGACTATCGAATGTCTCTGAGGACACAAAATTCGGAGTGCTCCCAAACTCAGAGTCTTAGGCACCATACACACTTAATTAAGATTCAGAGATGCAAGAACAGAAGAGCAGGAAGCCTGTGGAAGAACAGAATTATACCCGAACAAATGAACCCAAACTACCAAAAGCCATTCTTCAACCATACCACAACCTCCCACCTCCAAAATTTCCCTTAGCCATTTCTCCTCACCCCTTACTTCCTCCAAATCTAAATTACCAGAGCACTAAAACCATTCCTTCATCACAGAGCTCCCCCTTTGGCTTCTGCAAACTCACCACTTCTAAGAAGAAATCCACATGGGGCCTCTTATGTACAAAAAACCGGACAGGATGTTTGTCTATTACCACCTGTAGAGGAACAGGGAAGGACTGGGGGAGGTCCTGAGCACCACAGCAGGGCTTGGAGGACACTCCCACCCTCCCACTGCCTGCTTCCCTTCTTCAGGCTTGATGCCAGGGGATGGAGACAACACATTCTGGGACTGGGAAAGCTCTAAGTAGAACAGACATAACCATTCCATCACTTCCCACAGCGCACACCTTGAGGATGAAGTCAGGAGGTGTTCCAGGTCGGACCGTGGGCCTCAGAACCCCATCATGATGGGAGTGAATAAGTGTCTCATCCAGATCCAGCACCAGAATCTTCCTCTTCACCTGGCCTGAACCACAACAGGAAAAAATAACACCAACCAACTTCCAGCCCAGACCTTGAACCTTATCTCACCTTAAAGGATCTTCCCAGCCAGCATACTCACCTAGCCGATTCCGGGACACAGGAGATAAGGGAAGGATATCATATCGAACAGTTTGGTACTGAATTACCTGATAAGAAAAGAGAGGATTAGAATCCTTGACAAGGAAATCTTCCTCAGTAACAATAGGAAGCACGTGTTGAACATTTACCTTATATTGGGCACTGTGTAAATGACTTAAGATGACTTCATTTATTTCTCAAAACAACAACAACAATATCATCTCTTGTTTTAAGAATAAAGAAACTGAAGCTTGAAGAGATTAAATACATTGCCTAAGGCCACACAGCTAGGAATTATATTATTTAGTTGTTTGTTCCAATTAGAATGAAAAAACTCCATGAGAACATGGATTCTGTCTCCATCATGCTGTATTCCTAGAACACTGTAGCAAGGGATGGTCAGTTAATATTAGAATCGATAAAGTGGTGGAGTCAGGATTGTACCCATGCAGTCTGATATAAGAACTGGCTCTCTTAACTCTGATATCCCCTTGCTACTTTGAACAAAGAATTCATAGCTCTCCCCACCTCCACCCCAAAGATTCTTTGTGACAACTCCCATCAGCCTTAGATTTCTTAGTGGACACAGAGTAGGAGTCAAGAAGGGAGGTCCTTGGGTTCCTAGGGGGAACAGAGGATGAGGGAATCCAGGGGTTGTCAGGTCAGCTAAGTTCCTCTGGCTAGGGGCCATCAGGCCTATTTTAACCAACCACCTGTCCATTTCTGTCTCTATGAGCCAAGTCACAAGTTGCAAAGAACCTAAGCCCTCTGAACAGCCTCCTTTTCCTGGTACCCAGGGCAAGGCAGAGGACATTGGAAAGCCCCACCCGCCAAGCCAACTGATAGGGTGTGGAGAAGGCCAGAGTGAAGTAAGGGCTTATGAGTAAGAGGTGAAGATGGGACAAGGACATCACTAGCTCAGCCTTCTAGTTTCTCCAAACCTTTTCCTAAGACTCGTATTTCTAACACTTGAATCTCCCCCATGCAAAGCCTGGCAATTCCCTCCTCTGCTCTTTTCTTCTAAGGTACAGACAAACGCTCTTCAGTCCATCCACAGGCCCTGAGGCTCACCAGAACCAGGTTCCCCTGCAAACCAAAGGGCCCTCACCGCTAATCCCAAGGCATCTGCCCTTCTTTTCTCCCTGGGCCATCATGAGGGCCGGAACAGCTCGGGTGTCCTGCCCTGCTATCTCGGGTTGCACATGCTGGGCATGTAGGGACTGCTCCAAGCATCTGCCAGAAAGGGGGTGGGGGGAAAGACCAGATTGGAAGGGAAGACAAAAGACTGTGGGGTCAGTGCCACTCAAAGGAAAGCAACTAACCTCTGGCTGGGCTGAAGGACTACTCCCTGCACCCAGAACAAAAAATGATGTGTCAGGAGAAGGTGGGGTGCTCAGAGCTAGGCCAAGCAAAGAGAGAGATGGCAGCTAACATGTAGAGAAAACCCCAGGGGCTAACCCACACATCTGAGCATCTAACCCCAAATTCTTCTTGGCTCCTTACCCTTGTCTCAGGGAAATAGCCCTGCCTACCACCATGACCACCCAGAACAATCCACACTCTAAATCAGGAAATGGAAGTCGAATGGTAAAGGAGACACTAAATGCAAGGCCAGGCCCATTGTCCCAAATAATCAAGTCCAACACTACCACCCAGTGTTTTCTGGAAATTCCTTGACATAGGCAGCTCCTACCTGGTTTTATTCTTTCAGGTTTTACTGAGGTATGCCAAAGGGTACAGACCAGAGAACCTCTGCACCCTAGCTCACTTAATTTTCCCCAGACTTCAGAGGATTCTCCCCAGTGGTGATGGGAGCGCAGGAGCCCATTCATTAAATGATATTAGCCTAAGAAGCTCTGACTTTGGAGAAAAACTATGAGGGAGGGGACCCAGAGACACGGATACATGCAAGGTCTCCACTGTCCACAGAATCTCTCACAATGCTAGGGTTCTCCGGGAGAAACAAGGTGCCTTGCCCTGGGATTCAAGCCTACAATTGACAAACACGGTCTGCGCATAGGAATACCCAAACTTTAATGTGCTCCCTTCCACAACTAAAGAAGCCCAACATAAAAAAGCATCTTAGTCCCAGGATCTCAATAAATCCAGATACCCACACTCACATTATGAAGTAAGTTTTCTGGGCTTTTTTGGAGGAGTTGCTTTAATGCAAACCGCAGGGGTTTCTCCTTCACACCCAGGGTTTTTCTCAAGTTCCCACCCTTGTTTGTCACATATACCCTTCCACCCACCTCCACTCTTGACCCCTAAGCCTGTGGCTCCCCTGTTATAAGGCCAAACACAGTTTCTTAATAACAGGAGGGTCTTTCACAAGCCCACATTAACAGATCTGCTGCCATCAAACAGGTGTTCCCCGCCTCTCAGTTCCTTTAGCAGCAACTCCAGCTTTTTTAAGAGCGCCCCACCCACCACCGTAGCCCCCAAGAATTGCCAAACCCTGTTCCTGTCTAAGCGCCCCCCCCCCCACTCCCCAATCTTGGTTCTACTACAAGGATCTCCCTCCTCCCCATTCCACCTCATGCCCGGCTAAAGCGCCCTAATTCGCTAAGGGGAGAAGCCGCTACCAGGACCAAACAGAGGCCCGGCACTTTCCGAAAACCCGTGAGCATCGCTGACAGAGGTCCCCACCACGACCAGCGCCCATCTAGGCTCACCGTGCGGATCTGCCTCCGCAAAAGGTAAATGAAGAAGCTCCACAGCTTGGCGGCGAAGGCCACGAACGTGCGCAGCCCCAGCAGACACTGCGTCCGCATCATCCCGATGACCCCGGCACCGCCGGCCCCGGGGCCCCCGCGGCCCAGCTCCGCCAGTCCCCCGGGGGCAGCCCCCCGCCGCCGGGAGGGGAAACGGGGGCCCCGAATGGCAGGAGAGGCTGCAGAGAGGGGCACGGAGCGGGCGGCTCAGAAAGCCACCGCCGGCGAGGGGAAAGCCCAGCGAAACCAGGTGCTGGGGGACAGGCGTGGGCAGCCCGCAGGGGCCCACATGGGCAGGGAGTGGCACCGGCGGCTTCGTGGAGACTGCGGGCCGAGATAGACCGGGTTAGGACGGGGTCCTCCGAGAGCAGGAGGGAAGGGGATGGAGAATTGGGGGAGGGGGCAATAGGGGAGGGGGCTAGGGAGAAAGAAGGGGGAGGGGGAGGAAGCGGAGGGTGGCCCGCTGCGCAGGCGCGCTAGGGGGCTACCCGCGGGAAAGGGGCGGGCGCGGGCAGCGGCGCGCAAAGGGCCGCGGCCCGAGAAAATGGGCCGGCTGAGCGAAGGAGCGGGGAAGGAGGGGAGGGGGAGCCGAAGGGCGCGGATGCCTGAGCCGGAGCGGCCTCCCCCTCCCCGAGGTCGGGGGCGCCTTAACCGCTGAGAAGCGGGGCTGCAGTTTCTGCAGCTGGATTTCCCACTCTGACAGGCGCCATTTTACCAAAGGGCTCCCTCCTTTCTTCCCCCCTCCTCTTCACCTCTGACACTACTTCCGGTGGTGACGTGTATTCGCTTCACCCGGACTGCTGTTCCCGACTTGGCCTATGGGTGTGGGACAAGGAGAGTGGTGTGTGCCGCGAACAAGGCCGTAGCGTCGCGCACGCGCAGACTGTAGCGGTGGGTAGGCCCTGGGGAGAAGCAGGCCCCGCCTCTAACGGGGTGAACGGGGCGGAGTGACTCCATTTGACCCCAAGTTCGGGCGGTCGGACGGGATCGTACGGCCTTCTCCCCCCGCCACCGACAACCACCCCAACCGCTCTTCCCGCCCTGGTTACTGTAAAAATGTGGAGAGGGGCGTCGTCCGTACGTATGTGCGCCAGGCACGGGAGGGGCCCCTTCGCGTGAGCCGCCCTGGGAATATTGAACATAATGTGACCTCTCCGTCCAGACTCAGCCGGATCTCAGAGGTGGGAGGAACCATGGATGCCCCGCCCCTTCCCCTGGAGGCGGGGCAGCAGGTCGGACGCAATCAGAAGGCGTCGGAGAAGCGACGGGCCGCTAGTGGGAGATGTTGGCGTCGCTATTGGGTCATGGCGGCCTGGTGCTGCTTCGGGGTGAGGGGCACTGGCACGGGGGCTCAGGAGCGAGGTTCGAGGGGCGGAAGTGGAGCGGAAGAGCCATGGGTCACAGGCTAGGGATGGTGGTAGCGACAGTTCGTGAAAGCGGAAACCTTTGTTCTCACGCTGTTTATCTGTCCGTCACTCTCCCCAGACTCTGTGGAGTGGGAGGGGCGCAGTCTCTTGAAGGCGCTGATCAAGCAATCCGCGCTGTGGTGAGTATCGCGCGGCGTCTCCCCGTCCTCCCCGGGAAGGAAGCCTGGGCCCACTCTCACATCGCCTCATGTGTACCTCAGTGGAGAGCAGATCCATGTCCTGGGCTGTGAAGTGAGCGAGGAAGAGTTTCGTGAAGGTTTTGATTCCGGTACCAACAGCCAGTAAGTACAGATTGGAAGAGAGTTAATTGGACGTGGGACCTCTATTGCTAAGGAATTTCCCTTAAAGCAACTAGACCAGGATCTGGCATGTGAAAGGTTCAAGTCAGTGATGCTTGGGCAGGCTAAATAGCCACCTCAGACGGCGAATAAAGAAAAATTGAACTTATGTAGGAAAAGGGGTTGGGGAATGGGGATATCCAAAGGGAAGTGCGACACAGCACTAAGCCAAGGGTGTTGGGTCTAGGATGGCAGCAAAAACCTACTGAGGACAGTAAAACAAGGAAGGGCATAGAAGCAGCAACAGGAAAGCCTAGGCTGGGCTGCTTGGCTCACTGAGAAGTCAGAGAAAAGGGGACCTTGGAGACAGGTTCAGGGGGTTAACCCTGGACGATTTGCCACTGCCCATTGCTCCCCTGGTTGCAAGTCTGGTGGGGGTCCTTTGGAGAAAAGAGGGGGGAAGGGAATGGCTCTGGCGTGTTCCCCTGGGGAAGAGTGGGTGGTCGGTCCTTTTTCCTGAGTAAATTTATCACTTTCTTGCAATTCGGACTCTTGGGGGAGGTCTTAGGGGAGTGTCTTAATAGAATATTCATCAGCTTTTCAGGTGTGTCCCTTCAGGGTCCTGGTCTCCACTGATTGGTCGGTGCCAGAGCAGGGTCATTACTCTATGGTCCTGAGGCAACCATGGGGGTCACTTGTCTGTTGTTTTTAAATATATATATATTTTATTGATTTTTTACATTGTGGAAGGGAGAGGCATGGAGAGTTAGAAACATCGATGAGAGGAAAACATCGGATCAGCCGCCTCCTGCACACCCCCTCCTGGGGATATGCCTGCAACCAAGGTACATGCCCTTGACCAGAATTGAACATGGGACCCTTTATTCCTCAGGCTGATGCTCTATCCCCTGAGCCAAACCAGTTAGGGCCGCTTATCTGGTTTTGCTGCTTTTTTGGGCCTGGAGCTGAAATACAACTGAGGCCTAGATGTTATCTTTAGGGAAGAAAAGGTCAGGCATCCAAACTGGTGGTAATGATGGAGGAGGACAGCTTATCCTGGAGGTGAGGTTCTTGTTTTCCCAGTTTTGCTCTTGCTAGGCATCTGGGACTTTCTGTACCTGGCCCATCCTTACTGTGTTCATGTCTGTCTAACGGTTTGTAGTAGCAGCTACTTATTCATTGAATGAATAGATATGGATCTTCCATGAGGCAAGAATTAGCAAGAGGAATGATAAGAAGTGGTGAGTATGTAGAGAATCCAAAGCAGAATGTGAAAGAAATAGAGGGTAAAGGCCAACAGACAAGTTTAGCACTAGAAGTTGTACTGGAGAAGAAAAATAAACACGTTTTGCTTTTTTTTGAGTTATTCAGAATCTGGATTCCAAACATGCATCAACAGTTAACTGCAAACTACTGAGGGGTTTGTCCTACAGGCAGAGAGAACAGCATATGCACAGTTAGGGATATATCAGGAAGGCATACCTGTTCATGGATGATGGAAGAGCTTACTGAGGTCAGACAAAAAAGGATACCTGAGCCCTAGCCAGTTTGCTTAGTGGGTAGAGCGTCGGCCTGCAGATTAAAGGGTCCCAGGTTCAATTCCAATCTAAGGGCTCCATCACGGTGTGTGCAGGAGGCAACCAATCGATGTGTCTCTCTCACATTGATGTTTTTCTCTGTCTTTCCCCCTCCCTTCCACTATCTCTAAAAAAACAATGGAAAAATATTCAGGGGTATGGATTAACAACAACAAAAAAGATACCTGATAGCCCTGGCCAGCATGGGTCAGTGGTTAGAGCATTGGTCCCCAAACCCAGGGGTCATGGGTTCTGTTCCAGTCAAGGACACAGACCTGGGTTGTACATTCCCGGACCCAGTTCGGGCGCATTTGGAAGGTAATCAATTGATGTGGCTTTCTCACGTGGATATTTTTCTCTTTCCCTCCCTCTCTTCTGCTCTCTCTTAAATCAATGGAAAAAATATCTTTCAGTGAGGATTAACAACAACAAAAAAGATGCCTGTGTTAGTGAAAGGTCTTACAGAATCTGAAAGGAGTTTAGATGTTGTAAAAAAAAGTGGGGAGTCATTTGAAAATTTGGGAGGGTAGTATCATCATTCCTGTTAGATTCAGTGACCACAGTGTTGAGAAGTGTTGGCAGGGGGGCAGCCTGGAGATAGGGAAACCAGGTGGGAAAATTATTGCAGTAATCCAGGTTGACTCAGGTGGGTATGTACTGAGCACCAATTGTGAACCAGTGCTACCCACTGGAGATAGAGTAGTAAATGAGACAGATATGATCCCTTTTCTTATGAACTTAGAGCATAATGGTAGGAGATGACAGAGCTGGCTTGAGGGAGTGGCCGTAGGAATGGAGCTTTTAGGACAAATGTAAAAGGACTTGAGCCACTTACAGATGTGGGGTAGGGGCAAGCATCCAGGTCAGGAGGTCCCTGAACCCATTTACATTGCCTGATGAAGAAAGATTACTTCCTGGTCTGGGTAGTTCCATGAATTATAACAGTTCATATCTATCTGTTGAGCCCTAATTTTGTACCAGTCATTTTGAGAGAGGTGATGCTGTATGTTAAGATATCATTTCAAAGGGAAACGGAAGATAGAAAGGAGGTGTCTGGGAACAAGTTCTGCCACCATAAAGCTTTCCCAGGATTTTTAGCCCACGCCAGTATCCCTTTCCTGAATTCCTGTTTTATCTGTAGTTGGCACCACATAACTTAATTTGTGGCCTTTGCTAAGCTGTTCTACAGGCGGGAACCATGGCTTGTGTTCTTTCCTTTCTCTTTAGCCATCCAGAGATAGGCACCACTCAAGACATATTTGACAGTGATGGTAGCTAACATTTATGAAGTATTTAGTATGTTTCAAGCACTGTGCTAAATGTCAAGAGGTTTATATTCCTGTTTTACAAATGAAGAAACCAAGTCTTAGATTAAGTAATTTATCCATTAGGTGACGTTGGGCAGTTAGCACACCCAAGCTTCGAGTTCAGGGCTGTCTGATGCCACAGTCTGTTTACTCAATCACTATATTCTACTTCTCCGTTATTACCTTTCACTGGTATATAAGATACTGGTAAAAATTGAGATAACAGTGCCACAAAGATAAGAGGATGAATTTCAAGATTGGGGGAGGGGTAGTATTATGTTGTCTCCTATTTTCTCTTTGTAGGCTGGTTTACCATGACCTCTTCAGAGACCCTCTCAACTGGTCAAACACTGGAGAAGCCCTTCCTGGGGGGCCACTGGGAGTCTTGAGAGCAATGTGCAGGAGAACAGGTCCTGGTCCTGTCACCATTGCTCTTGATTCACTTAGCTGGCTGCTGCTTCACCTTCCCTGCACTACACTTTGCCAAGCCCTGCATGCTCTGAGCCGTCAGGACTCCTGCCCTGGTGAGACCCCTCCTTCATGACTTCCCCTCATATATGTTTCTCTGCCAAGGAACATAACCCTTTCTACCCTAGGAAACAACATATTAGAGATCTCCAAGTGGATCTTTCATTTCTTTTTTAAAATTTATTACTTTAACCATTCTTTAAAAATACGTTTTTATAGATTTTAGAAAGGAAGGGAGGGGGAGACAGAGAAGAAGAAACATGGATATGCTGCCTCCAACATGTCCTCTACTGGGGATTGAGCTTGCAACCCGGGCATGTGTCCCGACTAGGAATCAAACTGGAGATCTGTTGGTGCATGGGTCGATGCTCAACCAACTGAGCCACACAAGCTAGGGCCTTTTATTCAGTCTCTCTCTTTTTTTTTTAAAGTATATTTTTATTGATTTCAGAGAGGAAGGGAGAGGGAGAATGAGAGAGATAGAAACATCAATGATGAGAGAGAATCATTGATCGGCTGCATCCTGCACGCCCCCCACTGGGGATCAAGCCCACAACCCAGGAATTGAATGATAACCTCCGGGTTCATAGGCCAATACTCAACCACTGAGCCATGCTGGCCAGGCCTTTTTTTCATCTCTTTAACCTTTATACTAGTTCTTGACTTCTCTGTAATGCCACCTACCCATCACTTTTACAAGTTCCTTTTTACTCATCTATTTTATTCATTCATTCAGCAAACATTAAATACATACAGCATGTTAGGTATAATTTTAGATAATAGGAAGATAAAGACTTAACTGTAGTCAGGTCCTTGTCTTCCGGGAGCTCAAAGTTCATCAAGGATACAGACAAGTAAACAGGTAGCTACAAGATAATCTGATAAGAACCATGATGATAGAGGAACGTGTACAGAGTACCTTAAATAAGGAACTGTCTTAGAGCAAGGGGTGATCCCAGCAGATTTGGCCAGGCCCATGGCACTAGGACTAGCCTTGAAGTACAGGGTGGGGCAAACGTAGGATTGCAGTTGTGAGTACATGAAACCAGAGTTTATTCTTGTATTTTTATTTACTTATTGAATTGTTTTCCATCTGAACAACTGTAAACCTACTTTTGCCACACCCTGTATATTATGGGTACTAGCATGGACTTTGAAGTCAGAAACCTGGCTTTATATTATGGTACTTGATCTCTCAGTATTTCCGTTTCCTCTGTAAACATGTGGAATTGCCATTTTTTGTAGTTCAGATTTAGTCAAATATGAGCAAGTTCATATGTTTCAACCTAAAAATGCTGACCTTTGTAAAGATTGAAATGTTATAGTAAAGTGTTTAGTGTAGTGTAAATGCTCTGGCACTCTGTAAATGCTCCCCCAAAGGGAGAGAATCAAAGGCACTAATGGGATCTTGGCAAGTTCCAAAAGCTGCAAGTAACTCAGTATGTGAGAAGCAGGGGCCTGATGACGAAAGTGTTAATTCATCCTTAAGGCTTGGAGTTGCCCCTGAGAGTGTAGTCAGTGGTTTCTTGATCAGATTTACATTGGAGTAGGAAAGTACCTTAGACCCAGGTTTTTGGAATGTCTCCTATCTCAACAATCCACTTCTCTACTGGACCACCCTTTCATGCTGATACCTGTATGATGAGTCACGCATCTTTCATGTGACAAAGGAGAAAACATGCAAATATGAGTCAGCTTACCACTGTTAAAAATCTCAGGATGTTGTGCTGTGAATATTTTCATGTTTTTTTGCTTTTGTTGCTGCTTATACTTATTGTAAATTTTTCATTTTTTGATGTACATTTTCTTTCCTTTTCGTTAAATTTTCCTTTACATTTCATGTCCTTTTTTACAGTGTTTATTTATAGATTAAACAGTACAATAGACATGTACTATATATGAGAAAGGTTAAAACAGAATCATTTGGGGGTCTGGAAGGGATTAATTCAATTTACATTATTTCTAATGGGGGAAAAAATGAGTCGGTTTTCGAACAGCCTTCCGGAACAAATTAAGTTCGAGAAATGAGGTTCCACTGTACATGAGAAGTGAGAGCTGAAGGAAGCTCAGTGCAGGCCCATGAATGGGCCACACTAAGGAGTGTGGCAGAGCAGTGATGGAATGTGGGCCTGCTTCTCTTTCTTTATTTCCTCTTCCCTATTTGATCCCAGGCCTCCACCCCAAATGCTCCCTACCGCCCTATGTGACCTGCATTTCTTGTCCCTCTCCAGATGACAGCTCCCCAGTAGAACATGTGCGTGTGCTGGGCCTGCTACATGAAGAGCTACATGGCCCGGGCCCTGTGGAAGCATTGAGCACCCTTGCTCAGATTGAAGTGACCTTGAGTGGTACAGGGGGCCGGGCCTCAGCTCACATTCTCTATCGGAGGCCCCAACATCGTCCAACACATAAGGTCAGGAAACCTGGGAGGACCAGAGGTTGGGGTTGGACAGAGGGGAAGAACAACAAAAAAAAGCTGATGTGATGAAGCACTTGTCTGTGCTTTCATCATTTTGTAATTTTCCTCATTTAATCTTCACAGCTACCCTGTGAGATAGTTTTTTTACCCCCTTTTTGCAGCCTGGGAAACTCGGATTTTGTTAGCTTAACCAATGAAAGATACTGCCTTCCAGGAAATGGAAATGGAAAAAAGACTGGGAGTGGTTACTAGGGAGGGGAAGGAACAAGTCCATAAGAAGTTTGAATGAGGGGTGAGAGTTGTGGGGGAAGAGCCGAAAGCAGTTACATAGCTGATTGGGGCTGAAGGTATTAGGTCTTTAGTTCTCTCTGGTTTCTTCAGTAATATGGGAAAAAACTTTAATACTCTCCTTTCTATTCCCCAGATTCAGTGGTTCTCCATCCTGCCTGACTTCAGCCTGGACTTCCAAGGGGAGTCTCCCCTAAAGTCCCAGCCCCACCCAGATCCTCGCACATACCCGGTATCTAAGAGTGCCAGGGCCAGAACAAGAGAATGGAGTTGGGATCTGGCCAAAAGAGAGAATAAAAACTGCAGAGGTTTGGGGGTGGGGTCAGAGATTACAGGGATGGGGCATAATGACAGCATCCTTTGTACCTACAGGTGGATCCCACTACTCACTTGACCTTTAACATTCATCTGTCCAAGAAAGAGAAGGAAGCCAAAGATAGCCTGACCCTGCCCTTCCAGTTCAGCTCTGAAAAGTAAGGCTGCAGCCTATATCCCTGGGTCCTTAAGTATAGAGCCCAGTATCTGGGCCCAAGAGGTGGGGTGACAACAGGTTATTGATTAACCTCAGACTTTATAAGGGTTGAAGTCCATTTCCAGAGCCAAGTCTGGGGAGTGGTTCTCTACCCACCCATACCCCAACATGACAAAGAGCCTTTGTCGCCTTTTTCTCCATTACAGCCTTGGGTCCCAGCCCCACATCTGGGTCTAAGCTAAGCCAGAACAGACCCTGGGAAAAGGCCCTATTTCCAGGCAACAGTGCCAGGACAAGAAGCTAGATGGGGAGGGCAAAGGCAGGTTAATAAGGGCTTAGTAGATACCTGTTCTGTGCCCAGTGTGTGGGTGCATGAAGTAAGACTATGGCAGGATCCTTGCCCTCAAGCTGCAAGGAGTATTATTAGGGGAGTGGTGTTGAGTATCTATTCCAGGATCAAATGGTGCTTCCATACTAACTAAACCAGGAGGTCAGAGAAAGGGACTTGAACCAAGAAAACATGGAGTACAGAGAAGGAGTCATAGTTACCAGGTATAGGATATTCAGATAGGACCCTTGTTACCCACTCTCACCAACACCAATTTTTCTCTCTCAGGCAGCAGGCTCTACTGTGCCGTGGTTTAGGCCAAGCTACCAGCCATATCTTCTATGAGCCAGATGCTTATGATGACCTGGACCAAGAGGACCCAGATGATGACTTAGATATATGAGGAGACTGTGGACCTATAACCATTGTTCCAGTTGGCCTTACCTTGTTTCTTGCCCATCTTTGTTTCCTGTGTCTCTGGAGGCCCTATCCTGTGACCCATGAGCCAGGGAGCAGTGTCCAGTCAGGACAAAAAGGGGGATGGGCCCTAGCCAGTTTGGCTCAGTGGACAGAGCATCAGCCAGGTGGACTGAAGGGGCCTGGGTTCGGTTCTGGTCAAGGGCATGTACCTTGGTTGCAGGTTCCCCGGCCCCAGTCAGGGTGCATGCAGGAGGCAACCAATCTATGTGTCTCTCACACTGATGTTTCTCTCTGTCTCCCTCTCCCTTCCACTCTCTAAAAATCAATGGAAAAATATCCTCAGGTGAGGATTAACAAAAAAAAAAAAAAGTGGGATGGGGACAGAGGGAAAGGTGAGAGACTAGAAAACCTGCAGTCGCCTTCCTGGACCCCTGCCCGCCCCCCCCCCCCCCCCCCGCCACAACACACACACAAGCCTAATAAATTTTTTATTAAAAAAGAAATTCTCTGGTAGCTATTTAAGCAAGAGTTGGGAGTAGAAGGGACTGGAAGATGGCAATGGGTTAAGGAAACCGAGTACCTGAGTCTTTAAGAGTCAATAGTGTTGGGGCCTGAATAACAATGAACTGGTGGAACAGCGTGGTTTGGCACACCATTAGTGCTCAATGTGGTTTTTTTGTTTTGTTTTTTTAGCTGAAATAGGTATACTTAGGTTCCAGGCTCCCTGCAAGGATCTCAGTAGGAAGAAAGAGGCCCTGAAGGGGAAAGAAAGAAGCCTACTTTCCAAAACATACTTTTTATTACTGTACAAAAAGCACATTCGCCCCTCCTTTGTTCTCCCCCACCCAGCCCCCAGGGAACTGTACATGGTGTACAGGACTGCAGTGACCCACAGCTGCCACTGCACATCCTGCCCACAGGCTGAGCTCTGCCCCAGGTCCTTTCAAGTGTCTAGGTTGCCAGGCTGGGGCAATGGAATCCCAGCTCACACATACTCCTTGGCAGAGTTGGGCTTAGTGTAGGAGCGGGGTGCACCATACCTAGCTTTGCCCTCACTCCCAGGGCAGGAGCAAGAGAGCATTGCACCTCCCAAGAGGACCAGAGCAGACCCTGCCCAGCCGATGAAGATGGCAGGACCAAACTCATACCTGTGGGGAGAGGGGATTGAGGTCAGAAACCCTGGCCTGTCTCTCCAGACCCCAGATGTGACCCCTTAGGAGGCAAGACTCCCATACTTACTTAATATTCATGGGGACCAAAGGGTTATAAAAGTCTGTGATAATCTGATGGCCATACCAGGAGCAAGCTATCAAAGCAGCAAGTCCTAGAGACAATGAGGATGTAGATATTGTGAGGCCCCTCAAATCAGCACCATGTCCACCCTAACTCAGCCCTTGATGCTACCTTGGACCTGTGACTCACCTGCCACGATGAAAATGATGCCTCCGGTCATAGCTATACGGGCCTTTTTCACTTTGTCATCTCCCCCGCAGCGTGTACACTTCATGCCCATCGTGGCCACGAACATGGCTAGGAAGCCCAGCACGAGGGACACCACCATTAGAGCTCTAGTGGCCTGAAGGGCCGCTGCGAGGAAGGAGGGAGGCCTTTCATTACTGGAAGGCAGGCAGCCTTCGGACCACTCCAGCCTTTGAGCCGGCGGCTGCCGGCTGAGATACCCTCGGAGTCCAAGCCCGAGGCCGGTTCTGGGTGGATCCCGTCTCCGGGGCCTCCAGCTCCGCCCCACCCTGTCTCAGCTCTCCGACTCGCCCGGGGCGCCCGGGTTTCGATGAAACTGCCCTGGTAGGGGGAAGGGTGAAAGGGGACAGCGGAGGCGGCGGCTGAAGGCTCCGCACGGGCCGCAGACGACGGCCTGCGGCCCAGTTCTGACCCCACTATCGAGGCCACGGGGTTTGTGGCTTCCTCTAATCGGTCGATAAGATTAGAGGCCGCAGGCGTCTGCCCAGGTCTGACAAGAGCGCACGGCTCCTCCATCGAACCCCGTGCCACCCCTTGTCCGAGAGAAAAGGGTGGGAGTAGGTGAGGCCACTGCCAGCCTAGGGCGGCAGAGACCTCGGCCCAGGACCCAGCCACCCTCTGGGGAGCTGGGTTAGAAGGGTGCGGCTCATGTATAGCCGCCTGAACGCCGGCCCGCTCCGGCCAGCCCCACTGGCCGGTCCCGGGCGCTTCCGCTCTACCCGCTGGCTCCCAGGCAACCCAGGGAGTCGGGCGCGGGGCCCTGGCCCTGCCCCGCAGCCCACCCCTGACCTCGGCCCTGGGAGCGTCCGCCCCGTCGGTCTCACGGCCTTACCGGGCAGGGCGAGCACCGAGTCGTACATTTTGCAGCTAATCATTCCCGTGCTCTGCGTCACGCAGTCCATCCACAGCCCCTTGTACATGGCCTGGGCTGTGATGATGTTGTCGCCCGCATACGAGCTCATCTGCCATTGCGGAAGGGCGGTGCACACCACCAGGCCCACCCAGCCCAGCAAGGCCATGGAAAAGCCGAGCAGCTGCAGGCCCGAGTTGGCCATTCCGCCCTCACAAAAGACGAGGGGTGCGGGCGGGAGCCTCTGCAGTAAAAGAAACTTTGAGGGGCGATCCCACCAGACGACTTGGGTTGGAGTTATAAGTCACCCAAAGCGAAAAAAAGTTTCTGGTCGAGTGACTGCGAATTTTTTTATCACCCGAAGTAAACACAAAGCGCCCCTCCGGCGGGCGAGGGTCTCACAGCAGAGGGAACAGGTTACGCTCCGAGAACTAGTGGGCGACAAAAGCGATTCCCGAAGTCCAGGCTGTTCCCTCCGGTGCTGTCGGCGACGCTTCCCAAACAAAAGATGGAGGGGTCGAATGGGCGGTTCTGGGTGCTGAAGTCCCCAATGGACCCTGGATTGTCGGGCCGAGGCCGAGGTGCAAGCAGCGGTGAGCTGGCAGGTGCGGGCCGGCGGATGCGGGTGGACAGGTGCCGCGCACCGAGTATATGTAGGGCGTCGGGGGCGCGCCCCCGCGGGCCCTGGGAGCGCGAGGGGGAGCGGAACCGGAGGGGCGGCCAAGGGTGACCTGACGTCACCGAAGGGACACTCACCTGGGCCGGAAGTCCTGGCCCCCACCCCTCCTCTCCCAGGTATAGAGGAAGAAACTTGAGCACCAGGGTCACGCCCCTTCACTTGCCCGTCTATGACCACAGATGGGGAGGAGGCGGAGGCCTCTCGGAAGACAACCCTTCTGGACTGGACTTCGATCGGGCACCGGGAAGCCCCTTCCCCGCTTCCCAGCAGGTGCGCCAGGGACGCTGGGGGAGCCAGAGCGCGGGGGACGCCCCCGGTCAGCCTTCGCTCCGCCCCCGCTCCCCCTACTACCTCCCGCCGCAGGGACTCTAGGCTTCTATTCTAGGCGCATTTTGTCCCGCCCTACCTTTCCCCCAACTTCTGCTCTACTCCTTTTTCTTCTTTTTCCTATCCTAGCCGACCCCCGTCAGGGCCCTGGCTCCAATTCCTTAGAACTCTCACTTCAGCAGCCGTGTTGGAGTCGCCACCCAGAGCCACCGCCCCAGCACACGCGCCCCCTCCGCTGTCCGCTGCCCTCCCACCCTGCCCTCCACCAGACAACCGGCTTGCAGGCATGACCTCCCGTCTTCTTGGTCCCCTCCATTCAAATCCCTGACATGACTTAGTGCCTGGGCCCTCCCAGCGGTCACTATCCCTTCCCGCATCAAGGGTCCTTGTAACAGAAGGAAGAAACCACTGAAACCAGAAGCCAGCTGAAAATGGGGAGCAGGGTGACGCCTCCGTTACAGCCTTGGTCACATCCCTCATTCCCGCCCTTGACGTCTTTCCAAACTTGACCTTCACCTTCGCCTCTTTCTCCCTCTTACCACCACCATCCCCTGCCCCCAGCTATACACCCATTTCTCTTTCATTCTGAGCTTGGACCAGCCTATCTGTATGGGCTCTCCCATCCTCTCTGTCCTCCCTAACATCTGGCTCTAATGTGACCTTTGATTCAGCTCGCAGGCTCCCACCTTACCCTCAGGTTTCTTCTCTGACTCTCCCTAAACTATTTCCCCATCCTCCCTCTGGATATCTCTTCCCAGTATCCCACATTCACTCACTCCTCCCACATCGTTTATCCTCTCCCCCTTCCTGCCTTTTCCACTTCCTATTTCACTCCCCTCTTTTAGTCTACTTTTGTATCCTACCTGTCTCCAGCTCTCTTGGAGTCCAGCAACACCAATTAGTCTTTCTTTGCATCTTCCTGCCCAGTTTCCTCCCAATCTTCCTCTCCTCGTACTCTGGCACTTTGTCACACCTCCCAGACTCGCACACCTTGCTTACTCTGTCTTACTTCATTTTCTCTCTCCTTTTTTCCCCTCAACTCTCACACATTTCCCATTTTTTTGTTCCTCCCTCTTAAACATGTCTCTGTAGGTCTTTCCTTCTTGTATTCAATAAACATATTAAACAACTAAATTAACTTGTTTTTCTATAAAATGCAGACTTTAATGAACTCTTTTTTTTATTGATTTTTTTTTTTTTTTAAAGAGAGGAAGGGAGAGGGATAGAGAGTTAGAAACATCGATCAGCTGCCTCCTGCACACCCCTTACTGGGGATGTGCCGAAACCAAGGTACATGCCCTTGACCAGAATCGAACCTGGGACCCTTCAGTCCACAGGCCAATGCTCTATCCACTGAGCCAAACCGGTTAGGGTTTTAATGGACTTGTTTATTCATTCATTTTTTTCTGTTTTTTGGTTAATGGTCTTTTTTTTTCTTTTCTTTTTTTAAAATTAATTTCAGGGAGAGGAAGGAAGAGGAAGAGAGGGATAGAAACACCATTGATGAGAGAGAATCACTGATTGGCTGCCTTCTGCACACCCCCTACTGGGGATAGAGCCTGCAACCGGGCCTTGTACCCTTGACTGGAATCGAACCCGGTACCCTTCAGTCCGCAGGCCGCTGCCCTATCAACTGAACCAAAACAGCTAGGGCAATGGTGTTTTTTTAAAAGTGTTTTCCAACTCTAAAATTCCGTATTTCTCATTACTTAAGTATATACAACTTCTCTCCATACTCACTGCCACCACCTCAGGCCAAGCCACCATCACCTCTTGCCTGGACACTAACTGCCTCCAAACCAATGCCCTGCTTCCCTTCTTGTCCTTCTAAAATCTAGTCTCTGGAAGTGACTTCTTCTTCTCTTTTTTTTTCCCAACCAAACTTCGAGAATCTTGTCATTTCCTGTTGAAAATCCTTACTGTCTTCCGATGGCACTCTTCTGCTCCTATTGCTCCGCTGGATTTGGCAAATGCCATACCAGACTGCTTTAGCCACACTGGCATCTTTCTGTTCCTGAAACATACTTCCCACCAAATTGCCTTTGCACACTCTGTTCTCAATGCCTGGATGTTCTTCTCCATTTACCCCCACCCACTTCTCTCTACCCAGCCAGCCAACTAATCCTTCAGCTATCAGCTCAAATATCACTTCTCCTAGGAAGCCTGGCCTGACTACCCCACCTCGGACTGAGTCAGATCACCTACTGAACGCTGTCACCACTACTTACTTATACTTTACTTTCAACGCTCTTATCATAGTTTGAAACTATTTACATTGTGTGCTTATTTATTCAATGTCAGTCTCCCACTACACTAAGGTCCCAGAGGGCAGAGATGTGTCTGGGTTTTATCACCAATAAATATTTGATGGCCCAACTAGCTTGGTTCAGTGGTTGAGCATTGACCTATGAACCAGGAGGTCATGGTTTGATTCCCGGTCAGGGCACATGCCTGGGTTGTGGGCTTGATCCCAGTGTTGGGTGTGCAGGAGGTAGCTGATCAATGATTCTCTCTCATCATTGATGTTTCTATCTCCCTCTCCCTACCTCTCTAAAATCAATAAAAATATATTTTAAAAAATATTTGACGAATAAATGAATAAATTTGAAAACGAACTATATTTTCTTACACATGTTCAATAAATACTTCCTGAGTGCTTGTATAATGTACCAGGCACCACGTTTGACACTGAGGACACAGCTGTAACCAAGAAAGATAAGGACATTGCTCACGTGACTTACATTCTAGAGAAAGGAAGCAGACAATAAAATCATAAACAAAATGGCTGATGTTTTGAAGGCAATAAAACAGGTTAATGTGATGAGGTTGGCTCCACTCCCAAGGGAGACCTTTCTGGGAAGTGTGAATAAGAAGCCAGCCATGTAAAATTATGTTCTAGCCAGAGGTCACAGCAAATGCCAAGACCCTGTGTCGGCTGCCCCTTTGAGACTTGTAGTATTAATTTAAAGCAGGATCTATTAACCTCACACATTTGATACTTGGGGCCAGATAATTCTTTGATATGGGTGATGATCCTGTGCATAGGATATTTAGCATCCTTAACTTTTACTGATTAGATGCCAGTAGAATCTACCCCGGAACCCCAGTGTGACAGTAAAAAAAAAAAAAAAGGGGGGGGGGGTTGCAGCTCTGACCTGTTTAGCTCAGTGGACAGAGTCTGAGCCCACAGACACAGACTAAAGAGTCATGGGGTTGATTCCAGTCAAGGGCATGTACCTCAGTTGCAGGTTTGATCCCCATGCAGGAGGCAACCAATCAATGTGTCTCTCTCACATCGATATTTCTCTGTGTGTGTGTGTGTGTGTGTGCCTTTCCCCCTCCCTTCCACTCTCTCTAAAAATCAATAGAAGGTGGAAGGAAATCCTTGGGTTAGGATTAATAATAATTTAAAAAATGGGTGCAAAGAGCAAGTAGATAGATCATTGGGATTAACCAAGGTGGATTGCTAAAAAGAGAGAGAAGGGATTTTTAAGGTATTTGCACGAGAGTGTTTTATGGTTAGATTGGTGATATAAATTGGGTAAGGAGAAGAGTAAACATAAAAAAGGGATTGGTAGATGGTAGAAACATGGATAGGATCCATGGTTTAGAGGTATCTATGACGTGAAGGAAAGACATGAGTAAATACATGAGTACTAAATAGACTGGAAGGATAGCAGGTGATCATCAGGGGTGGGAGGCTCAAGTTCAGTAAATTAGAGGAGGTTGATTTTGGAGATGACAAAGCCTAGGAATGAGCTAAAGAGAAAAACCATTGGAGATGAGACTGAAGGCTGAGCAGCTACAATTAGATGGAGAACCCTGATGGACTGTGAATTCAACAACGATAGGGTCATAAGTATAAAGAGGAAGTTAAAGTTATTGGTGTTAAAGTTATCGGTGAGTGCAGGTGAAAGAGCAGGCTGCAAGACCCTAGCAACAATTAGAGGCAGTGAGTGATACACTTGCAGACATGAACTTCAAAGGAGCAGAGGATTTTGAAGGATGAAGGAAGAATAATGGTCTAGAAGCAGCATTGGGGAGCAATACTCCCAGCTACAGACCCTGAGGTATAAGAAATAAGATCAAACCCTAACCGCTTTGGCTCAGTGGATAGAACGTCGGCCTGTGGATTCAAGGGTCCCAGGTTCGATTCCGGTCAAGGGCATGTACCTTGGTTGCGGGCACATCCCCATGAAGGGGTGTGAAGGAGGCAGCTGATCGATGTTTCTCTCTCATTGATGTTTCTAACTCTCTATCCCTCTCCCTTCCTCTCTGTAAAAAAATAAAAGAAAATATATTTTTTTAAAAAGAAATAAGATCAAGCCATGGCTGGTTGCTCAGTGGTTACAGTATCCATTTCCTCCCTCCCTCCCTTTCTTCTACTCTCTAAAAATTGTTGGAAAAAATATCCTCAGATGAGGATTTTTAAAAAGATAAAAAATAAGCCTCTGTTAAGAGAGCTGACAAGGAAGTGTGTCCTCCAAGACAGCCAGATATTTTTTAAATATATACCACATTTTAAAAATATTTTTTATTGATTGATTTTTTACAGAGCGAAAGAGAGAAGGAGAGGGAGAAGGATAGAGAGTTAGAAACATCGATGAGAGAGAAACATCAATCAGTTGCCTCCTGCACACTTCCTACTGGGGATGTGCCTGCAACCAAGGTACATGCCCTTGACCAGAATCGAACCTGGGACCCTTCAGTCCACAGGCCGACACTATCCACTGAGCCAAACCAGTTAGGGCAGACAGCCAGATTTTAATAAGGTCTAGGAAAGGAACATTCTGAGAACAGGCTGGGAATATAAGGAGTTCAAAAGTCACCGAGAGTCTGAAAGATCAAGTCTGGTTGGGGGGTTGGGTCAGATTAGGGGATATACACCACAGCATGGAAATGACTGGTGATATGATGAGGTAAGCAACCTGGTATGGAAACCTGGCTAACTTGTTTGTTTCTATAGGAAAGTGTATTCTGAGTTCTGAAAAATTGATAAACTTTGAAAACTTGCAATATTATTTTAATATTAGAGGCCCGGTGCATGAAATCCATGCACTCGGGTGGGGGGGAGGTCCCCTCAGCCCAGCCTGCACCCTCTCGCAGTCCAGGAGCCCTGTGATCCATCGCCTGGCAGAGGGAGGCCTGGGCCTCCCTCTTTGAGGTGATTGTGGGGCAATGGCAGGGCCCCCTTGACCAATCACATTGCACCCACCTTGGCTGACCTGGTGCCAGTGCGTGTCATAGCGTGGTCCTCCCAATGGTTGTTCTGCTGTTCAGCTGTTTGGTCGATTTGCATATTATACTTTTATTATTGTAGATTATGCATTATTACTAAAAAACTAATTATTATATTGATCACTGATTTTTTATTTTACTAGTTAGGCCCCAAGGCAGCTAGAATAGTCCAACTTCTAATTCCATCTCAGTTTTATTTCGGGGGAAGGGGAGATGTTTTATTGATTTTTTTTTTTTTTTTTTTTAGAGAGAGAAACATCTACTTACCCATGCATTCATGGTTGACTCCCGGGTGTGCCCTGACTGGGGATGGAACCCATAACCCTGGGGTATCAGGACAACGTTCTAACCAACTAAACTACCCAGCCAGGACTAATTCCATCTCATTTAGAAATTGTCTTGGTTGGATGGCTCAGTTGGTTGGAGCATCCTACAGTACACCAGAAGGTTGCTGGTTCAATTCCCTGCCAGGGCACATATCTAGGTCTTAGGTTCGGTCCCTGGTCAGGGCATGTTTGGGAGGCAACCGATCAATGTTTCTCTCTCGGCCTTTCTCTCTAAAACCAATTTTTAAAAAAATTCCCAGCTGGTGTGGCTCAGTTGGTTGAGCATTGCCCCATGCACCTAAAGGTCTCCGATTATATTCCCAGTCAGGGCATATGCTTGGGTTGTGGGCTTGATCCTCAGTAAGGGCTGTGCAGGAGGCAGCCCATTGATGTTTCTCACTCACATTGATGTTTCTCTCCCTCTCCCTTCCTCTCTCTCTCAAATCAATAAAAACATATATATTTTTTAAAATCCCTCAGGGGAGGATAAAAAAAGAGAATCAACCAATGAATATATAAATAAGTGGAACAACAACAAATCAATGTCTCTTTTCATCTCTCTCTTCCTTTCTGTCTAAAACCAATACATTAAAAAATAAAATAAAATGGAAATTTATTCTTGGGCCTTAATTGTCTCATCTGTAAAATAGGAGTGGAGATATTTTGCCTGCTTAGAAAACAGGAGGCTAGGCCAGATGATCCCTGTGGTTCAGCCCAGTTTCTCTAAAAAAATCAATGGGAAAAAATGTCCTCAGGTGAGAATTAACAACAGCAACAAAAAGATAATGTGAGAAAAGTATTAAAGACCCATTTCATCTATAAATATAGACATGAAAAGCATTTGATAAGTAGGTATGGATACCTACTTATGATAAGAACTCTTAGAAAACAAAGATTAGAAAGAAAATTCTTTTTCTTTGTATGAATTTATTTGAGTCAAACAGGGAGCAAGATCTCAAATGCTCCCAGAAAGGAAATTTTTATACTTAATGAAGAAATTTTAGACTCATCTCTTTTATGATGGAGAAAGGACAAAGATGTTCACTGTTTGACAAAGTCCTAAAGGTCATGATTAATACAAGGAAGGAAAATAAATAAGTAATGCAAAGATTGAAAGGGACAACATAAAACTGATTTACAGATGACATAATCATCTACTTGGAAAAGCAAACAATCAACATAGACTACTAGAACCAGGAAGGATGCTCATCAAGGTTGCTATATACAAGAAAATTTTTTTTTCCAAAAAATATTTCATTAGCATTTTACTACACCAGTAGTAACTAATTAGGAAATGTAATTAAAAAAAACATTTAATTTGCATCAGTGACAAGATTATAGAGCATCTAGTAATTAACCAAGTATTCATAGGACCTCAATGGAAAAAAAACACTTTCATTTCTAATAAGGTACATAGAAAATGACCTGAATAAATCGTTACAAAGATATCAGTTGTCCCCAGGGAAATTTATTATTTGATACATTACCAATAAAAAAACAATTAAAAAAAGATCTTGATAAGTTTACCCCCAAATTTGTATGGAAAAATAAAAGACCACAAATGGTAAGTTGACATTGAAAAGGAAGAGTAAAAGAGGGGTCTTGCCCTTCCAGAAATTTAAACTTGCTACAAAGCATTGTGAAAAACAGAAATTTGTAGTCTTAATTGTAGTTGTAATAACAGTGCAGCATTCGTGCAAGAACAGACCGCTACACCAATAAAACAGAATCCGAGCTCAGAAACAGATACTTTTATACATCAGAACTTGATATGTGGTAAGTATGGCTCAATAAGAGAAAAATAAATTGGATCCCTAACACCTAAAACAAGGGTGTACTCCAGATGGACTAAAAAGACCTAAATGTGAAAAGTAAAACTAAGCCCTGGTGGGGTAGCTCAGTTGGTTATATGTCATCCTGATACACCAAGGTTGTGGGTTCCATTCCTGGTCAGAGCACTTGTAAGAATCAACCAATAGCCTTAGATGGTTTGGCTCAGTGTATAGAGCTTCGGCCTGTGGACTCAAGGGTTCTGGGTTTGATTCCCATCGGGGGCACATGCCTGAGTTGTGGGCTCGGCCCCTGGTGGGGGGCATGCAGGAGGTAGCCAATCAATGATTCCTTCTCATCATTGATGTTTCTATCTCTCTCTTTCTCTCCCTTTGTCTCTGAAGTCAATAAAGATACATTTAAAAAAATCAACCAATAAATGCATAAATAAGAGGCAAAACAAATCAATGTTTCTCTCTCAAATAATTGTTAAGTGAAAGAAGCTAGACAAAAAGAGTACATTCTGTATGAGCCATTTACATAAAATTCTAGAAAATGCAAACTAGTCTATAATAACAGAATGCAGATTAGTGGTTACCTAGGGGATGGGGAAAGGGCTGAAGGGAAGAATTACAAAAGTTACAAGGAAACTTCGGGGGATAATGGATATGTTTATATTTTTAAAAAAATTGATTTCAGAGAGGAAGGGAGAGGGAGAGAGAGAGAGAAACATCAATGAAGAGAGAGAACCATTGATTGGCTGCCTCCTGCACACCCCAGGGTGGGGATCGAGCCTGCAACCCTGGCATGTGCTCCCTACCAGAATTGAACCCGGGACCCTTACAGTCCCCAGGCCAACACTCTATCCACTGAGCAAAACCAGCTAGGGCTACTATCTTGATTATTTGGACAGTTTCATGGGTATATACAAATGTCAAAAGTTAAACTGTATACTTTAAATATGTGTAGTTTATTTTTGGCAATTATGCCTCAATAAAGTTGTGTAAAAAACAAAACAAAAAAACAACAACACAGAAACAGCCCTGGCCGGTGTGGCTCAGCTGGTTGGAATGTGATCTCATATACCAAATTGTTGTGGATTCCATTCCTGGTTCAGGCCCATTCAGAGGTCAGCTGATCAATGTTCTCTCTCTCCCCGCTCCCTTTCCCTTCTCTCTAAAATCAATAAGCAACCTGGCTGGCGTGGCTCAATGTTGAGCATCAACCTATGAACCAAGAGGTCACGATTCTATTCCCAGTTGGGGCACATGCCCAGGTTGTGGACTTGATCCCCAGTGAGGGGTGTGCAGGAGGCAACTGATCAATGATTCTCTCTCATCATTGATGTTTCTATTTCTCTCTCTCTCTCTCTCCCCCTTCCTCTCTGAAATCAATTAATAAAAAATATTTTAAAAATAGGGGGGTGAGAGTGGCTGGGGAGAGGTCAATGGGGGAAAAGGGAGTCATATGTAATACTTTAAACAATAAAGAATTTTAAAAAATAAAATCAATAGCATATCCTCAGGTGAGAATTAAACACATACACACACACACACACACACACACACACACACACACACACACACACCAGAAACAGAGCCCTGGCCAGTTAGCTCAGTTGGTTAGAGCGTCATCCCAATACACCAAGGTTTTGGCTTTGATCTCTGGTCAGGTCACACACAAGAGTCAATCAATGAGTGCCTGACTAAGTGGAACAACAAATCGGGGTGCCTCTCTCTCTCTCTCTCTCAAATAATAATTATTTTTTTTAAAAAAACCTTATTCAGTTCAATCTATTCTAAGCATTATATGAGTATTACATTATTCACCTTCATCAAAACTCTAAGATGTAGATACTATTATTATCTCCCTTCTCATTTTACAGATGAGGTAAATAAGGCGCAAAGAGCTTAGGTAACTTTCCCAAGGGCACAAAGTTAGCAAGTATCAGAGCTGGGCTTTTAATTCAGGTCGTTTGGGCCCCAGAGTCCATACTCTTAACGATGCAGCCTTTGGGTGGTAGTGACTGAGAGGGTGTGGTGGTAGCAAAAGCCTTCCACACTGCTGATGGGAGTTGAGACTGGGACAGTCATTCTTAACAGCAAGCTCTTAGTCATATTAGGTATAAGTATAACCTGTGACTCAGCAATTCCACTTGTGGAGATAGATATAAATAAAAACATAGACATAGGCAGAGGCAGAGATATATCTTCCAAAGAAGCTCTCACAGAAGTTCATAATGAACCTTGTATGAAAATGTTCATTGCCACATTATTTGTTTAGCTGGGAACTAGAAATGACATGGGTGCTCCTCAGTGGGGTTATAAAATGTGGTGTGACTGATAATAATAATCACAGAACATGAGTTTTTAAAACAGTGCTTACTGAAAATAAGATCAGAATGAAAGATATAACAATATGCTATTTATATTAATTTAAAATGTTTGCGCATAAAGCAATTCATTTCTTGCAGGACCACAAATAAAAAATGAGTATTAAAGGCATTATAATGGTTGCCTTTGGAAGGAGAACAAACAAGAAATGGATATGTAACTAAAAGAGAATAGTTTTCAACATAAAAATAAAGCATAGATCAATGAAAACAATGTACCAAAACTGTGTTATTAATTCAACCCTTCACATCTGAGACCCTAATACACAGACAAATGCAGTGAAAGGAAAAAGGGAGATAGCATTACTGGAGCTCAGGAGTCAAGGTTTCCCTCCAGAAGTGAGAAGCAAAGAGGGCCTGTAAGAGTAGGAGCTGGAGGCAGGGTGGGGCTGTTGTGTGAAGGAATATGCTGGCTTTCTCTAGCCCACCAATCTCCTACTGCCATGGGCTGAACTCAGCCAGAAAGCAGTGAATACAGGAGCTTGGAAAACAAAAGCCTGCAGGATTTAGCTCCCCATGTTATAGGGCAGAGTTTAGGAAGGGCTGCAATTGGCTCTGAAATCACATAGGCCAAGGATTACTATGCTAAATCAACACACACACACACACACACACACACACACACACACACACACACATGCACGCACGCATGAGCTCCAATTCAAAGTTCCCATTCTTTGATAAGTCTCTCTCCTACATTTTCTTTTTTAAAATATATACAGAGAGGAAGGAAGAGGGAAAGAGAGATACAAACATCAGTAATGGCCTGGCCCCTGGCCAGTGTTGCTCAGTGGTTGAGCATCAACCCACAAACCAGGAGGTCACAGTTTGATTCCAGGTCAGGGCACATGCCCAGGCTGCGGGCAGGAGGCAACTGATGAGTGATTTGCTCATCACTGATGTTTGTATCTCATTCTCCCACTTTCTTTCTCTCTCTGAAATCAATAAAAACATTTTTCTTTTTTAAAGAAACATCAATGATGAGAGAATCATTGATTGGCTGTCTCCTGCATGCCCCCTACTGGGGATGTGCCCTGATCAGAATTGGAACCATGACCTCCTGGTTCATAGGGTGATGCTCAACCAGAGCCAGGCCAGCCAGGCTCTCTCCTTCATTTTATTTTATTTTAAAATATATTTTATTGATTTTTTACAGAGAGGAAGGGAAAGGGGTAGAGAGCCAGAAACATAGATGAGAGAGAAACATCAATCAGCTGCCTCCTGCACACCCCCTACTGGGGATGTGCCTGAAACCAAGGTACATGCCCTTGACTAGAATCGAACCTGGGACCCTTGAGTCCACAGGCTGACGCTCTATCCGCTGAACCAAACCGGCCAGGACTCCTTCATTTTATTTTTAATTTTTATTGATTTCAGAGAGAGGAAGGGAGAAGGAGAGAGAGCTTGAACAATCAATGATGAGAATCACTGATTGGCTGTCTCCTGCACACCCCCTACTGGGGATTGAGCCTGCAACCCCGGTAAGTGCTCTTGACTGGAATCGAACCCGGGACCCTTCAGTCCACAGGCTGATGCTTTATCCACTGAGCCAAACCAGCTAGGTCTCTCCTTCATTTTCAGTCTTCTATCAATCAAAATCTTTCCCCCATTTTCCATGCCATTTTTTCTTTCTCTCTCCCACTCTCTCATTTCTTTTTTTGTAAATCCTTACTGAGGATATGTTTTTATTGATGAGAGAAAAAGAGAGAGTGAGAGAGTGAGGGAGGGAGAAAGAGAGGGTGGGAGAGAGAGAGAGAAACAGCGATCAGTTCCTTCTGTACACACCCCGACCGGGGCTCCTTATTTCTTTTCTTTTCTTTTTTTGTCTCCTACTTCCCCATCACTTCTCCACATTTTTAATATCTAGATCTGACTTGCTTTTCTTAATCCTGCTTTTCCAGGGATTTAAATCTCTAGACTGGTCCCTGAGAAGCATCAGAAACAGCGCATCTGAAGGAGAGCAGGAATGTGCCTTTGCTGGAGTGGCAGGACAGACCCAGGAATGGGCCCCAGCCCTACACTTCACCTACACTAACTTTGCATCTGTACCCAACCTGTGCTTCCTGCCTATGTCCTTCTTTCTTCTTGGCACCTTTCTCTGCTTTTCCCCTCTCCCTGACCTCCTCGGCCCTGGTTCTCCTTTTACCTTCCAGATCAGTCTTCTCTGCTGCCATCTATTGCTTCTTCTCCTTTCTGCTCATAAATAATGGGTTCTTCTTAATGTTCAGACCTTAGTGATTTATCCACTCCCCTTTAGTCAGATAGGTGAAGCCATTTACCAAATGGTTCTCTCCTTTGTGATTGCTCCTCAACATGTGTTCTTGGCCATTGGGAGCAGACCCTCATTTCATTCACCCTAGGCTGGGTGCTGGGGATACGGAGGTAAACAAGGTGACTTTCTGCCCTCAAGGTTAAAGTACAGAGAAGAAATGATAACAGTATACTATATTGGGGATACATGGCTTTCTGGAGGAAAGCTAAGGAAGGTTTCACAGAGGGGGTGAGTTTTGTTTTGAAGGATGAGTAGGAGTCCTATGGCATTCCAGACTGAGGGATTATTAGTATGACAAAGACCCCAAGGAATGACAAAGCATTGTGTGTTCTGGGCACAGGAAGTAGTTAGGTATTGAGTGGAGAAGACAGAAAGTGAAGAAGAGACAGGAAAGGAGAGGCAGGGGTTTTGTTCACTCTAAAAAGGATTTTGAACTTGACAGTGGGGGCAACAAAAAGCCAGCGACTTTTGGGGCTTGAGTGATGAGGTTGAACTTTTTTTGTATGATACTCTACCCTCTGTGTAAGGGAAAAGGAGGAGCAGGAATTCCAGTCTGGGTGATGGTGGTCTGGACCAAATTGGCTGCAGAACAGGTGAAGAAAATCAGATGATTGTGAGTTTCAGAGGTCCAAACACCAATGTTGGTAACTGGATAAAGGGAGCTGCAGAAGAGAAGTTGAATATGACTTCCAAGATTCTTTTTTTTAATCCTCACCCGAGGATAATTTGTGTTGCCATTGATCTTTAGAGAGAATGGGAGGGAGAGGGAGAGAGAACCACCGATGTGAGAGAGACACATGGATTGGTTCCCTCCCACGTGCCTCCCACCAGAATCAGGAGCCTGCAACCGAAGTAGGTGCCCTTGCCCGGAATAGAACCCAGGATCCTTCAGTTCTCAGGCCAATGCTCTATCCACTGAGCCAAACCGGCTAGAGACTTCCAAGATTCTGATAGGAGTAACAGGGTTGCTATTGAGACCATTCACAGGATCAGAAAGTTAGGAGGAGCAGGTTTGGACTCCATCCAGGCAGTAGCTGAACATTCGGATGTGGAGTTCCAGAAAGAGGCCTGAGCTGGACGTAGCAGAAGCCCTTGAAAGGTAGCATGGCTAGGGACAATGGGCCAGAGACGACTCTGGCCCGATCCGCAAGCGGGTCCCCGCTCTCCCTCCAGGTGGCACTGCTGCTCCGCGCTTCTGAGCCCGGTTTCCTGAGCCGCGTGCGTTCGGTATTCATCCCTCGTTGCGCTTTTCTCTGGACGAGTCTACTCTAGGTCGCGTCCTCCTCGCGGGGCAGGAATTAGCTGGGGATTCAAACCAGGAACGGCCTGCAGAGAGAGTGTCCAAGTTGTCCACGGGACCAGCACATGCGTGGGGGCTCAGGGACCTCAGCGTGGCGTGGTTGCTGTGACCACCTGTTCCTCGGGCTGCTTCCAGGAACCAACGTGGGGAACGGGGGTAGGGAAAGGGCCAGGTAGGCTGTGCCGGGAGCAGGGATGAATAGAAAGAGGACCACCCGACACGCTAGGAACGGAATTTCCCGTCCTCCATGGCCACCCCCGCGTGGAAAACATGTCGCGGACCCTTTAAGGCTCCATCTCCCGGCCCTCCCCAGTCCAGGACAAGCCGGGACACCCGGGACTTGACATTTGGCTTCTCCCAATGTGGGAGCTAAAAATAATCGCTGTGGGTTACTTTAGGCCATTGCTTCTGAAGCACCCCGCGCGGTCTCGCACGCTCTCAGGCCGCCCGAGTGCCCTACCGGGCGAGGATACCTGGCCCATTCCCTCCTTTCGAACCCGCTGTCCCAACTTGCGGCTCCAGACTTTCAAATCGCCTCTTCAACCCCCAAACCTTGGCTGGTGGGAGGAGTCTTCACACGAGGGGGGCGGGGCCGCCTCAAACCTGAGGGAACCCGAGGGGCGTGTCTCGCCGGCACGCTATGGGGTGTGGCCTGGCTGACAAATCCGCTAGCAGGTGCCAAGCCCTAAACCCTTCGTTTAGGGGGCGTGGCCTTCTGGGGTGTGCGGGATCCTGGCCAATGGGTGTTGTGAAGGGCGTGGCCCTTGGTGAGGTGGGGGCGCTCCTCGGGTCTTTTCCCTCCAGCCCGGCTCGGCCAGATCCCCGGAGCCCTGAGGCTCTCGAGCTCCCTGGCTTGCGGCTGTGGGTCCCACTGGGCACCCCTCCGCACTTCACCCGGGACCCCCGTCGCCCCCGCGCCCTCTGCCCGCCAGGCTGGGCCGAAGACCCCCAGTCGCCTCCCTCTCGTTAACTGCAACTTCTTTGCCTGCCTTCAGCTCCTAAGACAAGATGCCGTCGGGCTTCCAACAGATCGGCTCAGAAGTAGGGTTCAGCATGAAGTGGTGGGATGGGGCACGGGTCTCGCTTTTCTCGGGCCGGGGTCGCCGCTGGGGTCAGCTAAGGGGCGGTCTCCGCGCAGGCGCAGGGGTGGGGGGGTGGGAGCCTGGCTATTTATACTCGGGCCGGGACAACCCGTGACTGTGGGATTCCAGTCCCTTCCGGAGGCTGACGGGGTCTGGGGGACTGTTCAGGGCCACGGGCCACGACTGGACTTTATGAGACCAGGGCTTGCCCCCTTCTCTAGTACTCGGCGAATTGCGCCAGAACCAGGGACATTCTGCCCTCGATCCAGCTTGAGAAAGCAGATCCAGGCGGGTCTTGAATTCCAGGAGCTTCGTTCTCGGCTCCTGGGAAGTGTTTCGAGGGCCGGAGGCCCCATGTTGGTCCCCGCCCCCACTCCTGGTGGTTCTCCAGAACGCTGAACTTTCCCTTGGCCCCGGGTTGGTGGAGGGGCAGAGAGGAGTGGCAACCCCCCCCCCCCCCAGCTCAGGTTTCGGCTCGGAGACAGTCTGTGCCGCCAGTGAGCGACCGCCACCGCCCCTCACACCACTTTCCCGCCCCCATCCCCTGGGCATGGCTCTTCCACGCAAAAGCTAGGCATGGCCCCCTGCCCTTCGACGGGGCTTAGAGGGGGAGGGGAGGCTGGGCGAAGATAGAGAAGGCCACCACAAGGACCACAGGCAGAGAGGAATGACCGCGATGTCCTTTCTGGAATCACTCTTCTGGAGCCTGTTGGGGGCCTCCAGGAGCCGCTGAGAGAACCCCCAGGGGGGTAGGGAAGAGGACAGAGGCGGAGGATGGAAATGCACTGTCAGTTTATAAAACCTGCACTGTCCAGGATACCGTTAACATTTTATTTTGATTGTCACACTTCCATTGGCAGGTAGGCAAAGCAAGACACACTCCCTTTCTCTCCTAACCTAGAGGAAAGCTGTGTTCAGGGTGGGGAAGTGACTTGTCCAAGGTCACACAAAGCTGAACTCAGGTCTCTTAAGGCCAAACCTGTCCCAAGGTCACAGAGGAATTGTGAGACCTAGGTCCTCAAACGTTTCTCTGCTGGCTGAACGCAAACATCCAGCTTCTCCTCCATGCCCTGGTTACTGTGGGGTTCTTCCTGCTCCTGTTTATACTGAGATCTTCCCGCAAGTCCTAATATGGCCCAGTGTCCCTCACCCAACATGTTGGATGGAACCCAGTAGCATAAGGCTCTGGTTGGGCGCAGGCCCAGGCCCCTGGAAGAAGGAAAGAAACCACATTTCCGTGTGACATGCCTCCTCTCTACTTCTGCCTGCCCAGGAAGGGGAACCTCCTCAGCAGCGAGTCACTGGGACCCTGGTCCTCGCCGTATTCTCTGCTGTGCTTGGCTCCTTGCAGTTTGGCTACAACATTGGGGTCATCAATGCCCCACAGAAGGTGAGGGTCCTGCGGCTGGCAGAGTGGGGGTGCCCAAACAAGGAAGGCAGGGGACAGCAGGGATGAGCAGAGAGGGAAGGGTCTGCAGGAACTCACTCCTCTGCTGTCTCCCCAGGTGATTGAACAGAGCTACAATGAGACATGGCTGGGGAGGCAGGGGCCTGAGGGACCTGGCTCCATCCCCCCAGGCACCCTCACCACCCTCTGGGCTCTCTCCGTGGCCATCTTTTCTGTGGGCGGCATGGTCTCCTCCTTTCTCCTTGGCATCATCTCTCAGTGGCTGGGAAGGTACGGGGCTAAAGGACAAGGGTAGGGAACAGGAAGGGGGCTATAGTACAGGCACCCTGACTCTCACAGCCCACTCTCTGCCTGCCAGGAAGAGGGCAATGCTGGTCAACAACGCCCTGGCAGTGCTGGGGGGCACCCTCATGGGCCTGGCCAACGCTGCTTCCTCCTATGAGATGCTCATCCTTGGACGGTTCCTCATTGGTGCCTACTCAGGTACCCAAGGGCACCACGGCTCTGCCCAGTGCCCTGCTCTCCTTTACTATCCCTGGGTTTGGTGGGAGGGAGTGGGCAGCCAGCTGCCTCAGCCCTCTCTTCTTCACTCTGCCCAGGGCTGACATCAGGGTTGGTGCCCATGTATGTGGGGGAGATCGCTCCCACTCACCTGCGGGGCGCCTTGGGGACACTCAACCAATTGGCTATCGTCATTGGCATTCTGATTGCCCAGGTGATTGGGCCTGACCTCATTTGGGGGTAGGGAGAGGTTTGGGGAGGGGCTCTGGAGCACAGGCTGAATGATCTGCCATCCTTCTCCCACAGGTGCTGGGCTTGGAGTCCATGCTGGGCACTGCTACACTATGGCCACTACTCCTGGGCATCACAGTGCTGCCTGCCTTTCTGCAGCTGGTCCTGCTGCCCTTCTGCCCAGAAAGCCCCCGCTACCTCTACATCATCCGGAACCTGGAGGGGCCCGCCAAAAGGAGTGAGCCTCCACCCCATCTTGCTAGTTCCTGTTCCCGCCCCTGAGCCTCTCCTTGTCCTCTCAGTCCTGACCCTCCTCACCTCCAGGTCTGAAGCGCCTGACAGGCTGGGCCGATGTGTCTGGAGCACTGGCTGAGCTGAAGGAGGAGAAGCGGAAGCTGGAGCGCGAGCAGCCACTGTCCCTGATGCAGCTCCTGGGCAGCCGTACCCACCGGCAGCCGCTAATCATTGCAATTGTGCTGCAGCTGAGCCAGCAGCTTTCTGGCATCAATGCCGTATGTATGCAGCAGCCTCCATAAGGGCAGGGTCAGAGAGCAGCCCGAGAGGAGGGGAGAAGGGAACAAGCCCCCTCCCTTAAAACTCAGGGTCAGTCCAGTTTGGTGTGGCTGCAGGGAAGGAAGGAACATCCCTGCCATCCCCTTTTTTCCTCCCCCGCTTCTAGGTTTTCTATTATTCAACCAGCATTTTCGAGACGGCGGGGGTAGGGCAACCAGCATATGCCACCATAGGAGCTGGTGTGGTCAACACAGTCTTCACCTTGATCTCGGTAACTGCTGGCCTCTGGAATGGCCCCACCATTGGCTTCGCACCCTTTGGTTGTCTCCATCCAACCAATCCCTTCCACTTCCCATCCTGAAGGCTCCCTGCCAATCCCTGACTCTCCTTGCAGGTGCTCTTGGTGGAGCGGGCTGGGCGCCGGACTCTCCATCTTTTAGGCCTGGCAGGAATGTGTGGCTGCGCCATCTTGATGACTGTGGCTCTGCTTCTGCTGGTGAGGCCTGGGGAGTAGGAAGGGGACCAGTGGCCCAACTCACGGGGACTGCTCCAAGAGGCTCTGTGTCCAGCAGGGCCACTCCTCAATATATGTGCTTTTAATCCTGGAGCCAGCCTGTGTGCTGGGACCATGGTCTGTGCTCCCTAGAGACTCAGGTTGCACTTCCTCTCATTCTGGGAGGAAGCTGTAGCACAATTCTGGCAGCCAGGAAGGAGAGCCACTGTCCAGCCGTGGGAACAAAAATTCCTAAGGACCCAGCTTTAGAACCAAGGGGAATTGATCAGCTTAATAGCTGAGAGCCCATAACATTCCCTCTGCCTTGAATTGGCATAGGGCCGTGGTCGGCAAACTCATTAGTCAACAGAGAGGCAAACCGTGGCTCACGAGCCGTATGTGGCTCACGAGCCGCAGTTTGCCGACCATTGGCATAGAGAAACCAGCTGAATATCAGTGTTTAGAGATGCTCAAGGGTCTGCTTTAACCTAGGGTGGTAGACACCCTTCCCCCACAAGCTGCTGGGAGGGGTTGATTTTAGTTTTCTGGGTTGAGGGCAAAGGAAGATCCAGAAAGACCTGACCTGAATTCCCACCCTCCCTGCCTGGTCCCCAGGAGCGCGTTCCAGCCATGAGCTATGTCTCCATTGTGGCCATCTTCGGCTTTGTGGCATTCTTTGAGATTGGCCCTGGCCCCATCCCCTGGTTCATTGTGGCCGAGCTCTTCAGCCAGGGACCTCGCCCAGCAGCCATGGCTTTGGCTGGTTTCTCCAACTGGACGTGCAACTTCCTCATTGGCATGGGTTTCCAGTATGTTGCGGTAGGTGGCCTGCTCCTATCCAATCTCCCACAACCATAGGCCAGAGGGGAGGGCGTGGACTCATTGGCTTTCCAGTCAGGCACTCCCTCAGCTCACAGACTACTGGTCTTGAAGATCACTTTGGTGGACCCTGAAGACACCTGCTCCACCAGAATCAAAGGAAAGAAGGGAGCTGAACTAGATTGCATAGCAATAGAGGTGTCTTCACAACAAACTAGTGGCATAACTTATTTAGACTAGGAATAAAATTATAAACATCATTATTAATACTGTGAATGTCTGGGAATCCATTCTGAGTGCAGTAACTCAGGATGGTAAGAGGGTGAAAAAACTATAGGAGAGTTGGGGTTCGGAGGATCCTTTTTTCACTTAATTCTCATTCCTGGCTATTTCCATTACCCTGCAAAGGAGCCATCTGCTATCTGCAGTACCCCTGTTCCCTAGGAGAGACTTTAGTTCCTAGCTTGCCTGAGACTGCCCCTTCCCTCCCCTCTGTCAACACCTCTTTCTCTGCCTGTCCCAGGATGCTATGGGTCCTTACGTCTTCCTTCTATTTGCGGTCCTCCTGCTCGGCTTCTTCATCTTCACCTTCTTAAAAGTGCCTGAAACCCGGGGCCGGACGTTTGACCAGATCTCAGCTGCCTTCCATCGGACACCCTCTCTTTTAGAGCAGGAGGTGAAGCCCAGCACGGAACTTGAGTATTTAGGGCCAGATGAGAATGACTGAGGGACCAGGCAGGGGTGGGAGAGCCAGTTCTCTCTATGTCCCCAGAGACCCCCTCCTTTCCTCTGTGACACTTTAACCTCTCTTCCCCAGAACTCCCAGGGTGGAGAAAGCCCCTGCTGCCTGGTGGAACTGGGAAGCTGGAGGGAGGGGTGGTCTGAGACCCCCTCATTTCCCTCGTGTGACTTTCTTGGATTACTTATGTGTTGTGGTTAGGTTGTGGCCATCAGGGTGGGCCATTCTCCCCTCTTGTCCCCCTCCTCCTCCCTCCATAGTTCACCCCAACCCGCCTCACCTCCAGAATACTTTTGCCCCTCTGCTAGAGAGGAGGGATTGGAGGAAAGGCTCGAGGACTGACTTTAGGGGAGATGAACTGAAGTACAGAGCAGGAGTGGACAAGGAAAATCAGCTTCCTAACACCTTGGACTCCTCCCACTCTCTGGCACTTTCTCTGAATTCTTGTCACATAGACTCTGGGTGAAGAGGGCTCTGTCTTGACCCCTCCAAGGCAAAGGATGCACCCTCCCAAGGCCTAACCTCACTTATCTCACTGAAGGCTCAGTCCTCTTGCTCCACCTTCCAAGGCAAGAGGGAACACCTGCCCATATATGAGAGGAAGGGATAGCAAGCTCTCTAATGTAGGGCTCTGCTCCCAGAGGCCCAGCTATTTCTTCCTCTCCCATTCTGGAAGGGTGTTGAACCCAAAGGCTTTTGACCAACTAAGGGAGAGATTTGAAAGGCTGCCTGTAAACATTAGGCTGGGAGGAATCTTCAGATATTTTTGTATACGCTGAAAAAGAAGGGGTAGGGAGAAGAAACCAAATCTGTTGTACTAAATGTAAATATATAGATACGTATATAAAGTCACTGTATGAGACAAGCGTCCTGTTGTGGAGGCACTCAAGGATGGGCTCAGACAGGGATGGAGCACAACTTCCCCTTTCCCCCTTTCCCCTCTATCCTGCCCCACCCCTCAGCTCCAGGCTGAAGAATCTGCTGGATGCTGTCACTCATGCCCCCACTTATATTTCTAGTCATTGCTTTAATTAATAGTAAATTAATAAGTTGTAGCTGTGTCAGACTGTGCTCTCAGCACTTTACAATACACTTATTCTGCCAAGGAAACATTATCCCCATTTTACAGATGGGAAAAGTGACTCTCACAGGTATGAAAATGCTTGTTCAGAGCTCCAGAGCTAGGAACATGGGAACAACGATTCATGACCAGGCCCTGCCCACCGACCCACAATTTCCTCCCTACCTTCACCCGCAAGTTACCTGCAATTCTCCGAACAGAAAAGAGGCAGAGACCAAGACAACAAGAAAGCCTGTTTTTGTTTTTACTGGAGGCTCAGGTGGCACATGACAGTTCATAAAATGGCTTCAGAGGTAGGGGGTAGAGGGGAAACAAAAAATAAACTGGGGTGGGAAAGAAAAACAACCAGGAGGAGGTAAGAGCTGGCTGGTTCCTTCTCAGCCTGATTTAGGGGAGGGAGTTGATGCCTCTGAACAAAAAGGATGGATCCCTTCCTTCAACCCGTGGTAGGGGAGAGAGGAAAAAAAAGCAAAAAGCTGTTGCTTTGGCCCTCCTGAGTCTCATGGAAAAGGGGGAAAAGCCAGTGTTTTGATGTCATGAATATGGGAAAGGGGGGAGGGGGTGCTGGGTAGGGTGCAGGTCAGTTGGAAAACCTGGCAGATACCTGAGAGAGAAAAAGAAATGGACAAGTCATGACTAGTAACTTCTCAGGACCCAGTTCCCGCCCTCTTGGCTCCCCACCCTGGCCCTCTCTGAGCGCAACCACTCACCAGATGGTAGTTCTGGGTGTCCTTGAGTTGGAATCACTCCAGGATGGTGGTGGTGGGGTCCCCACTGTTGATGGGGGCTGAGGTCTAGAGAGAAGGGTGGTCAGTTGAGACCTTCTTGTTCGTTAGGGCCCCCCAACTTCAATCTTCTCCCATCTTTTCTCTTCCCATTCCTATAACCCCTTCCCATTCCTCCTCGAATTCACATCCATAGCTAGTGCTGTGGTTCCAAGCAGAGCTGAAAGGGGAGTCTGCAGGGGCTGACACGGGCTGGGCTGCCTCTGCTGGGTTTTCCCGGTGGGTGGGGTGCCTGCCAGAGGTGGGCCCAACAGTACTGGCTCTGGTGTCAGGCTGAATGAAAGGGGTGGGGTGGGGGCAGGGCCAGGAGATGGGGGAATAGGAGGATGGTGTGACATGGGAAGGGGAAAGATAAAAAGGAGAGAGGGGGAGGGAAAGGGGAAGAAGACAGCCCAAGGTCCTCACCTCCTGGGCTGTGGGCTGCCTGGGTCCAGGGGGCTGCTGCCGTCGCCGCTGGAAGTAGGGGCGGTTTCGTGGGCGCTGGGGCTCAGGCCGAGAACCATCAGTGGGACCTTGGCTGGGTTTGGTCTTGCCATCCCCACCTTCTGTGGTAGGCTGCTGGGGTGGCCTGGGGCGGAAAGGCCTGGGGAGAAAAGTGGGGACCCTAAAGGGCATGGAGGAGCCCAGTGCAGACTGCCTCCTTCTCTCTCAGGACTCTCCCAGGAAATGTGGACCAGCCAGCTTCCCATCCCCATCTCCACCCCAGGAGCCAGCTTTTTTAGCCCTAGGAGTTGCTTCCCCATGGCACCTATGCATTAATCTCTCGCTACCCAGCTCCTGGCAACCCCACCCCCAACCCAAACCACCAGCCTCAGGCTTGTCTGAGAACTTAGCTCTTCCCCTTCCCATCCTCCCGACCCTTCCTATACCCCTACCCCCACAACCCCCACCCAATACTGGACAGTGAAGGGTAAGATAGGACCCTGGAAAGTGAGTCTTACCTTCGGTATCTGGGCCGGAATCTGGGTGGGGGAACCCGCTCATCTCCCTGCTGTTGGTCCCCCTCCAATGGGGCTGTCTCTTTAGGTTCTACCCCGTCAGTGCCCTGGGAACATACAGAGGCCCTGGTGAACTGTGTAACAGCAACTGCCTGGGAGCCAGGTGTCCACAGCTCTTCCCAGCCCTGGGTTCCATCCTCTGGGGACTCTGGCTCTCTCTTCACCAACTTCCACTCCTTTCCTAGGACTTGGGAAGCTGGTTCCACATCCCGAGTTCCCCTCACCTCAATAGGCTGCTGCTGGTTGGGGGGCCTTGGGCCTCGCACAAAGCGCCGTCGGTAGAAGAAGGGCGGTGGGCGCCGTCGTCTGGGCCTCTGCCCAGGGTCTTCAGCTCGTTCCCCTTCGATGCATGGTTCTGTCCCACCTGATGGAGCCTCTGCCACCATGGGTGGTGGGGCAGCCGGGCGAGGCCGGGGAATAAATCGGCGGAACCTACGTCGATTGGGGGCATAGCGGCTACCCTTCACTGGCACCCCCCCAGGCCCAGTTACATTAGCAGCTTCTGCACCCTGGAAAAGAGGTGGGGAGAACTTGCTCCAACAACAAATGCACAACATTTCCAAAATGGCTCGAATCACTTGTCTCCTCCTTCCAGCTAAATCCCCTCTCCAGCTTTCTTCAGCCCCTCTAACTTCTGTCCACCCTCCCGCAGGGGGGCCATGGCATGTTTGGACCCTTCTAGGAGAGGCCACCTCTGCAACTTGTCCTTTTGAATAGCTGCTACTGAACCCTCTTGAGTTTAAGACTGGAGGGCGAGGGGTGTGGGTGCAAAGGCCTGGCAACTGTCCATCTTACTAGAGAGCTGACTGACTCTGAGAGCCTGGGGAAAGGCCCCATGTGAAGAACAGACATAGAAATGCTTGAAGTACAAAGAAACCCAGATATGAATTACTGAGTGATAAAAGGGACATGTTCTTTAGTATGTCTCTTAAAGCAGCCAAAGTGGTAAAGATTACAAAGTCTGCATGAGAGCACAGTCTGGGCTAACGCACCAGAAGAGGAGTTGCTTTAAGGAGGGGCAAAGCCTGGGATGACATCCAGGCCACCACCCACTCTGTATCCCACACCACAGCCCCCAAACCTTCTCTCCTTCCACGACATCGAACTCCACAGTCTCCCCATCTCCAACGCTGCGCAGGAACTTCCTGGGGTTGTTTCTTTTAATAGCTGTCTGGTTAGGGGAAAGGCCATGAGAAAGGTGAGGACTAGTCTCTCTCACCCCTGCTGGGCCCACCACCCAATTTTACTCTTTTCACCATTTTACTTGTGGGCTAGGGCTGGAGGATGGAGCAAGAAGAAGGCAGTCAGAGTTTAGTAGGGGAAAAGCCATAAACTAGGGGCCTCAAGAACAATTGTGCAGTTACCACCATCCCTAGGACACACTCCCTCCTTTACCCCTCAGGGATTTAAAAAAGGGAGGCAAGAAACATGAACTTAAAACAAAAAGCAGAGACAGTCTTAAGTTGCAAAGTGGGTAAAAAGTACTGTGCTTCTTACCTCAATCCCACTGAGAGCTCTTTCCACCAAAGCAGTGGTTCTCAAACTGTGGTAGGCACCAGAATCACCTGGAGCGCTCGTTAAAAGATTGCCGCCTCTCCCCCAAGACTGATTCAGTAGGTCTGGGGTGGGGCCTGAGAATTTGGATGTCAGGTGATGCTGCTGGTACAGGGACCACACTTTGAGAACCACTAGCCTGTGTCCCTTCCCTCTGAACATCGCCTGTGATTCATTCCTGTGGTGTTAACAGATCACAGTAGGTACTGAGCATGCCAGGCTCAGAGGGCAGCACATACATTTCTGACAGAAAACCCAACACAAGTGGGACCAGTGGCAGTTAATTGGGGCACCTGATACAGATGGGGAGGGAAACTATTTCCTGGTGGGCATGCTGTTGAGGTAAAAGCTGCAGAAGCATGATCTGTGCTGCTAAGGATTATGACAAAAGCCTTTCGAGAGGGCAGGTTCCTTCCCTCAGAAAGCCAACCTAGCTCTTACCTGGTGAACAAAGACATCCTCCTTGGTGTCATTTCTGCAGAACAGGATGGGCTGTTAGGGGGTGGCTTTAGTGAGGTGCTCACCTCCCCCAAGGGCTTCCTAGCTGCCCATTCCTAAAATCCGTAGGCCCACCCTCTGCAGCCTTCCGTAGCTGATTGGAGGTAGACAGGGCCCCAGAAGCAGGTATGAAGAGAAGTATACCTATACGTTGGTGGAAAACCTGGGCTTCATGAAGAAAGGGTGGAGGAGGAAAGGAAATTCACTTTGCAGGAGCTGAGCACTCCACCTCTACCGCTTAGAACCTGGTAACGCTGGGTATAACTGTCCCTGTCAACACCCCCTCATCCCCACCCCCCATCATGGTTGGAAAATTCCACTCCTGTCTCCTTCCTTCTACAGTCAAGGAGCAAGAAAGTGCAGGCAGGAGAGATGCAGAACAAGTCTGAGATGGGGACAATGTGTCAAGAACTTGCTCTAAACAGCCCCCAAACTTCATTCTTAGCCTTAACCAGGAAGTGAACCCCAAGGTCAGGCCCCTTTTCAACACACCAAGGGACCAAGGGTGAGAGAGAAGATAATATTCGGTCATTCTCTATTACTGCTTGCCTATTACCCCAGTTTATCCTAGCACCCCAATGCAGGGAGGGGAGGGATTTTCCTTCAGAACCTCCCAGGAGTCCTGTTTTCAGAATTAGAGAAGAGCCCTTCCCTAGAACAAATATTCTAGCTGTGAAGCACTTGGATCTGCACAAAGGTCAGCCTGCTAAGAGGGAACTAGGGCCTCCCAAGAGGGCTGGGCTGGGCAGGGTGCCCAGGCTGGGGAAGGGCCCACAGGGGGAGACCTGGCTTTGCTCAGAATCTGCCACTAGGGCCTCTTCCAGTGCATGGGAGGGGGTGAGGCTGCCAAAGAGAAGAGAAGCAGCAGACTCTGGCAGGGCTGGCTCCTTCCCCAACCCCCACCAGCCTCAGTCCCATCAGGTGGGGGTTTCAAATGAACCAACAACTCTGTAAGGAAGATGAGTTATGAGAGTGCTATGTGTGCTACCCGAAACAGGAAAGTGAGTACAGCCCAGAGCCCTGGGGCACAGAGAGCAGGTACATTCTGCCCCAAAGGTGAGGCAAACTAAACCAGGAGGTGAGACAGACAAGCTGGGAGGTCAGAGCAGGTTTGCCAACTTCCTAGATCATTAACCCTCTGCTGCACTTGAAGATGAGGAGCTTCATCCTGCCCACATTAGTGTAACGATTAAAGACTTTCAATCAACATCAGCTGGACATTGCAACCATGTGCTTCGGCAGGCAAGGGCGGAGATGAGATCGGGAAGGTGTCCAGTCCCACAGGCCAGCCGGGAAGACACCCATTCCTCCCCCTCCCTAGGTTCCTCAGATACCTGTTGATGAATCCGTAACCATTTCGGACGTTGAACCATTTGACAGTGCCCAGGACTTGGATTGCTGCCAGGCAGAGATGCAGTAGGGACAGCAAGATGGGGGAAGAGATGGAGTTGGGCTCAGTTTTGAGACACTCCAAGATCTAACCTATCTTCCTACTGCCTAAGTAAACTTAACTTCAAGTGGAAGTGCCCCCACAGTGAGGCTCAAGCTTTCAAAACCCTCCAGCACTAAGACTTGCTTCTCAAAGCCCTCAAATCCAGGCCTTTCACCTAGAATTGGGTACTCACCTGGTCCACAAAGTCTTAATGTCAGGGTACCTAGTGCACCTGCTTCTCGTGCTTAGAGATTTACGTGGTACTAACCTGAGTCAGCTAGGCCAAGTCTTCCGCCCCGGGGGCGTGGCCAGACCCTGAGGTTCGTTCTCCACCCGAGGCCCTAGCTGGACCTGCTTACCACGCCCTCCCGCCCAGGAAGGCAAAGCAGGACTTCCCACTAGGGACCCCACTTGGGTCCGCTGCCCCTACCCCGGCTAGTCCTTTGAGCCTTGGGCTTTCCAGACCCCACCAGGCTCCACGATGCCCCTCACCCAGCCCGCCCACCCCCTTAGAACCGCCCTGGCTCGTGTCCTCCCCCCTCACCCAGCACCGGCTTGTCCGCCTGGCTCCGGGTTGAGGGCGCGGGGGTCCCCGAGGCCGCCGTCGCCGGGTTGCCAGGAGTGTGGGGGCCCAGCGCCGACGGGGTCCCAGCAGCTGGGCCGGAAGCGGCTCCGACCCCGCCGCCGCCCGCCCCACCGCCTGCTTTCTGTGGCTCCCCCGCCGGCACCGGCACCACCACCGCTACCACCCCTGCCGCCGTCGCGGGCACCGTCGCCGCGGGGGCCGCTGACGCCACCGCTGCCGCCTCCGCCTCGCTCATCCCGCCGGGTCCAGTACCGGCCCCCGCCACCACCTCCTCCTCCGCCACCACCGCCGCCACCGCCCCGGCCCCTCCCCCTGGCTCGCGCACCCGCCACCCCGCTCGGTCCTCGCGCCCCGAGCCTCGTCCGCACGCCGGCAGCGGGCCCTGACCCCAGGCCAATCGCAGCCCGCAGCCGCGGCGCGCGCAGACCCCGCCTCCCGGCCGCAGGCCAATCCCAGCGGACCCGCACGCCCGCCCCGCCTCCCGGGCTTCGCGTCGCGGCCGAAGCCCGCGCCCGCCGCCCCGTAAGTACACCTGGGCCCCGCCCCGTTAACGTCACGTGACTTCTCACAGTCACACCCATTGGTCAGCGGCCTCTTTCCCTCACCCCTCCGCCCCTTTCCACCGGCCGCGGGAAATCAAACGGGCTTGTGGCGCCCCAACGGCCACCTGGGCTCTGCGCGAAGGGCGGGGCGGAGCGGGCAGCTCCAAGGTTGCCTCTAACGACCTGGGTGGGGGCCGGACTCCGCAGTCTCCGTTCTGGCCGTGAGCGGCACGGATCACCTCCACTCTCGAGACCGCCCTGGCCCGCTACGCTGCTCGCGCGTGAAAGCCTCCTCCCGGCCCGCCCCCACCCTCTCTAGAGGATGCGGGCTCGGGAGCCCGGGCTGCGGTATTTGCCCGCGGAGCTAGCTGGAAGGCGCAGCAGAACAGTTTTCCCAGCTCACGGTTGCTTTCACAGCCGGGGACTCTCACCTTTGCTTTTAAGGTAAAATTTACATACAACAAAATGCACAACTCTTCACTGAGTTTTGATAAACGTGTTAATCCAGGTAGTCGATATCCTAGTCAAGGTATTCTTCCCTCGCCTCCAGAAGTTCCTCGAGCTCCTTGCAGACAATCTAGCCTCCCCTCAGACCACCGCTGTCCACCACCCTAGATTAGTTTTAGGGTCCGTCGTGCTGGGCGCTGTGGTCTCTGATCAGGCGGGGCCTCCCTCTCCAGCTCCCTTCTCCTTTCTTTTCTCCAACTGGCCAGACTTAAGGCCTTTGCACAGGCAGTTTTCTCTGCCTAGACGTGTCCTCCTTTCAGGTTGACTTCTTCAAAAACCAGCTTACATATCACTCCTATTACATCACCCTTTATTTTTCTCATGGTGTTTTTGAAAATATGAGAGTATCCTGTTTGTTCATTTGCTTCTTTATTCTATTCCTGGCCCCCCTACCCCCATGGTCCCCTCCGCAACTCCACAGCAATAAGAATTCCGTAGTGATGCCTGACGACTGGAACAGTGCCAGGCACATCATAGGCTCTCTATTCATTCATATTCAATGAATGGTCCCCATTCCACAGATGAGAAGACTGGGGCCGGTGGGCAGCTTGCCCCGGTTTCTCTGGAGCCCTGGAGGTCTGTCGCGGGAGCCGCATTCTCCCTCCTTGAATTATGCGGCTCCAGAAGTCGTTCATCCTGCAGGCCGCCTCCGCGACCAGGGGAGGACCTGGCCAGCGCTGGGCAGAGTGTATTTTTAGCCAGGACAGAGTGCCGGAACAGCACACGTGCCCCCAAGCGCAGTTCGGCCCCACGTGCGCTTCCCCGGTCCAGGTGTCCCTCGCCAGACCCGGCCTGGGCTCTCCGGCTTTGGGTCTCCGGGCGCGGCCGCCGCCGCCTGTCCCGGTCCTGGAGCGCCCTCTCCCGGCGAGTCCCGGGGGCCGCCGGCACTGGTTTCCTTGCTGTCCTTCAATCAGGTGCTTCTCATCCCACTGTTTTGGAATTGAGGATTCTGTTTCCCAGGACACAATGGACAAAAAAGGAGAAAAGATGAGAAAACAACTAAATCACAAGGCGAGGCAGGGAAGGATACAGAAATAATCACCCTCCTTTAGCCTGTTAAGGATCGATTTACCTGTGCCCACCCCTGAATTCAAGGGATGCTGGAAGCAGAAGACCAAGCAAGGCTGGGGGAAGGCAAGCAAGATAGTTCATAATGCAACAAAAGAATGGCGTGGGTCTATCCGCCGTGGCTCGGTGGTTGAGCATCGACCCATGAATCAAGAGGTCTCTGGTTGATTCCCTCTCAGGGCACATGCAGGGGTTTTGATCCCTGGTAGGGGACGTTCAGGAGGCAGCCAATTGATGATTCTCTCTCATCACTGATGTTCCTATCTCTTTCTTCCTCGCCCTTCCGCTCTGAAATCAATAAAAATATATTTAAAACAAACCAAAAATATAAAAAATTAGCCAGGAGACTAGGGGTGGGGATGCTGAGACATGAAACAATACATGCCTACATACAACAGTTACACACTCTCTACCTTCGTGGATAAGAATTAGATGCCACCGAGAGATGCTCAGTTGAATTAATTTCCCTGTTCAGTTGAAAGGTTTGTGCATGTAATTTCCTGGTTATTTAAATATCATTATGTGCTATGGATTACAAGGACTCAAAGGCATTCTAAGGAAAAGGCTTCCTCCTTTCTCTGTCACTCTTTGCATTTGCTCATGCCCACCTGAAGTTGTCTCGCCTACTTGGTTCACTGTTACAAAACAAACAAACACCACCATGCCTCTTTAACTATTGCCCTGTATATTTCCATTAGTTTAACACCAAGCTTCCTGAAAGCAGTGTTTACTGTCTCTACTCCCTCATCTTTCTTTCTCACCCCACCAACCCAAATCCAGTTTCTGTTCTCCCACTCCACTGAGATGGCTTTAGCAATGGTCTTACAATCCCTTAAAAAATTTTTTTTTAAAGATTTACCTGTGCAACTGGCTGGGCCAATCGCTTCTTAATTGAGACATTCAGTGGATGTTTTTTGGTTCTCTTTCTACTCCATCAGGAGAAGTGCTCTTTCTGTAGCTTCCACTGCTCAACCTTTTTTATCTCTCTCCTTTTGTGGCTTGCCCTCCTCACCAGCCTCAATCTTTCCTGGACTGTCTTTTCTTGCCACCTGCCATCTATCTGGGGTTTTTATCCATTCCCCTGCTTTGGGTGACTACCTGCTACTCATAGCACTTAAACTTGTGTCTCCAGCCCTGTGTTCTTCCCACCTTCTATCAGACTCTGAACCAGGCACTCTCTAGCCCATTGCTCCACAGGCTTCTGAAACCTGACAAGCCTACCTCTCAGCTCCTCTTTTACCTCCCTCCCACTTCCTCCTTACCGAGTTATATCACCACATTCCCACATGGGATCATTCTTCAGTACCCATTCCCCATTTGTAGAGTACTTCCTCCTGGATATGTCCAGGCTTAGCATAGCAAAGGCGGAAATTTGTGGCATCAAACTGAGATAATATTTGGAAGATTTAAAAGGGGTCACTGCCTGGCTCAGGGGTTGAGCATTAACCTATGAACCATGAGGTCATGGTTCGATTCCCAGTTAGGGCACATGCCCAGGTTGTGGGCTTGATATCCAATGGGGGGCATACAGAAGGCAGTCAATCAATGATTCTCTCTCATCATTGATGTTTCTCCCTTTCGTCCTCTCCATTCCTCTCTGAAATAAATAAAAATATATTTTAAAAAATAAAAGGGGTCACCTCTGTCCCTAGTACCAAATACTCCCAGCAATATTCCCCTCCAACTTTCTTGTTACAGCTCAAATCAGATTTTACTTCTTCTCTCATCCAATTCCTGTTCTCTTGTTTCTCACCTGTTATAGTGAGAGTGTTATATACCTATAGCCTCCACCTTCTCCCATCTACTCTTTGGCTGCTGCTACCTCTGTCCTCCCCTATTTCCAGGCTCTACTAGCACTCTGCCAAATCCTTGATCTTTTCTCCACTGTCCATCTCCTTGTCCTATCTACCATATCTGATATTACTTACCACTTCCTTCTTGAAACCTCCTTGTTGTTATTTTTTTAACAACAGTATCAGCTAATATTTGTTGAGCAATTACTATGTGCCATATACTCTTCTAAGCACATTAGAGGCCTTTAGTCATTTAGTCCTTGCAACTGTCCTGGGAAGTGGATACTATGAAAATTATCCCATTTTTCAGATAAGGAAACTGAGGTGTAGTAAAGTGAAGCAACCCGCCTAAACTCACAATACTGTGGAACACACTAAGCTGAAATTCAAATGCAGATCAGCCTGATTCCAGAGCCCAACTTCCAAGTCATCAACCTCCTTCCACCGTGCTGGGACTACACTTTTCCATCTTCCTCACCAATCTTATGGCCTCGCATCTCCTCTAGTTCTTTCCATATGTCAGGCTTTTCCTTCCAAACTAAATTTCTTGAAAGACTGTATGCATTATCCAGGCTCTGCTGCTTCTCTTAGTCAGCATTCAAGAAGGACACCGATAGTTGTCTTATTACTCAATGAACACGTTTTTGCCCTTATTTCTGTCTATGTGGCAGATGCACCTGGAGGCCATTTTCTTCTCACATTTCTTCAAGGGCTCCTCAGTCTTTTATTTGACCCTTCCTAAAGGTCAGAGTCCCCAGCTCTTCTGTTCTGCCTCTGTAACCTCTCCTGTGGAGACTCATCCACTCCCATTGCTTCAGATATGACCTGTTATGGGTAGAATTGTGTCCCCTAAGAATATATGTTGAAGTCCTAACCCTTGGCACGTGTGAATGTGACCTTATTTGGAAATAGGATCTTTGCAGATGTAATCAAGTTAAGGTGAAGTCATTAGGGGGCCCTAATCCAATATGATTGGTGTCCTTATAAGAGGAAACTGCTACGTAAAGACAGATACAAAGGGAGAATGCCCTGTGATGACAGAGGCCAAGACTGAAGTGCTACAGCTGCAAACCACGGAATGCCTGGGGCTGATAGAAGCTGGAAGAGGCAAGGAGGGATCCTCTTCTAGGCTTCAGAGAGAGGATAGCCCTGCCAACATTTTGATTTCAGACTTCTATAGAACTGTGAGTGAATTTCTGTTGTTTTAAGTACCAAGTTTGTGGTACTTTGTTGCAGTAGCTCTAGGAAACCAGTAAACAACACAAATACAGAGGACTCCCCAATCTATGCCTCCCGCCTGGAACACCTGAGCTCCAGACCCATGATGGCCAACTGCAAGCTGGAAATCTCCAGGGTGCCCTATCTTGGTAAAGGGCTCCACCACATCTGGTTCACACCATCAGCAGCTTTCACCTCCATCACTGCAATAGCCTCCTGCCTGCTTGGCTTCTTCACCTCCAGTGGTTTCCACCCCCTCCAATCCACTTTTCACAAAGCACCTCATAAGCAAAATAGCCTCCCAGTCATTGTGTTCCATTGCCTACTTTATTTTCACTATGTATTTATTAATACCTGATATTTCCTTGTTTCTAGTTTGTAAGCTTGGGATCTTGTCTGTCTTATTCACTGCTGTATTCTCAGTACCTAGAACTATACCTGACATCCAGTAAATGACCAGTAAATATTTGGCTGAATGAAAGCAGCCAGAAAGATCTTTACAAAATGTATTTTTTTTCTGGCAATATTTAGGCACATTAAATATACACATTCCCTATGACCCAGAAATTCATCTTCTGAGCACATAACCCAAAGATATTCTTTTACAGGTCTATAAGGAGACATGCATGAGTACGTGCAGGTGGGAAGTTGGAGGCATCCTGGGCATCCATCACTGGGAGTGTGATAGGTAAGATGTGGTGAGCTGAGTGTATACTATGGAGTATTGTGCAACAATTAGAAACAACCGGTTATAAGTACTTATGGTAAAAAAAAATACTTATAGTAAAATAGATGCTTAGAGAAAAAGTAAGAAACAGAATGACATATACAATGATTTTACTTAAAAACACATATTCCCAGCTGCTCTTGTCTGTGGAGTAGTCACTCTCAGTCTTACTGCTTCTGTAATAACCTCTCTTTCACTTAAAAAAAAAAAAAAATTCCACAAATGACAATTATGTCTTGTCAGAATACATGAAAATAAAAAGAGATATACTAGCACAATTGCCTATAGAAAGAAGGGGATAAAAATAGGGTAAGAACCCTGGCCTGGGTGTCGCAGTGGTTAGAGTATCTGCCAGAGCACCAAAGGGTCGATGGTTCAATTCCCAGTCAAATTCATGTACCCGAGTTGCAGGTTTGATCCCCTGGCCCCGGTCAGGGCCTCTCTCTCTCTCCTCCCCCTCCTCCTTCCATTCTTTTCTCTCTCACTAAAAAATCAATGGAAAAAATAGCCTCATGTGAGGGTTAACAAAAAGAAGAAAAAAGCCCTAACCGGTTTGGCTCAGTGGATGGAGCGTCGGCCTGTGGACTCAAGGGTCCCAGGTTCAATTCCAGTCAAGGGCATGTACCTTGGTTGTGGGCACATACCCAGTAGGGAGTGTACAGGAGGCGGCTGATTGATGTTTCTCTCTCATCGATGTTTCTGGCTATCTATCCCTCTCCCTTCCTCTCTGTAAAAAAACAATAAAATATATTTAAAAGAAGAAGAAGAAGGAAAAAAAGAGGTTAAAAAATAAAATAAACTTTATGAATTAAATACTCTATTCTGCTTAAAACTCTTCCATGACTTCCTATTGAAGACTCATAGGTAAAGTTCAAATCTCTTAGATGAGCTCTGAAGACCCAAGATCCAGCCTTCTGTCTTCCCATTGAGTCCCTACTCATTTGGGCCCAAACCTTCCTCCTGACAGGTCTTCCTGACACTGGTCTGAATTGTCCAACACAGTAACCACTAGCTATATTTCAAGACCAATGGCCATAAGTGGCTAGCATATACTGTATTAGCACAGATAAGGAATATTTGTCAACACAGTTCTAGTAAATCGTGCTGCTACAGAACTGTCTATATTTTTAATGTTTTTATTGATTTCAGAGAGAGGGGGAAAGGGAAAGAGAGATAGAAACATCGAGTGGCTGCCTCCTGTACACCCCCTATTGGGGGTTGAACCTGAAACCCAGCATGTGCCCTGACCAGGAATTGAATTGGGGACCCCTAGGTTCATGTGTCGATTCTCAACCACTGAGCCACACTGGCCAGACCAGATCTATCTTTTTAAATCTCAACTTTCATGATACTAAATAATCTATTCTCTAATTTCACTGGTATTTACCGAGTACCATTTTCTGACCATGAAGTGAGGAAGACAAGTGCAGCAATAACTAATGATAATTGCAGTGCTTGTTAGCAACTCTGTGACTTCTAAAAATATTTCAGATAGTTTACAATAAAGTATGCATATTCATTTATTTCAACAAATATGTATTGAGTACCTACTGTGTGCCAGGTATGATAAGAGGTGCTGGGGATATAGTGGTGAATAAGACATACAAGATTCCTGCCCTCATATGACTCACATTCTAGTAAACAAGACAGTGTATCTGTTTAGATATACATGCTAATTATAGATACAATAAAAGCTCTGAAGGAAATGCACAGACTGGTATGACAGAGAAGAGAAGGATGTGGGGAGTTAATCTAGATTAGGCTGTCAAGAAGACACTGCCAGGATGCGGGTCACAGCTGAAACTGTGACCTGAAGGCTGAGAAGAAGACAGCTAGTGAAGGGATGAGGGAAGAGAGTTTGAGGCACATGAAATAACTAGTGCAAAGGCCCTGAGGCAGCAGTTTATTAGAGGGGAACGTTTAGAGAATAAGGAGGAGGGTAAAGTAGGCAGAGCAGGATCAACCAAATGGATGTATTCCAAGAATGATAGGAAGTCTTTGAAGGGTTGTAAAAGGGGGAGTGAGTCATGTGGCCTGGTAAACTTATTTTTTTAAAGCATTTTTAGGTTCACAGCAAAATTGGTCAGAAGATACAGAAACTTCTCATATACCTCCCCTCCATGCACAATCTTCCCTACTTAATTTGTTTTTAAAATATTTGGCTATTCTGTGGAAATAAGTTTGAGGGAGGCAGAGATGCTGGGAGCATGGTTAGTGTGGGGGCAGTGAAAGTAGACCAGCATGAAGTATGTTTTGGAAATAGTGTGTGCAGGACTTGGTGGTGGGATGGATGTGTGAAAAGGAATCAAGAAACCTGGGTTTTTAGCTTAGGTGAACTTTGCTGGATGATGATGGTATTTATTTCAATGAGAAACCCTAGAGGAGGAACATAGTCAGGAGTTTGGTTTGAAACACCCAAGAGGAGAGCTCAAGCCAGCAGTTGGAGCCCTGGCAGAGTAGCTCAATTGGTTAGAGCATCACCCCATATGTCAATGTGGGTTTGATCTCAGGTCAGGGCACATACAAAAATCAACCAATGGATACATAAATAAGTGGAACAAAAAAAATCTCTCTCCCTCTCTCTCTCTCCCCACACACACACCTCATCTCTCTCTCTCCCCCTTTCTTTCTCTCTCATATCAATCATATATAAAATGGTAATATGCAAATCAATTGAATAGTGGAAGGACAGGTTGCTATGATGTGCACTGACCACCAGGTGGCAGATGCTCAAGGCAGGAGCTGCCCCTGGTGGTCAGTGGGCTCCCACAGGGGGAGCTCCCCTCAGCCAGAAGCCTGGCTCATGGCTGGCAAGTGCAGTGTTGATGGTGGGAGCCTCTCCCACCTCCACGGCAGTGCTAAGGATGTCCGGCTGATGGCTTAGGAGCAGGCCTAAGCCATCAGCCAGACATCCCCCGAGGGCTCCTGGACTGCAAAAGGGCGCAGGCTGGGCAGAGCCGCCCCCTTCTCCCCCCCCCCTCAGTGCATGAATGTCATGTACTGGGCCTCCAGTTTAAAATAATTTAACAAAAGCAGGCAGTTGGAGGCAGGAGTCTGCAGCTCAAGAGACAGAGCTAGAGTCCTGCCTTTGGAGTCCTGAGTATAGATGAGGTTTATAGCCCTAGGGTTGGGTGAGCTCTTTACAAAGTACTAGTAAGTGTTCATCTCTCTATTCTCTTAGATGAGGAGATGGTCTCAGAGAGGCTAAATTAAAAAAGCAGTGAGAGCTCAGGAATGGGAAAGGCATGACTACTATGTCAAATGCAGGAGGCCTGCAGGGGCTATGGAAAGGAAGGAACAGCTGGGACAGGTAGGTTGGCACCTAACTCTGGCAGGCCTTGAATCCCTGCGGAAACTTTTTCTGAATTGAGCGGCCCCTGAATGGTTGTCTAAAGCCATTTACTGGGTTCTTGGTGGAATTCAATCATCTCTGAGACTGATGCCATTGGTGGGGATTTAGGCTTCCCTGGCAGACTCCAGAAGGCAATGAAGGTGGTGGGTATTTTTCTGGACAGGCAGGTCTGTGTGGCCTCTCAAATCAAACTCTGACATGACAGCTCAGTCTGGGGAACCAAGGTAGCCCATAATATGGACTGCTCAGATTAACTGTGGGGCTGACTCGGAGGACTTTGTTTTCCCCAGGGTGGCCGAAGGGGGGACTCCCTCTTCTGTAAATAGGCAAGAGACTTAGGCCTCAAGCCAGGGAGTGTAGGGATCCTCTTCCTTGTATAAGTTCCATCTTTAAGGCTGATTTCCCTTTGTAGAGGTTAGGATTTGGTGAATCCCACTCATCTCTGAGCCATCCAGCCCCCTCCCTTCAAAGAAATTGAGAGCACCAGTGCCAAAAGAATCAGATATTCTAAGCTGGACCAAGCACCCTGAAGAGGAGAGGAGGAGAGGAAGTGAGCACAGGAGGGAGAAAGGCATGCAGGCCTCAGGCCTGTTTCCTGGCAGACAGGACAAGGTGGTCCTGAAGTGTGCCAGGAGTGTATTCTTTAATCTCCAACTTCAAACTCCCATCACACTGTTTTAATTCTTTTTAAAATATATATATATTTTTTTTTTTAATTGATTTTTTACAGAGAGGAAGGGAGAGGAATAGAGAGTTAGAAACATCGATGGGAGAGAAACATCCATCGGCTGCCTCCTGCACACCCCCTACTGGGGATGTGCCCACAACCAAGGTACATGCCCTTGACCAGAATCAAACCTGGGACCCTTCAGTCTGCAAGCCAACGCTCTATCCACTGAGCCAAACCGGTCAGGGCACAACATTCTTTTTTAAGAATCGTTATATTAGGAGAATCCAAGATGGCGGCGTAGGTAAACACCTAAACTGCTGCCTCCCACAACAATTTAAACTGCAACTAAAAGACAAAATGTCTATCACCCAGAACCACGGGAAAGCTGGCTGAGTGGAAGTTCTACAACTAGAAGGAAAGAGAAAAGAGCTTTGAGACGTGCACGAGCGCTGAAAAGCTGAGGTACGGAGGCGCGTGATCCGGGCTGGCTGCGGGCGACTGGGTGCGTTGCTTTTTTCAACCCGAACGGAGACAAGCCCCCGATTACTCTGAAATCCAGTCTCTGGGGAGACGCAGGGGACCCAAACTCCTACGGGGAGAAGCTGGACTGTCTGCCAGCGAGAGTGGCTTGCTTGCAGAGCTGCGCGCAGGAATAATTGTTTACTGAACTGGGGCACGGGACTCGCGGATGCCTTTGGGGACACAGAGCCTGCTAACTAGCAGCCATTGCTGTTTGCCACGCCCTAACCTAGTGACACCCTAGTGACCTAACCTGAGGCCCCGCCCTGCACAACCTACAAACCCACCCAAGCTCTAAGCAACCGAGTTAGCATAAGAAAAGCCTGCCCTATCGCAGCTTAACCTAGCAAACTTGCAGCCCGGGTCAGACAGTTCCAAAACCTCCAAACCCCAAGCAAAGAGGAGAAAACTGCAGCTCTCACTGTAGCTCCTGCTGAGTGGCCTCAGACAGTAGCTGACCTGCACCCCATTGGAGATCCAGAAGCCAGTGTACCTAGTGGTCAGTGTGAGACACCAGATTTCAACTTCTCACATCCATAAGTGACACATTCAAGAGGCAAACTCAGTGAGCACCGAAGCCCCACTGAAACAAGTCCTGCGTGTCTTCAGCGCAGCAGTTCTTCCATTATAGACACAGGGAGTGCTCACAGCTAATAATCCCAGTGTACCAACAGCAATTCAGGCTTAACTACACCAAGACTTTGCACTCAGCCCACAAAGGGGTGTACCAAGAGCATCCACATCAGGTGATTGGGGAGGCTGAGCTACTGCCCCCTATAGGTCACCTACCACACAAAGCCACTCCATCAACACAGGGAAGCAGCCAAAATGCAGAAACAAAGAAACATGTCACGAATGAAAGAAACAGAGGAAAGCAAACTACTGGATGACATAGAGTTCAGAACCACATGTATAAGGTTACTCAAGAATCTTCTAAAAACCGCTGAGAAACTTGATGACACTTCTGAGGAGCTTAGTAAGACCTTCAAGGACCTTAATGAGAATGCCAAAAAAATGGAAAAGGATCAGTCAGAAATGAAGCATACACTGTCTGAAATAAAAAATATACAGAAACTCAACTGTAGATCAACGTACCTCAAGAATCAAACCAAAGATATGAAATATGTGGAAACAAAAAACATCCAACCAGAAAAACAAAAAGAAAAAAGAATCCAAAAATATGAAGATAGTGTAAGGAGCCTCTGGGACAACTTCAAGCGAACCAACATCCGAATTTTTGGGGTGCCAGAAGAAGGGAGAGAGCAAAATATTGAAAACCTATTAGAAGAAATAATGACAGAAAACTTTCCCTACCTGGTGAAAGAAATAGACTTACAAGTTCAGGAAGCACACAGATCCCTATACAAGAGGAATTCAAAGAGGACCACACCAAGACACATCATAATTAAAATGCCAAGGGCAAAAGAAAAAGAGAGAATATTAAAAGCAGCAAGACAAAAACAGTTAATTACCTACAAGGGAGTACCCATACGACTGTCAGCTGATTTCTCAACAGAAACTATGCAGGCCAGAAGGGAGTGGCAAGAAATATTCAAAGTGATGAACAGCAAGAACCTACAACCAAGATTACTCTACCCAGCAAAGCTATCATTCACAGTTGAAGGTCAGATAAAGAGCTTCACAGACAAGAAAAAGCTAAAGGAGTTCATCGCCACCAAACCAGGATTACATGAAATGCTGAAGGGTATTCTTTAAGAAGAGGAAGAAGAAGAAAAAAGTAAAGATAAAAATTATGAACAACAAAATGACATCAAATACATACCTACCAACAAGTGAATCTAAAAATCAAGTGAATAAAAAATCTGAAGAACAGAATGGACTGGTGAATATAATAGAATCAGGGACATAGAAAGGGAGTGGACTGACGATTCTCAGGGGAAGCAAGTGTGAGGGGTGCGGGAAGAGATTGGACAAAAATCTTACTCCTATGGATGAAGACAGTGGCGGGGGGTAAGGGCATGGGGTGGGGTGGGGAATCAGGTGGAGGGGAGCTATGGGGGGGGGGAAAGTGGAACACCTGTAATAATCTGAACAATAAAGATTTATAAGAAGAAGAAAAAAATAAGAGACAGATTAAACTTCAAAGTTAAACAAACAAAAAAAAGAATCGTTATATTGCCTAGCTGGTTTGACTCAGTGGTTGGAGGGTCGGCCTGCGGACTGAGGAGTCCCGGGTTTGATTCCGGTCAAGGGCACATGCCCAAGTTGTGGGCTCGGTCCCCAGTGGGGGGCATGCAGGAGGCAGCCGATCAATTATTCTCTCTCATCATTAATGTTTCTCTCTCTCCTTCTTCCTTCCTCTCTGAACTCAATAAAAATATATTTAAAAAAGAATCATTATAGCCAAAACCGGTTTGGCTCAGTGGATAGAGCATCAGCCTGCGGACTGAAAGGTCCCAGGCTCGATTCCGGTCAAGGGCATGTACCTGGGTTGCGGGCACATCCCCAGTAGGGGGCGTGCAGGAGGCAGCTGATCGATGTTTCTCTCTCATCGATGTTTCTAACTCTCTATCTCCCTCCCTTCCTCTCTGTAAAAAAATCAATAAAATATATTTAAGAAATTTAATTAAAGAAAAAAAAAGAATCATTATATTTATTGAATTTTCAATCAAGTAGGAGAACAAAATGCAAATTAAATGGAATGTTTACAAATAAACCAGTACAAACTAATGTGCAGTCAGATGGAGCCATAAGACTTAATATCCTCAAACCAAAGAAATGACTAAATAAGCCATTACAAGCCATTAAGCAGCTAAAGTGTGTGTCATAAACTTTGTTACTAAAATTCATACTTGACTCATTATGAAGCCTCTTTAATCATAAACCAAAAGGTCAAATGATTCTTATAGTGTTTAAGTTGTCCACTTGTTCCAGTTACTACCTCAAAGCTTAGTGTATAAATTACAACTATTTTATTAGGTTCATGGGTCCTATAGCTTAGGAATTTGGACATGAATGGCCTGATGACATTGACTTTTCTCTGCACAATGCCCATGGTCTCAGCAAGGACAGCTCAAAGGCCTAGTGTCTAGAACTGTTGATGGGAGTCCTTATGCATGGCCTCCCCATATAGCTCGGTTTCCTAACAGCCTGGATGTGGTAGTTGGATTTCCTACATGATGGTCCAGGCCATCAGGTGCAAGTGTGTAAAAAAAAAGAAGGTGAGAGTCGGTTTGACCCAGTGGATAGAGCGTTGGCCTGCGGACCAAAGCGTCCCAGGTTAGATTCTGGTCAAGGGCACATATGTCCATTGCAGGCTCCTCCCCCGCTCAGGCTCTGGTTAGGGCGCATGCAGGAGGCAACCAATCAATGTGTTTCTCTCAGATGGATATGTTTCTCTGTCTTTCCCTCTCTCTTCCACTCTCTCTAAAAATCAATGGAAAAATATCCTTATGTGAGGATTTTAAAAGTAAAATAAAACAATAAGGTGAAAGCTGCATCACTCTTTATGACCCAGCCTTGTAAGGTCACATGGCAGCACTTTCACCCTATGCTTTGGTCAAAGCAACCACAAGCTTGCCCAGATCCATCAGACCTCTTGATGGGGAATGGCAAGATCACACAGGATAAGAACATGTGAGATGAGAAATATTACTGTGACAATCTCTGGATAATACAATGTCTGCCCTCTTGCCAACAGTTCATTCATCTCATTCCCATTGCAAAATTCACTACACCCTTCCCAAGACCTCCAAAGTCTCCATTAATTATGTCGTCAGGACAGTTTCAGACCTCATCCTCTAAATCAGGTCCATGTATAGATTAGGCTCCCCAGTAGTGGTTTCTCAAATAGACTTCCTCTTGATCTGAAGACTACTTTGACTATGTATCTGAAGCATCTAAAACAAGATAGTAATCACTGGGTATACTATGTATCATTTGTTACCAAACTGATCCATTAATGATCTGAGCTTTCATCTTCCTCTAGGAGAGCCCCCAGCATAGTAAGACCATCTACCTGAAGTGCTAAGAAGACTCAACACTCTTCCTTCCTGATATCCTTTTGAGTTCTTGGAAGTTTCTCCTGCTCAGATTGCCTCCTCCCTTCAATTCATTCATTCTATAAACATTCAGAACTGGCCATATGCCAGGCTCTGTGGTGGGTGCTAGGGATGGAAAGACTCTGCTTATAGTCTGGAGGGGTAGACAGACATGTTGTCTGTAGGACAAATGCTAGGTTGGGTCATCACAGAGGTAATGAGGCAGAAAAGATGCCATCCAGGTCAGCCTGGGAGTGACTGGGATGGCCTTAGTGGGAGGAGAATCTAGATCCCATTCTGAAAGGCACACAAGATGCAGCAAGGGTATCCCCTTGTATTGGAGGCCTACAGCTGAGGCCAACCTGCCCTTTGAATCTTTCTTCTCTGAACACAGATGTCACCTGCTCCTCATCTCCTCTTTTTTTAAAAAAAAAATATATTTTATTGATTTTTACAGAGAAGGGAGAGTGATAGAGAGTTAGAAATATTGATCAGCTGCCTCCTGCACACTCCCCACTGGGCATGCGCCCGCAACCAAGGTGCATGCCCTTGACCAGAATTGAACCCAGGACCCTTGAGTCCGCAGGCTGACGCTCTATTCACTGAGCCAAACCAGTCAGGGCCTCTTTTACATCTTGAGGTATTCTTTTTATGGTTCTAGAGCAGCCAAGATGGGTTGATATCCAGCTAATGTGTGTGTATATGTATATTTCAGAGTGAAGAAGGGAGAGATATAAACATCAGTGATGAGAATCATCAACAGGCTAACTCCTACAGGATCCCCACCAGGGATCAAGCCCAAAACCTGGGCATGTGCCCTAACCTGGAATTGAAACCTAACCTCCTGGTTCATGGATTGACGCTGAACCACTGAGCTACACCAGCTGGGCTTGTTTCTTTCCTTTTTTAAAAAATGTATTTTTATTACTTTCAGAGAGGGAGGGAGGATAGAGAGATAGAAACATCAATGATGAGAGAGAATCATTGATCGGCTGCCTTCTGCACACCCCCTACTGGGGATCAAGCCCACAATCCAGGCACATGCCCTTGGCCGGAATTGAACCTGGGACTCTTCAGTCCACAGGCTGATGCTCTATCCCAATGGTCGGCAAACTGTGGCTTGCGAGCCACATGCGACTCTTTGGCCCCTTGAGTGTGGCTCTTCCACAAAATACCACGGCCTGGGCGAGTCTGTTTTGAAGAAGTGGCATTAGAAGAAGTTTAAGTTTAAAAATTTGGCTTTCAAAAAGAAATTTCAGTCGTTGTACTGTTGATATTTGGCTCTGTTGACTAATGAGTTTGCCAACCACTGCTCTGTCCACTGCGCCAAACCAACTAGGGCTAGGCTGTTTCTTTATATCGTCCACAGAATTCCCAGATCCTTCCTCACCCTGTTGAGGTTCTGGTTCCTTAGTTCTGGTGTTTCCACTGCCAAAAGACCTACCAGCCTTCCAGACTGGGTTTGACCCCATCTTGGTGCTCATTCAACTCCACATTCCTTACAAAGGGCTGCATCACACTACTCTACAGTTGCCTGACTTTCCCCCATTGGCCATAAAGCATGGCACAGAGCAAGGCTTCTGAGACCACCTGGAGAGTGAATGAATGAGCAAATGAATTATCATAGTCAACATGCTATAGTCATTTGTGATTGACTCATTGAGCTTCCTTCCTCTATGAGCCAGGTCTATATTCTGTCCCCAGCCTTGTTTCTGTTCGCTTGGTCCAGTTTCTTTCTTTTTTTTTTTTTTGTTTTTTTTAATGTATTTTATTGTTTTTTCACAGAGAGGAAGGGAGAGGGATAGAGAATTAGAAACATTGATGAGAGAGAAACATCGATCAGCTGCCTCCTGCACACCCCCTTGGTGTGGGGATGTGCCCACACCAAGGTACATGCCCTTGACCGGAATCGAACCTGGGACCCTTCAGTCCACAGGCCGACACTGTATACACTGAGCCAAACCAGTTAGTGCACTTGCTCCAGTTTCTAAGAAATGTTCTGACTTTTCTAGCACCCAAGTTGAGCAAGATCTCATGGAGGGTGGATAGGTCTTTTCTTCCAGGCCTAGAACAACTCCAGTCTCATTCTTTTCCACCTACAGCCTCTTTTCTTTAACTTCCAAAGAGGCAAGGTCAGAATCACAAAGATCCCTCAGGCATACTTCAGGGTGCTCCTCCTCCTACCAACTCTCATTATAAACCCATCACTCACTAGTGGTAGACAGGCACTGGCCTGAGCACACAGACCAACATTGGATTTTTGTTTATTATCTGATAATCTCCTTCCCCCCAACTGTGGGGCAGAGATCATACTGATAAGCTCACCACCATCTTTGTGTCCCAAGTATCTGGTACTTAATAGACTTAGTAAATATTAACTGAATGAATGAGTGGGTGAGTGAATGCAGTCAAGATTTCTGCTACGATCCCAGCAGCTGGGTGTTGTGAGAGCAGGTTCAAGACCTGTTCTCCAAAGGATTACCTATTTGACCATTCTCAAGATCTATTTGATGAATTTGACTTTTATGCAAGCCCTTGAGGGTGAAAGGAAGAATAGATAGTTCCTGCCCAGGTCCCTGGTTAAGGATCAGTTCACTGTGAAATATTTGTACCACAAGACCCCCACCTCAACCCTAATACTTGCCTGATTTCTCTTTCTATGGGAATTCTTTCCATCAGCTGGCTTAATTTATCTTTACATGAGACATAGACACAGTTTACTGTGATCTCATATATGTTGTTAATCCTCACCCGAGGATATTTTTCACCCCATTGATTTTTAGAGAGAGTGGAAGGGAGGGGGAGAGACAGAGAGAAATATCCTCCACGAGCCTGACCAGGGCCCTGCAACCAAGGTACATGCCCTTGACCAGAATAGAACCAGAATGGTCTGCAGGCTAATGCTCTATCCACTGAGCCAAACTGACTAGGGCCAGAAAATTTTGTTTTACAAAGGAAAGGGCAGGCATTTCAGAAAACTGAGTGGAAAGAGCTGGGGGTGATAGTATAATCCTATATAATAAAAGCCTAATATGCTAAGTGTTCGGTCACGGGGTTGTCTGTTCAACCAATCAAAGGATAATCTATACTAATAATAGAGGAATATGCAAATTGTCCAGGACACCATCATAGTAACAGTAATGACTGGGGTGACAAGGCCGGCAGGGGGGTTAGTGAGGGACGACCAAACGACTGAACAGCAGGCTGCATGGGGTGAGCAGGCAAGCAGGGGGGCAGTTGGGGGTGACCAGGCTGATGGGGGGGGGCAGTGGGTGCAATCAGACCAGTGGAGGGGGGGCAGTTAGCAGCAATCAGGCCAGCAAGCAGAGGCAGTTAGGGGTGATCAGGCTGTCAGGGGGGACATTTAGGGGTGATCAGGCAGGCCGGCAGGTGAGCAGTTAGGAGCCAGCGGTCCCGGATTGTGAGAGAGATGTCCGACTGCTGGTTTAGGCCCAAACCTGGGAGTCAGACATCACCCGGAGTCCTGGGTCGGAGAGAGTGCTGCCTGGGCTGAGGGGACCCCCCACCCCCATGCACAAATTCTGTGCACTGGGCCTCTAGTATGCTAATGATATGCTAAGGCTGCTCAGCCCCAGCTATGATGTGCACTGACCACCAGGGGGCAGATGCTCCAACAGGTAGGTTAGCTTGTTGCTGGGGTCCTGTGATTGGGACTGAGCTAGAGGGGCTGGACACACCCTGGATCCCTCCTACCCTCCCGGGCTGGCCAACCTCCCACATCCCTCCCTGGCCCCAGTAGTGGACTGGTGGGGTCTCTTGGCCTAGCCTGTGCCCTCTCGCAATCCGGGACCCCTCAGTGGATATCAGAGAGCCGGTTTTGCCCAATCCCGCAGGCCAGGCCAAAGGACGCTACTAGTGCACAAATTCGTGCACTGAGCCTCTAGTGTGCTACCTAAATGTATTAATTCAAGCTGATGTTTGCATCTATCATGTCATAGGATTCTTAAATAAGAACCAGATTCAGGCCCTAGCTGGCTTGGCTCAGTGGATAGAGCGGCAGTCTGCATACTGAAGGGTCCTGAGTTGGATTGCAGTCAAGGGCAGATGCCTGGGTTGCGGGCTGGATCCCCAGTAGGGGGCGTGCAGGAGGCAGCCCATCGATGATTCTCATCATTGATGTTTCTATCTCTCCCCCTCCCTTCCTCTCTGAACTCAATAAAAATGTATTTTAAAAAAAATAAAAGATCCAGATTCAGGATTTTGGATTCTAATCCCAGATACTTAGTTGCTCATCTTGTCCATAGTACTGTTGTTTACCTAGCTTACTGAAGCAAACAAAGTAGCCATGAAGGTGGTACTGGAAACCTAGGAACTGGTGGGAGACCATAAGTTTTCAGGAAATGCAGTTTTATTCCCTAGAATGAGGGCCGGGTTAATGCACCCCAGGAGATAGCTTGTTTCCAGCTTCATGGACATCTATGATTTAAGAGAATGTCAGTGGAATTTAACATACCATTCTTTCTTATAATTTTTTTTCTAAGTGTGCTCGCAGAGAATTGTTTTGGAGACCACAGAGAACAGTTGGCTTGTGGGGAAAGAGAAATTACAAATAAGTATCTTAATTCAGGAATCAGAGGTAGAATAGCCTCTATGTGAGCCATAGGGACCAATGCGGATCAAGCGTTTAAACAAGATGGTGGCTGGGACAGGACCGCTCTACCTTTCCGAAATAAACTCTATGGCAGAGCAGAGCCGTACAGCTTAGAAACTGAAGCTGAGATGGGTGATAACCCGACCACACTAGGGCTCTGGGAAGACCGGAGGGCAAAGAGCTCTGCTGCGCATGTGTGTAACTGGGTCGGAGGCTGGGTGGGTAGGTAGGGGGCGGTCTTGAGACTAGGAGCCCACCCCACAGGGCAAGTTTTCTGAAACGTGTGAGTCGTTTAGGTCCAGTTAAAGCCGTGGTGGGGCGTTTCCTACAACGCATGCGTTCTAGACGAGACTAGCGATACGGTGGCGTGGTCTTTTCAACGTCCGGCGTGCAAACGACGTCTGAGGTGGAAGGGGTGGTCGAGCCCCAACACACATGCGCTTTGTGGTCGAGGCGTTTCCTTCAGAGGGTGCGGAGTCTAGGGCTCCTTATTGCGCAGGCGCAAGAACTGTCCGGTTCTATCACGGGGAGGGAAGAGGAGGTTAAAGGGATTAAAAAACCGGGTGCGCCTGCGCGTTGCCTACTAGTGGGCTGAACTCATTATTTGCGAGGGGCGGAGTCACGTATACACGTCATTGGATGGTTAGTTGGGAGGGAGGATGGAGCTTGGGGAGGATCTTTGCGCTTGCGCAGTGCGGGGGTGGAGGGCGGAGGAGCTAGATAGCACGCTTGCGCGGCTGTCACAGGGCTGCTTGGTTGGTCAGTGGGGAGTCAGCGCCTGCGTACTAAGACCCGTGTGCAGCAGCGGCGGCGGCGGCGGCGGCGGCAGCGGCAGCGGGCTCAGTGGCAGCGGTTGGGCTCGCGGCGAGCGGACGGGGTCGAGTTATTGCGTTCGCGCGAGGTGAGAGTGGGCAGGGCGCGCGTGCGCGGAACCTTGACTTGGACCTGGGAGTAGAGATGGAACTGCGCGGGGGTCGGGGAGGGGACAGAAAGGAGCGGCGGTGGCCGCCGCCGGGGTCCGGTCCGCAAGCGGCGCGAGGTGCGGAAAGGCGCGGGTCCGTGCCCTGGTTAGCGCGTGTGGTGACGGTTGGGTCCTGCCGGGTGACGTTGGAGCGACGCAGGGCGGGGGACGGCGAGCCGCGAGGCCGCCACGCGGGAGAGGCCGCCAGGCGGTCACGCCGGGGCGAGGGCCGGGGGCCAGATCGGCCCTCCAGGACAAGGGTACCTGGGCGGTTGAGAACCCGGCGCCGCGCGGCCACGTGAGGTGGGGGAGGGGGCTATTCGGTGAGAGGGCATTTAGGGGGGGCTGGCGGCCAGCGGGGGGAGGGGAGGGCGGCGTGGCTCCGGACTGGCGCGGCCTTTGAGGAGGGGGCAGCTGCGGCACCGGAAGTGCCCCGTACGGAAGGCTGCCCTCAGGGTCAGAGGCCGCATGGCCGAATGTGGACTGGGTCCGCATGGCAGCGCGGGGACCCCTCCCCCCAAGTCCCGGCCACCGGAAGCCTCGGGCGGCCACATGGGCGGGAGTCGGCAACCCTCAGCGCGGGGAGAGCAGGTCCTTGTGGGCGCCTAAGGGAGCTTGGAAATTTGAGGAGTGGGAGAAGCGGAGGCTCGGATCGTGATCACCGGAGAGAGCCCACTGCGGGCATATGTTAGCGCTCTCCCACCTCATGGGCCCCTGGAGCTTCCCCCCACAAACCTCGGGTGAAGTGAGGGGGGCCAGTGAGGGTGTAAGTGACACTGTTCCTTGCTAGGAAGTCAGAGAAATGGAGAAAACGAGGGCGATTGGACGGGAGCCCAACTCAGTGGTGCTGACAGCGCCTTAAAGTCCGGGGCACATGAGTTCCCTGCTGTTAGAGGTGCTCAAAACCTTATCACTGTCTTCCTCGATGTGTATGTTTTGGGAGTTCTGGTTTTAGAGTCTTAATTCTACTAACCTAGTATAAGTTATACTACTAATTACTACCAGTCTTTGCTTTCGTTTTATTGTCATTCACCATTCCCAACTCCCTCACTTTCTACTGACTTACAGGCCCCGTCTGAAAAGCCGACAGGACCGAAGCATCTTGGGAAAAGTGGGAGGGCCCTCGAGGAGACGCTGGGTTCCTGGGTTTCCTTTGGGAAACAAGATTGAGGTGTTCGGCAGGGGGATCAGTTAGAAAAGAACTTTACTTTCTCCCCTTTGGCTGCATCTACAAATGCCTATTGGAGAGGCGGGAATCCCCCAAAGAGCCCTTGTGGTTTCCTGTACCAATGACTAGCTTGTGTGTGGATAGGGTGGAGGGGGGGTGTGTGTGTGTAACAGAGACGGGTGGGGCCCTGTCCTCCGGTATCCACCCTCCCTTCTCCCCTCCACATTAGCCCCGCCCTTTGGCTGGCTCATAGCTGCTCACCTAATTATAGCCCTGGTTATGTGTGGGCTAAAGGGGTAGTTGGTTTCAGTGGCAAGTAACACCTGAGTTCTCCCCCTCCCCAGGGATTAGGTCTTTGCCCATCTCAGATTTGACATCCTAATGCCCCAAAACTTCTTTTCCTAAGTGCCCTTTAACTTTCAGTTGGGGTGGGGATCCAGCTTATTCTCCCCAACATACACACGAGTTCTCAAGTATTTGTGATTCCAATCAGTATTTAATCCATGAATTTTTATTTTAAGTGGGTAATGGAATAAACATCTGGAATGAAAATGAAGCAATTTCTAGAGAGGAGTGGGATAAATTGGAGACACTGTTAGCCTCCATCCTTGCTGACCCCAGTTTTTTTCTTGACTAGTTGGAATCGAAGCCTCTTAAAATGGCAGATGATTTGGACTTCGAGACAGGAGATGCAGGGGCCTCAGCCACCTTCCCAATGCAGTGCTCAGCATTACGTAAGAATGGCTTTGTGGTGCTCAAAGGACGGCCATGTAAGATTGTGGAGATGTCCACCTCCAAGACTGGCAAGCACGGCCATGCCAAGGTTAGAATTCCACCTCTTCACATCTTGCCTTCCCCACATTTCCCATGCCCGTGGGGCTCCTGGCAGCAAGCTATCATCAATCCTAGCCTTCTATTTAACTCTTCTTATCTATTATCCAATTCCTTGTGTTCAGCACTCAGCCCGGGATAATTCCTTTCTTTCTTCACTTGCTACCAGCCTTGAGCCTCTTCCACCATCATTCTCTGATAACTCTTTCTGCCTATCTCTGTGAATCTGTAACTTTTCTTGGTGGTCCTTTAGGCTCTGGCTATTTAGCTGCTCCATCCTTACTCATGGCTTTCATTTTTTTCTGTTCGTCTTTCCTTGCATCTTTATAGGTGCTCTTTATTTCTATCACTTTGCCCAGGGTTTCTTCAATCCTAATGAAATACAGCCTTCCCTGAAGGAGGCCAGGGTAGCTGCCCCCTCTCCTTGAGTTAGTAGAGCCTCCTTGCCTTTTGGGTCCTAACATTCTTGCCCAGTGCTTTCCTTGGTACTTCAGACTTTTTATTTTTTTCCTCAAAAGTTCAACCCTGTCTTCTGTTGACTTGGCATTAATCCTGGGTTACCCCCTGATGTCCTAGATTCTTCTACTTCGCGTTTTTCTTATTTCCTAATTGGTTCATTCTTTCTGATTTCCCCCAAGTAATTTTTTTCAGCTCTCTTCCTTTCTCAGTCCTTCCTGTATTCTCAGCTCTTTCCCTTCTACCTTTCTTATTTTCCAAGTTTTTAGCCTTTTATTTACCAATGATTTGATCGCTCGAGGTAACTGACTACTCCAAAACTAGCCTACATTTTCCCTTGTGCTGTGAATCCAGTCTCAATGGTGGTCTTTTCACCTTAGATTCTTTTTAGAAGTTTTAGTATTTCTTGAATTTATGGTTCATTACCAATTCCCCTGATCTTTACCCAATCTAGTCTGACTTCCCTCACCAACCAGGGACAACTTTTATCTCCTCCATCCTGAAGTTTAGTTGGTTTTCTCTTTGATGTGATGCATACATACAGGTCCACCTGGTTGGTATTGACATCTTTACTGGGAAGAAATATGAAGATATCTGCCCGTCAACTCATAATATGGACGTTCCCAACATCAAAAGGAATGATTTCCAGGTATGTGGATGGTCTTGGTGTAGGGTTAGTCAGTTGGGGTTGGGGCGCAGATACTGATTGATCAGAAGAGCTTGTGCTGGGAGAGGGTATTTGGTATGTCAGACCCAGTATCCTCAACCTTCAGCTTCCTTCCCTCTCTTCCCCCAGCTGATTGGCATCCAGGATGGGTATCTATCACTGCTCCAGGACAGTGGGGAGGTGCGAGAGGACCTCCGTCTGCCTGAGGGAGACCTTGGCAAGGAAATTGAGCAGAAGTACGACTGTGGAGAGGAGATCCTGGTATAGTGCCCCACCCACTTTCTTCTGTGCCTAGCTTTGCTCCTTGTACTTGGTCCCTGAGCTCAGATTTCTGATTCTCCCTTTTGCTCCCCAAAGATTACAGTGCTTTCTGCCATGACGGAGGAGGCAGCTGTTGCAATCAAGGCCATGGCAAAATAACTGGCTCCCAGGTGAGTGTGACAAACTCCCCTCCAGCCCCCTTCACATTCTTTGTGGATACTTTAATTGTTCTAGGCTTTCTGCCCCTAACCCTTCTTCCTGTTGAAGGTATTGTCCTGTCTTACCTGGTTTCTCTTTTGTACCCAGGGTGGCGGTGGTGGCGCAGTGATCCTCGAGCCTGCAGAGGCCCCCTCCCCCAGCCTGGCTCAGCTCTGGCCCCGGCCCTTGGCTGGACTCCTACACAATTTATTTGATGTTTTATTTTGGTTTCCTCCACCCCCTCAATCTGTTGGGGAGCCCCTGTCCTTCACCCTGTTCCCTTGGCCAGGAGTGAGTGAGCCATGGCCTTGGTGAAGCTGCCTTCCTCTTCTCCCCTCACACTACAGCCCTTGTGGGGGAGATGGGGTGGGTGCTGCTTGTGGTTTAGTTTTTGTTTTTTGTTTTTTTAAATTCTGGAATCAGCCATGGATTCTGGCAATAGTCCGTGTGCCCTCCCTCCTGCCCCCCCCCCCCCCCCCCACTCATCTCTGGTCTGGTCCCTGTTCCTATAGCCCTTTACCCCAAGCACCACCCCCACAGACTGGGGACCAGCTCCTTCCCCATGCCTATGTCTCTCCCCAAATCCCTTTAGTAGGAGAGGGAAGAGGAGGAGAGGAAAGGGGACCTGCCCCCCTCCTCAGGCATCTGGGAGGGCCCTGCCCCCATGGGCTTCACCCTTTCCTGTGGGCTCTCACCCTGACACATTTGTTAAAATCAAACCTGAATAAAACTACAAGTTTAATATGAAGCCCCAACTTGGCTATTCTGAATAAATGGGTACTTGCTAACTAAAAGGGAAACTTGGGAACCAAAAATAGATTCGACTGTCAATGAGTTCATTACAATCAACCCAGTGTCCCCAGTCTGGGAACACTAATTTACCATGACCTGTTACCTATCCCCCACCCTTATAAGCAGCCCTGGCCTAGTCCAGGGGGGAGTGAACACAAACAGTAGTAGCCAGGGGCAATGGCAGATAGATTTTATTGGCCTAGGACATACCAGGGACCCTCACCCAAGGTAGGGGGTGGGGTGAGGTTGAAGATGAAATTTGATGGTTACTTGTGATAGAATCTTGGGTTCTGGCTGTGCTGGAGGAAAGGGAGCCGGGGGCCAGGTTGGCTAGTAGCAGCAAAGCTGGACTGGTGGTGGTGATGAAAGGTGGGTTTGTCAGTGTGCATGTTCTCCCTTCTGCTCCAAACCCATATAACCACCCCCAAGAAAGAAGGGAAAACTATAGGGATGGGCCTGTCCTGCCCAATCCTGTTTTCCATGTACTATAGAAATTGTGTCAGGTATGATTATCATCCTTACCTTCCCTGCTGGTTGCATCTGCACAGGAAGCTGGGGGGAGGCGAGGAGTCCAGGGGCTGGATGCAGAGCTTGGGGGTGCATGGGGCGCAGGGAGGACTACAGAGAACAGAGTCAGAACCTGAGGCAGCCTGGGGTTCCCCATAGCAAAGCCCTTCCCCTGATCTCCCAAGCTCCCCACTCACTGAGTCAGAGAAGCCAGTTTGCTGGTTAGCATGCTCCATTTGCTTTTGTAGGGACAGGGCACCACCAGGCTGGAGGAACCCTAGGTGGGGAAGAAGGGTGTGTGAAGTGAGTAGAGAACGGGAAACGGAGAACTTGAGGGACCAGGGCCCCTGAATGGGGTGTTACCACCTGTCTGGGTGGGCTGGAAGTGGCTGTGCACAGCATAGGGCTGTGGCTGTGGCTGAGACAAGTACTGCACTGCAGGAAAGGCTGAAGGTGCTGAAAAAGAGGAGGCACAGCCATTAGAACCTCCCTTTAGTCTGTTCACAACACTCTACCATCTGGGCCTGAGGAAAGCACCCCCTCCCCTTTTCCCACCACTTACCTCTGAGCTGCTGACTAGGGCTATAGGCTGGTTGAGCGGGTCCATAGTGAGGTGGGGGCTGAGCAGTCCCATAGGCACCACCTGGGCTGCCTTGGAATTGCCCATGCTCAGGGGTCCCTGTGAAAGCTGCTGAGCCCACATAATGCCGGGTCTAAGAAGGATGAAAACTCACTGTAAACTTTAAAGCAGAATCTCAAGTGACTTGTGTATGCTCACATTTCTCTACATTTCAGTGTCACACTCATTACTTGAATAGTGGTTTAGTAAGGTGGGTGGAAGTAGTAAGGGAAACACCCTATTTTACTCCTCTTACTGTAAGCACTTGGGGTCCGAACATCTGTTTGGCTCTGTCAGCTGCCATGAGGGTGCCTGGGCGATTGTGTCCTCCAGGGCTCCCTAGAGACGGAGAGGGGCTTCATGATGCTGAAGTGGCAGTCTACAAGACCCAGGAGGGCCCACTGACAAGTTTTTCTTTAATCCTCACCCTGCATGCTGAGGAGATGAGTTCCCGTGTGAACAGTCAGGCTCTGTGGGTATGCAGCTGATGTCAGAGTGGTTAAGTCACTAGAGTGAAAGGAAGGCAGGGCAAACACCAAGGACGAGTGGCTCCTCTTGCCACAAACACCATCTTTTGTTACCTGGCTCCACTATATGTTTTGCCCCAATTTTAATTTTAGCTCTCCAAATCACCTCTGCTCCTTTCGCCTCCGTTTTTCTTCCTCATGTAAAACTTTCTTGAGCTGTAGGAAAAGCTGGTGCTTCTCCTCCTGAAGGGCCAAAAGCTTCTCTTCCAGCTTCAGGATCTGGAAAAGAAGGGAAGGAAAAGATGAAGGTAGGAGAGTCAAGGGGAGAAAGCGCTGGGAAAGATCAAGGGACAACACATACCTGTTCTTTGGTTTCCTCTAACGACATTCTCTCTTCCATCTCCTTTTTCTTTCGTCTCTCCTGCTCTTCCTTCATCTTCTGCTCCATCATCTTGTCTACTTCTTCTTCCTCTGGAGGAAGGGTCAAAAAGGAAAAGTGGCAGAATGGGTAAAGTAATTAGAATGTTAGAGACTGAAGACCAGCAAAAATGGGGTTATCCCAGTGCTCTTGATAAGAGGCTTCTAATCACTGCAAAGGGACAGGGAGAGGTAAGGTTCATTAGGTGCTCTCCAAGGTCCTTCCCAGCTGAGGAATTCTGGAGTTCAGACCTGGCGATTTAAACTCCTACAATGACGGGGATGTTCCATCCCTCTACTAGCTTCTACCGCCGCTGCACTGATCTGCCCGTGGGTGGGGGTCTGGAACATCGGTGTCCACATGGGTGTGTGCCCTCCCGCCTTGGCCCCAGCTCACCCTGCCGCTTGCGCTCCCGCTCCATCATGATGTGCCGGTGCAACGCCCTGGCCATGGCGTTGGAAAGCTTGGGGCGCTCCAGGAGCGCAGGCATGGTGCTGCCGGGGGCGCACGGGCCGTGGGCGCCCGGCTCTGTCGCTGACTGCCAGACCTCGGACTGGGCCTGTGGGCAGGCGAGCGCTCAGGGACAATCGCGCCCGCTCCGCCGAGACAGAAGGCCTCCCGCCGCCGCGGTCACGGTCACGTGTCCGGGACCGACCGCGGGGCCGCCCACCGTTGCTCCAGCGCGCACGCGCGCGTAGGGGTCTCTAGCCTCGGGACTCTCGCCTCGGCCCCACCGGCCCCAGCCCCAGCCCCAGCCCCAGCCCCTCCCTACCCTCTTTCTCCGCTCCCACCTGCGCGCCTTGGCCAAACGTCACATCCGGTAAGTGGGCTTAATCCTTCCGGGTTCAGCATCAGGGGCTTTATGGGTTGGGCGGAAGGAAAAAGCGGAAGTGCTGAGGACGGGTGCCTGTGGCGTCCAAACCTCTCCACTGAGCCTGCCCCACGCCGACCAGCCCTAGACTCCCATTCTGGCGGCGAGCCAGCCGTCCTGAGCCAGCTCTGGTCCCACGGTTGGGCACCTGACTAGGCGGGCCAGGAATGCCCTTAGGAAGTGCAAGAGAGGCGACGCAGGTGCTCGAGACGGTGTTTATTGGCTCCTTTGAAATCAAGAGTCATGACAACTGTACAGAGGACCCAACCCCTCCACTGCGCCCGCCCTTCCCCTTTCCTGCCTGGTGGCCACAGGAAAAAGCAGCTTCATGTGGGGCACAGGGAGCCTCCTCGGATTCACAGTAACCAGGGACAAAAAGGGAAATAAATTAAGTGATACAGGGGAGGGAGTCGTGTTCCCCAAATCAGTGCATGAAGTGGGGTTACCCAGGGCCTGGAGCTGGTCTCCCCACAAGCTCCTCCACTTCAGAGAGTGTTCTGAGGCCCTGGACATGGAGATGTCCTCCACTTCCCACCTAAATTTGAAACTGCCTACATGCTCCTGTGCATCTGCCAGAATGAGCACCATGCATGCTGTGGGTCGCTGGAATGAGGTGGAGGCAGTCGTCACTCGAGTCCATGGGCCCAAGGCCCAACTGTGCTTGTAGTAGTGAGGTCTCACTCCCTCATTCCACCCGTACCAGCAGGGCATAGAGGAGTGTGGCCCCCTTCTCCTTGGTTACCCATTCAAGTTCGGCTGGACTGAAGTGAGGGTCAGGAGGTTCTCTGAGGATAGCAGAAGGAGGGCCGGGGGTGTAGGAGCCAGGGCGCACACACACCTGGAATGCCACCTGGGCCTGGTGTGTTCGCTGGAATTTGGGGTCCCGAAATCTGTCAGGCAAAAAGCAGATATAGGGTGGTGAGGCCTCTGGCCACAGTCACCTCTCCTAACTGCAACTACAGGGGCCTTGCTAGTCCTAGGAATCACTTCTACTTTATAGGGAACTGGCTCTAGCTGTTCTCTCTACTCTAAATGGCCTTGTTCCAATGCCTGCTTAGCTAACTCCCTCACCTCTTCTCCAGCCTTAATGATATGTACCCTGACTACCCTTTTTAATATGCCTGCTCCAACTACACTTTAAAAACATGTTTTTATTTATTTCAGAGAGAGGAAGGGAGAGAAAGAGAGAGGGAGGGAGAGAAACATCAATGATGAAAATCATTGATTGGCTGCCTTCTGCATGCCCCCTACTGGGGATTCAACTCACAACCCAGTCATATGTCCTGACCAGGATTGAACTGTGACCTCCTGGTTCATAGGTCAATGCTCAACCACTGAGCCACACTGAGAAAGGGCTTGGTGGAGACTGAGGAACTAGCAAAACAAGGTGGGAAAGGAGAGAGCAAATCATGGAGACCCAAGTGGCCCTGGGGCCACCTCTTGTGTACTTACTGCACTTTGGATGCCAGGGTCTCAGCCCCAGCATATTGGAGGGAGGGAGAAAGCAGCACTGGAGGGGGCTGCTCCTCCCGAGGAGGTGCACAGTTCTCACCCGGCTCTTCAAACCCTCCCCTGGGCTCTCCCTTCAGGGGCTGGCAGCTCAGGATGGAGGCAGTACCTGTGAGGAGAACTGGGTCAGAGTAGCCCACAGGCTTCAGCCCATAGGCCCAGCCTGCTCTGATTCTGTCAGAGCTACAGTACCTGCTCCCAACTCCCCTCGGTCCAGCACCCTCCGGATGGCTGCCACATTGCTGCCGTGATATGCCATGTGCCACTTCTTGGTTAGTGTCCCAGCCTCCAGGTGAGGATTCACTCTAGGAAGTGGGCAGATAGGGCAGATGGGACAAAGGTTACTGGCTCCCCAAGGTCATCCCCTAGACATGCAATTCTGTCACTTCTATGCACCCTCTTGGGACCTTCATTTTTCAAGGGGGCAAAGAACAGTAAGAGGGACACATGCCCCATATGTACCTGAGGTTGAACCTGCACCAGCCAAAGGGCAGGGCGTATTCCCGAGGAGGTTCCCCACGGCGCCTATGGGCTTCGTCCCCGCGCATCTTCCGGCAAGACTCACAGTAGCACAGGCTACGCTTTGGTTGAGGCATGAAATAATCCTCTGCGGGAGAGGTAAGTGGCAGACTTGGTGCTATGGCTCCTGTTCTGGGTCTCAACTACACAGCCTCCTTCTGACTGGTCTCTAGGGCTCTCAGCATGGCCCTGCACTGGTCCAGGGAATGAGGCAGATTCTAGGGGACTGGGAACTCACCAGGAAGCAGCAGCAGTTCTTGGAATCGGGAACAAAGTGCATGGTACTCGCAGCTCTTGAGAGGGCTGGCAGCAGACGGTGGACCCCAGCATACACTCTCCTTGATCCCTGAGGGAGCAAACGTGGCACAGGTCACGGGAGATGGGCTAGAGCAGTTGTCGGCAAACTCATAGTCAACAGGGCCAAATATCAACAGTACAATGATCGAAATTTCTTTTGAGAGCCAAATTTTTTTAAACTTCTTCTAACGCCACTTCTTCAAAATAGACTCGCCCAGGCCATGGTATTTTGTGGAAGAGCCACACTCAAGGGGTCAAAGAGCTGCATGTGGCTCGCGAGCCGCAGTTAGTCGGCCACTGGGATAGAGGTATGGGGTGGGGTAGGATCCTGGTCCCTTTGGGCTGGCTCACCATCCACCATGTCAGCTTTCTCCATGTCCCCTTGGGTTCCAGTACTCTTCAAACTGGCAGCTCCTGGTTCAGGACTCACAATTGTCACCTGCAGCACAGAGGGGTGGTCAGCCAGTGTCACTGCCTCCTGATCTCTTCCTTGAACTTCCCCTTTACTTGGACAGTCGTCTCCAGGCATTCCCTCCTCCCTGCCTCCATTGCCACGAACCTGCTCACACTGCCCATAGAGGTCCACGAGCGCATGGCAGGGCTGGGGAACATCTGGCACAGCCACCCCCTGGTCCATCCCATTGACATGGAGATGCAGTCCCCCTGAGCTGTCGAGCCGCAGTCCCAGGATGGTGCCTTCAGGACACGTGTCCAGATTTGGCCCAAACTTCTCACAGATCTGGGAGGGAGAGATCTACTGTCTTCCCAGAGAGCAGACTCCCACCACCAGCAGCCACACCCACCCTTCACTCTGCTTCAGGTCGCCAGTCCCTGGGCCTTGCCTCCACACTTGCCCACTGTCTGGGCTCTACCCCCTGCTTCAATGACCTAGATTCCACCTCCCCTTCCCCCCACTGCAACATTATCAATGTTACCAGCATAGGAGGCAGCAAGCCCGAGACTGTCCAGATGACACTCGTGCCCTTGTGTGAGTCCACTCACTACAGTGCCCCCCCTTCATATCTGATCCTACCTCCAAGCTCAGGGACCCTCTCCTTTTTGGCCAGCCCCTCCCTACTCAGAGACCTGGCCTCTCACTTCTCCCTGCTCCCTACCCACCTTGAGGCCATTGTGAAAGACCCCATGGCCCCGCAACAGCCAGGCTGCCCGTTTAAGGGCACAGGCAGAAGCAGGAAAGTTAAGCCTCTCCGGTGGGCAGGTGATGACTCCCAGGACAAGAGAAGATGTCCACTGGCGGTTCAGGAAGTCTATCCGCACCTGGGAGAGAAGGCAACTATTCCCCAGTCATGGCCTCCTGGGAAAAAGGCCACCTGCCCAGCACAGCCCTGCTTCTCACACCAGTCAGAGGGAAGATGACACCTCCCAGAGTGTGGCCTGGGATGCTGCCCCTTCTAACATGTGGAGAGACTAGAAACTGCAAACTCAGTTATTTCCTCTCCTCTTTCGGCCTTGCTCTTGCTGTGGAGTCTGTAAGGATTCTTGTCCCTAGAGGCTCCCTTCCCCTGGCTAAGAGTGACATCTTTTAGTTTGCAACAAAAGGGCCCCTCTGGAAAGCCCTCCCTGCTCCCATATACAGGATCCGGCATCTTCCCTGGAATACCTCAGCTCCTCTCTATTGCTTCCCTCACTAGGTACCAGGTGAGTACTGACCTGCAACTCCCACCACAGGAAAGGTCATTCCAGGGACATGCCTTTCATTGTTCTCAATCTGGAAAGGCCTTGCTCCAGGAAGGTTGGCCCTGGGTCACCCTGAGCAAGAGTTGCTGGGGACAAGAAGGGGACAAACAAGGAAGGCCCACCTGGACCAGCAGCTGGGGCACCAGGGGCTGACTGATGACAACGATGCCCTGGTTGTAGCTGGCCACCCGGGTAGCTGTACGGTTCCCATTGGACAAGAGGATATTCTTCCCATGGTTCTCCAGGAATTCAAGGGCTGTAGGCATAATGGCCACTTGATCCTCGCCCTGGTGTGGAGGAGAGACTGAGCTGCTAGGGTTGCCAAGGTGAGAGAGGCCCAAGCCCCCACTAGAGTTCAGAGCTTGTGTACATAAGCTTCTATCCATCCAGGACAGGACTGGAGAACCCAAAAATAATCTGGTGGCCAATGGCCCACCAACCGCTCATCCATGTGCCCAAAGGGCCCTGCTGCAGCCTCTTACTCCCAGGACGTGTTCCCCATCCTCATCCTCTTCATCGCCCTCACTTCCAGTGTCCGAGCTGGGGGAAGGAGGCTGGGTGCCTTCTGGCTCCTCCAGCCTTGTGGAGCTGACAATAGACACACTCCGCACTGGCCCGTATAGATCCAACACAGCCCACACGTTCTGGAGGCACACAGACCAGGAAGTTGGAGATGAGTGGAAGACCTCAACCCACTCCCAGAATTCAAGGCAAGTCATGGGTCTACCTTGGCAATGCCAGTGGCTGCAGGCCCCATGTCCTCTCCATCTACCAGGATGTGCATCGAGTCATCTGCCCCCCGGCGAATGCCCACACGGCTCCCCACCTAGGACCAAGGTGAGATAAAGACAGATGCTCAGCCCACCTCTCCCTGACATCCCAACTCCCAACCCCACCCTTATCCCCAGATCCAGCTGCTTCACCCCCAGCCTCTCTAGGTTCCGGCCATAGTTCATCCTCTGGAGCAGCCCGTCACGCCTCACTTCACAGCTGGACACCATCCAGGTGGTCTTTGTCCGGAGCTCTGGCAGGGAGGGTGGCACCCCAAGGCCACCACCTGCTCCAGGCCCCATCTCCCCTGGTGCCAGTGTTGTTAGCCCTATCCGGAGGGAACCCGCCCACTTCTCATCCAGCTCTTCCACTTTCACCTGTGTGAGAAAATATGAGCTTGCAACTAGATGGGGGCAGGGGAGAGGGCAGGTAGGAAGCAGTCTGATCCTGTTGTGAAGGGACTGGAAGCCTCCTTTGTCATGTCTCCACAGCCCACCTCAAAGACTTCCTCAGTCTTGAGCTCCTTGGTGCTAAAGACAAGACCATGAGCATAGCCAGCTGCCCGCACCGCCCTTGTGCCATCTTCCTCCAGAGTGACATTCTTGCCACAAATACTGTGGAATCGGTGAGCCACGCCAGCCACTGCGGAAAGATGGTGCCAAAGAACAGAGTAGAATTGGGGCAGCAAGCTTCAGATAGCACACAGAGCAAAGCTTTCAGGTGAAACAGGAAGTTGATATAAAGGTCCCATCTGACATCACCCCTTTACCTGCGAAAACTCTTTTCACCACATTTAGACTCATCCCCAAACCTGGTAGACCCAGCTTATGATGTCCTAGCCCCTTGGTGGCAAGGAAGCATCCAGGCCCTGTGTACCAGGCATAACCGTCCTCTTCCTGGCTGCTTCCCACCATGGGTTGTTCCCTCCCCTTTGCCTGTAGCTGCCGCAGCCAGCCTGTCTTTGAACAGCTTCCCTGACCCAGAAGCTATATCTCTTAGACCCACAGCAGGCAAGCAGAGCCCACCCTCCCTCCCTGTTGGCTAAACCTGGGGAAAGGAGGGGGAATGACTTCTCAGTAGCGGTGTTGCTGGTTGCCAGGCTGTTGTCCATGGGGCCGGTAGCATTGGTGATGGACACTTGGACACACTGGCCATAGAGATCCACTACTGCATACACCTCTGGGTAGGAAAGGAGGAGTCAGAACCTTGACACCTTCACGGCCAGGCTGAGGGTGGCAGGTCGAAAGCCACAGAATAGTCACCTTTACCCGGAGGCAGGCCTGAGCAGGCAGCGCCTTGGTCCTGGCCGTTGATGAAGTAGTGCAGATCGCCCTTGGAAGTTCGCATCATGCCAATGCGTGCACCTGTGCCCAGTGCATCGAGGTCGCACCCATAGTTGTTGCGCATTGTGTTACCATCTTGCATGATAGCTGTGCCACTGGAGGGATGGCAAAGGGGGAGTTCAGCCTCCCAGCTTCCTCTCCACACAGGTCCCTGCCCAGTCTTTTCCTGTCAGATCTTCCAGTGCCTTGGATTAGCATCTCAATCTGGGGTCTGAGACCCCAATCCTGTCTCCTACATCCCTGGGAGCTCTCGTGAAAAAGTAATAAATACACTATGAGGAAGGAGGGCTGAGCCGTGTGGAAGGAGGAGGGTGGGTTCCCAGAATTAAAGAGAAGAGGTAGCCAGATCCCCTAGCCCTGTGGGTCGGCAAACTGCGCCTCGCGAGCCACATGTGGCTCTTTGGCCCATGAGTGTGGCTCTTCCATAAAATACCACGGCCTGGGCGAGTCTATTTTGAACAAATGGCATTAGAAGAAGTTTAAAAAATTTGGCTCTCAAAAGAAATTTCAATCGTTGTACTATTGATATTTGGCTCTGCTGACTAATGAGTTTGCCGACCACTGCCCTAGTCTATCACAGAAGCAGGCCTGAAACCCTGCTTCCCTTGTCCCAGCCAGCTCCACCCAGACCCAAAGCAAGCAGCCCAACCTCAGCATCCAAGTATCGTAGTCAATGTCTGTCATAGTGTTGGGGAATTCAAGGTCCTCTGGCCGAATAGCAGTCACTCCTGTGAGGAGGCAGGGGTAGGTCAGAGCCAAGCCCCCAGGCATAGGCAGGCAGCACCTCCCCCAACAGGCCTACACACACACACACACACACACACACACACACACAGAACTGCCCCTCACCAGCCTCAATGGAGCCTGACCAGCGGTCCACCATCTTCTGAATGACAATTTCAAACAGCTCTCCATCCCGCAAGGCCCTGCCCGGGAGAGTGGCGATCAGACAGGCCCTATTGGGTTGCTCAAACTGGCAGTAGGAAAGTGGGGACAGCCCAGTCCAGACACTGACCGGTTGGAGATAACAATGGCATCATTGAACTCGCTGCGGCAGTTGTGACGGAGCGCAGTGCGGCCCCCATTTGTGATGACTGCATTACTGCCATGCAGCTGGTGGAAGCGGAGGTCGGAGCCCCCCGCCCCTGATGATGGGGAGCTTGGAGACACCTGGTTGTTCCCCTCAGGGAGTGGCTCAGGGACTGGGGTCACCTCTGCAAGAGGGGACATCACCCATTAGGCATACAGTTGTCTCTGAGGCCTCCTGAGGCCACCCCACCATCCTGCCCCTGCCCAGCCCGGCCCTCACCCACGTCGTCCACAATGGTGGCCTGGGCAGCCTGGCCGTAGAGATCCACAACAGCATAGACACCCGGGGGCACATTCCAGGCAGCAGGGCCCTGAGTCATCCCATTGACAAAGAAGTGGAGAGTCCCGTCCTCCCTACGAACCACGCCCACCGTGTCCCCTGCCTTGGAAGAAGGGGGGCTGGAGTGAGGAGTCAGGCAGAGTCCCTGCCTGAGCTGGTCCTGCAGCAGCCCCCCCCTGACCTACTCCCCACTGTTGAGACCTGCCAGCACATCCACTCTCCCACCTTGAGGCGGTCCAGGTTGTGCCCATATTCATCCAGGATGGTTGTCCCATTGTGCATCACCCCATTCCCAGTCATCATCCAGGTCCCTAGGGGGTCAAGGAGTGGCAGAGGACATGAGGGAGAAGCCAGGACTCCTCTCTTTTACAGAGCAGTCTCCACGTTATTCCCCGAAGCCTTTAGCCCAGCCTGCCTTTTCTCTGACAGTCGGCTTTTCCCCAGAGAAAGACAAGAAAACTGCTGTTCTCATGCCAGCCACCGCCCTGTCCGGGGGCACTCCTCAGCCACTGACTCAGGCGTCACAAGTGAAAAAGGGGCTGGAGACCACGCGTCAGGGCTGTGAGGACAGCTTCCTCCCTAGGACCCTCTTCTGGCCCTGCCCCTCTCAGGAGCTCACCAGAACGCAAGTTGGTCATGGTGGAGGGCAATTGGAGGTAGGCAGGGTTGTGGGTGGTGACACCAATCTCAATGGAGCCAGCCCATTTGTCCACCATCTTGTCGATGCGCACCTGGAATACCTCTCCGTCCCGCAAGGCTCTGCTGCTCAGCACCACGCCATGATTGAAGTCATCGGTGGCACTGAGGGCACAGCAAGTGGGGACTCAGACCCCAACACAAACTCTGAACATGCCACATCTTTTTAGCCCAAGTCAACCAGATAAACATCATACTCAGAAGGCTCCCCCCTTCTGTCCAGGACACCCCAGACCAGACTCCTTGTACCTCCCACTTCCTCACCCTTTCCCCCAATTCCATTAGAGCCCCTTCTGCAGGCTTCTCCCCACCCCTTGGGCCATACTGGGGCCTCAGAGCAGTGCGTCCCTCGTGGGTGATGGCTGCCTTCTGCCCACAGTTGGGGTGGAAGAGCAGGCGCTCAGGTTCTGCCTGGGCAGCAGGAGCAGCACGGCGGAGAGCACCCTCAGGGGACAGTGCCCGCAGGATGGCATTGTTCCTGCGTAGACGGTCACTGTGGTTGTTATTGTGGACGATGGTCACCTTCACTGCCATCCCATACAAGTCTACCACACCATACACCACTGGGGGTGTCAATGGGGTAGCCACGCCTGTGGGGGTGGAAGGCACAGGAATGGGGGGTAAGGAGAGAAGAATCAAATATAGAGACGGAGTATCAAAAGGCAGGAGGATGAAGTACAGACCACCCCACCGGAAGCCCCGGCCCACCAGCCCTCTGACTTCCCCTTACCTTGATCAATGCCGTTAATGAAGAAGTGGAGGGCAGAGTTGGACTTCCTTGTGAGACCAATGTGGTCACCCTCCTATTCAAAACAAACAAAAAAGACGTCTGGAGTTCATTCACAATCAGGCTCCAGATAGTTGTGGGAACCATGAGAATGGAGCAGCCCTAGAGCCTTCCCACCACCCACATCACAGGGGAACAGCTCCAAAAGTCCTCCTGAGTCTCAGACCGCCTTGAATGCCTCATGCAAGTCATTCAGTACTGCAGTAAGTCACCTTACAACCATGAACTTGCTTAACCCTCACAACGATCTGAAAAACACCACTAACAGGCTCATTTTAGACATCTGCAGAAAAGAAAAAACTACCAAACAGGGTAATAAGCTTCTTGCCTCAGGTCACTATTACACATGGCCAACCAGCAAGAGAAACTGAACCCATCTGACTCTAAAAACTGAGTGCCCAACTACAGCAACCCTGCCTTCTTAGACAGAATCTTTAGGCAAAAGATAAAGGCCATGATCTACCAGGGGTCCTCAAACTTTTTAAACAGGGGGCCAGTTCACTGTCCCTCAGACCGTTGGAGGGCCAGACTATAGTTTTAAAAAACAAACAAACTATGAACAAATTCCTATGCGCACTGTGGGCCTGGGACGAGTCGCCTGCTAAGTAGGACAGGCAGCGGCACCCAGTGGGCCGGATAAATGTCCTCGGCGGGCCGCATGTGGCCCGCGGGCCGTAGTTTGAGGACCCCTGCAGTGAGACTGCAGTGCCCAGGCAGGGATGCAGCCAGGGTGGCCCACCCTCACCTGCAGCTCATCCAGACTAAATTCACAGTACTCCCGGCGGGTGCCCTTGCCGTTGGTCAGGATCCCACAGCCGCTCATCATAATGGTGCCTAGGGGAAAGCACACACCCTGGTTAGGGGACAAGTTTCCTTCACTTCAGGTTCCCCAGGCCCCCAGCCCCCACCCTGCCAGTGGCTGGTACCTGACTGCAGATTGGTCATGGTGGCTGGGTATTCCAAATTGTTGGGGTTGTGGGTGGTGACACCAATCTCAATGGAGCCTGACCACTTATCTACGAGCTTGTCGATGCGGATCTTGGGTGGAATATTAGAAGGGAGAGGTGGGCATGTAAATGTAGAGAATGGACTCCCAGCCCCTGGTCCTTCCCCAGTCCCCACCCCTCCAGTAGCAAGGATCAAGCCCCATTTTTAGCTCCCAGAGGGTGAGGTGCCAGCCAGACCCCAGGCTCTTGCACACCTCAAACATCTCATTGTCCCGGAGCGGGCGGTTGGTCATGACAACCCCATTGTTGAATTCATCCAAGGGCCGGCGACGCTCCGCCGTCTTATTATTGTTGCTGAGTTTGATGAGAGTTCCACACTTCTCATGAAAGAGCAGGGCGTCATTGGAAGTGAGGATGGGTGAGGTGGCAGCACAGCTGGACCCTAGTCCTTCCCCTGCGGGTGGGGAGCTCAGGTTCACATTTAGGAGTCCCCCATTATAGGCAGACAGGATGGCATTGCTCACCACCTCAGACAGCTCCATACTGGCAAAGTCTACAGCAGCAGGACGAAAGGAAAGCTGACGTGAGGCCCTACACCCTCAGGTCCGCAGTTCTCTCCTTACCCCTCTCCTGAGGTCCCTCCCTTGTCCACCTCATTTCCCACTCCCCTTCCCGGGGCCTCCCAGGAGCCCTCACCATTATGCGACTCAAGGCTGTTAGGAAACGTCTCCGGCCGGGCCTGCGCTGGGGACACCATGAAGGCTGGGAACCAGGCAGGATGGGAGGGGAATAAGGGTTCAGCCCCTGCTGCAGAACCCACAGCCAGGAGACCCCCTCCTCTAGCCCCTGCTCTCCCCTTCAACAGACTCAGGGGTCTGAGCGGCCCTGCCCACACCCAGCCTCGCTTGTCGCTCCGTTTCCCTTCAGCCATCCCCTGGGCCCCAACCCTCCACCACTGCCCTAGCTGTGTTCTCACCTTCATCCCTAGAGGTCCCCTGTTCAGCCAAGGCAGAATCTTCAGGGGGAGCGGAGGGCTCGAGGGGAGGTGTGGGGATGGGAGTAGGGGAGCTGAAGCCTGGCTCAGGGGGTAGCACAGTGACTTGGGTGCACTTTCCATAAAGGTCCACGACGGCCCAGACGCGAGCAGGCAGGCCTGTGGCAGCCACACCACAATCCCGCCCATTCACCCACAGCCGCAGCTCCCCAGCAACTGTGCGCTCCACGCCCACACGGTCCCCTTCGCCAAGCTGGTCCAGGTCCTGACCATACTCCTCCAGCACAGAACGTCCATCCCTCAGCACCGAGCAGCCCGACACTACCCACGAACCCCCCTTCAGCCCTGTGGCGCTGCTTGGGAAGTCCAGCACACTGGGGTCCAGTGCCGTCACCCCAATCTCAATGGAGCCACTCCAGGAGTTGACCTGTGATAGGGGTGGTGGACAGAGGCTCAGGATGGGCCACCAATGGGTCTCCCACCACTAGGAAACCACAACTCACAGGCCACTGTGTCCTCCTCTCCCCACTGCGCAGACAGCTTAACTGACTTTTCTCTCTTGAGACACTAACCCAGAGCTGCAGCCCCACAAGTGATTTTCTGCACTCTGTCCCAGGGTGGTTTGGTCCACTCTACTCTGTACTCTGCTCAGTGTCTGCATCAGTCCTTTCCTCATCATGCTAATTTCCTGGCTCCAGCTCCCTGCCTCCTCTAACTTCATTGGACTCTGTGGCTCCTCAACCACCCAAATTCACAGCTAGCTCTCCATGTCCATATTCCATGCTCTTGTATATCACTCTCTTCCCTTCTCTTCCCCCTGGCCCAATTCTCTCCTAGGCTCTGGCTCCTCTCAGATTCACTCTCTGCCCAAAGTCAGTCTTTATGCACCTGGCCTCTTCCCTAAATCACACACACCTCCCACTCCGAGTAGCTCTCCTTACCCATCTTCCCCAACCAACCCTGAGTTTGTCCTTCAATGGTCTGCTCTTTCTTGGTTATCTCTCTTCCCTGCCCATCACATCTCTGACACCTCTCCATCCTCCATCTCCCAGAAATTGTCCGGGCTGGTTCCCTACTCGTTCTAGTGGGCGAGGCCCCGTGTCCCTTCCATGCTCCTGGGTCTTGAGGAAATTCAAGCTCTCCTGGTCTCCTTCAGGCTGAATGCTTCGGTTTCATGCTCCCTCCCTGCACGTCACCTGGCGTCTGAGTCTGTCCGTTCCCCCTCGGTACCCAATGATGTGGTTCTACTGGCTGACCTACCCGTCTCCCTCTGGTCCCCTCCCACCATCCTCCACATCTTGGTTTTGCGGCCCCAGCTCCGCACCTTGCGGTCGATGCGGACGGTGAAGACGCGTCCATCGCGCAAGGGTTCCCGGCTCAACACCAGCCCGTGGTTAAACTCCTGGCCCGGCTGCTGCCGCCGCGCTGTACGCCCACAGGCCGACAAGCTGACCAGGCGCCCCGTGCGCGGGTGCAGCTCCCCGCCGCTGCCCAAACCCGGGCCAGACCCGGACCCTGGGCCGCTCCCGCCGGGGCCTCCACCCCCACCAGGCCCGGGCCCGGGGCCTCCCCCAGACCCCCCACTCCCACCCGACCCCGCCGCCATCGCCGCTGACGCCGGGGCCGCACGACAGCCGCGTTTGGCGGCACCGTAGCAACGGCGGTGCACAGACACCCTGAAGGAATAGGACCCGGGGCTGGGGCCAGATATGCTTTACGGCACTGCCGGGCACTGAAGCATCCCGGGCTAAGGGCTAAGTAATTAACGGCTACCCAGTGGGAACAGAAGGACGACTGGGTCGGAGGCTTGCTTTACGGCACGACGCGGTGATGGAGTGGCTCCGAGAGCGGGGAAGACTTGGGCTGGGAGTTTTTACGACAGTGAAAGAAACGACGGCCGCAGCCATCTTTACGACGGAAGGGGGGTGCGGGCGCCTGAAGCACTTTCAGCTTTGCGACAGCGGCACCGACAGCCCCGCCCTCGTCGAGGCAGGCCATACCTTGAAATAGTCGCTTTACGGCAAGAGGAGGTGTCTCCTTCGAGCTACAAGCATCGAAGGTGTGAACGGGAACCGGGAACCGGTAGCTTTATACATGGAAACCTCTGCCCTCCACACCGCTGAGACCGGATATGTCTTGCGACAGGATAGCAATCCCTCCACTTTCCACTTTACAACACACCTCTCGTGAGAGGCAAAGTGGCCGACTTTTGGGGGAAAAAGGGCTTGCGGATGTTTCCAGTCAAGCCCACCTTGAACTCCAATTCATTCATACGTAGGTTTTAAAGCTACGAATAAAAAGCCCAAAGAAACCCCGGCAGACAATTTCAAGCAACGGCGCTGACGGTCCCAAAATATTGCCCCAGAGCTATTAACAAACCCCCCAGCCCAACTCCCGACGCTAGCGCTAAGGTTGGATGACTGTGAGGTCACAAGGCTTCTCGCCCCCCGGAGAAAAACCGGAACAAATCCCAAAGACAAAGACTTTTGAGGGCGGGGCAACGGGGGGCTGTCAGCCCGAGGTCCCTATATAGTCTTTATTCCGGCCACCGCGACTTCAAGGAGCATAGGGGGAGGGGCCGGGTCCTGGCTCCTGAGTCCCCGGCCGAACGCGGTGGGGGTGGGGACGGGGCCTCGGGCGGGGCGGGGTAGCTGAGCGTGGCCCCCTGGTGGGGCAATGGAAAAGCAGGAGTCTGGGGGGGCTGCTGGCAGCCTCACCCAGGAATCCCCTGGAGGGGTAACCAGGAAAGTGCCAGGAGGCATCACAGGAATCGAGGCAGGCTCCGGGCTGCCCTCCGGAGCAGTCTTGTCCCAAGGTTCTGGCCGCTCCGGAATAGTAATTAGAAGCCCGGACTCCAGCCGTCACTCCGGAGTGGTAGCGGTTCATGGTTCCAGGCCCAATCAGCATCCTGGGGAGGTTGTGGGCCACAGCCTTGCGTCTGGCACATACCCTGGCGGATTTAATCCCCCCATTCCTGGAACCTGTGCATCCGGGACGTCTGACTTTGGGTCCAAGGGGTCTGGAGTGCACAACTCGGGATGCAGTCCGCGTTCCGGTTCAACTTCTTTGCACCCCCACAAACGCTATGAGGATCGGCCCCACAGCATCCTAAAAAACAGCAACCCCGCCTTGATACAGAAATCCCCCAGTGCGGAAAAGTAAGGATCCCAGCTTATTTCGCAGGCAGCACGGAGCAAGGAGGGAGGGTTATGGACACTGGAGGGGGCGGAGCCAGAAGGGAAGGGGCGGAGTCCTGAGAAGTAGATGTGAGGGCAATTGAGTGGGAAATGTGAGGTTCCAAGTCTTTGGGAGAGCAGCAGGTACTCTAGCTACATAGTACGTGATTATCATTAGACGTTTCTCATCCCTAGTCTCCTACTTCTCTGGAACGGCAAGGGGGTAGAAGAAGTTTTTGAATGACTGAAAGAATTAGGGAAGATTGTGAGGAGGAGGTCACTAGGTTTCCTACCCCTTTTTTGTGTCCTTCCCCGACTGCAGGAAAAAGTCTCAACATTGGGATGAAATGAATATCATGACCACTTACCACCTTGTTGACAAGGACTACGGATTTATGAAGGTGGATGAGCCTAGCACTCCCTTCCACAGGTGCTGAGCTTTCAGCCATAATCCTTCAGCCCAGACTCTCTTACCTATTCAATGGAGGGGAGGGGAGAGAGAAGGCAGAGAGGCCTCAGGGACTGGATGCTACCTGATACCCTCCTCTCGGCACTGCTTCCTCCCTCTGCAGGCTGCCATCACCAGACAGTGATGAGCCCTCCCACACAGTGACTCCTGAGGCGCTAACAGAAAGGTGAGAGTCCTGCCAGAGATCAGTAGGGATGCGTGTCTTCTTCCTTCCACTTCTGAACTCTGGGATCTGAGCCAGTTCTGCTTTTGGTCCCCTAAATGGGAGGTACTACATTTCTCATCCAGCCAAGGCGAAGGTGGGGAGTTAACCAGCTGCCCCCACTGTCTTTTCACTTCAGTGCTCCCAACTAGATTCCCTTCCCTTCAGGTTTGCAACAATGGACAATTTCTACCCCAAGGTCCTTCAGCACCCTGATAACAGAAGCTCGGGGTCTTCCGACAACTTTTTCAAAACATGTGAGATGAGGGGTGAGGACTGCATGGACAGGGGAGGTGGAGTGAACCTTGAGCGAGAGCATGGCAGGAAAGCTGAGTTCTTAAACTGACCCACAGACTCCAGTGGTTTTGAGAAGCACCGCAAGGCACACTACAATGAAGGAAAGTTCCTCAACACTCAGAAAAACCAGCCCTTGGGTAATAACAAGAAGAGCAATGGGGGTAGTGAAAGTTTGGGCAGTGATGGTCGAGGTGTGATGCTGGGCCCAGAGTCCAGGCCTGTGGAGGTAGGCCAGGCAAGAGGACTGGCCAGAGGAGTCAAAGATGAGATTGGCCTGGTGACCAGGAACCACATCCGAGAAACTGAGGGTTAGTAGATATGGTGGGGCCCCTGGGACTCAAGGGAATTGTAGTCCAGAGCCTTCTTCCTCAGTGTGCATGGATTGGCCAAGGGCCCTGCTGCCTGAGGGGGAGGTAATGCTGGGAGGTGACCCCAGGAGAGACAGAGGGGCAGCTGGGGTAAGTTCCCCATCAGGATAGTCCTCAGGAAGTCTGGCTGATGAGGATGAACAGAACACCCAAGAGACCTGTGGGAGATGGAGAGGTCACTAAAGGTTTTCTAAAAGAGAAGGAGGTATAGAGGTGAGATGAGAACCTGAGGCTTGAGCTTCTCCCTTCTGGTGGTGGGAGGTTCGCAGTGGACACCTAGGGGCCTGGACACCCTAGATGGCCCTAAGACTCAGATGAATTTGGGTGACTCCTCAGATTCCTCTACCTTCAGAAATCAGTCCCCAGCTTCGGCCATCATGTCGGAGAAGGGGGCTGATGTGCACCGAAAGGAGTATTATAGCAAAGGAAGATACCTGAGGTGCTGTCCTCACCCGGAGCTTGAGGAGGACACGGAAGAGGAGCAGCAGGACAGTGATTGTGGGTCTGGGTCAGCCTGGGGGCGGGAGGACTGAGAGCTAACAGACTGATAGGTGCCCCAACCCTGATCGGGGATGCTTCCAGGTTCTACAAGCTTGACCTGGGCAAGTGAAAATTCCATAGGAACTGAGGTCCGTTCGCTGGATCACAGAGGAAGCCCCCTTCGGGATCACAGGCCATCAAGAACTCCCTGACAGTGACAGGGACATCATTACAGCCTGGTGAGGGCACCATGCCACTGGGCCTGGCTCTTGGCAAGCCCTTATCCCCCAAACCCCCATTCCCTTTAGGCCAGTAGATCAGCAACAGGTGCTAAAGCCTTAACCATCCTAGTGTGCAAGGCCTACATTGTACAGAGAGGAGCCAGGGAAGACCTTAAGTGGTTGGGACCTCCTCCAGCTTAACACCATCTGCTGGTCCCAAGCCTCCTCCCAACTTCTCTCTGCCACCTACCCCACTCCTGGTACTTCCCTGTTTTCCAAAGAAGTGGGTACCAAGCAGTATCTGGCTACTATCAGTGTCTGGCATCTAAGGGGCTGAACTCCCCAAGCCCACAAAGCTGAGAGAGGAAAACTAGAAGCAACCCAAACTCCTCAAACCAAAAAGAGTGCAGATATGAGCCTGGGCAGGGGCAAGTGGCTGTATGCACTGGCCAGGGTGGAGAGGGGCTAAGGGTAAGTTCTAGGGAGCCTGAGGGGTCACATGAGCCAGATCTCATGCCTGCTGTAAGAAAACCACTCACCTAACCCCTCCTCTCTCCAGATGAATCCCTTCGGCTTTGATGGACTCAGGAGGGGGAAGCCACACAATAGAAAATATAGCCAGCTGGAGATGGGGAGGGTGCCAGCCTTCCCCTGCCCTCACCACACTAGGGGTGAAAAATAAAGAGAAGAAGAGCAGCAGTCGGGGTGCTGTGAATTGGGGGCCCAGGCGGACCTGCTCAGTCACTAAAGAGAGGAGAGGAGAGGAGGGAGGGAGATTCACACACAGGAAACCCCCATGAGCAGCCAAGAGCAGAGAAGAAAGTTCGGAGTAGTGTTGGGGACTGGAGTCCAGAAGGTCTTCGGAGTCTGAGAAGGCCCAACTGCAGCAGGGTGACAGTGATTGGTGTGATTCAGTCAACATAAATTCACTAGTATCATCTTTAATTCTTACAACAACCCTGGAGGCAGGGGTTGCTATCCCTATCTTCCAGGTGAGGAAACTGAGGAATCAGAGAGCTTGCTCAAGGTCATGCACCCTGTAAGTGACCAAACCAGGATTTGAACCTATATCTGTCAGGCTCTCAATACTCAACCACTAAAGGAGAAAGAAGCAGAGACCTGACCCAGTAGGAAGGTGACAGCATATCTCTGAGGGCGGGGCTGTGGCTTCTCTGATCTCTGGCCCCTCTCCTCTGCCCAGGCTCCGCCTCTGCCCCTCCCAGCACTGCCTGAAAGTGTGGGGTGAGAGCTCCTCCTAGGACACCCCTTCCCCTTGGGGAAAGAATTATCACCCCTCCCAGGCTCTACCCAGGGAGAACGCTTTTCTCCTTCTTCATCAAGGCCCCTTTGGGGGCAGGGAGTGCCTCCACTTGCATTCCCACCCGCCTGGCTCTAGGATCCATAGGCCTGAAGTGATCAAGCTGAGATGACAGTCAAACTGGATTTCGAGGAGTGTCTTAAGGACTCACCCCGCTTCCGGTAAGTGTGCACAGGTCTGGGGGGTAGAGGAGGGGTGGCCTGACACCCCCCCTACACACATACACACACACACACACACACACACCCTTCCCCAGGCCAGATGTCCTAGCAGGGAATAAGTCTCAAAGGGACAAGATCAAGCATGTGGGCCAAAGTAGTACCTCTGCTATCAAACTCAGAGAGGTCTCTCACCCCCAGAGCTGGCATTTCATCCTTCCTCTCACTGGGACCCCTGCCCCTCCCCCAGCACCTGCTCTGGGCGGTTAGCGACTTCCTGCCCTTACCACATCCACCCTCCTTCTACCCTTCCTGCTCTGGCCTGGGCCATAGTAGCTCCTACACTGTGGAGTGAGCAAGCTAAAGAGGGCTGGTGGGTGGGCCTTCTTTAACCCATCAGCTTTTTCTGTCTATACCCTCCACTCTCTAACCCCAACCCCTGACGTGGCCTTGCCAAGGTGGACAGACTACATGGACCCAAGCACTGTTCCCTTGACACCATCCCTCCTTTCCCAGAGCCTCTATTGAGCTGGTGGAAGCTGAAGTGTCGGAATTGGAGACCCGACTGGAAAAGGTGACTCCGGGTCCAATTTTAAAATGAAAAGGGTGGGACCAGGAAGAAAGTTAGAGACAGAGAATGAGTCCCAAGGGTTATTGAATGCTAATCACATGGGATAGATATTTAGGGGCAAAAGAGAAGCAAAAAGGTAGTTCTATACCCTCAAGGAGCTCAGGATCTTGGGAAAAAAGTCTCATTTGTGGACTTACCCTGTCAGCTCTTGAGCCCTGAATTATACCAGCTGTTGGGTAGAGCAAGACTATTTCTGCCTCGAGCCCACAGACTGACTGGAGGACAAACCAGTGAAACACTTAAACACATTACAGTAAGGCCTTCCCTGGCTTTTGATAAAACAGCCCATGCATGTGCAGGTGCAAATACATATACTCCCATCCTCTCAGTGGCTTTGTTTTTCTCTATAGCATTTAATTCAACCTGACAGTATATATTTCCTTGCTGTTTTAGTTTTCTGTTGCTGTATAATCAATTGTTACAAATTTAGTGACTTAATACATTTTTTTTATCATAGTTTTGGTGGATCAAGAGTCAGGAAGCTTAGCTGATCCTCTGCTCAGGGTCTCACAGGCTTCAGTCTCTTCTGAGGCCCAGGCTTTTCTTCCAAGCTCTCAGGTTTGGGGACTGAGGCCCTCAAGTCCTAGAAACCACCAAGTCCCCTTACATGTGGCCCTGTCCATAGGCAGTTTACTTCATAGCAGCTTATTTCTTCAAGGCCAGCAGGAGAGTCTCCCTTGTGTAAGGTGGCAAGATAGTGCCAATTCATATCACCCCTAGGGGCAGACCCATCACCTTTGCCATATGGTGTAACCTAATCACGGGAGTGCCGTCCCATCATGTTTGCCATAGTCTACTGGTTAGAAGCAAGTCCCAGGTCTCTCTCACAGTTAAGGGGTAGGGATCATCCAAGGGTGGGAGTCATTGGGGGTCATCCTGGCATGTGTCTGTCATGCTATTTTTGCTGATTTTTTTCTTTTCTTCACTAGAATCTAAGTGTCATGAGGGACCTTTATGTTTTGTTTTTGCTCAGTCACCAGTGCTTCTACCATGGCCTGAAAGTTAGTGGATGACCAACTAATATATACATATATTATAAAATTAAACATTTTATTTGAGTAAATTATAGATTCACAAGAAGTTGTAAAAACAGTACAGGAAGTCCCACATACCCATCACCCAGCTGCCCCCGATGGTAGCATCTTACATAACTGTGGTGTACTAACTGTGCTGTACTACTAAAACCAGGAAATGGACATTAGCATGATGCAATGAACTGTCTACGGGTTTTACATGGATTTCACCTGTTTTGCATATACTCTAAAAAAAAACTTTGTGAATAAATCAATGACACTTGATTATGTTTATAGATTCTTTTTTTAATATATTTTTATTGTTGATAATATTACAGATATCTCCCATTATCTCCCCCTATATAGATTCTTATAACCAGCATCACACGCAAAATACAAAACTCCTATCACCACAAGGGAACTCTTTTGTATTAGGCTTTGTAATGATACCCTCCCTGCCCCCTTCTCTAATCCATGATGACCCCTCATCTGGCCTCTGTCTCTAGACTTCTGTCATTTCTAGAATGTTATATAAGTGGAATCATACAGTATGTGACCTTTCAAGATTGACTTTCCCCCCGGCACTTAGAATAATGTCCTTGAAGTTTATTCAAGTTGTTGCGTATCAGTAGTACCAGTAGTTCATTATCAATAGTTCATCTACAAATAGTTTATTCCTTTGCATTGCTGTGTACCATTCTATTGTATGGCTTTACCAATTTGTCCCTAGTTCAGTCTTATGAAAGTTTCTTACTCAGATATATGAGGGAGAGGGGTGGAAAAAGAAAAAACTGGACACTCAGTCCCGCAGCTCCACACAATGAGGTTTTGTCCCTTGTCACAGACACCCCATGGGGACATCCAATAAGGTTTGATCATGATCAGTTTCCTGACCATTAATGATCCTGCTAGCCACCTTAAGCTACATTTCCCTGAGGCCTTCAGTAACTCTAAAAAGTGTTTTCCGGTTCAACAAAAGTTCACTGGGAGATCAACCAAAGGACTTGTATGCATGCATATAAGCCTAACCAATGGACACAGACACCAGGGGGGTGAGGGCATGAGTGGGGCTTGGGGGGGGGGCAATGGGGGGATAAGGACACATACTAGTATGTAATACCTTAATCAATAAAGAAAAAAAAGTTCACTGAGATGAGCTGACAGGCTCCCCAGTCACTTGCTCTATCCCAGATACAGTGACTCAGGCCAGAGCCAAGTGGCGGCACCTCAGGGACAGTGCAGTTCCTGCAGGTAGCAAGGGCCAGGGGTCAGGAGACAGACCTCACTTTGACTTCTGACTCAGCTCCCTGGCTCTCCTAGTGAGACCCTCCTTGGGCTAGTCACTTGTCCCCTTGTTTATCAAGCTTCCTTGTTTGTCAATGGGACCAGACAGAATGGGCCTCAGGAGCCCCCAGCATGCCATCTTCATCCTGACCCGCTGGCCGGCCTACTGATCAATTTATATTTATGAGGGAATGTTCAATAAGCATAGAATGGGACAAGTCCAGACAGTTAATGCTGTAGAGCAGTGGCTCCCAACATGGGGCACATGCCCCACAGGGGGGCAATTTGATTTTTAAGGGGGGCAATTCGAGAATGAGTTATTAACAGTGAAATTTTTTTTGGCATTTCTCATAGTTCTTGGGGCCTCATATACAGTATATAAATATATAGTGACATATTTATGCATTTCATTCTCTATTATATGTTTTGAAACTTTATTTGCTGTTTTTTTCCTATCACTTCATATTATTATTTTAACAATTTCTTAGTGATTTCTTCCTCAGTACTTCAACTGTCCTTTCATTCTTTTATTTTTCCTTTCATGGATGCCATGTTCTTTGGAAGTTTGTTTAGACCAAGTTAATGGCCTTTTAGGCTTCCTCCACATGAATAGGAGTCCACTTTTTGATAATAAGAATTATATGTCATAGGGAGGGCATCAGGATTTTAGAGATGCTTAGATGGGCATGGCCAGGAAAAGGTTGGGAACCACTTGATGTAGAATTAACACCAATTAGGTAGAGCATTCATCCTGTGAGCCAGACAGTGCATGAGGATGGAGTTTCTGGGGAGCTTTGGATCCAAGCAGTTGGGGCAGGGCAGGGAGAGACATTTTGGAGGTGAAGCTGACAATGTCCTTGGTGACAGGCTGGGTGGAATTTTGTTCCAGGCACAGAGCAGTGCGAGTAAAGCAATGGAGATGAGAAAGCACCAGGTCTGTGTTAGAAACTGTGAGAGCTGGACTGGGCTACAGAGAAGTTTAGGCAAGGTTGTGAAGGAGGGTCGCAGCCCCAGAGAAGGGGAGAGGAAGTGGGACAGGAGGGGGGGTTGCTACCCACTATGGTGGCACATGACATGACTCCCTTTTGCCCTGTTGCTTCCTAGCTCCTCAAGCTGGGCAATGGCCTCCTGGAAAGTGGGCGCCATTACATTGCTGCTGGCCGCGCCTTCATTGTTGGCATTTGTGATCTGGCCCACCTAGGTCCACCAGAGCCCATGATGGCGGTATGTGTAGGGCCTGAACCAGAGTGAGATGGGGTCTGAGATGAGGAGAGATCCTGTGGAAGCTGGGGAAGGGTTGGTCTGGGGTCTGCAGGTCCCAGGCCAGAGCAGGGCTGGTGCTGCCATCTGAGACAGCCATTGGCTGGCCTAAAAATGGGAGGGCCCTACCCTACCCTCGCTCCCATGCCTGCTACTCTCTCTCTCTGCCTCTTCTTGCCTAGGAGTGTCTGGACAAATTCACTGAGAGCCTGAGCCACAAGCTGGACAGCCATGTGGTGAGTGGGGGTAAGTAGGGCAGGTGGGGAGAGCAGGGATGTCTGTAGCCCTAACCTTTACCTTCCAATTTCTGCTTCCCCTCAGGAGCTTCTAGATGCCACCCAGCACACGCTGCAGCAGCAAATCCAAACCTTGGTCAAGGAGTGAGTGTTGGGAGGGAAACCAGTCCTCCAGCCCATTACTCCAGGAGCCTCCCTGAATGAAGCTGAGACTAAGGGTTTCTGGTGACCTGATTGCTATCCCCCACCCCAAGAACCCCCTTGGAGTTCTGACTGTATAGAGGCCAACTGACAGCTATGAGTGGGCCTGCTCTTGAGACTTCTCTGCTAAGGGCAGGTGGATGTGTCTGTGATTCTTTGTATCCCCCACCCCTAGAGGTCTCCGGGGCTTCCGAGAGGCTCGCCGGGATTTCTGGCGAGGTGCTGAAAGCCTGGAGACTGCACTTACCCACAATGCAGAGGTCCCCAGGCGCCGGGTCCAGGAGGCAGAAGAGGCAGGAGCTGCTTTGAAGACTGCTCGAGCCGGGTACCGGGGACGGGCGCTGGATTATGCCCTGCAGGTGCCTGTCCCCACTCTTGGAGTACCAGGGCCTCAGCCACCTCAAGGCTAGAGAGTCCCTGGTGTGCATTGGGAGGGCACCCTATCTTTTCAAGACTGACCTGAGGTGTTTTTGGGCCCTCAGATCAATGTGATTGAGGACAAGAGGAAGTTTGACATCATGGAATTTGTGAGTTTCAAGGGCAAGGTGGGGAGGACCCTGCTGATGGAGAACAGGAGGGAAGAGGGAAATACTGAGGGGTCCTTCCTCAGCCCTGCCCCCTCCCCACCTTGACCCCAGGTGCTGCGTTTGGTGGAAGCCCAGGCTGCACATTTCCAGCAGGGCCATGAGGAGCTGAGCCGGCTGGCCCAGTATCGCAAGGAGCTGGGTGCCCAGGTAGGGCCCCATGGAACAGGCAGATGGGATGGGATAGTGGGCTCTGAGATGACTTTCCTGGCCTAGTTGGGGGAGGCTCAGGCCATCTGAGATGCTCCTTCTATGCCCAGTTGCATCAGCTAGTCTTGAATTCAGCTCGACAGAAGAGGGACATGGAACAAAGACATGTGCTGCTGAAACAAAAGGTGAGGGCTGGGCCCAGCCAGTGTGGCTCAGTGGTTGAGCATCGGCCCGTGAACAAGGAGATCACGGTTCTATTCCAGGTCAGGGCACATGCCCGGGTTTTGGGCTCTATTCCCAGTAGGGGGCGTGTAAGAGGCAGCCAATCTGATTCTCTCTCATCATTGTTTCTATCTGCCTCTCCCTTCCTCTTGCTGAAGTCAGTAATAATAATAAATAAATAAATAGGTGAGGGCTGGGACTGCTCGGGGGAGGCAGGTGGGCATAGGGTCTTGCTCTCTGCTCACAAAGTTGCCTTTTGACTTTTCTGTGCTCTCAGGAGCTGGGCGGGGAGGAACCAGAGCCAAGTCTCAAGGAGGGACCTGGTGGCCTGGTCATGGAAGGACATCTCTTCAAAAGGGCCAGCAACGCATTTAAGACCTGGAGCAGGTGAGGAGAGGACACTCCAATCAGCCAAACCCATCTGATTAAATTTTTTTTTCCAATGTTTAAAATTGATTTCAGAGTGGAAGGGATGCGGGAGAGAGGCAGAAACATCAATGAGGAGAGAGAATCATTGATTGGCTGCCTCCTGCACTCCCCACATAGGGATTGAGCCCACAACCCAGGCATGTGCCCTGACCAGGAATCACATTGCAACCTCCTGGTTCATAGGTGGATGCTCAACTACTGAGCCATGCTGGCCAGGCCAATTCAATATTTTTTGAGTGGTTATAGTATGCTAAGCACAGCAAGGAAAAAGACTAAAACCCCTGCCTTCAGAAAGTTTATACCCCATCAGCAAAGACAGACAATAATACAGTAATTAAGTAAATGTTATATTCATATATATCATGTTAGAAGGTAAGAGTGCCAGAGGAGAAAAATTATAAAGTAAGGGATATGGATAGCTGAGGAAGGGTTGTGGTTTTAAATAGAGTGGTCAGGGTAGGCCTCATGAGAAGGTGACTTCTGAGTGAAGACTCAAAGGACTTCTGGGGGAAGAATGTTCTAGGCAGGAGGGGGAGTCAGCACCAAGGCCCTGAGAAACGTGGAGTATTGGAGGAACAGAGAGGAGGCTATCGGTGTGATGAGAGGAAGGAAGGAGGAAGTGGTAGGAGATGAAGTTGGAATTAATAGGGATGTAAATTATGATAGAGCCTTGTCGGTTTCTCTAGGAACTTGGGCTCAACTCTGATGGAAATGGGGAGCCATTGCAGGGTGCGGAATAGGATGGTGATTTGCTCTGACTCGACTTCTTCCCCTTCGAGGGCCACTGCCAGCCCATGTGGGGTCTTTGTGCAAATCAGATCCTATATGGGCTCGTTCCCCAAGATACTGAGCCCTTTACCCAGGATACTGCCATCTATCAACAACAGCAACAAATTGTAGCAATAGACTTATTTTGTTAGAAAAAGCATTTTACTGTCATTTGCTGTCAAGTTGTCTTCATAAATATATCAAATCAGGTTGTCCAAGATGTGATTAGTACCCCTTAGACAGTCTACACAACTGTCCCCCTCCTCTGGAACATCTCATGGGACAGTCAGCCCATGTCTCTCTCTTATCGGCAAGATCCTTATGGGGCAAAGGACACAGACTCTCTGCTGTCCCTGTCCCAGCCTCATCCTGATGCTGCCCATATCCAAACTCTACTTCCACCTCCTGCAGACGCTGGTTTACTATTCAGAGCAACCAATTGGTTTATCAGAAGAAGTACAAGGTGGGTAGCCCTGGTGCTGGAGGCCTGGTCCCAGGGAGACTCAGCCCTTGCTTCCTCTGGCTGAACATCTGCCCCTTATCACCTTCCCCTGCCAGGACCCTGTGACTGTGGTGGTAGATGACCTTCGTCTCTGCACGGTGAAGCTCTGCCCTGACTCCGAAAGGCGGTTCTGCTTTGAGGTGGTATCTCCTAGCAAGTGAGTCTAACCCCCAGAGGTGATGCTCTAATAGCTTTAAATCTTTACCAGCTGGAAAGGTAGGACCAATCATCAAGGCCCCCCTGGAGCAGAGGCTGGAGGCCCCCCATGAAGCCTCAAGCATTAATCCTTTGGTGGCTGGATTGTGGGGCAGCCTGGGGGAAGGTGTTGGTTGATGGGGGATATTTAGAAGGACATAACCTATTGGTGCAGAAATATTTCCCTATGATTGGTACCAGCTGAATACTAGCTAAATGTCAGTCTGCCTATCTGCCACTTGCTCTCCAGGCCTCAGACCCCTCCCTGCTCTCCGTCCCCCTTTCCTGCCCAGGTCCTGCCTCCTGCAGGCTGACTCAGAGCGCCTCCTACAGCTGTGGGTCAGTGCTGTGCAGAGCAGCATTGCCACGGCCTTCAGCCAGTCTCGCCTTGATGACAGCTCCCGGTGTTCAGGCCAGGTATCTTAACATGGGGGTCCAGGGCCAGGTTGCCCAGGGAGGTGGGACATCCCTTCCCCTAGACCCCATGGCCACTCTTTCTTCCCATCTGCCCCAGGGCTCAGGACACCTGGTCGTGGGCTCTGCTGCCACACTGGGCCCCGGCGGGACAACCAGGGGAAGGGAGCCTGGCGGAGTGGGGCATGTGGCAGCCCAGGTGCAGAGTGTGGATGGCAATGCCCAGTGTTGTGACTGCCGGGAACCAGCCCCTGAATGGGCTAGCATCAACCTTGGTGTCACCCTCTGCATTCAGTGCTCCGGCATTCACAGGTCACTCCCCAAAGCTCCAAGCACGGGCCCATTCCTTCTGGCTGTGGGGGGAACCAAGACAGAGCCTATCACACAGCTCTTCCTTTCCACCCTGCCCTGGCTTCCTCTCTTAGATTCTGGCTGTCACTGGGCACAAGCCTGGGCTGAGCTTGTGGGGCACCAGGTGGATCCAGGTGGGCCCAGCCTCTCAGTCTAGCCAGCGATAAGGGACCCACAGTAGTTTATTGGTTTGACTGGAGGAGTTGTGGGGTCAGCACTGCTGAGGATGGGGGAGCCAATGAAGAGCAGAGAGAGAAGAGGTTGTGAGGCCTTAGCAAATTTTTATAGCCCTCACCCTGAGTCAGTCTGGTAGAAGAATGGCAAGAAAGAGTTGTCTAGGCCAGTGGTTGGCAAACTCATTAGTCAACAGAGCCAAATATCAACAGCACAACGATTAAAATTTCTTTTGAGAGCCAAATTTTTTAAACTTAAACCTCTTCTAATGCCACTTCTTCAAAATAGACTTGCCCAGGTCATGGTATTTTGTGGAAGAGCCACATTCAAGGGACCAAAGAGCTGCATGTGGCTCGCGAGCCGTGGTTTGCCGACCACTGGTCTAGGTCAAAGCACCAAGAGTGAAGGGAGGTGGATAGAGAGGATGAGGCCCTTAAAATGAAATGCAGAAGTGAGAAGAGGGGATGTGAACAGGCAGGATCCTGCCAGATGCAGGTCAAGGCTACAGGGCCCCAGCTGCCCTGCTGCCTCCTGGCCTAGGGCCTCTGTGTGGCCCCCATGCAAGACCTTGTCTCCAAGTCTTTTTAGGATCAGCAGCTGCTGCCACGCTGCTGCCTCACATAAGCCCTGACTTCCACTCTGGCCCTCCAGGAGCCTGGGAGTTCATTTCTCCAAAGTCCGGTCTCTGACACTTGACTCATGGGAGCCGGAACTAGTGAAGGTGATTTGGGGGTGTTATGAAGAGTGTGGGGGTCGGATGGGTTGAGAACAGGGCTGTAGAGCACGAGGGCTCAGACTCTGCCCCCTCCCTACCTGATTGTCTGCCTCTGCCTTGACACCTGAAGCTTATGTGCGAGCTGGGAAATGTAGTCATCAACCAGATCTATGAGGCCCGTGTGGAGGCCATGGCAGTGAAGAAGCCAGGGCCCAGCTGCTCCCGGTGAGGCTGGCGGTGAGGCTGGCGGAAGGGGCTGGGCTGTCCTCTTTGCAGGGAGGCAGGAGGGTCTGGAATGGGAGGAGGGAAGACTGTCTCCTTCTCCTCACCTCTTCAGGCAGGAGAAAGAGGCCTGGATTCATGCCAAATACGTGGAGAAGAAGTTCCTGACCAAGCTTCCTGAGATTCGAGGGCGAAGAGGTGGCCGGGGGCCTCTGAGGGGGCAGCCTCCTGTGCCCCCAAAGCCTTCCATTAAGCCCCAGCCAGGGACCTTCAGATCCAAGCCAGGTATAGGGTTGGTTGGGCATTCATTGAGCACCTGCTGTGTGCTCAGCACTGTGCCAAACCTGGTGGGGAGGTTCAGAGTCAGGTCCAGGCCTTCCCTTTGAGAATGCTGAGGAGCCAGACCACATCAGGACTGGTTTTAGAAGGTAAGAGGTCTAGGGTTTATAGTGAAGAATAGGAAGGAGCATGGGGCTGGGAGTAGGCAGGGAGGGCGATGTAAGGGTGTCAACAGCGTGAGAAAAGTCAGCAGTGAGAATGAGCTAGGGTCTCCAAAGGCCTGTGAAGGCAGGTGTGAGTTTGGCTGGAGCAGAGGGAGCCAAGAGAGCTGAGGTGAACATTCAGTGAGTCAACTCACCCACAACATCCCAGCCAGTCAGGGTGGCTGGACAGGAAGAAGTGGGTGATGCTTTCTAGCCCTAGGGACCCCACACACATACACACTCACATACACCTCCACTTCCCACCACTCCCCAGAATCTTGAAGGCCTCCTCATAATTGAGAACTGACCTATCCCATTACAGCATCAGGGGACTTTGCTGAGGGTTTTTTCCCCAGACTCAAAGCTGATTCCCCCTAACAGAGCCACCCTCTGATAACCTGGGCAGCCTGCACCCTGGGGCCCTGCTGTTTCGAGCTGCTGGGCATCCTCCATCCCTCCCCACCATGGCTGATGCCCTCGCCCATGGAGCTGATGTCAACTGGGTCAACACGGGTCAGAATAATGCCACGCCATTGATCCAAGCCACAGCTGCTGTGAGGGTCCAGCCAATCTTCCCCATCCCACCCTAAATCACCTGGTCTTCTTCCCTACTCCTGACTCTCTACTCCTCCTCCACCTCATAGGGAGTGGTAACCGCTCATAGGGAGTGGTAACCGTTTCCTCATCTGTAAACTACCTCATTAGGTTGTACTGTGGATGTAACGTATTGATACATGTAAAGAGCTAGAGCAGAGCCTGACACTTAGTTGTACCCCTAAACTCCTGATCCCATACCCTGCCCTCTGAACTGTACAAATCTTTAAATCTGCCTCTAGAGATGCCACCATCTCTCCCCTTTCTCTACTTCTCAATGCAGAATTCTCTTCTGGCCTGTGAGTTTCTCCTCCAGAATGGGGCGAATGTGAACCAAGCAGACAGCCACGGCCGAGGCCCACTCCACCATGCAACCATCCTTGGCCACACTGGGTAGCACAGACAGCGATGATGGCCTTGGGGAGGAAGGTTCCAGACAGGATGAGCTGCTGTCTAAACCTGGCTATTCTCTCTAGACTGGCCTGCCTGTTCCTGAAACGGGGAGCTGACCTGGGAGCTCAGGACTCTGAAGGCAGGGACCCTCTGACCATCGCCATGGAAACAGCCAATGCTGACATAGTCACCCTGTGAGGATACCTGAAGGGGCAGGACTAGCACCTTTCACATGGGAGTGGCTAACTCCAAGACCTCAATGCCAGAGATGCCTGGGGAGGGGAGTGGTCAGCTCCAGGTCCAGGCAGCAGACAGGATGCTCCCAAGTACTGATTGGGAACCGGAGTAGCAAGGGTGTGGGCAGGATCCAAGGACAGTGAGCTCATCCTGAGAGTCATTATTTGTCAACATTGTTGCCAGGCATCTTTTAATCACTAGACCCTGGGAAAACATGAATAAACAACCCAGCTCAATGGATGGGAAGTTAGGGTTGCGGGGAATGACTGTCATTCATTCTTTAATTCTCTCCTCTTTAGGCTTCGATTGGCAAAGATGAGAGAGGCAGAAGCAGCTCAGGGCCAGGCAGGTAAAGTACCCCCCACCCCAGCTCCATCAGGCCCTTCATTGTAACTCTGGGCTTCTGGCCCCTGGTGACCAGCTTCATTGATTAAGTCTATTATTCAACAAATCTGTATTGGGCGTGTTGGACACACCAGGCCTCAAAACAGAGAAAAAAAGGCAAGAGTTGTGCCCTGTTAGCTCAAGTGTTTCCTCCACCCACGCTCTTACCAGGACCACCCTCTCCTGAGCTAGGGGCCCAGCCTTCGGGGCTCCCAACCCTTCCTCCCTCCCCTCAGGAGACGAGACGTATCTGGACATCTTCCGTGACTTCTCACTTATGGCATCCGACGACCCCGAGAAGTTGAGCCGGCGTGCTCATGACTTGCACACGCTTTGATTCCAGGCCTCTGAGGAGAGGGCCTGCGACCCGCCCTTCCTAACCCACCGCCCTCACCCTGGCAATTAAAGCCTTTGTGCTTTGATCTTCCCTTCATAGTTCATTTATTGGGCGCCACCTGGACCCGCAGGATGTTAGGTGCTGTGGCTCCTGGGATGCGAGTGGATGGGAGTTTGTGAGGTCGAATCACACAAGGCGGACGACTCCCAGGGAGGGCAGTGGGAGCTGTGGCCTCAGCTCTCGCACCGGGAGGCCCTGGGGCAGGACTCGGGCTCAGGCGACGTGGCCAGACCCGTCGGGCAGAGGCGAGGCAGCTCGCGTGGGCTGTGGCCGGCCTTCCCTTAAGGGGGAGCTGGCGTCCAGCCGGGTGGAGACGCTGGCTCGGCCACCCCAGCCCAGCGGCATCCCCGGAATGCCGGAATGCCGCGGCTCAGCAAACGCCCCCTCGGGAATTCCCGGTGCGAGAGAAGAGAAGGGAGCTGCGGGTCCCCACGCTCTGGAGGGCCGCGCCTGTTTTCTCAGCGGCGGGGGTTGGGACTCCTGCCCCGCCGACCTGCGGACGTGAGGCCCGGCACACCTGGGGCTGGCGGGCATCGCGACCACATCCGGAGCGACGCGCAGGAGTCACCCAGCCGGCCCCACCCCCGCTCGCGCCCGCCGGTCCAGCCAGTCCTCCCCGTGCCTCCGGGTGCCACTCAGCTCCCACCGCCACCCGAGCCGCGAGCCCGCGCGGGCGGGGGCGGGGCGCGGAGGGGGCGGGGCTGTCTCTTAAAGGACCAGGGCGGCTGCCCTAGCCACTTCCTGGGGGCGGAGAGGGCAGAAGCAGCAGCTGAGGTACCGGGTCAGGCGGCGGCGCCCGGTCGGAGACTCCCGGCCGCTTCCATCCGAGTCCTTGGACAGTCGCAGCCGGGATTGAGCGTGCATCCTCGCCCTCAGCCGAGCCGAGGCACCTCCGCTGTCAGCTCCGGGGAGCCCCGCCTCCATCTCCTGGGACCCGCGCTGGAGCCGGGCCAAGGCCAGGCCTCTGACTGGCCCCCAGGACCCTGGGTGGGTCTGCCCACGGCGACGGCGATCCGCCCGAGAACTCGGAAGCTGGACCCTTCCAAGAGTCGGCCTTGTGCTCGACCGTCACCTGCTGGTTGGATTCCGGAAGCCCACTGTTTAAAGACCACTGAACGGAACCACTGACCGCCCAGCATTGGATGCATCTGGACGGAACTTGCCATCCTCTTGGACTTCCCTGTGCTCTTTTCATCCGTTCTCTAAGCCTCTGGGCGCTCCTGTGCCCGGAAGCCATCCCCTACCACCAAGGTAGCTGGGGTGAGCCCCGAATCTTGCTGCCTTATACTCCAACCAGTGCCTCCAACTGAGTCTGAACCTTCCGACCCAATTCTGCACACACCCAGGAAGTTCTCCCTTTTTCTCTTTTGGTGTCTCCAGTACTCCCCAAAATTTCCCCTCCTCCTGTGCCCTCTTCACCCCCTTCCTTTGGGGGTCCCGTGACCCTGAATGTGGGGGGCACGTTATATTCCACCACTTTGGAGACCCTGACTCGCTTCCCAGACTCCATGCTGGGGGCCATGTTTAGGGCTGACACCCCTATTCCCCCCAACCCCAGCTCCCAGGGAGGTGGCCACTACTACTTCATCGACCGAGATGGCAAGGCCTTCCGGCACATTCTCAATTTCCTGCGGCTGGGCCGCCTGGACCTGCCACTGGGATATGGGGAGACAGCGCTTCTCAAGGCAGAGGCCGACTTCTACCAGATCCAGCCCCTCCTAGATGCCCTGCGGGAACTGGAGGCCTCTCAGGGGACCCCTGCACCCACAGCTGCCCTGCTCCACGCAGATGTAGATGCCAGCCCCCGAGTGGTGCACTTCTCTGCTCGCCAGGGCCCACACCACTATGAGCTGAGCTCTGCTCAGGTGGACACCTTCCGAGCCAACCTCTTCTGCACCGACCAAGAGTGTCTGGGGGCCTTGAGGGCCCGATTTGGTGTGGCCAATGAGGAGAGAGCAGAGGGGGGACCACACTTTCGTCTGGAGTGGGCCCCCCGCCCCACACAACTTCCAGAAGTGGAGTACAGGAAACTGGGGCTGCAGCCACTGTGGACTGGGCGGCCGGGAGAGCAACGGGAAGTGGTGGGCACACCGGGCTTCCTGGAGGAGGTGCTTCGGGTGGCTCTGGAGCATGGCTTCCGTCTAGACTCTGTTTTCCCTGACCCCGAAGACCTACTCAACTCTAGATCTCTGCGCTTTGTTCGACACTAAGAACTAAGAACTGGGAATACTGCCCTTGGTTTGACTGTGGGGCGGGGCGGGGCGGGGAGAAGGGGACAGCAAAGGGGATGAAGGCTCCCCTGAAGACCCTTCTAGCTCTGCTTTGGGGCTGAGTCAGAGGTCCCATTGCACCTGACTGGAGCCCAAATGTGGGCAGGACTCCCCAATCCAAGGCCACTGAGGGCTCACAAACGGTAGGGAGGGGCTGGACTGGTGCTAATTCTGGGTGGGTTGGAAGGTTGCCCTGGCTCATTCTCACCTGAGCCTGGGGACCTCCAGTTTCATTGGTTGGAGCTCAGTATTCAGGGGTCTGGAAAAGTGGGGGCACTTCTCTGCCTAGGCTAGGCCATCAGAACAATGCAGGGACACAGGCCTGGAAGGAAGGGGGATTGCTCTAATGTAGCCTCCTGGACTGTGACTTCTCCTGGAGCTGAGTGGCCTGGCCTGGCCTGACCAATGACATAAGAAGGAACATAGGGAGGGAGATTCTTTGCTGTGTCCCAAGTCACCAACTGAGGGAGACAGAAAAGCTACACCCCAGCCTAGGCTGGCAGAAGGGAGCTAGGAGAATCCCTATTCACTATGGGGTGGAGCATCCCTCTGGAGACCCAAGGCTTTTAAAGCATCTGGTATTGATGGCGGAGCTGGCCATGGGGAGGAGGGCAGAATCTTTTTGGGCCTTGGCCTACCTTCCTTCATGTGTACGTGCGTGTTTGTGTGTGTCTGACTGATGTGTGAGTCCCGGCATCCGGGCTTTCATCTGTGTTGCGGGCGATGGTGTCTGTGTGCTGGTCTTTCTGTGGTCTCTGCATGTCCAGGCCTGTTTGGGGTTGCTCAGAAACTGTTTGGGCACCAGGTGTGTCTATGGGTGTGAAAATTAATAGTTTAACCACAAGGGGTGTGTATGTATATGCATGCACGTGCATTCACGTCAACACGCATGCAGGAGGGGCCTGTTGGGATTTAAGTCACTGGGATCTTCCTGGTGAGAGGGATAAGAGAAGTCACTGGGCTTAGCAGGTCCTTGGAGACCTTTATAGAATTCTTGGTTGTTAAGGCAACCATGGGCCTGTTGCTAGGAGATAGCTGGGGAAAGACTCAAGGCTGCTCAGAGCAGAGAGGAGCTGAAGAGAAGAGGTTGGGAGAGTTGGGGGGATATGGGAAGGGATGGGAATTTTGCATCCCTGAGGGGATGGATATTCATGAACAACGTCTCTGAGGGAGTCACTTATTATTTATCACTTACAAGAAGAAAAATAAAGTTGCTTTTGGTGAACCACAAACTTGTAAAGGCTACTGAGGGCTAGGTTGGGAGTGCTGTCTTCCTTGCAACAGAAGTCCTGCTTTCTCTGCCTCTCTCCCATTCGCACATCGATGTCTTCTGGTCCCCAGTTCCTTGGGCCCCAGGTTTACTCAGGCTGGGAATGGAGCAGTGGCACTGTTCTGGAATGCTCTAGAACCTCCAACTGTTCTGGAACTCTGCAACTTTCAGGCAAAGGACTAGAACCAGGATCATAGAGCCTCCCTATCCCAGGTGGTGCCAGCACCCCCACTGGGCTTCATGTGGATGCTGGCACTAGCTGTGGCTTTCCTGGAGGCTGCCCAGGCCTGTCTCTTCTGCCGCCTCCCAGCGCATGGCTTGTCGGGCCGCCTGGCTTGGCTCTGCAGCCAGATTGAGGCCCAGTGGAAGGACTGTGAGGCCTCCTGGAACTTCTCGACGTTTGCCTTAGGTAAGTCCAGACATCCAGGGACAGGCTCAGCAATAGTCACCCCCATGCCCCAAGCAGGGCAATATGTGGCTTCCCAGCTGTGCCCCTCCGCTGAGTCCCTGGACTCACTGGCCTCTCCCTCTGGGAGGGCTTCTTTGGACCATGGGAAAGTCAAGAAAGAATCTTCTGGGCTAATGAGGAAATCACTGGTCCTTGCCCATCCCCACAGATGAGGTGTCCATGAACAAAGTCACGGAGAAGACTCACAGAGTCCTGAGGGTCATGGGTGAGGTCATTGGGGAAGGCACAACCTCGGGGCTTGGGTGGACACTAAGGAGGGGGCTGGGAGGAGGGGGCTGGGAAGGCAGGGAAGGGTAGAGGGCAGGTGGAGACAGAAGGGAGTGATTGCGGAGGTGCTGGGTAAAAGGGTCAACACATACTGTGAGGCCCCGGGCAAAATGGCTGCTCTCTGCCTCCCCAGAGATCAAAAGCTCTTTCTCCTCGCTCCCTCTATATTGGCAATGGCTTCAAAAGACCAAGTTTCCCGAGTACAACAGGGAAGGTACTGATGGAAGGCGGGACCAAGGAGTGCCTCGGGTCTGGGAGTGTGGCTGAAGTGCTCATCTATGCCCACCCCTCCTTGTCTTTCGTTTCAGCTCTCTGCAGTCCCGCCTGTTGTGAGTAGAAAAGGAAAGGTAGTGAGGACCAGGGGCTTGGGATCCCCCAGGAGAGCCTGGCAGTTAGCGGGAGGAAGTGGCATACTCTGGAAGAGTGGAGTTGGCGCTTCCCCTCCCCAGCTCTGGTCCCGCTGTCTCCTGCAGGGGGCAGCACCATCCTGTACAACTGCTCCACCTGCGAGGGCTTTGAGGTGCTCTGCTGGCCCCAAAAGCGCTGCTTCCCAGGTCCTCCTTCCTCACCCCTGCCTGCCTCGCCTCGCGTTGCCTCACCCAGACCTCTGAGCTCTTAGGCTCCCCAGGGTCAAGGGGTGTGGTCTCCAGCATCTTTCACTGTTTCCTGGGTTCCCTGCAGGAAGTCATGATCTTCGGGAAGCCAGGATTCTGCTCCTCTGTGTCTTTGGAACTATCCTGTTTCTGGGCGTCCTAAGCCTTGTGGTGGAGTGAGTGTGGGGAGGATGAGGGCAGGAAACGGCCTCACTGCCTCTGACCCGCCCAGTACTTTCCACCACCCTTCCCTCCCAGTTTCCTTCCCTCCTCTCCCCTCCCCTCTCCTCCCCTCCCTTCCCCTTCCTTCCTTTCCCTTCCACTCCCATCCCCTCCCCTCCTTCCCCTCCCCTCCTCTCTACTCTCTCCCCTTCCCTTTCCCTCCCCTTCCCTACCTTCCCTTCCCTTCCTTTCCTTTCCCTCCCCTTCCCTCCCCTTCCCTTCCCTTCCCTTCCCTTCCCTTCCCTTCCTTTCCCTCCCCTTCCCTTCCCTCCCTTCCCTCCCTTCCCTTCCCTCCCCTCCCCTCCCTTCCCTTCCCTTCCCTTCCCTTCCCTCCCCTTCCCTTCCCTCCCTTCCCTTCCCTCCCCTTCCCTCCCTTCCCTCCCCTTCCCTTCCCTTCCTTTCCTTTCCCTCCCCTTCCCTACCTTCCCTTCCCTTCCCTTCCCTTCCTTTCCTTTCCCTCCCCTTCCCTTCCCTTCCCTTCCCTTCCCTCCCTTCCCTCCCCTTCCCTTCCCTTCCTTTCCCTCCCCTTCCCTACCTTCCCTTCCCTTCCCTTCCTTTCCTTTCCCTCCCCTTCCCTCCCCTTCCCTTCCCTTCCCTCCCCTTCCCTTCCCTTCCCTCCCCTTCCCTTCCTTTCCCTCCCCTTCCCTTCCCTCCCTTCCCTTCCCTCCCCTTCCTTCCCTCTCCTTCCCTTCCCTTCCCTCTCCTTCCCTCCCTTCCCTTCCCTTCCCTTCCCTTCCCTCCCCTTCCCTCCCTTCCCTTCCCTTCCCTTCCCTTCCCTTCCCTTCCCTTCCCTTCCCTTCCCTTCCCTTCCCTTCCCTTCCCTTCCCTTCCCAGACCTCCCACCTCCATCTTCCCTCAGGTTCCACTTCCTTGAAGCAAAAAGCAACTTACAAAGACACTGACAGATCCTAGCCTCCAGTTGTAAAGAGAGTGTGCCCATAACTTCCACTTAGCTTGGGGGGTGGGGGGCGGGGGAGGTGTGAGGCAGCCAGCCCCTTAGTTCCAGCCCCAAAGGTTCAGTTTTCCAGATTCTGAAACCCAGATGTCCCCATGATCCTACTGTCAGAGGGCCTCCAGGAACCCAGGCACCCACAGTTGGAAAGTTCCTCCCCTCCAGCCCTCAACCAATCAGATAGGGCTGTCACCAATGCCAGGAAAATATCTACAGAAGGAAAGAATCCCCTCCACACGCACTCCCACTCCCACACACGTCCTGCCTGTTCCCGTAAAGCGGGGGCTGTTTGCCCTAGAAGCTCCTCCTGGCTCTCCTGTGACTGATTGGGAATCCGGGAATGAGTGTTCTGGAGAACGTCCTCCCTCTCGAGCAAAACCACATCAGTCAGTCTGCTGGCATGCTCTCCCTCCATTTAACATGGAGAAGTCTGGGCCTCCCTCACAGGCTTCCCTCCTGCCAGGCCCAACTAAATGTGCTGTGAAATGGCCTCCGCCCCTGCCTGGTCTCTCTCTGTGACTGGGGTGGGAGGACAGGAAACTTAGGGGAGCACAGTGGTTTTCAAGTGGGGCAATTTTGCACACCATGAGACATTTGCAACGTCTGGAGACATTTTTGATTGCGGGGATATGCTACTGGCACCTAGTGGGTAGAGACCAGGGATGCTGCTCTACATCCTAACATGCACAAGAGAGTCCTCCACAACTATGAATGATCCAGTCAAAATGTCAATAGTATGTGGTTGAGAAACCCTGGTGTTTGGTCCTGTGACTGTCAGGAGTTTTGGTTTGGGAGATGGGAGGTGGGACATGAAAAGAGAGGCCTAGCCCTAGCCAGTTTAGCCCAGTGAATAGAGCGTCGGCCTGCGGCCTGAAGGATCCCAGGTTCGATTCCAGTCAAGGGTACATGCTAAGGTTGCAGGCTCAATCTCCAGTAGGGGGACATGCAGGAGACAGCTGATCAATGATTCTCTCTCATCATTGATATTTTTCTCTCTCTCTCCCTTCCTCTCTGAAATCAATAAAATTATTTGAAAAAGCCCTAACCGGTTTGGCTCAGTGGATAGAGCATCAGCCTGCGGACTGAAGGGTCCCAGGTTCGTTTCCGGTCAAGGGCATGTACCTTGGTTGTGGGCACATCCCCAGAAGGGGGTGTGCAGGAGGCAGCTGATCAATGTTTCTCTCTCATCGATGTTTCTAACTCTCTCTCCCTCTCCCTTCCTCTCTGTAAAAAATCAATAAAATATATTTTTTAAAAAAAGAACTTGGGCTTTGTCTCAGAAGGAAGGCAGGGGAGGGTGGGTGTGTGGGAAGTAATCAACCAAGAACCTTGTATGCATATACGCATGGCCCATGGTCAAGAACATATGTAATACTTTCAATAATGAAGAATTATTAAAAAAAAAAAAAGAACTTGGGCTTTGAATTGAGCTTCAGATCCTGGTTCTGTCTCTTAGTGGACCTTGGGCAAGTTATCCAACTTCTCAGTTCCTGTTTCTTTATATTTTAAATGCAGATCTTGTGTCTCACTGATTCTATGGTCTTATTTTTCCTGTTTACATTTTAACATCTCTGAAGAATCCGTCTTAAATTGAAGACATATAATGGTATATATTACGACTGGTGATTTCTTTTCTTTTTTTTAGATAGGATATTTTATTTATTTAGTTTATTTTTTTATTGTTTTAAGTATTACAAATAGTAGTACATATGTCTCCTTTTTTTTCCCCATTGACCTCCCCCCGTTGACTGGTGATTTCTTAAATTCCATGAAATGCAGCATTATTCACCTTATAGGATGACTGTGAGGTCCAAATAAGTTCATAAAATACTTGGAACTGTACCCAACATGTAACGAGCCTTCATTAATCATTAGCCATTATAGTATCTTAGTTAAAACCTCCCCTTGCTCTTCCTTGCCTATAGACTATAGACTTGAGCCTGGCTGACATGGCTCAGTGGTTGGGCATCGATCTATGAACCGGGAGGTCACGGTTCCATTCCTGGTCGGGGCACATGCCCTGGTTGCAGGCTCGGTTCTCAGTGTGGGGTGTGCAGGAGGCAGTCGATCGATGATTGTCTCTCATCACTGATGTTTCTATCTCTCTCTCCCTATCCCTTCCTCTCTCCCTAAAAATCAATAAAAACATTTTTAAAAAGAAAAGAATATAGACTTGGCCCTTCAAGGCTCTCCATCAGCAAGCAGCTCCCCTGTCTCATTTGGTCCTCAGGGCAGACCTGTCCAAACACATATCAAACCGGAATCTCCACTCGGATGCCTCACAGGCATCTCATACTCCACATGCCCAAACTGTCCTTCCTTCCTGACCCCCCTCCTATTGTGATCTCTCCCAGGCCTAATGGCAGTGCCAACGTATCATGGGCATCCTCTGCCTTCCATGCCACTTGCCTACTTCTCACCAGTAAGTGATTTGCCTTTGTAATGCTTCTTGGAACCTGACCCCAACATATCCCTGGAGCCTTGCCTCTCAGCTCTGTCCACCCACAGCCACTCTGAGTCACTCATAGTTGGCCAAACACTGTTTTCTCATGTTTCCTTGCCTGTGCCCGGGCTTGTTCCTATCCCTGGGATACCCTTCTCCTTTGGCTCAGACATCGCTTTTCCTGGGAAACCTCCTCTGAGCCCCTGAGGCAGGGTGGATTGTCTCTCATGTGGCACCCATTACATCAGGTGGTAGTGTTTCTTTACACATCCTACCTCTACACCACACCTTCCCCTGTAAAGCCACTGCTTAAAGTTTTCTGTCTTTGTTTCCCCAGTGCCTGACACTGGTAGATTCTAGGAAGCACCCTGACAACTCCAGCCCCTTCTCTGAACCCTTGTGACGTGCCCTCCCCATGGGAGCTCTTCCTGAGCACGTAGCACAGGAGGCTGGTAGCATCTGTGTTTCTTTTCTGAGCACAGAAGGCCAACTCACTGGAGTGTGGCCTTCCAGGGCAGGCCTGGTTTTTCTGAGCCTCTCACCATACATGGGAGGCTGCTATAGGCATTTTAAATAACGGCCCCCATGCTCTCTCACATGCTTCCTATACAGAGGTAGAACTTATGTACCCTACCCTTGAACCTGGGCTTCTTGACTGGCAAAAGTGATGCTGGGCCACTTTCTGGTTTCAAGTCTTAAGAAGTTGGCACCTTCTGCCCTCTGCCTCTTGGGATTCTCACTCTGGAATAGTCACGATGCTATGGGGATTCCTGGCCTACATGAAGAGTCCACATGGAAGAGTTCAGCCAATATCCAGCATCTACTGCCAGACATAGCAGTGATAATACAGCCCCCAGCTGTCAAGTCACCCCCAGACTTACAGTTTTTCCAACTGAGACCCAAGACAGAGTGGAGTAGAGATATAAACCATCCCCAAAGTGTCCTGCAGGAATTCCAGATGCTCAAAATCCAGGAGCATAATGATTTCCCTCCCACTAGGTATTATTATTCAACAATAGACCACTGGAACAGTGGGCAGAAGAAGGAGCTTAGAACTTGACACTGAAGGACCTCAATATGCAGAGCCTCTCCATGGAGGGCTTGAGTGTCCTTCTGATGTGGTGGCTGGCTTCCCCCAGAGTGAGTGATTCAAGAGAGGAAGGCAAAAGCCACACTGTCTTTTATGACCTCAGAAGTCACACACCATCCTTTTCAGAATATCCCATTGATTACACAGATTAGCAGCATTCCATGTGGGGACATGGAGTATCAAATGGGGAGGGAGGCGGGGGTGGTTTCACCAGGAAAATAATTATGGGTTATGTTTGGAAACTCCCATCTCCATCACTCCCAGCAAGGGAGCTCTTAATGTCAAAAACCTTAGCTTCACCCTAGCCAGAGGGCTCTCTCATCCATTTGTTCAACAGAGGTTACTGCGCACTTATCATCTGAGCCAGGCAATAGACTGGGCATGGGGAACACAGCAATACCCAGGCAAGATGAAGTCCTTTTCTATCTGGAGCTTTGAGTCTAGCAGGGGAAATAAACAGGTTACTGGCAGATTCTACCAGAGCAATGAGTGCACACACAGGGATGTTAGGGTGCAAGGAAAGAGACCTGACCAGTTAGGGATAGGTTTCTTGCACTTAGCAAAGTCAGGCTGGGATAAGGGTGGGAACACTCTTCCAAGCAGAGGGAACAGCCATGCAAAGGCTCAGAAGAGAGAGAGATCCAGAACACTAAGGTGCTTTCCCTTGTTGAGAAGGTGACTGGATGAGATAGAAGGGAAAGAGCCCAGAGATCTCAGGGGTCAGAGCAGGAAAGACGCCAAGGGACACTAATGTGCTTCCCGAAAGGGGCAGAGAGGTTTCCACAGAGGGATGGGTGCCACCTCCAAGCTAAACCCAAGGCAGGAGCGGGGGAGGCACGTACGTGCCCTCTGCTTATCCTCCTGGAGCTCTGCCCAGTGAGGGAAGACTTGGCCCCAGTGGTGTGAATGTGCTCATCCTTCTCGAATGCAGAGCCTACAGGGCATGGCAGAGGTTGGGGTGGTGCCTGATTTGGACCTCCAGGTTTAAGTATTCATCTTAGCATGAAGGAGGTGCTCCCTGAGGGTGGTGAGGATGGTGGGACTGTGCTCCCCATCCCCCCACCCTCCTTTATCGGCAAAGGTGGCCATGAGAAGCACTTAACTCCCAAAGTAAGAAATAAATAGGGAGAAGGGGAGGAATAAAGAGGCCTCTGATGACCTGTTTGTTTTTTTCCAAACCAAAGGCAAAGGTGGGGCTGAGTCTCTACTTCTGACTTCCTGCTGAAACATGGAGGACCAAGGCCAGTTGATAGTGCCCCATCATCAGTCTCTTCTCCATCACGTAGGCAGGGCCTAGCCAGGGCCAATCTCTCTCCCCTGAACCAATGGTAAGAGTCGTTTTCCTGAGCTTCCTGCTTTTTCTTTCTTTCACTTTTCCCAGTCTCTTTCTATAACAAGCTGGTTCTGTCATCCCCTATTTAAAACCCTTCAGTGGTTGCCAGAGTCACTGGGTAAGGCCCAAGCTCCTGACCCTGTTTTGCAAGGCTCTGTAGAATGAATCCCACTAAGGCAGGTATTCTGTCTACTGTTCACCTGAGTGCCCAGAATCTGGCACAATTGAAAGCTTGCTGGAAAGATAAATTGATGCCCATTCTGGCTCCTGCCAGCCTTTCTGGATGCATCTGCCCATACGTTCTACATTCCCCATGTGCTCTACACTCATGTGTTCATTCAACTCCCAGAGGACCTCTAGTACACTCAGAACTATGAGGACACCAGACATTCAGAGAAAAATCAGGTTTCACATGCTCTTCCCTAAAGGAACTTCTGGAGCCATTGTGTTTCCACCAAAAGAGTATGTAACACTAAGATGAATCTCAAAATGTGTTGAATGAAAGAAGCTAAATGCAAATAATAAACACTGTGTAACTCCATTGATAAGAAGGTCAAGAGCAGGCAAAAGTGATCTATGGGTTTTAGAAATCAGAATAGTAGTTGCCTCTGGGGAATGGGATTGATGGCAAATGGACACAAGGTAACTTTCTGGGATTGTAGAATTGTTCCAGGTCTTTATCTGCATTAAGGGATGAGTACTAGTACATTTCTTGAAATGCTTTGATTTTATACAGTTAAATCTGTATATGTTACTGAATGTTAAGTTATACCTCAATAAAGCACTGTCAGCATAGAAAGTAATGTTCATATGACATAACAATGACCAAAAAATAAAAAAGACACACACCTTTAGTGTATGAATTAAGCAGCACATCAGCCATAATCAAAGAAAGAATTGGTGAACTAGAAGAAAGAGCTGAAGAGATTACATGGATTGCATCATGGAGACAAAAAGAATGAAAGACATGGCAAAGAAGTTAAAAGACATGGAGGATAGAATGAAAAGGTCTAGCATACTTCTACTCAGAGTCCCCAAATGAGAGAATACAAAGAATGGAGAAAAAGGATAGTTGGAGGGATACTGGCTGAGAATTTTCCAAAACTGATGAAAGATGCAAATTCACAGGTACAGGAAATACAACATATTTAGAAGAACAAATAGAAAAGAATCCATAACTAGATACTTTGTAATAGAACTACAAAACACCAATAATGTCCTAAAATCAGGGAGAAAAGACATCACCTACAAAGGAATGACAATTAGACAAAGCAGACTTCTTCAAAATATGCATTGCACCTATTACATACCCACACTGGCCCAAGTACTAAGAACACAAGATGAACAAGACAGACTCAGTCCCTACACTGTGGAGCCTATAAGTGTATCAGGAATAACAGATGTGGAGGGAGCAATGACAGTGCGATGAGCCGGCCTGGGTAGAGTGAAGAGAATTGGCAAGAAAGCCATACAGATAGAACTGTGAACTATTAAGATTTTCCCATCATTGCTGGAAGGTCCCAGGTGTTTATCAAGATGGGGTGGGCTTTTCCTTCCAAGGGGCTCTGAGGGCAGTAGCTGCTATGCTCACAAATCCTGCCTTGGGACAGGAGACAGAAAAGATGTCCTAAGACTCTTGGCTTCCCTAAGAACCCCTGAGAGAAAGGAAGAGAGCGTTCATCATGGTCCCAGACTGTGTCCCCACAGCCACAGGCCAAGTAGCAGTGTACAGGAGCCCAGGATCAGCAGAGGCTACATGGGGAGAGGGAGCCTATGCCAGAATGGGGCGAGAAGGTGCAGGTGCTTGGGGGGGGGGGGCCCTGATGTGTGGAATGCTGCTTTGATCACCAAGACCAGGTACCAAGCTGGGGTGGGGCTGAGGAGCTGCTCAGGAGCTCTGTCCCCACCCTAATACGTGCGCATACAAGACTTCCCGCTTGTTCCACCCCAGGGAGCACCCCAAAAGGTCCTCACACTTCAGAGCTGGGAAAAGGACACTGTCTTCAATCTTGAACTCTGTTTAGACTGGGGACTGACTTTCTGCACCACCATCAACACCTCTCTGCCCTAACTTCATTCCCAAACACCCGTGCTGCCAGCCTTCCCCGTGAGATGCCAGGAAGGTCTCTGCCTACCTGGGCCTGGACTGCTTCCGGTTTAGCCTTATCTTCTCGGTGCTGGGCCCAGTGAGCTCTATCAAGTGCTTATTCACTTAAGGGGCGGGGCCCTGGTTGAGGGGTGAAGGATTTGGCGAGAGAGGGTGTGAGGGACCGGACAAAGGAGAAAGTGGGGGGAGGGGTGAAGAGTTCTTTGGAGAAGGCTGGGAAGAGGCTGGGAAGGTGGAGAGAGAGTGAGGGGAGGCGAGCAAAGGCCTGGGGAAGGAGGTTGCTCTGGGTCTGACCTGGCGGGGGGAGGGGCCGCCACCGCCCACGCAGCCCTCACCTGGTCCCACGCGGGACTGCAGGCGCGGCCAGGTCCCGCCCCCCGCGGCCTCGGGTCCCACCCTTCTCGGCATTTAGTCCTGGCAGCTCCCGAGGCCGCGTAGCCGCCGCTTCCGCCTTTGCCAGGTGAGGGTCCTGGGAACCCGAGGCTGGGGCTGGCGGGGCAGCAGTCGCCTGGGGTGCGGCCGCGGGCACAGAGCCTGACAGTCTCGCCCTCCCCTGCTCGGTCCTTTCCTTCTGCGGGAGCTTTTCCTCCTGTCCCCTCTCTGCGCTTTCCTCTTCTCACCTGCAAGCGGCCCCGGCCGCCCTTGGCCCTTGCTCGCGCCCAGTTCCTAGCCCACCCCGAGTTCCCAGCGTGGCGTGCCCCCGCCCTCCCCCCTCCGCTTCCTCCCGGCGTAACTGTGTGTGTGTGTGTGTGTGTGTGTGTGTGTGTGTGTGTGTGTGTTGAAAGGAAGAGTTTGTTTGTGCAGGTGCGTAAGGAGAGTCTGTTTGTGTTGACAGCCCGCACCCAGAGTGCCTGGAGCTGATTTCCTGAAGGCTGTGGAGTTAGTTGCCTTGAAGCTGAGTAAGAGTGACTCAGGTGTGCTCGCAGGGCTCCCTGCTGCAGGGAGGTGGCCCTGAAGTATCCGAGCGTGGAGCACGGGCCTGATTCGACTGCAGATGCTGTTGCCTCCTGTGCAGGAGAGGCAGTGACCCGAACTCTCCCGGCTGAGGGGCAGTCTGCCTGCAGAACTCAGGTGTATGTGGACACTGGACCTTGATGTCTTGCATGCTGTGTGTGTTTATGTGGACCTTGGTGCTGTGGGTCTAGGGGAGCAGAGAACTGCCTTGTCTCAACTACATGTATGTGAGAGGGTATGTGGCAGTAAGCCTGGACATTTTATGGCAGCATACTAAAATGTGTGTGTGTGTGTGTGTGTGTGTGTGTGTGTGTGTGTGTGAGGCAGTGTACCTTTGTGTGTATGTGCACGCACGCGTGTGTGTGTGTGTGTGCCTACATGTTTGAGGTTCTGAGGTATGGTGTGGTTAGCATATCTGGGCATCTCTGGTATGTATGTGCAAAATGTCTCGTGTGTGTGAGGTGTCTCAGGTGTATATGAGTGTGTGCCGTGGCGTGTCTCCGGTCTGAAAAGGCAGTGTGTCTGGGTGTCCTAGGGGTCCAGGACACTGTGCCATATCTGGAGAGTGAGCAGGGAAACATACCTGAAGTCTGCAGTGGTAAAGTCTCAGGTGTGAAGGAGGCAGGGTTCTCAGTGACGGGGTGGAGGCCTCAGTCTCAGGCATGGGGAGCATTCTTCCTGGGGTGGGTGTGAGTGGAGGATATCTGTCTCTGATGTGTCCCTCCTTCTATACCTGAGGGTTTCTGATGGTTGAGGATAGAGCTGGGGACCACATCCCTGGTGTCTGGGTGTTTCAGGTGCCTACCCTGGGCTCTGAGTCTGGAGGAGAGTGTACCATCCTGAGTTCCTTCTCCAGACATGCTCCCAGAGGCGGGCTCCCCGTGGCTGCTGAGGCTACTCCGGGACATCCAGCTGGCCCAGTTTTACAGATCCATACTTGAGGAGCTGAATGTTACCCGGCCAGAGCACTTCGACTTTGTAAGACCTCAGGATCTGGACGGCATTGGCATGGGCCGGCCTGGTGAGGGACCCCTAGCCCCAAGGCCCTAGTCTCTCTTTCCCCAACCTGTCATTTGCTACAACCTCCATGCCCCTCCCACACCAGCCCTCTTCTTACCTTTAAATTCCTTGCATCATCCCCCGTCCCCGACCCCCCCCCCAATATTACCCAGTCCTTTAATTCTGGTCTCCCCCAGCCCAGCGCAGACTGGCTGAAGCTTTGAAGAGGCACCGTTTGGGACACAAGCCTAAGAACTGGGTCTACAAGGTGTGTGTTTCGGGGTGGGGATGAGAGGTTTAGGGGGCCATCTTAGGCTGGGGAATGGGCTGTGCTGAGTGGCAGGGGTCTGCAGGCTTCCACACACCTGATTTCCCACCCCTGTTTCAGATTCTTGGGGGGTTTGCCCCTGAGCAGAAGGAGACGACCACCCCACCTTCAGACAACACTCCATCCCTCCCTGAGCCAGAGGGGGGACTCAAGTGTCTGATCCCAGATGGTGCTGTGTGCAGAGGGGAGCTGCTGGGCTCAGGCTGCTTTGGTGTGGTGCACCGCGGGCTGTGGACATTGCCTAGCGGTCAGAGTGTGAGTACTCAGGGAGCCTGGGCCAGCTGCCCCTCCACTCTGGGGCCCTCTCTGCTCTGCTGCCCTCTCTGCTCTGGCCCTGGTATAGCTCTCCCTGTGGTGCCTGATGATGCTTCTCCCCACACCCTCAGGTCCCAGTGGCTGTCAAGTCCCTCCGGGTGGCTGCCGAAGGCCCCGTGGGCACAGAGCTGAGGGACTTCCTTCGAGAGGTGTCGGTCATGATGAACTTGGAGCACCCACATTTGCTACGTCTGCACGGGCTCGTGCTTGGCCAGCCTCTGCAGATGGTGAGCAGACCTGACCATGGCTCCCAGGACAGCCCCGGGCTGAAGTGAGGGGTGGGGGGAGAGCCCTGTGGGGCCGGACCTCCGCTCATGAGGCCCCGGGCTCCGCAGGTGATGGAGCTGGCGCCGCTGGGCTCCCTGCATGCGCGCCTGACCGCGCCGGCCCCCACACCCCCGCTGCCTGTGGCTCTGCTCTGCCTCTTCCTGCGGCAGTTGGCAGGGGCCATGGCGTACCTGGGGGCCCGCGGGTTGGTGCACCGGGATCTCGCTACACGCAACTTACTGCTGACTTCACCGTGCACGATCAAGGTGGCCGACTTCGGGCTGGTGCGGCCGCTGGGCGGCGCCCGGGGCCGTTACGTGATGGGCGGGCCCCGCCCCATCCCCTATGCCTGGTGAGTGAGGGGTGCGCCCGCAGTTTATTTGGAGGCCAGTCGGGAGCGTGAGGATCTGGAGGGCGGTAGTAGCCAAGGGTACTGGTACTCTGAGGAGGCTGGACTCAGAGGAGTCCGTAGGTCTGGAAGGGCTTGGAAAGGAGGACTTCCGAGGACAGTGGGAGCACGAGGAGGGGGGGGGGGGTGGCTCAGTGGGAGGTGGAAGCTCCAGGGGCACATATCCAGCCCCCTTCAGCTCCACTTCCACAGGTGTGCTCCAGAGAGCCTACGCCAGGGGGCCTTCTCTTCTGCCTCGGACGTGTGGATGTTTGGGGTGACGCTGTGGGAGATGTTCTCTGGGGGCAAGGAGCCCTGGGCCTGGGTCCCGCCCTACCTCATCCTGCAGCGGCTGGAGAAGGACCAAGCCCGGCTGCCTAGGCCTCCTCTCTGCTCCAGGGCCCTCTACACCCTCGCCTTGCGCTGCTGGGCCCTCCATCCTGCTGATCGGCCTAGCTTCTCCTCCCTGGAGGGGCTGATCCAAGAGGTGGGAACTCTTGCATCCCCAGATCTCTCTTCCCTCCCTTCTTTCTCCCAGGGTTCCCTGCACAAGACTAACCATACTGACTCCTGGACTGGGGTCTGGGACCCCTGTTTGCTCTGAACAAAGCAGTCAGTACCTGCAGGGTGCTAAAACCCTGGGGAGCAGCTTAGTGCTACATAGATGAAGGCTGAAGGCCAAGAGAAGGGGGAGCATAGAGCAGAGAGCCGTGGGTTGCAGTGGGCGTTTGCAGAGGAAGGTTCAGTGTGGAAGGGGGAAGGCCATGGAGGTGCTCAGGGGCTGCCCTATGGGAGGATCTGTAAGGCAGACAAACACCAGAGCTGACCTACAGAGCACTTGATCTGCGTAAGATACTATACTGAGTGCCTTACATGTATCCTTATCCATGCTCACTCATTTAATCCTCACAAAAACTCAACAAGATCATTGTTATCTTGATTTTACAGATGGGGCAGTTCAGGCATTGCCAGTTTAGGTGACTTTCCTAAAGGTACACATAAGTGGAGGAGTTGGGATCTGAACCAGTCTATCTGACTTCAGAGCTATTCCCTAAATGATGATACTATTTCCGGTATTCTTTTGAAAACATTTTTGAAATCATTTTTCATTTTTCAATTACAGTTGACATACAATATTATATTCGTTTCAGCTGTACAGTGATTAGACATTATATAACTTACTAAGTGATCATCTTGTACACATAATCATTAGAATATTATTGACTCTATCCCTACTTTACACCCCCATGCCTATTCTGTTGCCATCAATGAGAGATTTATGTGAGGGCGGAACATCAGTTGGCTGCCTTCTGCATGCCCCCTACTGGGAACTGAACTCTAAACTCTTGCATGTGCCCTGACCAGTGCACAGAAAGATGCCAACCACTGAGCCACACCAGCCAGGGCTGTTTCTGTTCTGCTTGTCTCTTTATTTTGTTTTTAGATTCAATTGTTGATAGATATGTATTTAATGCCATTTTACTGTTCGTATTTTTAATCTTTTTTTTTTCCTTTCCTTCTCCTCTCCTTCTCCTTCTTCTCCCTTTAACATTTCATCTAATACTGGAGTGGTGGTGATGAACTCCTTTAGTTTTTCCCTGTCTGGGAAGCTCTTTATCTGTCCTCCTATTCTAAATGTAGCTTTGCTGGATAATCTTGGTTATAGGTCTTTGTTTTTCATTACTTTAAATATTTCTTGCTAATCCTCTCTGGTCTGTAAAGTTTCTGTTAAGAAATCAGCTGATAGTCTTATTGGGCGCTCCCTTGTAGGTAACTAACTGCTTTTCTCTCTCTCTTTTAAAAATACTTTTTTATTGATTTCAGAGAGGGAGAGGGAGATAGAAACATCAATGATGAGAGAGAATCATTTATCAGCTGCCTCCTGCACGCCCCACAATGGGATCAAGCCCGCAACCCGGGCATGTGGCCTTGATCAGAATCGAACCTGGGACCCTTCAGTCCGCAGGCTGACACTCTATCCACTGAGCCGAACCAGCTAGGGCCTCATGTCCTTTTGTAATGCTGTTGAAGTTCTAAGTTCATCTACTCTTCCCCTAAGTTCATTGAGCATCCTTATAACCACTGCTTTGAACTCTGCTTCTAGTAGATTGCTTATCTCCATTTTGCTTAGTTCTTTTTCTGGAGTTTTGTTCTGTTCTTTCATTTGGGACGTGTTTCTTTGTCTCCTCATTTTGGCAGCCTCCCTGTGTTTGTTTCTATGCATTAGGTAGAGCTGCTTTGTCTCCCAGGCTTGGTAGAAGGCCTAATGTAGTATGTGATCTATAGGGTCAGAGGCACAGGTTCCCCATTCACCCAACCTCGGCACTCCAGTTGTGTCCACCCCTTCCTGCGAGCTGTGTACACCCTCCTGTTGTTGTTGAGCCCTGATTGCTGTTGGAAGGATTTACCCAGGCCAGTTGGCTGCAAGGGCTGCCTGCAACCAGCATGGAGGATCAGCTGTGCAGGGGCCCATCCCACAAAGTAGGACTTACTTCAGCAAGACTTTGGTGCCTGCTGAGTTCTCTCCTTAAGTGTGTTGCTTGTGGGTTTGAAGCTGTTCACTGGGTGCGCTGGCTCTGGAGCTTCCTGAAGGTGCAGGCAAAGATCAACAGCCACCTGTGTTCTGCTCAGGTCACCTGGCATGAGCTACAAAGCAATCTGCTCATGACCGCTACTTGTGCTCAGCTTGGAGGTGTCCAGGAAAGGCCAAGCTGCAAGCCAAGGACAGCTGCCACTAGTATGGGGCCTGGGGCCACTTAGAAAGAGGTATGGGGCATGCCAAAGCCAGATTCTGCTTGTTTGAGAGATTTTGGGAATGTCTGAAGCATGAGCCAAGACAGGTCATTCATATGGAAAAGCCATTGGAAACAACTTGGGTGGGCCTGAAAGTTGTTGGGGCAAGGTCTCAGGGAATCACCAGGACTTGGCAGTGATAGCCAGGCTGATGGAAACTTGGATATGGTGCCCTCCTGCAGGCTCTGTGGGGAAGGGCTCAGAAAAGGAATATGGCATCTGCCAGCACTTCTGTCTGAGAGAAATCTGCCCCTCCAGCTCTTGCCCCATTCCAGACACTTCCGTTCCTCCCCATATGTCCCTGGTGCCTTTTGAGCTCCTGCCCCAGGGCTGAAACTCAGAGGGAGTGAACCCAAGTAGGTGTGCTTGAGCCCTTTAAGAGGAACTGCCTGTGACTCCATAAGTCCCCCACCTCACTCAGCCACAATCCCCACTGGTTTTCACAGCCACAGCTATGGAGACTTCTCTTCCCAGTACTACAACCCTGGAGTGGGGCTGGGACCCCTCACTACTCAGGGGACGACCTCTGCAGCCAAGATATCCCTCCCAAGTTTTATCTGCCATACGAGGGTGTTAGACTTGCTTATTCATATCCACTCCTCCTACCAGTCTTGATGTGGCTGCTTCTTTATATCCTTAGTTGTAGGACTTCCATTCAGCTAGATTTCAGGCAGTTCTGAATGATGGTTGTTAAGTAGTTTAGTTGTATTTTTTATGTGGTTGTGGAAGGATGTGTGTCACATTTACCTATGCTGCCATCTTGACTGGAAGTGTATACTGTTAAAAGAATTTAGTCTTTACTCTAAGGGTACTTGGATGTCATGAAAGAATTTTGAGCAGGGAAGGAACAAGCCTTTACATACTATATCACTCTGGCTTGGTGCAGGAATGGATTAGAGGGATGACACTGAAGGTGGGAAGCCCAGGTTGGAGAAAATAGCTGTGAAGCAGAAGCGACATGAAGAGGTCTGGATGAGGGTTGAGACACTGGAGCTGGAAAGAAACGGAAACTTTCCAGAGGTGCTTGGAGGTGGATGTGATGAGCCTGGGTGTGGAGTAAAAGCAGAATGCAGGACGACGCCCTCTTGATCTCCCTAGGTAGAGACAGACCCCCTTCTGTTGTTCCCTGACCCCTGGGCTGTGTCCAGCTTGGCATGGAATCTAAGTCTGCTTCCTCCACTGGACTACAATTGGGGAACAGGGAGGGACAGTCCCACCCTGTGCCCGGAACAGAGGATATAGCTGGAATGGGTTTGATTGGTGGGTGCATAAACAAAGAGGAGTCTCTTTCTCCCATGCTCCATGGTACCCTCTCACTCAGGCCACAGCACAGCCACCCTCTCCTCCTGTTTCTACAGGCCTGGCCTCCTGAGGGGCGGTGTGTGAGAGATGTCACAGAGCCAGGTGCCCTGAGGATGGAGTCTGGTGATCCCATCACTATCATCGAGGGCAGGTGAGTGCCTCATGTTTCCTATGAATCCCCAGGAGGACTCCCTCCCAACATGCCTGACCCTGGTTCCTTTTCTGCTTTCCCCCAGCTCCTCCAACCCTAATCCTCTGCTTCATTCCCTGAGAGCTCCACCAGTCCTGGCCTGCTGGCTGGAGCATGCCCACAGAGCCCTTTTGTGTTGGGGAGAATAAGGCTTTCCTTCCTCCAGGCAGATGCAGCTCCATGGCACACAGCTTGTGAGCGGAACGCATGTGGGAACCCTGCCTCCACTCCCCCTTGTTTCACCCTCTTTCCACAGCCCCAGCTCCACAACCTGGAAGGGCCAGAATAGTCGCACATTAAAAGTGGGCACTTTCCCAGCCTCAGCAGTGATGCTGACAGACTTGAAGGGCTCGCCAGCCACCTGCCCAGTCCACAGAGGCTCCCCTGCCTGGGGAGAGCAAAGACGGGGAAGCATAGATGGGTGAGGATCTGAAAGTGTGGGGACAGAGCTGGGCTGGGGGAACCAACCAAGTTCAGCAGCTGCTCAGCAAGGGAAGCCTGGAGAGGGGTCAGGGTAAAGCTGGGAGGCTGGACGTGCCTTCTAGGAGAAGCTTCCACTCTGGGTCTCAGTCAGATGGAGAGCCCCAGAGATCCTTTGGGAGGAGACATTGATGTCCGGTGGGGCTGGGGTAGAAAATGAACTGGATCACTCTCCAGCAGGGTCAGAGCCAAGGCAAAGCTTCGGGAGCCACCTCCAGCTCAGGGGCAGAGAAGGAACATGCCCCTGCAGAGAATAAAGGGTGAGTGTGGGGGAAGGGCAGGGCCCCAGGGTCTCTGGGATCAGGAACAACCCTCAGTTCAGCCCCCTGCTCTGAATCCATGCCTTTGACATATGATTTCCCCACATATGACTTCTTCCCTCCACCACTTTATTCTGCCTGTTGACATCCCAGCTGTCCTTTAAAATCGGCCTTGTCCACTGCACAGCATCTCCGCCTGCAGCGCCTGCCCTCTCAGTTCTTTGGGTACTTAGCTGCCTGGCCCTGGGTGTCTGTCTTATTGTCCCGGACACCTGAGGACAGCACAAGCAGACAGAGAGTGGGAAGAAGGCAGGATCCTGCATCTAGGCTTCCTCTCAAGATGTTTTTTCTCACTGTGCAGGCATTTCCAAGAGTCTGGAATCTGTTCTGTCTCTGGGCCCCTGCCCCACAGGGGGTGGTTTGAGCCCCCCTGAACTTCGAAAAGCCAGAGATGTCCCCCAGGGACCCCCAGGCCTGCCACCCCGCCCTCCCTTTGCCTCCAGCTCTTCTCAGTCCAACCAGCCCCCCAGGGAGCGGCCTTCCTGGCCCAAAAGAGAACCCCTGCACAATCACCCCTTGGGAGCATCTGGAGTCAGCAAAGCCACTGTTCTCTCTGGAGGTCTCTTGCCCAACCCCGATTTGCAGAAGAGGGTTATGGAGGTGAGGTCTCCCTGAAGTGGCCTGGTGTCCAGAAGGGGCTGCAGTCTGGGGTAAGAGCCTAAGTGAGGCTTTGTCCCCTAAGGTGGAGCTGAGTGTACATGGAGTCACCCACCAGGAATGCCAGGCAGCACTGAGAGCCACGGGAGGAGATGTGGTTTCTGCCATCCAGAACCTTAAGGTAAAGGCAGACCCTTCTCTTGGGCTCCCACCTCTCCTGCCCCTGCCCTCTGACACTCAGCTGCCCTCCCTCCTGCTTCCACAGGTAGACCAGCTCTTCCACCTGAGTAGCCGGTCCAGAGCCGACTGCCGGCACATCTTGGAGCATTACCAGTGGGACCTCTCAGCAGCCAGTCGCTACGTCCTGGCTCGGCCCTAAGTTCTGCTCCTTTAGACATGGACACCAGATACACCAAGGAGCTGAGCATGTGGGGCCAAGCAGAGCAGAACAAAGCCCTGAAAGGGTATACGTTCCCACCTGAAGAGAGCCTGCCATAGGCAGGTCCAGGAGTCCAGGGTTGGGCACTGATGCGTGTCTCCTCCTCCCCTGCCTCTTGGCCTCTGAGGGCTCAAGCTCCCTTGGCTGGGTCATGGAAGGATCTAGTCCACCCTGCCTACCACATTTCCAACCAGGAGGAGGACTTGGAGGAACAGAGCTGCTATACACCATACCCTTAGGAAGCTTGTACTTGCTACAGAGAATGACAAGAGGTCATACTGAACCCTGGGAACAGCCATCCTGAGCTGCCTTCAGCTACACACTGAGCCCCATGGGAACAGCCATCCCGGATGATGGGAGCAGCCATTCTGACTGGGGGCATGTGGCCCAAACTGCCTTGGCTTGGGCTGGGGCCATCATGGGTGATGAAAGTTGCTGTCTTGGATGCAAGGACACTTGATCCTGGCAGCATGGATTACAAGACGAGACGGGCCAGCCCCACCCGGCCCAGCTGTCATATTTCCCTTTGTTTCTCCCCATAACAATTCTTCCTTCTGCCCTCTCCCATTACATACATCTTCCAATGTCCAAAACATTACAAAGTTTATATGAATATAACATACAAAGATGCAGCCTTCTTTGTAGGAACAGGGAAGGAAAGGGTGGTTAAGTAAGGCACATGGAGCTGCAGCAAGCACCAGCTGTGGGGAGGGTCAAGGGGGAGAGGAAGTTGGCACTGGGGCCGAGGCCCTAGAGCCGTTGCTGGGGAAGTGGGGATCCCCTCTGAGTGCCACGTTCTGAGGCTGAACTAATTGGTCAAGCTGAGGCAGAGGTGGGTGGCCATATCGGCCATCTTTGGTGCTGCTTACCCTTTCCCACCCCAGCTCTGTTGTAAAACCCCAGAGCCCTGGATTCCAAAGGCCCCACCCAGAGCAGAGGCCCTGGAAGGGGGTGAGAGGAAGGGAGTAGGGCAAGTTTGAAAGCCGATATGCCTGTGGGCTGAGGGATGGCTGGAGACAGTGGTGAGAGGTAGCAGGGGAAGGGCTCTCATACATACCCTTCTGTGGGGGCCACAGTGAAGGAGGCCAGGGGAGTAGGGAGGGATGGGGCACTGTGGCCCCAGCCTCTTAGGCATCCCTGTCTGTCCTCTGCAGTGTACATGGAGGAAAGGGGCTGCCTCTGAGGAGGGGCCAAGCCAGGCCAGCTGACCATCTTGAGTTCTGGTTGAGGTGATGGTCCTCACCCTGAGATGCCATCTAACTGGTGATGACAGAGGGCCCAGTGCCTCCTCGCTTCTCGAAGAACATGTAGTCCTGAGGGGAGGGTACTGTCAACAGGAGATGCGGCTGGGCCGGCCTGGCTCAGCTGTCACAACAGGTCTAGACCTGCAAACCTTCCCCTCCTGCCCCCATAAATTATGTTCCTAACCCTTTCCTAGCAGGAGGCCAGAAAGTGCAAGCCTCCAGTGGGGGCAAAGGAGGGACAGCCAACTCACAATGAGGAATGTGGCTCCCAGCAGTACAGCCTTCACTCTCACGTCCAGATCCAGCGGGAACTGCAAGCCAAAGTCATCTGCATCTGTGAGGGCTTCTTGGAGCAGCCCCCCCCACTGCTTGCTGATGCGGCCCACACTGCGGGACTCATCCGGAGTCTTCACCTGTCAGGAGTGAGAGAAGCAAGAAGAAAAGACGCAACTAGGGTGGATGCAACTGCTCTCGCCTGTCTCCAGTCTTCCTCCCACAGGCACCTGTGTGAACTGTGGGGCTCCACACTTAGTGAATCCTCCTAACAGCCTTTGGTTTCCGTGTGACTTCTGGGGAAACTGAGTCACCATAAATCACACTGGGAATATATAACAAAAATCAGGATTCAGACCTAGCTCTGTTTCTCTTGAAGGACCATATGTGTCAATTGAACATCAGTGGTGAGAGAAACGGAAGCATAATAGGGTCCAGTCTTCTTAGTGTATGGCTGGTTGTTAGGTTTGTTTTTATTACCAAAGTCCCTGCCACCCATATTTGGTGCAGTTTGTGCCCTACACAAAGTAGCTTGGCCAAAAGGGCAAGGGAGGCTGCTAAAATTCTGGCTGCACCCTATCAGCCAACCAGGCTCCTAGAGGACTGTGTCTGCCCAAAGGGGCGCCTTTCCTTTGCAAAGTAGGGAGGGCCCTGTCCAGCACTGCATGCAAGCCTCAGCCGGAGGGGGTCCAAGCCCATCTATTGGGGGAGAGGGTAGCCTCTGAGGAACATGCTTTCCACTGGACCTTCTGGGCCCAGTGGCAATAGGTCCTGCTGATGTAAGTGGGACTCCCTGGTCCTTTTCCTATGCTCATTCTCCAGTGACTAGAACTATCATGATTTCCTTCTATGTCCTTCCCATCCTCTTCCCTCACTGTCCTACCCACCTGGGGCACTTCCTGATGATCAGTCCCATGCTGGGCAGGTTCTCTCCCAGCCAACCCTGTGGTCCCAAGAGTACAGCCCCAAATATGGACCATTCATAATTATGTAAGAGGGAGACTGGCCCTATGAGAACTCCACAGTCTACACATTCCCATCCAGAAGTGATCAAGTTATATGGTTCCCAACCAGTTCTTACCACAGAATCTTCCCTCAGCTGCTAAGGTGACCCAATTCTTACAAGTAACCTTAGGGAGGACACCTCGTCACATGGCTTGGAAAGTCTACTGGATTATACCTATTGTTTCTTCCTTACCTGCACAGGTAATGACCCTATAAAGAATTCAAGGATCTGTCCCTGGCCAGTGTGGCTCAGTTGGTTAGGCATTGTCCCATGCACTGAAAGGTTGCTGGTCAGGGCACATGCCCAGGTTGTGGGCTCAGTCCCTGGTAAGAATGTGCAGGAGGCAGTGGATTGATGTTTTGCTCTCACATCAATATTTCTTTTTCACTCTCCCTCTCTTTCCCCCTCTCTCTCTAATAACCAATTTAAAAACTTTAAAAAAAAATGTCAAGGGTCTGTAAAGTGCCTTTGTCTCCTATAAGCAGAGGTGCTTCCCAGCCTCACGCTGAAACTGTCACCACTTGGGTTCTCCAGGCTCCAGGTTGGTGGTAGGAATACGTGGTGAGAAGGATCTCACCTGAATTCCAGGCTGGAGAGGCCATTGGACTACTAGATTGGCAAGGCAAGCCACAGGATGTTAGTAAGTTGAATCAGTGCTTGCTCCAGGGTCTGAGCTCACAACTCATGCACAAGAGTCACATGGGCCCTTCTCCATTCTAAATCCAGCCTGGCCTTAGATTGTTCCCCTTCTCAATATGGCTGTAGGTGACAATTAGCATTGGCCCTCAAGGTGAAACCCACTTTGCCATGCTTTTACAAGACCAGGGAGCCATCCTATTTCTAAACGGAGGAACGCTGGAAATGTGGTAGGAGTCACAGTGAGTTTGGATCCATGAGCTCAGTATCTTGACTTTAGTGTGTGCCATCCTGCCTGGTGGAAGCTGCCATCTTGGTTTATGAAGGTCCCAGGAATCTCCCCTTATTCTTAATACCTCAAAGTTGGTGTCTGTGCCACAGCCACAGGTCCAGCAGGGCCCCACCACTCGCAGGATCGTATGGCGATCGGCATCTTGAATGGAGAACTTGGGGAGGAAGGGATGCCAGGTCTGCAGCACATGGCCAATGGTGGTGCCTGGTGGCGACTGTACTTCCATCTGGAGTAGGAGGTAGACAGGGTTACTGCCGAGCCAGGGAACCCTGGTCCAAGCTCTCACCACTCCAGCTCTATCACTGGTCTCCCTCTCCTCACAAGACCTCCCATCCCCTTTACCAGACCGCCTGTCAGCCCCCTCAGTAGACCTCCAGGCCCACCTGTTCACTCCCATGCCTCATGCTGGTGATGCTCCATCACTGATCCTCCGCATAACCTCCAGTCCCCTACCCCACCCTCTCCCGGACCCATCCCTCCCCGCCCACCTCCTGGAGGCCACACGGGCAGCAGCTGCAGCCACAGTGGAGGGGGCGGAGCAGGCGCAGCACCTCTCGGTCCCCGGGGTCCACCAGACGGATGCGAAGGGGCCGGCGGGCGCCGCAGCACAGACGTGCACAGCAGTTGCTCTCTTCAGCCGCCTGACCCAGGGGCTGTCCAGCCCCTGAGCGCAGTTCATACCGGTTACTGGTCTCCCAGCCTAGGAGCGCTGCCAAGGGGTGACACGGAGGCTCAGGCACCCACGCCTGCCCAAGAGCCCACTCTCTGCTCGTCACGAGGCCCACCCTACTCGTCCTCCACTCACTTTCCACGCGCCCAGCCCTCTGGTGAACCAGGATCTGATCAATCTGGAAAGAGAGCAGGGCCGCGCCCACCTCAGCGCGCAGCCCTGAGCGCCTTGGCCCCTCCCTGTCGCTCCTCCCTCCCCATCTCCCACTCACCGGCACCAAGAATTCGAGGCCAGAAGGCACCCCGGGCAGTGGCAAGAGGGGGGCAGCAGGCCCAGCAGCAGGCCCCAGGGCACTGGGGCCAGGCGAGGGGAAGAGAGCGAAGCCGGGCGCAGGGGCAGGCACGTGGGCGGGCACTGGCGCGGGTCCGGGCCCAGGATGCTGCACCTGCTCCGGGTACCCAGCGGTCACAGGGTAGGGAGGAGGGGGCGAAGGGGTGTAGCCTGTGGGGGGCAAGTATCCTATAGGGGGACAGGGGTCGATTAGAGAAACTTGTGACCTCATCCTCTTGGCCCTTAACCCTTGGGGGACCTCGAGGCTGCGGGGAAAATGTGGAGAAGAGACTGAAAAAGATGGGGTTGGGGAGCAGGGCGGCGGCTCCTGAGAGGAAGGGAGGGGCCCCACCCAGCCAGTCCGAGCACATTCCCGGAGAGTGCGTCCGACACCCAGCTCCCAAGTGGGGTTGGGGGGAGGGACTAACGGAGACCCTCGCATTTGGGCCCACCTACCTGCCATAGGAAAGGGATGAGGGTTCGCGGGTTGTTGCTATACCGGAAGCTTAGTTCTAGAAGTGGAGGCAAGCTCGGGGACAGCCTGACAGACACAGAGACAGACACAAAGACGAACAGGCAAACGCGGAGGCGGCTGCGCCAGGCGCCCGCCCAGGGTCTCTCGGGCGGCGCCTCTGACTCGGGGAGAAATCGAAAGTGTCAGCGGGCGGGCAGAGTACCTGGGACCCTGGATTCCCTCTGGGGTTTGCAGAACCGCCCCCTCCCTTTGTTCTCCCATTCTCCGCGGAGGCGGCTGTTGGCAGCCGGCAGGAGGAATGGACCCGCGATCAGACCGACGGCACGGCCTCGAGGGAAGTTTCCTGACCCCTCTGTATCCCCAGCTCACCTGAAGCCCCTAAAATAGTCGGGGTGCCCAGCGCTCGGAGGCTCCCGAGAGCTCGTGGAGGCGGGCCCAGAGTCTGGGCCCGCCCCTCACCGCCTGGGCCCCGCCCTCCCAGCCTGGGAGCCGCGCCTGCGCAGAAAGAATGCCGGTTCTCTGGCCCGGCTGCGGACCCAAGACCGTGGGCTCCTTCGCGTGGTGGGCGTCCCGCCTCTTCCGTTTGCCTGCAGCTAGCCGGAGAGGAAGTTCTCTCGGGGAGGGCAGCCGACAGAGTCCTATCGCGCTACCCCCGCCAGGTGTGCGGACTGAGAGCTCAGCGCCCCTCCGTAGAAAGTGAGGACAGCTGGCACCGCTCGGGACCCCAGGCTCCTCCTCCGAGGGTGGTTCGGTCCTCGCTGACGCAGCGGGACACCCTTCACACTATCACTCCTTGGCCTCTAGGACTAGCTCCTGGCTCCCTTTCTACCTCCCCGGAGCTTACCTCGCTGTCTCTTATTCCTGACGCAGCAGTGACCCACACAGATATCTTGCAATGCCAGTACTTCCTAAAGTTGTGCCCGGCCACGCAGGTGACAGGCTGCCCAATAGTGTCACCAGTGAGTGTGCAGGAGGTTAAGTTCGGGAGACCAGATGAGGCAGTGCAGTCAGCAGGAAAGGCTTCCCCCAGAAGAAGGGACTGAACCGAGGCCCCAGGTGTGAGGGAGAGAGGGAGGCCAACCTGAGTGCACACAAGGCCAGTGGAAGCTGGGACTTGGCCTAAGGGCAGCAGGGAACCTACTGAGAACTTTTGACCAAATTTAATTAAGAAAAAGTTATGGTCAAACCTTTGTTTTAGGAAAAGCATTAAAACGGAAATGTGGAAAACAATGGGGCACCCAGGCTGTGTTGTTGGCAGTAGTCTGGGGGAGAGGATGGCTGTGGTAGCGCAGAGTGGACAATATAGAACTTGTCTGGAGGATGAGCTTTGGGGGTGAAGAGTCCCGGGTAACTTCAGGTGCCTCTGTTGACCAGGCAGATGAAGGAGAAACTCATCAATATGAACATGGGAGCTGATTTTGCGGGCTCCTTTGCTAGTATGTCCATGTTCTTCTGGGCTGTTCAACTGCTCCCACAACTTCAGTCATCATTTGCTTTAGACAAGGGCTTGACTGCCCTCCACCAAAATACATAGACATACAGAAATTCAGCTATTCAACAAAGATTTAGTGAGTACCTACTGTATGTCAGACAGCATTTAATGTGATAGGAATATTTACCAGTTAAAAACAATTAACAAAACAAATATTCCTGATCCCCTGGGGTTCACATTCTAGTGAAGAAGAGACAGATAATGTAAATAAATACGTCAGAAGTGACAGGTGCTAAGAAGAAAAATAGAGCAGAATAAGGAGAATAGAGTGGTGGGCAGGGGTTGCAATTTAAATTTTTAAAAGTATTTTTTTATTGATTTCAGAGAGGAAATGAGGAGAGATAGAAACATCAATGATGAGAATCATTCATCTGCTGCCTCCTGCACACCCCCTACTGGCTGCCTCCTGCACCCCCCACTAGGGATTGAACCCACAACCCAGGCATGTACCCTAACCTGGAATACAACAGGTAACCTCCTGCTTCATGGATCAACACTCAACCACTGAGCCACACCAGCTGGGCATGGGGTTGCAATTTTAAAGAGGGCAGACTAGAAAGGCATCACCAAGAAGGTGATCGTTGAGCAAATACCTAAAGGAGGCCAAAGACTGAGCCATGCAGACTTCTACGTGAAGAGTGTTTCACGCATAGGCAACAGGGCAAGGGTCTCGAGGCAGAAGTGTGCCTTAATTGCTCAATGAACAAAAGGAAGGCTAGTGTAGCTGGGATAGAATGAATGGGAGGAATAGGATGGATGAGAGGGAGGTAAGAGACCAGATCACATATGGCCTTGTAGACTACTGGATTATACTCTGAGATGGGAAGTGTTGGAGGGTTTGGACAGTGATGAGACATAAGCCTCACTGAAATAATGGTCCTCAAGTTCTGGCCACAAATTAGAATCAGTTGGGGTGCTTTAAAAATACCTCTGCCTGGACCCCACTTCATATCAACTAAATTAGAATAGTTTGTGTGAGGTGCAGACACAAGAACTTTGTATTTTTGTTGTTGTTAATATTCACCCAAGGATATTTTTCTATTGATTTTATTTATTTATTTACTTTAGAGAGAGTGCAAGGGAGGGAGGGAGAGAGAAACATCAATTTGAGAGAGACACATAGTTGCCTCCTGAACGCACTCCATCTGGGCCCAGGATCGAAGCTACAACCCAGGTACATGCCTTGACCGGGAATTGAACCCTCAACCCGTTGGTGCATGGGCCAATGTTCTAACCATTTAGCAACATGGGCTAGAGCCATAAGAACTTTTTGAGAATTCTTCAGCAGGCTTTAATGTGTAGCCAAGTCTGAGGACTACTGTGTTAGAAGGATTTCTCTTTCTCTCTCTCTGTTTTGTCCACAGTAGGCTGTAGATAATCAAGGACAGAAGGAAGTTCTTGCATAAAACTAGAGGTGAGATTTTAAAAATATGTTTTTATTGATTTTAAATCTTTTAATATATATATTTTTTATTGATTTCAGAGAGGAAAGGAGAGATAGAAACATCAATGATGAGAGAGAATCATTGACCAGCTACCTCCTGCACATCCCCTACTGGGGATTGAGTCTGCAACCTGGGCATGTACCCTTGACTGGAATCAAACCCAGGACCCTTCAGTCCGCAGGCCAATGCTCTATCCACTGAGCCAAACTGGCTAGGGCTGTTTTTATTGATTTGAGAGAGAGAGGGAGACGGAGAGATAGGAACATCGATCAGCTGCCTCCTGCATGCCCCTCACTGGGGATTGAACTGGCAACCTGGGCGTGTGCCCTGACAGGGAATCAAACTGGCGACCTCTTGGTGCATGGGTCAAAGTTCAACCACCAAACCACACCAGCCAGGCAAACTAGGGGAGATTTAATGATGGCATGGGCCAGGGGCCAGAGTGGTAGCAGTGGGAAATGGTCAAATTCCAGTTATGTATTCAAGCCAACAGGATTTGATGATGGCTTGGACATAGGATGTCAGGAAAAGGGAAGTCAAAGTTGACTCAAGCTTGGCCCAGGAGGCTCTTCTGTGTGAGCTCCACACTTACTCTATATTGCCTTTTCCTGATGCCCACTCCATCCTGAGCTCCAAGCACTCCTGTTCTCCCTCTTGTTTAGTTACCAATGTGATCTTGTCCCTTTTTTCTGGTGGAAACCCAGCAGGTGGACTGAAGTCCCACCAGTCTCCATGCACCAAGAAGTCGCCAGCCCACCTGCTCCTACTTGTAACACTGAACACATTGTATCAAATGTTTTAAGGGTCTGTCTTCACTCTGTTTCTTGGTATGTACATGAAGGAAAGAAATTAGCTCTGGGAACTGAACAGAAGAGAGTTTGAATCACAGCTTACCCTGGTCCTAGCTGTATGGTACAGAACAAGTTCCTATACCTCTCTTAGTTTCCCTTTCCACCAACTTTTGGGACTGTTGAGATACAATGTATAGTAACAATAAGGACAAATTATCAAGCAGCCCTTATTTATTTTGGTTCCCCAAGAGTCCAGCCTACTGGCAGGACAAAGCTAAGGTATTAGGGATCACATTACATGGAGGGTGGCCATTCCAGAAACCGAGTTCTCCTCCCCCTGGAAGTTCCCTAGGTCCCAGACATTGCCTGAGATGAAGATAGAAATGCATCAAGAGCACTAAACTGGGAGGTAGGAGCCTGAGGATCCAGTGCTGGCTCTGCCACTGGCATTGTGGGTCACTCTAGGGGCCTATTTTACTTATCTTTCAATGAAGAAATGAAGAATTATTGCAGTCCTCTAATACACCTCAAATCATGTCTCCTCCCTGGATACAAATGCTTCAGTGGCTTCCCATTGTCCTCAGAAAACAGTCCAACCTCTCAGCACAGTCGCTCCACCATTTGAACAGTGCTATCCGCATCTTTCACTACTGACCCTCTTATGATCTTCAAGCCAGTCACCAGGAATTATTTCAGGTATCAAATGCTCTGGGCTTCCTCTTGCTTCAGGGCTGCCTTGAAAATTCTTGCCTGGTTTGAAATACGCACCTTTCTCTCCTCATCATCCAACTCCTTCAAGACTCCACAGAGCACTCTGCTACACTGCAGCTGCCACAGGAGGCTGCTCAGTAGGAACTAGGGTGGGAGACAGGAATTCTGGATTTAAAATTATGCAGATCCTAATTAAAGATGTGGGGCTGAGAGGTTACCTAAGCACCCTTAGAGAAACAGCTGTACTTTTTTGAATGCACACCTTCAGAAAAATTAGGTATGCACCTCCAATATACTATACAGATATGCACTTTTTAAAACATACACAAAGATAGAAATTTTTAAAAATGAAATTATATTGAGAATCTCCCCCCAAAAAATGAAATTAAAATATGTATGCAGAGTAGTTCTAATTTTTTTCCATTAAAATTTGGAAACCATTGATTTAAACTGCATAGGGGAGAAGCTGACAAAGTAGCCACAGAGATAGAAAAACCTTAGGTGCCAAAACTGGTTTGGCTCAGTAGCTAGAGCATCAGGGGCACATATCTTGGTTGCGGGCACATCCCCAGTGGGGGGTGTGCAGGAGGCAGCTGATCGATGTTTCTCTCTCATTGATGTTTCTAACTCCCTATCCCTCTCCCTTCCTCTCTGTAAAATATCAATAAAATAAGTTTTTTAAAAAAACAAAACAAAAAAACCCTTAGAGTGGTGTCATAGAAGCAGTATGATGTGTTTCAAGGACAGTGTGTGGCCAGTTGTGTCAAATGCTGCAGAGAGGCTGAGAAAAATGAGATCGAAAATCATCCATTAGATCTGGCAACCCAGGAGGTCATAGTGAGTTATGGGATCCTCCCAAGAGCATTTATGGGGAAGAAATGGAATGGAAGCCTGACCAGAGTGGGTTGCAGAGTAAATTTGAGTCTGGACTTCTCTCCTGAGCTCAGACACCTCCCTGAGCTCCCCAACTACCTGCGTGGCGCCTCCAGTTGGAAGCAACATGTCCAAACTGACCTTCGGATTTGCCTCCCCCTAATTTGCAACCTCCTTCAGTTTTTCTCATCAGAGTAATAGCACCTCCATCAAGTCAGGTGTGTAAGCCAGAAATCTCCCTCTCATTCATCCCTTATGCTCAATCCATCAGCAAGTCCTAGCAGCATTATCTTAAATATATATTCTGAATTGGATCCTTTTCACCCTAAGCCAAGCCATCATCTCACACCTGGACCTCTTCAGTGGCTTCCTGACTGGTCTCCCTGTGGCCAACCTCCGGTTAGTTCTCCAGATCTTGTAAACATATCAGATTCTAGCACTCTCACTTTAAAAATCTTTCAATGATTTATTGTTGCACCACAAAGAAATTCTGAGTGTCTGCCTGCCACATGTAGTGTTTTCCAACTCACCCAATGTTCTCTTGCCTCAATGACTTCCCATCTAAAAGGACAGAACTTCCCTTGACCCACTCTTCCACTGCCTCCCTGTTCTTTTCCTTCAAGCACAACACAACTCACAATGATAAATTTGTTCAGTTGTTTAAGGTCCATTTCCACTACCAAATGGAAAACTCCATGAGGGAAAGTTGGCATCTGTCTGTTTACAGTTGAATTTCCTTATGTGTCTGACACATGATCAATACTTGATGAGCACTGGCTTAATAAATACTGCCCCTTAAATATCTTCCAGTTCGCCACATGCTGGGGGTGCTACTCCAGCCTGTCTTGCCACCTTTTCCCATTCCTTTTCTCAGAAACTTGGCCCACACTGCTCCCTACCTCTGTCTTTGTTTACGGTTTCTTTCACACAGCAGAGTTCTTTCAAGGATCATCTCAAGCACTGTGAAGCATTTTCCTTTTTATTTTTGTTAATCCTCACCCAAGGATATTTTCCCCATTGATTTTTAGTGAGTGGAAGAGAGACACATTGATTGGTTGCCTCCCACGCGCACACACCACCAGGGTTGGGGATCAAGCCTGCAACTGAGATACATGCCCTTGATCAGGATTGAACCCAGGACCCTTCAGTCCACGGGCTGATGCTATATCCACTGAGCCAAATCGGCTAGGTCTTGTGAAGCATTTTCTAACCCCTAATACATAATGTTCTGTCCCTTCTTTGAATCCCAAAGTATAGTGTAAGTACAGTAGTCTCCCTGTATCCAAGGGTTATTTCTAAGACCTCCAGTGTATGCCTGAAACCACATATAGTGCTGAACCTTATACATACACTGTTTCTTCCTGTATAGACTCAGTCAATGCTCTCTGGCATGACAGGTTGCCATCTACTTCAGAACACACTTTTTGTTCATGTCTTCCACACACAAATTTAATGCCTTTTCCATCTTAACTAAGCACTTACCATGCACTGTGGCTGTAACTTTTGCAGTTTGAGCTGCAACAGCAAAATTAGCACGAATTTCTTCCTCCTTCATAATTTCATAGATGCACGTCCTTACTATAGATCTTAACAACCTAAGCATGTCTTTTTTTATTTCCTTAAGTCAAGCACTTTCACTTAAAAGAAGCACTCTACAACTTCTCTTGGCATATCTGAATGGCCAGCATCACTACTCTTGTGCTTTGGGGCCATTATTGAGTAATGTAAGGACTACCTGAACATAAACACAGCAAGTCCATTATAGTTGATCTGGTAACTAAGATAGCTACTAAGTGACTAATCGGCTGGTAGTTGGACAAAGGGATGATTCACATCATGGTGAGACAGAGAGGATGGCATAGAACAGCACACCTTCTAAAAAGTACAGTTTATTTCTGGAATTTCCTACTTTGTATTTCTGGGCCACAGATGACCATGGGTAACTAAAACTGCGTAAAGTGAAATTGTGGAAAGGAAAACCACAGATAAGGGGGGACTACTGTAATGGCATTCCTCCTGTCCTGCCTTGCCTTAAACCTGGCTTCCAGAGTAAATGATCGCTCAATCAATTTATAGAATAACAGGGCTGAAAACCACTACCCTACAGTAATCTTCAAATTCTATTTTAAGAATTTGAGTTTAAATACCTCATAACAGATTAACTTGAAATGAACAGACTCCTCAGACCCAAAGCTCACCATCCAGTCTTAGAAAGGGAGGGAGTTCAGAGGTTGACAATCCCTACCCTTCTTTCTCCAAGAGGTTAGATGAACAAAGACTCCATACTTCTTTGCCTTTCTCTTTTAATCCCCTCTCTGTGTCACCTCTCAAAAATGTACCCAGAAATTAAACACAAGGAAGCTCAAAGAGCCAAGGCAAGCCAGCCCAAGAGTAGAAGGCTCCCTCCCACAGGGGCCAGAGTCTGGATGCTGGGGTCTCCACTCAGAGCCTGGTAGTAAAAGCTGGTGCAGAACAAAGTGGTTCCAGAGGCTAGGAGTAACCCGGCCTGAAGGAGATACAAGGAAAGAAAACAAGATAATAAGCAAAGGGCAGACTGCTAAGGAGTGGGTGGGGCTTGGTTATGGGTTAGACGAGGGGTAAGTTTACCCAGAGGGGCTTTCTGCAATGGGGCACCCCTAACAGGGCCAGGCTGTGTAAGAAGTGGTGTTTGTTGGCCTTGTCAAAGAGCTGTAAGAAAAAATAAAGAGTAGTTGGGGGGGGGGGGGGGGGGGGACAGGTGGACTTCTTAAGCAACATAGAAGCCTGGATCCCGAGGGGCAAAGATCGTCCCCAAACCGAAGTCTCAGCTTGCCCCTCCCGCAGGCACCCAACACCTCAGGCTTTCTGCCTTTGCAGCTCCAAAGACCCGCATTCCGCCCCTCCCCTCAGGGACCCCCCCACTTTGTGCCCTCATAGACCCGGAAATCGGGGAGCCCCAGCGCAGTTACTTCACCTCCTTTCCGTAGGCATCCGGAAACTGGGCGCCTGTGGAAAGGAAAGGCAAAAGTTACCAGCTCTAACGCCCCAACTCCCGGGAGGACCCTAGTGGGCACTGGGGAGAAAGGGAACCCCCAGGAGGCTTCTGACTGGCGGAAACACGCATGGGCAGTCCTGGGAACCCACTGGACCAGGCTGAGGGGACTCTAAAAGGCTTAGGGCTTCGTAGGCTGTCTGGTGGTTGCGAGCCCTCGCAATTCCCACAGACTCCATCCCTGCACCAAACCCCATACGTCGCCCCAAACACATCCCAGCTCCATCCCCAGGCCCCTGACCATGGGCCCCGTAGGAGGCCAAGCCTAGGGCCCCGGCTCCAGACAGGGCACCCAAGCGGCGGAAAGCAGCGCCAGGTCCGGCCATGGCAGTAAATGGTCACGAGCCTGGCGAACACCGCCCAGGCCACCCAAGAGGCCAGCCAATCCCGAGCTTCCATGCAAATACGGTGCACAGGTGCCCAATCAGGGCCATGTTTATTTCAGCGTCCAGGTCTTCACCCCGGTACTTGCTCCATTGTAAAGCTCCTGTTGAATGGCGAAGACGTCTGGCGGCGGAGAAATCAGAACCAATTAGGAGCGGAGGAGCGGAGCAGTGGGGGGTGGGGTTGGGGGGGCGGTACTAGAAGATTTGCGTCACGGATTGGCCCACTTTCCAAGTTGATAGCCTCTTCTAACACACCCTCCCTCCTCCGGCCGATTTCCAAAGATCCAGGTCCCCAAGCAAGTTCCGCCCCTTTCCCCACAGGCTCCTCCTTTTCAGCTTTAAACCAGGCCCACACCCAAAAACAGGCGACCCCACGGACACCCAAGCCCCACCCATCTCCATTAAACTCCGCCCACCGTCTATGTGGCTCCTCCTCCAGGCCCTCAGGCCCCGCCTTCTTCACATGATACCCCGCCCCTTTAGTTCTCTCCACCGCCACCAGCCGCGAGAGCCCGGAGGATGGGAGATCTGGGTGGCTGTCTCCATCCTGCCCCGATCCGCTTCGTCCATGCGTCGGTCTGTCCACTCCCGCCCTCCTCCACCGTTTCCAATCCCCCCACACTCCGGAGGGCGGGCGGGCGGGCGGGTGCGAGCGAGGGGTGTGCGCCGCTCTCTCTGCAGGGGGCGGGGGAGGCGGCCGCGCGGTGACGCGCGGGGCTGCTGCGGCTGCTCCGCCGACGGATCATCACTCTCGGGCTGGGATGGACGCGGGGCGGGCGGGCCCTGGCGCGCGGAGCCGGGAGTCCGGGCCTCCCGGCTGCTGAGCGTCCCCCGAAACCTCCCCCTTACCCCCCCTTTCCCTTCTAGGAGCAGTGCTGACCCCCGCCCCGGGGTTCCAGACTCCACTCCCGCCTTCCTCTGACTCCCTGGACCTCCCACTCCCGCCCGCCCTCGGGATCGACTAGATCCCTCCCTCTCCCCGAGGATTCCGGCTGGATCTCTGCCCCTGCACCGCGGATCCTGCTCTCCCGGGCTTCGGGCCCCTGGGGATTGCGGTGGACTTCTCCTCCCGCACCCGATTCCTTAGGATCCTCCGTCTGTACCACCTTCTGGTCCCTCGAAGCCGGCCCACGGAGCCAGTGGATCCTCAATCCAGTCTTGTCCCGTAGCCTCCTCCTCACTCTACTGTCCCCACTGCGGGGTTCCCTGTTCTCGGGTTTCTCCTGACCCCATCCCCTACCCTCTCCGGGGATCGACTGGATCCCGGCCCCGCCCCCTGGGGCTGGGGCGATCCCCCTCCCCCGCTGGGTGAGGCGCTGCGGGCGGGGGCTGGGCCTGCGGGACCGCGGGGGCTCAGAGGCCGCCGCCCCCTACTCCGAGCCCTGGATGGAGGCACCACGGCCCCAGGGCTGAGCCAGGTAGGAGCTAAGCCGGGCCGGGTGGCGGGGACTGCGTGGTGGTCCACTGGGTCTCCCACTCCCCATCTCTTTCTGCGCCTGGTTTCCCCCAGCCTGCCGTGTCTGCTTGTCTCCGCCTAGGGATGCTCTCGCCGTGTCTCTCTGTCTCAGTCTCTTTGTCTCTGCCTCTCTCCAGCCCATGAATGATCCTTTGAATGGGCCCACAGACCCCGTGTGTTCCCATCTCCCCCTCCCCCTCCTCCCCTTCCCGGCCAAGCCATTTTCCCCCACTGCAGGAAGGGGGGGGGGCTGCGGCCTGAGCCCCTATCCCTCAACTCTTCCCGGCTAGGGGAGTCAGGCCTGGGCAGGAATGGAGAGAGGAAGGCAGAGAGATAGGAAGGGGGGGGGGGGGGCAGGATGTGCAGACAGAAAGGAGAGAAGGGGAGAGGAAATGGGGGAGACGGAGATGGGGAAAGAGGAGAAGGAGAGAAATAGAAAAGGCTTGAGGGAGAAATTTGGTGAAGGGTTTGAAGGAGAGAGAAAAATGAGAAACACTAAGGAGGGAGATAGAGAAGAGAGTGATGAAAAAAGACTGAGGGTGAGAGACTGAAGACAGAGCTGGGGCAGTCTGGAAGAGGCTGGGAAAGATGTTCTGAGGGAGTGCTATGGAGAGGAAAGAGATGGGGGGGGGAGGGAGGGAAGGAGGGAGAAGCTGGCAGGGAGAAGGCCAGGGACCCAAAGTACCTTAAGGGAGGAGGGGTGACAGGCAGATAGACTGAGTTAGTAGGAGGGGGAGGGGGTGGCAAGGCCATGGAAGCAGAGCCCAGCCTGGCATGGGCAGAGGAGATCCTGAGGGAGCCAGCCAGCCCCCAGCCCCCTCTAGGTGATGGGGGAACAGGAGCATTAGAGGAACTGATGAGGGGGAGGGCATGACTAGGTGTGTGTGGTAAGGATTCCTGTGTCCTCATCTCTGGAATAAATTGACACCTGCAGAGAGCCACCCGCGGGCTGGCGCCTGGCTCTGAAAACCCCGCGTCAGCAAACAGCTCTGGCAGCTGGGGGGGGGGGGGGGTGCTGAAATGACCCTTCAGTCTGATCTCTTCCCTTGTCCTGCTCCTGCTTCCCTGAGCACTCAGGCTTCAGAGCAGCATCTGTGGGGGACTGGCAAGGGGAAGGGGAGGTGAATAGCTGAGATGGGATGAGAAGAAAGCCTAGGTTTGCCCCCAGGACATGAGTCAAAATGCCATGCATGAAAGAAGAAGTGCCTGTAGTACTAGGCTGTTCAAGACTGGGGGGGGGGGGGCAGTTAGTGGGTGCATGTGATGCCCTCCAAACCTACCTCAGCACCCCTTCTACCCAGCCAGAGGCCTGGTCACTAGGAGTAGGCTCTGATTGGCCAACAAGGGCCAAGAGGCGGGTCCTTTAGGGTTCTTTAATGCCCCCAATCTTCTGCTCCCCTCAACATATATACTTCTTCCTCTATGCTAAGGTTTGAGGAAACTCTAGCATTCTGATTCCTGCCTCTGCCCTCATGCCCAGAATGGACCCCATAACCAAGCCAGTCCATTACCCTCTTCCTCCAGACCCGAACACCCCCCCCCCCCACCCCCCGGTTAAAGCTGCAGCCCGTTGCCGAGGTAACATTGCGGGGCAGCATCCCTGTCGCTGGGCAACCGGCTGCAGGATCACGCATCTGTCCCTGGATTTGCCCCTACTCCATCATCCCCTCCCTATTCTAGCCCTGCCTCAAGGCATCTTAACTTCTGAGGGAAGAAATGGAGAGAGCCTGGGGGAAAGGACCCCCCTCCTCCCCACTGATGCACAAATGCCTAGGGAATGGGATGCTGAAGGGAGGAAGGGGCTGGGCTTGTGCAGTCCCAAGAAAGGTGGGGAGTCTGGCCTGGGGTGGGGGTCCAGTGCCATGAAATCACAGCTCAGGAGTAATTAACACGTCTAAACAAACCCTCCACTTCCTGCTAATTAATGACTTGGTATTTTTATTTTCTCTTCCTTGTCTATCTCATCCCTCCCAGGGAGGTGGGAAGTGGGACTCCTGAGTCCCCGAGGAGAGACTTCTGGTTGGCATAAAGCAACTGGAAGGAGGCAGGCGGGGTCTGGGGGAGCTGCCCATCCTTCTCCTCTGCTTGTGTCCTGAACTTTTACCACATCTTGACCTTACCCCAGCCTCAGACTTTTCTATCTGGGTCCCTGCTGATGGAGGGGGTTTTTAGGGTGGGAGAAGTGCTGGGGGCCTGAGGGTGGAAGAAGGGGGTCAACCAGTCTGAATTCCAAGTCACTAACCACTTGTCTCTTCTGTTTCCCCATTCCTTTCTGTCTGCCCCTCTCCCCTTCTCTTCTTCCACCTCTCCTGTGTATTTTCTGTCTGTCTGTCTGTATCTTGCATACCCTCTCCCTTCAACCCACAGGTCCAGCCTGCATTCACCTTCTCCCACTTCCTTCCCCTTCCCCACCCCTTGCCCCCTCCATGGAAAGGAACAGACCTCTTCTCTGTCCAGTCTAACCCAGGTCCCTTTCTACTCCCCTTCTCCCTCCTTTCCCACCCCCTCCTCCCTCCTGGGGCGAGGGGGGGCCTCCCTCCCTCTCCCCCCCCTTCTCTCTCTCTCCGAGGGGGGGGTCCCGGGGAGGGAGGGGGGGTCCCCCTATCAGCATGTGGCTCCTGGTGCTGTGGCTGGTGGGGCTGGTGGGGGCTCAACGCGGGGGAGGGGGTCCCGGAGGTGGTTCCCCAGGTGGCCCTGGCCTGGGCCTCAGCAGCCTCGGGGAGGAGCGCTTCCCAGTGGTGAACACGGCCTACGGGCGAGTGCGTGGTGTTCGACGTGAGCTCAACAACGAGATCCTGGGCCCAGTTGTGCAGTTCTTGGGCGTGCCGTACGCCACCCCACCCCTGGGCGCCCGCCGCTTCCAGCCTCCAGAGGCCCCAGCCTCGTGGCCTGGCGTGCGCAACGCCACCACCCTGCCACCCGCCTGCCCGCAGAACCTGCACGGGGCGCTGCCCGCTATCATGCTGCCTGTGTGGTTCACGGACAACTTGGAGGCAGCCGCCACCTACGTGCAGAACCAGAGCGAGGACTGCCTGTACCTCAACCTCTACGTGCCCACCGAGGACGGTAAGGGCATGGGCACCAGGCCGGGCATTCCGTGGGCACAGCCCCCAAACACACATGCAGAACCTCAGGCACTGGCACAGTCCAGGATGGGAGCTGGGCTTTGTGGAGACAGTAAGCAGACAGTATATCCCTGCTGGCTCTGCATGCCCTCCCCGGGTGGGTTGGGTGCCGACTGAGCAGTCCCAGGAATGACTCCCATATAGGCAGCCACCCCAGGAGTTCACTGTGCCCATAGAGAGCCAGTGGTAAAGTCAGCAGGCACTAGACTGGACTTACCCTCCCTGACCCCACAGAGGAAGCATCCATCACCCTGCCTAGGCACCCATTCCAGCTCTGCCCCACCTCCCCCTACTCCCACCCCCAGGCCTGGACTTGTCCCTGGCTTGTCCACTTTAGCAACATCTATCCCGGGAGGACAGCATAGACCCCTCCCTTCCCCCAGACCAGTACTGCAGACTTCCATCTGTCACATTACATCCAGAGCCCCTGCCTAAGCTGAGTGCCTCTTCTCCAGGATGCTTCTCCAGGATGCTGACTCCCAGACCACCCTGAGGATCAGGGAAACTCCTGGCCAAGGGCCTCTCCACTCACAGCACAGCCCACCCCTCCTCTCAGAACATCTTCCCTGCCCTTCCCCTGGCTGTCTTGTTAATAAGCTCTCAGTTCACTACAGCTCTGCTCATAGTCCCTCTGGACAGTCTCCACCTGCCCACCTGCAGCACACTAAGATTGATCAGAGTATCTTTCAGAGTACCTTCCAGCTGTCTACAACAAAGGCAATCAGCAGAACTCCCGCCACCTCAACAGACCATCCTCACAGCCCATGTTACCCTTCTAACACCCATGTCACTACTCCAAAATACCCCACCCCTCAACAGAGACCATCCACTCCTACCACACCCCCACAGGCATTTTCCAACAACTTTACGCATGGGTCTGCTACCAGGAACCCTTCTATGTACACCCTATACCCAACACCTCCATATTATGTACTCAAGTCCCTCAACAGATCAGGGATCTCAAGTACTCAACATTCAGATCATGTACTCAACCAACCTACACACTGACCATATATATCAGGGGTGGGGAACATCTGGCCCATGAAATCATCTGGTCTGGCCCTGTCAAGGCATTAGGGGTGAGTTAATGAAATGTTTGACCAAATATAGCAGGCTAATTTTTAAGTTAATAATTTTGTATGGCCTGTGAGTGATGTGATAAATATCCACATGGCCCTTGGCAGAAAAAAGGTTCCCCACCACAAGTATGTGTTCCAACACCCTACAAACTACAATTCCCAACCCCTTCACACAGCACACACCCCAACACTTCTCTAAAATTGTGTTTCCCAGCACACACCTGTGGCTACCAATCTCTCTGGATATAGATCATGTGTCTAGTAACACCCAGACATAGATAGATCTTTATCTCAATAACACTGCACCTGGGCCATGTGCTCCACCAGGCCATTCAGACCACAGTCCCTGTACCCGAAGTCCTCTCATGCCAACCTCAGAACACCTCATGTACCTCAACCAACACATGTCCTTTCCAACAACTTTATTGACCATCTACCCTATATTGCTCATACCAACCTTGTACCCTAACACCCTAACTACCAATATAAACCATGCCTCATAGTAACCCATACACACAATGCATAGAAGTATCATTTACTCTGATCTCATTCAGATTCCAGGCATCCTAATAGAACACTTACTGAACACCCTCTGTGTGAGAACCATCTACTCCACATTCTTCTGCCGCCCATGGACTACTTACCCCAACCAGTATTCTCTGATGAATTCTTCACCCCAGTGCTTCCACACAGACTATCCATCTCAACACTCCCCATTCGTGGACTGTCCACTCCCACATCTTCATATAGGCTGTCCAACCCATGTCCTCCTCAGTGGGTGGTCTCATCACCCCCCATGTGAAACATCCATCCAACACTTCCAGCCAATGGACTATCTACTCCAACATCTCCATATAAATTATCCATCCTGCCCCATACCACCCATGCCCACACCTTCTGTATTTTTAACCATCACTTACTGCCAACCTGCTTGGGGCCTGACACATTCAGGTGATCTCACTGAATCTTCACACCAGCTGTGGAAGGAAGAGGTTGACTCAGGCACACACACACACAGACAACATAGACACGTGATATTCTCACGTTCACGCCTGCCTTGCTGACTTCGCCCCATTCTCATCCTGTCACAGAGAACAGGCTCTGATCTTAATGGGTCCTCATGGGCCATTATTGCCAGTGTGGGAGAAGCCTTCCACAGGCTGGCTGGGGCCTTGCTGACCCCTCCCTCCCTCTGTGGTTGAGGTGAAACCAGTCAGCCTGGGGGAACCCCTTCTGGCCCCTGGGTTCCAAATCTCCCCTGAAAGAAACCTGGAGCCAAACTCGGCCTCGCCTGGGAACTTTCCTTGACAGAGGGCAATGGGCACACTTTGTGCCTCCGAGCACTTCCTGGCACCTCATGTGTTAGGCTGGCTCAGGGCACTGTGTTTCCTATTCCCTATTTGTGGACTGAACCCCTGCATTGGGGGAGGGGGCTTTTTGGCATTAAAACAAGGTTTGATGAGGGGCGAGTGCTCCTGGTGGGAAATTTACCATTTGGGGGGAGAGCAGGCCTGGGTAGGGGATGAGGTTTTGGGGGGAGGGGTACAGAGGGAAGAGGTGGAGTGGAGGGCAAGACCTGATGACCCCTTTCCCTGCTTTGCCCCACATTGGGGAGATGGGGTGAGAAGCCAGGCCTGTGAGTGCAGATGGAAGAGAAATGCTGGGGCTGAAAGGCTGGGTAGGTGGGCAGGCAGCCTTAGCTGACCTACCCACAGCCCTCCAGGTTGGTCCAGAGGGAAGCAGAGTCCTTTCTGCTGCAGCCCCTCCTCTCCACAGCCTTGGGGAGCAGGCAGGTGCTTGGCTGGCCCTGAAAAGGGTCTGTGTGAGTGGTGGCCACGGTGGCACAGCTGGCCTTGGTCTCCCGGGCAGGCTTCCCCTCCCCTCCAACCCTACCTCTAACACAGTTTCATTTCCAGCAACTAGCCAACACATCGACAAGCCAAATCCTTTCCAGCCAAGTCAATATGTCTTAAGACAGGCCTCAGCCCACTTAGGCACCCCCACCCCCGCCACCACCAAAACAAGCCTTTTCTTTGGGGCATGACTTTTTCCGGGGAGGGGAACAAAACTGGGTTGTAGAAACGTTTTTCTCTTTTCTTGGTTTCTTTTTCTTGCAAACAAATTTTGCTTTTTTTGGCTTATTTTTTCTGCCCCCCCCCCATCCTCCCCTTTTCTGCGTTCTGTCCTCCCTTCCCCATCCACAACCTCCCCCGACCCCCATCTTTCCCCACAAAATTGTCCTTTTTTCTCTGTTTTGTGTTCCCGGTCTTAGGTCCGCTCACAAAAAAACGTGACGAGGCGACGCTCAATCCGCCAGACACAGGTAGATTTAAAAATCCCGCTGCTGCATGTGGTTGCTGATAAGAGGACGTTCACTCTCACGGCCCTGCCCCTAACTAAATGCCCCTACAGCCCTCAAGGCCCTCAGTTGTTCTCCCAACTAAAAACGAAAAAGAAAAGAAAAGAAAAATTTATAATAATTGGAAAAAAGAATTATGAAAACTTCAAAAGAAATTTGAACAATGTTGGACCCACTAGAAAACCTGCAAGAAAAGCTAAACATGGCGAAAACAAAAAGAAATTGGAATGTCAGAAAAAAATAAAACACCAAAGAATTGGATAAAATGTTTAGAGTTTGACAGAAATTTGGACTGTTTTGAAACTTATGAAATGTAACATTTGAAAAAAACAATTTAAATTGGAAGCAAAACATTTGAAAAAAAATTTAAGATGGCAAATTGATGACATAATTGAAACATCAGAAACCTGTTACAATTTCCAAAAGCCTGTCAGATGCAGAAAATGCAAACATTTGAAGCAAATTAAAGAATTTGGAAATTTTTGAAAACAGGGCCCAATATCTTGAAGTTTCACCACAAAATTTTGAAGAAAAAAAAAGCAAAGAACTTTTTTCTTTTTTTTCCAAAAAACGGATCTTTTTTTTTTCTTCTTTTTGAATCTGCCCCAAGAACTTTTTGCTTTTTGGTTGTTGTTTTTTTCTTTCTTGATCCTGTTTTTTGTTGTGGGTTTTGAATTCTTGTTGCCCCAGCCCCCCTTTTTGCTCCTTCCCTTTCTAACTCCCTCTCCCCGACTTGGGAGTGGAGGTGCTGGGTGGGGAAGAGGGGGAGAACTAAGGACATTTAGGGCAGGACTTGGACTCCAGCTTGAACTGCTGGAAGGCCACTGGAGGTTCAGAAACAAAGGGAAATTTGGGGAGGACACAGAGGGGGCACTGCCCGCCCAGGAGCTCCTGGCCAAAGTCAGGCAGAGGGCGGTGGCAGAGAAGGTCCTAAGAGATAGGAGGCAGGAAGCTGTCTGTAGGGGGTGGAGGGAAGTATCTTAGTGACCTGTTGACCCTTTTCTAAGAAAGTTCCTAGCAGGATGCAGGAGGCTGGCAGGGCCATGGGGACCCACTGTGGAGTCCGGGCCTGGCTCTTGTTTGCTGAGTGCCTAGGCTAGTCAGAGATTGCAGGTGTCAAGAAAGAGGAAGGCCTGAATCATGGAGAGGCTACAGGGGAGGGTATTTCCTATGTATGTAGCCTTGGGGACTGTGGTAAGTCCTCTCAGACGCCCCCTCCTCAGTCCAGTCTGGAGTGCCTCAAAGTCTACTACATGTAGCAGTGATTATGGGATCCTCTGGGGACATGACAAGAAAAAGGTCGGGTGCAGAACCCAGGGCTCAGGCCAGTTTGCAGGGGGTTCCGAGACTAGAGAGCGGCACCCTGGCTTCATTAAGCAGGCTCTTTCCCACCCTGCCTCCTTCTGCCATAGTAATTAGGCTGGGGGTTGCCATGGTGACTGGGGAGGTGACCTAGAAAGGAATTAGGGCGGGGAGGAGACCAAGCCCCCAGGGACCCTAGGGCCTGGCACCCCCTCATGGACAGACTAGGCACCCCCTCAGACCATGTGGAGCTGAGGCCCAAGGCCTAAGTCTGAGAAAAGGCCAGGATCTCCCAGCATCTTTAGCTCCAGTGCCAGCCTTAGGAGCACACTCTTCCTAGGCGCAGGAAGATTTGCTGTGTGTGTGGGGGGAGGGGTCCCTGCATCCAGATGCCCTGAGGAGGGCCACACCCCACCCCTGCCTCTGCTAGGCTTCCTGGAAGGTCTGCCAGGCTTTGGAAGAAGTGTGGTGGAGCAGACTGGCAGGAGGTGGGGAGGGACCTTCTGCCAGAGCTAGCCTGGGGCGGGAGGGAGGGGAATCCGGTCTTGCCCCCCAGGGATGGGAATGGCATGTCCCCTGAGCTCTGGGCTGCTCTTCAGCAGGCCTGGGAGCTGGGAGGAGCTTCGTCTGGTCTCACTGTGTCCTTGTCCCCCACTCCCGGCCCACCTGCCCACCCCCTCCCCACACAGATATCCGGGACTCTGGGAAGAAGCCTGTGATGCTGTTTCTGCATAGTGGCTCCTACATGGAGGGCACCGGGAACATGTTCGATGGCTCTGTCCTGGCCGCCTATGGCAACGTCATTGTAGCCACGCTCAACTACCGGCTTGGGGTGCTCGGTGAGGGAGGGCAGCCCAACCTAGTCTGGGAGGGGGGCCTGGTGGGTGGAGTCTGGGAGGGGGGCCTGTTGGGTGGGGTCCTTTAAACCCAGCAGCAGCAAAATGGCTTCTGGGATGGACTGAGCTGCCCAAATAAGGGACAAGGACACTGTAACACCCCCAAGTAGCTCCCTTTCTGCCTTCATGTCCAGGTTTCCTCAGCACTGGGGACCAGGCTGCAAAAGGCAACTATGGACTCCTGGACCAGATCCAGGCCCTGCGCTGGCTCAGTGAAAACATCGCCCATTTTGGGGGTGACCCCGAGCGCATCACCATCTTTGGGTCTGGGGCAGGCGCTTCCTGCGTCAACCTTCTGATCCTCTCCCACCATTCGGAAGGTACCAGCAACCTCATCAGCTTGCCAGTCCCGTCCCCTTTCCCGTACCCCTGAACCTGCCAGCTCCCCATTCTCTCTTGGGTTGACACTGCCCAGCCTGAAGCTTGCCTGTCCCACCAGGGTTATTCCAGAAAGCCATCGCCCAGAGTGGCACTGCCATTTCCAGCTGGTCTGTCAACTATCAGCCGCTCAAATACACGCGGCTGCTGGCGGCCAAGGTGGGCTGTGACCGAGAGGACAGTGCTGAAGCTGTGGAGTGCCTGCGCCGGAAGCCTTCCCGGGAGCTGGTGGACCAGGACGTGCAGCCCGCCCGGTATGGGTATTGGTACATGGGTGGGAGAGGGCCAGGGCCAGGTCTGTGCTCACCTTGCTGGTTCCAGAGAGGTTGAGGGTGAGAGGTGTCTGCAGGCATTTTATTTGGCAAAGGAGAGGTGGCTTCAGGCCCCTCTGGTGGCCCTGTCTTCTACTCTTGGAAGTAGAAGACAGGCCGCCAAGCTACATGCCGACTACCAGTCCCCTTCTCCAAGTATGCACAGGTTGCCAGAAAGTGCTTCAGAGAAGACCTCCCCACAGGCCAAGTGCCCTTGAGGGCTCCTAGGAGGTGTTAACTAGGGAGCGGTGTCTTCAGGGCAGAGGCTCAGCAAGCTATGAGCCCACTGGAGGCCAGTGAGCTGGTGATGAGACCCTACCCCTTCTCCCCAGCTACCACATCGCCTTCGGGCCCGTGGTGGACGGCGACGTCGTCCCCGATGACCCTGAGATCCTCATGCAGCAGGGAGAATTCCTAAATTACGACATGCTCATCGGTGTCAACCAAGGAGAGGGCCTCAAGTTTGTGGAGGACTCAGCAGAGAGCGAGGACGGTGTGTCCGCCAGCGCCTTTGACTTCACAGTCTCCAACTTTGTGGACAACCTGTATGGCTACCCGGAGGGCAAGGATGTGCTGCGGGAGACCATCAAGTTTATGTACACAGACTGGGCCGACCGGGACAACGGTGAGATGCGGCGCAAGACCCTGCTGGCACTCTTTACTGATCACCAGTGGGTGGCGCCAGCCGTGGCCACCGCCAAGCTGCATGCCGACTACCAGTCCCCTGTCTACTTTTACACCTTCTACCACCACTGCCAGGCTGAGGGCCGGCCCGAGTGGGCAGATGCAGCGCACGGGGACGAGCTCCCCTACGTCTTTGGTGTGCCCATGGTGGGCGCCACCGACCTCTTCCCCTGCAATTTCTCTAAGAATGATGTCATGCTCAGCGCCGTGGTCATGACCTACTGGACCAACTTCGCCAAGACTGGGTGAGGGCCAGAGGGGCTGGGCGGGGCTCCATGCAGGCCAAGGCGCACACACCTCCACCTCCAGTCCTTCTCCCTCTCACTCCCTCACCAGGCTATCTGTAATCGGCACTCTTGCCTTTTCAACTCAGACACCTGCTGGACACCTGCTCTGTGCCAGGCACTGAGTTGCGTGTTGGAGATTCAGCAGTTAAACAGAGAGATCCCTGTCCTTTCTGGGGTGGGCTCACTTGGTGGCTCTGGCTCCATGTCTGTCTCTTCATCCCCCCTTGCCTAATCACCCTCTCTCTTTCTTCTCCCAGGGCTCTGCCCTCTGACTGCTGCCATCAGTGTATGAGTATGCGTGAGCGTTTGTGTCTGTCTGTCTCTTTATTGCTGTCTCTACATCTCTCACTCTTGAAAGCCATTGATATCTCTCCCTTTCCCTTTGATCTGTTTGCTTCTTGTTGCTGATTTCACCCTGGCTGTCTTTCATGTGTCTTTGTCTTCCTGTTTCTACATGTCTCTGTCTCACTCAGTCTCAGCCTCTGCTTCTCTCACTGGCTATTTCTCTGTCTCTGCTTATCTCTGTCCCTCTGTCCTCATCTCTGTCTCTAGCAGTCTGTCCCCTTCCCTCTTTTTTTTTCTATGTCTCTGGAAATTTCTCTCTCTTTGTATCCACCCTGCCTCTCGTTTTCTCTGACTTTCCTCTGTTCTCTTGGCTCTCTGCATCTCTGTCTCCCTTCCCAGTCCTCCCCCACCTTCGCACACTGTTGGAGCCTCACCCTCACTCCTCCTTTCCCTGCCCTCCTATGCCCACAGCGACCCCAACCAGCCGGTGCCGCAGGACACCAAGTTCATCCACACCAAGCCCAACCGCTTCGAGGAGGTGGTGTGGAGCAAGTTCAACAGCAAGGAGAAGCAGTACCTGCATATTGGCTTGAAGCCGCGCGTGCGTGACAACTATCGTGCCAACAAGGTGGCCTTCTGGCTGGAGCTGGTGCCCCACCTGCACAACCTGCACACGGAGATCTTCACCACCACCACGCGCCTGCCTCCCTATGCCACGCGCTGGCCGCCTCGCCCGCCTCCCGGCGCTCTGGGCACACGCCGGCCCCCATCACCTGCCACGCTGCCACCTGAGCCTGAGCCTGAGCCAGGCCCCAGGGCCTATGACCGCTTGCCTGGGGACTCCCGGGACTACTCCACAGAGCTGAGCGTCACTGTGGCTGTGGGCGCCTCCCTACTCTTCCTCAACATCCTGGCCTTTGCTGCCCTCTACTACAAGCGGGACCGGCGGCAGGAGCTTCGGTGCCGGCGGCTCAGCCCCCCCGGGGGGTCAGGCTCTGGTGTGCCTGGTGGGGGCCCCCTGCTCCCTACCACCGGCCGAGAGCTGCCACCAGAAGAGGAGCTGGTGTCACTGCAGCTGAAACGGGGTGGTGGCGTCGGGGCAGACCCTGCTGAGGCCCTTCGCCCCGCCTGCCCACCCGACTACACCCTGGCCCTGCGCCGGGCACCAGACGATGTGCCTCTCTTGGCCCCCGGGGCCCTGACCCTGCTGCCCAGTGGCCTGGGACCACCACCTCCCCCGCCGCCACCCTCCCTCCATCCATTTGGGCCCTTCCCCCCACCTCCTCCCACCGCTACCAGCCACAACAACACTCTACCCCACCCCCACTCCACTACCCGGGTATAGGGGACAGCTTCGGGGGGCCTCCTCCCCAGCCCTCCCATCGGCAGGAAGTGCCACCGGAAGGCAGGGAGGAGGACCTGGAACAGGCTTTTCTTGTCACACGTGGAGGGACATTAGGTGGACATGGGTCTCCTCACCAGGATGCGTGCTTTCCCATGCACAGAGGCCCCTCTTCTTCTCTGGACCTGGGCCTTTAAACAACTGGAGGGGTGCTTTGTCCCCTCCATCGGGACACCAGCCTTCGGTGTGCGGAAGCGTGGGAGGATTTTCCCACGTGGAGGTGTGCTTTCTCACAGGGGGTGTGTTTTCCCATGTGCAGGGTGAGGTTTTTTTTGCCGCCCTGGACACATGTTGGCCCTCTCAAAGAATTTCTGCGGGGATTTGTACCCCAGAATCATATTCCCTCATGCCTTCTCCCCGCTCCTCTCTCCCCCCCACCCCGTGGAGACCCTGGAAGTGGTGTGTTCATGTACAGTGACCCTTGGCCACAGGATAACACAGGGTGGTTCTGGGAAGCAGTGAGGAAACCAGCCCCCTTCCCATGCCACACCCCTCCGCCCTGGGGAAGCATGTGTTCCCCCCGTGGCACAAGTCAGTGAAGCATGGTCTCCTGGGTAGACCTCGCCTTCCATAGGCGATAGTCCCTGCGGGGGCGGGAGATCCGGGCAGCCTGTCCGCCCGGGAACTTGTCCCAAAGGTCTAGGGCACACTCTGAGTGGAAACATGTTCTTGCATGTGGATGTGTGTTTTCCCATGCAGATGGTCCCTTCTCTCCAGTACTTCCCTGCATCCCCCAGGCCTCAGGCCCAGCACCTAGTTCTTCCTCACACAGCAGGTGGGAACAGACTTCAGACTGACAGAAGCTGAGGGGGGTTCATAAACCCTGAGGAGAGAGCTCCTCCCTCCCCCAGAGATGCATAGTAGGGGGTCGGGCGAGGGACCTGCCTCCCATAGAGGCCATGCATGTTTGACCAAAGCCCTCACTGGGGTCTGAGGACAGCCTTTCCCTCAGTCCTCAGACCATTACTCATCTGTGCCAAACTGGGTGGGTGGGTTTGCCAAGGACTCCCCAGTCCTGGGCCAGAGTAGGTAAAGGTGGGATACAGGAGGGGGGAAAGTGGCAGCTATAGGGTCCTACCTGTGTCTCGTATCCTCATCCCTCTGTGCCTCATCCCTCCTCCTGTGCCTCTGTTTCCTTTTCCCACACCTCTTTCTCCTTTGAAGCCATCCCTGTCTCGGTGTCAAACCAGCCCCTCCCCTCAGCTGCCCATTCCCTTTCTGTGACCTGCCCCCTCTTCCCTCTGCTGCCAGGGCTGAAGGAAAGGAGCTGTGGAGGGTGAGGGGAGGAGAGCCAGGGAGGAAGTCTTCATGGTTGGGGAGAGAATGAGGTCAGCTCGCCGAGAACCAGATGGAGGGGGCAATGGGGGCCAGGTCTTGGTCAGACACCAGCCGGAAGAATTTGAAAGGACATGTGTAAGGTGACCGCTCAGAGGGGACCTGAGCCTACAGGGAAAGGAGCCTGGTCAGGAAGGGTTTTAAGGGACACCAGTGGAGGAGAGAATCCTTGTCTGCTGGCATTTTGTGGGTTGTTAGTGCCAAACTTGAGTTGGGGCTGGGGTGCTGTCTTCTGCTGACATCCGGATCCGGAATCCCTGGTCTTGGCTCCCCAGCACTTTGCCTCTTGACCATCCCTTCTCCCACCTCCACCCATGGGAACTTCTTTCCCACCCTCCTCCTGCCTGGCCTAGTTCCTTTCCAAACAGCCATGCCCTCTAAATGCTAGAGCCCTGGGCCCTGAACCTTATAGACAGATGTCTCACAAACTGGGGCATGGGAGAGGGGCTGGGGGACCCCATGATTCAGCCACGGACTCCAATGCCCAATCCCTCTCCCCAGAACAGTTCTCTGACAACCCTGTGTCCCTGCCCTTCGCAGCTCTGTACACATTTTTAAACCTGGCAAAAGATGAAGAGAATATTGTAAATATAAAGTTTAACTGTTGCTTGTGCCTACTGTGATGTTAGGGGATGGGGGCAGGTTTTTTTTTTTAAAAGAAACAAGCCTTGGGGATGTGACTGCTGATGAGGGAGGTGTGTATCCACAGCCATTTCCAGTGACTAGCTCTGAGGCCTATTCACTGAAGGGGAGTGGGTGCTGAGTAAGGTTGCCATGGTAATGGGGCTATTTAGGGAGGTAAGATTAGGACCCACCCTGGCCCGGTGGCTCAGTTAGTTGGAGCATTGTCCCATATACTAAAAGGTTTTGGGTTCGATTCTTGGTCACATATCCAAGTTGTGGGTTTGATCCCTGATCGGGTATGTACAGGAAACAACCAATTGATGTTTCTTTCTCTCTCTGTCTCTCCCTCTCTCAACATATCCTCAGATGAGGATTTAAAAAAAAAAAAAGATTAGGACCCATGTCTGCAGAAAAGGACCACATGGGCTCATGGGCGCAGACACTAGGCAGGCTGAAAGGGCTAGTTAGCTGGTCCAGGTAGCTGGCCACAGGAGAGGCATACAAGGTGAGGGCCTTGGTTTTTGCATGGTCTGGGCCCAGGCTAGAGGGTTAATCCTGGGACCAGGACTCTCCCTCTTAGCACATTGTGAGGGAGAGCCCCAGCATCATTGTGACCCGCTTACACCCAGGAGCCTCTGGGTCAGGCAGGTGGGCTGCTGGCTACTGTGGCACAGTGGGTTGGGGGTCTAGGGGCCCCGGTGGTCCTAGGGACCCCCATGGCTGTGGCTGAGCAGCCATGGCCCCAGTGCGCCTCATATCATAGCCCCAACACCAACAGCTGCCAGGACCTGGGCAACTCTATCCTATTGCTGCTGGGCCTCATCATCTGCATGAACATTGGCATCAACATGGTGACACTGGTGAGGGCAGGGCTGGGTGGAAGGGTGCTGGCAGGCTGGCTGGGGGCAGGCCTGGTGGTGAGGGCCTACCTGGGGTCACTGTGCCCTTCCCCCAGCTTTGGCGCAGACTCCGTTTCTTCTTACACCAAATGTTCTGCAGTATTGTTTCTGAAAAAGGTAAGCTAGGCCTGAGGGGTTAGGGCAGGGGAGGGGCAGATATCCAGTATTCTTGCCCTTGACCCTAGCTGGCCCCATCCCCTCCCAGTCTACCTTCTCAGGTGCCATAGCTGTGCAGCTTCTCGCCCCAAACCCTGCTGCCTGCCCCTGTAGGAGCCAGGGTCTCCCGCAGCCTCTCCCCTCTCCCTATCCACAGAATCTTCTAAGTCATCCTCACCTAGAAAGAAGACCCAGCACCTAAAGCAGAGCTCCCCAGCAGTCCATCTCCGATGCACCATGGACCCTGTGAAAATGACCGTGACCCCCCGACCCGCTCGCCGCCAGCGCCATCGAGGCTGGTCAGCACGCCGTGCCCACCACCCAACAGCCTGGGCCCCCGACACTGACGATGAGGAGAAGCTCCCTCATCAGCACACAGCGATCTGCTCCCACAACTGGGATCACCCCTCGGACTGGGATGCCTTTCAATCCACCCAGGGGTTCTGGGGTCCCTGGGCCCCGGACACTGCAGGGCTGCCTACCCAGGGCATTCGCTTCCAGCAGGCGGTAGAGGGAAGCCCCTTCAAAAGGGAGATGCGGTCAGAGATGAGCCTAGAGGCCTACGTGTACCCTGTGAACCCCCCACCCCCCAGCCCACTGTGCCACAAGAACAATGGAGGGAGGGCGGGAGCTGAGCGGGGGCAGGAGCAGTGCTCGCCTGACCCCACAGCCCCACCACCAATCAGGGGTCCAGCAATTGTCCCAGATATCCCCCGGAGGCACCCCTCACGCCACCTAGAGTACGATGCCCTAGATGTGAGGCGGAGGCTTCGGGAGCTGACCCAGGAGGTGGAGTCTATGGCCCACTGTTACCCCATGGCCACCAGATCCAGCACTGCTGAGGGGGTGAACAAGGACTGGGTATACCGTCCCCTGACAGAGAGGTGACTGGGAGAGGAATAAAAAAAAGAGAGAAGCTGGTGTGTGGTGGTTTGGAGCAGGGGAGGGGAGAGCAGCAGGGGGAGGGGGGCTGTGTTAGGGATCACACAGCTCCTAGAAGCCCTGGTTGCTAAGGAAATGATCTCCTTGGGAACAGGGCCTGGAGAACCCTGAGGATCCTCATCAACCTCTTGGACTCAACCTACCAACCCTGTCCTCAGACCTTTTCCAGGCCCTTCTTGGGTTCTACGGTTCCCATCTGCCTCTACCCAGTTCTTTAGCGCCCAGAAAGGGCCCCCGCCAGTCCTTCCCAGATATGCAGGTAGCCCTGTGCTAGAGAGAGATCTTCATCCCATGGCTCTGGGCCCTCAGCGGTCTGGTTCCTGCCAGAGCCCCAGTTTAGGCTACAGCTACAGGTGAGGTGTGGTTCCCTCTCAACCCTTGTTTCTTTCTTCTTTTTTAAATCTTTAAACCTTTTTTTCACTCTTTAAAAATTATTTATTTTTAATCCTCACCCCAGGATATTTTCCCCATTGATTTCCAGAAAGAGTAGAAGGGAGGGAGGGGGGAGAGAGAGAGAGAGAGAGAGAGAGAGAGAGAGAGACATCGGTGTGAGAGAGACACATTGATTGGCTGCCTCCACATGCACCTCTACTGGGGTCCGGGGATCCTGCAATGGAGGTACGTGATCTTGATCAGGACTTGAACCTGTGAAACTTCACGGGTTGACACTCTAACCACTGAGCCAAACAGGTCAGGGCTCAACCCTTGCTTCGTTGGGGAGGGATAACTGAGAGTGAAGGTAGCCAGGCCCTCACAGTTCCCCAATCAGAATACAAGTTCCTGTACCCTTAAGCAGGCTTAGAGTAGAGGATGAGAAATTGGGGACACTTGCAAGGGCTGTAACCTCCCTCTTCTGATTCATATCTCCAGTCACAAGTGAGGACACAAGCTCAGAGAGGCCAAGTGACTGCTGAGGGGGTGGACAAGGACTGGGTATACCATCCCCCGACAGAGAGGGGACTGGAGAAGAATGAGAGAGAGAGAGAGAGAGAGAGAGAGAGAGAGAGAGAGAGAGAGAGAGAGAGAGGCTGGTTTGTGGTGGTTTGGTGAGAGTGGGGGAGGTCGGTCACACAGACATCAAGGATCAACTTCACGGCCTCAGATGCTTCATGCCCCTGCTTCTGCAGGTAGAGTCTCATTGCCACTGAGTCAGCTTCGCCCATCAGAGTCTCCCACCTTCCTTAGTTTGCCATGTGAACTCTTCAGAATATTCCATCCACTGGAGAGTAGCTGGGACCACACACATTCACACACTCACATACACACACGTGCACACACACAGCTTGGGAACAAGAAGCCATGTGAGTGCACCCATGCTGAAGCAGCTGGACCTCACCTTCATACCGATGGGCTCCTGGAATGTGAGCAGACAGGCCTTTTGTGAATTGCCCTGCTTCTCTGTTCATTTTCATTCAGTTAACACCACTGTCGTTTGCAGCTGATTCCATTCAGTGGGTATGTATTGAGCACTACTCTGTGTTTGGAGCCTTGATGGAAAAGGCCTACTGGCTGTTCCCCTATTTCTGCTGAGTAGTTTATTGTGCAGACAAATGACTTATGGTTCCCAGGGCACCCCTTTCATAGACACCAGTGATGAACCTGATTTAAATTAAAAAAAACACACAAACTCCTTTGTCATATCAACAATTACACCTATTTTGTGCTTTGTGAGTTTAATGTGGTTTTCTAAAGGTGGTAGCTAAAGTGGGAAGGCAATTGGTTAAGGACCACTTCCATGGTTGGAGGTGGTCCCAGGCAGAGGCAGCAACCCCAGCAAGGTAGAAATCAGTCTTGCTCTGAAGCAAAGGGACTTCTGGACTCAGAGACCACCAATACCTAGGGCTGAAATCCCTGGCCAGAAAGCGGTGGCTAGGATAGTGCTAGAGGTACGACAGGGAAATGGTCAGGACGAATGTACAGTGAGATGACTTCAAGGGGACACTTGCTGTCACCCACCCATCTAGTCACCCTAGATCAGTGGTCGGCAAACTGCAGCTCTGGTGACTAATGAGTTTGCCAACCACTGACCTAGACTCTCTATTCCAATAATTACAGGCTGCTGTTGTTCCTTGCGATTAAGCCCCTATCCAGTGGTCAGCAAACTCATTAGTCAACAGAGTGGCAAACCACAGCTTGTGAGCCGCACAGTTTGCTGACCACTGCCCTAGATGCTAGCCCCAAGTAGGTGTGGATGGGAAATACCTTCAGGCTACATACACTGCCATAATATCTCAGAGAACAATGAAATACTAGTAGCAGAAACCCTTTATGCATGATTCAATTCCTGTGAAGACTGTCTCACTACTGTAGCTACCATATTTTCAAATCAGGAATCAGGTGTTGAATTAAGCAAGCTCCCATGGAGACAAAGGACAGATTGAACCCTGGGATATCTGGGGACTGAGCCAAGGGCCAGCTGGGTGGATAAAAGGGCTGCCACCTCTGCATTGTGACTCCTGCCAATGTGCCTCATTATGACCCGGCTCCCTCACCAGCTGGCCAGGGTCCCCAGGTCCGGTCCTAGCATGAGTGCAGTGTGGGTCGGGGCCGGTGGGGGGGTGCGGCCCAGGTGGCCCTAGGACCCCCCCCCCCACCATGGAAAACAAGCTTTGGCATAACACCCTGGGGAACTGCAATCCATACCAAGAAAATTCCCAGGATGCTGAGGACTTCCTGCTCCTGCTGCTAGGCCTCATCATTCTTGTCAACATTGGGATCAATCTGACAACTGTGGTCAGTGGTGGCTGTCGACCATGCCTAAGAGTGATGAGGGCTGAGGGCGGGAGCCAGCTTCGGCCTGTACCTCCATCTGCAAGAGCAATCTTGGTGGGGAGGGGTGTGGGGGGTTGCTGGTGGAAAGCTTGGTCTTCACTCCCACCCTACCTCACCCCCAGATATGGCATGGGCTCCAGAGTGCCTTAGACAAGATGATCAATTGGATTCATCAGAAAAGTAAGTATGACAGCTAGCGAGGTAGGGGACACCCCCACACCCCTGCTATCGCCACAGCCCAAGAAAGACAAGCCCCCATGCTCCCAACCGACAATTACCCTCCCTTGCGTTCCCCAGATGCAATCTTGCAGGCTTGTAAAAGTTCCTCTAAAGATGCCCCAGCCAAGGCCCAAGACATCCACATCCACTGCGCCCTGGACCCTGTAGAACTGAAGGTGACCCGGCCCTCTTGCTACTCCAGTTCTTCCCATCACCATCCCCGCAAACGCAGCTGCCGCAGCCCGCGCCACAACCACCACCGCCGCTCCCCCTACAGCTACCAGCAGAGACGGAAGAACCACAGGCAATTCCCCCCAAATTACACAGTCTTCCACAGCCCACATCACAGACACAGGAGGTCACAGCTGAGGCACAAACCCATTTTTGACCAGGAGGCCCCAGACTCCTTTCTGGAGGAGGAGGAGAACAACCTATCCTTCCCGGGTCCCAAGTACACCCAGTGGGGCTGGGGAGGGCTGTACCGTCGAATGGGGCTGCCCTCCAACATGAGGCTGTGGGGCCGCCAGGGTGGAATCCTGGCCAGCTTGCCACCACCCTCAATCTACCTGTCCCCTGAGCTGCGCCGCATGCCCAAGCGTGTGGAGGCCAAGTCAGAGCTGAGGCTGCCGTCCTATGGGCTCCACCGCTCACAGTCCCGCATCTGGGGCAATATGGAGGCCGAGCAGTGGACCTTGCCTCCACCACCTCCCCACCGGCTGCCTCCTAACCCCTCCTGGGCCCATGGGGGGCACAGCCCTCACCAATCAAGGGGCCAGCTACCATATGACTCCTGGGATCAGCGGCGGCGTGGTCTGGAGGCCTCTGAGCCTCCATCTGCCCTGATGTCCCGGAGCTCCCGGCCTGAGGCCCGGGATTACTGTTCCCCACAGTCCCACCGTCGGAGCCTCCCCTGCCATGCTTATAGCCGCAGTCCCTACCCATCCACAGGACACTTGAGCTACACCTCCCGGGATCCCCATGAGGTACGGCGCCGGGCGGCTGAATGGGCTGAGGCCCTGCCCACTCAGCACCCTCTGATTACATCCACGTCCCTCACTGTGTTGGGCGAGGTCTCATACCAACGGGCCCTGGCTCCCAGCCAGCCCCTGCCTGAAGCCCAGACTCCTGAGCCGCCCCCCATCACCTTCATGCCACTCAGCCGGAGCCCAGGGGGCAATGCCAATTACCAGGTGTACGACAGCCTGGAGCTGAAGCGGCAGGTGCAGGAGAACAGAGCGAGGGCCAACTCACTGCCACCACCTTCCACCTCAGCCTCGAGGCCCTCGTTGCACAGGAGCCGAACTGGGAAACTTAACTGACCAGTGGCAAATGTGGGCGGCGGGGCCGGGCACTGAAAGAGGAATAAAGAGCAACAGAGTCCAGGAAACGCTGTGGTGGTCTGTGGCTGAGAAGCGCCACTTCTTCCGCCAGCCTGGATCACTGCCCTTAGCTCCCTGAAATGAAAAGCAGTGTGCTTGGCATGAGGCTCCATGTGGTGTGGGGGCCACAGTCCTGCCTGCATGGCCCTCCTGGTCCTGCGCCAGGGCCCTAAGCAGATCTTGCCGCTGCAGACCCCAAACCATTGGTCTCTGGGCACCTGCTCTGTGTAGGCTCTTTCTGTCCCCAAAGGGGACTCAGAGGCTCAGCCCCACATAAGAAGCTGAGGTTAGATTCCAGACGGGAGGTAGGGTCCACATCGGGTTAGATCCAGGCCTGCAGCCTAGCAAAGGGCAGGAAGAAGGCCAAGGCTCTGGATTTCAGCCTGGCCTTCCCTAGGACTCTGAGGCCATGGTCTTCCTAGTCTCAGAAGTGTTCAAGGATAGGATGCTGTGAGTGTTTGAATAAGTAAGAAGTCAGCAGGCAATGAGGGGAAAAAAGAGGGTGAGATGGGGGGTAAAGGGGGGTGGTTGGCTTCTGGGCCCTACTTGACTGTCCAGGCTCAGGTTACTCAAATCCAGTTACCAGGGAATGACACTTGGCCTTCCTTTTCCTCCTCCTCCCTCATTGTGACCTCCTGTTCCATTATGACCTAGTTCTCCCCCTCCCCCACCAGAAGAGTTTGGCTCCTAGTGAGTATGTGGGGGCCAGGGGGCCCAGGTAGTCCTGGGACCCCCGGTCATGGGTGAGCAAGCCCACCACGGAGCCCCAGTGTGCTCTGGCACCAACTCCAGGAAGTGCCAGGACCTAGGAGACTCAATTCTTCTGATTCTGGGCAGCTTCATCTTGCTCAACGTGGGGATCAATGTGGTGACTCTGGTCAGGGAGGGGTCTGGGCATCAGGGTGGGGAAGCCCTAGGGTCTGAGGTGGGAGGGGGTGAGGTAAGAGGGCTGCTGGGATGTGGCCTGGCTAGGGTTGGACTTCAAGGCTCACCTTACTTCTGGACTTTCCCCTCCCCTGCTTCCTCAGCTCTGGAGGCATCTGAAGAGCTCCTTGAGGATTATTTTCCATCATTTTTTCCCCAAAGGTGAGTGAGTGGTCCCCAGCATGGACTCAAGAGGATTTGGCCCTATCCCCTTTCTTCTATCCCTGTCCCCATTTTCAGTCATTCAGGAACTCAGGCTTTGTCTTATCCCACCTTTCTCTGTAGACAAGCAACCCAACTCTATAGGCAACCATCCCACGGGTATGCGCTACTCTGTGGATCCCAAGAACCTCTGCTTAAGAGTCTCTTCCCGCTTCCATCGTTGTCCAAGCTGCCTGCTCAGGAACCCTAACCAGCTTGACTCCTGCATACCAGATACAAATGATGAGAAGGAATCTAGGTGCTACTGGATGAAGCCTCAGTATGGACACGCCAGGGCTCCCATAGAGACTCCAAGGGGACGGTGGAAGGAGGGGATGAAGGGAGCTAGGGAGGCCCCTCAGGTAACAGCCTCAAAGGCCCAAACCACCTATCTCTCCAGGCAAGAGACATCTTCTCATTTCCCCAGGATGAGCAAGTTGGATATGGTTTCACTCTGCTTGCCCCAAGGGAATAAGACTAAGACCCCAGATTATGCCCCAGCCTATGCCCCAGCCGAGACATGGACCCACCCTTCACCCCGACCCCCTGAGCACACCCCCACCCAGGCCCAGATCTGCCCCCCAGTCCACCCCTTTGAGCACATCCCCACCCAGGCCCAGATCTGCCCGCCAGTGCACCCCTCTGAGAACACTCCCACCCAGGCCCAGATCCACTCCCCAGCCCAACCCCTTGAGCACACTCCCACCCAGGCCCAGATCCTTCCCTCAGTCCACCCCTCTGAGCATCCCCCTACCCAGGCCCAGATCTGCCCCCTCATCCACCTGTCTGAGCACACTACCACCCAGGCCCAGATCCACCCCCCACCCCGACCCCCTGAGCACATCCCCACCCAGGCCCAGATCTGCCCCCCAGTGCACCCCTCTAAGCACACCCCCACCCAGGCCCAGATCCATTCCCCAGTCCAACCCTCTAAGCACACCCCCACCCAGGCCCAGATCCACCCCCCAGTCCACCCCTCTGAACACACCCCCACTCAGGCCCAGATCTGCCCTCCACCCCGATCCCCTGAGCACACCCCCATTGAGGACCAGATCTGCCCCCCAGTGCACCCCTCTGAGCACACCCCTACCAAGGCCCAGATCCATTCCCCAGTCCACTCCTCTAAGCACACCCCCACCCAGGCCCAGATCCACCCCCCAGTCCACCCCTCTGAGCACACCCCCACCCAGGCCCAGATCCGCCCCCCAGTAAACCTCCCTGAGCATACCCCCACCAAGGCCCAGATCTGCCCCCCACCCAGACCCCCTGAGCACACCCCCACCCAGGCCCAGGTCCACTCCATAGTCTGCACCCCTGAGCATACTGGCACACAGGTCCATGGCCCTGAGCATACCTTAACCCACACCCTGGCCCAGGACCCAGCCAAGGTTTCCTTGCATGCCTTAGGCCACTCCCTGGACTACATACTTGAGTACCTAACAGTCCACACCCCAACCAGCAACCCTGCTCATCTAACCTATACCAATGCCCACAAGTTGGTCCCTCCCCCAACCTCTGCCCCAGAACCTCCTCTAACTTCTGCCATTGCTGCTACTCCTGCCCCAGCCCCTGTTCCAAAATTTGCTTCCATCCTTGCCCCAGCACTGGTCATGGCCCCGACTACCACTCCAGTTCCTACTCATACCCCTCCCTCCACCCCTACCCACAGCCTAACTCCTATTCCATCTACCCTGACTGCCTTTAACCAAGACCTCTCCACTGGCCATGTGTTCTATGCTACCCCCACGGTAAAGAAGAACTTATTCTATGGGTGCCCCACCCAGAACACTGGGTATTCCAGAAAGGACTTTGGTACCCTCTCCAGGCCCCAAGACAGGCAGGGCCTGGTAAACTCTGGTAAAGTTGAACAAACACTGAAGCAACTTAGTGGGGATACTGCCAACACCTCCACAGGATCCATAGTAGGTTACCTGGAGTTGGAGACTATGGCATGGAATAACTCAAATGATGCCAAAGACAAGTTCTTACAGCCCAAGACCTTCCCTTACTGCAGCTTCCATCCTTGCAATTCTGAGAGGAGAAACACAGACTCCCAGCCTCCAGCCTATCCCAAATTCCTGGTCTACTCCAAGGATGATTCACCTTCTCAACCTTGCTTTCATTCTCCCACCAGTGTCCAGAATTCAATGTGCGCTGCTCCTCCACCATGCACTCTTTCTCTCCCTCTTGTTTCTCCCAGATCCTTTGTTCTTCAACAACCTACCAACCACCAGGTGAAGCCCTCCACCTCAACACAATCTCCCACCTTACCACCAATCTCGATACCCTCTTCCCAGTTCTCCACTATTTCCCAACCCCCAACCCAACCCCAATCTTCTGAACTTCCTGAGAGTCTAGGCCTCACCCAAGACTCTGGCCTCCAAAGAACCCCAGGCCCTTCAAAAGACTCTAAAGTTTCCAAGAACCCAGGCCTTGGTCAAGATCCAGGCCTAAAAAAGATGCCAGGCCTTACCCAACATCCTCATCTCTGCAAGAGTTCAGGGCCTTCCCAAGACTCTGGCCTTCACAAGAATCCAGTTACCCAAGAGTCTGGCCCTGAAAAGTGCCTAGGTCCACCTCAAAATGTAGGTATTTTTAGGAGCCCATGTCTCACCCAACCTTCTGGCCTCCAAAAGAACATAGCATTTCTCCAAAATTCTGACATTCAGAGGAACTCAGGCTTTGTGCAAGAGACTGTACTCTGCAAAAGTCAAGATCTCTCCCAAACAACTGGCATCCATAACAGCCCAGGCCTTTCTCAAGATTCTGGAGGTTACAAGAGTATAGGTAATGCCCAAGATCCGGGAGTCTCTAGGAGTCTAGGCCTTACCCAAGATTCTGGCCCAGAGAAGAGCCCATGCCTTGCCAAAGACTCTGAAGTAAACAAGAGCTTAGGCCAGGAATCTGGTCTCTACAAAAACCCAGGCCTTGCCCAAACCTGTGACCTCCATAAGGGCTCAGGCCTCACCAAAGACTCAGGAGACTGCAGAAATCTAGGCCTGACTAAAGATTCTGACCCCTATACGAATCCAGGCCTTATCCAAGCCAATGAAGCAAAAAAGAAATGTGGCCTTACCCAAGATGTTGGAATGTACAGGAACCCAGAACATACTCCAAATCTTAACTTCCACAAGTACACAGGAATTAATCAATATCCTGGCCCACATAAGGGCCCACGCCTTACCCAAGATTCTGGCCTCCCCATGACTCACGGCCTTACCAAGGAATCAAGCCTCCACAAGGACTCATGCCTTATCCCAAATCCTGACTTCCACAAGAACCCAGGCCTTGCTCCAAGTACTAACTCTGTCCAAGTCTTGGGTCCATCTCAGACTCCAAAGTTCTCACTGCCCTTGAAGTCATTTGTATGTGAGAAGACTCCTCGGAAGAATGCAGAGCAGCATCTCCCATGGACTCCTGACCCAGTCAGTCAGTACTCCTGCCCTTCCAAGGCCCAGGTGATCTACAGTGACCTGCAAACCTTCTCAGAGGTACCTGTATTGATTGAGTTACAACCATCCTTCCATCTAGTAGGTGGCCAAGACTGGGTGTACTGTCCTGTGGATACAGTTCCTCCAGCCTGCCAGAACTATCACCAGATGCCTATGCCTCCAAAAACCAACTTGAAGACTCACTGCCCTGGGTCAGGCACCCGGGTAGGGCATGTGGTCTTTGATGCCCGCCAGAGGCAGTTCCGAGTGGGCAGAGACAAGTGTGAAGCTCTATCTCCCAGGCGCCTTCGCCAAGAGGCATCCAGCAACTCAGTGGAGAATACTGAGTGGGGATATCAGTGTGTCATGAGGCCCTCAGAAAAAGAGGGGACAAAGGTGCATTAGGAATAAAGAGGTGAGAGAAATGTTCTGTGATTGTTTGAGGACATCCACCCCAGTCCCATTGCTGACACTGGCCACTCTCAGGGCCTGATGTGGGCTGGAACTATACTCGCCCCTTCTCCTCCATAGCTGCTGAGCTAAACCCATGATCCCCAAGGCCCTAGAGCTGCAGTGTCCAACACACTAGCCATTAGCGACCCATGGCTTTTAGAATGTAAATTAATTAAAATTAAAATTTTAAATTCTGTTCCTTTGTTTCATTATTTACATTTCAAGTGCTCAATAGACATGGGTGGCTAGTGGCTACTATATTGGACAGCACAGATTTAGAACATTTTCATCATTACAGAAAACCCTATTAGACAGTAATGCTTTAGAGTTTAGAGTAACTTTCCTTTCCCTGTCACCCATTCCCAGCTTCTTCAAAACTCCCACAGAGCCCAGAGAACTTATTTCTTTTTAGGATGGCTCAGAGGCCACCTCTGGGAGGAGGTAAGATGTAGGGATGCCAGATGCCTGATAACCCCAGACCAGTGGTTGGCAAACTCATTAGTCAACAGAGCCAAATATCAACAGTACAACGATTGAAATTTCTTTTGAGAGCCAAATTTTTCAAACTTAAACTTCTTCTAATGCCACTTCTTCAAAATAGACTCGCCCAGGCCGTGGTATTTTGTGGAAGAGCCACTCAAGGGGCCAAAGAGCCGCATGTGGTTTGTGAGCCGCAATTTGCCGACCACTGCCCCAGACTCTGAGGGAGATCCCAGTCTTCAGTCTTCCTGATCTGGTTTCTTGGGCCACAAACCAATGTATGGAAACCTGCCTCCCCAGTTCTGGGCAGTGTTTGGGGCTCTGAGTCACTGAGGGAGAAGAGCTCTCTCTGTCAGTGACTAAGACGCCTGAGATCTGGGCTTCCCAACTTGAGCTCCGGATTCTGAGAGTCCCTTCCTTTACAGGCCTCTAGTTTTTCTGGGTGTTTCTGTTTCATTCTCTTGCCCATGGACTATCACTCCAGAGATAGTTCCCAGGGAAAAGGGTATGTAAGAAGTCCTGGTCCAGAACTAACCCAGCAATGGATAGGTCTGATCTGTAAGCCTGTCCCTGGTTTCCTAACATTTGTCCCATTATTCTGGCTCCCTTGTCATCCTGGACTTAAGCTTTGTCCCTGAAAGCATTGGTAACTGAAAACAATTTTCTTCCCCATAATTTCCCTTTGCTCTGCCCCCGCCCAACTGGGAGTTTCCTCTGGATTTGATTTTCAGTCCTGATAACTCTTCTGTGTACACACCAGGTACGAGATTCCAAAGTGTTTTTCCCATCACCACACATGCGTAACTGAGGTGGGTATCATTAATATGTCCCTTCCCTGAGTCAGATGTCCATTCCTGGGTCACCACCTGTGTGTTCCTGCCTAACACTACTTCCACCAACTCCAAGGGGAGTTCCTTTCTAACACCCCTCTGGCTCAGCTCTGACCTTGGACAGGTCATGTGCAGCCTCTCTAGGATGCAGTCTCATCTTCAAAATGAAGTTATAATTACATGGAAGAACCCTTCTAGATCTAAATGACCAGGGCTCCTCTACTCACATGGGATATACATAGAGGCCCCTATTTCTCCCGAGGCCCTAAGGTATGTCCATCATTATTGTTTGCTATTCAGATATGTCCTATTACCCTTCTGCTCCAACTCCAAGGAATGTTTGTGTGGGGCTGACCTGGGCTTGGAAAGAAACAAAACAGTTTATCTCCATAGAAACTACAACCTCAGCCAGGCACTTCAGAGGAACAGTCAAGGATGTGGGAGCGTAGCCTCATCGCTCTGGTAACGCGGAACACAAACTGCAACTCCCAGGACAGCGCGAGATCTGAAAACGAAAGGAGTCCAGAGGCGGGGCCGGGTCCAAACCACCTGCACAGCTTCTAGAAAGGGGCGAGGCTGGAACTTCAGGGCGTGGCCTTGCGGGCAGCAGGAAGAAGTTACCTGTTGGATTGTTCTAGTCATTCTCTTCCTAACTCTAGCAGTTAAGCCGCAGACCTTAAGCCTTTTCCGAAAAAGAGGTAAGGGGAGGTAGGCAGGGATGGCGGAGGGCTATCACATTCCGAAGGAGGGGTTGAGTTAGGTGAACCGGTCCATGGGGGCGGAACCAGAATATGAGAAAGGGCAAGGACAGAGGAGGTCTTTATTTGTTCATTTTCAAGACTAAACTCACAGCCCTTTATCTGCAAACCCATTGGCGCACTTGTCTGAGGCACTCTCTCAGCCTTGGAAAGAGAGAAGAGCGGAGGTGACTTTTTGGCCGGTCTAGGCTTCCTCTCTGTTTTTCCCTAGCCCAAAACGATAGAGCCATATGGCTTCCGCGGTCTGGGGGAGTGCCCCCTGGTGGGGCCCACCGCCCCCAGCCCCAGCCCGCCCGCTCACGGACATCGATTTCTGCTCTGGAGCGCAGCTCCAGGAACTAACCCAGCTTATCCAGGAACTAGGAGTGCAGGAAGGCTGGAGAGACGGGCCCAAGACGGGACCAGACCTCCTCCGAGCCAAGGACTTTGTTTTTTCTTTACTAGGTAAGTAATCCTCCCCGGCTTCAAAAACTCGCAGCTCAGCCCCGCCCCGGAGTTGCGTATCACAATCCCTTCTCTTCCCGTAGGTCTTGTTCACCGCCGAGACCCCCGTTTTCCTCCCCAAGCAGAGCTCTTGCTGCTTCGTGGCGGGATTCGCGAGGGCTCCGTGGATCTGGGGCCTTCACCCCTGGGCCCCTATGCCCGGGGACCTCACTACGACGCCGGCTTCACACTACTCGTGCCAGTGTTTTCTCTTGATGGCACTGGGCAGGAGTTCCAACTGGACATGGAATCCTATTCTGCCTGGCTCTGCCTCCCAGAATTGATGCATGGAACCTCGGTGCGAAAGGCATGGCAGGACTGCCTGGGACCCCCAGTCCCAGGAGGACGTGAATCGGTCCACCGAACCGAAAGCGAACAAGGCCCCAAGGATCAGCAAAGCTCCGTGGACCAACCGCACGGTGACGCCACTGAGCTTGACCTGCACGTGTCTTTGGAAAAATCACCTAGTAACCGTTCGGGGACCGAGTCGCCAGATGTAACCGACCTTGGCTTTCCCGCATCCCTGAAAAAACTGAATGGTGACGTCACCAAAGCAACCACGGATAGTCCAGCACCACCGGAGGCTCCAGAGGCGTGGCCCACATTGTGCCCTGCCAAGGTGGCTGCGTGGTTCTATGCTATGCTGGCTGAGGTCGCCGAGTCCCTGATCCCGGTCCCTGGTGCTCCGCTCTTGGTCCACGCAGCCCGCCACGCAGGATTCACCACCATCCTCCTGGCTACTCCAGGGCCCCCACGCCGCCTCCTGCTTTTCGACCTGATCCCCGTGGTGTCCGTGAATGGCTGGCCCGAGGGGGCTCGGAGCCACTCGTGGGCCGGCCCGCTGGCCTCCGAGTCGTCCTCCTTCTACCTGGTGCCGGGCGGGGACATAGAGCGGCCGGGCGCTTCCGGCTGGCAGCTGTGCTTCGCCCGCCAGGAGCTGGCGCTCAAGGCGCTCATACCCGCTCCGCTGCTGCAAGCGCACGCGGCTGCCCAGGCGCTGTTGCGCCCGCTGGTGGCCGGGACCCGGGCCGCGGCGCCCTACCTTCTGCGGACGTTGCTCTACTGGGCTTGCGAGCGACTGCCTGCGCTCTATCTGGCGCGGCCGGAGAATGCAGGCGCTTGCTGCCTAGGGCTGCTGGATGAACTGAGCCGTGCGCTCGAGGCCGGGACTCTGCCCCACTATTTTCTGAGCGGCCGAAAGCTCTGGGCAGGGGACAGAGCGGCTGCGCTGCTTATGGCGTTAGCCCGGCTTCGTGCGGACCCTGCCCGGGCTCTGTGCGCCACGGTGGAGGAGGCCAAGACTGCGCGCAAGGGGGGCGGCTTAGCTGGTGTGGGAGGCGGGGCCCATTAAGGACTCCTACCAGCATGGAAAGTCCCTCACTTGGGAGACACTTAGCACCCTGGACCCAAAATTCCGTTCTAGAAGGCATCCTTGCGGTTCCTTCCCATCATTCCACTCGCCTCGCGCTCCATCCCGGGTAAAGGTCTTTCCAGTCTGGCTTCTCTGCTCTCCAAATCTGTGGTCAGCATCCCTCGTGCCCTAGTACAGCCTCTGGCGACCATCTTCCCCCAATTCTTACGGTCTTTTAGGAGTCTATAGGAGGGTGAGGAGATGTAGGAGGTGGAGGATTTATTTCCTGACGGAACATGGAAAGGAGAGCGGTATGGAGATCAGAGACAGACTAATTTGTTTCACACAAAGGCAATCATATTAAGGAGGCCGGATTTCTCCCCAGGCTAGATCTCGACTCCCCCCCACCCCAATCTCCTCAGTTATTACCCCCACTTTCCTCATTCAGTTCTGTCCTCCCATCCTGGGCCTTAGGGTTCCTTCACTCTCTGGGTATTCACCCTTCCATTGATCTTAAGCCCAATCTCCTTCCCGCCCCCCCCCCCCCAATCCAGGGTTCCATTCAGTGGAGTCACCTTGGTGCCTCCTCCTCTGAACCCCAAGATATGCGGCCTTGCCTCAGCTCCCCCTGCCTCTAAGACCATCCCACTCCCTGCCTCTAAGGAACCCCAGGGTTCCTCCCGCCCAACTTAACCCCCCTTTCCTAGCGTCTCCGCCCCCTGCCCCGCCCCCAGGCTGGCTCTTGGAGAAGCGGGAGCTGCGGTTGCCGCGGCCGCCTGAGCTTCCCACTGTCGCCGCTGCTACTGCTGCCACCTCTATCGCCGCTGCACTTGGTCCAGCCGCCAGGCCCAGTGCTCTGATTTTACCGGACCAGGGCGCTCTGCGAGACACCTTCACTCTTGGGGGCTCAGGGCGCCTAGCCAGGCGTGGAGGGAAGCTCCGTTTGCGGGGACAGGGAGGGAGGAGCCTGGAACCGAGCCCAGCACCATTCGTCGCGAGATCTACAAGACAGGACCAGGTTGAGGGGCGTCAGGGGGAAAAGGGGTTGCTATAGGTAGTCCCAGGGAGGAGGAGGAAGCCCTGTAGCATTGATGCGCTCAGATTTGTAGGGGACCTGTTCACATTTGGGAACTGGTGACATGGGTGCACTCCTCTCTTGGGGGGCTGGTTGGATTGGAGGGCGTGGGATCTAAACAGCACTAGCTGTTCCTGAGGAAATTAAGGGGCGGTCAGAGAAAAACACCACGAAAACGGATGCTCCTTATTTCCAGATTGACAGAGGGTCCTCCAGACAACTACCTGGTGTATCCACCAGGAAGGGTGGATTTGGAGGTGACTTCAAAAATAGTGGAGGGTAACAAGGTGAGGAAAAGGGCTCAACAATTTGAACCCTGAGCCACTAGAAATGAGGGTGACTTGGTGAAAAAAAAAAAAAGGTATTGTCTAGAGACAAGAGTCTGATAACCCGTTCTCAATGAACAGGAACAGTCTGGATATTCCAAGACATAGTTTGGGGGGATTTCAATGGGAAAAAGTGGGGGATCCTCTTCACTTAGAGGGTGGCAAAGACACCAAAGTTGGATTCTTCCCTGACATTTGGCAGTGCCCCAGCAGGGGTGGGGTGAGTTAATATTCCCAAAGCTAAGGATCCACATCCTTTAGATTATAAAAGTGGATTTGGCAGGATACAGGGGCCCTGAAATAGGGTGAAAAGATGCCTGGGGATGTTGGAACCACATATCGGAAATTTTGACGGTTTTGACTTTGGGATAGGGTAAGTGGGGACAGAGATACTGGAGAGCAGGGGAGGGGCTAATTTCCTGGGGGCAAAAGTCTAGGGTGGGGTTACCTGAGGTACATAGGCTTCTGAATCCAGTGGAGCTAGCAAGGGGGCCCGAGGGTGAGAGCTGACGCTTGGGGGGGGGGGGGTGCTGAGGCTTATCCCTAAGGTCCTGTGGGTGGGGCGGTGAGTCGGGAAAGAGCGTCAAGAGCATGCCGTGGTGAGCGGGCTTCTCTGGGGGGAGCCCAGCGCGCTCCCAGCGCCTGCTGGTTTGGGGGTGTCTCCTCCCGGGGCGCCATGGCGGCGCTGGCCAGTAGCCTGATCCGGCAGAAGCGGGAGGTCCGCGAGCCCGGGGGCAGCCGGCCGGTGTCGGCGCAGCGGCGCGTGTGTCCCCGCGGCACCAAGTCCCTTTGCCAGAAGCAGCTCCTCATCCTGCTGTCCAAGGTGCGACTGTGCGGGGGGCGGCCCGCGCGGCTGGACCATGGCCCCGGTGAGTGGCTGGGGCGGGGTCTCCGGGACTGGGGTCTCTCTGCCCGGGAGGTTGAGATGAGGGGCTCTGAAGAATGGAGCCCGACTGCGGGAGGCTCCCGGGAAGTGAAAAGGGGTGAACCACAAAGTCTCTGCCAGTCTATGCCTCAGTTTCCCTCCTCTTTTGCCCGTAACCCCGAGTCTCCTTGCTTTTGAGGGCAAGGGGAAGGCTTGAGGGGCTAAGTCTGGCGCCCCAAGCCTCGTGGCTCCTGCTCTTCCCCACCCCACCCCCCACCCCCACAGCCCTTCGCCTACGTGCAGGCTCTCGCGATTCTTTCCATCCACAGCCGAGGGGCCTGGGGGCTCCGGACGCCTGGGTCACCCCGCGAGTTTCTGCGGCTCCGGCGGCCCCGCCCCCACTCCGCTCCCCCGCTCCTCCACTTCTTGGCTCGGTTCCTCTTGGCCGAGCTTACCTGGCTCAGCGCCAATCTCCCCAGCTCTCCCCTGGGTGTCCTTGCAGCTACCTCGCCAAACCGCCCCTCTGTGCGCCCTCCTCCCTTGACCTGAGCTTCAAGAGAGGAGCTGGGTTCCCCCCATTACACTCCACGAGCTCAGGGGACCCTCTGCTGAGAGGAACTCAGACTGGTGGGAGACCCGCACGCAGACTGGGGGTCGTACCACCTACGAGGGGGTACACGGAAGTCGGCCGAGAGTAAGCGACCGGCGTGGAGAGTTGTGCGGGTTAGCGTGTGGTCCCGGTCCAGGTGCCACACGCAGGGAGTTCCTCTGGCCCTGCTCCCGCCCTCTCCCAGCTCTGATAGGGTGAGCCCCCTCGTACCCTCCACGCCCCCCCCCCCGCCGCCGGCCCGCCGCAGTGGTACGGTCCGCAGCCCACCCTTTGAGTGGGACCCAGCCGCCACGTGACTCAACCTGCCTCCCCCACCTCCCACCCCTCCCCCCATTTCCTAGGTTTGGTACCGAATGTCCCCCACCCCAGGCGGGTTACCTGGCTGAAGGGAAAAGGCTGAGCCTCAGGGAGACCTGGGCCCCCGAGCCAGCGGACTGACAGGTACAGACAGTGGGTCAGTGTCAGACTGGCCGGCGCTGGGCCAAGGCGAGGCCCGTGCCAAGGGAGCAGCAGCAGCAGCAGGTGCTGAGTCAGCGTCAGGCCCAGACCCACCTCCACTCTTGAGGGGGGCGCCCCTACCCTGTGGTCACCTTGCTGTCCCCCACATTCGCAAACACAATGTCACTTCAGCAGCCCTGCCTGTCTCCCTCTGCTTTTTGATGTATCTCTCCCCTTCCTCCTCTCTTCCTCCACCCCTCTTCTGGTTGAGCTGTAGAGTAGGAATTAATCCATTTCAATAAATTTCAATAAATTAAACAAAACTGGTGGTTAGAGGAAGCAGAAGGAACCCACACCTCAGCATCCTCAGGAATCCAAGAGAGGTAAGAGAAGCTTTCATGGAGGGTCAGAAAGTTGGGGCCCTAGTACTCTCTTCCTTCCTTCCACTCTCCCTTCTTTTTTCTCCTCTGATCCCACCAAGTGTAGGAATGTTTTTGGGAACAGAGATGTCATTTTTAAAGATTAATGTCTCTTTCTCTAGAGCCTCAACTTAAAGGCATCGTCACCAAACTGTTCTGCCGCCAGGGTTTCTACCTCCAGGCAAATCCCGATGGGAGCATCCAGGGAACCCCAGAGGACACCAGCTCTTTCAGTGAGAGGGGAAGCTGGGCCCCGGGGTGGGAAGGGGGATAGTGGGGCTAGGAGACTAGGGCAATCCCATTCCTGCTTGAGTTTCTGTTGTTTTCAGTCTGTCTCTTTGACTCCCAAGGGAGGAAGTGAAACTAGGATGGGGGGAGCTCAGATGGGGGTTCAAGACCTGGGGTACTGATTCCCCCTCTCTCCATCCCCAGCCCACTTTAATCTGATCCCCGTGGGGCTCCGTGTGGTTACCATCCAGAGTGCCAAGCTGGGTCACTACATGGCTATGAATGCTGAGGGGCTGCTCTACAGCTCGGTGAGACAACGAGGCTGAGTGGCTTGGGGTTTGGAGAGTCCCATTACAACTTTCTCAACTACAGCTCTTTTACACTTCAGGACTCCCTCTCACTCCAGCGCTTGCTGGTATCCTATCATTACTGCCCACTCCAGAGCATCTCTAGGGTCCCTCTAATCCTACTCTCACATAGCCCTCCAGATACCTCTAGGCTTCTTGAATGTCCAACTCTTTCAGCCTTTTAGGGCCCCTATTTCTCATCCTACCCCTTCCAGGCTTCATTATTACTCACTGCCCCAGAGTCATTCAAGATAGGGAATGGTCAGGGGCTGGGAATAGAGTGGAGAGAAGGTATCTTCTCATTCCAGAGTCTAGTTCCTAACCCTCAGGGACCTACCAGACTCTTCCTTGTCCTTTCTTTCTCCCAGTTCCCACATTGATCAGAAGGTGGCCCTCCCAGCCTGAAATGTATGGGTTATATTTTGGCTTGTTCTTCCCAGAGCTCCCTTCTGTCCAGTGATGTGTCTCTTTGTCTGTGTGTGCCTTCCTGGGTCTTTGTCTCCTCAGCAACATTTCACAGCTGAGTGTCGCTTTAAGGAGTGTGTCTTCGAGAATTACTATGTCCTGTACGCCTCTGCTCTCTACCGTCAGTGCCGTTCTGGCCGGGCCTGGTACCTAGGCTTGGACAAAGAGGGCCGAGTCATGAAGGGAAATCGAGTCAAGAAGACCAAGGCAGCTGCCCACTTTGTGCCCAAGCTCCTGGAGGGTGAGTATGGACTGGAGAAAATGGGGGCCACATGGGAGGGTATTGACCTTGACATGGACATTTAGTGACATGCATCTCAGGGGCTACAAGTGTGAGGAGGACCAAGCCAGGAAGGCTTTGGCCTTTGGGGGCTTGGGGAGTTCTCCTCCTATGGGGTTGGGGTTCTCAGAGGATGAATATAGGGGAAGGGAGCCCTTTCACAGCTCTGATTCTGCCTAGGTCTCTCTGTGCCTAATTCTCCTTCCTGCTCCCCTCTCTCCCTTTCACAGTGGCCATGTACCGGGAGCCTTCTCTCCACAGTGTCCCTGAGACTTCTCCTTCCAGTCCCCCTGCCCCCTGAAATGTAGACCCTGGACTGGACACTCCTGCACTTGCACCGGTCTAGCCACCGCCACAGCCTGTCTCCCAGCCCTGCTCCTGGACCTGCTCTCACCCCAGCTGCCATACTCATGCCCTGAGCAGCCAGGTCCCACCAGGTGCTCTTCCCTGAAGGAGCCTAGGAACTGCTGAAAACCTTAGATGCTTGGACCTTAGAGGTGGATGTTTGAAAATGGTCCTGGCTGATCACTTCTTTCCTTCCACACTTATACCCCCCACAAAGCCTTTTCCTAAGATGGCACTGGGGGTTTCCAAACAGAGAACAGGACTCAAACACTCCCCTCCCCAGGCTCAGCCAGTTCCTGGAGCCCTTTTCATGGCCTCTGAGCCATAGATTTGTAGATCTACTGGAGCTCAGGATTAGTGTCCTTTCCCTACTCCACCTTCTGCCTTGTTCTAAACAGGTTCTGCAATACCAGGCACCTCAGCCAGGGCCATTTCTGCACTAAGGCTCTGTGCTGGATCCACCAGGCTTCCTCAACCCAGATAGACCCCAGGTTTCCAAGTAGAGAGAGGCAGGATTTGAGCCCTGTCCAGCTCTTGGCCTTGGACTGAATTGGGGCCAGTCTCAGATTACTACAGTTTAACTTCTTTTTTTCTTTTTCTTTTCTTTTTTTTTTTTTATCCCAGAGATACCCAATACTAGAGCATGGTGTTCTAGACACATATGGAGCCATACTTCCTTCTGAATCTCAGCTCTAGAATATAGACCACGACTCTCCACCCTCCCCTCCAGGATGGAACTGGGGCCTATATAGCCATATTATTACTCTAGAGTAAGTTCTAGACCCATCCTCCCAACTTCTCTAGTGATACCTATTAAGAATGAGTTCTGGAAAGGACCCAGCTATTATTCAAAAATAACTAAGTCCTGAATGAATTAAGAACTACTTGTTTTACTTAGATGGTTTTCTAAAAATCATACTCTTCTTCCTAGAGAATGCTAACCTTATTTTTACATGCAGTTTAATTCAGCTGGGGTCCAGGAAAAGAAACCTGAAGAAGGGCTGAGGAGTTTTAGAAGGAATCCATGGCTCATTGTGGGGGAGCTAGGATGGGGAAGGGGTCAAAATCATGATATAATTGGACCTGTGCCTGGGTTTGGGGGACATGAACACTTAGCTACCTCAGCAAGAATTCCTTCCAGATCCCCTCTAAAGCTGAGGTCTTTAGGGTAATGGGTCTAGAATAAAAAGAACAAATATGACATAGACCTTACTGTATACAGATGATGTGTTGTAGAATTGTGCACCTGAAACCTGTATAATTTTGTTAACCAGTGTCACCCCAATAATAATAAAAAACATTATATAGACTTCACCATCCCAGTGAAGATACCCCAATTCAGCAATAAGTCCCACCACTCTCCCCTAAGTCGGGCCAAGGAGGGTTCCAGGCCTCATATAACCCCAGAGCTTCTAACTGAATAGAACTTGCTTTACTTGACAGCTTATAACCTCAGCTGTGTTTTAGGTACCTAAAAAGGGTCTGACTAGATTCTTCTGGAAAAAAAAAAAAAAAAAGCAAACCATGGAGTGCTAAGGGCAGGCCTGGAAAAGATCAGGAACCTACCAGTGAACTAGGAGGTGGGCTCTGGGCAGCCTCAGACCTGGGCAGGGGAGACTGAGGAGGCCTAAAGGGAAAGCGAGAGAGGCAGGTCACTTCCTCAGGCTCTTTCTACTTCTAGCTTGTTGCTAGAGAGGTTGATGCTTCCCTCACCCACAGAGACCCCGTCCAGGCCCCACCCGTGTCCTGGCTCTGCTCCCAGGGGACCAGGTTCCACTCCGCATTCTCACATAAAGAAGATTTATACAACGGATGTGTTGTCTGTTATCAGTGGGTGGCGGGCATTGGCAGTTGTTCGGGGCGGGATCAAGTCCCAGGGGCGGGGCGGGTGGGCTGGCGGCTGCCCCCCAACAACAGGTGCACATTCTTGGGCGCCTCGTCACTTCCCCTGCACTGGCCATCCCGGTGGCTCACTGAACGCGGCCGGGCTATGACCCTAGGAGCGCTGCTGCTGCTGTTGCTGGGGGCCCCGTTCGCCCCGGGTAAGTCTGGGCTTCAAAGGGACAGTGACAGGGCCAGAGGTCATGGCTGGGCACCATGGCTTCACTTAGTGCTCTCCTCTAGGCGCCCGCGGCTCGGAGGCAGAAGGCCGGCTCCGTGAGAAACTTTTCTCGGGCTATGATAGCTCGGTGCGGCCGGCGCGGAAGGTCGGAGACCGCGTCGGGGTCAGCATTGGTCTCCGACTGGCGCAACTCATCAGCCTGGTGAGGACGCACGGGCGGTGGAGGTCAGGCTCAGCAGCGGGCTGGAGGGCGTGGCTATCGATAGGGCAGGACAGAGGGACGACGGGGGCGGGGCGAAGCTGAGAGATGGACGGGTTGCTAGCAGAGACTGGGTCGAAATGGACAGGCCAGGGGTAGAGCCGGGTACGGTGATGGACCTGCCCGTGGACGGATCTTAAAGTGGAACTGGGGCTGATGGACTGACTGGAAGGCGGGCCTTGAGGCAGCGTCACAGGCTGGGGCGGAGCTTGGTGCTGGATCGCGTCAATCAACAACAGCCGGCGGAGATTCAGGGTGGGGCCCTCCGGGGCGGGACTTGTGGAGGAATTGACTGACATTATAGACTGCAGGAAGTTTCGGAGGTAGAGGCGGGGCTTGGACTCAAGAGAGTGGGACTCAGAAAAAGGGGGGAGTTTCCAGGGAGAGCTAGACCCGCCGAACCCCCTCATTTATCTCCACTTATATAACCCTCTACCTTTTAAACTTTTCCCTTCTAGAACGAGAAGGATGAGGAGATGAGCACAAAGGTGTACTTAGACCTGGTACGGAGACCCCTTGGGATGGGAAAGGGTGTCCCGCTGTCTTTACAAATGTCCTCGAATGTCCGACCCAGTCAAAAATAATTTTTTCATCATGAACTCAAAAAACACATTTATAACTGAAACAGAAGCTTCGGGAAACAATGCCATCTTTACTGCGGGAATTGTACTTCATGTATTTTTTCATTCTAATTTTTTTTAACTATTATGGGGCCCTTAATTTGATTCCTGACCCACTAACGGGTCTCTAACTGCAGTGTGAAAACCTCCGTTTTAGAGGATAGCTAGTGCAGCGTCTTCGTTGTTATAGACTACAAAATTGGGACCTGTTGCGAGGGAAGGGGAAATTAGCTGCTGGAGTCCGAGCCAGTGCAGGTGGAGCCGGAATCAGAACTCCTGGCCTCCAGAATCTCAGCCCACACCTGCGCTGCCCCCTACCCTTGCACTCATTGCGCGCTTCCTTCGGACCTTCCAAGTTTCCTCCCAGCCTCCAGCCCCTCACAGCACCCCTCAGCCTCTGCTTTCCTAGGAGTGGAATGACTACAGGCTGAGCTGGGATCCCGCCGAGTACGAAGACATCGATTTACTCCGCATCACTGCTCAATCCGTGTGGCTCCCAGATGTGGTGCTACTAAACAAGTAGGGTCTTTCCAGGCTTGGGGGTGGGTGAGGCCTCTGGGAGGGCGCAGCATCCGGAGGGCGGGGTCTGATCCCACCTGAGAAGATTCCTTCCCCGCAGCAATGACGGAAATTTTGGCGTCGCGCTGGACATTAACGTCGTGGTCGCCTCCGATGGCTCCGTGCGCTGGCAGCCCCCTGGCAACTATCGCAGTAGCTGCAGCATCCAGGTCTCTGGGCTCCACCTGCGGAACTCAAGGCGCTCTTAGAAACCCTCTCTCTCCTCAGATATCCTGACTCGCCAACCTCCTCCATTACCCCTCATGACCCTCACATTTCTCTTATCCTCCTGACTTTCCATTGCTTCATTGCTTACTTTCATTGACTTCCAGACTTCCTCAGTAACTCCCCTCCATGGCCCATGCCTCCCCTAATAACCTTCCAATTCCTTTGTGACCCCCACTTCCCTGTGATCTCTCCTGGTGGCCCTCATCTTCCTGGTACTCCATATTCTATGACCCCTATCTGCCCTGTGATCTCCCTAACTCCCCCAGCCCTGGCCAGTTCTCTGCCAGCTCTAGTGACTCCTCCTTCCATTCAGGTCACCTACTTTCCCTTTGACTGGCAGAACTGCACCATGGTGTTTCGTTCCTATAGCTATGACAGCTCAGAGGTCAGCCTGCACACTGGCTTGGGTCCGGATGGGCAGGAACGACAGGAAGTGCACATTCATGAAGGGACCTTCATTGGTGAGTGGGCCTGGCTCCACATCCATGGCTTTTATGGCTTCCGGTTTCTAACAGGTTGATAAATATACTCCATCAGCAATGCCAATACAAACCTGTGGTGTCAGCAAGATAGGTATGACTATCTACATTTTGCAAATATGGAAATTAAGACTTACTTCAGTTTATTAATGATGGGCTGGACAGTGTTCACAGCTAGCCCCTTATCACATCAGCCTCCTCTGCTCTAGAATGTGGTAGAGCAAGCCATATCCGGCACCAACAAGGACCAGGTCCCACATCTGTGTCCCCTTCTGTTCTTCTTCCCGTTCACCAAGAGAATGGCCAATGGGAGATTATCCACAAGCCTTCTCGGCTAATCCAGCCTCCAGTGGATCCTAGGAGAGTGGGAGAAGGACAGCATGAAGAAGTCACCTTCTACCTCATCATTCGCCGGAAACCTCTCTTCTACCTGGTCAATGTCATTGCCCCATGCATCCTCATTACTCTCTTGGCCATCTTCGTCTTCTACCTGCCACCAGATGCAGGTAAGGGAGAAGCAGCCCCAGCACTCGTTTGGGGGGTGTGTGTATGTGTGTGTGTGTGTGTTTATTGATTTCAGAGAGAGGAAGGATGAGGGAGAGAGGGATAGAAACATCAGTGATGAGAGAGAATCATTGACCAGCTTCCTCCTGCACATCCCCTACTGGGGGTCGAGCCTGAAACCCAGGTATGTGCCCTGACAAATTGAACCTTGACCTCTTGGTTCATGGGTTGACACTCAACCACTGAGCCACACTAGTCAGGTCCAGCCCTCATTTTTAGCAGTAGCTCAGCTTCTTCCTCTCCACCTTTAATCCAAGCAAGGTTTTTCTGTCAAGTTAAGCCACCATGGATTGTGCTTCAGCAATCTCACTCAGGTTTTCTCTTCAACCAGAGCCTTTTTATCTGGATCCAGATTTTCCCTCCAGCCTCAGGCTCTGTTTGTCTTCTGCTGCTCACTTCTTTTCACCCAGTAAATTCTGAATACCTCAGAATCCTAGTATCTCATCCTTGAAACTTCTGCTCCTCTGGCCAACAATCTTCCAGATTTAGACAACTCTCGTTTTCCCTGTCCTCATTCTTTGTATCCTCCTTCCCTCACTTTTTAGACACCTACTAGTCTCTCTCTCTCTTTTTTATTTTTTTAAATAGATATTTTTTTTTATTGATTTCAGAGAGGAAGGGACAGGGAGAGAGAGAGATTAGAAACATTAATGATGAGAATCATTGAACGGCTGCCTCTTGCATGCCCCTTACTGGGGGTTGAGCCCGCAATACAGGCATGTGCCCTTGACTGGAATCGAACCTGGGACCCTTCAGTCTACAGGTCAACGCTACTCACTGAGCCAAACCAGCTAGGGATCTCTCTCTTTTTAAAAATATGTCTTTATTTTTAGAGAGAGAGGGAAAGGGAGAAGGATAGAGAGATAGAAACATCAGTTGGAGAGAAACATCATGGATTGGCTGCCTCCTGCATGCCCCCAACTGGGGATTGAGCCTGCAACCCAGGCGTGTGCCCTGATGGGGAATCTAACCAGTGACCTCTTGTTCCTGGGCTCTGGAACTTTTTTTTTTTTAAATATATTTTATTGATTTTTTACGGAGAGGAAGGGAGAGAAATAGAGAGTTAGAAACATCGATCAGCTGCCTCTTGTACACTCCCTACTGGGGATGTGCCCGCAACCAAGGTACATGCCCTTGACCGGAATCGAACCTGGGACCCTTGAGTCCGCAGGCCGATGCTCTATCCACTGAGCCAAACCGGTTAGGGCTGAAACTTTCTTTTTTTAAAAAAAAATATATATTTTTTTATTTCAGAGAGGAAGGGAGAGGGAGAGAGAGACATGACCTCCTGGTTCATAGGTTAACATTCAACCACTGAGCCACGCCTGCTGTGCCGCCTACTAATCTCTTGAACTCCTATTTCTCTTGGCAGTAATAGCCAACATTTCTCTAGCAGGCAGCATAATATAGTAAGAGTAACCATGTGCAAATTCCTTAATCTTCATGTGTCTCCACTTTCCTAATCTAGAAATGAGGATGATGGTTGTTCCTACAGAATAGAATTATTTTGAGGATCAAGTGAGTTCATGAGCATACCCAGTAAATTCTATGTAAGTGGTGGTGTTGTCTTTGCTATTTTTGAGCGCTTGCTGTAAGGTAATCAGTACTTACCTCAGAGTTGTTGTAAAGGTTAGAATTGAGTTATTCTGTGTTAACATATTACTCAAACTGGGACCTCCTGGTTCATAGGTTGACACTCAACTACTGAGCTATGCTGCCACGCGGGCAGGGCCTGATTTATATTTTAACTGGCCAATGTTGCTCAGTTGGTTGGGCATCATCTTGTGCACCCAAAGGTTGCTGGCTCAATTCCAGGTCAGAGCACATGCCCAGGTTGTGGGCTCCATCCCCAGTAGGGGGTGTACAGGAGGCATCTAATTGATGTTTTTCTCTTTCTCTTTCTCTCCCTTCCTCTCTCTTTAAAAGTCAATAAAAATTATTTAATTAAAAAAAAAAGATCAATCTGGCTGCTCTCTTGAGAACAGAGAAGGGGAGGGGCAAAGGATGAAGCAAAGAGGAGGTCTTCATAATAACTCAGACCTGAGGTAATGGTAGTTTATACTTCCATGAGTGTTAGGGGTGGATGTTATAAGTCATCAGTTTCAGGATATATTTTGAAAGTAGAGCCATTAGGATTTGCTATGAATCAGATGTGGGATGAGAGAGAGAAGAAAGCTGAGAATGATTGAATGGGTTTTGCCCTGTGCCACAGGAAAGATGAAGCTGTTATTTATGAAATGGGAAGGCTATGAGAGGAGTTGGTGATGAGGGAATTAGGCTTTAGATATGTTAAGTTTGAGATGTTTGGACATCCAAGCGGAGAGGTTAAGTTGGCAGGTGAATATAAATTTACGGGAATAAGTCCAGGCCGAGGTATAAATGTAGGAATCATTTGCATGCAGTTGGTCCTTCCAAAAGTCTGTCTTTGAGTGGGCTGGAAACATGGTTACCAATTATGCCATGGGGATTGTCTTCTGGCAAAGCCTAATTCTTCTGTCTTCCCCTCTGCCCCCCAAGGAGAGAAGATGGGGCTCTCAATCTTTGCCCTGCTGACTCTTACTGTGTTCCTGCTGCTGCTGGCAGACAAAGTGCCTGAGACCTCCCTGGCTGTCCCCATCATTATTAAGTACCTCATGTTTACCATGGTCCTCGTCACGTTCTCAGTCATCCTTAGCGTTGTTGTTCTCAACCTGCACCATCGCTCACCTCACACTCACCAAATGCCCCTTTGGGTCCGTCAGGTAAGAAAATCTCCTCTAGCTTGTATTAACTCTTAATCTTAGTATTTGGCTTTTCGTCCAGGTATGACTTCCTCCTCCTATCACTTCAACCTTCCCTTTCACAGACCTGAGGGAGAACTACAACTCTTCATAGACTGTTGAAGTGCCAAGGCCTGCTGGGTGTCCAAACATTGCATAATTAAATTTACCCTCCCATCATTACCATTTCATAGGTCCCACACTCTCATCATCAATACAGCCCATCCAGGGTTCCAGGGAAACATTCTCAGGGTTAGGTACTATCAGGGTAGAAGCCTCATAACCTTCCTCTCCAGTCAGGATAGCTCCAGTCCACTTAAGAATTCTGAAGGCTGTGTGGTTGCATTTCCCTGTCTGTGTAGCTCTGTGGGACATATGTGCACATGCTTAGGAATGGGCATGTGGCGTGGGGGTGGTTGGCTGTTTCTCTTCTGGTCTAAAAGCATGAGAGCCCCCTCCAACACGCCTCTTCTTCTACTCTGCAGATCTTTATCCACAAACTCCCTCTGTACCTGGGTCTGAAGAGGCCCAAACCTGATAGAGACCAGATGCCAGAGCCACCCCCTGTAGCCCTCAGGGAGTCTCCGGGAAGTGGCTGGGGTCGGGGAACAGATGAATACTTCATCCGGAAGCCACCGAATGATTTTCTCTTCCCCAAACCCAACAGGTAGAACCTACTCAGAGAGGGAGAACTACAATTTCCAGAAGACTGTGCGGAGGCAGGCGGTCTAAGCTCCCAAAAGATGCTGAGCATCATGGGAGTTGTAGTATCCCTTCTGCTGCCCACTTTGCTGAAAGGTGGAAACTACGCCATAGAGATGGGAAGAATTACGGGAGGCTGGCGAAGTCACTGCCGCTGGCGGGGAGAGCCTGAAAGCGTTTGAAAAGGGGCAGGATGTTGGGGCGGGGGCTATAGCCAGGACGCAGGCTGTGTCTTTCATCGGGGACCTGACCACACGGTCCCGCCTCTTCCAGGTTCCAGCCTGAATTGTCTGCCCTGGATCTGCGGCGATTTATCGATGGTCCAAACCGGGCTGTGGGCCTGCCCGCCGAGTTACGGGAGGTCGTTTCCTCCATCAGTTACATCGCTCGACAGCTGCAGGAACAAGAGGACCACGATGCGGTAAGTCCAGTGAGGGTGAAGCAGGGCAGAGCCTTGGTTCCACCCACAAACTCAGGCTCCGCCTCTAAACAAGTTTTTATTTTTGATTGGAAGGTTTCCTTACTTGATCCCGCCCCCTGCTTTCCGACTGGTTCTTTTTTTCTCTTCTTTTCTTTTCTTAATCCGACTGGTTCTTTACTGTCGCCAGTCTTTGGTAGTTTCGCAGCCTGTCCTTATCTCAGAGCTGTTGAAGGAGGACCAGGGCAGAGTACAGGGATTTGGGGGGTGGCCTTCCCTGGGGCTCAGGGACAGTTTTCTCTGCTTACCCCCAGTTGAAGGAAGACTGGCAATTTGTGGCCATGGTAGTGGATCGCCTCTTCCTGTGGACCTTCATCATCTTCACGAGTGTCGGGACCCTCGTCATCTTCCTGGACGCCACATACCACTTGCCCCCACCCGATCCCTTTCCTTAGGACCTAGAGCCAAGACCCAAGTCCTCGGTCAGCTGAATTGAGAGTTTGGCACTATTCCTTTTTTGCCTCTTAACTCATTCACTAGGGATCCAGTCATGTCATTTTGTTTCCAGAGAAACCTAAGTGGGACTGGGCATATGGAAGCCTTGGGCCCACCAGAAATGCACTATCAGCTTATTTACCCTTTGGTTTCTTAATGAAACTCTTTTAACTATTAACACCCAGATTTCCAGTAAAAAGAACAAGAACAAGAACTAGATTGTAAGCCTTATGAGTGCAGGAACTGTGTCTTGTACCCCAGCACCTAGCACATGTCCTGCTTACATTTGTTGAATAAATAAGGAACTTTTTTTCTGGAAGGAAATATAACAATTAATAGCACTTATGTTTGCGTGTTGGGACTAGTGGTCATTTTTGTTTTTACCATTCTGTAACGTAATATGTTTTGAAACAAGTATTATCTTTAAGATAAGAAAAAAAGGTTATTTCTAAAAGGATGTATTTGTAATAAGGAGAAAAAGGGCACTTAAAAAAAATCTTCAAGTTCCAGCTTTGGTGCTTAAACTTTGGACAAGCTACTAAACTGCTCTAAGTTTCTAAATCTTACAGTGGCGCTAATAATAGTATCTGCCCCTTACTCTAAGAATCATATGAGAAGAATAGAGGCCCGATACATGAAATTTGTGCAAGAGTAGGCCTTTCCTCCCCCTGGCACCCGGGGACCCGGGCTTTCCTCGCAGCCCTGGCTTCATCCAGAAGGTCATCCTGAAGGACTCTGGTCTAATTAGCATATTACGCTTTTATTATTATAGATGGGAACAAAAGCACTATGTAGTGTGTATCAGAGATTGTAAACTTGTGTCTTGTTTGGCCCATGGTATTGGCCTGAATCAGTGGTCGGCAAACTGATGTGGCTCGTGAGCCGCGGTTTGCTGCTCTGTTGACTAATGAGTTTGCCGACCACTGGATTTCTTTTTTTTTTTTTTTATCCTCACCTGAAGATATTTTTCCATTGATTTTTTAGAGAGAGTGGAAGAGAGAGGGAATGACAGAGAGAAATGTCAATGTTAGAGAAACACATCTAGTTGCCTCCTGTGCACAGGCCCCCAACCAAGGCCCGGGCCTGGGGGGGCGGGGAGCCTGCAACCAAGGTCCGTGCCCTTTACTGGAATTGAATCCGGAACCCTTTCGTCCGCAGGCCAACGCTCTATCCACTGAGCCAAACCGGCTAGGGCTTGGCCTGAATAATTCTAAATTTAAATTAGTTAACTCAGTGGTCGGCAAACTCATTAGTCAACAGAGCCAAATATCAACAGTACAACGATTGAAATTTATTTTGAGAGCCAAACACTGACTTCTGTACATGGGCCACAAAGTTTCAATTGCACTGTACGTGCATGCCCGCACGTGGTATTTTGTGGAAGAGCCACACTCAAGGGGCCAAAGAGCTGCATGTGGCTCGTGAGCTGCAGTTTGCCGACCACTGGGTTAGCTAATTTTAAAATTTGAGTATTTCACAGAGAAATTTGGATTTCTGGCTCCTCTTGACAAATTTTAAAAAACCTATAGTAACACCAGGCCTGATTCCCCTGTTGGCAGCAACCTGCTAGAGCTCATTAGTGGTTGCCCACTCTTATCAATTACTCAAAGCCCCACCCACCGAGCTTTACTCATTTTACTTACCCATCCCTCTGTAACACTAGACAAAATACAGGGGAGGGCATGGGGGACAGGAGTTGAAGCCAATGGGAGGAGTGGAAAAAAGAAAGGTTGTTGTGTCTCTTACAGCCATCCCATATTTTGTGCCTGTTTCCTTTCAATTTGGAGAAAGGGTTACACCTGATTGAAGGCCGTGCCTTTCTGGGACATGAGGATCTTGTGCCCAGCAGGTTGTGTGAACTGAACTGAGCTTAATGTTTCTGCTTGGAGGTCAGACCAAAGTCAGCTGGAGCCTAGTAGGCTGCTGCAATTACAATGAAGTCCTCACACCTACTCAATTGCTGGAGGTTGTTGTCCTAAGAGGGAGAATAGGGCTACAACTCCCAAGGATCCCTGTGGGACAAGGTCAGCATGTCCCTGTCCAGCCAGACCCACCAACCACACAAAAAATTGCACCTGGCATCCCACTGCGGAGCACAGTTTGTTTGTCTTGTTGGTTTATTGGCCTAGAGAGTTGGACATACACACAAATGCGGAGATAAATATTGGTCAATTTCTCTAAATCTGGGTCCTCGCTACATATAGAACTAGAGTCTGCAGAATTCTAAATCTCGCGTGCTGTGGCACAGAACCAGTGGCCTTCCTACTCCACCATCACCCTTCTTCCCAGGGAACATGAGGAAAGGGCACAAACTGACAAAACGATACTTTTCAAAAGATGAAATTGCAAAACCCCAAATTTCCAACATCTGAAATTCACAATATTCAAGTTCCCCATGTCTCTTAATCGCCATTTTGCCACACTCTCATTTGTTGCCCAGAACCACCAAATTCTGGAAACTTTTCCCTAAATCATATTTTCAAAAAAATAAATGTCTACAAATCTCAGTTCTCCCTAAATGGTTTTAGATTTTTGACCTGCAGAAATTAGAATTCCCTGGTCCATCCTCAACCCCTTCCATCTCCTGTGCCTTTTTGCCTCAGCAGTTCAGGTTAAGGATGTAAGGGGACTGCCATCCCATCTGGCCCCTGCCTCCAAGGCCTTCCTCAGTCTCTCTTGTGGTTCCGCTGTGTGTGTATATATATATAATCTGTGTGTAGATATAGATATATATATGTATTCTTTATTATGTACTTTTTTCGCAGTTTTTCTAAAGTGCCAGAAACAAGATTTGTGGGAACGTTTTAGTGATTTTTTTTTTTTTGCATTTTTCCCTGTTTAAAATTTTTTTTTTCTCCCATAAAAATTGGAACTTGGTACATTCAGTAGGAAAACTCTTCACTCGGACTGTGGCCAAGACCAAGAAAAGTGCAAAGAGACAGAGGAGTAGTGAAGGAGCGACACTCCTCTATGGTTAACATTCAGGGAGCCTGTCAAAAACCTCCCCTTTGTGTAGTCTGGGAGGGTAAGAGGAGGCAGGAGGATGCTCCTGTCCCTTCTCCCAAATTCACCTCCCTCTAAAAGCCATGATCTTGCCCTTTCAGCATGTTTTGAGAGGGCAGCCATCTTGGCCCCAGAAAACAGTAGCTGGGAAAAAGGCTGCCATTTCTGATGATAGCAACTTTCCCCCTTTCTAAAACTGCACTCCTCTAATTCCCATTTTTCAAATTTGCTCCCCCAAACTGGCTCTCCCCCTGTGACCTGGGTTTTTTTGGGTGAGGTGGGTTAGATGGGATATGTTCATCCAATCACAGAGTGGGGAGGCCATGTTATCAGAGAATTAGGAGCAAATGTTTCTCCAACAACCCACTGGAAGGAAACATAGGGACCCTGACCAGGGTTAACTAGTGCAAATTAGGGATTAGGGACTATTTAAGGTCCCTGCACCCCATCCCTAGGCTGGGATCTTTGGGTGTGGGGAACTGAATCAAAGATGGGGTATAAGGTGCTATTTTGGAGGGAAAATTGGTGGGGATACCCCAAAGCCCACCAAGGGAATAATATGGTTTCCCCAAAACCATCTGGAGTGATTGGTGAGGGAAGTGGTAATGGGGAAGATGGGGGTAAAGGTTAGGATGGGAGGTCATGTGCAAATCTTGAGCTTACCCGCCCATCCAACCCCCATTATTTTTCTGGCTATTTGGTCTAGTCTGGGAGAAACCATCAGGAAGAAGAAGAAAAAAAAAAACACAGGGAAAAAGTAGATTTCCTTCCCATCCCATATGGAGGTCCTCCCTCCTAGCCCCCAAATCTGGTTTAGCCCAGAAGAGGCCATATGTAGAGGCAGAAGTGATGTGATCTACTCATCTCTTTTGCCTTGGAAGAATCTGGGGCTCACTGGATTTGGGGGTCAAGATGGAACCAAGATTGGTGCTGCCCTGGGCTGGGAAAGAAACAGATGGGTAGCCCTCCTCCCCAACACCTCCTTGACCTGGACTGGAAGAGGCCATCTCCAGGGTCTAGGAGTAAGAGGAGGAATATGGAAGATCCAAAGGCATGGAAGGCATGGCATCTTAACATGAAGGAAAAAGGGACACAGAAATCCACCATCGGAAGAATAGAATCCAAAGCCAAGCTCCCATGTGGGTGGGTGTCAGGTATCACAATGGTCTGGTCCAGGCCCTGGGCCAAGAATGGAATGTGCTAGGAAGCATCTGGGCAAGGGCTTAGAGAAAGCTTCAGGAGGGAGGATCATTAGGTAAGAGAGATGGTTTCCCCCTAGGTATACGAATCAGGGGGTGGATCAGACATTCAGAGCTGGTGGGGGCCATGAGTAGAGATTCATGTAAGTATATTGCTCAGTTGCCCCAAGGGCTGGCCAAGGGAATGGGAGCTGACCCTGCCCCTCATGGAGGTCATTCCCTGGAGGAGAACCGAGAGGGGAACCACCAAAGATCCCTTCCCAGGAGATAGGAAAACTACAATCTCACACAAAGCAGCCTGACTCCTGAGCTCCAGGGACCCCTAAGTCCCCGCACAAGAGTGTGGAGGGGCTCCCAAGAGGCAAGGAGGCCAGGGAGCTGGTAGTGGCGGGGGGTTCAGGGAGGGTGGCATCTGGTGAAAGGGGAAATCTGAGCCCAGAGCTCACCCCACATCTCCCTTCTGGGTTCCTTCAATCCCTGCCCATTCCCCTTCTCCTTTAGGGGGGACTGGTGGAGGAAGAGTTGGGGGAGGCGGTGTTGGGGGCATAGGGGGTACTGCTTGAGGATTGACTGCATAGCCAAAGACCCCTGGTAGGAAAGGAAGGGCTCCCCCGCCCTTCTCATCAGGTAGGACCATGTTAAGAGCCACTGGGAGAGCAGCCAAGTTGCTGAAGTTGTAAGGGTAGGCAGCAAGGAGCTGGGGGCCATAGACGAGGGGGTAGGGCTCGGGGTAGAAGGTGACTTTGGCAGCTCCTATCCCTTCCATTCGGTCCCCCTCCACAGCCCCCACTGGCCCCTCACTACCAGGTTTTCCCCTACCACTTCCAGGTTCCCGGCCGCTTCCAATCAGAGCCAGTGGAAATTCCTGCACAGGTGGGTATGCATAGGCGCCCCCTCCTGCCACCACTGGGAGCTCCTCACCCCCTGAGATGACAGGGTCCTGGACTGAGGCGGCCTCAGAAGCTTCCTCTGCAGCAGCACTTCCGCCACCTGCCTCCCCGCTAGATGAGGAGACTTGCATCTCTTGGGGGGCCTCCTCCTTGACATCCCCGGGTCTGGTGCCAGTGCTGCCCTTGGAGTAGGCAATGACAGGTGTGGGGGTGCCGCCAGGCCTCTCAGCAGCATGCCTCTGTCCATGGCGGCTCAGGGCGGCTGCCGTTTTGCACACTTTGGCGCAATGAGGGCAGGCAAAGCGTGTGGAAGACCTCCGTCCAGCCCGGGAACTGTGGGAGCCCCCACTGTGGGCCTCCTGGTGCTTTCGCAGCTTCCTCTGGGTAGCAAATGTTTGGGTACAGTCTCCGCATCGGTGCCTCCGCTCACCACAGGCACGCCCTATGGGGCCCTCAGCCCCTGGGGTCTCCTCCCAGCTCCTCGGTTCCAGCTTCTGTCTCCAGCGTGGTGGCCTGCGGCTTCTGGGTATCCCACTGCCCCCGCTGCTGCTTGCGCCTGTAGCACCAGCCTTGCGCTTGGGCTTGTACGAGTAGTATGGCCTCCAGAGTTGGTCCTCCCCACCAGCCTTCGATTCCTCCTCCTCCTCCTCATCGTCCTCCTCTTCATCCTCCTCCTCACTCTCCTCCACTTCCTCTGTACTCAATTCCCCAGGACGCAGGTCAGTTTCTGAGATACGGCGCTTGACAATGGCCTCCTCACCAATCCGCACAGTGATCTGACACAGTGGAGGTGGCCCCTGTAGCTGAGGACCCCGGCCAGGCCCTGCAGGAGGACCCCCATCCCCGCCACTCCCACCAGCTGGCTTGGCCATGTAGGTCAGAGTCCTTCCAGCCCGCAGGTTGCGGCCTTTGGTCTCCTCTGTGGCCGTGGCAGGCCCTGCAGGCGTGGCGGGGCTGCCCGTTGTGGCTGGGCTGGTTGGTGTGGGTGTAGGCACTGGGGGAGGAGGTGGGTACTCACGTTTTTTGGGGGGCCTCGGGGGAGCAGTGTAAGTGATGACCGAGGCAGCTTGGGCCCCACCTGTGTTGGCCAGACCACCCCCTGTTCCACCACTATTACTGCCCCCATGAACAATGACAGAGGGAGCTGGGTGGGCAAAAGTGATGACGGAGGGTGGGGGGCCAGGTTCTGGGGCAGGTGGGGGTCCAGGCGGTGGGCTGGCTGGCATTGCTGTAGGGGCCGGTGTGTTGAGGCTTGGAGAAAGAGGGGCCTCAGGGGCTCCCTGGCTGTAGGTCTTGTAGGGTCGCTTGGCTGCCCGCATGGGGAGCAGGCGGTACAGCTTGAGGGTATTGAGCTTGGGCTTATAGCCTCCATTGGGTGTCTTCTCACTGGCTATGAGGCCTGGGCTAATACCATGAAAGGCTCGCTGGTGGGTCTTCAGGTTATAGTAAGTGACAAAGGTTTCCCAGCAGAAGATGCACTGGTACCTGGGCCAGGACACAGGAAACAGGGTAGGGACAGAGCCAATTGAGTCAGGAGCCCTGAAGACAGGGCCTCAGCTTCCCATAACCTCTACTGCCCTCCACTCAGACCTAGAACTCCCTTAGCCACTTGCTCACCTGCCTTTCATGTTGCTTACCCACCCTGCCAGCCTTGGGAGGGGCCCCAGTCCTACCTAGCTCAGTGTCCCCACCCCAGCTGTGAGACATTGAACCTCAGCTGTTCCATCTGTGACCTGGGAATAATCACACACCTTGCCTAATTCACCAGGCCTTCTTTTAAGCTCAAATGACAGGGGAAATGTCTTATGAACAGGACACTTATGGAAATACATATTATAACGACTGATGGGCACAGTCTTTTCCTGTGAGGGTAACTTTTATCCTTCCTCCTCAGTCTTCATAGCCCCAGCTGGGTCGTGGCACCTAGAGGTGCTAATAAGTATCAGCAGGAGGAGCTGGGGCTGAAAGGAGGCAGATGGGCAAGTGATGAAGAGCAGGTGCGTGAGGCCAGTGGTGAGCAGGAGTCTCAAGATGATTTCCTAAGCTCCATGCTCTGCGCACTCCCTCCCTGGTCCATGTGGTGCCTGAGTGCTGACTGTTGACTCACTGCCACCCCCTGCCTCGCGCGCGCCCCCGCCTCCCCACTCACCTGCGCTCCCCGGTGTGCCACACCTCGTGCTTGGTGCGGTACTCAGCCAGGGCGAACACCTTCTCACAGTAGCGGCAGGGGTACTTTCTCCGCCAGGAGTGCACGTTGCTGTGCCGCTTCAGGCTGGACAGGGTCACGTAGGAGCGCTCACAGGCCGCGCACACGTATAGCACGTGGCCGCCCACCACCTTCACCACGTGCTCTGGGCCCCCTCTGAAGCCCACTGTGGGGGGCAGGGCTGAGGCGTCCACTCCTGTGGGGCCACTAGGGCCAGAGCCCCCGACTCCCAGTCCCGCAGAACCCCTCGTGCTGGCCCCCCTATGGCACTGTGCTTCGTGGGTCTGCAGCCTCTTGGGATGAATGAAGCTCTTTCCACATCGGGGACAGGGCAGGGGCTGTCGGGACAGGGCGGGCTGAGAGTCAGGGGCCTGGGCCTCAGCCCTGTCACCTTCCCACTCCCTGGCTGGCCTAGGCCCAGGCCCAAAGTTGTCCTCTTCGGGCTGCGAAGTGGCCATGGGGGCTGGAGCAGGAGGTACCCAGGCATCACCTCCCTCCCCCAGGCCTTGTAGGCGGGAGATGCCCAGGCGCCGCCCCAGAGCTCCAATCTCGGCCACAGCTGCCCCATCCCCTCCGCCGTCAGGGAGTGCCAGGCGGGCGCTGTAGATGAAGTTGAGGACATCAGAGAAGGCAGCTGCTGGGACCCCTGGCAGCTCTAGGACCCTGGGTGGGGAGGAAGCAGGGGACGAAGCTGGAGGTGGAGAAGAAGAGGAGGAAGAAGAGGAAGATGAAGAAGAGGAGGCAGCTGTGGTGGTGGCAGGGTTAGGGGGTGAGCCCCCAATAAGTGGTGGGAGGGGCAGTGGAGCTGAAGCAAGCAGGGCCTCTCTGAAGAAGGGACTCGAAGCAGCCAGGACGCTGCGGTGAGCAGGAAACTTGGTATCCCCGGCTATGAGGGTGACATCACAGAAGAGGCCACGGAGCCGTTGTTCATTGAGCTGGCGCAGGACAGCGGGGGCATGAGATGGGTCCGTCACCTCTGCTGGGGGGGGCATGGCACCAGCCTAGACAGAGGAGAAGAAGTCAGGGGAGCATCTCAGAGGCTGGGCAGAGGTGGGGGTGGGGGGTCAGATGTTGTTGGTCAGAGACTAGTGGAAGGCTGACTAACTTCTGATCACAGAAGTCAGGGGTTAAGCTTAGCCACCCACATCTGGCCAGCATCCAACACCAGTATGTCAAATACCTGGGGCTGGAAGATGCCAGGGTTACCTCAGGTCTGGATGAAGGTCAAAGGTTAAAACCTCCAAAGTCACAGGCTAGGAAAACAAGCAACAGACACCTCTTTGCCACTGGACTGATGACCATTTCATAAGACTCTCAAGGCTAGACAAAATGGCCGGCCCGCTGCCTCAGGTCCAAATGTTCCCAACTGCAGACCTCTCACCGCCTCACCTGACAGCACAGCCAACATGGAGCAGAATGAGGGTGGCTCAGCAAGTCCCTCCAGCCAGGCCTCTTCCCTCTGTGAAGGAGCAAACCATGTGCTCAGTAGGAGACCTGAAATGGGAGGGACCCCAGGAGCTAGGGGGGTGGGAGAGTGCTCAGGGTCAAAGAGGACAGGGGCTGCTCTGCAGACCCTGACCCTCCCAGGGGCCTCTGTCAGGCTATTTGCTTAGCCACCTCCAATGGGACCTAGGAGGTCACACAAGAGTATAACAGCCTTGATCTGCTGGCCCCATCAGTACAGGGACAAGAGAGTTTGCATATTCCCAATTCAAAACATACAGCAGCTTGGTGCAGTCCTCTAGGCCTAGGGAAGCCTGTTGGATCACTCTCAAGTCCCTCTGGCCCAATCTTAAAGTTCAAAGGAAATCAAACATTTGCATATTGTCTTTTTTATAACGTTTTCGTTTACATATCAAAATAGATTTGCTTGAGACTTTTTATTAGTCCAAGCTGCTAGATACTCAAATTAGGAAAGGACCTCCTCTCTCAGGAGCCAGCCCCATCAATCTTTGAGGGATTTCTGGCCCAGGTGCCAGGGGCCCACCAAAGACCACAATTCATACACAAGTGCCCAGCTTGCTCCAGTCTCTGGAGGGGACTGGAAAGGCTACCAGATCAGGGGTGAGGAAACTTGGGTCCCACTCCTTACTCTGAGAGGTAGGGGCCTTAGGACTTTGGCTTTAAAATAGGGGTTGTGGGAGGGGGTGGAATACAACTCCTATCTCACCTCTTTCTGGGAAGCTCATCCAAAAGGAATAGTAGGCAACCCCAAGGTGAGCTGTGGCAATCACCACACAGAAGGCACATCACAGACGCTCTCTCCCCTGTGGGCACAGCCAGGGCTTTGGGGTTGCATTTTTCAGTTGAAGATCTGAGTTCAAGAGCCATACAGTGACTTAGCCAAAGTCACGCAGAGCTGATAACAACAGGTGGGGCCTGTTCACAGAGCCAGGCCTGCTGATCTGAGAGCAGAGCTTTTGGCCCCTCTGGTCTGCCCTCCATGAAGCCTGGGAGTGATCTCCTTCGGAATGCCCTGGGTCACACGTTCTCTGACGTGACCTGCGTCAGGAGTTCCCCCACACAATCCACCCCACCCCATAAAAACCTTATCTTCCCACTAGTAATCATGCTATCTGGACTAAAAGGCCTTCCCTCCGCAGTCCATTTCAATTCCCCAAATACTGCTCTGACTCCTCTCCTGGAGAACAGGTGATAAACAGAGGTGAACACACAAGTTCAACAGCTCCAATGGCCAGGCACATACTTGGGTCAGTGCTACCCTCAGTTGCTGGGTTGCAGGTGGGTCTGGTTGTCACGTGAGGAGAGCACTCCCTCCCATGACAGCCATTGGCCCACTGGGACCCCCAAGGGTCAATGCTCTACTTGCATTACCTCATTTACTCCTTCCTCTTCACTACCTCAAAAAGTAGCTTAGCTTCCCCATTTTATTTTTAAATATATTTTTATTGATTTTAGAGAGAGGAAGGGAGGGGGATAGGAACATCGATAAAAAATATTGGATCAGCTGCCTCTTGCACGCCTCCTACTGGGGATGGAGCCTGCAACCAGGGCATGTGTCCTGACATGGAATCCAAATGTGACCTCCTGGTTCATGGGCCAATGCTCAACCACTGAGCCACACTGGCCAGGCTAGCTTCCCATTTTTAAGTGAACAACTGAGGCTCAGAGGTGCTAGGTAGCTGATCAAGAATATATGAGCAGTTAGCGGAGCTGGCACCTGATCCCAGGAAGTTTGGCTCCAAAGCCCGTGTTCTTGATTATACCAAATCAGGGTGAAGGGCTTGTTTACAGATGTGAACTATGATATTCTGATATAATAGGAATATACATATATGGTATTCATCTCCATGACAGAGAGCCTCTAAAACTTGACATTTCCTAAGTGGTAAGAGCATTAGGAGCATCTTTTATTCTAATGGTTGGTCTTTGATTCTGCTTCCTGACACCAAGCTCCTAAATCCGTGGGAATTTCCTGGGTTATAGGAGCATTTTTTTGTTCTAATGAGGTGACTGCCAGTGGACTCCTGGATAGGGGCTGGTCACCAGAAAGACCAAGCCATGATAGAAGCTTGGAACTTTCAGTCCCACCCACCCCCAACTTCTGGGGAGCAGAAAGGGACTGGAGACTGAGTTAATGATTGATCATGCCTACGTGATGATGGCTCCATAAAAATTCCTAAACTACAGGGTCAATAGAGCTTCCAGGTTGGCAAACACATCCACCTGCTGGGAAGATGGTGCATCACAACTCTTCGGAGACAATTCTGCTCCATGTGCAAGACCCTTCCAGACTTGTCCTGCACACCTCCACGTTGTCTATTCGTCTCTATTATATGCTTCATTATATAACCAGTAAACATAAGTATTTCCCTCAGTTCTGTGAGCCATTCTAGCAACTTATCAAATCTGAGGAAGGGGTCATGGTAAACCCCAATTTATAGCTGGTCAGTCAAAAGTACAGGAGGCCTGGATTTGCAACTGGCATCTGAAGTGGGGGGGCTTTTTGGTGGGACTGAGCCCTTAACCTGTGGGACGTGACACTATTTCCAGGTAGTTGGTGTCAGAAGTGAATTGTAGGACACCCAGATAGTGTCAGAGAATTGATCAGCGAGGGGAAAACCCACACACTTGATGTCAGAAGTGTTGTGAGTAGAGTACAGAAAAATAGTTTTCTTTCAACAGCCCACATGTTAAAATTAGAGGAGAGGCCCTTCCTCCAAGAAGTAGTAGCCCTGCACAGTGAGCAAAGCGAAGGTTCAATTCCAGCCCCTACAAACTCCCTTGGCCAGGCCGGCCCACCTGCACCACCGTACAGGCAGGGTGCCTGCTGAGGCGTGGCGCCTGCTAAGGCATGGCTATGTTGACTTGGACAAGGCCTATTGCGGCTTCTTAGAACCAGACAAGTCCAAAGCTGATCTGGCCCTTAGAGAACACATAGAACTGCGGTCGCCAACCTTTGGGACCTCACGGACCACTGGTTGCGACCGCTGACCGAGAATCATCATGATCATGGTACGTACTTGTAGCTGCCATTTATGAAATACTTATGATGAACCAAGTACAGAGCTAAGCATTTTATCTGCATCATCGCATTGCAACACTCAAAAAGGACCATAGTGAGGCAGGGGCTATCATCAACCCCACTGTACAGATGAGGAAACCGAGGCTTTCAATACTCTGCACTCCTCACTTTCAGATAGAGAGAACACAGTGGCAGTGTGATTTGCCCCTGGTCTTACTGCTAACCAAAGAGAGTTCGAACCCAGCTCTCCTGAGTTCCAACTGCCCCACCACTGGCCACTGCCCTACAAGGGCTTATGGGAGGTGGAGAACTAGCTGTATGACTCTGGGCAAGTTACTTAACCTCCTGTATCTGTTTCCTTGTCTATGAGAAGTGAAAAGTCCCCTCTTCATGTGGTTACTGTGAAGAATAAGTGAGCTGATAACTGGCAGTACCTAGAGGAGCACCTGGCACAGTAAATGCTCAGTACGCGCTCACTCTTACTATCATCTTAGAACTTAGTCCCAGAAAATGATGCGGGCAAGTGAAGAAAAAGCAGCAGAAATCAGGCTTCATGGTAGGTTTGGTGGCTCTGTGGTTTTTAGTTTATTTGTTCTTACTGCTTCTCTACTCGACTGGCTGTGTGGCCTTAGAGGTGTGACTGAGGTGGGGATCCGAGCACTGCCACCAGACATACTCCACCTCCTGCTGTTCCCTTTGCCTGGAATGTTTTCTCAGCCTCATGCCTTGCTGCCTCCCCCCCTCCTTTAAGTCTAGACTCAAAATCACCCCCTAAGCCCCCATGCCCCACCAGGCCTTCCCTGGCCACCCTGTCTCCCAACACTTCCTGTCCATCTCCCTGCTTTATTTTTCTCTTGGACACTTAGTAAAACATATTATTCATTTCTAGAATGTAACCTCCAAGGGAGGAAGAGTTGTTTTTTTTTTTTTTTAAGTTTATTGATTTTTAGAGAGGAGGGAGAGATTGATGTGAGAATGTGAAACATCGTTCTGCTGCCTCCTGCATGCCCCTCACCAGGGACCAAGCCCCACAACCTGGGCATGTGCCCTGACTGGGAATAGAACTGGCAACCCTTTGGTGTACGGGACTATGCCCAACCAACTGAGCCACACTGGCCAGGGAGGGAGGGAGAGATATTTGTCTGCTTTGTCCACTGCTATCCTCAGTGCTTAGAACAGTGTCTGATATGTAATGGGAGATTTTTAAAAATTTGGTGAATGCATGAACCTGTCTTCTTCAAAGTCTGCCTGTAGTCTGTCCACCCTTGGAAAGGAAGTCATCCTCAGTGCAGGACTGAGCTGGTCAGGAGCTGGGATGATGTGTGTAACTGGACCACTTCTGAGGCACTCACACCTTACCTGACATACCTCCAGGGCTTTACATGCATTGCTTCATTTAATGATTTCCCCCAAATGACCACCCAAAGTGGGTATTTATATTATCCCAATTTTACAAATAAGGAAACTGAAGTTCACAGAGGTGGATATACCTTGTTCAAGGTCACACAGCTTGTGAGGAGCAGAGCAAAATTCAAATCCAGGCCTGTGTGAATCCAGGTGCTGAGTCTTGCCCTCTGCCATACTGCCGGGTCCTGCCCTGAAAGGGCCCATGGCCAGCGAGCGGGTTGCAGAATCACCACACAAGGTCTCACGTGCTAAATGTTAACGGTGTCATGTCTGACTCTGTCCTTTCCCTCGCTCCCCACATCCAGCAGCCCCCTCGTCTTGTCAAACCTGCAGCCCAGCTCGGGAAAGGCTTTGGAAGCCTTCCCTTCAACCCACCCCTGGCCCCCAAATTAGCTTAGGGCCTTGTCAACACTCATACGGTCCAAGGTCATGGTCTCCCAGCTATTCCCCTGCCTCCAGGCTTACCTCTCACTGAAGGTCAACCTCCCCAATGCAGCTCAGGTGGTATTACTCTTAGTCTCAGAACTCTTCCCTGATCCCCACTCACTCTAGAATAAAGCTCAAATTCTCAGCCAGGCACTCAGGGGTCTAGTTCCAATCTTCCTTTCTAACCTTGCCTGTGTTAGTCTCCCTTCAAGCACCCAGTGAGCTATACAACCTCAGCACATCCTGGACCTCCATGCTTTGCCTATGCTGGTCCTCCTGTCAGAAATGCAGCCTTTCCTCCACCTCTTTTCCTAAGCCCTGCAAAATATTAAGATCAAACTCAAATGCCACCTCCCTCGTGGCCCTGCCTGACCCACAGGACGACAAGCTCTCCTTCACCTGGCTCATCATCTTTTTGCTTCTATGCCAGCACCCAGTAGCAGTTATCAGCTCACTCCCCACGCTGGGCATCCCTGAGTTACTAAGCACATGGGTCTTCTGAAATGGATTGATGGGGGTGCTAAGGGATACAGAAATTGGGGAGAAGTGTGTGCATAGAGAGGCCCACAGAAAACTGCAGAAGGGCAGCAGAAAGCAGCGTAGAAGAGCGCAGGACCTGGAACCTGATTGCCTGCGTTCAAATCCAGCTTTCCCTCTTACTAGCTAAATGGCAAATTGCTTCTCTGGGCCTCAGTGGTCTCATCTGAAAAGGAGAGATAATTAGAATACCTACCTCCACTGGGCACTGCGAAGACTAAATGAGTGATCATATGTAAAGCTGAGAACAGCGCCTGGTACACAGGAAGTGCTAAATAAGTGTTTACTGCTATTGTTATTAGCCAAGCCCCAACAGGGGCTCAGCGCGGGCAGAGGGCTGACAGTTGCTGGCACAGGCATAGTCTCCAAACTGTAGCTACTTTTCTGGCACATTTCCCATATGCTACTTGTTTACAACCCTGTTGGAAGACAGGCAGGGCAGACAATTAGTCCCATTTTACAGATCAGGAACCGAGGCTCACTCAGGAAAAGTGCCAGTGAAGAAGCAGTAGGGCCAGAACCCCTCAGTTCTAGTCTAGACGCCCTTCTCCTCCACCAGGCAGGGGTGCACCTGTTGTGCAGGCCTCTCTTAGCACCCAGCAACCCCTCCATGCAGGAGGCCCCAGCCATCGTGCCTTCCTGCCGCATCTCCACCCTGCAGAGCAGGCGAGGCGCAGTACCCAGTGGTGTGCACACACTTGGAACACACACACACACACACACACACACACACACCCCTACAGATGGGCCCAGGCCCCAAAGGTGCGGAAACCTGTGCTGAGGAATCTGCCTCGTGAGCGAATTCAGACCCTTCCACAGTCACAGGAGCTGCCCAGCGTGCGTCACAGACACAGAAGAGATGGAAAAGCAGAGATACCAGCAAGGGGGGGGCCGAGAGAGAGTGAAGCAAGAGGCGGAGGCTGAAAACTTCGTGTTTCTTTTTTCCATTTCAGTGACAACAGTCACACCCGACCTTTACGTAAACATGACCAAGGAGCCACTCTGTCCAAGCTCAGTTTCCTTGCAGCCGCCAGGCCTCGCCTCCCCGTGACCCTGACATGCTGGGCAGGCCAGTGAGAGGCAAGTGCTCAGACCCTGCACAAAGACTAGTTGGGCCACCCGGACGACACCCAAGCCTCCTGCCTGCTGCCCTTGCTCTGCCCCATATTTATCTCCCTGCTTTCTTCCTAACATAGCCCCACAAGGCCACTTAAAAACACGAAAGGCAGGCACGCACACACGGCTGCGGCTGATCTCTCGACGCTGAGGCCCACATGCCCTTGTCACGCCACCTCCCTCCCCACAAGTGTTTTCTGAGCAGCTCGCCTCCCAGCCCAACAGCAGGGACAGGCTCCCCACAAACAATGTCACAAAAGAATCCCTTAGAGAATGTTGCGCACACACAACCTTCCTCTCACTAGGCTGCCCATGAGTCCATAAACACAACCTGCACATTCCACCCAGAGACCCTCACACCAGCGCCAGCTGCTCCACAAGTACTTGAGACACACCCTAGGGTTTCTCAAGTCCCTCATGATAGGTGGTACCTGAGTTCTAGATGTGCGCCACCTCCCCATGCAACTTGCTCTTCACACAGACACAGGAACCCATCCAGCGGGGCCATCCTCACCAAGCAGCGCAGAAAGGGACCACACCTCAGCAGCACAGAACGGGCCCAGAAGTGACACCTTCCAATTCAAAGGTAAACAACCGCCCCCCCCCCCCCAAAACAGGCACATACAGCCTGCACTCTGGTGCCGCCCAGAGCACTGACACCAGCTAGCTGTGCCGAAAACAACAGTTCATAAACAGTTCGTATGTGCAGGGGGTAGAAGAAAACACTTGCTGCTCTAAACCTGCCTAAAACCCCACATCCAGCAAACTCCGCATGTATCCCATCCTGCTTAGAATGTGGACCTGTCACCCAAAGCCACGGGGCCACATGCTGTAATTCTGCCTCACAACACTGGACACCCCTCCACCTGGCTTTCAGTCCCCATGGCCCAGGAGGGCCCTACCCAGACCCCCGGCTGCCAGACCAGCAAACAGTGGTGCGCAGGAGAGGTTTACCTTGCCCCACAACACAGCAGGAGACACGCAATCTCCAGGACTCACAGCCACAACCCTGCCCCGACGGCACAGCGGCTCCGGGCCCCTGCTGGTCCTGCGCACCCCGCACACCCTAACTCCGGGGCGCTCACCGGCCCACCCCTCCCCCTCTCTGCCTGGCTCCTACGCCATCGCCCTCCCAGCCGCTAGCAGCGCCGGCCGGGGCTCACACCCGCCCAACCCTACCCCCAACCTGCCCCAGAAGGGGAGGGGTGCATTCGGCTGCAGAATTAACCTTTCAAATGGGGAGCGAGGGCTCCCCTTCCCCGGCCCCCGCGATCGCGCCTCCCCTGGCCGCCGCTGGGTCGGACGCCGAACCAGGGCCCCTAAGTCGTCCCCCTCCCAGCGCCGTGCGCGCCTGGGGGCGGGGCCAGCCTCAGCCCCCGACCCCTGAGCCCCCGGGTCAACCCCAAAGGGTAGCGGTCGGCCGCGGGGCGCAACCCTGGCCCCCGCGGCACCGGGCAGCGGGGAGGGGGCCCGGCTGTTGCCTCCGGTCCGCCTGGCCCTGCCCGGTTTGCCCGGGGCCCACCTGACTGCGATGGCGCCGCGTCCGCCAGGCCCGGCTCATCACCGTGGCCGCCCCCGGCCGCTCCTGTTTCGCCCGCCTCCAGCTCCGGCTCCGGCTCCGGCTCCGGCCCCGGCCCCGGCCCCCCCAGCGCCCGGCCCCGGCCCGGCCCCGCAGCCGCCGCCGCCGCTGACATCATCGGCTCCCCCCCCACCCCGGTCCTACCCCCACCCCCACCCCCGGAAACAGTCCCCCCCAGCGCCGCTGCCGCCGAGAGGAGGCCGGCGTAGCGCTGCCGACACCGACACAGGCTCCGGGCTCGGGTGGGGGCCAGCGCGCCCTGCGGCCTTTGCCCGGAACGATCCCGGGTGAGGAAAGGCTCGCGCAGGGAGGCCGGACGGCTGGGCACCCAGGGGCGCGGGCCTGCTGCAGCCCCCGCAGGATCGCACGACCACCCACTCCCTAGGAAGGGACAGCCCCCCTCCCCCCAACACACACACACACACACACACACACACACACACACACACACACACACTAAATTCCCTCCACTCAGCGTTGCACACCGCCCAGAGAAAGCACAGCCTGTTAGGGCGCAGACCCACAACATGGCAGGCTCGGCTCAAAATCAGGCCTCGGTGGGACCCACAGACCCAGGTTCAACACACTCACAGAGCCAGCACACACACACACCCTCCCCAGAAATGCAGGGAATCCCCACCAGGCCGAGGCCCAGGAATGCCCAGCCTCTCAGAACAGGCACATAGATGACTACCAGCGCAGATGAGCACGCAGCTAGGTATTTTGTCCACCAGAGGAAATATCCAACTCTATGTACTTGTCTGTAATGCAGAGGCCTTGGTGCGGGCCTCCTAGGGTAGCACCAACAAAACACACAGAAGAAACACATTCCTGAAACTCCAGAGGGACAGTCCCAAAGACTCCTTCCCGGCGTTCAAAAATTCAAAACTCAGGAGACTGAGGAACCAGCCCTCGGAGCTCCTTTCTGAACAAGGTGAGACATAATAAATTAATTTAAAACCAAAGACGTCTCATCACAGAGCTAGTCTTAAAGAGAAAAAAAGAATCAGAAGAACTTTGGAATCATAGAGGCATAGATGTAAAGCAAGCAGAGTTGGACACAAAGAGAAAATAGGCCCACCCCCATCTCAGGGAGGTTCCAGGGAGGAACCTCCCACCCACCCTCAGGAAGATTCCAGGGAAGAACCCCACCCCCGTGGAATCAGGTCACAATGGCTGGAGCTCTAAAGGGTCCCGGGGCCCTGAGCCAGGAGGAGTGGAGGAAGTCCAAAGAAAGATGGTGAGTGTGAGGGCTAAGGGGGCATAGCCTCCTTATAACTCCTAGCTGCTCCCTTTTCCGTCCTCCCCTAACACTTCCCAGCTGTCCTAGAGAAGGAACAAATGAAATTCACAATGGTCTACCCAGATGTCCCTGGAACCTGTGACATCACATCAACACATAGCATCAGAGGCCACCTCCTCTTCCTCATACCAACAGAGCATCGCTGGGTCTTCTTTTTCTCCTCCCAGGAACAATTTACCCAGAGACACAGTGCTCCAGGACTACTCCCTACTTCGTGCTGTATTACCACACTGTACTACCTCATCCATCTTTCAGGCCCTTTCTAGCTCCCGAGTTCCTCAGCAAGATAGCCTGCCCCTCTACTGTCGCAGGGGGTCCTAGACACCAGCCTGACATTTGCCCTGTCTCAGGTCCCCTGGACTATGGCTGCCCTAATGCCTGAGCTCTTTTCTCCCTAACAAGCTGGCACTCACCCCTACTTCAATCTGCCAACTTCACCCAGTCATTACGGCTAGCCCTCCACTCCGCCCAAGCCTCCCCTGGCACCTGTACTGTCACCAAGAGTCTGCTTGTGGCTCTGATGGGCGGGGGCCTGCCAGCTGGTTTCATGGGCCCCTTCTCCCAGGCGTCTTACCAGATTTTCCACTTATCCTTGCTGGAGCTGCTCATCTGTTGATGCCTCTTCCACCTTCCTTTTGCCTTGCCCCTGCCTGTATACCCTCTCTTCAGCCTTGGATGTGTCTACAGTGCAATTCAGGTGATGCCTGCTGGCAACACTGTCCTCATTCACAAAAGTTCTTCCATCATCTGTTCTGTTCTTTTCACCCTCTGTCTTGAGAGCCAGGGTCTCAGTCACTAGGACTGGTATGGCCTATTGGGCAGCACCATGGGACTAATCATCATTGTGGGATCTGGACTAGGGATACTACAGAAGCGGGTAAAGGGCCTCTACATGGCTCTAAGCCAGTAGTTCTCAACCTTTCTAATGCCACGACCCTTTAATACAGTTCCTCATGTTGTGGTGACCCCCAACCATAAAATGTTTTTCGTTGCTACTTCATAACTGTAATTTTGCTACTGTTAATGAATCATAATGTAAATATCTGTGTTTTCCAATGGTCTTAGGCTCTACAGCAGTGGTTCTCAACCTGTGAGTCGCGACCATCGGAAAACACAGATATTTACATTATGATTCATTAACAGTAGCAAAATTACAGTTATGAAGTAGCAACGAAAAAATTTTTATGGTTGGGGGTCACCACAACATGAGGAACTGTATTAAAGGGTCGTGGCATTAGAAAGGTTGAGAACCACTGCTCAAAGCTATGTGCTCACTTTTCTGGGCGGCCTGGCACAATCGCTGGGGTTTCCCCTCCTGCCTACCAGCAGTGGCCTTCCATTTGGCTTGATGGGTCTTGTGGGCTGTGTACCAGGCCTTTCTCCTGTCCCCTGCTGCCCATTGATCCTCTGTGTGAGGGCAGTGGTGATCCTTGCTCTGGTCTCCTTTGTGTGTGTGAGCTATTCGGTCACCAAGGCCCACCCCACCCTGCCCTGGTGTGCACTATGCTGCACTCTGAGGTGGTAGTGCCTGCGCTCCCCCCCCCCCCCCGCATGCAGCAGTATTATGTGCTCTACAAGACTGTGGCACCTTCTCTTATATTTTCTATTTATTTATTGAATTTATTTATTATTTTTAAAAATGTTCTTATTGATTTCAGAGACAGGAAGGGAAAGGAAGAGACAAACATCAATGAGAGAGAATCATCAATAGGCTGCCTCCCGCACACCCCCTACTGGGGACTGAGGCCGAAACCTGGGCATGTGCCCTGCCCAGGAATTTTTAAAATATTTTTTTTATTGATTTCAAAGAGAAAGGGAGAGGGAGAAAGAGAAACATCAATGATGAGATGGGGTGGGGGGAGGAGGGAAGGCAAGGGCAAATAGAGACTGGAATAAAAACAAGTGACAGGAAAAGAACTGGTGTGGGACAGGGATAGACCCTGGAAAGGGACTGCCTGGAAGACCTGGAACAGGCCTGGGGACCAAGCCATGTGGAATCTAGGCTGGGGCTAGAGGATCAGAGGATAATAAGAAACACTGTCTGAGAATCAGATCAAAGGAGCTGAGGCAGGCAGGCCATGAGCACGGGGAGCTCTTCATCTCAGCACAGGGAGAAGGCAATGGGCCTAGGGTGTTCGGAGCTTTCAGGCAAACAGAGCAAGCAGCTGTGCTGGAGGGAGTTGCCTTTTTTCCTTCAGTGAGATTTCCCTTCCCAGTGGTTGTGTCCCCCTTCCTCTCCCCCACCCCAATCCGTCCGCCCTCCCCGGCCAATTTGGGGTGGTGACGTGACATTGACATCAAACAAGGATCACTCTGAATGTGGCTGTACAGTTTGTGTCATCTCTGCTTTGGAAGGATAGTGGAAGCCCTCCCCCTACCTCCCATCTTTTTTCTGAAATATTCTAGAAGGGAGAGGATTCCCTAACGTTCAGATGCTTAAATCCTGAACCTTCCAGGGCTTGCGTCCCGCCCCAGGGCTAATCTGCTTTTCCTGGATTGTCATGGTCCGTGATCTCCCTCCCAGACAGCGGCCAGCCTCCTCCTGGACAGGCCTGAGCTGAGGTCTCTCTGAGACGCTCCGGCCGGGGATCCCGCACTAGAGCTCCGTACAGGGCTCCTCCATTAGCGGCCAGAAGATGCCCACCCGTCCCAGGAGGCCTCTCGCCGAATAGCTACTTCCGGACAAACAATCGGCCTTGCCATCTTGATTTATTCATACATATTCAGCTCGATTACTGCATATTCATGACCAAGGACGGCCCCAGCACTACCCCCTCCGGGAACCCCGGTCGACCCGCCTTCTTCATTACCGATTCACAGAACAGACCATTTTCCAGAGGGAGGGGGGATATTAATGACAAACTTTTGCTGAAGAGGAAAACACACTCCAAACTAGAATATAAGCAGCCTATACTTATCCTCGATCCTTTAAACCTTAAACCTCAGTGCGGGAGTGAGCAGTTTAGGGAGGTGGAGGGATTAAATTTCCCTTCCTCCCTGTCACTTCAAAGGTCGCTCAACCCAGAAGTCGGGAAGGGAGGAGCAACGACTGGAGCGCGCGCCCCCGTGCGGGCCGGTGCAGACTGCCCTGTAGCGCAAGGGAGGGCGGGAAAGGAAGGGGCGGGGATGCAGGGACGGATCTATAAAAGGCGTCATTCGGTCAGTTCTCTTCTCAGAAGCGCCGAGAGCGCGGCCGGGACGGTTGGAGAAGAAGGTGGCTCCCGGAAGGGGGAGAGACAAACTGCCGTAACCTCTGCCGTTCAGGAGCCCGGTTAACTATTTATTCGTTACCCTTTTTCTTCTACTCCCTCTGAACCCTTTTCCTTCCCCCTCCTCTTTTTTTTTCCTTTTTGAGAAGCGAAAAATCTCCGGGAAAAGGGAGGAAAACTCCTTTCGCTCCTTTTTATTTCCCCGCCTCCTTCCCTCCCCCAACCTTTCCCTCCTCCGGCTTTTTCTTCCCTACTTAGGGAAGATCCTTCCCAGTGGCCGCCCCGACGGGGTCTGAGCGCTTAGGCGGAGGCGGCGCAGGCTTTTTGTAGTAAGGTTTGCGCCTGCGCAGCGCGCCTGCCTCCGCGATGCACGGGGGTGGCCCCCCCTCCGGGGACAGCGCATGCCCGCTGCGCACCATCAAGAGAGTGCAATTCGGCGTTCTCAGCCCGGATGAACTGGTAAGCGGATCTGCCCTCGAACTCCTCTCCCTCCTGCGCTGCGGGCGGGGTTTGACGCTGGCTGCGGAAACTTGGCGCTTCTCGCAGCCTTAGGCGACAGGCAGGGGGGATGGGTTAGCAACGCCTAGGCAATGTGGGTCCAACCTAGCAGCTTCTCAGAGTTAAATTTTGTTGGGGGGTTAGCCTGGCCGCAGGTGAGGCTGGAGGGTGAGAAGGGTGACTGGCACCACATCGCAGAGATCCCGACATTAAACGAAATGAGACGAATTTCAGGGGCCCATTGCAAATTTAGGTAAGCCGGGCTCCAGATTTTCCCCCTCCCCTGTCTATTAATATTAACTGAGCACCTGCTATGTGGTAGACACAATAGATGCTGGAGATGCAGAGCTGAACAAGGACAAGGGCCTGCCTTTTAGAGCACTTTCTGTGGGAAGGGTCAGGGGAAACCTACAAAATACATGCAAATAAACGAACGAACAAGATAATTTAGTTAATGGTAAGTACCTTAAATAAAAGGAAACTAATTCGATGGAGAGTCACTGAGGTGAGGTGATGTCAGGGTCTAGGAAGGCCTGTCTGAGAAGATGGCATTACCTGAAAGAGAAGCAGCTGGTCATCTAGGCCTGAGGGACAAATAAACTTGGTGTGTCCCAGGGGCCAAAAGGAGGCCATTGTGGCTGGGGTCCAGTGGGTGAGAGAATTATGGAAGTGGGCTGGTAAAGCGTAAGGTGGAGCAGGCCAGGTGGGATATTGTAAATCATGGTAGAGATCTGTATTTAATTTATTTCCAATAGGAAACCACTGGAAAATCATAAGCAAGAGAGTAACATCAATTTTCCATTAAAAAGGAAAGCAACTGCTTTGGTTGTCCTGTGACCAACGGATTTGGGGGGAGTGCTAAGCATGGAAGCAAGAGAGACCAGGAGGAAGGTAGTTCTAGGAGAGAGCTGTTGGTGACTTGGACTCCTTTTGTGAAGTGAACTGGAGGGATCCAGTTGGCTGAAGAGAATGGAGTTGAATGATTGTATTTGTGGATGGAGACAATTTTGCTGGAGGAGAAGGCTCAGCTCTGTGAAATCTGTGTCTGGAGTTAGAACCTCCTGAATTCACACCATACCACAGAATAAATTCTAGATGGAGTTAAGGTTGAAATCTGAAAAAAAATGATAAAGCATTAAAAAATATAGAAAGCTTTGAGGGGTTGATACCAGGGATAGAAACCCTCAATAGTAATGAATTCATTATAGGTATATTTTATTGAGTGCCTACATAAAGTAAGAGCCATTTCTGTTTATCAGAGACACCATGAGTAGCTAAAAAACATATTTGCAATGTGACAGATAGGATTAGACTTATTAACATACATGGGACACTTACAAATCAGTAAGAAAAGCACACATCTACTAGACAAATGATTAAAAGATATAAATAGGCAGTTCACAGGAGTAGTACAAATGACCAATAAAAAATATTCAGTTTACTAATAAGAACATGCAAATTAACATTTTTTTCCCTGCTGGCAAAAATATTGGGATATATGCATGCTTATCCATTGTTGGTAGGAGGATAAATTGATACAACCTTTTTCGAGGAGAGTGACAGTTTTATGAGTAGTTTAGTGCGAATATTCCTTGGTGAAGCACTACTACTTCTCCAACATGTCCCTCCCCCTAATGTTGCCTTTAGCAAGCAAGCAATGGCTCCATATTTATCCAGCTGCTCAGGCCAAAAACCGTCTTTGATTCTTCTCTTTTCTTACAACCTCCATTCAGTCCATCTGCCAATCTATCAATTCTGCCTTTTAAAATAAGTCTGGAATCCAGCCATTTATGAGTGTGCATCTCAACCACCATGGCCTACCCCACCATCATCTTTCCCAGAGAGGACTGCAGGAGCCCAGCCCCAGTTGTTTCTCCTACAGAGTGCAGAGCCCCTAGAGAGAGCCTTTCCTCATTATCTCTCCCTTCATTGATCCTCTTCAAAGGATCCAAGCCCCTTTACTGTGACCTCTGTGGCCCTGTAGGATCTGGCCCCTGCTTGCTTCTCCATCTCCTCTCCTCTTTGCTTTTCTTTAACCACACTGATTTGCTTGTTTTTTCCAATATTACAAGCTCATTCCTCCCTCAAGGATTTTATTCACTGTCCCTGGTGCTCAGAACAGCATTGCCCAGACTCCCGCAGGCCTATTCCTTTACATTATCAGTAGGTTCTCTGCTCAGATGCCATATTGAGGGAGCTCTTTCTTGACCACCCTATTTAAATGACATCCTTCTGCATTCTATAACCAACCCTTAGTCTTTTTTTTTTTTTTTTTTTATTGATTTCAGAGAGGGTGGGAGAAATAGAAACAATGTTGAGAGGGAATCATTGATCGGCTGCCTCCTGCACACCCCTATTGGGGATCAAGCCCATAACCCAGGCACGTGCCCTGATCAGGAATCAAACCGTGACCACCTAGTTCATGGGTTGACGCTCAACCACTGAGTCACATGGCCCTATAACCCTTGGTCTTGATTTATTTTACTTCATAACCTTTCACTACCTGAGAAAATTCGTTTTTCTGTGTTTGTTTGTTTTTGATTCCCTCAATAGAATGTAAATTTCATAAGAGACTGTTTTCACTCTCTTCTTTCAGCATCTCAAATAGTGCCTGGCACATAAGGCATGTAATTAAAAAGTTTGTCAAATGAGTGAATGAAATAATTGGACAAGTACACAAAGATACATGTAGAAGTATTTTATTGCAACATTGTTTGAAATTATAAGTTTCCTAAATATTAATTTACTAATAGGAATCTTATTGAATAACTCAGGTTCTATTCTTACAGTAGAACAAGACCTTCCCAATAGTTTAAATCCCAAACTGCTGAGGCACTGCAGCAAACTTACAGGTGCCCAGTGAGCAATTTAAAATTTTTGGAAACAAGCACACCTGGAACTACTAGTGCCAGGTAGTTCCTTTTCAGCATTAGGTGGCACCAAACCCTTTCAGATGACGTCATATCTTTGTGAAGCTTGGCTTTTAGCAATTGCTAAATTCTGGGCTAGATCACTGTAGATCAAGAAATAGGGTGGTCCTGTCCAATCTGATTCTAAGATTTGGGAAGTTGTGCAGTGCTCAGCAGCTATCATAAGTAAATAATGGTGGTTATTTGGGGGAAAATGCTTTAATATATTAAAAATGTTTTTCTCAATTTAATGTATTTTTTCAAATGGCTGTTAAGTTGGTAGGACATAAATACTTAAGCTGTTTGGATCTAAGTACTTAGTAAGTGGTGTGTGTGTTTTTTTTGTCTAGGGCAGCGGTCGGCAAACTGTGGTGGCTCGCGAGCCACGGTTTGCCGCTCTGTTGACTAATGAGTTTGCCGACCACTGGTCTAGGGAGTGTTGTGAAAATTACTGAGACACTAAGGCACTGGATCGATAAGGTTAGATATCTGGATAAATGAAAGTGTTACTGAACAGGATGCAGAATGAGGCCCCATTTATGAAAAACTAGAACATTTTCATTTTTTAAAAAGCATGGAAGGTTGTTCACAAAACTTACAGGGGTCATTGCTTGCTGTTTATATAGTGCTCCTGTTGTTGTTTTTAATCACCTGAGGATATGCTTTTATTGATTTGAGAGAGGAGTGGGGAGAGAGGAAAAGAGGGAGAAAGAAGAGAAAGACAGCAATAAATGTTTCTCACACTGATGTTTCTCTCTCTCCCTCTCTAAAATAAATTTTAAAAAGAAAGAAAGAAGCATCAATCGGTTGCCTCCCGTATGCACTCCGACTGGGGGGAGGGATTGAACTCATAACCTGGTTATGTGTCTTGACCAGGAATTGAACCTGTGGCTTTTTGGTGCATGGGACGACGCTCCAACCAAGTCACACTGGCCAATTTTGAGGGAATGAAATTTCCACTTTGGGTAGGAGGAGGATGGGTAAGGATCCTCTCGTGGAACATATATTTAAGGGTAGAGTATTTTTTCAGATAAGTCTTGAGGTGGGGTGTATATTGAGGTACTGAGGGCTCTGAGAATTGGCTGCAAGGTAAAGCTATTGTCTTTGCTGTTAAAAGATGTTTGGCCCTGGCCAGTGTGGCTCAGTTGGTTGGAATGTCGTCCCATGCACGGTAGAGTCCGGTTCAATTTCTGTCAAGGTATATGCTCAGGTTTCGGGCTCTTGGATGGGGTTCATGCGGGAGGCAATCAATAGATGTATCTCTCACATCAATATTTTTCTCTCCCTCTCCTTTCCTCTCAAAAGGAAGAAGAAAAAAAGTGTTTTGATGTTGCCGAGTAAGGGGAAGGAAGCAAGGAGGTTTGGTGCTGGGGTTTATGAAAAGCTTGCGCAAAGTCTGGGGAAATGGGTGCTTGAATACATTTGAAGGCATTGACTCCTATTCATTAAAAGCAACTGTCTTCCATGGAAAGCATATCCTAATTTATTTATACCCAGCTTATTCCAAGAAGGATTTAAGACAGTAATAGCCCACACTATCTTTTAGGTAGTGTGGGCTACATTGTGAATCAGAAAAGTTATCCTTGTCTTCAAATTACTTACCATCTAATAAGGGATTTCCTATACATGTAACAAATATTTACTGAGCCTCTACCATGTGCTGGTCACTGTGCTAGGCGCTGAGGATGGAAAGGATAAATGAAACATAGTCCTTGCCTTCAAGGATTACAGTCCAGTGGGAGAGAAAATGTGTAAATAAGTAATTAAAAGTTGGACTGAGGACCTTGCTACGGTGTGGATAAGACTAGGAAAAGTTAGAGAGGTGATATTTGAATTGGGTCTTTTTTTTTTTTTTATTTTAGAGTGAGAGGAAGGGAGGGGGAGAGAGAGTGAAACATTGATTTGTTGTTTCATTTATTATTTTTTAAATATATTTTATTGATTTTTACAGAGAGGAAAGGAGAGGTATAGAGTTAGAAACATCGATGAGAGAGAAACATCAGCTGCCTCTTGGACTCCCCCTACTGGGGATGTGCCTGCAACCAAGGTACATGCCCTTGACCGGAATCGAACCTGGGACCCTTCAGTCCACAGGACGACGCCCTATCCACTGAGCCAAACCAGTTAGGGCTGTTTCACTTATTTATGCATTCATCGGTTGGTTCTTGTATGTACCCTTACTGGGGATCGAACCCACAATATGGCATATTGGGATGATGTTCTAATCAACTGAGCTACCTGGCCAGGGCTGAATTGGGCCTTAAAGAGTGAAAAGAAGTTTACTGAAAAGGAGGGGCATGTGAAGACAGGGAATTGTGAGAACTCTTTGGCAGTTGAAGCATAAATGGGGTGGAGAGATACCTATTAAAGCTGTTGCCCCACCAGCGTGGCTTGGTGGTTGGGCATTGACCTATGAACCAGGAGGTTGGATTCAATTCCCGGTCTGGGCACATGCCCGGTTGTGGGCTCAGTCTCCAGTGGTGGGCATGCAGGAGGTAGCCGATCAATGATTCTCTCTCATCATTGTTTCTATCTCTCACCCTCACCCTCCCTCTCTGAAATCAGTAAAAGTATATTAAAAATATATATATATATATTTTAAAAAATCTGTTGTAAGACTGGGTTGAAGCCAAGTTGTAAGGACCTTGTGTACTTGCTAAAGGCAGAGGAAAGAGAATGAGTTTTTACTAACAATCTAGGGCACACCTCTTGTTCTGTGACCTCAGGGGCACCTGGGACCGGCCACTCCTCAGGATTCTAACCTTTCATCATGTGGATAGTGATACCTAGTGTTTGAATAAAGGGTTGGGGGCTAAAATAGTTTGTATATAATCCAGAACGACAGTTTGTTAATTTATGGTAGAGGGACAGTCCAGAACATTACAGGACAGCCCCTGGCCCAGTTTCAATGCCTGGAAGCAGAATTAGTCCTTAGAAGGTGGTTGGCTTGGTCAGCATGAACTTGGAGCAGAGGAGGTGAAAAGTTTTAAGTGAGATTTCCCTCAGGCCTTCTGTAGTAACTCTCTTCACAGCCAGGTTCAGACCTGCTTCGGCTTTTTTGTGTTTCATTCAAGGTGAGCAAACTCCCTGTGTTTTTCACAGAGCAGCTGATGGGGTTCCAACTTCGTGAACTCAGTCACCCTCCAGACCTGTCTCCCTGAGATTTCATCAGGTCATGTTGATGAGTATCATGGGTGCTCAGAACCTCTTCAGCCTTGCAGCTATAGAATATTTTAATTTCTACCCAGCTGTGGCCAATCAGATCCATTATGAGGGGATTACTGGTTTGACTGGCAGGGAACAATCTCTCTTTTTTCCAAGTTCTTTGAGGGTGCTTCCCTGTCTTGGAAGGTCCTAAGTAGTTTAGTTCAGTTTAACAAACCTTTATTGGGAGCCATGGGATCCAGGATGGTAGAGAAATGCTGTCTGCCCAAGAGATGCTTAAAAACTATGGGGAAGACAGCCCCAGTAGATAATTTCATTGAATGAGATGTACAGGGATAGAGGGGTTGCAGAAGCACAGAGAAGGGGTGCCAGTCTGTCTTGGGAGGCTGTGGAAAGGCTTTGAAGAATTAATGCCTGCCCTCGTCGGTTTGGCTCAGTGGTAGATTGTTGGCCTGAGGACTAAAAGGTCCCGGGTTCAATTCTGGTCAAGGGCATGTACCTTGGTTGCAAGCTCCTCCCCAGCTCCTGGTCAGGGTGAGTACAGGAGGCAACCGATCGATGTATTTCTCTCACATTGATGTTTCTCTCTTTCGCTCTCTCTCTCCCCCTTCCATTCTCTCTAAAAGATGGAAAAATATCCCCAGGTGAGGATTAACCAAAAGAAAAGAAAAAAGGGAAGCAGTGCCTGAGCTGAGTCTTTAAATAGTTTGTTTTGTGGGGAAGGACATTTCAAGCATGTATAATAGCATGTACAAACACCCAGAGGAGTGCAGTACACAGCTAGGTGATAGGGGGACCACAGGGAACTCTGTTACAGATGTGGAAAAAGAGAAAATGGTGAAAACATCATAAAACCCTTTTGTAAGCTGTCTTGCTGAATTTGGACATCATTCTGAGGATAAGAGGGTATGAAGATTAGATTTCCATTCTAGAGGGAACACCCCAATTGTGGCATGTATGGATTGGAGAGACATAGATGAATGACGTATGGAATGCTCTGATGTGGACCACAAAGGAAAGGTCTGACCTCGGGCAGTGGTGGTAGGGATGGAGAAGAGGGGCAAAACTCAAGAAATATTTAGGAGTTACAGATGGATACACCAGTACTTTGGTGAATGACGGGGTAATTACATCCTGGGCTTATTAAGTCCTTAATGATTACATAGTTCATAATTCTAAACCAGGAGTCTCTGACCTCCGTTCATGCTCTTTCTACTGTTTTATGCCTGAGGGTAAGTGTTAGGGTCGCCGAAGGAGGAACACACGAAGCCAAAAGGGGTAAAGAATTATGAATTTATTATAAGGTAATCTGGATACCCAGATGGGCTGAGCCCCAAAATGGCGCCAGCATCCAGGCACAGGGAGTCAGATTTTTAAAGGACTCTATGGGGGCTTTTTCTAGGTGGGCTTTTTCTGAGTGGGGAATTCTCTGGGCGGGTCCTAAGGGGAAAGATAATGGTCTTAGCAAGTGGAATGTGGTCTTAGCAAGTGCTAAGCAAAAGGGAATGTATGTTGTGAAGTGGTCTAAAGGTTGGTTCCCAGGAGAGGGGATGTTCATTCAATTATTCGATCAGACCTAACAGTAAGAAGGCTAAGTATTGGTTTGGGTCTTGAGTGCCACTAACTTAGAGGAGACTAAAGGAAAAGGAGAGGTTTTTGTGGAAAAGGCATTTGATTTTAGACATGTTGAATTTGGTTTATCAGTAGGTATCTGCAGGGGGTTTAGTAGTAGTTTCATATGTGAAATCCAAAAGAAGGGTGATGCCTGGAGGAAATTGGACCTCATCAGTATATAGTGAAAATCATGGGGTAGCCTATAGAGTGCTGTGAGGAGTGTGGACGCACTGAAACCTTGGGGAGTAGCAGGAGGAGCAGACCAAGGCAGAGAAGCCTGGGAAGAGACTAAGAAGCAGCAGCAAGAGAGGTAGGAAGAGAGATGGTCAAGGAGTGGTCCAACAAGCCAAGACAGAGAAGGGTCTCATCAGGAGTGGTGGTGGGGACGTGGTGGTCGTGGAAGGAGATGGGATATTTAGGAAGATGGCTGTATAATAAGCACTCATAATCATTGTCCTTTGCTGATTTGAATTCACCAGTTTTCCCCCCAGCACGATGCAGTGGAAAGAATGCACAGGCAAATTCTGGCTCTAATGCTTTCTAGTTGCATGACTGTGGGCCTCAGTTTTGTAATCTTTAAAATAAAGACAGTGGCACATATTTTATAAATTATGAAAATAGAATGAATCAGCTAGCACTGCGCTTGGCACCAAGAAGATGTGTCCTAGAGGTTAAATCGTCATTTATGCTGCAGCATGGTAGAGTGGGCTGAGCGTACATTCTGGACCAGAAAGGGTTGTGAGCTGGCTCCTCAAGCAGTTCACTTCACCAGCCTCAGGTTTCTCATGTCTAATTTCTTCCTGTTGGAAGTTTAGTCTACCAAAAAGCTTACCTACTTTAAAAGTCTTTTGTTGTTGCTGTGTGAAAACTAAGGGTTTCCTCAACCAACCTTTAGCCCAGGGCAGAAATCTCTTCAATTCGTATCTACTTCTGAGCTCTTCCATCTCAGCCTTTCACTGAATTGGTGCCAGTGATTCCTGGCTCTACCTTGTTCAGAATTCTAGACCTTGCCTCTGCCTTCATCTCGCGAGGTGCCTGGGTTTACGTCTGCTCCAAATAATTTCCACCAACCCTTCACTCTAGCTCCTGGCTCTCCTGTCTTATTATAAAGCTAGAGGCCTGGTGCATGAATTCGTGCATGGCCTGGCCAGTGATTGGGGCCGTCTTGCCCAGTCTCGATCAGGGCTAGCTGGCCAGGGGTAGAGATTGCGGGAATTTGGCTGGCCCCGGGAAGTTGGCTGTGGGAGCGCACTTACCACCCGGCGGCAGCTCCTGCATTGACCGTCTGCCACCTGGTGGTCAGTGTGCGTCATAGCAACTGGTCATTTGGTCAACCAGCTGTAATGGTCACTTAGGCTTTTATTTATTTATATATATATATATATATATATATATATATATATATATCTATCTGAACATGGAAGGGTTCACGCTGGCCAGATCCTTGAGAAGGTGAGGTTTTGAGGATGGGGTACCTGGTATTGTAGTTACCAGGCATGTCTTGAAGCAGGACACCTGTGCCATTCCAGCGGGAACAGAGGCTCCTGCCAGGGGCTTAGATTCTGGGCTTGATTTCAGCTTTGGGGAAGAAACAGGCATTGTTGGTGTGTGTGTGTGTGTTTTCTTAAAATAATTTTTTTTTCTGTTCAATCCTATGTGTTTTAGTGGCTTAGAATTCATCCTGGAGGGAGGGATGTCTGGTGTTCATGTCCTAGAAGTAGCAACATATGTGGAGCTTGAGATTAACCGAATGCTGGTCTGATCACTTCTCCCTAACTCAGATAGTGACGCGGACAGGATTTTGACTTATGATACTCAATTTTGGTTATTTCCAGAGGGATTCACATTCTGATCCCCCCACTTCCCTCACTCCAGGGTAAAGTTGCTTAATCTTCTGTCAATAGCTTGTGGGTCTTTGAGGTTTTAGGTAAGTAAACTCTGGAAATGAGGAATCTTATTTAGTTATTGGCCTTCTTCTTCCTTCAGAAGCGAATGTCTGTGACAGAGGGTGGTATCAAGTACCCTGAGACAACTGAGGGAGGCCGCCCCAAGCTTGGGGGGCTTATGGATCCGAGGCAAGGGGTGATTGAGCGAACTGGCCGCTGCCAAACATGTGCAGGTGAGTGTTGGGGGGCGGGGGAGTTGGTGTGGAATCATGAAGGGAAGGAGGAACTTAAGTCCTTAAAGAAAACCAGGCCTGGGTGGGGACACCTAGAGACCTAGTCTCTGAGGTGAGAGCTGGGAGAAAAATGTTAGGTGTGTATTCCCACAGGAAACATGACAGAGTGCCCTGGCCACTTTGGCCACATTGAGCTGGCCAAGCCTGTGTTTCACGTGGGCTTCCTGGTGAAGACAATGAAAGTTTTGCGCTGTGTCTGCTTCTTCTGCTCCAAGTTGCTTGTGGACTCTGTGAGTGGGGATGGGCCATGGCCTAGGGGAGGGGTTACATGGTGCGGGGGCAGAGGAGCAGGCCCAACTGACACTGCTCTGCTCTGTCCCCAAGAACAACCCAAAGATCAAGGACATTTTGGCTAAGTCTAAGGGGCAGCCCAAGAAGCGGCTCACACACGTCTATGACCTCTGCAAGGGCAAAAACATCTGCGAGGGTGGAGAGGAGATGGACAACAAGTTTGGTGTGGAGCAACCTGAAGGTGATGAGGATTTGACCAAAGAAAAGGTAGCTGGGGCTGGGAGGCACTGTGGGGAGGGAGGGAGAGGTGGTCCTGGAGGCTGGCCTGCTGTGGAGGAAGTGGCCGATCCTTGGGTTCTAAAGGCGCCTCATTTTCCTTGGAAGGGCCATGGTGGCTGTGGGCGGTACCAGCCCAGGATCCGGCGCTCAGGCCTGGAGCTGTATGCAGAGTGGAAGCATGTCAATGAAGACTCTCAAGAGAAGAAGATCCTGCTGAGTCCTGAGCGAGTGCATGAGATCTTCAAACGCATCTCCGATGAGGAATGCTTTGTGCTGGGCATGGAGCCGCGCTATGCCCGGCCCGAGTGGATGATTGTCACAGTGCTGCCTGTGCCTCCGCTCTCTGTGCGGCCTGCTGTGGTGATGCAGGGCTCTGCCCGCAACCAGGTCAGTGGCTTCTGGACTCTTCCTCTCAGCTGACTGGCAGGTGTCTGAGGGGAGGGGGCCCCGGAGGTCAGGGGGTTATGTGTACAGGAGCCAGTGGTAGAGTACAATGTGCATGGATGACGAACAGATCATCTGAGTCTGAAAATACCCTGCCACTTGCTGGCTGTATGACCTTGAACAAGGTCCCTAAGGTGGTTCAAGTTCATGAAGGTGCTTCTGTAACTGAAAGGAGAGGTCAGCCCTGCTTCTTAGGGTGGGATGAGGATGCCAGAGGTGCCGAGTGCTCAGTGGGAGCTGGATTGTGACTGTGCTGACTTCCTACTTCAGGATGACCTGACTCACAAACTGGCCGACATCGTGAAGATCAACAATCAGCTTCGGCGCAATGAGCAGAACGGCGCGGCGGCCCACGTCATTGCAGAGGACGTAAAGCTCCTCCAGTTCCATGTGGCCACCATGGTGGACAATGAGCTGCCTGGCTTGCCTCGCGTGAGTCAACACACTCCCTACTCCGGGCATGAGGGGTAGGGGGCCAGCACAAGACCTCCGAGCTCTGGAGGAGGGGCCAGTGCTGACTGCTGGGGTGCCCTACCCTGTGTTTGCTCACAGGCCATGCAAAAGTCTGGGCGTCCCCTCAAGTCCTTGAAGCAGCGGTTAAAGGGCAAGGAAGGCCGGGTGCGAGGGAACCTGATGGGCAAGCGAGTGGACTTCTCAGCCCGCACAGTCATCACCCCCGACCCCAACCTCTCCATTGACCAGGTTGGCGTGCCTCGCTCCATTGCTGCCAACATGACCTTTGCAGAGATTGTCACCCCCTTCAACATTGACAGGTGTGCTCAGTTCAGCAGTCCTGCCTGGAGTTGCAGGGGATACCTGAGGGTAATGGGCTCGGAGTGAACCGAAGGGAGCATTGAAGTTTAGAAGCTGGCTTCCATTGGGGCTTTGCTTTGAGGAACGCCAATAAGGGCTTTCTGGGAAGTTTTTTGTTTATTTCATATGTTTCCTTCCTAGACTTCAGGAACTAGTACGCAGGGGGAACAGCCAGTACCCAGGGGCCAAGTACATCATCCGAGACAATGGGGATCGCATTGACCTGCGTTTCCACCCCAAGCCCAGTGACCTTCACCTACAGACTGGTTATAAGGTACGGAACAGGCCAGGGCCTCGTACTCACCTGAGCAGGAAGCTGTCTAGAATGGAGGCTGGCTAAAGTGGGCTGGTTATGGCTGTCCGGTTCATTAGGATCCAGACTCATTGACTCTCTTTTCAAAAAAACTGCTGCTCTAGGCTAGATTGTGGTTGTTAGCCACTGACATCCTGGGTGGGAATCACATAAGCCCAAGGGTAGCCTGTGGGGCACATATGGCAGGGAAGAGGGAGCAACAGAGCAGAGGCTTCTTGTTTAGGATCTCTTAATTTTCTCCCCAGACTGAGTTCCCTGGGGTTGGTGGGTACTATTCTTAGTCATCTCTGATAACCTGATGTATCTATCAGGGTCCGGCCCACAGAGAGTGGTTGATAAGTGTTTCAAATGAGATAATACCAAAGTATCATCTCTTTCCATCTGCAAAGCATTTTAGGTCCACCGTCATTTCATCCTTAGCATACCCTCCTTCACCGAGACTTTTCTACACTTCACCTCCCCAGGTGGAACGGCACATGTGCGATGGGGACATTGTTATCTTCAACCGGCAGCCAACTTTGCATAAAATGTCCATGATGGGCCATCGGGTCCGCATCCTCCCCTGGTCTACTTTTCGCTTGAACCTTAGGTCAGTCCGCTGGCTGAGGGCGTCACATTGGGGCTGGGCTGCTCCCTGTGCTTTCACTGCAGGCGTCGGGCATCTTCCCAACTCTGACTTCTCTCTCTCACTGCAGTGTGACCACTCCGTACAATGCTGATTTTGATGGAGACGAGATGAACTTGCACCTTCCACAGTCTCTCGAGACGCGGGCCGAGATCCAGGAGCTTGCCATGGTGCCACGCATGATTGTCACCCCCCAGAGCAATCGCCCTGTCATGGGCATTGTGCAGGACACGCTCACTGCAGTGCGCAAGTTCACTAAGAGAGATGTCTTCCTGGAGCGGGTGTGTGTCCTGGAGAGGAAGCCTATCTTGGGCAAGCACAGGGGCCCCGGGCTGTGAGGCTGGGGTTGGATAGGAAGAACTGTGACGTTTGCCCTGACTTGCTCTGTCCTGACCTGTGAGGTTATCTTGCTTGTGAGGTGGAAGGAATGTAAGTTAGGAAAGATCAGAGGCCAAAAGGATGTACGACTTCAGCTTCCCATTTAATTCCATAAAATGTCATGTAATTGCAGGTATTGTCTGGGAAGTAAAGGTGAAGGGGAAAATAAGTGACCTTGTTAAAATTCTGTTTATCTACTTTTTACTTTCACTTATTTCCTAATTGTTATAACTAATTTATACTTACTGGTGTGTGTTAAGTTTCATTATGACAATGAAATTTTTAAATTAAAATTTTGGAAAACACTTTATCTATTTGCCCCCAAAATCTGGCTTTCCTCCTTGGGCAGGGTAGCCTCCCCTGGCATTTCCAAGGGTTGAGGCCTGCATTTCTAAGTTCCCATCTTCCTTGCTCTGTATCTCACAGGGTGAAGTGATGAACCTCCTAATGTTCCTGTCCACTTGGGACGGAAAGGTCCCACAGCCGGCCATCCTGAAGCCCCGGCCCCTGTGGACAGGCAAGCAGATCTTCTCCCTCATCATACCAGGCCACATCAACTGTATTCGCACCCACAGCACCCACCCCGACGATGAGGACAGCGGCCCTTACAAGCACATCTCTCCTGGGGACACTAAGGTAGGGCCTGGCTTCTGGATGTGTGGGGACAGGACTTGGACATGGGAACCCCAGCAGGGGCCTTGAGTGGGTGTTCTGTCTGCAGGTGGTGGTGGAGAATGGGGAGCTGATCATGGGCATCCTGTGTAAGAAGTCTTTGGGCACATCAGCTGGCTCGCTGGTCCACATCTCTTACCTAGAGATGGGTCATGACATCACTCGCCTCTTCTATTCCAACATTCAGACTGTCATTAACAACTGGCTCCTCATTGAGGGTAAGTACAGGGGCTCTGCCAAGCCCTCTACGAATCTTCTGCCACTGCTCACTGTTCTCTGCCATCCTTTTCTCAGTCCTTAGATTGTGTGTCCCTCCTCCTCTTCTCTCGGCTGTGATTCTGTCCCATGGTTCTTGGGAGACCAAAGAAGGTGTTGCTGATGCTTCTCCTTATCTCTAGGTCATACCATTGGCATTGGGGATTCTATTGCTGATTCCAAGACTTACCAGGACATTCAGAACACTATTAAGAAGGCCAAACAGGATGTAATAGAGGTGAGAGGGAAGGCTGGGCAAAGACTGAACAGGAACCTTTCATGGACTTTGAACTTAATTAACAAAGAGGGTGTGCAGATTAGAGAGAAGGGGAGTAAGACAGGGATCGGTGTTTCACTGAGAGCTCTGCCTCCATCTTTGCACCCAGGTCATTGAGAAGGCGCATAACAACGAGCTGGAGCCCACCCCAGGGAACACCCTGCGGCAGACATTTGAGAACCAGGTGAACCGCATTCTCAACGACGCCCGAGACAAGACTGGCTCCTCTGCCCAGAAATCCCTGTCTGAGTACAACAACTTTAAGTCAATGGTTGTGTCTGGAGCCAAAGGTTCCAAGATCAACATCTCCCAGGTGGGAGCTTTGTCTTTTTCAGACTGGGGCCAACACTGAAGGTTGAGAGGGGGGGAAAGTATGTGTTGCAGAGGGAGCAGCTGGGGAAGAACACTGGGAACTTAGTTTTAAGGCAAGAGGGAGTTAGATGTACCCCACGTCGTGTTTCCCAGGTCATTGCTGTCGTCGGGCAGCAGAACGTGGAGGGCAAGCGGATCCCATTTGGATTCAAGCACCGGACTCTGCCTCACTTCATCAAGGATGACTATGGGCCTGAGAGCCGTGGCTTTGTGGAAAACTCCTACCTGGCCGGCCTCACACCCACTGAGTTCTTTTTCCATGCCATGGGGGGGCGTGAAGGGCTCATCGACACAGCTGTCAAGACTGCTGAGACTGGTGAGGCCTTCAGATCCAGGGTTTTCCATGGCTGGTACCAGGGTGTACCACAGGCAGAAAAGTGCCTGGGGTGGGGACTGGGGGTTCTCAGGCTAAAATCTTCTATTCCCAGAGATAAGATTTTGGCCTTCGTGGAAAAATAGAGACTAGAGCTCAAGAGCTAGGCAGATGCCCTTATCTGATCGTTATATAGCATTTCAGGATGAGGGATAGAGCCTGGGGCTCTCTGCTGCTGACCAATTGCATGGGGGCTGGTTCCTATTGCTGGGCCCTGGTTCCATTTGGTAGTGGACTTAGCTTTTCATACGAGAACTCAGGGATGATGGGCTACTAGCTGGCTCTTCTGAGGATCAGGTCAGTTAAGGCTCCAGAGTAACCAGCAAGGTTCATCCTGAGATAGGGAGGACCCTTGGGGCTTTGTCAGCTTCTTCTTCTCTTGGGCCCATAGTTGATTACTTCCCTCCAGGATACATCCAGCGGCGGCTGATCAAGTCCATGGAGTCGGTGATGGTGAAGTATGATGCCACTGTGCGGAACTCCATCAACCAGGTGGTGCAGCTGCGCTACGGCGAGGACGGCCTGGCGGGCGAGAGCGTGGAGTTCCAGAACCTGGCTACCCTTAAGCCTTCCAACAAGGCTTTTGAGAAGAAGTGAGGAGGTGGCAGGCGGGTGGTTCTCCCTCCAGCAGCTCAGGCCAGAGTTGTAGGATTCCCCTTCCCACACAGATCACCTGGGATGTGTTTTGCAGTGGACCTTACCACCCTCTGACAGCAGCCTGTGCTATGGCAGAGTTGAGACCCATCACAACTTTGTTCCTGGTGATGGCACAAAGCAAGCTTAGAGGGCATGGCACAGGCTCGGGTCCCCTTGGCAGTCCTTCGACCTAGATCTTATATTTCCCTGCCCAGGATCTTGTCTCCAAAGCTCTGTTCCTGAAGAATGTGCACCTTTGGGAGCCTCACAGTGCTCCTTTGCAGAGATCAGGTCCCAGAGCCCACCTGGTCCTAGACACCACGCCCTGTCATCTGCAGGTTCCGCTTTGATTATACCAATGAGAGGGCCCTGCGGCGTACTCTGCAGGAGGATCTGGTGAAGGACGTGCTGAGCAATGCACACATTCAGAACGAGTTGGAGCGGGAATTTGAAAGGATGCGTGAGGATCGGGAGGTGCTCAGGGTCATCTTCCCAACTGGGGACAGCAAGGTGCGTGTGGACAGGAAGGGCTGAGCTGGAGAAGTGTTCCCTGTGTGGCTGTCCCCAACGTGTGATCCTTTCTCCCTTTGTTCCTGCCTCAGGTTGTCCTCCCCTGTAACCTGCTGCGCATGATCTGGAATGCTCAGAAAATCTTCCATATCAACCCTCGCCTTCCCTCGGACCTGCACCCCATCAAGGTGGTAGAGGGTGAGTACCTGCTTTGAGGCCTCTAGGCAAGAATAGTGGTCAAGAGTCTGCTGGGCCATGGTCTACAAACTCTTCATCCCTCATTTGGTCCCCAGGAGTCAAAGAATTGAGCAAGAAGCTGGTGATTGTGAATGGGGATGACCCACTGAGCCGGCAGGCCCAGGAAAACGCCACACTGCTCTTCAACATTCACCTTCGATCCACGCTGTGCTCCCGCCGCATGGCTGAGGAATTTCGGCTCAGTGGAGAGGCCTTCGACTGGCTGCTTGGAGAGATTGAGTCCAAGTTCAACCAAGCCATTGTGAGTATTATCATCTCACCTCAGCCTTGTTTTTCTCCTTTGACCTCTCTGGCTTCTTGAGAACAGCCCACTTCTGCCCACAGACACCTAATAATAACTCTCATTCATTGTGATTCTGCTGTGTGCCAAGTCCTGTGTTTGAGGTTTTGTGGGATTTTTAAAAATATATTTTATTGACTTTTTACAGAGAGGAAGGGAGAGGGATAGAGAGTTAGAAACATAGATGAGAGAGAAATATCAATCAGCTGCCTCTTGCACACTCCCCACTGGTAGATGCCCTTGACTGGAATCGAACCTGGGACCCTTGAGTCCGCAGGCCAATGCTCTATCAACTGAGCCAAACCTGTTAGGGCTGTTTGAGATTTTATACCTTTATTCCTTAGCAGTGTTAAGGGTCAGAATTGCAATAAGCAGAAAAGAGATTTATAGGTACTAGAATATACCATCACTGTCTTTAAGGATTTTATAGGTTAATTGAAGGAGAGAAGCATTATGATTATAAGCATGCTTTATAATTCATTTGATCTAAACCTAGTTTTATAAATTAAATAATTAAAATTCATTAGGAAATACTACAAAACATGGTTGAAAGAAATTAAAGAAGACATTTAAATGGAAAGATACTTCGTGTTCATGGATTAGAAAACTTGATATTGTTATTTTTTTTTTATGTATTTTATTATTGGTTTTTTACAGAGAGGAAGGGAGAGGGATAGAGTTAGAAACATCAATGAGAAACATCGATCAGCTGCCTCCTGCACGCCCCCTACTGGGGATGTGCCCACAGCCAAGGTACATGCCCTTGACTAGAATCTAACCTGGGACCCTTCAGTCCACAGGCCGATGCTCTTATCAACTGAGCCAAACTGGTTAGCAAAACTTGATATTGTTAAATGGCAATAATACTCAAACCGATCTATAAATTCCATATCAAATTCTAGCTGCCTTTTTTTGCAGAAATGTATAAGCTGATCTTCTAATTCATGCAGAAATATAAAGGGACCCATACATAATATCCCAAAACAATTTTGAATAAGAACAAGGTTGGGGGACACATTCTTCCTGATTTACTATAAAACTTATTACAAAGCTACACTAATTACAACAGTATGTTACTGACATAAAGATACATATACACTGAGTGGCCAGGTTATTATGATCTCTGAATGCATAATAATCTGGCCACTCAGCCCTGGCTGGTTTAGCTCAGTAGATGGAGCGTTGGCCTGCGGACTGAAAGGTTCGATTCCAGTCAGGGGCATGTACCTTGGTTATGGGCACATCCCCAGTAGGAGGTGTGCAGGAGGCAGCTGATCGATTTCTTGCTCATAGATGTTTCTAACTCTCTATCCCTCTCCCTTTCTCTCTGTAAAAAATCAATAAAATATATTTTTAAAAATAATAATCTGGCCACTCAGTGTGTGTGTGTTTATTAGAAGCCCAGTGCATGAATTCATGCATGGGCAGTTGGCCGGCCGGCCTGCTGGTCGAACTCTTGGTTGAGGGGACAATTTGCATATTAGCCTTTTATTATATAGGATATACAGAGTGGCTAGATTATTATGCGTTCAGAGATCATAGTAATCTGGCCACTCAGTGTATAGAGCAATTGAAGAGAATTGAGAGTCTTGAAATAAACACATTTATGGTTGCTTGGTTTTTTAAAATAAATTTTACAGATTTAAAAAAAAATTTTTTTTTTTTTGAGAGAGAGGTGGGAGGAGAAACATCAATATGAGAGAGAAACATTGATTAGTTGCCTCCTACACTAGCCCCAACCAGGGATTAAACCCACCACCTGGGTATGTGTCCTGACAGGGAGTCAAACCTGCCACTTTAAAAAATATATATTTTTATTGATTTCAGAGAGGAAGGGAGAGGGGGACAGAGGTAGAAATATCAATGATGAGAGAGAGTCATTGATTGGCTGCCTCCTGCATGCCCCCTACTGGGGATCGAGCCTGCAACCCTTGACCTGAATCAAACCTGGGACCCTTCAATTCTCAGGCCAGTACTCTAACCACTGAGCCAAACCGGCTAGAGCAAACCTGCCACTTTTTTTAAAAACAAATCTTTATTCAGATTATTACAACTGTTCTGCTTTTTCCCCCCACAGCTCCCCTCCACCCGGTTCCCACCCCACCGTCTGCCCTTACCCCCCCATCCCACTGTCCTCATCCATAGGTATACGATTTTTGTCCAGTCTCTTCCCGCATCCCCCACACCCCTTTCCCCCTGAGAATTGTCAGTCCACTCCCTTTCTATGCCCCAGATTCTATTATATTCACCAGTTTATTCTGTTCATCAGGTTTTTCATTCACTTGATTTTTAGGTTCACTTGTTGATAGATATGTATTTGTTGTTCATAATTTTTATCTTTACCTTTTTCTTCGTCTTCCTCTTCTTAAAGAATACCTTTCAGCACTTCATATAATACTGGTTTGGTGGTGATGAACTCCTTTAGCTTTTTCTTATCTGTGAAGCTCTTTATCTGACCTTCAATTCTGAATGATAGCTTTGCTGGGTAGAGTAATCTTGGTTGTAGGTTCTTGCCATTGATCACTTTGAATATTTCTTTTTTTTTAAAATATATTTTATTGATTTTTTTTTTTACCAGAGAGGAAGGGAGAGAGATAGAGAGTTAGAAAAATCAATGAGAGAGAAACATCAATCAGCTGCCTCCTGCACGCCCCCTACTGGGGATGTGCCCGCAACCCAGGTACATGCCCCTGACCGGAATCGAACCTGGGACCCTTCAGTCCACAGGCCTACACTCTATCCACTGAGCCAAACTGGTTTCGGCAATTTGAATATTTCTTGCCATGCCCGTCTGGCCTGCATAGTTTTTGTTGAGAAATCAGCTGTATGGGTGCTCCCTTGTAGGTAACTAACTGTTTTTCTCTTGCTGCTTTTAATATTCTCTCTTTGTCTTTTACTCTTGGCATTTTCATTTTGATGTGTCTTGGTGAAGTCCTCTTTGGATTCCTTTTGTTTGGGGTTCTGTGCGCTTCCTGGACTTGTAAGTCTATTTCTTTCACCAGGTGGGGGAAGTTTTCAGTCCTTATTTCTTCAAATAGGTTTTCAGTATCTTGCTCTCTCTCTTCTTCTGGCAGCCCCATAATTTGGATGTTGATACGCTTGAAGTTGTCCCAGAGGCTCCTTACACTATCTTCATATTTTTGGATTCTTTTTTTTTTTTTTTTTGCTTTTCCGGTTGAGTGTTTTTTGCTTCTCTGTAATTCAAATCTTTGACTTGATTCTTGCATTCCTCTAGTCTGCTATTAGATCTCTGTATAATATTTTTTTTATTTCAGTCAGTGTATGCTTAATTTCTAGTTGGTCCTTTTTCATATCCTCAAGGGTCTCGCTAAATTTATCGGCCTTTTCTAGAAAATTCTTGAAAAACCTTATAACCATGGTTTTGAACTCTATATCCAGTCATTTGCTTTTTTCCATTTCTTTCATTTGTGATCTGTTTCTTTGTTTCCACATTTTGGCTGCTTCCCTGAGTTGACAGAGTGGCTTTGTGTGCTAGGTGTCCTATAGGGCCCAGTGGCTCAGCCTCCCCAGTTACCTGAGGTGGATGGACACTCTTGGTGCACCCCTTTGTGGGCTGTGTGCACAGTCTTGTTGTAGTTAAGCCTTGATTGTTGTTGGTATCACTGGGAGGAATTGACCTCCAGGCCAATTGGCTGTGAGGATCAGCTGTATCTACAGTGGGAGAACTTCTGTGCTTGAGACACCCTTATGAGACAAGACTTGCAAAAAGCCTCTGTGCTCAGCTTGGATGGGGTGGACTCTCAGGGCGGAGCGGACAGCATTGGTTTCCCGTCAGCCCTGCCCTAATAGGCCCCTGTGTCTCAGTGTCCTGTGGTAATCGCTGCAAGCACCTCTGAGAGAAAGCCACCCTCAAGTTCCGCCTGCTGCCAGACAGTCCAGTTTCTACCCGAATGAGTCTGGGTCCCCAGAGTCTCGCCCAGAACTGGAGTTCATTGCAGTCAGGAGCTTTTGTCTCCCTCCCAGTTGAGAAAGCCAGCCGTGTACTCAGTTGCCCGCCCTCTCCACGCGCGCACCTGGTTACCTCTGCGTTCTGCAGTTCCTCTGAGTCTCAGTGTGCTTTTCTCTTTCCTGACAGTCCAGTTTCACCCTGTATGAGTCTAGGTCCCCAGAGTCTCACCTAGAACTGGAGTTCAGCGCAGTCGGGAGCTTTTGTCTCCTTCCCGCTTGAGAAAGCCAACCGCACACTCAGTTGCCAGTCCTCTCCACGCGCGCTTCTCAGTACCTCTGCCTCCTGCAGCTCCTCTGAGTCTCAGTGTGCTTTTCTCTTTCCTTCTAGTTGTAGAATTTCCATTCAGCCAGCCTTCCTGTGGTTCTGGATGATGTCCGTTTTGTCTTTTAGTTGTAGTTTTGAAATTGTTGTGTGAGGCAGCAGTTTAGGTGTTTACCTATGCCGCCATCTTCGTTTCTCCAAACCTGCCATTTTTTGGTGCATGGAATGACACTACAAACAAACTGAGCCCAACTGGCCAGAACTGTGGTCATTGGTTTTTGACAAGGGTGTCAAGTCATTTAAATGGGGAAAGAGTCTTTTCAAGAAATAGTGCTAAAACAACTGGATAATGCATGCAACAGAAGTTGAACCCTTACCTCACACCATATAAAAAAATTATCTCAAAATATAATAAAGACCTAAATATAGGGTCTAAAACTATAGACCTCTTAGAAGAAAATACTGGGGTAAATATGATATTAGATTAAGCAAATGGATTCTAGGTATGCTACCAAAAGCTCAAACAGCAGCAACAAAAATACATAAATTGGAATTCACCAAAATTAAAAACTTTGGTGATTCAGAGGACACCATCAAGAAAGTAGAAAAGCCCTAGCTGCGTTGGCTCAGTGGATAGTGTCTGCCGCGGACTGAATGGTCCTCAGTTCTATTCCAGTCAAGGGCACGTACCTTGGTTGCAGGCTCCATCCTCGGCCCTGGGTTGGGGCGCATGTGGGAGGCAACCAACCGATAAGACACTCTCTCTAAAAGTCAATGGGAAAATATCCTTGGGTGGGGATTAACAACAACAAAATAATAATAATAAAGATTCTCTGTTTTTTAAAAAAAAGTAAAAAAGACAACACACAGAATGGGAGGAAATATGTGCAAATCATATATCTGATTTAAGGGCCATGCAAAGGACTATTATAAGTCAGCAGCAAAAGGAAAAAAAGTCAAAGGATTTGAATAAATGTTTTCCCATAAATGACCAGTAAGCACACCGAAACATGCTTTACATTATTAGCCATCAGGGAAATGCAAATCATCCCACTGGAATGACTAAAATAAAATATAAAGAGACAAATGTTGGCCAGAACATGGAGAAGTTGGAACTCAAACTCACATAATGCTGGAGAGAATGGTGCAACTGCTTTGGAAGACATGGCAGTTCCTCAAAAGTTTAAACATACAGCCCTGGCTGGAGTGGCTTGTCCTCTGTGTGCCGAGAGGCTGCTGGGTCGATTCCTGGTCAGGGCACATGCCCAAGCTGTGAGCTCCATCCCCAGTAGGGGGCATGCAGGAGGCTGATTGGTGTTTTTCCTTTACATTCATGTTTCTGTTTCCCTTCCTCTCTAAGATCAATAAAACATATTTTTAAATAAAGTTTAAACATACAGTTACCATACGACACAGCAATTCCATTCCCAGGAATATACCCGAGAGAATTGAAAGTGTATTTCCACAGAAAAATCTGTACACAAATGTTTATAGTAGCATTATTCATAATAGCCAAAGCACAACTTAAATGCTCTTCCATTAATGAATGGATAAACCAAATTGGTATGGCCATACAAGGGAATATTATTTCATGGTAAAAAGTGATAGGCTATCAAGCCATAAAAAGGCAACTAATGAATCTTAAATCCATAACGACTAAGTGAAAGAAGAGTGTCTGAAAAGGCTATATACTGTATGATTCCAATTAAAAGGTTATATTTTATCGAATATGATTATATCTCAGTTAAAATAATACATTGGGGAGCATCTCATTTAGAAGATTATTACCAAATGAATATTTACCCTGTAAGTTTCGCATACTTTTAGAGATTTGGAATTTAGATGGTATGGTACCTTTTCAAGTCTGCATTTTCCAAATGCCTCTGTCCCATGTCCTTTAAGAAGAAGATAGTTTCAGCCCTGACTGCATCTCACTTTCATTCACCAAAAGGGAGGGCTGTTTCTGATGCTAGCTTTTACTGTAGGCCCATCCTGGGGAAATGGTGGGAGCTCTGGCTGCACAGTCCCTTGGAGAACCTGCAACCCAGATGACCCTGAACACTTTTCACTATGCTGGTGTGTCAGCCAAGAATGTGACACTGGGTGTGCCCCGACTTAAGGAGCTCATCAACATTTCCAAGAAGCCAAAGACGCCCTCACTTACCGTCTTCCTGCTGGGCCAGTCTGCGCGAGATGCTGAGAGAGCCAAGGTGGGACTTGAGGGGAGGGGCTTCCCCGCAGGAGGAAAGGGAGGGGAACTCTTCCTCTTGAATAGAAAGTTTGGGATTCTCTCTACAGGAGGGTTTGAAGAGGCCTTCGGAGCTACCCAAACACTGTCATGAATCCCTCTTTCTTCCCAGGACATTCTGTGCCGCCTGGAACATACAACGTTGAGGAAGGTGACTGCCAACACAGCCATTTACTATGACCCCAATCCTCAGAGCACGGTGGTGGCAGAGGATCAGGAATGGGTGAATGTCTATTATGAGATGCCTGACTTTGATGTGGCTCGAATCTCCCCCTGGCTTTTGCGGGTGGAGCTGGACCGGAAGCACATGACTGACCGGAAGCTGACCATGGAGCAGATTGCTGAAAAGATCAATGCTGGTAAGGCGGGGAGGGCCAGCCCAGCTCAGTTTAGCCTGAGATCACCTTCTGTCGTGTCACTGCGCTCTAGTCTCCAACAAGCCACCTGCCCTCACCACTTTCCATGCACTGGTTCTGGTTTCCAAGGCATCTCTCCTCCAGTTCCCCTCTTCATCCCCTTTTCCTTCTCAGTGTTTTCCCTCCCTCTTTCCAAAGGGTTCTGTGAGAAGGAGCGGGGAGCCAAAAGAGCACCCTGTAAGGAGATAGCTGCAGATGAACAGTCCAATAGGTGTGATCTTTCTCATGACTCCTCCCACCAGGTTTTGGCGATGACTTGAATTGCATCTTTAACGATGATAATGCAGAGAAGTTGGTCCTCCGTATCCGCATCATGAACAGTGATGAAAACAAGATGCAGGAGGTAATTGGGACCCAAGAGGAACTTGATATGTCAGATATAAGAAATCATTAAATCTTGTTTATGACCAAAGAAGTTACAATGAAAGCAACATTGAGGTGCTAGTCACACCACCTAATGTAGGAATGGGTAATTGTGGTTAGCAATGATTTTCAAAACTTTTAACATCAAAAGTCTTTGCATTTGCAATCTGAAGTAGTAGTCACATAGCTAAAGCAGGTAGCGTTGGAGTGGGGTCAGAGCCCTGTCATCGGCTCTCTCCTCCCCTGACGCTCCAGCATGCGGGCAGGGGGTAGAGTTGGGGGCAGGTTGGACAGTAGGAATTGCTATGTCCTAGGAAGAGTGGTATGAGAGCAGGTGTAACAAGACCCAAGAAAGTGTTTGACTAATGGCTTCATTCTTGGGTGTAACTCCTTGTTCAGCAGGTGTGGGTGCTGGCTGGTGCTTTAATAATGAAAAATCAGAACTTACTATGGAACTGTTGGAGAACACATAATCTCACTGGAACGGAAGGGGTAGAATTTGGGCCTGACTTGACGGTTAGGTCCCTGAGGAAGCTAGAATTTGAGGTGAGCCTGGGAAGATTCCAGGAGCTCACCTCACTCTTGTTGCAGGAGGAAGAGGTGGTGGACAAGATGGATGATGATGTTTTTCTGCGCTGTATTGAGTCCAACATGCTGACAGATATGACCCTGCAGGGTATAGAGCAGATCAGCAAGGTCTGCCATTCCCTCCCCAGCAGCCCTTGCACTTCCCACTTCTCCCCTCCCTCCTCCTGCCCTACCCAACCTGAACCCACTCTGTGCCCCTCCAGGTGTACATGCACTTGCCACAGACAGACAATAAGAAGAAGATCATTATCACCGAGGACGGGGAATTCAAGGCCCTGCAGGAGTGGATTCTGGAGACCGATGGTGTGAGCCTGATGCGGGTGCTGAGTGAGAAGGACGTGGACCCTGTGCGCACCACATCCAATGACATAGTGGAGATCTTTACGGTGAGCCTTCAGGCCCCCGTGCCAGCAGTCTGTCCTGGGTCTCTGGCTCAAGGCCCCATCCCTGGGTCTCGGCAACAGACGCATTCTGTGTTTTCCACTCACGGGCTTTCGTTGGTCAGTGTCTTTACCCCTGCATCCACTTTTGACTCTGGGCTTCACTGGCTGCCCCTCAGGATCTGTGTGATGGTAGGAGCTGGGAGCAGAGCTACTCTGCCTTGACCCTTCCCCCAACCCCCACTCCAGGTGTTGGGCATTGAAGCCGTGCGGAAGGCCCTGGAGCGGGAGCTGTACCATGTCATCTCCTTTGATGGCTCCTACGTTAATTACCGTCATTTGGCTCTCTTGTGTGATACCATGACCTGTCGTGGCCACTTGATGGCCATCACGCGACACGGAGTCAACCGCCAAGATACTGGACCGCTCATGAAATGCTCCTTTGAGGAAACGGTAACGGAAGAACTGCTGAGCAGGTGGGAGGAGGGAGTGCCGTGGGAAGAAGGGCATCCACCAAGCGAGCAGGTGCTGGGCGCTGGTGCTGTCCGCCCTGTGTGGTGGGTGCGCCATCCGGCCATGGAGCGGCCCTGGAGCACTGCATGGAGGGTCTAATGGGGCCTGACCCCCTTCCGGCTGTTTAGGTCGATGTGCTTATGGAAGCAGCTGCGCATGGAGAAAGCGACCCCATGAAGGGGGTGTCTGAGAACATCATGTTAGGCCAGCTAGCTCCTGCTGGCACTGGCTGTTTCGACCTCCTCCTTGATGCAGAGAAGTGCAAGTACGGCATGGAGATCCCCACCAATATCCCCGGCTTGGGGGCTGCTGGACGTGAGTATGAGGGTCTCAGCTCACAGAACCTGGCTGGGCCTTTGAAGGAGAGGCAGGCCCTGGATGGGAGGGTGGCTGTTATTCATGTCACTGTGTGCCTTTTGCAGCCACCGGCATGTTCTTCGGCTCAGCACCCAGTCCCATGGGAGGAATTTCTCCAGCCATGACGCCCTGGAACCAGGGTGCAACCCCAGCCTACGGTGCCTGGTCTCCCAGTGTTGGTGAGTGCCCCAGCCCGGGAGAGAGCTCTTTTGGTGGATCGGAGGGCTCATGAAGGATCACCAGGTTGGAACACTGGAGGCCATGGAGCTCTGGGGAGGGTGTTAGACTCCATCTCTGAAGTTGAATATGTTAACTTTATTTCTGTAAAGCCAGAAAATCCGACTTGTGGGCTGAGGCCATGTGGATTTATGACATTCCTTCTGAACTAGACAGATTTACTTCCCTTGCCTCACGCCTCCCAGACAGCTCTCCAACTTGCTCTGAGATGGAGAGCCGCCTGTACACAGGCTCCAGCTCTGGTTTTAACGTAACATTTCTCTCACTCGCAGGGAGTGGAATGACTCCAGGAGCAGCCGGCTTCTCTCCCAGTGCTGCTTCAGATGCCAGTGGCTTCAGCCCGGGTTATTCCCCTGCCTGGTCTCCCACACCTGGCTCCCCAGGCTCCCCAGGCCCTTCAAGCCCATACATCCCGTCACCAGGTGAGCTGTCTCTCAGTGCCAAGTTTATTTCTCTCTGGTCTTACCTGTGGGGCTAGTCTCTATCATTTAACTCCTTTCGGCTTCTTTCCTACAGGTGGTGCCATGTCTCCCAGCTACTCACCAACGTCGCCTGCCTATGAGCCCCGCTCCCCTGGGGGCTACACACCTCAGAGTCCTTCTTACTCTCCCACTTCACCCTCCTACTCCCCTACCTCTCCATCCTATTCTCCAACCAGTCCCAACTACAGTCCCACATCACCCAGCTACTCTCCGACTTCTCCCAGCTACTCCCCGACCTCTCCCAGCTACTCCCCGACCTCTCCCAGTTATTCTCCTACCTCTCCCAGCTATTCTCCAACTTCCCCAAGCTACTCGCCTACATCACCTAGCTACTCACCAACCTCTCCCAGCTACTCGCCAACCTCTCCCAGCTACTCGCCAACTTCTCCCAGTTACTCGCCAACATCACCCAGCTATTCTCCCACCTCTCCCAGCTACTCGCCAACTTCTCCGAGTTATTCTCCGACATCACCAAGTTACTCACCCACTTCCCCAAGTTATTCACCCACCAGCCCTAACTATTCTCCAACCAGTCCCAATTACACCCCGACATCACCCAGCTATAGCCCAACATCGCCCAGTTACTCACCTACTAGTCCCAACTACACACCAACAAGCCCTAACTACAGCCCAACCTCTCCAAGCTACTCTCCAACTTCACCCAGCTACTCCCCGACCTCACCAAGCTACTCCCCTTCAAGTCCACGGTACACACCACAGTCTCCAACCTATACCCCAAGCTCACCCAGCTACAGTCCCAGTTCTCCCAGCTACAGCCCTACCTCACCGAAGTACACCCCAACCAGCCCTTCCTACAGTCCCAGCTCACCAGAGTACACCCCAACCTCTCCCAAGTACTCACCTACCAGCCCGAAGTATTCACCCACCTCTCCCAAGTATTCTCCTACCAGCCCCACCTATTCGCCCACCACCCCGAAATACTCACCCACATCTCCTACTTACTCACCGACCTCTCCAGTCTACACCCCCACCTCCCCCAAGTACTCACCTACCAGCCCCACTTACTCCCCCACCTCCCCCAAGTACTCGCCTACCAGCCCCACCTATTCGCCCACCTCCCCCAAAGGCTCTACCTACTCGCCCACTTCCCCTGGCTACTCGCCCACCAGCCCCACCTATAGTCTTACCAGCCCAGCCATCAGCCCAGATGACAGTGATGAGGAGAACTGAGGATGAGCAGGGCGCAGCAGCAGCTGGCTAGGGCGAAGGTGGTCCTCTCACCTCCCTTGTGGGGTGCAAGCCGCCAGCCTGGCTCCTTTGTACATAGCTCCTTGTGTTCCCCATTGAAGTTTTGGTCCTGTTTCCAGTGGAGCTTTGGTCTTGTTCTCCACTTGTGCTGTCTCGGAACCCACTCGCCTGACTGTGGTGTTCTTCCTACCCCACCCACCCAAGTCTGTCCCCAAATTGAGGATCCCTCCTTGCCTGTGGCTTGATTGGGGGTAAAGGGTATTTTAACTTCTTAGGGGTAGTTCCTGCTCTGGGTCGTTACATCTGATCCTCAAGAACAAAGCTAAAGCTGCCTTTCTGTGTATTATTTTTTGAAATTTAAATAAAGTTTACTAATTTTGACCAAAAGCATGTATATTGAGTGCTTATTGCTAGGCAAGCATACCCAGGCTCCTGCTTCCTGCCCGGGCTGCTATGCCATTTAGTGTTTCAGGTGCTTCCTGTTAATTGGGTGGGAGGGGAGGCAGGAACATGAGAGCAGGTAGTTCATTTCACCTATTGAAAAAACACCTACTGTGTCCCAGGCAGTGTTCCATATCTGTCATCAAACAGATACAGCACTTGTCCCACATTAAAGCAATATTGAATATAATGGCTTTTTAACCTGTTTTCATGATTATAATATGCTAGAGGCCCGGTACATGAAATTCTTGCATAGGTAGGGTCCTTAGGCCTGGCTGGTGATCTGGGCTGATACTTCCGGTTGCTGGTGGGGGCCTCCCTTCGTTCTGCGCCGCCCCCAGTGGTCAGCCCACATCATAGTGAGCGATAGAACTCATGGTCGAACTCCTGCAGGGACACTTTGCATATTAGCCTTTTATGTATATAGATAATTTGGGAAAGTAGGAAGATGTGGTACAGGAGAAGAAAAGTTATCACACTTAACATGACCACCAGGAGGTAGGTTTTCTTTTGGTATTTTTTTACATGTTTCTCAAGTCACTTCTAACCAGTCTTTGTTTTGTCCTCAAACTGACAATGAGAAGATTAAAAATAATCTAATATGTTTTAAAACTGGAGTTAAAGGATTTGGGGCTAATTTGCTGTTTTCAGTTGGCCATTGCATAATTTCTTTTATTAGCACCTTAATGTAGATAACAGTTTTCTATATTTGCAAGTTATTTCTGGTTTACTTGAGATATTTTCTTTTTAAATATATTTTTAGTGATTTCAGAGAGGAAGGGAGAGGGAGAGAGAGATAGAAACATCAATGATGAGAGAGACTCATTGATCAGCTGCCTCCTGCACGCCCCCTACTGGGGGTCAAGCCTGCAACCTGGGCATGTGCCCTTGACTGGACTCGAACCTGGGACCCTTAATCTGCAGGCCAACACTACCCAGTGAGCAAAACCAGCTAGGGTGAGATATTTTAAATTAACTTAATTAGTTCTAATCCTCACCTGAAGATAGGTTTTTGTAGTGTCTCCCCCTCCCCTGGTTTTTCCTTCTTTATTGAATAACTTTCAAGATGTAATTACAATGAAAGGTGACATGTTAGGACAATTTTTTTCTCTCCTGGTTTTGAGGATATGTTTATTTCAGAGAGAGAGGATGGGAGAGAGAGAAACATAGACTGGTTGTCTCTTGTAAGCACCCCAACTGGCAACTTATGTGTCCCTTTATTCTTCAAAGCTTAATCATATTTCAAAGAATAGAAAGTGATATGGCCAAGATCTATTAATTTACCACCAAAATTACAGATAATAGATAACATTTTGCTATATTTAATTTAGATCTTAAATTGTGGAAGAAATGCTGTTTTATAAAAAGCATATATGTTTATTATAAAAGATCTCTTAAGTACTATAAAAAAAAAATTTCAAGCCCCATCACCAAGAAACTAATATTGGCGGTTAACTAATGTAATTCCAGACATTTATAGGATAATACAAAATTAGATCGAAATTGTCTAATAAAAATGGGAATATTTACACATTGTCGTTTGGGCTGCTGTAACATATCATGGGCTGACTGGCTTATAAACATTTATTTCTCACAGCTCTGGAAGCTGGGAAGTCCAAGATAAAGGTCCTGGCAGATTGGGTGCCTGGTGAGAGTGCTTTCTGGTTCATAGATGGCCATCTACTCACTGTGTCCTCACATAGCAGAAGGGACAAAGGAGCTCTCGAGGGTTTCTTTTATAAGGACACAATTCTATTCATGAGGACTGACTCTACCATCATGACCTAAGCACCTCCCAAATCCTGACATCCAAATACCATCACATTGTGCCCTCACCAATTTGGCTCAGTAGATAGAGCGTCAGCAAGGGCCCATGCCTGGTTGAGGGCACATGCCTGGGTTGCGGGCTCAGTTCCCAGTGGGGCATGCAGGAGGCAGCCCATCAATGATCCTCTCTCATCATTGATACTTCTCTCTCTCCCTTCTCTGAAATCAATAAAAATATATATTTTTAAATGTAGTGGTTTCCAAACATTTAAAAAAAACAACAAAAACCCCCCACCATCACAGGATTAAGTTTCAACATAATTTCTGAAAAACAGTCTATACCTTCAATAATTTAATAGATTCAATAATTTTTTTAGAAGTAAAAAAGTTAAGTGAAACATAAATTTGCTGGATGTCATATCACTAATAGATTGCCATAAGAAATATTCCTAAAAGGTCCCTCTAACATTAAAAAAACACTGTTATGAAAACTGTTGGCAATGCCAGGCTATTTTTTTTAAAACAATGAAACTTTAGGTAGTATAGATTGATTCCAGTATTCTTGTGTTCCCCTTTTTGTGTTTTTTAACTTTATGTGCTTTAAAAGAGAATAAAATAAAATGTGAGCACTCCACCCCTTTTAAGAAATTGAATCTTGGTGCCCCTTACATGCTCCTGCCATGGCATGGACTTCTCGCTTCCCTAGAGGTTTCTTGGTGACGTTCCTCTGTTGTTGTTAATCTTCACCCAAGGATATGTTTTCCATTGATTTTTTTTTTTTCAGAGAGAGACATCGATGGGTTGCCTCCCATACAGAAAAAAATCTCCGGTTCCATCACCAAGGAACTAATATTGGCAGTTAGCAAACATAATTCCAGATATTTTATCAAAGGTTGAGTGTTTGATCCCCAACCAGAGATCAAATCCTCAACCTTTTGGTGTACAAGACAATGCTGCAACCAACTGAGCCACCAGCCGGGCACTATAGTTTTTAAATAAACTTTATCAAGTTAGGGAAGTACTCTTATCTTACTGTGAATTAATATTAAATTTTATGAAATGTTTTTTCTCTAGGGGTTTGCTAGCCTCAAAGGTGTTTGTTTGAGATTATTCCCATATTTTCTGTTTGTTTTTTTCAAAGTATGGGATTATCTATTCTCCAAATGTTTGGCAGCACTCACCTGAACTGGTCAGAGCAAGAAGCTAGATGTTTTCTTTGTAGGAAGATAGTTATGTACTGACTCAATTCCTTAATTCAGGGGTCCTCAAACTTTTTAAACGGGCCAGTTCACTGTCCCTCAGAGCGTTGGAGGGCCAGACTATAGTTAAAAAAAACATTCCACACATGCGCACTGCAGGCCGGGGACGAGTCGGCTGCTAAGCAGGACAGGCAGCGGCGGCAAAAACACCCGCGGGCCGGATAAATGTCCTCGGCGGGCTGCATGTGGCCCGCGGGCCATAGTTTGAGGATCCCTGCCTTAATTAATTATAGGACTAATCATGTTTTCTATTTCTCCTTGACTTAGTTTTAGTAAATAGTATTTTCATAGAAACTTATTTTCAAATAACGATATTCATAATATCTTATTTTTATGACTCGTTCAGTGTCTGCTATTTCTGGAGTTACATCAGCATTTCATCTCCTGTATTGTTTAATATGTATGTATTTATGTTTTTATTGATTTCAGAGAAAGGAAGGGAGATGGGAGAGACTCACTGATCGGCTGCCTCCTGCACGCCCTCTACTGGGGATGGAGCCACCACCAGCCAGGCTTCTGTATTGGTTATTTGTTCTGGAGCCATCTTGCCATAGGGTTGTCACTTTTTTAAAAACTTTATCTTTATTGTTGAAAATATTACAGACATCCCCCGTGTTTTTCCTCCCATTGACCCTTTCCCCCGCCCTGTCACCCCCCCCCCCGGGCCCCCGGGCCACAGGCATCACTTTTTCACTTTTAATATATTTTACTGATTTTTTTACAGAGGAAGGAAGAGGGATAGAGAGCTAGAAACATTGATGAGAGAGAAACATCGATCAGCTGCCTCCTGCACACCCCCTACTGGGGATGTGCCCGCAGCCCAGGTACATGCCCTTGACCGGAATCACACCCGGGACCCTTCAGTCCGCAGGCCAACACTATCCACTGAGCCAAAAGGGCTTCGGCCACTTTTTCACTTTTAAGTGAACTTTTTAGCTTTATTGATTGTATTAAATGTTTGAATCCTAATTAATTTCTGTTCTTAGCTATATTGTTTCCTGACTTTCTAATTTCTTTGGGGTTTATTTTGCTATTCTTTTAATGGTTTTATTAGCTTTTTATTTATTTTTTAAAAATATATTTATAGCCCTAACTGGTTTGGCTCAGTGGATAGAGCATCAGCCTGTGGACTGAGGGTCCTAGGTTCCATTCCAGTCAAGGGCATATTCCTTGGTTGCAGGCACATCCCCAGTAGGGGGTGGTGCAGGAGGCAGCTGATTGATGTTTCTCTCTCATCCGATGTTTTTAACTCTGTTCCTCTCCCTTCCTCTCTGTAAAAAATCATTGATCTATCTTCAAGTTTACTGAGATTTTTTTCCTCCTGTCATCTATATTCTGCTATTAAGCCTATCCAGTGACCTTTTTGTTTATTTTTATTTTTTAAAAATATGTTTTTATTGCCCTACTCAGTTTGGCTCAGTGGATAAGAGCGCTGGCCTGAGGACTGAAGGGACCTGGGTTGGATTCCAGTCAAGGGAACGTACCTCGGTTGTAGACTCTATCCCTGACCCTGGTCAGAGCGTGCAGGAGGCAACCAATCAATGTGTCTCTTTCACATCGATGTTTCTCTCTCTGTCTCTCTATTCCCTTTCACTCTCTCTAAAAACCAATGGGAAGATATCCTCAGGGTGAGCATTTACAACAACAACAAATATATACACATATGTTTTTATTGATTTCAGAGAGGAAGGGAGAGGGAGAGAGAGATAGAAACATCAATGATGAGCCCTGGCTGGTTTGGCTCAGCGGACAGAGCGTCAGCCTGTGGAATGAAGGGTCCCAGGTTTGATTCCGGCTAAGGGCACATGCCTGGGTTGTGGGTTCAATCCCCAGTTGGGGGTGTGCAGAAGGCAGCTAATCAATGATTCTCTCTCATCACTGATGTTTCCATCTCTTTCTCCCTCTCCCTTCCTCTCCAAAATCAATAAAAATAAAATAAAATAAATAATCAATGATGAGAGAGAATCATCATCCATCTGCTGCCTTTTGCACCCCCACTACTGGGGATTGAGCCGCAACTGGGTCATGTGCCCTCCCTGACCAGGAATCAAACCTGAGACCTCTTGTTTCCTGGTCGACGCTCAACCACTGAGCAACACCAGCCGGGCTATGTGTTTCTGTATAAAGACACCTTATTTAATATATATTGTTGATTCATTATAATTAAACTCACTGTCAAAAGCATTATAACTCACGCTTTAATGAAACTTAGCTAACACGTATTTTCTCCATAAGATACGTCACAGCCTTCTTTCAATTAGGGACATGGACAGCAGCACTTCAGGACTCCATTTGGGGACTTTTTTTTGGGAAACACTGTTTTATTTATTTATTCATTCATTCTTCTCCCTTTACTTTATTATTTTTTTCCATCACCATTTATCATCCATATATCCTCTTCCACCACCACCACCCCCGGTCACCACATCATTTGGAGACCATTTTCGACATCACAAACAAAAAGCAAAAAAAAATGTGTTCCTAAATATACCTCAGAAAGGACACCTAAGTGTTAAAACAAGAAGGCAGAGTGTTGCCTTCTTCAACCTCAGCTTGAAAGTGTACATTGGGCGACTGAGTTTTCATCAGTCCACCTGTCACGCAAATGGCCGTGAAAGCATCATGAGCATTGATTTTGGCCTTACAAATAAATTTTTGGCAAGAAGGCAAATTTGAATATGGAATCAGCAAACAATAGCATCTACTCTGTATGTATCATGTTTATCTTTCATTCTTTCTCTGTTGAAATTTCGTATCTTTTTATTCATTTTAAAAATATATTTCTTGCCCAGCCGGTGTGGCTCAATGGTTGAGCATCAACCTATGAACCAGCAGGTAGGTCATGGTTTGATTCCCAGTCAGGGCACAGGCCTAGGTTTCCGGCTGGATTCCCAGTAGGGGGCGTGCAGGAGGCAACCGATTAATGATTCTCTCTCATCATTGAGGTTTCTAGCTCTCCCTCTCCCTTACTCTATGAAATCAATAAAAAAAGATTTTAAAAAAATATATATTCTTTCTTAAAAATGTATGCTTTTTAAAAAATATTTTCCCCCCCTAGCTGGTTTGGCTCAGTGGCTAGAGTGTCAGACTGTGGACTGAAGGGTCCCAGGTTGGATTCTGGTCAAGAGCACATGCCTGGGTTTCGGGCTTGATCCCCATTAGGGGGCATGCAGGAGGCATCTGATCAGTTATTCTCTCTCATCATTGATGTTTCTATCTCTCTATCCCTTTCCCTTCCTCTCTGAAATCAATATATATAAAATATATTTTTTAAAATCTTTTTTTATTGATTTCAGAGAGAGAGGAAGGGAGAGGCAGATAAACATCGATGTGAGAGAGAAACATCCATTGGTTGCCTCCTGCATGTACCCTGAATGCGAATGAACCAGAAACCTGGGCATGTGCCATGAATGGGAACTGAACCTGCAACCTTCGGTGCATTGGACGATGCTCAACCAACTGAGCCACAACTGGCCAGGGCAAGAGTATATTTCTTTGCCTCATTGAGCATAGTTACAATAGCTGCTTTAAGTCTTTTTATACTAATACCAACCTTTATCTCAAGATAGACCTCTGTTGATTTTTCTTTTCCCTTTTGAATCCATCATATTTTCCTGGTTCTGTGTATGTAAAGTAATTTTGGGTTGTACTTGTACATTATTAATGTTATATTATGGTGACTCTGGATTCTGTAATATTACTCTAAAGACTGTGTACTTTGGTTTTATTAGGCAATTGACTTGGTTAGACCCAACTGCAAATATTGTATCATCTGTGGTAGATGGCAGGGGGAATTTTTGAGGCCAGTTATTTCAGCTTTGTTCTCACCCCAAGAGAGCTCTTAGCTGCACCTCACCCCCCATCCTCTCTGGTGAACTAGCTGACCTATGGTTTACCTTACTGCTTTTAATGACGATGAACTACCAGCATCCTCTTATTTGCTTACAAAATCTCCATAGTTTTAGAGAGCACCCTTAAACTTGACCTTCTCTGCACTGTCTCAAATAAAGTCCGTTCCTTTGGAGAGTGTCAGATCTCTCTGTTTTTATGAAAGACCTTGTCCCCTGGGGAAAATAAATCTCTTAGCCAATACCCTGGGTGCTGGGTTGGAGTGGTGGGTAGCCTCTGATCTTCTCAGCTGGCCTCTCACCAGAATGGAGCCTCTGTCCTATGAGTGAGCTGAGGCGAGGACAATTGGGGCTCCAGTGTTCTTGGCCAGCCAGACCTGGGATCAAGCCTCTTACCATTGTACCTGTCCCTAGCTTGGGAGCTGAGAGGAGAGCAAGTCTTGTCTTCTTGGCCACACCTACCCAGAGCTTCCATCAAAGTGGGCTGGGGAGCGGGGAGGCGGGGAGGTGCGGATGTAGAGAGGGAGCAGCTGGTTGTGGCGCAAATGCTGTAGATACTTGCTGTGCTTACTAAGTTTTAGCGGGTTTTCTTGAGTAAATGTTTCCTCACCTCTGGAATCCTCGTAGGACAATTACCAGACTTTTAAACCATATTTAAAATAGTTTCCACCAGTTATATCTGTTTCACGTGGGAAGTAGCCCATGGAATTCCTCATGCTGTCATCCTGGAGGCGAAACTTCACTTTTCTTCTTCTTGTCTTCTCTCTCTTTTGAAAAGTTAACAACTTCATTGGGATATCATTTACACATCATACAATTCTCCCATTTCAAGTGTACAATTCAATGGTTTTAATTATATTCATAGGTATGTGCAACCATCACCGCAATCAATTTTAGAACATTTTTATCACTTGAGAAAAGAAACCCCATACTCTTTAGTTATTGCCTCTACCCGCCTCCATCTCTAAACAACCATGTATCTACTTTGTGTCTGAATAGAACTGCTCATTCTGAAGATTTGATATAAATGGAATCATAGTATGTGTTCTTTTGTGATTGGTTTCTTTTTACCTTTTTTCTTGAATGATAGTGTTGCTGATTTTTTAAAAAATGTTTTTGTATCCCTAGCCGGTTGGCTCAGTGGATGACACAGGGGTCCTCAAACTACGGCCTGCGGGCCACATGCGGCCCGCCGAGGACATTTATCCGGCCCGCCGGGTGCCGCTGCCTGTCCTGCTTAGCAGCCGACCCGTCCCGGGCCCGCAGTGCGCATAGGAATTTGTTCATAGTTGTTGTTTTTTTTAAACTGTAGTCCGGCCCTTCAACGGTCTGAGGGACAGTGAACTGGCCCCCTGTTTAAAAAGTTTGAGGACCCCTGGCAGAGTATCCGCCTGTTGACTGAAGGATCAGGTTCAATTCCGGCCAAGGGCCTTGGCTGGGGCTCATGCATGATGCAACCAATCAATGTGTTTCTCGCACATCAATATTTCTCTCTGTTTTCCCTCTCTTCCACGCTCCCTAAAAGTCAATGGAAAAATATCCTTCGGTGAGGGTTAAAAAAAATGTTTTTGTAGATTGCTGTTTTTCACATGTAAAGTTGGTATGTCTGATTTTATTTTTTAATCCTTACCCAGGATATGTTTCTTGATTTTCTTTTTTTTTTTTTTTGAGAGAGAGAGGAAGGGAGGGAGAAAGAGAAACATCTATCGATCAGTTGATCGATCAGTTGCCTCTTGTATGTAGCCCAACTGGGGATCGTACTTGGAACCAGGTATATGCCCTGATCGGGAATCGAACCCACCACCTTTTTGGCATATGGGATGATGCTCCAACTAAATGAGCCACCTGGCCAGGTTGCTGATTCTTGAATTCTAGGTTGACAGTTATTTTCTCTCAGAACATTAAAGATTAGTCTTTTGTCTCCTGGGTTCACCTTTTTGCTGTTGAAAATTTAGTCATCAATCCAATTGCTTTTCCTTTGTAGGAAATCTGTCTTTTCTCTTCGGCTGTTGTAAGATTTCCATTCCTTGGTACTTCACAATTTCACTATGACATGTCTAAATGTGGCTTCCTTTCTATTTCTCATTGTCCTCTTGTAATGTTGTGAGCTTTCTAGCTATGGAGATTGATATATTTCTTTTTAATATGTTTTTATTGATTTCAGAGAGGAAGGGAGAGGGAGAGGGAGAGAGAGAGACAGAAACATCAATGATTAGAGAGAATCACTAATCTACTGCCTCCTGCATGCCCCCTACTAAGGATTGAGCCTGCAACCCGGGCATGTGCCCTGGGACCCTTCAGTCTGCAGACCAACGCTCTATCCACTGAGCCAAACTGGCCAAGGCTGAAGATTCATATCTTTCAATAATTCTGGAAAATATTACCTTTTTTTTCATCCTCTCTATTTTCTCCATCTGAAATTCAGGTTAGATATATGTTAGACCTTCTTACTCTAATTGTCCATGCCACTTAATCTCTCTCTTTTTTGTTTTCTGTCACTTTATCTCTCTTGAATGCATCCTGGACAATTTCTTCAGATCTATCATTTGATTCACTATTTTCTTTAGTTAAGCCTATTTATTTCATCTATTGAGTTCATTTTAATTTTTATATATTTTTTCCTTTCTAGAAGTTCTGTATGGGTGCTGTGTTTTTTTTTTTTTAATCTTCTTATCTGCTTGGTCATTCTTTATAGATTCTTATCTCTTGTTCAAATTTCCAAGCATCTTTTTTATTCCTCTAAACGTATCAGCCAGGTTAAGCTAGGTTACACTGTGGTAACCAACACCCTGAACAGCTGATTAGCTTACAACAAAGATTTTTTTCCACTGCAGCTTGGCTGGGCCTGTGTTCTATGTCATTGTCCTCACTCTGGGGCTTAGGCTGACCGGGAGCCCGGTCCGGAACTTTGTTGGTTGTAGTGGTAGAGGAAGAAGGAAACTGGTGATACATTATTTGAAAAGCTTCTGTCAAAATGTGACACCTCTCTTTTAATCACATTTCACTGTAAGTCATGACTAACTTTCAGGGGGTGGCAAAGTGTAATTGGCTTGCAGGAAGAGAAATAGGTATCAGTAAATAGTAAAAATACCACTCATGCCCTAACCGGTTTGGCTCAGTGGATAGAGTGTCGGCCTGCGGACTGAAGGGTCCCAGGTTCGATTCCAGTCAAGGGCATGTACCTTGGTTGTGGGCACATCCCCAGTAGGGGGTGTGCAGGAGGCAGCTGATAGATGTTTCTCTCTCATCGATGTTTCTAACTCTCTATCCCTCTCCCTTCCTCTCTGTAAAAAATCAATAAAATACATTTTTTTAAAAATACCACTCATGGTAAAAAGTGTTAACTGATCTTTCATTTCTGGCAGTTACAACGAGTGAAGTCTCTGCCAGGGCTAGACCCAAGGTGAGGCAAGTAAGACACAAGCACAAAATTTAAGGGGAACAAAAATCTCCTTATTAAAAATGTAATTACTATTTTAAAGCAATATTTTTAAAAGCAAAATTAATGTAAAAACCCATGATGAATGAAATACCAACATTTTAAATGCATAAAGGATCAACATTAGTCATTTTCCAATCAGCACGACACTGGTCTTTGTAGGTGTAATTTACCCCTCTCTCCTGGCACTTCCTTTGCTGGCGTATTTTATAGCTTTCGGTTGTGAGTTGGAACTTTACCTGTAGGAGAACTTTGAGTCCTTGATTGAGGTGGCAAACCTCTAGAACAAATCTGTGTCTGCTTTTGCTGGGTCCCTGGGTGCACTGCCAACAGGGGAGCCCCTCGCATTCTGTGGTTAAGGTTTTCTCGGGCTCCTGAGACAGTGGGCATTGGAGCACAGACCGTGAAAAAGCTGGATTGTGGTTTCAGGTTCTCAGGAGAGAGTACTTTTTCCTTCTGCGGAAGGTGAAGACAGGCCAGTTCCCTGGGTCCTTCCTTCCCAGAAACGCGCTTTGGTTGTTTTGGTTCGTCTTTATACAGAGGTTGTAGGAAGTCCTGACCACATGCAGAAACCTCCCACTCTCCTGGCAGGGAGAGCCCTAAGTTTCATCTCCTGTCCCCGCATCTCAGAAACCAGTCTGTGCAAACCGCGAACAGAAAGCCTCGGGAGCAACGCTGACTTTGGAACTCCCTTATCTCTTAGGGCAGTGGTCGGCAAACTCATTAGTCAACAGAGCCAAGTATCAACAGTACAACGATTGAAATTTCTTTTGAGAGCCAAATTTTTTAAACTTAAACTTCTTCTAACGCCACTTCTTCAAAATAGATTCGCCCAGGCCGTGGTATTTTGTGGAAGAGCCACACTCAAGGGGCCTAAGAGCCGCATGTGGCTCACGAGCCGCAATTTGCCAACTACGGTCTTAGGCTTCCTGACTTAACTTCATTTTTGGCCTCTGTGGGAATAGTTTTTGTGCCACTTCAGCAGTGATTTGTTTGTTTGTTTTATATGGTTTTTTTTTCTTAAATAAATCTTTATTGTTCAGATTATTACAGGTGTTCCACTTTTTTTTCCCCCCCATAGCTCCCCTCCACCTGATTCCCCACCCCACCCCATGCCCTTACCCCCCGCCACTGTCTTCATCCATAGGAGTAAGATTTTTGTCCAATCTCTTCCCGCACCCCTCACACCTGCTTCCCCTGAGAATCGTCAATCCACTCCCTTTCTATGTCCCTGATTCTATTATATTCACCAGTCCATTCTGTTCTTCAGATTTTTTATTCACTTGATTTTTAGATTCACTTGTTGGTAGGTATGTATTTGATGTCATTTTGTTGTTCATAATTTTTATCTTTACCTTTTTCTTCTTCTTCCTCTTCTTAAAGAATACCCTTCAGCATTTCATGTAATCCTGGTTTGGTGGCGATGAACTCCTTTAGCTTTTTTCTTGTCTGTGAAGCTCTTTATCTGACCTTCAACTGTGAATGATAGCTTTGCTGCGTAGAGTAATCTTGGTTGTAGGTTCTTGCTGTTCATCACTTTGAATATTTCTTGCCACTCCCTTCTGGCCTGCATAGTTTCTGTTGAGAAATCAGCTGACAGTCGTATGGGTACTCCCTTGTAGGTAATTAACTGTTTTTCTCTTGCTGCTTTTAATATTCTCTCTTTGTCTTTTGCCCTTGGCATTTTAATTATGATGTGTCTTGGTGTGGTCCTCTTTGGGTTCCTCTTGTATGGGGTTCTGTGCGCTTCCTGAACTTGTAAGTCTATTTCTTTCACCAGGTAGGGAAAGTTTTCTGTCATTATTTCTTCTAATAGGTTTTCAATATTTTGCTCTCTCCCTTCTTCTGGCACCCCAAAAATTCGGATGTTGGTTCACTTGAAGTTGTCCCAGAGGCTCCTTACACTATCTTCATATTTTTGGATTCTTTTTTCTTTTTGTTTTTCTGGTTGGATGTTTTTTGTTTCCACATATTTCAGATCTTTGGTTTGATTCTTGGGGTACGTTGATCTACAGTTGAGTTTCTGTATATTCTTTATTTCAGACAGTGTATGCTTCATTTCTGACTGATCCTTTTCCATTTTTTTGGCATTCTCATTAAGGTCCTTGAAGGTCTTACTAAGCTCCTCAGAAGTGTCATCAAGTTTCTCAGCGGTTTTTAGAAGATTCTTGAGTAACCTTATACATGTGGTTCTGAACTCTATGTCATCCAGTAGTTTGCTTTCCTCCGTTTCTTTCATTCGTGACATGTTTCTTTGTTTCTGCATTTTGGCTGCTTCCCTGTGTTGATGGAGTGGCTTTGTGTGGTAGGTGACCTATAGGGGGCAGTAGCTCAGCCTCCCCAATCACCTAATGTGGATGCTCTTGGTACACCCCTTTGTGGGCTGAGTGCAAAGTCTTGGTGTAGTTAAGCCTGAATTGCTGTTGGTACGCTGGGAGGAATTGACCTCCAGGCCAATTAGCTGTGAGCACTCCCTGTGTCTATAATGGAAGAACTGCTGCGCTGAAGACACGCAGGACTTGTTTCAGTGGGGCTTTGGTGCTCACTGAGTCTGCCTCTTGAATGTGTCACTTATGGATGTGAGGAGTTGAAATCTGGTGTCTCACACTGACCACTAGGTACACTGGCTTCTGGATCTCCAATGGGGTGCAGGTCAGCTACTGTCTGAGGCCACCCAGCAGGAGCTACAGTGAGAGCTACAGTTTTCTCCTCTTTGCTTGGGGTTTGGAGGTTTTGGAACTGTCTGACCCGGGCTGCAAATTTGCTAGGTTAAGCTGCCATAGGGCAGGCTTTTCTTATGCTAACTCGGTTGCTTGGAGCTTGGGTGGGTTTGTAGGTTGTGCAGGGCGGGGCCTCAGGGTGTCACTAGGTTAGGGTGTGGCAAACAGCAATGGCTGCTGGTTAGCCAGCTCTGTGTCCCCAAAGGCATCCGCGAGTCCCGTGCCCCAGTGCAGTAAACAATTATTCCTGCGTGCAGCTCTGCAAGCAAGCCACCCTCGCTGGCAGACAGTCCAGCTTCTCCCCGTAGGAGTTTGGGTCCCCCGCGTCTCCCCAGAGACTGGATTTCAGAGTAATCGGGGGCTTGTCTCCGTTCGGGTTGAAAAAAGCAACGCACCCAGTCGCCCGCCGCCAGCCCGGATCACACGCCTCCGTACCTCAGCTTTTCAGCGCTCGTGCACGTCTCAATGCTCTTTTCTCTTTCCTTCTAGTTGTAGAACTTCCACTCAGCCAGCTTTCCCGTGGTTCTGGGTGATAGACGTTTTGTCTTTTAGTTGCAGTTTAAATTGTTGTGGGAGGCAGCAGTTTAGGTGTTTACCTACGCCGCCATCTTCTGTTTTATATGTTTTTATTGATTTTTACAGAGAGAGAGAGAGGAAGGGAGAGCGAGAGAGAGATAGAAACATCAACGAGAGAGAATCGAGCCCAAAACCTGGGCATGTGCCCTGACCAGGAATTGAACTGGAGACCTCATGGTACATGAGGCAATGCTCAACCACTGAGCCACACTGGCCAGGCAGCAATGGGCTTTCTCTATTTTTATTTTTACAAAATATTTTATCCTAGATTTTAGTTTTTTCTATTAGAAGAGCTATTTAGGATATCTAGTCTGTTGTAAGGCATCCTACCTCCTGATTGTAGCTTTTACTCTTGCTGTTTTGTCAGGTTTTAAACTATTTACTTTCCGTTCTGCAAATATACTCCCTCCAGTTATATTATATAGTCTTACTTAGGTATTTAAGTGGCTCATCTGTATGTAGTCTTCTTACCACCGCTTCTCCCCTGTCATTTTTAAAATGCATCTCTTTAGTACATTTTTAGAAAGATTTCAGAATTGCTTTGTTATATTCCCTGAATTCTTTTAATTTTGAGAATTTCTTCCTGTAGCCTTTAAAATTGAAGCACATCTTGACTGGATTTTTTTTTCTTTCAGGATTTTGTAGACATTACTCGATTTTTGTATTAGTGGAGATTCTCCAAAGAAACAGAACCAGTAGGATAGATAAATCGATAAAAGGAAGTTTGCTATGAGGAATTGGATCATGGGATTATGGAGGCTGAGAAGTCCCATAATCTGCCATTTGCAAACTGGAGATGAAAGAAAGCCAGTGATATTCAACCCCAGGCTGAAGGCCTGGGAGCCAGGGGAGCTGATGGTGTAAACTCCAGTTTGAAGGCCAAAGGAGAGGAGATGTCTCAGCTCAAGCTGTAAGGTAGGAAAGAAAAGGAATGCATTTCCCCTTTTACCTTTTTAAAAAATATATGTTTTTATTGATTTAAGAAAGGAAGGGAGGGGGGAGAGAGAGAGAGAGAGGAACATCAATGATGAGAAAGAATCATTGATTCAGCTGCCTTCTGCACGCCCCCTACTGGGGATTGAGCCTGAAACCTGGGCATGTGCCTTGACTGGAATTGAACCCGGGACCCTTCAGTCCACAGGCCAATGCTCTATCCACTGAGCCAAACTGGCTAGGGCTAGCGCTTATCTTTGATTCTATTCAGGCCCTCAGTGGGTTGGGTGAGGCAGTAATCTGCGTTATGGGCTCACCAATTCAAATGCCAATCTGGTGGGCATACCATGCAATATACAGATCTTGTAACATAGAAACCCACACCTGAAACCTATATGTTCATATTGACCAATGTCACCCCAATAAATTTAATTTAAAAAACACACAAATGCTCATCTAGCCCTGGCCAGGAAGCTCAGTTAGAGCAACATTCTTATATGCCAAGGTTGTGGGTTCGATCCCCGGTCAGGGGCACATACAAGCATAAGTAAGTGGAACAACATATTGATGTTTCTCCCTCTCTCAAATACAGTTTAAAAAATTAAAAGCAAATTGCTTGGCCAGAATGTAAGAATTTGTACCTTTCTAGTTCTTTTTTTTTTTTAAATATATATTTTATTGATTTTTCACAGAGAGGAAGGGAGAGGGATAGAGAGTTAGAAACATTGATGAGAGAGAAACATCGATCAGCTGCCTCCTGCACACCCCCCACTGGGGACGTGCCCGCAACCAAGGCACATGCCCTTGACCGAAATCAAACCTGGGACCCTTGTGTCCGCAGGTTGACGCTCTATCCACTGAGCCAAACCAGTTAGGGCTACCTTTCTAGTTCTTACTCATCCTTCCCATGTCAAATCAGTGATATTTCCTCTGACCAGCACCCCGAATTCCCAAAACCCATTAGATAGGGCTTTTGTAATGTGGTCCCCAAACCCCCACTCCTCTGCATACATGCAGAATTGTTTACCTACTTACTTGCTCCATGTATGTCTCTGAAGATTCAAACTCCGTGCAGCTGCTATAGGATTTGAGCCCCCATTGCTGGGCTTCCTGGGGCCCTGGTAAAGGAGGTGTTGGTTTTGCCTGCAGGAGCCCCTTTGTAGGGTGACTGACTCACCCGTTTACCTGGGACTGAAAGTCCGGGGTCCTGTAAAACACCTCAGTCCTAGGCAATCTGGAAGCTGGTCACCCTACCGCTGGCGCTCGAGGACAGGTTTGGGGCAGGGGCTCTGAATCTTCATCACGCTCCTTGGCATTCCCCCGAGTCTGTGAATCTAACTCCTTCCCTGTGTCTATCGGGAGCAGACTATGTGCTCTGCTAACCATGGGATCTTCCTGATCCCCTAAGGCCACCTCACCGCCACCCACCAGGCCCGAAGCCAGGCGAGAGGAACGTGGTCAGGGAGGCAGGACTCCTTGCTCAGCCCTTCCGAAGACTCTTGCTGTCCAAAGACATAGGCCAGGCCAAGCTGCAGAAGCAGAGAACTCCCTTGGAGGTCAGAGCTTATCACCAACCTCCAGAGCTGCTTTTACCAAAGTGCTCTTCCAGCCGTGCTGCTGCCCGCGTGCACGGAGGTCTTTCTGAGCAATGCTCCATGGCTATTGCTCTCAAACATGGTGAGATTATTCTTTACCCCACCCCTTTAGCAGGTTCTCAGGAGAAATACTTCCATGCACTTTATCTTAATACCCAGAGTAGGAGTTTTCCGGAACAATCGCTTTGTTGTTAATCTCAAGGACTCTTGAAACTGTTATTGAGAAAGTTACTCTTTCTACATTAACTCGGGGACATTCTGAGAAGACTTGTGCCTCCCACACAAAGCAAACAGGGCATTGCTAGTCTACACTTTAGAGGTGTTTCTGGTTTGTGATGGCCCCACCTTGATTTTTCATTCTTCTTTCCCCTTGTTTTCTTTACTAAGGTAAAATTACATCCAATTAAGTACACAAGTCTTAAGTACACAATTGGATGAGTTTGGGCAGCACAAATGTTGACACCATGTACCTTTCAAACAAACTCTGGAGGCTTTGGCTAGAAATAAATGATTAAGATCTAAGGGGTCCTAGGGTTTGCAAACCAGAAACAAAACTAGGCAATACCCAGAGTGTTCCAAGAAAGAAAGAACAGTTATGAGTTCTGGTAGTGAAAACATTGTTGAGAAGAATTCATCCTGCATTCTTCCCTCTGGAGTGGCCCAAGATGTCCTTCCTCCAGATGATGGGCTGGATAATGGATGTCTGGTGGTCCGAATGCATGGCCCTTCTTTCCTTAGTCCTTCGGGGTAATTGGAGAGGGTTCTCTGAAGGTTTGATGTACATGCAGGCTTTGTTGAAGGAATGGAAAGTTCAAAAGCTTAGGTTCAAAAGCTAGGGTCACAGACTAGATTAAGAGGCAAACACCAATTTGATACATAATTGGGAACAAATTATCTGGTTAAATTAATAGGATCAGTTCCTCATAACTCAGCCTACTTGGTTTTAGTAATTCAGCAACTTGATTATAGTGACTCCATTTTATTTCTTCACTCTGTTCCCTATGCCTAACACCCACATCAAAAGAAAGAACATTTCTACCACCCAGAACGTTCCCTCATAGTCCTTTACAGTCGGCCCCACACCCTGAAATCACTCTTTCCCTGCTTTTAATGTATCCTCTTAGTTCCATGTATTCTTTCAAATATCTTAATCTTCTCTTGGATGGTGAAGGACATGAATAATTAGGATATTAAATTCTGGAGAAGCCCCAGTTCTGGCTCATTCCCTTACAGAGCTTACCTCCCAGTTGGGAGAATGACGGCCACAGAGCAGGGAATACTGAGGAAGCTCTGAGGGCTGATGCCACCATCTCTGGCCTTCTGACCAGGCCCTGCCCCGCCTCCGCATCTTATATCCAGTCTGAGTGCTTCCCAGGACACCGACTCGTGGATGACTCTTGTCTTTGTTTCATGGGTCCCTCTCCATGTCTAATCACTATGGACCCTCCACCTCCTTCAACCAATCCCCAAACTCAGTCTTCACAGTTCATCCAACAAACCCTTTTGCTATGAGCTTATCACTGTGTCAGGTGAAGGGGGGGGAGGGGACACTGAGGACTCTGTTAAGTGAGGGGCTTGCTTACCCACATGTGTAAAAGTCACCTCTCACTACAAGGCAGTAAGTGACTTCAGAAGATGACGCTAAACCTCTGCACACCAGCCTCAACCGGGGCCTCCCTGGAATGTAGCAATCGGTGCTCCTCTAATTTATTCAGAACTACTTACTTTATGGCCACTAGGTGCCTGCAGTTGTGACACTCAGGATACATCAGTAAACAAGGCAGTAAGGCCCTGCCCTCGGGAGCTCACATTTTAATGGCAGGAGACACATAATAATTGTAATAAATAAGTCAATCCTGTGGCATGTGAGAACGCGGCAATTGCTATGGCAAAAAGAGGAAGAACAGGATCGGGGGCTGGGAGTTCAGGGCTGGAGGCCAGAAGCCGGAATACATGAAGTGGCCAGGGTAGACCCCCTTGAGCAGGTGCTATTGGAGCAAAGACTCGAAGGAGGTGAGGGAGAACTCCAAGTGGGTATCTAGGGAAGGCTCATTCTAGGCCAGCGATTCTTAATCATTGGTGATTCCTCCTCTTATCCAGAGGACTTTTGCCAGGTTATGAAGACATTTTTCCTTGTCACGACTGTGTGTGTGTGTGTGTGTGTGTGTGTGTGTGTGTGTGTGTTGGGGCATCTAGTAGGGAAGGCTGTATAGTCAATGGTGCTGAAGTTGAGAAACCCTGGTCTCGTGGAGGGAAAAGCCAGTGCAAGGACCTGTGGCAGAGGTGTGCTGGGTGCTCACAGAACTCCAGCGCCACCGAGGCTGGAGGGAGGGCTGGGAGCCGGGGAGGGGGAGCCCTGAGAACTCCGCTGACTCCAGTGTTGAGAGGTGAGGGCCAGGGCAGCATTTGAAGTGGAAGAGTGACATCACCTCACTGACTGTGTTAGAGGCTCCATGGGACTGCTGGGAACAGGCTGGGGGCGGGGTGGGGTGGGAGGTTGGAGGGGGTGTCAGAGTAGAAGCTGGAGCCACAGGAGACCAATGCGGTGACCCCGGGAGCTAGCTTGACCTCCTGCTCAGGATTCCTCCTCTCTCCTTAAAGCTCTGACCCCATTCCTCTCCTTCCCTCTCAGCCGATGATCTGACCACAACTTCACAGCAAAAGCAGCAGCTGTCAGAGAGGACTCCCATGTCACACCACGTCTCAAACCCTCCTCTCCTGGCACAGGCTGAGCCCAGGGTGAGGGCCCGGGACCCCCTGTGGTCCTTCCCTTCTACACTCAGGTGTGCTCTGGTATCTCCCATGTGAAAAACAAAAATCAAATAGACAAGACTCTCCTAAAACACAGGAAACTCAGGATGGGCCACCATTGAGTGCCCACCTCCTAGATTATTGAATTCCTTTATTATGAAGATCCTAGGGGTTCCCACTGATGCCACTGTAATCAGCTAGTTGTTATTTAACAGGAAAGGAGGAAAGGAAAGACTAGATCTGGGCATGCCACGTATACAGCGTTGCCAAAAAAACCCTGCACTTAACACTCTCCAGGTCTGTTCCCCGCTGATCGATGGGGGAAGGGACTAGACAAAGGCAGTTTAGATGCATGCCCAGTGAGGTCTGAGTGACATGGGAAGGTGCCTACTGTCTGCCAGTCGTACCTGGGAACAAATTAGTGGCCAGGATGGCCATGGCCACTGCAAGTGTACAACCTAATCTCTTTCTCTCTCTCTCCCTCTCACGCTCAGGGTCCCTGGCTCTCCTGTGGCAGGGGACATGTTCCCTGTGCCCACATGGCGCCTGGCCGTGTTGGACTCCACACATGGGCTAATAGACTTGAGCCGATGTTGAACTTCACCGGCTGCAACACGGAACGGCAGCTCTGGACACTGGTCCTGCTTCGGGCTCTGCTGCACGCCCAGCTGCCCCTCTTTCAGGACTGGCTTGGGGGCCGTGGGAGAGTGGACACTGAGGCATGTAAATCCAGGCCAATACAATCTTCTACCACCTCTCATCCTCCCGTCGGGGCTTCTGAAATTCTTTTTCCAGTAGCACCCCAGAACCCCACTCTCATGAACAGTAGAGGTTTCCCACCCGCATACTCCTCCAGCAGCACTACCACCGTGCTGTGGGAGCTCTTATCATGACCATGAACTTTTTCAAATAAAACAGAAAGGGCCGGCCGGTGTGGCTCAGTGATTGAGCGTTGACCTATGAACCAGGAGGTCACAGTTCGATTCCTGGTCAGGGCACATGCACGGATTGAGGGCTCCATCCCCCGTGTGGGGCGTGCAGGAAGCAGCCAATCAATGATTCTCTCTGAAATCATTGAAACATCAATGATGTTTCAGTCTCTCTCTCCCTCTTCCTTCCTCTCTGAAATCAATTAAAAACACACACACACAGAAAAAAACAGAAAGGGAAAATTAAACATATTTAACAAAAATGATTAAAAAATGCTGTCAGGAAGGGGGAGAATTCTCCCTTCTACCCTTCTTTAGTTCTGATGGTGGGACTGATAATAAAATAAGAAAATTGGCACAGACTAGAGTAAGAGGCAAACACCAGTTTGATACATGCACATGGGAGACCACATGGTGCTCGGGTCATAAAATGAGACTCAAAGAAATGATGAACTAGGCACCTTCTTATACTTTGTAGACAAAGAAACAATACATTTGCGAGAAACTGATAGGACAAAGTAAGTTAGTGTTCACTCAAAAGGAATCTAAGCAAGACTTGGGCTTGGCAGTAAACTAGTAAAGGCCGCACAGGGTTTGTTCACACAGGCTTTCCAGCTCTGCGTTTTATAACTCTTGTGATAAAGCTGTCTCGGCCCTCAAGAGCAGGGTGGGCATGGACATTTATTTTCTGCATCTAGAGAGACAGCGAGTCAGAGCTAGTGCTGCCTTCTCAAATTACTTCAATTTGAAATAATCGCCCTGACTGGTTTGGCTCAGTGGATGGAGCGTCGGCCTGTGGACGGAGGAGTCCCAGGTTCAATTCTGGTCAAGGGCATGTACCTTGGTTGTGGGCACATCCCCAGTGGGGGTGTGCGGGAGGCAGCTGATCGATGTTTCCCTTTCATCGATATTTCTAACTCTATCCTTCTCCTCTCCTCTCTGTAGGAAATCAATAAAATATGTTTTTTTAAAAATTTGAAATAATCACCATGCCAGTGTGAGATAACTTGGGGTGGCCTGCCCTGGGCCCCAACAATACCCTCCCACCATCCCTGATGCCCCCTTCCGCTACCTGCCCTCCACCCATCCACACATCCCTTGGCAGCCAAACTTTACCTTCACCCACCGTAGTCTGGTTCCTGCCTCCATCTCCACGGGAATTATTCTAATCTCCTTGTTAAGTCAGCACAGCTGACTCCGCTCTGAGGGGGTCCTGAAGCCATGGAGCCAAGGTCCCAGGCCAGCAGCAGAGGCGTCACCTGAAATGCAGATTCTCCCTGGCAGACCTACAGAATCAGAAAGTCTGGGGATGGGACCCCAGCAACTGGTGTTTTTTGTTTGTTTGTTTTAAGAAGCTTAAAGAGAGGAAGGGAGAGACAGAGAGAAGGAGAAACATCAATTGGATGCCTCCCGTATCTGCCTTGACCAGGAATAGAACGTACAGCCTTTTGGTAAACAGGATGATGCTCCAATCAACCAAGCCACTTGGCCAGGGTGCAACTGGTGTTTTGACAAGTCCTCTAGGTCAGCGGTCGCCAACCGGTGGTCCGTGAGGTCCGAAAGGTTGGCAACCGCTGCTCTAGGTGACTTAGATGCACCCTAAAATTTGTTCTGTCACTTTAAGGAAGAGCCATGTGCAGCAGTAAAAGCAACAGACAGAAATCGGACACTCTGATTTAGCCCTTGATTTTGTACACATTTGCTTTACCTCCCTGAGTCTAGGTTTTCATCTATAAAGTGGGGATTCTAATATCACCACACGGGTTTGTTGTGAGGGTTAAGCTAAGGAACACTGCATGTCCACAGTGCTGAACACGGCTCCTGGCACGCCGCACGGCCCCGTGGCAGCCAGCACCGTTAGCCTTGGTTGCGATGAGTCCTCTCAGTGGGCAGCTGTGTAAATTTGGGCATGGCCTCTGGTTTCTCAGGCTCACTGTTGTTTCTCTGTAACAGGCAGATAACAACCCTCACCTCCCAGGCTTGTTTGGAGAATCAAAGAAGATAAAACATGAAAGCAGTATTTTATCTAAGCTAAAACATGAAACTATGAAAGTATGAACTAAAACACCAAAGATGAAAAACGTTCCACCTAAACACCAACACAAGATGTGATGGGGATCACGTGCGGCTCTCACCCAGCTGTCCTTGGGCTCCCACCGGGGGCAGGAGCTGCTTGAGGCTGTGGGCATCCAGGAGGAACCAGGCCTTTGAAGTTGCTCATAATTTAACTTTCCACTCAATTAGACCAGTGTAGACTGCTCATATTCTACAGTGAAACTTATATATAGAATTGTGTGTGTGTGTGTGTATATAACTTATTTATATAATTATTTATATTTATTAAAATATAAACATTGTATTTCTATTCATACATATATAACTACAAAATTCTCTTTACATATATTTAATATATAAATGATATCTCCTCATTGGCCTGCGGACTGAGGAGTCCCAGGTTTGATTCTGGTCAAGGGCACATGCCCGGGTTGTGGGCTTGATCCCCAGTGTGGGGCATGCAGGAGGCAACTGATCAATGACTCTCTCTCATCATGGATGTTTCTTTCTCTCCCTCTCCCTTCCTCTCTGAAATAAAAAAATATATCTATTTAAAATAAATAAATAAAATAAAATGTGTGACATCAATGTAAATATTAAAAACAAAGAAACAAACACAAGTTGTTGATAATTCCCTTCCTTGTTGCGAATAGGTAATTATTTACTTCTTTAGAATAGATGAGACGTGCATATGGAGGAAAAGTCCTTCACCACAACCCCCAGATACCCAGTTTCCTTTCTGCAGAGGAAACTGCTGTTTCTGATTTCTTGTGTCTCATTCCAGAAACATAGGTTTGTATATAGAAGATGTGTGTGTGTCTTACATTTTTGGGGTTTTTTCCCCTTAACGTGCTTCTAAGCATTAGGTTTTGTCCAATATTTTTCTGCCATAAACAATTCCACAATGACAAAATACACAGCTTTAAAGTGTGCCATGGTGTGACCCCACTCTCCACGCCAGCAGAACCCCCCACCCAGGCCGAATTTCTTTTAGCCCATTTTCCCACTCGAGAACCAGAGAGTTGGGTGGTGTTACCAAAGGCCTGAAGTCAGTGGAAACCAGAATTCAGGTTCCCCATTTCCGGACCCACCTCTGGACAAGGCCTTAGTGACTATTGGCAGACACAATGGTTTTTTTTGTTGTTGTTTTTTTTTTTTTTACTGATTTATGCATTTATATTTGACTTCCCAAAAGGGTCTGAAGTGGCTGCCATTGAGGTCTCAGGACTTGTGTTTGCTTTCAGTACATTCTCTCCTGCTTGGAGGGAGTCCAGATGGTCTGACCTATCACAGCCAGGCCAGAACTGAGTTAAGCTGTAGCTCAGGGCCAAGGCTGAGGCAGGTGGCAAGGGCCGGGCCAAACTCGATCGATCACATTAAGCTTCAGGCAGTGCACCATGCTGCCAACACAGCCAAGTCTGAGCTTCAGGCCAGACAGCCAGGCCAAGTTGGGGGCAGAGGGGGAGGGAGGCGGGGTCCGATGCACACAGCACCTGGAAATCTGGCACCTGCTGAACTAAGCACCTGTCTAGGCTGTCTTGTTTTGAGGCAGATATAAAATGGATGGAGAGCTGGGGATAACAGTAAAAACCTTGGACTCTCAGAGAAGGGCCAAAGGCAAAAAAATGATGAAAGTCAGGCTAATAATTGCCCATCTAACCTTGGAATGCTGACCCCTCTCTGCTCACCGAATCCTACCTAGTCTTCAAGGGCAGGTCCTCGTTCTCTTCTTCCAGGAAGTCATGGAACATGTGGGGAGAGGGGAGGTCAGACACGCCCACGGGTGCACATGCATGGAGCCTCTAGTCAATACTAAGAGAGAATCATTGATCAGCTGCTTCCTGTACGCTCCCTACTGGGGATAGAGCACCCAACCGGGCACGTGCCCTGACCAGGAAGCGAACTGTGACCTCCTGGTTCATAGGTCAATGCTCAACCACTGAGCCATGCCACCGGGTGGGAATCCATGTTTTGAAATCAACATAGTAGATATTGGTTCAGGCAAGAATCATTAATGGATGCTAGCATCTTTAGGTGAAAGTTTGCAGAAACAAGGTATTTACAAAGTCTCAAAGTGTTTTTCCACAGACTATTTATTCATGACAAAGGTAAAAGAGGTAACTTTAGAGTAGAGAAGCCTGGCACATGTGACCTTAACCAAGGCGTCACAGTTAATATCACCAGTAATGGGATGAGTTGACGTCCTGTACCTGCTGATGTGAGTGGCACCAAGAAGGACCACAAAGTGTTTCTATGGCTTTCCTCCCCAAGAGTGCACAACCCAATTTTAATCATGAGAAAAAGCTAGGGGACATTCTGTGATATTGTGATTCATAATAAGAAATAGATATTTTTGTCTTCATCTCCATTCTGGCACAGAGCTCCTAAACCGTTGGAATTTCCCAAGTGAAAAAGAGCAAAAGGAGTGTCTTCTGTTATAATATTTGGTCTTGTGTTCTCAGTTCCTGAAATAGCTGTGGAGCCATAAGGTGAAAGTGTTGTGGAGCGAACGCGAGTGAACGACCACTGGAGTCCAGACCAAATTAAAATTTAGGGAGCCTTTATTAGCCGGCCGGGCGACTGCTCTGCCATTCTCCACTCAGGGAGTCCAGTCATGAAAGACAAAGAAAGACCTAGGAACAGTTATCAACAAAGAAGCCTAAAGACATAATTCAACATGTGATCCTAAATTAGAAGAAACAATTGCTATACAGGATATTTTTGGGACAATGGGGGAAATTTGAATATCTATATTAGATGATGGTATTGTATAGATATCAAATATCCAGAATTTGGTAGTTATATTGCAGTTAAATAAGAGAAAATTTTTTAAAAGTTAAAAAACAAAACAACAAAAAGTAACTGCAAAAAAGAGAGAGAGAAAATCTTTGTTCTTAGGAGTTCCATGCTGAAGTATGTAGGATAAAAAGGTCATGATGTCTGCCACTTCCTCTCACATATTTCAATTATACATACACACACACACATAAACACACACACACACACACACACACACACACACACACACAGAGGAAATGTGGGGTAATGTTTAACCATTGGTTAATACAGGAAAAAAGTCTAAGGGTGTTCATTGTACCATACTTGCAACCTTTCTGAAGTTTAAAATTATTTAAGCCTGGCTGATATGGCTCAGTGGATTGAGTGTCGTCCCATGCACCAAGAGGTCACTGGTTTGATTCCCTGTCAGGGCATATGCTGGGGTTGCAGGCTTAATCCCCAGTAAGGGGCATGCAAGAGGCAATAGATCAATGTTTCTTTCTCGTTGATGTTTCTATCTCTTTCCCTCTCCTTTCCTCTCTCTCTAAAATCAATTAAAAATAAATAAGAAAATAAGTAAATAAATATCCTTCAAAATAAAATTTGAAAATAAAAAGCTAAAAACATACCTAATATAAAACACATTGGAGTGACCCTTGCCGGTTTGACTCAGTGGATAGAGCATCAGCCTGCGGACTGAAGGGTCCCGGATTCAATTCCAGTCAAGGGCATGTGCCTGGGTTGCGGGCTCGGTCTCCAGCAGGGGGTGTGCAGGAGGCATCTGATCAATGATTCTCTCTCATCATTGATGTTTCTATCTCTCCCTCTCCCTTCTTCTCTGAAATCAATAAAAAATATATTAAAATATGTTGGAGTGAATTCAATGATCAATTATGGGATTTCTATTTAAACTTCATTTGTGATATTGTTTGGTAAAATAACAAATGAGCCAACTTAAAGATAGCACATTTATCTTCCTAAGATAACTAATGAAGGAAACTAGAAGCCAGAGAGGTATGAGGCCAAGAAAGGCGGGTTTCCCAATGAGAGAGGGAAGCAGCAGATGTACTGCACGGAAGATGAGGGCTGAGGATTATCTGCGGGAGGAAGAGCGGAGGCCTTCGGAGGAGCACGGACGTTCCATGAAGCAGGGCGAGGTGAGGGCAGAAGAGTCCTCAGTGAACGGATGGTTGTGAAAGCCTGGGGAAGGATGGGGACGATGGGTAGGGGGGGAGAGGAAGGGGTCCAGGATAGGCTTTGAGGAAGTCAGATGTTTTATTAATTGATTGAAGTTAAATAGAGTTTATTAATTTTGACCAAATACGTGTGTGATGACAGCTTGGGAGAGTGGTGATGAAGAGCTAGTCCTCCCCTAGGCTTGGTAACAACTCACCTGGTTTGCCTGGGCTGTCCAGGTCTAACATCGATAGTCTCTCATCCTGGGAACCTCCTCAGTCGCAGGCAAACCTGATTGGTAACTGTGCCCTCAAGGCTGCTCCCACTATTAAGTGTCACTGTTGGCCTGGGAGGGTATATGTTTATTCATTCAACAGACTTTTGCTGTGATGGCCAGCAAAGCATACACAATCCCCACCCTTACAGACTATGTAAAATTCCTTCTTTACATCTGAATGATATTAATCAGACTGGATCTCTAAAGGAAACTCAAAAAACCTTATTTCCCCTCATTGTAATGGTAGAAAATTCTAGAAGAAAAGCATAAGAAGGCAGAGGGGAAAAAAAATCATACTGGCAGATTTCCTTTCAGTATTTTTCCTACACATTTCCCAAGTCACTTCCGATCAGCATCCAAAAAAATACAAGTTAATTTTAATTTTGGCTGCAAACCAAGAACAAAAAAGGATAAGTGTATTGAATTAAATTTTCAAGCCAAAGTTAAAGGTTCTGAGGATGATCTGCTGTCTCCAAGGGTCGGTCAATCCTGTATTTTTCCATTAGCAGGTGTGATCACAGGCCAGGCCTAGGTGGTTAATATCTCCCCCTCTCCTTAGCAAGGCTTCCTGCTTTACACATTTTTGCTCTTTACAAATTAAAATGCTGCATTCACTTGATAACACTTGGAGTAGAACAGAGATTATGATGAAAAACAACAGAGCTTCATCCCTTCCCATCCTGTTCCACCCACTGCAATCCTTCAACCTAGAGGCAACCTCTTCAACAGTTTCTGTTTGTTTGTTTTTATAGTATGTTTTTATTGATTTCAGAGAGGAGGGAGCAGGCTAGAGAGATAGAAATATCAACGGTGAGAGAGAATCATTGATTGGCTCCCTCCTGCATGCCCCATACTGGGGATGGAGCTCGCAACCTGGGTGCAACCTGGGCATATGCCCTGGAGGGGAATCGAACCGTGACTTCCTGATTCATAGGTCAATGCTCAACCACTGAGCCACACCGGCCAGGCAAGAGTTTCTGTTTTTTGTTCTCCTGAAAGTTATTTCCAAAACCCTAGCTAAAATATTCAGACTTCTATTTCTTTATATAACAGCTTTAGTGAACATTGACTTTCTAATATAAAGCATGAGGCATTTAACACACACTGCCTCATCCTCGCCTCTTCCCAATGATGATTATTTATTTAAGTATTTTTGTTTTTATAGTCATTATTTTGGTTGTATAAGTAACCCTCCATTGTTCCGTGTAGTTTTGTCAGTGTCTCTGGGGAGAGAGGCCAGCTTATAACACCTCTTTTTCTCCACATTTCCACATGCAAGCTTTTCTCAGCCTCACAGTTACAAAGATTTTGAGTAATTACAATCTTTTCTGCAACCACAACCAAGTCTTCAGGATTTTTCTACAGGTGATTCTGGAAGCTGAGCCCACTGAACAGTACTTGAATGATGATGGTGATGTGAGTATTGGTCAAGCCCACTGGGCTGGATTACAGCTGCTTCTCTATACACTCAATTCCACCATCCAGGGGAACATTTCAAGCAATAAGGTCATTAACTGATACTATATTATGTCATATAATACCTTTACTTTCATTTATTTATTAGTTTTTAATATATATTTTTATTGATTTCAGAGAAGGGAGAGGAACAGAGAGAGAGAGATAGAAACCTCAATGATGAGAGAGAACCATCGATGGGCTACCTCCTACAACCGCCCCCCTACTGGGGACCAAGTCCGCAACCTGGGCATGTGCCTTGGACTGGAATCAAACCTAGGACCCTTCAGTCGGCAGGCCGACACTCTATCCACTGAGCCAAACCAGCTAGGGTATCCCCTCTATTCTTGATGTTCTAAAATTTCATAAGGAAGAATCTAGAAGTAGATGATTTTTTATTCATTATCTGGAGCACACCTCCAGTGTCAATTTATTTTGGTCTTTCTTTGCATGCTGCTGATTCTCCTCATATGCATGGTGATCATTGGTAATGTTTAATAAAGAATTACCTAGATATCCAGGATTTCCTTTGCTGGTGTGTAAATTATACTGTTTTTTCCTCTAAGTTTCTCTCTGGGTGGGAATTCTGCCTAGAAATTCTTTGTGGATCAGTTAGGACAGTAGTAGGCAAACTGCGGCTCGCGAGCCACATGCGGCTCTTTGGCCCCTTGAGTGTTCTAACGCCACTTCTTCAAAATAGACTCGTCCAGGCTGAAAAACAACTTCTGCGCTTAGGCCACGAAGTTTCAATCGCACTGTGCGTGCACGCTCGCACGGGGTATTTTGTGGAAGAGCCACACTTAAGGGGCCAAAGAGCCGCATGTGGCTCGCGAGCTGTGGTGTGCCGACCACTGAGTTAGGACATGTCAAATGGAAGGCTTCAAAATTCGATAGGAAGGGCCAATGGTCAGCTGTCAGACTGTGGGTCATCCGAAAGGCTAGAATGGAAACATTTATTCTGGATCACCAACATTAATATAGAAGCTTAACTTCCCTCAGATAATCGATTTAATTTATTTTGAAACAAGCTATTTGACACTTTGCCTGAGGGAAAATACCTTCTGGGTGAGGAAAGGATATGAAGTCCTCAACTGAGGCTGTTGGCCTATCTTTCAGGCTTTTAACTCCAAGTTCAGTCCTTCCTCTCCCACTTCCTTTGCCTGCTGACCAAAGATATTGCCTGTCCGTGGTAACCACGGTGACCAGGCTTGGCTGGCACAAACCCCTCCATCTTTGCTTTCATTCTCTTTTTTTCTCTCTCTACTTTTATTTCAATGGGATCTAGGAGGGGTTAGAGACAAAGGTGTGTGCCTGGTGTTTTATTCTTTAAAAAAATTTTTTTTAAACCCTCACCTGAAGAGTGAGATTTTTTAGAGAGTGGAAGAGAGGGGGAGGGGGCGAGAGAAACATGGATGTGACTGAGACAAATCAATTGGTTGCCTCCTACAAGCGACAAAGGAGTGGGTGATGGGGAATCCGACCTGCAACCCCAGGTTCGGGCTCCTGACCAGAATTGAACCCATGATCCTCCAGTACACAGGCTGATGCTCTAACCACTGAGCTGCCGGCCAGGGCTATTTTGTCTACACATTCAGTACCCAGATTGATAGAGGCCCATGGTAATGGTTCATTCATAAAGCTCGGTACATATGAAGAATTATTTACTTAATATCAGGGTCATGTTGCAAACATGGGACTTACATGTATATCTCAGAGCTCTGGGTTCAAGGTCCCTGGCCTTGGAGCTGAGAAGAGAGCTGGTAAACTGAGGAAGGAAACTGAATTACTTTAAGAAAGCACACATATCGCCTAGCCAGTATGGCTCAGTGACCTATGAGCTAGGAGGTCATGGTTCAATTTCCAGTCAGGGCACATGCCGGGGTTGCGGGCTCAATCCCCAGTGTGGGGTGTGCAGGAGACGGCCAATCGATGATCCTATCTCATCATTGATGTTTCTATCTCTCTCTCCCTCTCCCTTCCTCTCTAAAATAAAATATATATTAAAACCAAAAACAAGAGAGCACAGGTGGCGCAGTTGTGTGGGTCAGATTTTTTCACCTGGATCTTTTTAGTCACCTGAAGGAAGGGAGTTAATGGCAGGGACAGACCCCCATGAGTGAAAAAACCAGGACCTTCCTCAACCCTAGGTCTGATGACAAGAGCCAGCCTCCCTCCAGACTGCATGCAAACTCCCTTAGTTTTTCTCAGTTTTTCACCTGGCTCAGACAAGAGTCTCCGCTACCAATTGGCATCTCCCTCTTCTTTCCTTGATTTTGCTCCCTCTTGCTCAATAACGTTAGAAAATTCTTTTCAACGCCATCATCCCCTTCTTCATTTTATTTGGGATGCACCCCAATAGCCCTAACCTAATGTGTGGTAAATGGGATCATGGGCCCCTTCCCATGCTCCAACGCCCCTCCCACCCTGTGGGAACTGTAGTGAAGGCCATCAGTAAGTGGACCGCGAGACCATGGGAGCCTGGCCAGCTCCTCTCACACAGCGCCCGCCCCTCCCCATGTAAGCCTTGTTTTTCTGTTTTCTGCTCTCTATGATAAAAGTCTGTGCTGGGAAAGTCTGGGGAGTGTGGAAACAATAGCACCAGCTTGCCACTACCCATGCGGCCGGTACACAGGCCAGGTGGAACTTAGCGGTTCACCTTCACCAGTGAAGCCTGTGTGGTGGTAAACTTCACCGGCTGGCCGCCATTGGGGTGCATGTAAGTGTAATAAGTCCATGTCCTTCACAGTCAGTTCTCCGGGTTATTTATTTGGAATCCACGAACAATATGCTGAGGTTTTATGGGACCTCAGTACTTTCACAACACCGTCTCTGTTAAGCACAGACTAATGACAAAGAGGCCCTTCCATCCAGGGAAAAAGGAAAGTCACAAGTTTGAAGTAAAATTACATTTACATCAGTGCCATTGAGTTATATAGATCCAGAAAATGACCAGAATTCCTTCTGGGCTTTTCACCAAAATCTCCGGTGCGTCTTCTTTCCCCTATATTAAATGTTGACGCACTAAAATCAATTTGTCCATTCATTCATTCATTCATTCATTTATTCATTCAAGAAATATTATTGAGCTCTCTCCACCGTCTTGGAGTCTGTGGAGGCCAGCTGAGAATAGGACTAATAAAACATGCCTGGAAAGCTGTGGTTCGAGGCCATTTCTGCCGGCTCTAAGTGGGGTCTATGGAACCAGAGGCAGCACACAGTTCTTCTTAAAATTGAAGGTGTTTATTGTCGACATAAAACTGATTTCTATCTAGGCAAGAGATATGCTTATGTGTACACAGGATAGAACAATACAGTGAGTCCAGGTGGCAAACTGCACAAAACCCAGGGAAAGCTAACTGTTCGTGGGAACAGTGGCCTGGTTCATGCTGAATGCCAAAGCAACCTTCCTGCGAAGGCCATGGGCACAGAGTCCATGTAGTATGTAACCCTCAAGGATTTAAACTTATTAAAAAATAAATAAATAATTGGCTACATACTCACACAATCCCAATTTCTAGGGATGGATTTATTTAAAAAAAGAGAGAGAGAGAGAAGTATTCATTGACTGCTCGACACTGCACTAGTCATGGAGTATAAACAGAGGAAAAGACATATGTAGTCCCTGTACCCTTGGAACTTTCCGTTCAATCAACCAACAATGTTTATTAAACATCTATTATGTCCAAGGCACTGCAATAGGTTGAGAACTGAAACCTACACCCACACAACTTATATCTATAGTTACATGACTGTTCCCCTCTCTTCATGGGCATAACTATTGTTGCAAGACTTTTACATTTAAGATGAATGTTGAAAATGAACATTTTGTTTATTCCAGGAACTTCCTGAATAGGCAGCATCAACTGAGTGTTTGCACTGATAGACTGAATCCCTCACCTCAAAATCTTCATTTTTCTGTGTTCATCTTAATGATTACACTATGGCTCTGAAGCAGCCCTCAACAACCCTTTGCAGACCACCAGCCTTTGCATGTGCCCAGTTCTTTGCAAATCTCCAGCCCGCATTCCCTTTAAAACGCCCATTTGGCATACTCTTTTGCCTACTTCCCCACTCCTAACCCAGCATGGAAAGATCTGTCTTTTTTTAAAAATATATATCTTTATTGATTTCATAGAGGAAGGGAGAGGGAAGAGAGAGAGAAACGTCAATGATGAGAGAAAATCATTGATTGGCTGCCTCTTGCATGTTCCCTACTGGAGATCAAGCCCACAATCCAGGAATGTGCCCTTGACCAGAATCAAGCCTGGGACCCTTCAGTTTGCAGGCTGAAGCTCTACCCACTGAGACCAACCAGCTAGGGCCCTGTCTTTTTTTTGTTTTTTCCCCAATTACAGTTAACTTTCAATATGACTTTGTATTGGTTTTAAGTGTACAATATAGTAATGGAAAGACCTGTCTTAGGCCGGACTTCAAAGTCTCCATAAATGTGGCCTTGCTCATCTCCCTGTGAGGCCTTGTCAGACTGTTAAGGGAAAAGTAATAAACTTTGTCTTATCACCAGGTTGTTCTAGTGCTACTCAGAGAGCCAACATTTGACAAGGTTCTGGGGCTATCGGAATGAATAATGTCATCATAAAGTTTACATTCTAGAGACAGCCAATAAGCACACAAGCCAATAAATATGTAATTTTATATTTTACAATGTAGATGGGTAGATAGTAGTCAAATCGATCATTATAAATTGTGATAACTAAGAAAGAAATAGAGGGCACCAGAATAGAGAATGAGGGCAGATAAGATCCTAATTTGAAAAGATGATCTGAAAAACTCTCAAAAGTGACTTCAGCTAGGGGTGGAGGTGGACTGATTGTTCAGGTTCTTGAGACCCAGAAGCAGGAAAGCGGTTCAGCAGGTTCCAGAACAGAAAGGGAACCAGCAAGAGAGGAGTGGGGGGGGGGGGGGGGGGTACTGAGCAGGGGCACTGGGAGCGAGGCTTCCACATTATTCAGAACCACTGCTTTACCCTATTGTTTAATCATCTCTCTTGCACCAGAATTGTTCGGTTTTTTTGTGTGTTTGTGTGTGTGTTTTTTTAATTTCTGAGAGGAAGGAAAGGAAGAGAGGGATGGAAATATCAATGATGAGAATCATTCATCAGTTGCCTTCTGCATGTTCCTTACTGCGTTGGGATGGAGCCCGCAACCCTGGCATGTGCCCTGACTGGGAATTGAACCATGACTTCCTGGTTCTAGGTAGGGCTCAACCACTGAGCCATGGGAGCCGGGCCAGAATTATTTTCTAACTAGAGGGTCAGGGCACGAATTCGCCCAAGGGTGGGGTCCAGCCTGCCGGGCCCCAATCAGCGGATGGGGGCCGGGCCTGTCAGGAGGAAGACACTGTGGGAGGTTGGCCAGGGGGCCCACTCTGATCAGGGCTGGGCCGGCTGAGGGGCGGGGCTGCGGGCAGATGGGGGTGGTGGGGCCCATCGAGAGAGGGGCCTGCTGGGGGGAGGGGCTGCAGGAGGTTGGCCAGCTGGCCCCACCCCTATTGGGGTGGGGGTGGGGGATGAGGGGTGGGCCTGGCAGGGGATGGGGAGGGGCTGTGGGCCGATCGGGGTGGGGCGGGCAGATTGGGGTTGGGGCCGGCCAGGGGGCGGGGCTGCGGGAGGTTGGCCGTCCAGCCACACCCCCTGATTGGGCCGGTTCGTTGGCTGCAGTGGGCATCATAGCGACCGGTTGTTCTGATCGTTACAGTGTTCAGATCGCTGGCTTTTTATATGTATATAGATACTTCTCACTGCAAATGTGCAGAAGTGAACAGTACAGGTAAATGAACTTGTGAGGGCCTTACCGATTATAACAGTGTTTCCATGGCCAAAAGGGTCCAGCTCTTACTAAATTCCTTTATGGAGCTCTTGCAGCTCCACGCCGAGCTCCAGTGAGCCCTGTTATTAGCTCGTGGCCCTTGTGCTTCCAGATGCGCCTTTGGAGAACACTGGCTGGGGCGTGGGGTGGTGGGGGTGGTGAGGAAGGATCTGGCATCATTAGAGAAGTTTGCTCAACCTAGTTGCAGGACACTCAAGTTGAAATCAACTACCAGTTGATTCATTGAATAGTGAAAACAGGACCCATGTTAATGATGTTCTCAGGCTCTTTCATTGTTACTTGCAGGGAAGTACTTAGGTGCAGCTGATAAAGTCCAAATGTGCTTTGGTCCTCACCATGTTGACTGAGGGGATTGAAAGGGTTAACTGGAGAACACAAGGCTTGAGCCTTACAAAAATCTCACAAATGTCAAAGGGAAAATCATTCTGTAAGCCTGAGCCTTGTAAAAACATGTTCCCCATGAGCGAATATCTTACAGGAACTTCTAAGACCACAACTCTTGCATAGACCAGATACGCACTCAGCAGAAACAGCCTGCAGCCCAGTCCAGATACAAATGTCAGCTGAAGCCTGCAGCTTTCCCTCACTGGAACTGACTTCTTTCTCAGACTCAGTCCACCTGCACCCAGGTGCCTTGAATAAATACCATTTTGATTACACTGAGCCTTGAGTCGGTTCTGTGCAACCTCAGCCCAACCCAGAATCTTTGAGAAATACTAATGTAACCAGACAATCAATGGGTCTGGGCTGCCTGTCGCTACTTGAGCCAATTCAGCAGAGACAGGGCTGAATCTGTATGAGCATTTATTCCATTACTACCGGCAGTATGTGAGAGCAGCAGGTCATCCACAAAAATCTGCTCTCCCCCCACCATAAACCAGCTGCTTATATGGGGTAGAAGGTCGAAGAGTACATGGGGAAGTAGGCAAAAGAAAGTGCCAAGTGGGCAATTTTACAGGTAATGTGGGCTGGAGAATTGCAAAGGCCTAGGCATATGCAAAGGCCTGGGGGTCCTCAAAGGGCTGGCAGCTCTGGTTTCTGCAACAGAGTTGTTCATCTTTCCATGATAATAAGCAGCTCCTGGATGAGGAGAGAATGGAGAGGATGGGCCGCATTTACAGGTGAGCTCCGGGTCCCATGTGCAACTCCCAGCCAGGTTAGAATGTGCCTTCTTTAATCCCAACAAAACAATCACGGTTAACAGAGCATGATTAATATTTCTTATAATTATAGCTGGTCCCCAATATTCTACATCTGCCCCTCTCAATAAGGCCAGCCACACTGTCTCATCCCCTTGGTTGGGAGCCCTAAATTAACCATCTGCTTTGGGTAGGAGTTGCAGGGGTCTCGCAGCTTGACCATTCGGACAGGGACCTGGGTGGAGTTTCTGCTCATTTCAGCCTTCACTCCCTCTGGCCATCCGCCTGGAGAGCCGTTGGCTGCACTCACACAAACATCACCCCTGCGGTGTGTGCCTCTTCACAGGGAATCGCTCTGTGGGCTCTGAGTTTAATCACACAGAGTCCAGCTTCCTGTCCTCCTCCCTGCCCTGGGTGGTTTCCCTTGCCCCTCCTTCTCCAGCCCAACACCCCCCACCCCCAATCCCTGAGGTCCAGGATTGGCGGGGGCAGGGAAGCAGTCACTTCTTTCCTGTAACATTTCTAGGGAGGCCAAGCAGCCCTGTCCAGGCTCTCTTCTGTTGCTTAATCCCTCAGATTGGAGCCGAGATGTCCTTTGTTTCCATCGCTCATTCATGGCCTTTGAAGTCTCTCTATGGGGCTCAACAGGCCTTCCAGCTGGGTAATTAGGAATGTAAACAAGGCTGAGGTAACTAAAGAACAAAATAACACTTTAAAATCTTCAGCAGCTGAAGTTGCCCCTGCCAGATATTCCCCTCCTCTTTTCCAGCCTTCTTAAAAGTTATCAAATCAAATGGGAAAAAAAATATTGTGCCTTCTCTATAAAAATTAGTAATTTGGATTATGTGTATGGTCTTTATGTGACATGTGTTTGTCTGTGTATTATATGTGGTGTGTTTTCTGCCTCTAGATGGCATAACTAGGGTGTTCCTCACCTGAGAACATTTTCATTGATATTTGGAGAGAAGGAAAGAGAGAAAGAAAGAGAGAGAGAGAGAGAGAAGTATCATCGATTGATCGGTTGCATGCCTTGACTGGGGCTAAGGATCCAACCCCCAAACTAAGTATGTGTCCTTACTGGGAATCAAAACCATGACCTTTTAGTGAACCGGATGATTCTACTACTAACTGGGCCACACTGGTGTGGATGAAAGGAGCCACATGCTAACCTGACAAGCTCAGGGGAGGCCTGCGTGGCAGTCCTGCAAACTCAGAGACCTAAAATAACCACAAAAGATGGTTTGAAAATTAAATATTTAACTACAAACAGGTTAGAGTGGGTAGTCATGTCCTAGGCTGATATTTTCCCTGACAAAGATCAACTTAGATCTTTACTGAGTCATTTGCCTTTTTGCCTCTAAGATAACATATCTGTGAGATGTCTGGGTAACTTGTAACTTCCTTTTTACCCCGGACCCCTCAGGGCACAACAAATGGCACCGGGACATTCCCTCATTGTTACTGTTATCAAGTTAATTGTCAACTGTTAATTATGTTAAAGTATCCTGTATCCATCTCTGTGAAAGAAGCACATGTCCATCATTTCACTTTTTACCCTATCCCAGAGGTTTCCCCGCTTTGCTTTAATCCCACCTCCCTAATCTATCACCAATGAATTTCATGTAACTCCCCTACGTCCCTTTCCTTTGATTGCAATGTATAAATACAGATGTAACCCCCCATTCTCAGGAGCATTATCTCAATTCATTGAGGTTCTGCTTCCCGGCATATGTCGACAGTTTAGCTCAAACAAACTCACAAAAATTCTTTACAGGTTTCAATGGTTTTTTTTCATTAACACTGGCCAGGGGTAGGGCGTAATATTTTATTGGCCTAAAGAGATTAAATATGTATATTGATTAAGCAGGACCCTGTGGTGTGGGCAAAATATTTGATATTAAAACCAGTTTAAGCCATAGCTGGTTTGGCTCAGTGGATAGAGTGTCAGCCTGTGGACTGAAGGGTCCCAGGTTTGATTCCGGTCAAGGGCACATGCCCAGGTTGCGGGCTCAGTCCCCAGTGCGTAGTGTTTGGGAGGCTGCTGATCAATGATTCTCACTCATCATTGATGTTTCTATCTCTCTCTCCCTCCCTTCCTCTCTGAAATCAATAAAAATACATTAAACAAAAACTGGTTTAAGTTTGATTAACATATTTTAGAGTTGTTACCATAAAATATGTGTTTTACCTGGATTTACAAAATGTTTATGTTACGATCTTTTGGTTAAGTTTGTTTGACAATCTTCCCAAAGTTTAAATTTTAAGAGACTTTTTTTTTAACAGAGAAATTGAAACCAGTTAATTGTCCTCATTATGTTGACTGAGGGAATAATAATGTAACTGAACAATCAATGGGTCTGGGCTGCCTGTCACTACTTGAGCCAATTCAGCAGAGACAGGGTTGAATCATATATGAGCGTTTATTCCAGTACTTCCAGCAGTATGGGAGAGCAGCAGGTCATCCCCAAAAATCTGCTCTGCCTCTCCCCATAAACCAACTATGTATGGTAGAAGGACAAGATTACTTGGGAAAGCAGGCAAAAGGGATAAGAATGGGTATGCAAAATCGATAGTTTACAGGCAATGCAGGCTGGGGGTTTGCAAAGGCCTGGGGGTATGTAAAAGGCTGGCACCTCTGGTTTCTGCAACAAGGTTGTTGGTCTTTCTATGATAATAGGCAGCTCCCGATGTACAGGATGTAGAGCTCCCAGGTCCCTGTTGAGCTCCTAGGTCCCGAGTGCAACTCCCAACCAGGTTAGAATGTGCAGAACAAAACAACCAGGGTTAACAGAGCATGATTAATGTTTCTTACAGTTATAGCTTGTCCCCAATATCCTATTTCTTTTTTATAAAATATATTTTATTGATTTTTTTTTAACAGGAAGGGAGAGGGATAGAGAGTTAGAAACATCGATGAGAGAGAAACATCAATCAGCTGCCTCCTGCACACCCCCTACTGGGGATATGCCCACAACCGAGGTACATGCCCTTGACCGGAATCGAACCTGGGACTCTTCAGTTTGCAGGCTGATGCTCTATCCACTGAGCCACACCGGTTAGGGCTCCAATATCCTATTTCTGCCCCTAACAAAACGACTGAGTTATTCCAATAGACCCCTGGAACACCTCCAGGGTTTGTTCGCTCCCCTTATAAAAGAAGTTTTTGAACTAATTAGGCCTATTTTGATATGCTTGAAATTACATGGGAAGCTTTGCCAAATAAAATAATAGCTATTTGAATACATACATTTTAATTAAACTGTTCTATTGTATACATATATTTTTATTAAAATGGATGTTCTAGAAATTTCAGCCTGCCTTAGCAAGGAACTTGCAAAGATTCAGAGCCAAGTTCAAACAGGGAACTCTCAGGGGTAGCAAGTGTCCCATTAGTGACACTGGGTAAGCCAAGAGTAATGGCTCTCTGTGGGGGTGTCGGGCAGTGGTACTCTGGGTGTTTGTGGTCCACACATTACATTGGGGCATTTATGAATTGTTTCCAGTGCTCAATGAACACTTCCAATGAGTCCTGTACAGCATTTTAAAATCTTGCATATTGCCCTAGTCTGTTTGGCTCAGTGGATAGAACATCCGTCTGTGGGCTGAAAGGCCCCAGGTTTGATTCCGGTCAAGGGCACATGCCCAGGTTGCGGGCTTGATCCCCAGTAGGGGGCATGCAGGAGGCAGCCAATCAATGATTTTCACTCATCATTGATGCTTCTATCTCTCCTCTCCCTTCCTCTCTGAAATCAATAAAAATACATTTAAAAAATATATATTGCATGTTATTGGTTCTTTTTTAAAATGTGTGGGCTTTGTATTGTTCTTTTATGTCATTTCATAGTAACTATTATTTACCAAGAAACTGTTATCTTGGAATGTTATGTTATATATTACAGAAAAGCAAATTTCTTTATCAAATGCATTATAATCAAATCTATGTCATTTTAAGTATTTTTAAATTTATTTAATTTATATTTTTGTTTTTTGTTAATCCTCACCAGTGGATATTTTTCCACTGATTTTTAGAGAGAATGGAAAAGAGAGGGAAAGACAGAGAGAAACATCGATGTGTGAGAACACATAAAAAAAAATTTTAAAAAGAACACATCGATTGGCTGCCTCTTGCACAAGCCCAACCAGGGCCCAGGCTGGGGAGGAGCCTGCAACCAAGGTATGTGCCTTTGACCAGAATCGAACCCAGGACACTTTGGTCCTCAGGCTATGCTCTATTCACTGAGCCAAACCGGCTAAGGCTCTTTTTAAAAAAATATATTTTTATTGATTTCAGAGAGGAAGGGAGAGGGAGAGAGAGATAAAAACATCAATGATAAGAGAGAATCATTGATCAGCTGCCTCGTGCATGCCCCAACTGGGAATCAAGCCTGCAACCTGGGTATGTGCCCCAACCAGGAATTGAACTGTGACTTCGCAGTTCTTAGGTCACTGCTCAACCACTGAGCCATAACAGCTAGGCTTTTTCTTTTTTTCTTATTTCTTCATTTTAAGTTTTGTCATTTACAGACATTGTTTTACTCTGAGGCATTTACAAATATGTTACATCTTTAAAAAGATCCATGAAAGGGACTCTGACTTACTCTAAATTACAGGTTTCTAGGCAGGTCGTATCTTTGAAGTAGATGAAAATTTATAGAATTCTAAGGAATAACTGTATTCGTGGAAATACTGGCAAATGATCAGGATAAACAAAGTTGATTATATGGGACTGAATGAACTGAGGATAATTATTATTCTTATGACTTTGTTAAAAATATTGTTGATTTTACAAAACTTTTTGCTTTCCAGATATAAGGAAACTTGTTTTTTCCCCCTAAAGCAATTTAATAAATTATACCCTCACCTAAAAAATAAAAGCTTAATATGCTAATTAGACTGGATGCCCTTCTGGATGACTTTCCGGACAAAGCCAGGGCTGCGAGGGAAGCCCGGGTCCCAGGTGCCAAAGGGAAGCCAGTGCCAGCAGCCAGGGGAAGGAAGGCCTACTCTTGCATGAATTTCGTGCATCGGGCTTCTAGTAAACAATATTGAAGCATTTATATTTTTCTCCCTACCTAATCCCTCCAGAATTTGACAATTCTTTTTTTTGTATCCTCACCCAAGGATATTTTTTCCATTGATTTTTAGAGAAAGTGGAAGAGAGGGAGGAGGGGGGAGAGGGAGAGACAGAGAGCCCACACACCACATGCAGAGCCCATGATCAAACCTGCTACCCTTTGGTGCATGGGCCAACACTCTAACCACTTAGCAACACCAGTCAGGGCCAGAATTTGACAACTCTACATGGGTGAGAATTACTGTCAGGTTAATATGTTTATTTTCATAAATCCAATAAGATCCTCTTTACTAATAAGACACATAGAACCAGTTTCCAATTGTGGTATTCTTAACCAAGACTTTGACTGAAATGTCATGATCAAAAAAGACATGCCTAGGCTCTGGATGTCACCAGAAAGCTTTAAGGAATGAAGATCGTCTTTGAAGTCGATAAAAGCCCCTTGGGAAAATGGTCTGGTATCTTGCTTAGTCACATGATTCATGGCAGTTTTTCTAGTAAGTGATGGAGGTTGCTTCCCTAGGAGGTGGCAAAGAAAGAACCTCAACATTTTGGGGACTTCAAGAACTTGAGAAATTCACCCAAATCTATAGGAATTGCAAGCAAAGCCTGATGGCAACTATGTGGTTTAGCTTCTTCACCCTGGGGGGCTAATTAAAGCTCAATCTGGATATTCATTATAAGATTCCAGCAAAGCAGATTTAAGAAAGCCTATATAATCAATTACTATTCTTGTTGTGTTTATGCAAATAATCAGGCCAAATTATATCTGGACTTAATGCAGTAAATAGTCTTGAATCATCTTTGATAAAATGAGTGTGATTTTAGGAAGAAAAATGGTGTTTCAATAGAATCTATAATACACAATTGTGAATATTAGACTCTAGTTAAAGTTTTATTTTTCACCTACAATCTAAATTGAATATTGAATTTTTTCCAGTTTTCTTCCAAACTAATGTTTCATTTTTCTCTCCCATCCCTTGACTTGGAATTATTGAAAACTACTGATGCAAAAATGTAAGCCATATAGTATTTACCTAAGCATCTGATAACATCACCAGAGTATTTAAATTGCAGATAAGGAGGATCTATCATATTGTCACTGGTTGCTTTCATTCCAGCAAAAGCCTTACATCTAAAATCCCCTCAACCGACAGTCTTAAAGACTCAGAAACTGGCCCTAACCAGTTTGGCTCAGTGGTTAGAGTGTCGGCCTGCGGACTCAAGGGTCCCAGGTTCAATTCTGGTCAAGGGCATGTACCTTGGTTGCGGGCACATCCCCAGTGGGGGGGGGGGGGGTTGCAGAAGGCAGCTGATCAATGTTTCTCTCTCATCGATGTTTCTAACTCTCTGTCCCTCTCTCCCTTCCTCTCTGTAAAAGAAATCAACAAAAATATATTTTTAAAAAACTCAGAAACTGGTTTATGATTTGTTGTGTTCATTAAGCTTTGTGTCATAGGCACAGTCCTTATTAAATACCTGATTGCTTGTTTATATAATACAGGTCTCACTCTGGAAGTCCATCTGCATCATTGCCTCCTGAAGTGAGACTCAACAATTTAATTTAATTGACTTATTTTCAAGACTACATCATTGAGTCAATGAAATATGGAGCAGTCTACCAATTTGGCTTCTGGAATGTAAACCTTTATTATTTAAAAGGTGGGACTGAAGGGACCAAAGTTCTGCCACCTTGAAATAGCTTTCCCTTTCCAGCCCAGAAATGTAGGCAGAAAAAAGCTGCTTCAGAAGTGAGATCTTAGAATATACCTCCCCCTTAGTCTAATTTGAATTAAGTATAATACACAAAGGGGCTTCAGACACCTTCGTCCATGGAAGCCCCTCCACCAGTTTAATCTGGGACTCTGTAAAGTTGGTCCCTCCTTCTGTCACCTGGTTCATACCTCTCCTCAGACCTGTAGTTACTATAATTTTCCTTCTCATTTTTAGGCCATGCCTTTTTAACCTTCTTGTCAAAACCTTCTAGTCAAATTTGTCACTTCTAGGATACAATAGTTCCATATCAAGATGACGATGCTTCCGAGACTCTGGCCCATCCCTACTTTGTAAGAATCAGCTAACAGCCTCTCAGTTCCAATCTCAACTCCCATTCCCTTGTCTCCCTTACATCAGGCAGGGAGAGACACCCGTAGCCTACATAGGCAGTAACTATGGCCCTTGTCAGCAGGAAGCAGTTACTAAAGACAAAACCTCCTTTCCCATCACCCCTAAAAGATTTCAGGGATGGAAGTCTCTGAGGGTGGAATGAGACAGGATAGTAAGAAGCTGGAAAAATTCTTTGTCAATATGAATGGGTAAACTGAGACAGCTGAATAAATAGGCTGAGCAATTTACTAGTACAGTCAAATACAGAAGGTCACCGCCCTAGAAATAACATCTAGGCCTCAGTTGTATTTCAGCTCCAGGCCCAAAAAAGCAGCAAAACCACGTGAGCAATGCCAGGACTTCTGCCCTGTTGCTGACTGATCAGTAGAGACCTTGAAAGGGCACACCTGGAAAATTGATGAATAATCTGCTGAAACCCTCTCCTGAGACCTCCCCTAAGATTCAGGCCTACGAGAGATAAAAAGCCCTTAAGACAAAGGACCCAACCCCGTGCCTTTCCCTCCACCCTATTTCCCCCCACAGGCCTGCACATCCTAAACTCTAATGGTCCCCAGGAGACTTGCAACCAGGGAAGCAAAGGGCGACAGCAGCTAACCCCCTGACCCTGTCTCCAAGCTCCCCTTTTCTCTGACTTCTCAGTGAGCTAAAGCAGCCCCGCCTCCGCTCATTTCTTTCCTATAACATTTTCAGAGAACCAAAGCAGCTCAGCCTAAGGCTCTCCTGTTGCTTCTTCTATGCTAAGCCCTTCCTTGCTACTCTCATAATCACCTGAACTTGGATTGTTAAATCTTTCCTGCAGGAAGTCAAGAATCCACACAGTACTGGCTGGCCCGAGGCAGCCCCGCTCAGGCCAGGCCCCTGTCCGGGAACAGGCAGGGCTAGATCGCAGGAGTCGCAGGTGTCTGGCAGCATGACCCCCCTCACACGGACCCGAGTGGAGTTCCTGCTCGTTTCTGCCTGCATTCACTCTCTCTGCCCTCTGCCTGGAGAGCCATCGGCTGCACACCCCATCTCGCACGGCTGCACACTCACACAAACATCGCCCTGCTTTTACACGGCCAGGCGGATTGTGCCTCTTCGCAGGGAATCTCTCTGTACTAAGTAGAGCGCAGTCCGCCCCGTGAATAGCACTCGGCGGGCTCGAGTCTAACCACACAAACAGTGTCCGGCTTCCTGTCCTCATCCCCGCCCTCCCGCCTGGTTTCCCTTGCCCCTCCCTCTCCCCAGCCCGATCCTCCCGCCGGCTCCCCCTCCCCCGATCCCTCGGGTCCCGGGATGGGGGGGCGGTGAGGCAGGAACAGCCCCCGCCCCCATGGCTGCCCGTCGGAGCCCGAGGCAGAGGGGGCGCACGGGGGAGCCGGGCACCGCCCTGCTGGCCCCACTTATGCTGGGCCTGGGCCTGGCGCTGGCCTGCCTTGGCCTCCTGCTGGCCGTGGTCAGCCTTGGGAGCCGGGCATCGTCATCTGCTCAGGTGAGGCCCTGCTGCACACCCCTCCCAGGGTAGATTAGGAGCAAAATCTACAGAGCAGTTTATGAGGCTGCGTGGGCTGAGGACAAGGGGCCAGGAAGATGGGTGGAGGGTGAGATGTCAGGTGGAGAAGGACAGGGTGACCCTACCTCCTTCCCAGCAGGAGCCTTCCCAGGGGGAGCTGGTGGCAGAAGAGGACCAGGACCCTCTGGTGAGTGGCTGTGGGTGCTGACTGCAGGCTGCTGGGCATGGGCAGTGTGTGTGAGCTGAGGATGCAGGGAGTGCCCTGGCTGTGTCGGCCATTCATAGGTGTGTGGGAAAGAGAGGGTGACAACTGTGTGAGGGGTTTGTGCTGGGTTTGTGTCAGCTGAGTAAAAGTGCTATTGGCTGAGGGTGAAGTGGGAGTGTGAGATATAGTGGAGGAGGGATGCTGGTTGTATGTGCAGGGTGCTTACCCACCATGCACTCTGATGAGTGCGGGCATGTGTGCAATGTGCCAATTGCTTGCAGGGTCTGCACTTGGTTGTGGGGTGGGGAAGTGTGGCTGCTCTCTGAAAGGCGTGAGGGCTGAGACCTGACCCCAGAAACTTGCCTCCCCTTGGCCTCAGCCACTGTTGGCTGAGAGCTCCATCCCTCCCTGAGACTTCTGTGCCTGTCTGTGACGTTCCTAATGGCCTCTGTCGATTTCAGTTTATGTCTCTGGGAATCCCTGGCAAGACTAGGATTTAGCCCTGCCCTTACTTCCCCTAGGAACTGAATCTCCAGTCGGAGGAGAGCCAGGATCCTGTGCCTTTCCTGAAACAACTGGTTCGACCTCGCCGAAGTGGTAAGCACCTCTTTATCCCAACCTTAGTGGCTTCTGAATTCATTATTGCTTTTGTTCATCATAACAGCCGTATGAGTGGGCAGAGCAAAAACCATTATCCTCATTTATGAATGGAGAAACTGAAACACAGAGAATAAAGGGGGAGGAGGGTCAGAGTCATAATGTAGACAAAGTGGGGAAGTCAGAAGCCTAGGCCCCAAGAAGCAAAAACTTATGAATGGGATAACCATGTGACCATATATCCAGGTTTGTGGGGGACTGTCCTGGCTTACACCTGTTATCTCAGTGTGATTATTAATAGCACCCTTTTTGCGCTCAGAAGCATCCAGTTTGGATGATAAATCATATAGTCACTCTACTTATGTAGAAAGATAAGGCATGAGGTTCTGAGGCCAGAAATCTGGACAAAAGTGAGGATGCCAGGGTTGTTAGAGGGCATGGGGGAGTAGCTCCTGGCCCCCAGATATGTGGGGGCTGTTTTGTCCATCTGTCTTTTCTTGGTTCTCAGCACCTAGAGGCCGGAAAACGCGGGCTCGCAGAGTGATTGCAGCCCACTATGAAGGTGGGTGATGGGTGAGCCATGCCCAGGGGGGAGGGGTGGCAGAGGGGCAGGCAGATCGCGCCAACCCTTCCTGTGTTTTACAGTTCATCCACAGCCTGGACAGGATGGAGCACAAGCAGGTAAGACCCTATCTCCACCTCGGTGCTTTTCCCTGACCCCCACAGCACCGGCCTCCTGGAAAAGGGGCCCCTAAAAACCTTGACCACCCCTATCCCTGCCTTCAACCTCAGAACCCCAAAAGCCAGTTCGGGAAAGTCCTCAGGGTTCAGTTCTTTCAGCTCCCAGACTTGGACTTTCTCTGTGATCCGGGCACCGGACCCCAGGAAGACTTCTTCCCCTTCCAGAACCCAGGCAGATTCTCCCACCAAACCACCATGCCAGCTTTTCCTTCAGACCTCACTCTTCTTCACTTTTGATTTTTTCCTCTCCTTTCCCCTCCATATCTTCATGCTCTGATCATTTTTCTCAAAATGCTTCTAGTTTCCGTTTTGCTTTTCTCTTTTGGTTGATTTCAGAGAGGAAGGGAAAGGAAGAGAGAGATAGAAACATCAATGATGAGAGAGAATCATTGATTGGCTGCTTCCTGCACGCCCCACACTGGGGATCGAGCCTGCAACCCAGGCATGTGCCCTGATTGGAAATCGAACTGTGACCTCCTGGATCATAGGTCAACACTCAACCACTGAGCCATGCTGGCCGGACATTGTTCTTTTTTTCCATCCCTACCATACCCCCCACCTCAGCACCTTGACATTAGAATCTCAAACCCAGTCTAAATCTTTCCCCATTCCAAACTCTCCCACCACCTGTGTTGCCAACCTAAGCCCCCCAAACCTCATCTTTGTTATTCCATTGCTTCTCTTCCTGGCTTCCAGGCTCTCTTGGTCTCAACCTCTTTTCCCTGCACATCCTTATAAATTCTCCACACTTGTTGGGCTGACTCCCCCTCCCCACTAATGTTCCTCTTCTGGACTTTGCCCATATCGTTCCCTGACTTGGAATGCCCTTCCATGTGACAGGCCAGGAGGCAAGACATAAGGTTGAGTTGGCCTAGGAGGCTGGCAGCTGAGGTGGAGAGAAGCAAGCATGTGGCTTGAAGCTATGGCTTGCTTGTTGGTTGGATGTGTAGGGTAAGGGAAAGGGAGGAATCAGAAATGACTTCTAGATTTTTAAGTTGGGCATCTTTGGGAATAATGATGCCATTTGCCAAAATGGGGTTAACTGGGGAAGAAATAGGTTGGGAGGTCTGTATATTAATAATTAAATTTGAAATCTAATAATAAACAAGTGGATAGATAATAATAGAAAGTGAGTTCCACAAATAGATGGCTGGACATAGTAGACAAACTCAGGATAGGCCAGGACTAATAAAGTCAGGAGTCATTGCCATGTGGATGGTATTTAAAGCTACAGGACTGGATGAGACACTGTGGAGAAAAGAACCCCATGAGTGAAGCCCTGAGTCTCTTGGACACCTAGAAGTGGAGCAAAGGAGGAGAACCCAGCAGAGTCTGAGAAGCAGCCAGAGAGAGAGGAAGAAATCCAGGAGGATAGTGTCATGGAATCTAAGATAAGACACAGTTTCGCCCTTGCCAGTTTGGCTCAGTGGATAGAGTGTTGGCCTGTGGACCAAAGAGTCCTGGGTTCGATTCTGGTCAAGGGCATGTATCTCGGATGCAGGCTCCTCCCTGGCCCAGGCCCTGGTCGGGGTGTATCCAGGAGACAACCAGTTGATGTGTTTATCTCACATTAATGTTGTCTGTCTTTCCCACTCTCTAAAAATCAATGGAAAAAATATCCTCGGGTGAGGGTTAAAAAATAATAATGAAAAAAATGCTCTTCAAATAAAAAAAAAAAGACAGTTTCAAGAAGGATGTGGCTGCCTGTGTTGAAGGCAGCTGAGAGGTCACATGAGATGAGAACAGAGAAATGACTGCGAGTTTGCTAATATAAAAAGTCAGCTGGTGACCTTGACCAGGGTAGTTCTGTGGCATAGTTAGGATGGAAGCCAGCATGTATTGGGTTAAGAAAAAAATCTGAAGTAGGAATTGGAGACAGTGACAACCCTTTCCAGAAGTTTCTTTGTAACAGGAGCAGAGAAATGGGCCAGTAGGTGTAGGGGGATGTGGATCAAGGAAAAGTTCAATCCTTTCAGTGGTAAGGAATACTACGTGAATCTCAGTTAAAAATATTCTGATCATTTTATAGATGGAGGTCACTTAACTTGTCTGAAGTCATGGCGATACTAAGTGGTGGAGCTGGGATTCAGACCCACCTAGCGTGTGCTTGTGTACCGGACATGGTCCATGTGAGCAAGCAAGGCTGGAAACGGGGAGTCACTCAGAAAGAAGAGGCTGGGAAGACTCGCAGTGAGATGTGGCCGGGGCCAGACTGGAAGGGAGATGGGACAGAGCTATTTAAGTGGCAGAGTTGCTAGCAACTGGTGATGATGGGGGAATAAAGTTGGTGAAGGAGAGGGAGACATACCTGGTGGGAGGTAGAACCATGATCCAAACGTGGAATAAAGACAGTAAAGCAAGTTTGGAGTTGGGGTGCCCAGCCAGTGTGGCTCAGTGGTTGAGCGTCAATTCATGAACGAGGAACTCAGGTTCCGTTCAGTTCCGATCAGGGCACAAGCCTGGCTTGTGGGCTTGATCCCCAGTAGGGGGTGTGCAGAAGACAGCCGATCAATGATTCTTTCTTATCATCGATGTTTCTCTCTCTCTCTCCCTCACCCTTCCTCTCTGAAATCAATAAAAACATTTTTTAAAAATATTTTTTATTGATTTCAGAGAGGAAGGGAGAGAGACAGAAACATCAATGATGAGAATCATTGGTAGTCTGCCTCCTGCACGCCTCCTACTGGGAATCAAGCCTACAACCCAGGCATGTGCTCTTAACTGGAACTGAACCCCGGACCCTTCAGTCCTCAGGCCGACGCTCTATCCACTAAGGCAAACCAGCTAGGGCAGTGGTCGGCAAACCGTGGCTCGGTTTGCTGTTCTGTTGACGAATAAGTTTGCCGACCACTGAGCTAGGGCATTAAAAACATTTTTTTTTAAACTTTGGGGTGGCCGGCCAAGCTCCGTTTGGTTAAGATGAGTTTGGGGTGCCTGGGCTATTTAGATGCCAAAGTTAGCAGGATGAGAAGGGGCAGGGCTGGAGACTCAGATCTGAGTCTGCACAATAAAGGCCACAGTAACCCATAAGTGAGGATGAAAATGCCCAGAGAGCATTACATTTCCCTTGAGAGAGTAATAAGGATAGGGCCCTGGGGCTAGCAGAGGATGAGGGGGTGAGGGAGGCAGCTGCTGAGGCTGCAGAGATCAGCCAGTGAGGTCCAGCAGATGGGCCTGTGGACCCAAACAAAGAGCTGTCATTCATGTTTACCTCCTTCCCTCTATCTTCCCACCACTGTTTGCTAGGCGCCCGCTCAGAGCAGGCCAAGGTCCTGGTGCAAGGATACAGTGGTGACTAGAACCATTGTCCCTGCTCTTTTAGGGAAGTCAGACTCCAAACTGTCACATATATAAATAAACCAGATGATCCCTAAATGGTTTGGCTCAGTGGGAAGAGCATGGGCCCTCAGATTGAAGGGTCCCGGTTTCGATTCCAGTCAAAAGGGCATGTACCTTGGTTGCGGGCTAGATCCCCAGTAGGGGGCGTGCAAGAGGCAGCTGATTAATGACTCATCCATGTTTCTACCTCTCTATCTCTCTCCCTTCCTCTCTCTAAAAAGTAAATAAAAACAAAAATAAAAATAAAATAAGCCAGGTGATTTCCCATGTTGGCAACTGCTATGAAAGAAACAGGGTGATGTGGTGAAGAGATTAACGGAGGCAGGGTTGAGTCTGGCTATTTTAAACTGGGTGGCCTGGGAAGGCCTCTCAGATGAGTTGAGACCTGACTAACAGAAGATGCCAGGCAGGGCAGAGTGTTCTGAGAAGAGGGAAGAACAGTACAAAGCCCTGAAGGGACAAGGAACTTGGTTCTCAGCAGGAACAGAAAGAAGGCGGGATTGGGCGGAGTGCTGTGAATAGGAGGTGCCTGTGAGATTAGATTGGAGAGATAGATGGGGTGGCTGTGGAGAGTCTGAGAAGCCACTTGAGGTCCTGTTCTATCACTTTATTATTTATCTTCTTTGCAATTTTCTATTATCCTAGCTCTAGATTTAAAAAAAAAAAAAAGTTTTTGTAAATCCTCACTCAAGGATTGCTTTTCAGAGAGAGAAGAAGAGAGGGTGGGAGGGGAAGAAGCAGAGAGAGAGAGAGAGAGATCCATATGAGAGAGACACATCGACTGGTTGCTTCCTGCACCTGCCGGACCCGGGCAGGGAGTGAACCTGCAACCCAGGTACGTGCCCTTGACCAGGAATCGAACCCTGGGCCCTTTGGTGCACTGACTGATGCTCAAACCACTGATCCACACCAGTCAGGGTAGATTTTTTTTTTGTAATGGCTTTCTTGAGATAAAGGTATTCTCACATACCATACAATCTGCCCACTTAAAGTGTACAATTAAATGGTTTTGAGTATATTTACACAGTTGTGCAACCATCACTAAAGTAATTTTAGAACATTTCATTTCCTCGAAAAGAAAACCTGTACCTTGTAGCCATGACCCCCTATTTCTCCGATCCCATAGGCTGCCAGTGCTAAGCAAACACTAATCTACTTTCTGTCTCTCTATATTTGTATATTTGGACATTTCATAGAAATCATCTACTATGTTGTCCTTTATGACTGAATGCATTTAGCATAATGTTTTCATAGTTTGTAGCATTTCTTTTTAAGGCTGAATAATGTCCCATTGTATGGATATATACAATTTTCCTTATCCATGCATCAGTTGATGAATATTTGGGTACCATTTAAAAAATTTTTAATAATCCAAGTAATGTGTGATTCAAGTAATGTATGTATACATTCTCAAAGTAAAAGAGGTAAACACTATAGACTCAAAATATGAAAGTCCCCAGGCTTCTCCTTCAGTCCTGCTCTTCTCCCCAGAAGTGGCTGGTGACAGGTTGCTGTGTGTGGTTCTGGTTACTCAGGTCCAATTTCTTCACATAACTTCCCATTACACTGTGGGCTCCAGAGGCCATGGGTCAGGTGGGCCCTAAAGGTTCATAAAGTCCAAGGGTGTCTGGGGAATGTGAAAGTCCTGTGAAGGGACTTTCCCCTCTCTTTGAACATCCACATTCAGGTGTGGACGGGACGGTGAGTGGCTGGGAGGAGGCCAAAATCAACAGCTCCAACCCACTGCGCTATGACCGCCAGAGCGGGGGATTTATAGTCACCCGGGCTGGGCTCTACTACCTGTACTGTCAGGTAAGCCCCACCTGGCTCCATGGGTAAAGCAGGAACTGAGAAAGAAGGGTTTGGTTTGGAAGGTGGGGGCAAGCTAAAGGTGGGGTGGGGCATTTTGGGATTTGGGCTGGAGAGGACATTTGGGTCTCAAAGGAAATGTGAAATTGAGACAAGGGCAGGCGAGGCCTGGACTCCGCCACCTGCTCCCTCCCCCCAGGTGCACTTTGACGAGGGAAAGGCTGTCTACCTGAAGCTGGACCTGCTAGTGGATGACACACTGGCCCTGCGGTGCCTGGAGGAGTTCTCTGCCACTGCGAGTTCCCATGGGTCTCAGCTCCGTCTCTGCCAGGTGTCTGGGCTGTTGCCACTGCGGCCAGGGTCCTCCCTACGGATCCGAACCCTCCCCTGGGCCCATCTCAAGGCTGCCCCTTTCCTTACCTACTTTGGACTCTTCCAAGTTCACTGAGGGGCCCTGGTCTCTCAGTGGTTTTCCCAGGCTGCTGGCTCCCCACAACAGCTCTCTGAGCACCCAGTCCCCTTGGCCCCACCCTAAGCTGCTCCTCCCCTCAGACTTGCCTCTCCCTGGTTAAGTTGCCAGGGCTTGTTCACGTGTTTTTCATGCAACATAAATATTCCCATTCATCTCTGAAAAGCCCTCTCCCCACCTCTGGTTCTCCACCTCGCTAGCTCCCAAACCCTGATCTTTCACACTCCCATTTATCTCCTGACTCCCCACCCTGGCTGCAACCCCTGGTACACTGTTTACTGTACTCTGGGTGAGAATGGGTCCCCATTACCCCTCTCAGGCACTAAGAGAAGCTGGATACCAGAGAGATTGGGACTAGGCCAAGAGTTCCCAAATGTGAGGGCGAAGAGACCAAGACAAGTTTCTCCCCTGATAGTTCCCTGTGGATTTTTAAAACAGATATTATTTTTATTATTATTGTGACAAAATGTTGATAAGTAGAAATTAAAGAGAATAAGTCATGATTGCTCTCTTTATTGGGGTTTAGGGGACCTCCTCAGGGTAACTGAAAGCCCTGAGAAGGGGGTCTGGGCATTGGGGAGTGGGGTGCAGGACACCCGGAATTCCAGGTCCGCTTGCCGACTTGCGAGTGAGGACCCACATGCCTCGGCCCCCAAGGTGTGAGCAGAGAGTGGAAAGGCAAACTGCCAGGAAACAAAATTAATCCTCTGCCCAAGGTCCAGCAGAAGTAGGCCTCATTTACCTAGGAGGCGGGCTTCCTCCTGCGGGGAATCCCTGGCGGGGCAGAACAGGGCCCTTCCTGTTGGCAGCCTCGGGACATTGGCAGGTGCTGGCACAAAGCCCTGGTTGGGATGTGGGGTGGGAGCAGGCCTCAAGGAGGTTTCAGGGTCAGTAAGCAGGACATTGGGGCCCAGGAACATGGGAACCTAGACCCTAGGATCCAGGGGAGGAATCCTACAATGGTAGGGTGCTTGGGGCTGTCTCTTTCTCGCTTCACCCAGAACCTTACGTAAGAGCTTTTCTCGGGAAACAGGAAGTCGTGTTTGCCAAGTTCAGCACAGAGAGTAGTGCAGGCCTCATTCCAGCACACCCGGCCTGGCCTTAACCCCAGAACTCAGCCAGTTTCTTGCTTCAGAGACCCTGGATCTCCACACTGGCCTTCTCCCCTCCCTTCCTACCTTCAGTCAGTCCTAGCGAACTTCCCCAGAGATCTCTCCTAGGCCTGAGCCAGAGGGTCTTCCACCCTCATCCCTTGACCCTGCACACTGCCCAGCTTGTCCCTTCATCCCTGCTCCTGGCACCATGCCCCATCGCCAGCCAACCTTCCCTCCCCCACTTCTAGGGCCGCCCCAGGGTTCCTGTGCTTTGGCCGCTCCTCCTGGGTGCCACTGCAGCCCTGTGCTTCCTAGAGAGACTGCTGCACCACATACTCCTGAGGCTGGAGGGTGGGGGTCCCAGACCACACTGGCCCCTCAGCAGAGTGCCAGGAGCACCAACAGTGTCCTAGCTTGCTTTCCTCCTCCCTCCTTTTTATTCTCAAGTTCCTTTTTATTTCTCCCTTGCGTAACGCCCTTCTCTCTTCTGCACCACTGCCTGCACCTCCTTGCCACCCACTCCTGAAGCCACAGCTGTTGGCAGGGTCCCCAGCTCATGCCAGCCTCATCTCCTTCCTTTCTAGCCCCCAAAGGGCCCCAGGGAGACATGGGGGGCCGGGTCCGAGAGCCGGCACTCTCAGTTGCCCTCTGGTTGAGTTGGGGGGCGGCTTTGGGGGCTGTGGCTTGTGCCACAGCTCTGCTGATCCAACAAACAGAGCTGCAAATCCTAAGAAGAGAGGTGACCCAGCTACAGAGGACTGGAGGGCCCTCTGAAAAGGGGGAAGGGCATCCATGGCTGAGCCTCCAGGAGCAGGTGAGTGAGGGGAGGAGGGTGTCGGGAGAGAAGGATTGGTGGCAGGGTTGTCTCTGGCACTCTTGGTCCCAACCTCCTGGTCTGCAATGTTTCCAATGGGTACAAGAGAGGGTCCCGGGTTTGGAGGTCAAGAGAGCAGCCATTCCAGTAAAGGAAATTGTTAAAGATTAATGCTTCTTGTACCTACCAGATCCTGGAGGACAGCCAGCACCAAGACTCAGGTTGCTGGGGAAAGGTGCAGGAGAGATGTGAGGCATTCCTGGGCAGGGGAGGGCTGGGAAGAAAGGCTGTCTGGGACCCTTGCATCTTGGCCTAACCCTGACTCTCTTTCCATGAGCAGAGCGCTGATAGCCCGGAAGCCCTGGAGAATGGGGAGAGATCCCGGAGAAAGAGAGCAGTGCTCACCCATAAACAGAAGAGTGAGGCCTTCGGGGTGCCGCGGGGTGGGAGGTGATCAAGCAGCATGAAGACTTGGAGATTGTTACCGCAAGTCAGGGTGAGGGTGGAGGGCTGACAACGGGGCAAGTGGGGTAGGTGGGCATTGCTGAGATTTCCTCCTTCTTTCCTCAGAAAGGCACTCAGTGCTGCATCTTGTTCCCATTAACATTACCTCCAAGGGTGAGCACTGTTTTAAATGGCTTTTGGGGAAAGGCAAGATCTGGGAACTTTGGGGCTGCTACCCGGCCTAAGAGAATCTTAAAGGTGGAAAGTAAGGATGCACAGGAATCCTGACTGCCACCCTCCTTACCTCCAGAGGACTCTGATGTAACAGAGTTGATGTGGCAACCAGCTCTTAAGCGTGGGAGAGGTCTGGAGGCCCAAGGATACGCTGTTCGAGTCTGGGATGCTGGAGTTTATCTGCTCTATAGCCAGGTAACCCCAAACAAACGTTGAGCCCCACATGGGGGCCTGGAAGCCTATTTTTCCAGAGCCTTATGCTCCAATACTGAGGGTTCTCAACCCTCTCTTCATACCAAACTTAGAAGACCCTTTTTATTCCTTGGCAGGGCCCTGAGGCTTCTCAGAACTGAGCCATACCATCCTGTCTTCAACATCTCTTCCCTTCCCTGACAGGTCCTGTTTCATGATGTGACTTTCACCATGGGTCAAGTGGTGTCTCGGGAGGGCCAGGGAAAGCAGGAGACTCTATTCCGATGTATACGAAGTATGCCCTCCAACCCAGACTGGGCCTACAATAGCTGCTACAGTGCAGGTAACAGCTCTGTGGGCAGTGGGGAGATGGATATGAGAAGAGCAGGACATATCTGACCTGGGGGCAGTGGTGGGAGAGTTATGACAGGGGGTTGGAAGCCTGTATGTAAAGGTGGATCTAAGGAATGAAGGAGAGAGAATACCTACATCCTTACAGGAAGTAGAAAAAGGTTGAGCTGGGGGAGGGCTAAACATCAGAGTATCTGCATAGCTGTCCTTCACTGAGCATCTATTTCTTCTCTTTTCTCAGGTGTCTTCCATTTACACCAAGGGGATATTCTGAGTGTCACAGTCCCCAGAGCAAGGGCAAAACTTAGCCTTTCTCCACATGGAACCTTCCTGGGGTTTGTGAAACTGTGATTGTTATAAAAGGTGGTCCTGGGCTTGGAAGACCAGAGTGGTTTGGGTACATATGGGAGACAGCCAAATGCTGACTAGACAAAGGACAGGGAATGGGAAGGAGCAGAGGTTTCTTCTGGGTTTAACTGGAACCCTCAGTTTGATAACTCATGACTCTCTGTTTCTCCCTTTTCCCTTTCCACCCAACGCCTAGACTTTGATTTCATGAATATAAAGGAGGTAGAATATCTTGCTTTTGTCTCTGATCTAGCCTCAAATTCTTGGGGCTGTGGAGGGTGAAGAGAGAATGCCAGGCATTGTCTAGACCTGCTTCGGGTCCCCCTGGAATGTTTCCAGAACAGCACCACCATCTAGCGGCAGTTTGAGAGAATCACCCTATTGGCAGAAGTCCACAAAGCCTCCCCACACGCAGGAAAACTCCTGGTTCCCTGTGCCACATCTTCCTCGAGGCATCCTGTCTCTTCACCGTCATCCTCACTTCCCTCGATCTACTGCGCCTTAGCTTCCATCACTAGAGGACTATTTATTATGGGACTCTGCAGGGGATGCCCGACGACGACGATGGTCCCCTTGCAGCCACATTGCTCTTTTGGTCCCCAGTTTTGCCTTTCATGCTCTGCATTCCCCGGCGTGGCAGGCCACTCCAAGCCCCTCTGGGCTGAGACGGCTCGCCGGGGAGCCTTGGATGAATCGTATGTCTTGATGCTGGTCTTACCTCACTCCTGAGCTCTTTGTTCTACTCAACGTTAATAAAAGAGAATAAGTGACACCTCGAATCCATTTCCCCTACTGCCTTACTTCAGCCCCGTCCCTCTACTCGGGATCTCCTGCCTCCAGGCACTCCCCTGGCGCACCCCACTACACGAAAGGGATCGGGCCCGTGTGCTCAAAACTGAAAGGACCGTGCAAACCGGCAGCAGAGGACGCGCAGGCGCAAAAGGGAGAGCGGTGGGGTCCCGCGCGAAGCCCAGGTCCGCGGGTGTGAGGAGGCGTGGGGCTCGGGGGCGGACCCATACGGTGGCGGCTACGTCCCTGGGTGGGCGGGACTAGGCGCGTGGTGGCCGCGCCGGCGCTGTTCGCCGAGTGTGACGTAGTAATCGTGCGCCGCCACCGCCGGTGGGCCTGGGGCTCGCGGGAGGGGAAACAGGAGGAGGAGGGGGAGGTGGTGGAGGTGGAAGCTGAAGCAGAGCAAGAGGCGGCCGCGGCGGGGCGGCTCAGCGGCGCGGCGCGCGGCCCAGAGCCGTTGGAATCCTGAATTGAGACGGCTACGCCTGAAGACAGCAGGAGTGGCGGGGCCGCCGCCGTCACCGGAGAGATGAGCCGGGAAGCCTGAGGCCGGAGACGCCCGCCCTCGGGCCCGTCAGTCCGGCTTCACCGCTCCCGGTGAGGACGCCCCTTCCCTTCCCCCCCGAGCCCTCCCCCGGCCATTCCTGGACCTCATTCCCACCTAACCGGGACTCAGGAGGCCCTTGAAGGGGTTTCTTAAGGCCCTCGCGCTCTGAGCAGTCCGAGCCTGTAGGACTGTGCTGCTGCTGGGACGCATTCTGGTCCCCGGGGACAGCAGGAGAGGGGGCTGGGCCAGCCTGGCTCGCTCGGCTCCGTTTTCCCCCGGCTCCGTTTTTCCCCAGCGCCGTGATACGGGTGCTTAAGCAGCCGACTGGTTCTCCTTCGGTTTCCTTTACCATGCTTCCCTTGTCATTAGATCCTACTACCTGAACCATAGCTCTGGCATCCCTATTCCCTCTTGAGACGGTCTGAGCATGCTCCCTCTCCCCCATTTCTTTCCAGGGTGTTAGAGAACTCTTCCCACTCTAGACCACGGTTTCCTTTTGGAAGTTGTGTTCTCGTGTACCATGTCAGTATTCCCCGGCTGAGCCATATCCTTTATTAGGCTCTCAATTAGGACACTCCTGGTGGTATTAAAACAGCAAAGTAGAGCCTGAAAATTTTGGGTTTGACCAAATAAGATCCATAAGGACTGCTGCTTTAGCCATTCTCCTTTACCTCTATCTGGGTAGTGGAGAGATGATGGCACAGTTGCTAAAGGGTCCTTTGTGGACCATGTTAACCAGGAAAATCTGAAGTTAGTTTTGCTTTTATCCCCCTCTTTTCTCTTTTGCATTTCTCTGAATCCTAGTTTATTTGCATCTGATTCCAGAGCAGGCATGCTGAGGAAGAAAGGCAGGATCTGGGGAACAGAATATTTAGATTCTGACACTCCTTTGTTTCACAGGCTACTGGAAGATGAAAGAGACTATACAAGGGACCGGGTCTTGGGGGCCTGAGCCTTCAGGACCTGGCATAGCTCCAGCTTACTCAAGCCCTAGGCGGGAGCGTCTTCGTTGGCCCCCACCCCCCAAACCTCGACTCAAATCAGGTGGAGGGTTTGGGCCAGATCCTGGGTCAGGGACCACAGTGCCAGCCAGACGCCTCCCTGTCCCTCGGCCTTCTTTTGATGCCTCAGCTAGTGAAGAGGAAGAAGAGGAGGAGGAGGAGGAGGAAGATGAGGAAGAGGAAGTGGCAGCTTGGAGGCTGCCCCCCAGATGGGGTCAGCTGGGAGCCATCCAGCGCCCTCGCCCTACCCGCCCTACTCATCGGAAAACCTGTTCACAGCGCCGTCGAAGAGCTATGAGAGCCTTCCAGATGCTGCTCTACTCAAAAAGCACCTCACTGACATTCCACTGGAAGCTTTGGGGGCGCCACCGGGGCCGGCGGCGGAGCCTTGCACACCCCAAGAACCATCTTTCACCCCAGGAAGGGGGTGCGACACCACAGGTGCCATCCCCCTGCTGTCGTTTTGACTCCCCCAGGGGGCCTCCTCCCCCTCGGCTGGGTCTGCTAGGTGCTCTCATGGCTGAGGATGGGGTGAGAGGGTCTCCACCAGTGCCCTCTGGGCCCCCCATGGAGGAAGATGGATTAAGGTGGACTCCAAAGTCTCCTCTGGACCCTAACTCGGGTAAGGTGGGAATAGGGTGGAGGAAGGGGTCGGGAGGGCTAAGATTCTGGAGAACCAGGAGCCTCTTGCTGTGATGTTAATGGCCTAAGGAAAGTAGGATGGCAGAGTGAGGGCAAGGGTAGTGGTGGTGGTGTCCAGAATAGCTGTGAAATGTCTTAAGCCCCACTTTCAGCAGGAACTAAGGGGAGGTAGTCAAGGCTGGGATACAGAATCCTTAAATAAGTGTTCATTTTGTGCATAGATGAAAAAGGTAGACATGGTTTAGAAAAGTCTGTCTTGTCCTCTTGAAATCCCTCTTCATTCAGTCTTTGAGGATAAAGGCCCTGCAGGTGCATCTCCAGAGGGTGCCATTCTCATAGTGGTGAGATGGGATCTCTCTAGGTATGGAGTGTACATCACCTATATGATTGTGTGTGAAATTCTCATTCAGGATATTTCTCTTTTGGAGAATCACACTAAATAATTTAGGCGGTGTTTTTACTAATTATTTATTGAGAGCCTTTGCTACATGTCAGGTACTGTGTTAGGTGCATCTCTCTGACTTGCTTTTCTCCTATGAGTACAGTTGACCCTTAACACAGATTTGAACAGTGTGAGTCCACTTATATTTGGAGTTGGCCCTCCATGTCGGTGAATTTCACATCTGAGGATTCAAACAATCATGAATCAAAGACTTTGTTTTGTTAATCCTCACCTGAGGATATTTTTAAAAAAATTTTTTGTTGCTGAGAGAATGGAAGGGAGAGGGAGAGACAGAGAAATATCGATGTGAGAGAGACATATTGATTGGTTGCCTCCCACACATGCCTCCTGACTCGGGCCGGGGCCTGGGACTGAGTCTGTGTCTACGGCTACAACCAAATTGTGTGCCCTTGACCAGAATCAAACCGCACCCCTTCAGTCCTCAAGCTGATGCTCTAACACTGAGCAAACGGCTAGGGCTCAAAGACTATTTTCAGTACGCAGTTGGGAATCCACAGATGCAAAAGCCTGATTATATGCATTGTGCTCTACCATTTTACATAAGGGGTTTGAGAATATGTGAATTTTAGTATCCACAGGGATCCTGGAATCAATCCCCCACGGATACTGTGGGACAGCTGAGTTTTGGGGGGAGTTAAAAGTTATACCTGTGTGAGGGGGGAGTAATGTCCTTAACCTCCACATAGTTCAAAGGTTAACTGTAGTAACTTTTCCTCTATGTCCCTATATAACCTCTTGGGCATGCTTATCTCATGCTTTAGGGTCTCCTTTCCTTAAGAGTTTATATTGATCTTCCCATTGTCCTTTGATCTGAACCAATTTTTCATCCCCATCCTGTTCCCCTGCCCTACAGGCCTCCTCTCTTGTACTCTGCCCAACGGCTTTGGGGGACCATCTGGGCCAGAAGGGGAGCGAAGTCTGGCACCCCCTGATGCCAGCATCCTCATCAGTAATGTGTGCAGCATCGGGGACCATATGGCCCAGGAGCTTTTTCAGGGCTCAGATTTGGACACTGCAGAAGAGGCAGAGCGGCCCGGGGAGAAAACTGGCCAGCATAGCCCCCTGCGGGAGGAGCATGTGACCTGCGTGCAGAGTAAGGAACCGTAGAGGACCTAGTCTTTTTCCCTCAACAGACTCCTAGATCAGAGTCTGGAGGTCTTACCCTCGTATTCTTTCCCTCCTGCATTCAGGCATCTTAGATGAATTCCTTCAAACTTATGGCAGCCTCATCCCCCTTAGCACTGATGAGGTAGTAGAGAAATTGGAGGACATTTTCCAGCAGGAGTTTTCTACACCTTCCAGGTGAGGCATCAAAGAGATGCCCTTTAGAAGAGGGCTGGGGTTTAGGGGGTGGGCAGAGAATGCTGCTTTTTCTGTCAGGAATGTACTGGGGAAGGAGGAGGAAGCTAGAGCTGAAGCAGGGTAATCCGCAAGCAAGGTGCCTGGGAGGGTCTTTACCCGGAATCCTGAAATACTGTGTATACCTGAGTATTCGTGTGCTTCTTTCTGAGGAGTAGGCCTTTAGCAGGTCTCAAAAGGGACCCAGAAAAGGGGGGAAGATTAGACTCTTATCCTAGACAACAAGGGAGTTCTGTGTGCCCTAGCCCCCTTGCCTTTTGAGTGACCCCATCCTTGGCCTACTCAGGAAGGGCCTGGTGCTACAGCTGATCCAGTCATACCAGCGGATGCCAGGCAATGCCATGGTGAGGGGCTTCCGAGTGGCTTATAAGCGGCATGTGCTGACCATGGATGACTTGGGGACCTTGTATGGACAGAACTGGCTCAATGACCAGGTGAGGAGGAGAGAAACAGGCCCAAGAGGGAGCAGGGTGTCTGGGGTCCTCTTCATGGGAAGACCCCTGTACCCATATCACACCCTCCATGGCAAGTTGCCTCCCATCTTCTCCCCAGGTGATGAACATGTATGGAGACCTGGTCATGGACACAGTCCCTGAAAAGGTAGGCCTAACCAGGTACCCAGGAGAATTTCCACAGTTCTGAGCAGCTTTTCAGTCCCGTTCATCTCCCATTTTACATAAAGAGGGTCCTAGTTTCTGGGGAGAGGTAGTAGAAGGTAACCTGTTAAATTCAAATCTGTAATCTTGGTCCTGAATTTAACAAATCTGTTTCTTTCCCCCCGTCTTTAGTGTTTTTCCTCTATGGCTAAACCACAAGTTGGGATAGGAAGGAAGCTCTAAGATAAAGTTACAAACATGTTAGGGGTTTTCTCTCTCTCAGTGAATTGGAGTGCAGGTTGTTGAAAGCAGTCTTTAGAGCCATAATGAAAGGAAAGGACACTGGAGACCTGAGGTTTTTAATTCCATCCAGCTCTTTTCTATCATTGGCATAGGTGCATTTCTTCAACAGTTTCTTTTACGATAAACTCCGCACCAAGGGTTATGATGGGGTGAAAAGGTGGACCAAAAACGTGAGTTATGAATTTACTTCTTATGTTAACATCTTGCCTTTAAAGAATTAGAGTTCTATTTTTATGAACTCTTTCCTCAATCTGTTGATTCAATCTTTCAGTCTTTATCAAATGTCTTCTGTGTGCTAGGTACCATTCTAGGCACTAAGGGTACAGTGTTAAGTAAGGAAAACTTCATTGCCTTTATAGAGTGAGAATAAATAAGCAAGTTAAGTTTCAGCTAGTGCTAAATGTCATAAACAAAACAGAGTAATGTAGTAGCATGGGAAGTGGGAACTTCCTATTGGGTGATCTGGGAAGGCCTCTGTTAGCTGGACTTGAATGATGAGCCAGCCATGTGCAGATTTGGGGGAAGAGTGTTCTAGGCAAAGGAAACAGCAAGTACATGGGACACAAAGTGAGAGAGAACATTTGAGGACCAGGGGCCTATTGTGGTTGAAACAGTGAGCAAAGGGAAAATGATACAAAATTTGGTCAGAGAATAGATCATGTAAGGCCTGGAGGATAGGGCAGATTTTATTCCATGTATGCTGAGAAGCCATTGAAGAGTTTCCTTCAAACTTAACGGAGCTTCATCCCCCTTAGCATTGATGAGGTAGTAGAGAAATTGTGTACCTTTAAGCAGGCTGTGAAAGTGCCTCATGTTTTGAACTCTTATTTCAACGATAAGATGAAAGGGAAGATCAAGAGTGGAAGCAAGCAGATGAACTTAGGAGAGTAGCACAGAAGTCCACATGAGAAACTTGGAGCAGTGTGGTAATGGTAGAAATAGAAGTAGTTTTATCTAGGATAAGTTTTGTAAGTAGAACCAATAGGACTTTCTGACAGATTGGATGTGGGAAATGAAGAAAAGAGGGAAATCAAGAATGATGCCTGTTACTGGGGAAAATATTTGCCTGTATTTGAGTCCCACCTCTACCATTTTTTCTATGACCTTGGGCGAGTTACTTTACTTTTTCAAGCTGCAGTTAACTCATTGTTAGGTTGAACACAAGAACATCCTCGAAGGATTGTTGTGTTAACTGAGCATTTACTAGGTGCCATGCATTGTTCTTAGTGCATTTTGGATATTTAGTTTAATTCTCATAACAAATAAGTGCTGCTATTTTCACCCTCACAGATAAGGAAACTGAGGTATAAAGAGTTACTAAGTAGCTTGCCATGGTCACAAGCTAGTAAATGGAGGAGTGGCTTTGAACCCTGGCAGTCTGGTTCCAGAACCCTGAGCCTGGGTGCTTAGCTACTAAGCACTTAAATCTTTAATATGTGAAAAATAATTGACCATTCTGGGCTGTTGAGTGTTAGTTCTGATACCACTTACTCTGTCTTGCTTTCCTACCTAACGAAAGAATCTAGACATCAGATGTTGAGCCTTGCCTTGCACTCCAGGGGCAGTCTTGTGTTCCCCCATGTGGCTCCTTGCCTATTTCTCCATTCTTTTTTTTTTTTTTTTAATTTAATATCTTTTTATTGATTTCAGAGAGGAAAGAAGAGGGAGAAACATCAATGATGAGAATCATTGATCAGTTATCTGCCTCCTGCATGCCCCCCCACTAGGGACTGAGCCCACAAGGTGGGCATGTACCCTGACCAGGAATTGAACTATGACCTCCTGGTTCATAGGTCGATGCTCAACCACTGAGCCATGCCAGCCAGGCTTCTCCATTCTTTAGAACCTCACAGCAGTAGGCTGGACTCATGTGCTGTCTTACCTGATCTCTGACACTGCCTCCTTAGGTGGACATCTTTAATAAGGAGCTGCTGCTAATCCCCATCCACCTGGAGGTGCATTGGTCCCTCATCTCTGTTGATGTGAGGCGACGTACCATCACCTATTTTGACTCGCAGCGCACCCTAAACCGCCGCTGCCCTAAGGTTTGTGAGGGACGGGGATAGATAGGTAGAATTGGGAAGGATGTCCAGTGGCAAGGCATTCCAGGCAGAAGGGCGGGTTTGGGGGTCTTTGGAGAAGCAACCTGGGCCTGGCGCCTGACCACCACACCATGAGTTCACTACTTCTATTTCTCCATCTGCATAGCATATTGCCAAGTATCTACAGGCAGAGGCAGTGAAGAAAGACCGGCTGGATTTCCATCAAGGTTGGAAAGGTTACTTCAAAATGGTAAGTTTCTAGAGGGAGGGGCCTGAAGTTAATGATTGGGATAGTGGTAGGCGGCAGAAGTTGAAGTCACCAGGTAAAGGCTCTACCTTCTTTCTATTCTCTAGAATGTGGCCAGGCAGAATAACGACAGTGATTGTGGCGCCTTTGTGTTGCAGGTAAGCAGATGACAGTTGGATTAAAGGTTGGGAGGGAGATGGGAGGCTGTTCTACATCCCTTATTTGGCTCACAGCTACTTGTGGAGCAGGGAGTAGTCTTACGTGTTAGAATGCAGAAATCCTGGTTTCATTGGTTCTTTTCTGGCTTCCACATCCCATATTGGTCTCATCCTTGGCCTCTGGCATAGACCTGCCTCCTCACTCCCATTGCAAAGTGTTTTCTTTTTCTTAATACTAGGTATTTCATGTACCAAATAACCACCTTGGATTTAGAGTCAGACTTTTTTTTGAGTCCCAGGCTATAGGGCCTTGGATTCTTCTATTTGTGAAATGTTCTCTTCTATTTGGGCATGTTCTCTGAAAGATCAAATGAGATATATGTCATATGAAACGTGTAGCACAGGTCCTGACTTAAGGGGATACTCAGTAGGTGGTTCTCATGGCCTGCTTTGTTAACACCTAGTACTGCAAGCACCTGGCCCTGTCTCAGCCATTCAGCTTCACCCAGCAGGACATGCCCAAACTTCGTCGGCAGATCTACAAGGAGCTGTGTCACTGCAAACTCACTGTGTGAGCCTCGTATCCCAGGCCTCAAGCCCATTCATTAATGGGCAGGGGGACATGGGAGACCCTTCTTCCCAAGAAACTCCAATTCCTTTCCTCTCTTGCCTCTCCCATCCAATTCCCTTTGGTTTTTCATATTTAAATGTTTTGATTTCTGTATTTTTTTTTTTTGAGAGAATACTTGTTGTTTTCTGACATCAGGGGGTGGCCGTGGAAAAGCCCCGTGTTCCCTCTGTCTTCAGGGGACTATTGTGGCCTGGGTGGGGCAGTAATCCTCCTTCCATGTGTATGGGTGGGCCCAGGAAAATCTGTGCTGGGGTGGTGGGCGGGCAAAGGGATTACTGCCTGCCAGATCTTCAAACTTTTTTTACATATATATATATATAAATGCCACGGTCCTGCTCTGGTCAATAAAGGATCCTTTGGAGATACATAGTGGTGGTCTTCCTTAAGGGGCCTCAGACTTAAGGGATATCTTCTACCTCAGGCTTTCCTCCAGTCAGTGCTACCCTTTTATGTGTCTTGAGACAAGGGGCCAGTTTGCCATCCTTGGCTCAGACAGTGCCAACACCATATCTTAGTTACCAAAAAGAATCCCCCCACCCAGAGGAGCAAAGGATGGAAGGAGAGTAGGTAATCCTCAAAAATAGGGGAGCCTGAGAGGGACGCTTAAGGGAAGATAGCCAGCCAGGATTCAAGACAGCAACCTCCAATGCTCTTAAGGCCGGAAGTCAGTTCCATCTCCTCCTCTCCGGCCAGGGGAATCCTCCCAGCCGCTAGGGTATGGCTCCTGATCCCATCCTCCCTGGTACACTTGGAACATATCCGGGGTTTGTCCAGTCTATTTCTGCTGGAGAACAAAATGTGGGTCCAGAGAACACCTGGGGCAGAAGGCAAAGGGAAGTGGTAGACCCAGGAGCCCGGAAGTCCCTGGAGGCTGAAACCTCGCCCCCTTTTCATGATAGGGCCTACGAGGCCACATGACTGAGGCACCATCACCTCTGCACGTGTAGAGGTGCGGGGCCCCAAGATGGCTGCCTGGCCGCGAGGCCAGAGTCCTGTATGTCACTTCCGTACCGGTGAGAAGGGCGGGCCCAGTAGCCAATGAGGCTGTGGGGCGGGTCACCAACTTGATAGGCGCTCAAATTATCCAATGGTGGCTACGTGCCAGAGCGCCTACAAACTAACGTCACGCCGAGTTGCTGAGCGCCGGCAGGCGGGGCCCAGGCGGCCAAGCCAATGCGATGGCTGGGGCGGGGTCGGGCGCTCTATAAGTTGTCGATAGGCGGGCACTCCGCCCTAGTTTCTAAGGATCATGTCTGCGAGTCAAGATCCCCGGTAAGGAAGGCCTTTGCTCGAGATTGGGGCTACTTACCCTGCTGTTCCCTTCCGAGGGCCCCGCGGTGGGGTGTGGGGAAAGTTGAGGCTCACAGGGTTGCGGGGAAACCAAGCCAGGAAGACCGGTCCTGGGGGAGGGACGAGGCAGATCCACGGCGGAGGGCGAAAACAGCCTAGCTTTCAGAGCCTAGAGTGAGAGGTTTGTTAGGCCTCGACTAGAGACGGTGCCCAAAGCCCTGGCGCTGAGTGGCTAGAGGAGGTCGCGACCTAGCGTGGGAAAAGAAGGTAGAGGCGGTCGCAACCGTGCGTGGCCCACAGCCGGACGGTCCGGTTGCCTCTCTGGCGGAGGGAGGTCTTGCGCGCGCTGGATTCCGCAGGATTCTGGCGGTACCACTTGCCAAGAGGCAGGGGGGCCTGGGTCCTCACGTCCAGTCGTTGCGTCGCGTTGAGATACCGGTCGGGGGAGAAGAAACCGGCCGTTCAGGGTGCTGGTTTTCTTGACGGCCAGGATTGAGCCTAAGGCCGAAGAGCAGCCTCGTGAGGCGCCAGGAGCCCACCCGGCACCGGGCGGGCGGGTCCATTTTGCCGCACAAGCCGGGCAATTGGCAAAATGCGGATGGGCAGGTCCACTTTCCTTCGGGGGTGAGCGCCCTGAGGTATGGGGAGGGTGACGCCATTTCGCGTAGGGGGCGGGCAGGGTGTGGGTTGTTCCATGGTGAGGGGGGTTACACCCCGGGTCGTCGAGGGAGTGAGCACATGGCGGCCTGATGTCCTCCCCTCCCCCAGCCCGCTTCGCCTTTAAGTGTTGTGCAATCTCCCCATTAGCTAGCTCGGCTGGGGCTCATTGTGCGCGAGGCCGCCACCGCCCGCGGCCTCCCACATCCGGGCACCGCGAGGGGGGGGGGGGAGATGGGCTGCAGGAGGTGGGGGAGGGCGCCAACGCAATGACGTGGGGGGAAGGGGATGTCCTACTCTAGGTTCTGGGAGGTGAAGGGCGGGACTTCCGGATCGCTGGGGCGGTGATGGGAGGTGCACTAGGTTCTCCTCGGGGCAAGCGTGGCCTGAAACACGTGGGCCCGGCGGCAAACACCACCTCCAGGCCTCCAGATTTTTGTAGGCGAGTTACTCCATGTCTGAATGGCATGACCTGAGCCGCTCCCTGGGAAGAGCCAAAGGCCTGATTCAGTTACAAAAGTAACTGCTGTGTCTCTAGTAACTACTAGGGGTTAGGTTAGGGAGTGAAGATGGCATCTTGTAAGGCGGGTTGCTGGTAGGAAGAGCCGGCTACCAAGATTTGTATCGTGCCTCAGTCGGCATAGTCATATTTTAAACCAACAGATCCAGAGACAATGGCCCCGATGGAATGGAGCCTGAAGGCGTCATCGAGGTGAGAATAGAGCCCTATCACCATTTTCCTTCATTTCTGGGAATGGCATTGTTACTGACCGTGTCCCCTAGCTTCTGGATTGGTGGTTCATTGTCTTAAGACTAATACCATACCCTGGGATTCATCTTTAATGCATAGCCTAATTCTGAAGTAATTACGCTTTATTCACTGGGATTCTTAACTTTTACATATAATTTGCTTACAACGTTTGTGTCCCTGAGAGTTATGTGTGAAATGTCATTCAAATTGAGTCCTGTCATTCCTTCTAGAATCACCAGCCTCACAGTTTTCAAGTGGATTGGTCCCTAGAGTGATTTCCTAGGCAATGTAGAGTCATCTGGCTCCCCTGGGGGGATGGGAGGAGGTTTTTTACTCTGAAACTTTTGAGGGCAGGCACAAGGTCCTATTTGCTCCAGTGTACGAGCCCTGTTTCTACTTTAATTTCTTTGCATCCTTTAGAGTAACTGGAATGAGATCGTTGACAGCTTTGATGACATGAATCTCTCAGAGTCCCTCCTCCGTGGCATCTACGCCTATGGTTTTGAGAAGCCCTCTGCCATCCAGCAGCGAGCCATTCTTCCTTGTATCAAGGGTAAGATCTCTGCTCCAAAATAACTTTTGGTCTGTGATTTAATAGTATTTCAGCCAGCTCATAACTTCCTCTTTGCAGCTATATTTGTAGCCTATTTCATGCAGTACTAAATGAGTTAGTGACCAGATCTGTTCCCATTAAGGTACTGGTTGTGGTAGAGTGAAGTCTGAAGTGCTTTGTGCCTGGCACATAACACTATCAGGTGCTTATTGATAGTGTTTTGCAAAGCCTTGAATGTCTTATGACCCCAGAGTGTTGCTCTCTACCATATCGAGTCTTCCTCCTGATTTTAGGTTATGATGTGATCGCTCAAGCCCAATCTGGGACAGGAAAAACAGCCACTTTTGCCATTTCAATTCTGCAACAGATTGAATTGGATCTAAAGGCCACTCAGGCCTTGGTCCTGGCACCTACTAGAGAACTGGCACAGCAGGTGAGTGTGTAGTTTATTTCTCCTCCCCTGAAAGACTGATTTAGAAATCATTAGCACAGTCCAAAAACTGAGTATGCTCCCCAACCACCACCACCACCTTGGAAGAACTGAGGTATCTACCCAAACATAATAAACATCATTTCCTCCTCCCATTTCCTGAGTCAAATGGGAAGGCTTCTAGGTGGAGCCTGGCTGGCTGAGCAAGTCTGGCAGCTGTTTTATGGACAAACCCCCTGGCAATGGGCAAGGAGACACCTGATTGGTGGTGTTGCTCTTATATCAATCAGGGGCAAAGCAGATGTACAGTCCTTAGTTCATCCTAGCTTGATGCCTGTGTTAGTGGCCAGAGCTGTTTCATGCCTGAGGCACATAAAATGATAATTGCTAGGTCTTGGAGGGGAAGAGATCAGAAACACTGGTCTCATAATAAGTAGATGATTATTAACTGAGGCTTAGGATGGATGTAGTTTTAGTTTGTGGTGCTGTAATTGCTCTAGTAACTTCTAGATAACAGTAAGTAGGTAGTTCTAGCACAACTCCATTAAGGGTGAACATGTCACATAATAGTTTTTGTGGCATGGTTATATGTTATTTGCACATAAAACTGGGTGCTGTGAGAATAAGTGGGTCACTATTTGCTTTCAGAAAATTAAATGGGGATCTAGTGTGGTAATGTTGGAATTATTTCAGAGGGCAGTTACTGTGAATCATGTGTTCTCAGGAGCCAGAAGGTTCAAATCCTGAGTCTCTGCCATTTAACTGTCAGTGTGATCTTAGATGCATTTAACCTGCCTGTTTCTCGCCTGAAAAGTGAGTTTTAATAATAGTGCATATAAGTTGTTGGAAAAAAATAAAACATGAGAAGCACTTAAAATGGGGCCTGGCACAGTTGTAGCTAATAATATATATGAGCATCTGTCTTTTTCTGGGTTCAGATACAGAAAGTAGTCATGGCTTTAGGAGATTACATGGGTGCCTCCTGCCATGCCTGCATTGGGGGTACCAACGTGCGTGCCGAGGTGCAGAAGCTGCAGATGGAAGCTCCCCATATCATTGTGGGCACCCCAGGACGTGTGTTTGACATGCTTAATCGCAGATACCTGTGTGAGTATCTTAATCCTCTGGTCCTCTAGGTCACCTGCCTCTTCTGCATGCTTTCCCAGTCTTTCCACTGGCCACAATCTTGTTGCCAATGCAGCTCGTTTTCCCCTGAAAGTTGCTCTATGATGAACCCCATGCGTGTCATCTGAGCCTGGCTTCCCTGTCTCAGCCCAGGTAGTGTTCTACTTCCCAGGGCTGTTGTCTGGCCTGGCAAGGGGGGTCCCTGGCAAAGGATCAAAATTTGAATTCTGAGAGCAGACCACCTATCCATTTCTGGTTATTGGGAAAGTTAAGCATATTTCACATTTCCCTGATTACCACTTGTATTTCCCCCACTGCCCCGTAGCTCCCAAATACATCAAGATGTTTGTACTGGATGAAGCTGATGAAATGTTAAGCCGTGGGTTCAAGGACCAGATCTATGACATATTTCAAAAGCTCAACAGCAACACCCAGGTGAGAAACATTTAGTCTTGCCTTTATGGCTGATCCTGTTTAGATTGGAGTTGGGGTGATAGAACAAGAATGAGGTGCCAGAGAATTCTAGTCTCTCAAGCCTTTTTATGCACTAGCTTGTTTTAGGTGGCAATGGAGTATCTCCTATCGTATTTTTTCCCCTTAGGTGGTATTGCTGTCAGCTACAATGCCTTCTGATGTGCTTGAGGTGACCAAGAAGTTCATGAGGGACCCCATTCGGATTCTTGTCAAGAAGGAAGAGTTGACTCTGGAGGGTATCCGCCAATTCTACATCAATGTGGAAAGAGAGGTGGGGCCTAGTGCAGGAGGCGGACCTGGTAGTAAGTTGTTGGGTATAGCCCTCTGACTGATTTTTCTTCCCTAACTTCATCCCCAGGAGTGGAAGCTGGACACATTGTGTGACTTATACGAAACCCTCACCATCACCCAGGCAGTCATTTTCATCAACACTCGAAGAAAGGTTGATTGGCTCACTGAGAAGATGCACGCCCGAGACTTCACTGTCTCTGCCATGGTGAGATTTCCCCTCTTACTAACCAGCAGTGTGTGAGTCAGTAGCCCACTTAAGCCAGTTCTCAGAACCAATGTACCTAACACTCTTCTTTCCTGTTCTAGCATGGAGATATGGACCAAAAGGAACGAGATGTAATCATGAGGGAGTTCCGCTCTGGCTCTAGCAGAGTATTGATTACCACTGACCTGCTGGTGAGTAAGAGGGAATTTACACCAAAAAACTGAAGGGAGAAACCAAGGTGATTCCCTCTCCAAGGGGACTAATAGTGCCCCTCTTCAGGAAAGTAACAGCTTGGAATAAAATCTGGCATGCCTCAGGTTTTCGGGAGAAGGTGACGCATCATTTCCTTTGCCTTTGGCTGCCTACATGTATACTCAAGTTCTTTCTGGGTAGCTTACGCCCTCCTCACATGCTGAAGCTGTCATATTTTCTTGCCATAGGCCAGAGGCATTGATGTGCAGCAGGTTTCTTTAGTCATCAACTATGACCTTCCCACCAACAGGGAGAACTATATCCACAGGTGAGTGCATTTACCCAGCCCTCGAGCCCAGTCCTCGCTGGGCTGAAACTTGTTTTCTGTGTACCAGGTCCTAAGGTGTCCTTCTTTTCCAGAATCGGTCGGGGTGGACGTTTTGGCCGTAAGGGTGTGGCTATTAATATGGTGACAGAAGAAGACAAGAGGACTCTTCGAGACATTGAGACCTTCTACAACACCTCCATTGAGGAGATGCCCCTCAATGTTGCTGACCTCATCTGAGAGGGGCTGACCTGCTACCTCATCCCAGCCAGGGTTCTCAGTCCTTGGCAGGCTGAGGAGGAGCAGGAGGGGGGAGGGAAGGGAGCCAAGGGATGGACATCTTGTCAATTTTTTTCTTTTTTTTTCCCCCCCCCCTTTGAATAAATGTCACTTTTTGAGGCAAAGAAGGAACCGTGAACAATTTAGATACCCTTTTCTTTGGGGTAGGCTCATGCCCCAGGCGCCGTCTCTTCTCCCAAAAACACTAATCCACTTCCCTAACCTAGTCAAACTCCAGACTCCCTGCTCCAGCCAAATTCCTCTGAAAATTACTCTTCAAGGGGCTATGTCACTCAACCTCGTTTACTGGACCAAATCTGGAGGGAGAACCCTTGAGTTAGGTGGCCCAGGGGATTGTCCCCATGTGGGGGGAGCAGGGGAGAAAAAATAGTAGCCATTTTTACATTGTTTTGTATAGTATTTATTGATTCAGGAAACAATTCTGAATAAAATTACTTGTAAACTGCCTGTTTGGGCTTCTCATTTCTTCCCCTTCCCACCTGCTATGGGGTATATATCCCTCCCCCACCCACCCTGCCCCCCCCATCTGGTGTTTTTGCCCTTTTGTTATAGTCATTTAACGGTGAGTGACCCTTTGTGTAGGGTTGGGCAATCGCCATCACAAGTGCCTCACATGTCTCCAAGAGGAAGTGATGAATGGAAGGGGAAATAGGACTGGTAACTTGTTACATTGGATGTTTTCTGGGAAACACTTTCTTTGGGAATCAGAGGGGCTGCTTTTCAACTGGTTCTGTAATCATTTACCAGAACTACTGGGTTTTGTTGAGGTAGACAAATGAGTCCCTAAAGATCATTAACTCATTCTCCCCACTTGATGGTCTTGATTCTGACAACCCCCACTTTGGTGAAGCCAGGGCCAATCATCTAGTGACAAAAACTTAAATGACTAAGTGGTGGCTGGGGCTGAGGTCCCTGAGTCAGGTTGTGGGGCAGGGTTAGCTTAGTTACAGGAAGTTGAAAGACTTTCATTTCCTCCTTTTCCAAAAGAAGGCAGGGAAGAGGGTAGACTGGGTAAGCAGCCGATACACTACCAAGAACTCAGGCTGCTCCGCCATGAAGTTTGCTCTGCTTTTCCTGGGGGCTGTGCTGGGACTACTAGCAGGTAAGGAAAAAAGGGACTTAAGGGGAGAGAACCTGCCCAGGAAGGAGCCTGTCCCTGGGTTGCTAACCAGTCTTCCTTTGGCTGAAAGCCCAGGGGACGGGGAATGACTGTCCTCATAAGAAATCTGCCACTCTGCTACCATCCTTCACGGTGACACCTACAGCTACAGAAAGCACAACCAGCCACAGAACTACCAAGAGCCACAGAACCACCACCACAGGCACCAGCCATGGACCCACGACAGCCACTCACAATCCTGTCACCATGACAAGCCATGGAAATACCACAGTTCATCCAACAAGCAACAGCACTGCCACCAGTCCAGGATCCTTCACAAGCAACAGCACTGCCACCAGTCCAGGATCCTTCACAAGCAACAGCACTGCCACCAGTCCAGGATCCTTCACCAGTTTCCCCCACCCAGGACCACCTCCACCCTCTCCAAGTCCCAGCCCAGGCTCCAAGGCAGCTGTAGGAGACTACACTTGGACTAATGGTTCCCTGCCCTGTGTCCATCTCCAAGCCCAGATTCAAATTCGAATTCTGTACCCAACCCAAGGTGGAAGAGAGGTAAAGCTAAAAGGGATAGGGGGATAAGACTGGTTCAGAAGGGAAGAAGGAAGAGTAGAGAAGGGGACCAATATAGGGTGGGGTTGAAAGAAAGGTATTTTAGATGTCACAGCTGTGTAGCCTTATGACCCTCTTATCTTTAACTTCCACAGGCCTGGGGCATCTCTGTACTGAACCCTAACAAAACCACGCCCCAGCGAGGCTGTGAGGGTGCCCTTCCCCACTTGCTTCTCTCATTCCCCTATGGACAGCTCATCTTTGGATTCAAGCAGGTACCTCACCCCTCATCCCTCACTCTCAGTGTCCTTTCCCTATTAATCCCTTGCTGTATCCCTCTGGGCATGAACACCACTCTCCCCTATTACCCTGAGCTTTCCTGGTCACCTCTGCAGGAACCACTGCAGAGCATTGTTTACCTGAACTATGTGGCTATGGAGTACAATGTGTCCTTCCCGCAAGCAACACGTGAGTTAATCATCCTTTTCTCATCACTTGCACTAGATGTCTGGACTCCTAAAGGGACCTAAGCTGGGGGATGGGGATGTGGATATAGAGCTGATCCTTCCTCACTCTCTTAGAATGGACATTCTCAGTTCAAAATTCATCCCTTCGAGAACTCCAAGCCCCGTTGGGCCAGAGCTTCAGTTGCAGAAATGCAAGCATCATTCTTTCACCAGCTTTCCACCTTGACCTGCTCTTCCTGAAGCTACAAGCTGCTCGCCTACCCCCTACAGGGGCCTTTGGGCCAAGTAAGACTTAACTTCTTCCCTTCTAGAACTCTCCCACTGCACTAAAGCCCCTACTCCAGGCTACTGCCCTCCCTTCCTCTACATTACCCATTCTTTTATTCATTTCTGTCATCTAGGTGAGTTTCTCACCAACTGCCTATGTATTCTAACATCCCCCATATTTCTTCCTCCCACCTTTATCCCACCACCACCATTGTGATATTTGCCCTATCTTTCTGCCAGGTTTTTCTTGTCCCAGTGACCAATCCATATGGCTGCCTCTTATCATCGGCCTGATCGCCCTCGGCCTCCTCACCTTGGTGCTTGTTATCTTTTGCATCTTCCGGAGACGTCCACCCGCCTACCAGCCCCTCTGAGCCTTTGTCCCAATGCCCAGGGCACCACTCAACTGACTCAGAGACAAAGTTATCTTCCTTCCTCTCTGTCTTGAAGAACAAAATCAAAGATAATGCAACTGGGAGAATTGAAGGGAGGTGTTTATTAAATATGACATTCCCGCTCCCCCTTCCCCAATGGGAGAATAGTAAAGCCTACTCAAATCTTTGTCTTTGGTTTTCCTTGTCCTTCCTGCCAGGATTAAAAGCTGTGAGTTTCTTGCCATAATGGTTTCTATGAGTTACATGGTTGAGTCTAAGGGAGCTGGTGAGGAGGGATGAAAATGTCAGTGTGTGACCAAATAACCTTATGGGTTCATCCCCCAAAGCCTGCTGTAGCTGGTGTTGAATCTGCTCACCTCCCTTCCTCATTCTGGGGCCCTTGGCTGCGCCAGCTCCTCCTCTCCAATCCAGTAGAGTCACCCATCCTGGAGGCCTTCTTCCTGACCCTTATATGTAATTATTACAGGTGAAGCAGGCAGCAATAGCAATGAGTGTGGGTGGCAAGGTCACCCCTGTCATTTTGTTTCCAAAGGATGTGCTAGTGGCTCCTTAGCAACAAGAATGCCTGCCCCACCCACTATGTTGATTAAACCCTTACTGCACCTAGGATGCTACCTCACCTGCAAAGGGTTTCATCAACAATGGGAGCAGTGGGTACTACAACCTCCACATCCAATTCCCTCTGTGCTCCTGGGAACAACATACCTCCAGCCTGGGCCACCCAGGGAGCCAACCCTGATGTTCCAAGTGTACTTAGTGGTGGTGGGTGGCAGCCCTAGGGCAACCTGTGTCCAGATTCTACAAAAGGGCCTGCCAGACAGCCTGCACCATCACTTTGTGCCACTCTCTTTCCAGTGCAATTGCTGGGGGCCAGAATGGGACCCTCCCAGTTGTAGGAGGCCTTTACGCTACAGAAAGTAGCCCCTGGGACCTAGAGACCCACCACCCCATTGTGGGCAGCCCCCAGGTGGCAGAGTCCCAAGAGCCCCACCACTCCTCACAGACATCCCCTACGACCGTGCAGACTGTGGCATGAGAGCAAGACAGTGTGGTGCTAGTAGCAGAGCATGAAGGCCAGTCCCACCACCGTGATAGCCAAGGGTTAGTGTCCCAATGCTGGGTGGCAGAGGGCATCACTCCCGCCAGGTGCCCTTTCCCCGACAGGAGTTGCTGGGCCCATTTAGCCTTGCTTAAGCCCTTCCTCAGAACGTGGTCACAAAAGGTAGACGAGCGGGCCTTGACCCAGAGGTAGCGCGCCCTCTGGCCAGGGCGGTGGAGGGGAACTCACTGGGCCCTGTCTGTGCTTCAGGGAACCCGCCAGGGCTGGGCTCCGCAGGGGGCAGGAGTGCCATTCCCTGAAAATGGACTCGTCTTCCCCACCTCCTCCTCTTCTGCTTCACTGTCCCGGAGCAGCAGTTGCTGCCGCATCCATTCGCCAACGCCTGGGTTAACAAGAGGGAGAAGCATGGGTCCTGACCGCACCGCGAGTCCGTAGACGGCTGCCTGGTGCAGGGTCTCCTGCTCCCGCCAGTGCCATTCCCACTGGAAACACCGAGAGAACAGAAGTTAGAGATGTACAGCGTCCCCAAACAACGCCATTTTGGAGACTCAGCTCCTCTCTCAATTTTGAACAGTTAAGTCAACAGGGAGAAGATAAGATGGCGCCGAGCAGGAGAAGCGGAGAAAAGCAGGAAGAGAAATCTTGCTTCCACACTGGAAGGGTAAACAAAGGTGCAAAACAATCAAGTGCGCAGGCGTACAGCATTAACCTGCTTTAAAATTCAAACAGCAGGGAGGATGGGCCTAAAACGTGGTCTCTGGACGAGACCTATTTTACGCTAAGAAAGAGCGGAGCACAGAGGCGGTCCAGCTCGGTCACGGAAGACAGGAGGCGGGGTTTCAGAGCGCGCAGGCGCACCGTAGGTCCATGAGGATCTGAAGGAACTGGCGGAAACTATCTTTACAATATGGCGGCCGAAGCTGACGGGCTGCTCAAACGGGTGCTGGTGCCGATTCTTTTACCTGAAAAATGCTACGACCAATTTTTTGTCCAGTGGGATTTGCTTCACGGTGAGTTTTATTCGGCATCTGGTCAAAGTTCTGCTGGAGAGCCAAAGTGGGGCGTGGCTGCGGATTAAGTGATGGCAGTGACTACTGCATGGCTTGCTGGGCGGAAATTACTTTTGATAGGGGCGGAAGTGTCTCGGACTCCGTAGAGAGAGTGCGCCATTTTGGGGTGGGGGGGTCGCCGGGTGGAAGTAATTCTCTGTGAAGTTTATGCTTTAGAAAACGGAAGGCCAAAAGACGCAAATTTTATAAAACGAATTTAAATATAATCCAATAGTTCCAACCTTTAATTGATCGCTATACCTTCAGGAGCAAGTCCAAATTTGATTGCAGGCCTCATGAATCCAGGCCTTAAGCGGCACCCCCAAAGGTTTCTGCCATCCTGATGGTGCTTTCCTTCCAGCCCCCACATTTTGTTCATGATCTAATTTTGGAATAGCTTGACTTCCTTCAACTTTCTACGAGGCCATTCCACAGCAAGGCCCATCTGAGAACTCAAGACACTTTGGGAAGCTTTCCCAGTCTGCCCTTCGGTTCAGGGCACCCCACTGTGCTTCTGAAACACTTTGTTTTAGCTGCAGCCGGGAGTGGCTCAGCCGGTTGAGTGTTGTTGCCGATTTGATTGATCCCCAGTCGGGGAGCATAGTGAAGGCAACTCACCGATGTTTCTCATACTGATGTTTCTCTCCCTCTCTCTAAGCATGTTCTCAGGTGAGAATTAAATAAACTCCTTGGTCTTACTTCAGAAGCTCTCTCCCTGTATAAAGCTGAACAATGCCCAAGAGTACTCCGCTCCTTTATTCCCCTTCACTAAGCACCTAGCGATCCACTTGGGTCTCGTCTTTACCATTCATTCCTGAACCCGCTGTTCCTGGTCCTACCCTTCCAGGGCTTCTTTTATGCCCGGGCCACCCACATTTTCTCTAGCCTTTGAGTTTTCTTTTCAAGGAGCTTGGCCCAGTGGGTGTCAAGATTCTCTCGGGTCATGAATGCCCTGGAAGGGTAGGACCAGGAACAGCGGGTTCAGGAATGAATGGTAAAGACCAGACCCAAGTGGATCGCTAGGTGCTTAGTGAAGGGGAATAAAGGAGCGGAGTACTCTTGGGCATTGTTCAGCTTTATACAGGGAGAGAGCTTTTGAAGTAAGACCAAGGAGTTTATTTTATTTAATTCTCACCTGAGGACATGCTTAGAGAGAGGAAGGAAGAGAGAGAAACATCAGTATGAGAAACATCGGTGAGTTGCTTTCACTGTGCTCCCCGACTGGGGATCAAACCTGAAACCCAGGTATGTCCCCTGGCCTAGAATCAAATCGGCAACAACACTCAACCAGCTGAGCCACTCATGGCTGGCAAGACCAAGGAGCTTAGATGTAATCTTCAGGAAATGGAAAATTGGGTTGGAGAGAAAGAATGGTGGAAGCTGTTTTGGAAAAGTTACCTCATCTTAGCATGATATGATTTGGAGCAGTAAGGGCCAGGCCTTTTTCACCTGCCTCCAGACAACCCAAGGCTTCCTTGTGTGGGTATGTCCAAGTCTTAGGGAGCAGTGGCAGCCCACAGAAGTGCTTTAAGTCTGTAGGCCCGTACTGTCTCCTGAAAACCCTGGCCTGGGTTCCAGAGATCTCTCTGCTTACCCCTTTTTCTCTCCTCAGTCCCCTGCCTGAAGATTCTCATCAGCAAAGGCCTGGGGCTGGGCATTGTAGCTGGGTCACTTCTGGGTATGTATTTCATCTTCCTTTTCCTGCTGTTGGGTTGATAGGAGATTTGAGTACTAAAATGCCATAAACTGGATGGATCCCTTAACCAGAAGTGGGGTTAATATGCTTCTTAATAGCTGTTTTGTTGTGCTTCCAAGGGATATCAGCTCTTCAACCTTACCCTTCTCATCCTTTCTCAGTAAAACTGCCTCAGGTGTTTAAAATCCTTGGAGCCAAGAGTGCCGAAGGGCTGAGCCTGCAGTCAGTAATGCTGGAACTAGTGGCATTGACTGGGACCATGGTCTACAGCATTGTCAACAACTTCCCCTTCAGGTGAGAGGTTTGCCCTTTATCCCCAAGGTAAATACCCACAAGTCTAGTGGGGTTAGGGTGAGGGAGGTAAAAGGGCAGGAAAAGCTTAAGCCCTTTTGGAAATAGTCATCACCTATGGAGCTGATGAGAGGTGAGCATCCCATGAGTGCTCTAGATTCAGAGTGAGTCAATCAGAGGTGATGGTGGTGGTGCTGGGAGGCAGGAGGTAGGAACCAGCAGGGCTGTGGAGGACAGGGAGTAATCAGATAATTGTGTCCCCAGATGGATGGGCTATGGAGGCTTTTCCTGCCTCTTTCCAGGCCCGCCTTTTTTCCTTCCAACTCTTGACTCTGCAGCTCTTGGGGTGAAGCACTATTCCTGATGCTCCAGACAATCACCATCTGCTTCCTGGTCCTGCACTACAGAGGACAAACTGTGAAAGGTGCTGGGGATTTACCCAAGAGCAGGCTGTGGCTCCTGAGAGCCCTGCTGGCTGGAACTCAGGCATGGGGAAGCCAGAGGACTCCTGAGGTTGATGAGGACTCCTTGTCTCTGACTCCTAGGTGTGGCTTTCCTAGTGGGTTACACTCTGGTCCTGCTCATACTGCTTTCACCACCGATGCCCCTGGCCGTGATCACCATACTCCAGGCCTCCAATATGCCTTCTGTGGTGGTAGGAAAGGTGCGTACTGGGAGCAAGGAAAGAAATATTGAGCAGAATGGAAGCTGTGTGTGGGAATATTAGACTGAGCAGAATGGGGGGAATCTGATGGGAACATGGGAAGAATTCAGATGATAGAACAAAGGGTCTCAATTCCTGTTCTAGCTGCTCCAGGCAGCCACCAACTACCGCAATGGGCACACTGGCCAGCTCTCAGCCATCACAGTCTTTTTGCTCTTTGGGGGCTCCCTGGCCCGAATCTTCACCTCCATTCAGGTGAGTTCACCTTCCCTCCAGGGGGCACTAAAACACCTTACCTCCCACCTGAGGACTTAAAGCTGCCTGGTCTCTGGAACCTTTTGTGGGGGCGTTGAAGAGTGACCCTAGCTGTTTCTCACATTTAGGAAACTGGAGATCCCCTCATGGCTGGAACCTTTGTGGTCTCTTCCCTCTGTAACGGCCTTATTGCTGCCCAGCTTCTCTTCTACTGGAATGTAAAGGCTCCTCACAAGAAGAAAAAAGAGTAGTAGGGCTGAACCGGCTATTAGCGTCCATTCCATGTTTCTGTTCATCCACCTAACCTCAGGGTCCTTCTGAGCCAGCCTGCTGGCATGACTTTTAATCATTCCCCATTTCTCTGCAGATGCAACTTTTTGAGCCAGAGTTTGTGTTTCTGTGGAAAGGCATAGATGGTAGACCCAGATTATCAGACTGACATTTGATATTGATTGTGCACTGTCCTGTGTATGCACTATTAATTAATTTAACCATTTGCTGAACTTTTTTTAGCAATTTCTAGCTACTTACCTATTCTGGGCAAGTCTTGCCCTGCCCTCCCATCTCCCCACTTCCCTTTTGGCCTTAAGAGGACAGAGCCTGGACAGTGCAAGGGACTAGAGGCTTATGGCTGCCTCCCTCCCCCAGCCTGGCTGGGACTGTCTCCTGGACCCCAGTGCTGGGTGGGAGGCAGGGGAAGAGGGATGGAGAATGACTCAGTCAGGGCCCCAGGGTGGGGTGAGGAGGTTCCTGCTCTGGCAGGTCCAGGCAAAAGGGAGTGGAGATGATGCTGGTTCCTGTTGTAGTGAGGGGGAACAGAGATGGGGCAATAAAGACGCAGAGTCATGGCTTAATTGTACAAAACCGTGTTTGTCTTACAAAAAATAAAAAATTTGTGTTGTTCCCTCTGGATGGGGGCGGGTGGTAGGGCAGGCGGTTGGGCAGGCTGGGGAGGGGACTGGACCACAGGCCTCCTCTAAATTGTGGTCTAACAGTGCAAAAGAAGGATTTGCAGTTTGGAAGTAGGGGATAGTTCTGGGTGAAAAAGAGGTTGGCACCCTTCCTGGGAGGTCCATACCCATGATTATTAGAGGTGGGCCAGGGGCATGAGGGCCCCTGAGAGGGAAGAGTTGTAGGGAGTAGGAGAGCCTGGGGGTGGATAGGGATTATAGGGGGGGAGCAGTTCCCCCTGGAGCTTAGGGTTACTCTGATGGAGGGAGCACGTTGAGGCCTCTGGTTTAGAGTGAGAAGAGCTGCAAAGAGAGAAATACGGGTTAGAGGGCACTTTCCTAGGTTGGTGATGCCAGGCAGGGTCCCCAGTGTGCATGTGAGGGCAGGTCTGACCCATTCTGGGTAGACAAATAGAACCTACCCATCCCTGGCTATTTGGGCCCCACTAGGTACTTCAGGTCCAGAACCAGACCCAAGGCTAGCTTAGAGAGCAGGGCAGCCTTGTTGGGGCAGGCTCACCAGCCAGCTTGCGTGCTGTGCGCCTGTTTTCCTCCTTTGGGGCAGCAGGCCAGAAAGGGGCAGAATTGGGATTAGCCTCTCCTTGCCTTGGGGGCTGAGAGGAAGACAGGTCACATCAGGGCCAGAAGCAGGGGGGGTGGGGGCGGGGGACAGGGGATGGAGGAGGGCAATGGCAGGAAATCCAGATAGGTAACAGGAACAAGGTCAACATCTAGGGGCTTGTAGTCTGCCCCCTTCTCCCCCCTGCAGGGCCGCCACTGCCAGGCTGATGGGAAAGCCCTCCAGGAAAACCGTGGGCCACCAGAACCCTCCCCAAGAGCTGGGAGTGCTGGTAATGGTGCTGCTCAAATCTTAACGGCAGTCCCTAAACCCCAAAGGGGTGACCTCCGCTTTGGTGGGTTCAGGCCCCTTGTCAGCCAGGCCCTCTGATACGTGCCCCATCTAGGCTCAGGGAGGGAGGACACAGCATCTCCTTCCTCACCCCCGCTCCCAGCCACTTACATGAAACCACGAGGCAAGTAGGATGTCGAGTAGTTGGGGGGCTGGTACCCAAAGCCTCTGCTCCCCTGGGTGGTAGCATATTCTGGCCCCCAGACCGGCCCGCTGACAGCCACACCGCCGCTTCCCTGGCCGAAATGGGGCAGCCCAGTTCCCGCGCTCTTCGTCTTGCGCCGTGGCCGGTACTTGTAATCGGGGTAGTCGCGCAGGTGTCGAGCCCGCAGCCGCTTGGCCTCCTCCACGAATGGCCGCTTCTCATCCTCGCCCAGCAGCTTCCACTGCGCGCCCAGGCGCTTGGAGATCTCCGAGTTGTGCATCTTTGGGTTTTGCTGCGCCATCTGGCGGCGCTGAGCGGAGCTCCACACCATGAACGCGTTCATGGGTCGCTTCACCTTCTCCAAGGGAAGGCCCCCGGAGACCACGGGGCTCTCAGCGTCCTCCCGCTCCTGGGAGCCCGAGGATGAGGAGGCAGGGGCCGTGGGAGTGGGAGGTTCCAGGCTCCAAGCCTGGTCTTGTGAAAGGCCGGGTAGCGCCATGGGAAATGGAGGGAAGCCTTAAAGAGGGCGCCTACACGCCCTCTCCTCAAAGCGAAACGTTGATCTCCAATCTCTGTATCCTTAAAACGGAAGTGTCTTCCTAGTATGGAGTCCTTCTAGAGAATCTCGTGTCCTTAAAAAGTATATATCTCGTCCCCAACTTCAGAGTCCTTATTCTGGAGCCCCCGCTCCCTACCGGATTAATCCTGCACCCTGTAGGAGAGTGGAGTGCAAAATCTGTCCTTACAGGGCAGGTTGCTTTCTCCTTTTCTTGCTGCGGTGCAGTGCCAGACCCAGTCCTGCTCCTACCTTTAGCTGGTCGGTCTTTGGTGGAGGCCGTAAACTTCCTGCTCAGGCTCTAGTAGCTGAGGCTGGGCCGTGCAGCCGGGGTACCACAGCACTCGCACCTGGCCTTAATGGGTGAGTCAGGCCCCGGAACAGCTTTTAACGACTGACTCCTTCCCACTCCCTCCCAGCAGGCCTCGCCTCCTTAAGAGCGCCAGCATCACCTAGGCAGACTCAAGTATCCTGCTCTTCCCAGCCCCCAACACCCCCTCAGGGTACCACGCCCCCTCCCCACCCAAGACCCAGATGTCAAGCCTTCCAGCCCCAGTAGCTCTGCGAAGTCTTCCCCTCCCTTCTTAAGCTTTGGCAATTTAGTCAATTCCTTTGCACAATGGGAGCAAACACCTGAATCAAAAGCCCTCAGGGTCAATTGTGCTTGGAAGAACTGGAATACCCCACACCCACCCCAAACCCTTGTGCCCAGTGCCCCTCAAAACCCGATCTGCCCCTGGGACAAGAAAGAGCAGTTACTGGGAGGCAGGCCATTCTTGTTGCCTGAGTCATCCCAGCAGGTGCTTGGGTGGTGATTCAACACCACTCCAGGTGAGAAAACTTAAACTCCCAACTCTGGCCCCCAAAGGTTTCTCCACCACACGCTTTATCTTCAAACTTTAGTCAGAGTCTGGAGGCAGGGAGCCAGGAACCCCAGGACAACTCCCCTGGGGTTGAGAGATCAGTGACATGGATGCTGGAAGATAAAAAAGGTCTGATTCCAGAGCAGGGAATGAGAGCTGGACATCTAGGTCTCACTCTGCCCAAGACTCAGCCCAAGCCCCAGGCCTCAGGTAATCCGATTAAGCAGCCAGTCTTGGCTCTTTGGCTCCTAGCAAGAACAGTTCCAGCTTGGGCAGCCCTACCTAGCCAGCTGTGACTCAGGGTACAGGAGTGGCCCAGCTCCCTCCAGCAGCAAACTTGGGGGGAGGAGAAAAGCAGCAAGACACAGCCACTCTCCTCGACCAGGAGGGTGCCTGGGCCTAGGGAACTGAAGACTGTCCAGAATTCCCAAAGTAGACCATCTTTGGACCACAAGAACCAGGTGCAGAGAAACAGAAGGCAAGGGCCAGGGACCAGGACAGATCAGTCTTAGGAAAACAGCCGGACCACAAGGAAGACACAAGAACCAGAGAGCCATTTGGATTTTTTAATTCTCTTTTTAAATACTGTACAGTGAAAAATAAATACGCCTTCTCATCCACCAGATAAGGTTGGTCCCCCTTCCCCTGGGGGACCTTGTCACCCCCTTCATACACACCCCTGGTTCTACTCCAAAACCTTCCCCATGCCTCCCACCCACTTATACCCTTACTATCCCCGTCTTCCACAGTGATGAGGCCCCAGAAATCGGGGTTACAGGATGGTAGGAGGGATAGCAGGGGAACCCCCCTGAACTGTCAAATCTGGGTGGGTCAAGAAGCACCCCGCACCAACAGGCGGAGAATGGGGGTGTTGAGAGAGAGATTGGGGCATTAGAGGATAAAGGCACATCCAGTCTGATGGGGAAGAAGAGGCTCCCCTCACCCTGGGGTAGGGTGGACAAGAGGGAGGTGGGTATGACCCTGTTACACACCCTCCACTAGCTCCTGGAGGTTGGGGAGGGGGACCCAAGCTTTTGTGCCACCCCCCTCCCCCCTAGATAAGAGCAGCTCCAGCGCAGGTCAGTCGGGCCTGTGAGGGCCATGGTGTTGGGCAGCAAGCGAGATGGAGAAGGGAGGGATGCAGGCTGGAGGTTTTATGAAACCCCATTCACCAAACTACCCAACTCCAGGGGAACAGAGAGCTCCCCATTCTCTGAGGGGCCCTTAGGAAGCTTGCCAACAGAGTCACCCTGAGGGGAAAGTGGGAAAGAAAATGGAGAGGAAGAAGTGGTCAGTAGAAATTCAGGTAATGACATTCTCTACCATACTAGCACTCCTGGCATCTGGTGACTCAGGGATTGGTCCTTAAACTAAGTCACTCTCATTGGGGCCCATAAAATATGAACCAAACTTTCCTGGAAACTTCTTTCAAATTTTCCACTATTCTAAATATAGTCCAAACTCCATCAGACATAGTCTTCTTTGCTATTTAGCAAGCGATTTCTTTGTGCCCTAACCGGTTTTGCTCAGTGGATAGAGCGTCAACCTGCGGACTCGCGGACTCAAGAGTCCCAGGTTCGATTCTAGTCAAGGGCATGTACCGTGGTTGCGGATACATCCCCAGTGGGGCGTGTGCAGGAGGCAGCTGATTGATGTTTCTCATTGATGTTTCTAACTCTCTCTCCCTCTCCCTTTCTCTCTGTAAAATAATCAAATTTTTTTTTTAAAAGAGATTTCTTTGTGAAATTTCTTGTGTCCCTTGCCCCTAAAGAACAAAAAGGGGAGAGGAGTAAATTACATCTTGCTTGCCTACCTTCTTCTGTCCTGAAAGAGAGTCCTCTAAGGGTTTAGTGCGCTCCAGGGTTGGCCGCTGGCGGCTCTGAGACTCTGCTCGGGAGATATAGTCAGCCACAGTCACTGTGGAAGGCAGAGGACCAAGAGTTTCAGAAGGAACCCAGGTATCCAGCCCCTAGATACCCAATGAACCCCAATCCCTGGTTATCATAAGGTAGGAGGCATCCCATTCTCAGCTCTAAGGAAGGATGCTGGTACCCAGTGTTAGCTGACCTGGTTGGCGATCTCCACTGACAGAACCATCAGTACGGTTACCACGGTTACGGCGGCGGCGGCTCCTATTTCGACGCTGAGGTCTGGATTCATCTTCTGTGGGGCAGGGGAAAATTCAAATCATGCATCCAAACTCCCATCCCTCAGTTCTTGCCCAGCTCTAATTTTTAAACACCCCTTACCCAGGCCATTTTCTGTCGTGCTAAGCCCATCAGATTCCAGGCCTCCATCCATTATAGTCCTGTCTTCATCAGTGCGCCGGCGGCGGGAGCGGCGGCGCCTGGCACTTGCTGGGGGGGGTTCCCCAGGCTCTGAATCAATTGGAGGCTCTGGTTCAGATGTATCCAGTAGGCTGTAGGGATTACTGTCTGGATCCTTCAGCACTGGTTAGAAAAGGAAGAATTGTAAAGTCAGGTGTCCACCAACTTTCCCTTTGTCCTACATTCATGAACACAGCTGTCTGGTACTAGTACCTGAGCTAATAGATGAAGAGTTGTATCTCGAAGTAGGCCGGGGAGCAGGTGGAGGTCCCCTACCCCGGCCCCCAATTGGCCGCCTCCGGCTTTCTTCCCCCCGGGTTGGGGGATCTCGATCTCCTGTCCCAGCTCGGATAGGCTCTTCCCTCTTCTCAGACTCGGTCTCAGAAGCTGTAGATGGGTCTGAGCTGGGGCCTAAAGAACACAGGGAGTTGAATCAAATCACTCCCCCCAATCCCAGGATCCATCATTGTCCCCAAACTGGAAGACTTCTTACTCACCAGTCCCCCAGCCAACTGTCATCTCCATCATCCTTTCCACCCAGACCTTTGCCTCTCCTCACAAGCCCCACCACTGTTTGCCTCCCTCTCCCATAGCTTTCTTACCATAGGCAGGACCACCTGTCCTTCGGCCCCGGCCACGGCCCCCATAGCTGCCCCCATAGGTTCGTGTGGTATGCAGGGAGGAGGAGCTCTCATCCGTGGTATATCCAGCTTTGTCACTGCCTCCGGTGCCCCTCCCACTCCCAGGAGGGCGAAAGCCCAGCCCAATCTGCCGAAGCTGTTCATCAATTTGTAGCCTCTCTAAGCGAAGTTGCTCCACCTCCTGGTTGGGTAAAAAATGGAGGAAGATATGGAAGGAGGAAAAAGTATAAGATCAATGAACAGTCTCCTTTCATGCTTCTCTGCCCCGACCATCCCTACATATCTTTACTTTCAGGAATGTAAGAAGGAAGGCATTGGTTAAACAAAAAATATTCTGGGATCCAACCCCATAGCCCCAAATTCCCACCCAGTGGTTTCTATTCTACTCAGACAAACTGGGCACAACTCCTAACTTGATCCACCAGCAGTCTTCGCACCCTTGCTAGACTCAGAGCTTTCCTCTCCCAGGTTTCTAGCTTGGGTACCTGTAGGTAGGAGAGGTGATACTCCAACAGAGCCTGAGCATTGCTGATATTCTCTCGAGTGCCAACAAATATGAAGGGAACCATTCCCTGGAGAATAGAGGGAAAGGCAGATTGATTAGGAGAGCCAAATGAAGTATTAACTCTACCCTATCTCTCCTGGGAGCCCAACCAATGGGATCACTGAGAGAGAGAGAGAGAGAGAGAGAGAGAGAGAGAGAGAGAGAGAGAGGAAGAAACAACAATTTTGCTGTTCCACTTACTTATGCATTCACTGGCCCACAACCTTGGCATATGGGGATGACTCTAACCAACTGAGCTACCTGGCCAGAGCCCAATGCGATCTTTCTGGCTCTACATCAAGGGGGAAACAAAATGCTCTACCCACCCTAGAAATCCTAGCCCTCAGAGAACGGCTTTGTGAGCAATCCCATCTACTTCTGGACACCAATCTCTAGGGATAGTTGCCCATACCTCCTCCCTGGGGTTCTTCTTGTCATTATCACCTTCTACTCGAACCCTCACCACACCAGATTTATCCACGATCTCCTGGATTACTTTTCCATTCTTTCCAATCACTTTGCCTGAATGGGTAAAGGAGAATTTAGACCTTTTTTTTTTAAGGAGAGAAAGCAGATTCAAAACAGTTAAGATAGTCATTCAGCTTCTATATGTAGATTTTGTTTAATACTCTACTGCGTCTAGTTTCCTATTGAGTTTTCACAGGACGAAATATTACAATCCCTAGAGATCTGTTCTTCCATTTTTGTCACTCCTATTATAGATCATTCTGTCCTTGTGAAACTAAAGTCCATAGGGAGGGGCCAAGCCCAGAATCACTTTAGAGAATTTCACTTCTGGCCCCCCACTGTATTCTCTTTTATTTAGACACACCCCCAACTCACCAACCAGGTTCCTAGGCACTTGCACAGAGTCCTCAGAAAACTCAAGGTAGCTTCGGGCCTGTCGGCATGCCTCAGGAGTCTAAGAAGAGTGGGAAGTCATTACTAAAACAGAGAACTTGGATCTCAAACAATAATCTTTCTGCCACTCTTCGTCTTTGAGAAAATCACTGCCACCAAAGTCAGGGAGGGAGAGCAACATGACTCAGGTTTCCTTTCTGCTTCACCCTCTCTTCTCTGTCTCCCCTAAGAGATCTAGAAAACAGTTATCTTTTGCTGACCTCCCCGTAGATGCGGAAAGTACAGGTCTCTTCACCCAACTCAATGGCAGTCACCCCAGGTACTTTTCGGGCCTGCTGGATGTTGGCACCATGAGTCCCAATTGCCAGTCCCATCAGGTCCTCTCGCACTGTGAACTCCTCTTGGAATGCTGCTGCCAACTGCTTACTGGTCTGAAAGGAAAAGGCACTGTAGGAATCATAATGGCGGAATCTCAGAATACCTGTCCCAGGCACCTGACGCTTTACATAACTTCAATGAGAAAAACTATGTGCAAGCAAATCAGCACCACTCCAGAGTCTGCTGCAATCAGAACCTGTGTGGAAAATTCAGGAACTTTAAAATTACACTCCTCCCTTCCAAATACCAATGGCTTAGGGAAAAGGGGAAAAAATGAGGGCAGTGTTTGGGCTTGGAGCCACCAAAGTTCTGGATTTAGCTCTACCACTATCTGGTTGTGTGATCCTAAACAAAACACACACACTGTGCCTCCATCCTGTCAGCTGCTAAATGATTACACCTGACCCACCCCATTCCCAGACAATCAAGAAGATTAAAAATAAGACTGGTGAGAAAGAACTTTTCACAAAGTAAATGCAAGTATAAGGAACTATGACTATTTCTTAACCAAACTATTATCAATTCCCAAAATAAAACCTGGAAAGTTGAGCAGAAAGCAACAGGTTAAGAAAAGCATAAAAGGAGCCTATGAACACCATACTACTTCACTTCTTAACCAGTCCTTTGTGGGATCCCTGAGTACAAAGACAGGAAGACAAGAAAGATTCTAGAAGAGAGAGTCTTAGGTAAAAAGCACCAAAAAGGAAAGATATCTACAGGGAACATTCCCAAATCACAATCCATGACTTCCTACTTCCAAAATAGATGAGATTGAATTATAGCAAGGATTTACACTAGGCAAGAAGAGAAGGCTGGATAAAGTAACTAAGTTGGGTATTCAAAATAACTTAGGAAGAGGAAAGGATCTAACTGGATTTATAAGTATCTTCTAGAGAAGCATACTAAGGGTGTTGTATTATTTTATTATCCCTTATATATTCAATATTTTAATGATAATTTAAAAACCAAAAACAAAACACAAGCCCTGGCCAGTTTGGCTCATCAGATAGCGCATCGGCCTGCGGACTGAAGGGTCCCAGGTTCAATTCCGGTCAAGGGCACATGTCTGGGTTGCAGGCTCAATATCCAGTAGGGCGTGTGCAGGAGGCAGGCCATCAATGATTCTCTTTCATCACTGATGCTTCTCTCTCTCCCCACCCCCTCTCCCTTCCTCCCTGCATTCAATAAAAAATATATTAAAAAAGCACAAGCTTTCTCAAAACCAAAAGCATGTCCCAATTCTCAAGACCTTGCACCTATGGTTAACTTAGCTATCTGGTACATTTTATCATACAGATCAATACAGCCAAGTCCTACAGGAGTTAAATATTCTACCTTTGTCACCAGGAAACGTGTTCATTGAGAAATGAAGCAGATGTAGTTTTTATTATCAGGAGGCAATGGTGAATTTTTCTCTTTATTTACTTATTTTTTAATATATTTTTATTGATTTTTAGAGAGAGAGAGAGAAGGGAGAGGGAGAGACAGAAACATCGATGATGAGAGAGAATCATTGATCGGCTGCCTCCTGCACACCCCCTACTGGGGATCGAGCCTGCAACTCAGGCATGTGCCCTGACCGGGAATCAAACCAGCAACCTCTTGGTTCCTGGATCAATGCTCCACTGCTGAGCCACACCAACCAGGCGAATTTTTAACTGCAGTGCCCTGAATAGCATCCCTAGAGAAGTGAAAGATTACCATGATCCAGAATTTGCACAGGCTCAGAGAAAAGCTTCCCAAAAAGGCCAGTTTACTTGATAAATGGAAATGTATGTCCAAACATAAATACATACCCTACTCATTTAGAACAAAATAATACCTAAGAAAAGGAAATCTAACCATTATAAGATGGAGAGATCTCAAATCTCAGAAATACAATGGTGGGCAAAAGTAGGTTTACAGTTGCAGTACAAATAATACAAATAAACATTTGCATATTCACAACTGTAAATCTACTTTTGCCCACCCCTGTATTTTAGTCTAACCTCACTGTCACAAATGAAGATAAAAGTTCAGTAAAATAAAATGATTTGCCAAAGGTCAATTATATGACAAAGCAAGACTTATGATCCCAAGTTAAGTTGTCTTTCCAGTGTACAAATGGTTCTCAAATATATCCTTCAAAGTGTTTTGGTTCTGAGGTAATTTGAGGGATGTCAGTAGAAGAAAACGCCCCCCACACCGCCCCCTCCACTGCTCTGATTGATGTTTTATGTGCTGTGCTTTCAAGTATGTTTCACTTAATCAGAGTCCCATAGCTCAAAAAGAGTTTGTAAACAACTGTACTATAACATGATGGAGTTCTGCCATCTGGAGGCATCTGGGATAAAATAACAGATCAGGTATAATGGCCCACAAAGGCCTTCGTCTTTGTGTTCTGTAACATAAGAGCATGGGTAAAGGATGGGGCAAGAAGGGAGGATAATAATTCTATCCTATCCTATATAATAAAAGGCTAATACGCAAATTATCCCCTTGGGAGTTCAACCAACTGGGAGTTCGACTGCTTGCCTATAACGTGCGCTGACCACCAGGGGGTGGCGCGGAATGAAGGAAGGCCCCAGCCAGCAGCCGGGAGAAGGCAGGCCCTGATCGGCCCTGATCACCAGCCAGGACTAGGGACCCAACCTGTGCACGAATTTTGTGCACTGGGCCTCTCTAGTACCAATATAACAGCAGTAAAGAGTAAAGCCAAAATCTACCTCTAGGTGTTTCGTAGCTTCTTCATTTCGAGACATGAGTAGCAGTTTGGTGCGCAGGCTTCGAAAATGCATATCACCCAGCAGGGATGCACGCTTCACAGGGGCTTCTGTGGTTGACTGGGAATAAACCAATGGAAGTCATTAAAATGGACTCTGAAGCCCTAGCTGGTTTGGCTCAGTGGATAGAGCGTTGGTCTGTGGACTGAAGGGTCCCAGGTTCAATCTGGTCAAGGGCACATGCCTGGGCTGCAGGGTCCATCCCCAGTAGGGGGTGTGCAGGAGGCAGCCAATCAATGATTCTCTCTCATCATTGATGTTTCTATCTCTCTCCCTCTCCCTTCCTCTCTGAAACCATTAAAAATATATATCTTTTAAAAAATGACTTTGAATACACACTCAGGGAGAGCCAGCAACTGGGAATCAGGGTGTCTGGTCTCTGGACAAGGTGGGAGTTAAAAAATAAAGCTAGGGAAGAGGAAAATCATTGTCAGCCTCACAAGAGCCTACTCTCTGGGTACCTAAGGGAAGAGATTTTAGGCAGCAGATACAGGTGAGAACTGTACAGTCTATTTTTTAGAGTCTAAATATACAAGAGAGGATCCCAGCCTAGACTACAATATAAGGACCAGGATAAAAAAAAAAAAATTTCGCCCTAGCCAGTTTGGCTCAGTGGATAAAGCATCGGCCTTTGGACCCAAGGGTCTCAGGTTCGATTGCAGTCAAGGGCACGTACCTCGGTTACAGGCTCCTCCCTGGTTCAGGCCCTGGTCGGGGATGTGCAGGAGGCAACCAATCGATGTGTTTCTCTCACACTGATATTTCTCTTTGTCTTTCCCTCTTTCTCCTGCTCTCTCTAAAAGTCAATGGAAAGCCGAAACCGGTTTGGCTCAGTGGATAGAGTGTCGGCCTGCGGACTGAAGGGTCCCAGGTTCGATTCCAGTCAAGGGCATGTACCTTGGTTGCGGGCACGTACCCAGTAGGGAGTGTGCAGGAGGCAGCTGATCGATGTTTCTCTCTCATCGATGTTTCTAGCTCTCTATCCCTCTTCCTTCCTCTCTGTAAAAAATCAATAAAATATATGTTTTTTAAAATAAAAATAAATAAATAAAAGTCAATGGAAAAATATCCTCTGGTGAGGATTAAAATATAAATTAAAAAGTTCAAGGTCTGACATAAGGAAGACTAAAGACAGGTAGTGCTACCTGGGCCCACAGAGGTCAGGAGCAATAAAGTCCTCTCTATAAGCACATTCTAGCTCCTCCATTTCCACAAAGAAGTTAAAACGGGAGAAGGAAAAATTGCTGAAAGGGATTACACAAATAAACTCACCAGGATGAAAAGCTCACTATTTGTGATGTTGAGAAAGATGCAGTTGGCTCCCAACGCTTTCTTAAACTCTTTATGAACATTTTCATTGGAACAGCTGCAAAGAAAGAGAAAGTGTTCAGAGGGCAGAGTGTAGAGTGCAGGCAAAGGTACAGGGGAGCCCTGGTTGGTGTGTTCAATGGTTAGAATGCACCAAAGAGTCGGGGGTTTGATTCCCGGTCAAGGGCATATACCTAGGTTGCAGGTTCATCCCCAGCCCCGTTCTGGGCAGCAGGAGGCAACTAATCGATGTGTCTTGTTTCTCTCTCTCCCCCACCACCCCTTCACTCTCTAAAAAAATCAATGGGAAAAATATCCTCAGGTGAGGATTAAAAAAAAGGGGCAGGGGGCATTTCAAGGGATAAAGAAAAACAAGAACTGGGAGCAAGAAGGGCTCTAGAGGGCCAAGGGAACAATAGACAAGACTGAAACTGGGAGAAATAAGGGCAGAGATGAGGGCTGTAAAGAGGGCCTGGGCCCAACACTACTCCCTACATCCCTAACACTTACGCTTCTCTCAGATCCTCAGGAACAGCCATGGTAACCTTGAAGAAGCTGCCTTTGGTTGCAAGGGGATTGGGATTAACTGGCCGAAGCCGTTCCAGAGTTACAATCTCATTGTAAGTGGCATCACAGGCAGCATATTCAATGACATAGAACTGACCAAAGGAAAGAAAGGAGAAGCTGTTGGATGACCTGAGTTTCTACCTCCCACCTTTCTATAACTAAAGTATTTGTTTCAGCAGTTCTCCAAGGGCCTTCACAATCACTCACATCTCCCTTCATCATCCGCACCCGGGCCAGCCACCAGCCACAAGGCTCTTGCTCATTGGCTCGAGAATAAACCTGAAGGGAAGATAAAAATAAAAAAGATACTGAAGACCATCAAAAAACATCAAGAATGGAATAAGCATTAAAATACTTGGGAGGTATCCTTAAACCAAGATAAAAGAAACTGGAGGAAGGAACTGCTAATTAGAAATCAGGGAGCATTAGAATTTACATGCTGCTATAATAAATGAAAGGTAAATAATCCTCTGCAACTAGGAAACTCCCTGAAAGTTTGGTTGATCACAACAGAGATGGGCAGGGAAGTGCTGCATTTCACTTGTCCATCGACAACCTGGCTGGATGTAGTAGCTTAGCTTGGGGAGTAAGGAGAGGGAACCAACTGTGAAGGAGCCTAGGATACTGACATCAGGGTAAGGGTGATGCAGTGAGAAAAACGAAATTTAGAAAGGGTGGACTCCATGGACCTTACCTCCACTTCATCCCCTTCTGTGATCTCCTTATTATAGTCAGCTGGAGGTGGTAGCCTCACATCCCCAAAAGGAATTTGTCTCTCACTCTGCCAGCTGCAAATGAAACGGTGATACGAAAGCTATTCAGGCTAATGTGGTTGCCCATTTCTTCAGGATTAGGTGAACACCTCAAATCAGTGGGCAATTTCTACCTTCCCTGGTGACGAGAGGCTAAACCCCAGGCCTTGCTCATAATGGTATCTTCCATCTCTTGCTACCATCTAAATACTGGGTCAAATGCTCCCCTATCCTCACTAAATTTTAGCCCTTTCTTCTCCTGTGATCCATATAAAGTTGCCCACTTAAACCCTTGGCTTTCCCCTACCTATTACATGCCTCATGGGATTCAGCCACCCTCTCTTCTCCACTCTCCTTCTAGGACCTTATATACTAGATTCTCTATTGCTGAGGTCTTACTTGTTTTCAAAGAAGATGGTGACAGAGTCTTCATGGACATCCTTCACAAAGCCCTAGAATAAATTTTAAAACAAAGTTAAAAAAAGAAAATAACAGTTTACCACCATCTTAGCCATTAAGGGAACAGAGACATTCAGAAGCCCTTAAAAATATAGTTTTAGATGGGGACACAAGCAACCTAAAGATAGGGCCACAAAAAAGCTGTACTGGAGAAAGAATATGAATATTGAGGTAGAGATAAAGGAGTGATATCTGCATGGAAAGAGATGTGGCAAAATCCACAAATAAGATGAGACAGAAAGTAGAGGGAGGCAAATTACTTGCATCAAAACAGCCTGGAAGCCCTAGCTGGTTTGGCTCAGTGGATAGAGCATCAGCGGTTTGATTCTGGTAGGTAAAGGGCTTGGATGCAGGCTCCTCCCCGACCCGGGCCCTGGTTGGGGCGTGTGCAGGAGGCAACCAATTGATGTGTTTCTCTCACATTGATGTTTCTGTCTTTTTCTCTCTCCTCCACTCTGCCTAAAAATCAATAGAAAAATATCCTCAGGTGAGGATTAACAAAAACAACAAACAAAAGCCAGCCTGGAAACTGGTGGTCTACTATGGCTCCCACAGGGGACTTCCTATCTGTCTGATTTCTGTTGTGCTGAGTAGCTTGCCAGAATTCAATTAAAATACCAACAACATTCAGCAAGGCTAAGAATATCCCATGAAACAGCGTGAGGCTATCCTGGAACACCTAGAGGACATCAGGATCTGCCAAGGAAAGAGAAGGGTCTAGCTCCCCAATACAGCAAGAGAACTGAGCAAACTTGGTGCCTTGATGCCTGAGGTCCTAAGAGAATAAACAGAAGACTGGAAAAGTTAAAAATGATAAACACAATTTACAGAAGAAAAAATTAGAACTTAAGAGATGTGAGATTTCTGAATGCTAGACTGTAATACTGCTAAGTATTAGAAAAGGATAATAAAATTTGTAGAAGACCCCAATCTTGAGATCACGGTAAGGGAGAACAGGGATGAGTAAATAGCTGGTCTACCTCCTCCTTTCTATGTCCTCACAGCAGAAGTCAAAGCTATGTCTGATTCTATGCTCCCAATTTTTCTACCTTCCTACTTTCACATACTCAAAATTAAGGACTGTTAATTTTTATAAAGTCCAATTCATCAATTTTTAATTTTATGACTGAGCTTTTGGTTTCATATCTAAGAAATCTTTTTCTAATCCAAGGCCACAAAGGTATATGCCTATGTCTTCTTCTAGAAGTTTTATAGGTTTTATTTTACATTTAAGTCTATCGTCTATTTTGAGTTAAATATTGTATATGATGCAAGATAATTAATAACAAAGTTAATTTTTTACTTATAGATATCCATTTGTTTAAAAGACTATCTTTTCTATAGTGAATTGCCTTTAACTTCTGTAAAAAATCAGGAAATGTACCCTGGCCAGTGTGGCTCAGTTGGTTGAGCATCATTCCATCCACTGAGACTCACTGGTTCAATTCCCAGTCAGGTATATGCCCAGGTTGCAGGTTGGATCCTCAGTAAGAGCATACAGGAGGCGAATCAATGTTTCTCTCATTGATGTTTCTCTCTCGCTAAACTCAATAAAAAAATTTTTAAATAAAAAAAACCAGGAAATGCAATTAATGTATGACAGAAAGTAGATGAGTGATTGGTGGAAGACTTGTGGGAGTGATAGGAAATGTTCATTATCCTGATTCTAGAAATGGTTTATTTTATATCTATCTATCTACACACACTTGTGTATATGTGTGTGTGTGTGTGTGTGTGTATATATATAAAAACCTAACAAATTGTATACTTTAAATATATGTACTTCACTGTATGCCAATTATACCTCAATAAAGCAGTTTAAAAAATTAAGAGTTCAGCCCGGCTTGACTGCCTCAGTTGGTTGAGCATCCTCTTGTGCACTGAAAGATTGCCGGTTTTATTCCTGGTTGGGGCACGTGCATGGGTTGCGGGTTTGATCCTCAGTCTGGGAGTATACAGAAAGCAGCTGATTGATGCCTCTCTCTCTCTCTCTTTCTCTCTGAGTATATAGAAAACAGCTGATCGATGCTTCTCTCTCTCTCTTTCTCTCCCCCCCTTCCACTCTCTATGCATGTCTTCAGGTAAGGATTTTAAAAAAAAAATTTAGGGGGTTCCAGCTTTGGTGTGACTCAGAGTGTTATCCATACACTGAAAGGACCCAGGTTCAATTCCCAGTCAAGGCACATACCCAGGTTTCAGGCTGATCAATGTTTCTCTCTCACATCAATGTTTTCCTTTCTTTCTCTGAAATCAATGAAAACTTTGAAATCTGAGGATTAAAAATATTTTTTTCTTAATGAGGGGGTTCAAAAGGCTATTCCTGAACTTTGCAGCTAGGGATAAAAGATTAGGAGAGAAAACACCAAAAACACACATTGTATCACTCCCACTTCACAGAATTAGTCAATCATAAACACTTATTATATTGCTGTTTCTTTATGGTGGGAAAATCTTAACCTAAATTGCCCCCCGCCCCCGGGGATTGAGCCCTCAACCCGGGCACATGCCCTAACCAGGAATAGAACCGGTGATCTCTTGGTTCCTGGGTCGACACTGAACGGCTGAGCCACACCTGTGGGACTAAATTTCACTCTTGATATAAGACATCTTTCTCTTCTTTCAGATTGGATCTTAGTATGGAACCTTACTACTGCCCAAGGCATTAGTACTCCTGGTACTATCTGGCCCCTTCCTTATCCATGCTTTAACTTTCTCTGCCATTCCCTTCCCCAGAAACGTCTTTTCTACTCTTCATTCAGCTCCATCAATGCCCACTCCTACTATTCCCCATTCAAGTCTTCTGAAGCATATTTAGTCCTCACTACTTGCCTGAGTCCCTCTTCAGTTCTTCTCTTAACTCCTTAAGTTTCCTCCTCCGTCATCCACTAAAAAAAAATTTTTTTTTTAAATACTGTATCCCTCTCTAGCCAGTTTGGCTCAATGGATAGAGCATCAAACTGTGGACTGAAGGGTCCCAGGTTCAATTCCAGTCAAGGGCACATGCCTGGGTTGTGGGCTCCATCCCCAGTAGGGGGCAAGCAAGAGGCAGTCGATCAATGATTCTCTCTCATCATTGATGTTTCTTTCTCTCCTCCCTTCCTCTCTGAAAAATCAATAAAAATATATTAAAAAAAAAATAATGGCCGAAACCGATTTGGCTCAGTGGATAGAGCGTCAGCCTGTGGACTGAAGGGTCCCGGGTTCGATTCCGGTCAAGGGCATGTACCTGGGTTGCGGGCGCATCCCCAGTAGGGGGCGTGCAGGAGGCAGCTGATCGATGTTTCTAACTATCTCTCTCCTTTCCTCTCTGTAAAAAATCAATAAAATATATAAAAATAAATAAAATAATGTATCCCTTGTCTCTTCTTTCCCCCTTTAGATGTGTCTGGCCCTAACCGGTTTGAGTGAGTAGATAGAGCGTCGGCCTGCGGACTCAAGGGTCCCAGGTTCGATTCTGGTCAAGGGCATGTACCTTGGTTGCGGGCACATCCCCAGTGGGGGGTGTGCAGGAGGCAGCTGATCGATGTTTCTCTCTCATCAATGTTTCTAACTCTCTCTCCCTCTCCCTTCCTCTGTAAAAAATCAATAAAATATATTAAAAAAAAAAAAAGATGTCTGGATTTCTAGAAATATCAACCAACCTCTTCAGCTGACTTCATCCAATTCTTTATCCAAAATGTTTATCTCCAAGCTTTAGAAATAGTTTATAAAGAGTTAGCTATTCTCAAAACATTTTAGGGTTGAGATAAAAGGAGTGGAAGAGATAGAAGAAAATTACTTGCCTACCTCTTTTGTAAAGAGATAACCACTCCTAGATATGCCTATTCACAAAGTATATGCCTAAAGTTCTAACCCAATTCTTCTCCAACATATCAGAGTTGACCCTCAGGTGGAGGTAACAATGACACCCTGGTTTTTCTAGCTACCATGATCCCCAAACAGAAATGTAGAATTCAGAATGGAGTTTTCCCTCACATTACTCAGCAATTCAACCAAATGTCATTTACTCTATTTCCAGAGTCTTTTTCCTTCAAACATTCTCCAAGTTTTTACCTTAATTCCATTCATATTTCATTCCAATCTCTGCTCCTTAATTCCACCAACATCACCCTAGTTTTTTCCTCCAAATACACTAGTGGTAGACAGTCAGATCCCAGTTCTGCTTAATGCATGCTCATTGGGAAGATAAGCAGGTGAGTCTCCAAAGGATGACTCAATTCAGTGGCTATGGCATATCCTGGCTTTGGTTTATAGGGCCTTGGACTAGATAGAAGAAAGAGCCCTAGGTTCTTAGGTACTTTAGTTTCCTCAACATCTATAAGACATGAAATTGATCTTGCCTTCTACCTATCTTCTAGTCCTGGGCTCTCAAAAGAGAGGGAGTTCTAGCAGAAAAGCAGTTAAGGGTCTGGGTAAAAACCATGTGTTGAAGCTGAGAAAATAATGGGAATTAGGATTTCCAGGCAAGGTCTGGAAAGTTGGATGATTGTGCCCTGAAAGGTGAACAGATATTTCACTTAGGAGAGTATAACTGAAAGAGTAAAATAGATTAAATTCTGACAGAAAAGAGAGACAAAAATAACTTAGATCCCAAACCTGACATTTGCAGTTCTTTCACGGTAGATCAAAAACAGGACCAAATTCTGAGAGGAGAAAAGGACCTTCCCAATTTACAGTTCCAGAAGCAATGTACACACTCCTTGACCCACACACTAAAGTGTGCTGAGTCATGAATATTAAATCAGTAGCAAGGTCAGAATGGGTAAGTATACAACACTGAAAGCTGAAGAAAAGTGAGTCTGAATTTAGGGATTTTTTGTTTTTAACTAAGGCATGAGGCAGATAATTCTAAAGTGGCCAGAATAAAAAATCTGCATTACCTGGCTTTGGCTCAACTACAATCTCTACTCCCTGATTCAAGGTATCCTGTCCCCCAATTCATCCCAGTCTATCACTGCCATAGCCACCAAGAGAAAAGGGAAAGATTCAGAAAAGAGATTTTCTGCTGGGTACATATGTAGACAGGGAAACATCCCCCTTCCCAGTGTCTCACAGTTCATTTGAACTAAATACCAATCTTCCCAACTGTGCTTGGCTCCCATGCTTCCTAGAACAAAAGCAAACATCATATCTTGATCTCAGACTCAATTTAAGAATCTAAGAATCTGGGGGTGGGAAAGACCTAGGTAAAAGCACAAGATACTAGGGGAAATGGGGCTAAAATCTTATGAGGAAGGTTAGTTTAACAAAAGTAATGCAAGTTTTGGGGAAAAGAATGAGACAAATGTACTCTCAGAATCAGAAAGGAATTAAGAGATTTTTCCAAAGAAAACAGAAATGCTATGGAGGCAGCCTAGAAGAAAAAGTCCCATGAGTTAGAAAGAATGCAGAAAAAAAATGACAGAAGAAATCAGCTGGGAGCTTCCTTCAGACACTGAATAAGGCGGTTCCTGGGGATTATACAGGAACACAGAAATATCAGGATAAAAAAGCAAAGACTTAAAGAGAGAATAAGATAGATAAATATGGGTACACACAGGCACTAAATATAAAGAAATATGCCCTGGCTGGTATAGCTCAGTGGTTGAGCATAAACCCATGCAACAAAAGGTTGCTGATTCGATTCCGGTCAGAGCACATGCCCAGGTTGCAGGCTCGATCCCCTGTGAGAGTTGTGCAGGAGGCAGCCAATCAATGTTTCGCTTTCACATCAATATTTCTCTCTCTCCCTCTCCCTTCCTCTCTCTCTCTCAAAATCAATTTTTTTAAATCTTAAAAAAAAGAAATCTGGGGGGAGGGGACGCAAAAAAAAAAAATCTGGTGAGGGTAGTAAGAGAGAAACAGATAGGCATTTGGAGTGGATAAAAAATGACTATGCTGAACTTAACTGAAACTGGGGTAGAAACCTTTCATTCCAAGGGCAAATAGGAGACCCTTTCCATGGTAAGATATGACTTCACAGGGAAGGAGCTGGATAAAGTCATTTCCAAGAGCATGAAGGTGGAGAGTTCTATTATGGGGTAAAGACTTAAGGGGAAGTGAGGGAAATGCAGCTCTTCTCACAAGTGATGTTGTCAGGAGATATCTCTGCTCTTGCTCCTCAGGGTAAGATAAAAGAATAAGACAGGAATCAAAAGTCTGAGTACAATTCCAAGCATAAAGTCCAAAAAGTTTCAAAATAACAAGCCACACAAAGAAAAATTCCTGAGGCAAGAGGAGTCTTTTTCTGGCTTAATCTAAAAGTGAAAAAAATGTCCTAAAAAGTGGATTCAGGACAAAGAAGGTGGTAGTGAAAGAAGTTCTAAAGAACCAAATCCTGGGCAAGGGCAAAGTAGTCCCCTTCTTCAAAAAAAGCTGTATCAGTCTGGCCAGCATGGCTCAGTGTTTGAGCGTTGACCTATGAACCAGGAGGTCACGGTTTGATTCCCGGTCAGGGCACACGCCCGGGTTGCAGGCTCAATTCCCAGTGCGCGTGCAGGAGGCAGTCAATCAATGATTCTCGCTCGTCATTGATGTTTCTATCCCTCTCACTCTCCCTCTCTGAAATCAACAAAAATATATAAAAATAAGTTATTTTTTTTAAAAGATTACATCAGATTCCCAAATTGGGAGAGTTGGCCATAAGTCTTCTAGAAGTGGAAATCCTTAAGAAGATAAACAGAATCCTCATGAACCCCCCCCTCTCCTTTACAGATCTTAAATATGAAGCTGACATTCCTCAAGATGAAGAAACTATATGAATGATTTAAATGTATCTGAGATCACAGTGAGATAATAAAGACAAGTCCATCCTTAGAATGACAGACCAGCTAGCTTTAGGATAAAGAGGTGGGGTGACTGTCTTGTGAAAAGATGCCACCTTCTGGCTAAGAGGCAACTTGACTGGTACAATCCACAGTTCCTGAGGTCAAAGATACCAAATGTCACAGACTTTGACAATTTATCCTTGGGTCGGGAACAGAAATGTAAGATGAAAGTGGGTGCCTTCCAGCGCCAGTAGGTAAAGGCCTCTGGAGGAAGGTAAACGGATATAATGTAGAACGGCCTTCCCAAGGGGGTTATAGAAAAAGAATAAAGAGAATTCTCCATGTGCTTGGAGTGTGGGGGAAATGTGATTAAAGTCTAAGACATGTCTTCTGCTAGGAAACAGGAAAAGTCAGTAAGTCCTGGGTACCTGGGGTCTGGGGGTGGGAGGGCTAATCCAAGCACAATAATGTCCTCATGTTCACTCTCTGAGATGGGATAAAAGCAGGTGTAACAGAATGGCCAAAAATAAGAGGACGGGATAAAGTTCCAGAGGTCTCCCCAGGAGGGCTGAGGGTGGGAGCGTGGGGCTAAGGTTCTAAGGACTTAGCTCCAGAAGCTCGATCCCGCCCCACGCTTCCTTGCTCAGGCCTGAGGGTAGGGGCTAAGGAAAGGTGTCCCGGGTCGGTGCGCCGTCTCACCTTGTAGAAGGCCCCGTTGGAGCCGCGCACCTCGACGGGCAGTCCTGGTTCCACATCTCCCCCAGAGGCCAGGCTGCCCATGGCGCCGCTGCCGCCTCCGACTCCCCCGACCACGGCTGCAGCAGCGGTTTGAGTACGGGCCGCGCCAGGCCCCCGGCGTTTCCCCGGAGGAGGAGCTGGAGGGGGAGCCGCGGGGGGCGGGAGCCGGGCCGGCCCCACGGCGGCCCTGCCACAGCCAACGAGCAGGGGGCCGGGGCCGGGCCGCTCCCGGTCCGCCGCCACCGCCTTGGTCTCCGCCACCGTGAGAGAGACGGCCGCCGCCGCCGCTGCCTTCGTCACCTCAGCTTCCGCCCACCGCCACCCCCGCTGCTGCCTCTGTCGCTGGACCCGCTTCTGCCGCTGCCGCTCCACGGCCTCCACCTCCCCCTGCCACCGCCGCCCACTGCGCAAGCGCGCGGGGCACCCGCCCGCCGCGCGCGGGGCCCTAAGGGCTACCGCGCAGGCGTCAAGGTTGGCGACTCAGCTCGCGCTCACCAGCGCCTCAGAGATACCACACTCCCTTTGGCTCTCTCACGCCCCCTCTCGGTTCCTTACTTGCGCTTGCGCAGAGGAGATTGGAGCTCTTTCTTCGCAACCCCACCACTCGAGCACCCCCATATCTTCCTTTCCCCGCCCCACAACACTGAGAACTAACCAATCATGGGGAGGGAGGGGCCACGCTCACTCAATTGGATTGGATTTCTGCTGCTCTGGCCAGACCACACCCATTTCACTGTGAGCTCTAACAGGCTTGGACGTATTAGGGATGCGCATGCGTTTGAGTGGCTGCTTGGTCACTTTCCCCACCTTTGTCTTTCTTGGTGCGCACGCGCCAAAGCAAAAAAAGAGGAGGAGTCGAAGAGCAAAAAATAAGTAAATAAATAAGTGTTCCACGCGCATGCCCTGAGCTTTACATACATATGGACTCTTTTGAGTTTCAATAACTGTGCAAGCGACATTCTTGCCTTGAGAAGATTCTGATCCTACATGTAATGAAAGGTTAAAGAATAATTTCAAAACAAACCCAAAAAGCGAATGCCACCTAGCTCAGTACAAGATGTGATAAATTTAAATGCTGAGGAACTTCAAAATAGAAAGCATTGTCATGAAATAAGGATAGAAGAGAGAACATTTCCGATCCTTGAATTAGGAAATTTAGATAAAAGTGAATAAAATAGCACAGAAATTAGAATCGTATTGTGAGTTTAATCACTTACCAAATGTTTATTAAGCCCATGCTGTGTTCCAATCACTGTGCTAAATGCTAGGGATACAAAGACAAGGTGTGGTCCCTGATCTCAAGGAATTTATATATTGGGGAAGTGATAGAGAATAAAGACTCGGTATAGAGGGAATCCCAAGGAGACAAAGGTCATTGTTATTCAGAGTGATCTGGAAGACACTGCCCAGGAGGTGATGCAGATTGAGTTGAGGGTTCAGTTGAAGTTTATTAGAGAAGCGCAGTAAGCACATTGTGGAGAAAACAAGGAATACACTGGTGCAGAGAAGCAGAAGGAGCCTGTCCTTTGGGGAATGGCAACTAATTCAAATAGTATTGGCTTAAATTAAGGAGCTGCAAAAAGTTTGATTGTGAAGGATTTCAGATCAGTTTACGAAGAATGGCTTTTACTTTCTCAGTAATGGAGAGCCACTGAAAGATTTTAAGCCACATACATTTTATAACTGTGGAAGACAGATTGAAGAGTAAGAGTGGTCCTGAAGCCTTAACTGGTTTGGCTCAGTGGCTAGAGCATTGGCCTGCAGACTCAAAGGTCCCAGGTTCGATTCTGGTCAAGGGCATGTACCTTGGTTGTGGGCACATCCCCAGTAGAGGGTGTGCAGGAGGCAGCTGATTGATGTTTCTCTCTCATCTATGATTCTAACTCTGTCCCGCTCCCTTCCTCTCTGTAAAAAATCAATAAGACATATTAAAAAAAAAAAAAAAAAAGAGTGGTCCTGAAGGTGGTGAGACCTGTAAGGAGCCATTGCAAGTGAGAAAGATGCTGAGGACCTACATGGATGAGGGGTACAGGTTGATTTGAGCCTGTTAAATTTGCGGTAGAGTCAACAAGAATTGGTGATGAAGGTGGGGTGGAAGTGGAACACAGGACAACTACCAGATTTCTACCTTGGGTTAGCGTGTGACCAGCAATGCCAGTCATCCAAAAGAGAACACAGGAAACAAAAGTTTGGGGGGTTCGGGCCCATGGCTCAGTGGTTGAACATCGACCCATGCACCAGAAGGTCATGGTTCCATTCCCCATCACAGCACATGCCTGGGTTTCAGGCTTTATCCCCAGTAGGGGGAATGCAGGAGGCAACCAATCGATGATGTTTCTACCTCTATCCTTCTCCTTTCCTCTCTCTGAAATCAATAAAATACATATATATATTTAAATTAAAAAACAATTTAGCCCTAGCTGGTTTGGCTCAGTGGGCAGAGCGTCGGCCTGTGGACTGGAGGTTCGATTCCGGTCACGAGCACATGCCCGGGTTGTGGGCTCGATCCCCAGTAGGAGGCGGGCAGGAGGCAGCAAGTCAATGTTTCTCTCTCATCATTGATGCTTCTATCTCTCCCTCTCCCTCTCCCTCCCTCTCTGAAATCAATAAAAATATTTTTTAAAAAGATTTTTTTAAATTGGGGACCTTGAAGTGTTCTCTTTGACTGAATCATATCTTTGTTCTTGTTAATCCTCACTGAGGATATTTTTTGCCATTGATTTTTAGAGAGTGAAAGGGATGGGAAGAGACAGAAACATCGATGAGAGAAACGATTGGTTGCCTCTGGACCCAGGGATTGAGTCTGCAACTGAGGTACATGCCCTTTACCAGAATTGAACCCATGACTGATGCTCTATCCACTGAGAAAGGAGAGGGAGAAAGAAATAGAAACATCAATGATGAGAGAATCATTGATCGGCTGCCTCCTGCACGCCCCCTCTGAGGATTGAGCCCACAACCAGCATGTGCCCTTGATGAGAATTGAACCTGGGACCCTTCAGTCCGCAGGGTGATGCTCTATCCACTGAGCAAACCAGCTAGGGCTAAATTGTATTTTTTTATTCAATTTTTTTTTTCATTTTACTGATTTCAGAGAGAAAGGGAGAGGGAGATAGAAACATCAAAGATGGGAGAGCATTATTGATTAGTTGCCTCCTGCATGCCCCCTGCTGGGGATCAAGCCCACAACCCAGGCATGTGCCCCTGACTGGGAATCGAACCTGGGACCCTTCAGTCCACAGGCCAATGCTTTATCCACTGACCCAAACCAGCTAGGGCTCATTCGAATTTTTAAAGATGGATCTTCAACTCTCTAGACATCCATAGATTCTGTTTCTTACAATTTACACATTTAAGTGATCTGCTTGTTCCTTTCAGTGCCTATTATGACCATTTAACCGACTGTTCATCCACGAAGAGAATAACATGCCACCATGGAAAGTGATGATGGATGTATAATACCATGGGAAGATGCTCCTAATATATTAAATGAAAAAAGTTTGCAAAACGAGTATGCTCTCCTAAATCCCTACACACTTAAATATATATATATATATTTATTTATTTTTATTAATCCTCACCCGAAGGTATTTTCCTATTGATTTTCAGAGAGAGTGGAAGAGAGGGAAAAACAGAGAAATATCGATACGAGAGAAACACATTGGTTGCCTCCATGTTCCCTGACCACAGGGCTGGGGAAGAGCCTGCAACTGAGGTATGTGCCCTTGACTGGAATTGAACCTGGGACCCTTTGGTCCACAGGCCAATGCTCTATCCACTGAGCCAAACCTTCTAGGGTTGTATATATTTTTAAAAATCTGGCGGGTAGCTTGGTTGGTAAATCATCGCCCTGATAGGCCAAGGCAGGTTCAGATCCCAGGTAGGACACATACAAGAAGCAACCAATAAATTCATAAATAAGTGATACAACAAATTGAGTTTCATTCCCTCTCTTTCTCCTTTCTCTCTTCCCAAATAATGAAATTTTTAATCTGAAGAATTGATACCAAAGGCTTAATATAGTTAGGTAAGTTAGAATATGGATTCTATTATTTTATATTTACATTCCAATTTTTCTACAACAAACCTACATTACTTGTGTAATACAATATTATGAAAGTAGGATATGAGCCCATTTATTTCCCTCCATGAATCCTAAAAGTTTGTTTTGGTTTTGCTAAACTGAAAATAAAGGCTTTGTGACTTTTTTTTTCCACCTCTAATCCTCATCTGAGGACGTGCACATGCTTAGAGAAAGGGAGAGCAAGAACATCGATTGGCTGTCCTCCGAACACTCTCAGACCAGGGATCAAACCAGAACTCAGGTATGTGTCCTGACCAGGGAATCCAATAGGCAACCTTTAGGTGCACGGGATGATGCTCCAACCGAGCTACTCCGCCCAGGTGCTTTGTGACTTTTGAAAAAGAAAGAGCACTAGCTAGCTAAATTGATTTTTAAAATTTAGGACAACTGGCCACCAGGTACTTCAATTGGTTAGAACAATATACCAAGATTGCAGGCTCCATCCTCAGTCAGGGCCCATACAACCATCAATCAATGAATGCAGAAATAAGTGGAACAGCCCTAACCGGTTTGGCTCAGTGGATGGAGCATCGGCCTACGGACTCAAGGGTCCCAGGTTCGATTCTGGTCAAGGGCATATACCTTGGTTGCGGGCACATCCCCAGTAGGGAGTGTGCAGGAGGCAGCTGATTGATGTTTCTCTCTCATTCGATGTTTATAACTCTCTATCCCTCTCCCTTCCTCTCTGTAAAAAAGTCAATAAAATATATATTTTTTAAAATAAGTGGAACAGCAAATGGATGTTTCTCTCTTCCTCAATAAATTAAAAATCAGTTAGGGCAAGTGGGCCTTCCCAGTGCCCCTGAAATGCTACCACCAGGTGGCAGCCTGGTCCCTGGACCTGCCTCAGTCTTGGATCTCAGGCAGCTCATTCAGACTTTGGAGGCCTTTGTTTGGGTCCCCAATGTGACCAATAAGCCTGATATGCCAAGCTGGCCCCTGGCTCTTCTTTTCTGTATATTCCACAGGCCCAGAGCCAATAAATCTCGCCCACTGATGGTGAAAGTCCTCTTGGTCCCACTTTTACCCCCAGGAGCAACATCCACTAACCAGAATGCCGAGGAAAGGTCATCCAGTGGCTGAAGCACATCAAGTCAACAACTCCTCTACTCACCGCATCAAGACATAGTAATTATCATTTATTTTTCAGCCTCAGTAAGGAGGAGGAAAGACCTTTCCCTCAATTCTGGCTCTTTATGTGCTTCAGGAATATTCACCCCTAACTCTTCTTTCCTTCAGGAAGGCCTTTGGCAGTGGAGATACTCTCAGAGTGCTTGCACTGGTGGGGACGGAGAAGCTCAAATAGAGCCAGATCCCCAAGGAATGAAGTCACTTTCCTGCCAACTTCCTCATCACCTCTCCTTCGAAGCGAAAGGAGTGCCAGCCCTCAGCTTCAGTCAGATCTTGGGCTCCTAGGGCCTTGTACAAGTCCATGGCCCTCTTGTTCCAGTCCAGGACTGACAGGCGGAACTGGGAACAGCCCTTGTCCAAGGCCACCTGTGGGAAAAGACATCACTGACTTTCGGGAAAGGCTTTCTCATGCTCCATTCAAGCTGAGGGCCTCCCATACACCTTTGCCTTTCCAGGGCCCCTGGCCTGTAGCCTCATCCTCCTCCTCACCTCAGCCACCTTTTTGATTATTTTGGAACCAATCCCCTGACCTGATATGGGAGGAAGAAGACAACAAGAGGGATTGTGTGAGTTGAAGGAGATCAGAAAAGGCCATAGGTAGGAATTAGATGGTGGTCAGGTCTATAGGTTTGCTTTCCTCCCACCCCAGCCTGGGCCTCTGCCCTGTACCCTGGTATTCCGGCTTAACATAGATGTCTTCCAGATAAACATTGCGCCCCTTCCATGTGCTGTAGATGAAGTAGTATAGCCCATAGCCCACCACACAGGGCTCTGAAAAAGAGAGTGTAAAGAGAGGTCAGGGTACTGGGTGCCATGGGAGACACCCCTGAGGCTTACTGGAGAGACCTCTGAGGTGGAGGTGTGTTCTTACCCTGTGATTCCCCGGGGCCGGGAAAGCTCTCAGCTACCAAACAGTGATAGAGAGGATTCTCTCCAAAGCCATCTGCCCTCAGGTCTGCACCGATCGTAATTGTGACAAAGAGAGAAAAAAGGCCTGTGTGTGTGCCCAGCCTGGAGCTAATGCCTAGGGAACCCATCCCTCACTTCCTCCCAGCCTCCTTCAGGACCCAGGTGCTGAGCCCCAACCTTCTTCACAGATCTTCACCTGATCCGAGAGTTTCTCAAACTCAGCTAGTTCCTAAGGCGTGGGGACAAAAACCAGATTAGCGCAGGAGAGCCCCGCTGCTCCACGAGAAGGACCCCAGAGCGCGCTCTTCCCCTCCCCTCTGCCCCCGCCCCCGGCTTCCATCCACCCCACCCCCGCTCTCACCTCCTCTCCCAACTCCCACCTCCTTCCTCCCCTTCCTCACAAACCTCTCCCGCAGCTCCCACCTCCTCCGCACCCTCTCCGCCCCTCCAGCCCGATGCTGGATCCTCTCTGAGACCCCGGTTTCTGGCTCGCAGACTTAACCCGAATCAGCCTCAGAATATTTCCACAGTCTCCCTCCTTGGCCTCTCGGATCTGCACGAAAACCATCCCGATCCCCACTGTCTGGAACCGAAGTCCAGGATCCCCACTTCCGTCCTGCAGGGCCCCGAGAAGGGCAACTGGGACCCTTTAAAGGGTCTACAAATTCGGGTCCCGGGAAGCCGGGGGAGCGAGGTGGTCGCGGGGACTGCGAGCTGGGGAGCGGAAACCGGATTCCGGTTACGGGGGGCCGAGGAAGCGGGCGGACAGAGCGGTCTTCGCTGCTTGGTAGCCCCTAAATTCTGCCCCGCAGGCGCGCACCCGCCAGCCAATCAGCTTGTAGAGTAGGCACGTCCCCGCCCCCCAGCCCTGCTCCCCTCGTGACTGGGCGCGGGGGCAGGGGTGAAGGTCTGGCTGCCAGAGCTTCCCTCGCTGTTGACACGGGCTGTCCCATCCTGCATCGGAGCAATCCCACGGCTTAACTGCAGTGAGCCGTGATTATCCACTATACCCTCACACGAGCAAGCCCACTCACACCCTGGGTGAGGCCTACGGACTCCCAGTTCTGAAAGCTGTTGACTATGGCTCTAGGGTGGCTTTTCTGAGGCCATTTGTATTTTTAAATGGGTCAGGGAAAGGATGATGAATTTCTGTTGGTAGATGGTTAGGCCTTGTAACAAGTGAATAAAAGAAGATAATTTAGTAGCCACTAAATCACACTCAGAGACAATACCTCCTTATGAGGCAGGCCTCCGAGGCCTGGGAAAATAGTGAGGGAGGCACTGAGCAGCTACCAGGCACTGTGCCTGCATTGTCTCAATGAATCCTCACTCACAGTAACCACATAGAGTAGGCATTATTTTTCACATTTTATAGACAAGGACACTAACGCACAACTGCAGAGTGACCTGCCCACAGTCACTCAGCGAGATACTTGGGATTCCCTGTCGTGGCTCTAGTCCTCACTGGGATGCTGCTTGAGGAGCAGGGCAGGACTGTTTCTATCCTCAGGCCTGTCCCAGCAGCCTCCCCAGGTGGACAGAAGGCTTGGTGGACCCAGGTTAGGCTCTAGAGGAGAGGGAGAATGGGATGCCATCTCCCAGCTCAAACTTTCTCAACAGTGGGGGAGGGTAGTGGGAACTTTGTCCCTTACCCCATTTGACCCCTCAGAGGGGTGGTAGGGTCAGTGCCCCTGTCTCCTGCCCCCCTTCTTCCCCCGGGGCAACCTTTAACCTTCCACGGACCCTGGGCAAGGCTGCCTGCTCTTAATGCATTCTCACCAGAGTTGTCTGAGCCACCGAGAGGAGTACGGCTGATTATGGAGTGTGGAGGCCCTCTGGCCAAATCATATTGGTTACTGCTGCTGCTGCTGCTGCTACTGCTACTGCTGCCACCACCTCATAACCAGCAGGGACAGGCTCTGAGACAGATTCCCCCCACCCAGGTGCAGGAACAGCACAGGGTAACCAGCCCATGTGTTTAAAGGAGCTGCCCTCTTTCTATCTTTCCTCCTCTGGCCCTGTAACACTGCCTCTCCTCTGTCTGTCTCTGGCATGTCCTTATTCCAGCTTGTTTATTTTCTTTCTCTGATAGGGGATCCAGGACCCTCCTGCTGTGCACCTCAGCAATGGCCCAGGACAAGAGCCTGTCTCTATCATGATCTTTAACCTCACCAAGATCACAAAGTATGGGGTTGACGTAGTCTTGACCTAGTCCCCTGGCCTACCATCTCCATCAGCTCTTCTCTTTTCCCTATCTCATTGTCCTTCTCTCTCCCTTACCTCCTCACCTCCCCAAACCCACATATATCTTCAAAGACACACCCCATACACTGTCCTTCCTTCTGTGTCCTTCCAGAACCTCCTCCTCCTTTGAGTTTCGAACCTGGGATCCAGAGGGAGTGCTTTTTTATGGCGATACCAATCCAAGGGATGACTGGTTTGTGCTGGGACTTCGAGATGGCAGGCCTGAGATCCAACTGCACAATCCCTGGGCCCAGCTTACAGTGGGCGCTGGACCCCGGCTGGATGATGGGAAATGGCACCAGGTAGGCCAGATCTGGTCCTGAGGGGAAGGGTGTCTTGAGCTGGTCTGAGTAAGGGGAACGGAACCAAATCATTGGGCATCCCATTACCATTGTCATCTAGTTTAATCTGCACAAAACCCCGATTATTTCAAAGGGGAATTCTAAAGCTGAGTCAGTATATAAGTAATAAGTCCTAAGTGAGACAAGGATGCTAGCATACTCTTCAAGTGCATGTTCTTTCCACTATAGTTGGCTGCCTCTGAAGAAATTAGTGGAGACAGGTCTCAGGGGTTTCTGATTTTGCTTCTCTCCTCCTTTCTGCAGGTAGAAGTGAAGATCCTTGGGGACTCAGTGCTGCTGGGGGTGGATGAGGAAGAGGTGCTGCATCTGAGACAGGTCTCTGGGCCTCTGGCCAAAAAGCCCCAGCCCGTCATGAGGATTGCACTTGGGGGACTGCTGTTCCCTGCCTCCAACCTCCGGCTGCCGGTAACTGCATCACAGGGGTGGGAACCATGACCCAAGCTGGTAAAGCATTGCTGACTGGGTGGCCATGGGGGTTTAATTCCACATTTTTTAGAAGAGGGGATGGGATAAGAGTTGCATTGGGGAGGCCAAATGCTTGTGTATTGGAGGGGAATGAACTGAGAGTGGGGAGGCTGGGACTGGGCTCAGGTGTCCTAATTTTGACATCCTGTGTCTTCCCTTCCCACCACGGGCTCCAGCTGGTACCTGCCCTGGATGCCTGCCTGCGCAGGGATAACTGGCTGGACCCACAGGCTCAGATTTCAGTGTCTGCCCCCACTAGCCTCAGAAACTGTACTATAGAGTCCCAACCTGGGATATTCTTCCCTCCAGGAACTCGTGCAGAGTTCAATCTCCAAGGTAAAGGTTGTTTTCCCCCTCCATGGCCATCTCTGTATTTGCCTTCCTCCATCTCCTTCCACCGCTATCCCCCTCCCTCCATGAATCCCTAGCCTTGAGGCCTCAGGAGGATCATTTCTCCCCCCAGATATTCCTCAGCCTTATGTAGAGCCCTGGGCCTTCTCTGTGGACCTGGGACTCCAGCTGGCAGCAGGCTCTGGCCACCTCCTTGCTCTGGGGACCCCAGAAAACCCTTCTTGGCTCAGCCTTCAACTCCAAGATCAAGTAAGAAGGGGCACTGCCTGTGGTGGCACCTGGTAGCAGTGGAGGAAAGGGGACTTCAAAATGTCAATATTAAGAAGGCTTAAGGGAGCCAGGGACACACCTTAAAGTTGGGAACACCAAGCAGACAGCTTTTATTTATTTTTAAATTTTTTATTTATTGATTTTTTTAGAGAGAGAGAAATATTGATTTGTTGTTCCACTTATTCATGGATTCATTGGTTGTTTCTTTTTATTTATTATTGACTTTTTTTAGAGAGAAAGAGGAAGGGGTGGAGAGAGAAAGAGATAGAAAGAGAAACATTGATTTGTTTGTGCATTCATTGGTTGATTCTTGCTCTGACCGGGTATTAAACCCACAACCTTGGTGTCTGGAACGATGCCCTAACCAACTGAACACCCAGCCAAGGCCACAAACAGCTTTTATTTAGATTGTATTATTTACTTGGGGTGGGTGTGGCTTTATGGAAGGTCAAGCTGAGAGAATTGAGGCTGGATTTGGGAGGTAGGAATGGCCAGTAGATAGGAAGTGTGGCTAAGAGGCAGAATGAAGGCAGTTAGGAAGTGGGGCCACAGGAGTAGATGTGGCTCATTCTCTCCTCCCTCACTTACTGTATGTCCCTGTCCCACACACTCTGCAGAAGGTGGTGCTGTCTTATGGGTCGGGGCCAGGGCTGGATCTGCCCCTGGTCTTGGGACTCCCTCTTCAGCTGAAGCTGGATGTGTCCAAGGTGCTCTTGAACCAGGGGCCAAAGAAGATGAGCCTCGCTCTGCCTCCTGTGGGCCTTGACTCCCTCCTCAGCCTCTGGGCCCACCCCCAGGGCCGTCTCTTCCTGGGGACTTTGCCAGGTAAGAGAGAGTGCTGTTTAAGTTCCTCACACCATTGGAAACAGCTAAAGGCAGGGGAGAAGATAAGAAAGGGGCTCATTGTTAGGGGAAAGAAACATTTTCACAAGGTGAGAGAGGATAGGGGGCAGTGGGAGGAAGTGCTTTAAAACACTTAGTTTGGAGAAAAGAAGAAAAGTGGGGAGGAGCTTCAGTATCCAAACCACCCTAATGCCCACTCCGTGCCACCTCCCTCTAGGAGAGGCCTCTTCTGCCTCCTTTTGCTTGGACGGCCTTTGGGCACAAGACCAGAGGCTAGACATGGATCGGGCCCTGAGCAGAAGCCAGGACATCTGGACTCACAGCTGTCCCCAGAGCCCAGGCAATGCCACTAACACCACCCATTAAATCCCCACCTAAGAACTCCCTTTGAATGTCACTCATTTATTTATTCAACAAATATTTATTGTACATCCACAATATACCAGTCATGTTATGTTGATGAGTAAAAACAACCCTGGTTTCTGCCCTCTTGGTGCTCATGGTCCCCTGGGGAAGGCATGTATTTATTCATCAAAGACTAACAAATAAGTGGATAATTAGGAACTCTGATAATGCCCTAAAGGAGCAGTCAGGGAGTTAAGAAAGCTTGTAGGCCAGGAGCCTTAACCCAGACTGGGGGTCAAAGAAGACTTCTTAAAGAAGCAGTGACTTCTCAGGCTGAAATCCCAGCACAGCACCCACAGACACACACACACACCAGATAAAGATCACTTTCTGGGAACCAGGAACCCACCTCCTTCTCCAGCACATATCTACTTCCTTCCCTTTGTTTTTTTGTTTGTTTGTTTTGTTTTGTTTGTTTGTTGTTTTTTAAAATATATTTTATTGATTTTTTTTACAGAGAGGAAGGGAGAGAGGGATAGAGAGGTAGAAACATAGATGAGAGAGAAACATCGATCAGCTGCCTCCTGCACACTCCCTACTGGGTTTGTGCCCGAAACCAAGGTACATGCCCTTGACCAGAATCAAACCCAAGACCCTTGAGTCCGCAGGCCGACGCTCTATCCACTGAGCCAAACCAGTCAGGGCTCCTTCCCTTTGTTTTTATTTTTAAGGTGAATTTTATTTATTTTCATTATTTTAAAATATATATTTTATTTATTTCAGAAAGGAAAGGAGAGGGAAAGAGAGATAGAAACATCAATGGTGAGAGAGAATCATCGATAGGCTGCCTCCTGCTCGCCCCCCACTGGGGATCAAGCCTGCAACCTGGGCATGCACCCTTGACAGGATCAGAACCCGGGACCCTTCAGTCGACAAGCTGACGCTCTATTCACTTAGCCCAGTGGTTCTCAACCTTTCTAATGCCGCGACCCTTTAATACAGTTCCTCAGGTTGTGGTGACCCCCAACCATAAAATTATTTTCGTTGTACTTCATAACTGTAATTTTGCTACTGTTATGAATCGTAATGTAAATATCTGTGTTTTCCGATGGTCTTAGGGGACCCTGCTAGCGGTTCTCAACCTGTGGGTCACGACCCACAGGTTGAAAACCGCTGCTGTAGAGGAATGGTTTTAATTTAATACATGAGGAACTGTATTAAAGGGTCGCGGCATTAGAAAGGTTGAGAACCACTGCCAAACCGGCTAGGGCTACTCCCCTCCCCTTGGGACTTTAGCTGCCCCTCTCTAAGGATGGTCCTAAAGGGGTCGGTCCATCAGGAGGAAAGGGAAAAGATTGAATTTTGTTGTCCTTTAGACTGGCCATTGCTGTTCAAAGAAGGAGCAGCAGGGGGCATGAGAGGGTCATAGAGAGATGAGGGCAGGAATTTGGGGGAAAGGAGTGGAGGCAGTAGAGAGAGAGGGAGGAGAGCACTGGGAGAAGGCCGCCTCTGTCTTTCCTAGTCTTGGTCACTTATATTCTACTCTATTAAGCAAGAACTGGCTTATGCTGGTCATAGCTGGGAAAAAGACACATTCAGGAACATCTCTGCCCCTAAAGCATAATGTTAAAGAATATGGTAACCGCCCTCAGCCCCCAGATATTTGGAGAATCCTGGTGCCTCAGCACCTCCCAGGGGCACCCTCCTACTTCAAGCCCCTGCTCCCTGGGAAACCCTCATGCCCAAGCCCCCAGCACCTAGCTCCATCTCCCCGTCTTTAGCCCTCTTGGAAATCCTTGTATCCTAGCCCAAATCTCCCAGCTCCCTAGGACTGCAACCCCGGGTCCCAATCTCTCAGTCCTCCTCCCTCTCAAGAACTGTTAACCCAAAAAAGGGCTCTGTCATGAGTGGCACACGTAGAGCAGCTTGATTGCTTTATGTGCGGAATCGACATCAAGAGATTTTGGAAGCATAATTTTTTGGGAGCTGGGCAGCTGGTAATCATTGGTCCTGGTGCCCATCAAGAAAAAAAAAAAAAAGGCCGAAACCGGTTTGGCTCAGTGGACAGAGCCTCAGCCTGAGGACTGAAAGGTCCCAGGTTCGATTCCGGTCAAGGGCATGTACCTGGGTTGCGGGTACATCCCCAGTAGGGGGCGTGCAGAAGGCAGCTGATCGATGTTTCTCTCTCATTAATGTTTCTAACTATCTCTCTCCTTTCCTCTCTGTAAAAAATCAATAAAATATATTTTTTTAAAAAAAGAAAGAAAGAACTGTTAACCTATTCCCCATTTCCAGACCCCATAGTATCCTAGCCTCCTTGCTTAATAAGGACTTTCCTCCCAGTAATGCAGACAACAGGGTGAGTCACTCGTTGGCCCTGCTGGCTCCTTCCGCAGGGCTCAGCTAAGACCTATATGAGTGCAGGGTAAGGAGGCTCCCAGAGAGTCTATAGAGTAGAAGACACAAATCCTAGGCCCTTCCTTGGACCCTCCCAATCTCGAGTTTGCAGTGTCTTAACGCTACCGCCACCCAGTCACGGTGTTTTGTAGGAGAGGCCTCAGCATGGACAGGGAATCCAGATTCAACTCTGGTTAGTTCCTATGCAATGTTCAGAGTCAGCCTGGGTCACTTAACTATGTCTATTAAACTGATATTTATTGAGCACCTACAGACACTGAGGATACATTGATGAAAAGGATAGACACAGTCTGCTCTTATGAAGCTCACAAAATAGGGAAGGGGTGGTCAGACAGCCCATGAACAAGAGAAATAAATAAACAAGATTATTTCAGATAGTGGTTAGCTCTATAAAAGGAATAAAATAAAATAAAATAATATAATAGGTAGTAGGGGAGAGGCAACATTAGCTGGGTGGTCAGGGAAGCCCTCTCTGAGAGTGTCACTTGAGCAAAGACCTGAATAATGAAAAGAAACCGGTCCCGGTGCCTCCAGTGTGAGCCAGTTAATAGAGAGGTTAAAGGGCCTGGACACGCCTGAGCCCCAATCAAAGGGGTTGTTCTGAATGGCAACTTGCTGACCTTGTGTCATGAGGCTGGCTTTCCTCTCGTCCCTCCACCCGACCTGTTCAGGACACCATGCCCCCAACCTCTTTCTCCAGCCTGCCCTAGATTCCAAGATTCCTGATTACCATTCAGAGCTGTCTACACTCTTTCATTAAGACTGACTTTGCTTTGACACAGAGTCTGCCAGGCCCCCACCAAGGGCACCTACAATGCCTGCCCAGTATCCCCTGCCTCTTCCACACTCCTAACAACTTTTCCGGACCTTGGCAGCATACCCTGCAGTCTCCAGGCCTGGTTTACCCACTCACTCCACCTTCCTTTTTGCCTCTCTTCTTTTCCCTCCCTCCCTTCCTCCTTCCCTCCCTCCTCCTCTTCCTCCCTCCCTCTGTCCCTCATTCCTCCCTCCTTACCTCTCTCTTTCTCTCTTTTTGTTTTTTTCAACAAACATTTATTGGCTACTGACAGTATGCCAAGTGCTGGGTTAGGCAGTCCACAAGGACTCTAAATAAAAATGAATAAGACTTGGTCCTGGCCCTGGAGAACCAGGGTCTTGGGAGATAATTAGACATGTTAAATGCCTTAGTAGAGATCTCTATGACGTGCCAAGGCACCTGGTGTCAAGTTCTATTGAAGAACATCAAAGAGGTAAGTTATGGGAGGTGCAAACTTGAACAAATTATTAAATCTCTTTAAATTCCTATTTCCTCATCTACAAAACAAGCAAGTTATCCTACTCATAGGCTTGCTGTGAGGATTTGATGTCCAGTTGGACATCCTTAGCGCTGCTGCACAGGTGCGAAAGGCTCCCACCACTGCCGCTGTACTCGCCAGCGGAGAGCCAGGCTTCTGGGCTTCTGGCTGAGCGGCACTCCCCCTGTGGGAGCATACTGACCACCAGGGGGCAGCTCTTGCATTGAGCGTCTGCACCCTGGTGGTCAGTGCATGTCATAGTGAGCAGTCATTTTGCGGTCAATTTGCATATTACCCTTTTATTATATAGAATGAGGAACAGTGTGTGATGTGGCTGAACCAGGGGCAGGCTGAGATAGAAGGGTAAACTGGGAATGTTCCATGGGCTTCATTATGAGAGGCCTTGTAAGTCCTGATAAAGAATTGGAGCTTGATCTGTTCAGCGAGGGAACATCTGTTTTTCTTTGTATTTACTTATTTTCTAAACTGTAGTAAAATACACATAACAAAATTTACCATCGTAACCATTTTTTAAAATATATTTATTGATTTCAGAGAGAGAGGAAGGGAGAGGGAGAGACAGATAGAAACATTGATAAGAGAGATGCCTTCTGCACACCCCACACTGGGGATTGAGCCCCGTAACCCAGGCATGTGCCCTGACCAGGAATTGAGCCAATGACCTCTTGGTGCATGGATCCATGCTGGGTCGCTGAGCTACACCAGCTGGGCCATCTTAACCATTTTTAACGGTACAATTCAATGGCATTAAGTATATTTACAGTTTTGTGCAGCCATTACCACCATCCATCTCCAGAACTCTTTTTTCCCCCTCAAAGTATAAGAGAAAGTTTATTTAGAAAGTTACAAGGTAGTTGAAGTGAGCCAGCTGGGCTGCATAGGCTCAGGAAACAAGTTACAGAGGCAGAAGGGCCCTTGGAGCTTAGGAGAGGGAAAGGCAAAGGTAACAGGTGCCTGGGGGGTCCGGGAGGGTTGGGGGTGGGGGGTGGGAGGAGGGCAAAGGAAGGAAGGGCGGGCATGGGCTTGCTCTGGAGAGGGAGAGCGTGCCCATCTCCAGAACCCTTTATTTCAAAAAATTGAAACTCTGTCCCCATTAAATAACATTCCCCACTTTCCCTCTCCCCATATCTATGCTTCAGAACTCTCTTCTTTCCTTATTCTTGTTTCTGCAAAGACCCATGTTGTTGGAACCCAGATAGTTGAGTCCCCGGGATTGTGTGGGTTTTGGAGGGAGAATGATCAAGGGGCACAGACTTTCTAACTGGCTCTGGACATGGGAGAGGGGGTGTGGGGCTCTTATTCACTTTTTGGAGATGCTGGGGGGAGGGCAGGGTTCCAGGAAGAGTTTGGAGATCTATAATGACTCTTTGCCCTGACAGCCCTTTCTCAGCATTTTTCTCCTGTGAACACCAATGGGGCATTTAGTAGAGTGCTCCCTCCTCCTCATCCCCTACCTTCCTCATGGTGGTCCTCACAGAAGAAGGAGGTATAGACAGAAGTAAAGGTATCTCACTTTTATCCCAGGACCCCCTAAATGCACAGAAGACATTTATTCTGTCTTTTCAAAGTGATCCTGAATTCAGGGCAGAGACAGCCAGCAGCCTGGAGGCCATCCCCAGGCCTGCATTAGCGAAACTATGTATGTTGAGGGTAGAGTCCCAGCCTCATCTCTCCAGATGGAGGCTGTCCCATTTTCATGCTCCCTGCCCGGTAAAGGAAAGGACAAGTCGTTTTCCTGAGGTTTCTTGTAGAAGAAGCCATTCCATGTTATATTCTGTAGCTCTGCGGAGACTTGGGTTAGAGGATATATGCAAAGTCTAAGACAAAGGTCTGCTTTCAAAGAGCTTATAGTCTGGTTAAAAAGATAAAATACACACAAGAGTTTTCAGCCCAACTGCTCAAAACAAAACCTAAGCATTAGCCTTGGTTCCTCTTTCTGTCATTCCCATTGTTCATGTCACTGTATTTTCAAAGTAGATCCTGAACCCAGCCTCTTCTCTCCATCTGCAAACCTGCTGACCTGGTCCAAGCCATCCATACTTTTCCGCCTGGACTGCTGCAAAACCTGCCTAACTGGTATCCTTGCATCTCATGGTGATTTTCATTAAATTTAGTCATGTCTCTCCCCTGCTTCAAACACTAGAATTGCTTCTGTGATGGTTGAATTAAAATCCAAACTACTGCCCTAACCGGTTTGGCTCAGTGGATAGAGCGTCGGCCTGTGGACTGAAAGGTCCCAGGTTCGATTCTGGTCAAGGGCATGTACCTGGGTTGCGGGCACATCCCCACTGGGAGGTGTGCAGGAGGCAGCTGATCGATGTTTCTCTCCCATCGATGTTTCTAGCTCTCTATCCCTCTCCCTTCCTCTCTGTAAAAAATCAGTAAAAAATATTAAAAAATAAAATAAAATCCAAACTACTCCTTTTGGCCTACAAGGACCTGTATGGTTTGGTTCCTGCCTACCTCTCAGATCTCTTGTGGTCTCTCTCTCTCTCTCTCTCCATATATATATATATATATCCTTCTACCCACTTGGATCCAGTCCAGCCACAATTAAAAAATAAGTGCTTCCTTTCAGAGAGAGGAAGGGAGAGGGAGAGAGAGAGAGACTGAAACATCAATGATGGAAAAATCATTGATTGGTTGCCTCCTGCACGCCCCCTACTGAGGATCAACCCAGGCATGTGCCCTTGACCAGAACTGAAGCCAGAACCCTTCAGTCCGCAGGCCGACACTCTATCCACTGGGCCAAACCGGATAGGACTTGTGGTGTCCATCTTGCCTTCCCTCATTGAAGCCTAGCCTTTGCATTTTCACAACCCTTCTCCTAGAAAACTCTCCCCATGGCTCCTTCCGTATCACATTATAAGTCATCCCCGACCATCCAGGTGTTCTCTGGCATAACACCCTGTTTTATTTTTTCTCTGTAATATCAACATTTTATTTTAAAATTTTTGCTTGCTTTTGTTTTTTATTGGGATGGGGGCCCCAAGAGCACAGAGACCAAATAGTGCCTGGTTCTAAGAAAATGCTCATTACACGCCCATTAAATGGATGAATGGGAGTCGGGGTGCACTCTGAAAGATAGGTAGTCTTCCAGGATGAGGAAATGAAGTGGACAAAGGTGTGAAGTCAGGAGTGAGCGCAGCCTGTACTGGCAGCAGCTAGTTAAACTCTAGCAGAGGACTAGTTAGGGCCTAGTGGAAAGGGGCTGGGGACACAGGCTTGATCTAGATTATGGAATACCCTGAAGGTTAAACTGAAGAATAAGGACTCCATCCTGCAGGGTAACAGGAAGCCACTGAAGACCTTTGAGTTGAGGAGTAACCTAATTAAAACTGTATCTTTTAAAAAATACTTTTTTATTTATTGATTTTTTTAAAGAGAGAGAGAGAAATATCCATTTGTTATTCCAACTTATTTATACATTCATTGGTTGATTTTTGTATGTGCCCTGACCAGGGATTGAACCTGAAACCTTGGCATATCAGGATGACGCTCTAACCAACTGAACTACCCAGCCAGGGCCTAAAACTGTATCTTGAGAAAATTAATTCAGAGTCTGCTGCTAAAAGGACTGAAGCAGGGCCAGCGCCATAATTTTTAGGACCCACTGCAAAATGAAAATGCAGGATCCCTTGTTCAAAAAGCAGGAAAGCCCTAGCTGGTTTGTCTCAGTGACTAGAGTGTCAGCCTGCAGACAGAAGAGTCCTTGGATTCGATTCCGGTCAAGGGCACATGCCTGGGTTGCAGGCTTGATCCCCAGTAGGGGACATGCAGGAGGCAGCTGATCAATGATTTTCATCATTAATGTTTCTATCTCTCTTTCTCCCTTTCCCTTCCTCTCTGAAATAAATGAAAATATATTCAAGAAGCAGGAAAAAGGAGCCATTCAAACTATTGAAACATAAGCGGAGCCTCGGGCAGGGGTCTCCTATCCGGGGTTGACCCCAACTGTGCGTCTCCACCCACCCCGGAGGCCGCGCTCCACTGGTGTGGCGATCTTCTACAGTTCTTTTCTCAACTTCTCATGGCATTTTTTATTTGCTATTTAATGTTGTTCAATTACCACTTTAAAAAATCTATTTATTGATTTTAGAGAGGGTGGTAGGGAGAGGGAGAGAGAAACACTGATGTGAGAGAGAAACATCAATTGGTTGGCACAGGATGATGCTCAACCAACTGAGCTACAATGACCCGGGCATCTCTCTCCCTCTAAAATCAATCAATGAATAAAAATTTAAAAAGAAGTGCTTAGCTAAATCAGGGAAGTAGTATGACTGAGAAAGAACATATAATGTCTTGAGCATTCATGTCTCCTAGAAGACCATTGCCTTCTTCCTGTTTTCAAAGAAAGTTCTGCTCCAAAGGAAAGTTTGGCCCTTCAGCTCTCAGCATTTCCACGTATTCAGATGTAGACATAACACACTTACCTTGTCCTCACTTTGAGTCTCCCTGAACTCCCATGCATGGTGGTTACATCCGAGTTCTGTGCTCATGGAGCATCATGAATGGCATATTGTACATACTGTCTCTGCTCACACTCATGCTCTGTTGTTCCAACTATAGAAGAGACTGTCCTTACAAAGCACAAATTCAAAGACAAAATTATGAAGAATTGCCCCGCCAGTTGCTAAGTGGTTAGAGCGCTGGCCCTCAGACCCAAGGGTAGCAGGTTAAATTCCCAGTCAAGGGAATGCACCTGGGTTGTGCGGGTTCCCCAGCCCAGTAGGGGCGTGTGTGGGAGACAACCAACTGAAGTGTTTCTCTCATGTCAATGTTTCTCTCTCTCCCTCCTCCCTCCCTTCCACTCTCTCTAGAAATCAATGGGGGAGGGGGAAGGGTCCTCAGGTGAGGATTAAAAAAAAATTTATGAAGAATTTAGAGATAGGCGGGCTCGGGAGGGAAGTCCCGAGACAAAGGAAGTGCCGCGCCGCCTCCCTCGCCGCCGCTTCGTCCGCCTGGCTCGCCGGGCCGCGGCCGCCCTAGGACTTTGAATATGTCGGGGATCGCCCTCAGCGGACTCGCCCAGGAGAGGAAAGCTTGGAGAAAAGACCACCCATTTGGTTTTGTAGCTGTCCCAACAAAAAACCCCGACAGCACGATGAACCTCATGAACTGGGAGTGTGCCATTCCAGGGAAAAAAGGGACCCCTTGGGAAGGAGGCTTATTTAAACTACGCATGCTCTTCAAAGATGACTATCCATCCTCACCTCCAAAATGCAAATTTGAACCACCATTATTTCACCCGAACGTATACCCTTCGGGCACTGTGTGCTTGTCCATCCTCGAGGAAGACAAGGACTGGAGGCCAGCCATCACAATTAAGCAGATCTTATTAGGAATACAGGAACTTCTAAATGAACCAAATATTCAAGATCCAGCTCAAGCAGAGGCCTACACAATTTACTGCCAAAACAGAGTGGAATATGAGAAAAGGGTTCGAGCACAAGCCAAGAAGTTTGCACCCTCATAAGCAGCGACCTGCGGCAACATCAAAAGGAAGGGATTGGTTTGGCAAGAACTTGTTTACAACATTTGCAGATGTAGCGTTGCTCTATACAATTAATAGTCACCTAGGGGAGGTGGGCGGGCGCCATTTTCCATTTCCGCCACTGGTACACAGTTCTCCACTTGCTGAATTGCCCAGTTTTTCATACAGGGTCTCTTCCTTCAGTCTTTTGTATTTTGATTGTTATGTAAAACTTGCTTTTATTTTAATATTGATGTCAGTATTTCAACTGCTGTAAAATGATAAACTTTTATACTTCTCTGAGTCCCTGAGGAGCTAGTTCCCTTTGCTCGCGGGTGCAGGCATGCTTCCCCTGTCAGAGCTACACTACCCTCCAGCTGGCTGTATGGAAAGGAAATCCGCCTGTCCCCTTCCCTTGCGCCTCTGTCCTTCTCTCCGCAGAACCTGGGTTGTGTTGCTATGAGCCTCAGATCCAAAGTCAGCCAGCCTCTTGTTTTCGCATCACTTCCTTTGTGTTTATATGGCGTTTTGTCTGTGTTGCTGTTTAGAGTAAATAAACTGTTTATAAAAAAAAAAAAAAGAATGTAGAGATAGTGACAGCAGAGCCTAAACTAAGCACAAAGCCATTCTGAGCATGGGCTTTGTTTGAGCAGATCCCAAGTCCATGAAGCTGACCCCTAGACTGGAGGGAGAGAGTTTGAGGGGAAGAGGAGGCATGTTGAGGACTAGAACCAAGGATTTAGGATGAGAATTGAAAGAAAAACCCCTCCAAAGAAAAGTGACAAGATTTGAAGAGAGATAAAAAAAGATAATTATGCTTTTTAATGAAAATCAATATATTTTTATTGATTTCAGAGAGGAAGGGAGAGGGAGAGAACTTTGACCTTACCTCTCCAGGGCTACATTGCACAAGGTCTCGAATAGGTGCTCAGTAAATGTTTGTTGACTCAAGTGGGCAAATGATGAGGGGAGTTAAGACATGGGGGTGGGAGGAGGCAGAACACCTAAGCAGACCCGCAGACCTGGTTCCAGGGTTGGGTTCTCAGGGCAATACTGGGGCCTGGGAACGTGGTGTTGACAGGGATTCACTAACAGGTGTGGTGGGAAGCCCTGAGACTTGGGGATAAACAGGTAGTGGGAGAAGGGGCTGTGGGACAGGAAAAGGAGGCATGGGGGTGGGGGTTGGGGGCACTTGGTAGCAGCTCCCACTAGAGGAATTTCCCTCCGTGGTGGCCTCTATCCATCTCCATGTGCCCTGTTCCAGCTTCCATCCTGCTGGTCTAGCACCCTGGCTAGTCTCTTTTAACCCCTTTTCTTGGTTTCTGGCTCCTTCTCCAGTCCTTTCACATCTGCCTTGTGTATCTCCTGGATCTTAGTCTCTTTTTAACTCCCCCATCTCAGCATATGCTTGCTTCCCTCCCAGCCTCTGTGTCTCTCTGGGGTTAACTCTCCGTATCCTGCCCAGCCATAGCCTCTCTCCTACCCACTCGGATCCAGTCCAGTACCTGGGTGGCTGTAAGGGAGAGACCTCCTGGTCCTGAAGAGGTTGCAGGGGGCGGGCCCAACATCTCTATGTTTGCATATGTATGAGGCTGCCCGGGCCAGCGGCAAGGAGGCGGGGTTTCTGGGGGTGGGAAGGGGGCGGGCAGCCCCAAAGCTGCTGACTATAAAGACTGCGCACGGCGACCGCCGGCTCGCGCTGCTGAGGAGCGGAGCCTCGGGCAGGGGTCTCCTATCCCGGGTTGACCCCAACTGTGCGTCTCCACCCCACCCCGGAGGCCGCGCTCCACGGGTGTGGCGGTCTCTGCTTGGCGGAAGAATCTCCAGTGGTTACCCAAACCCTCTCCACAGGCTCTTTGAATCTCGGATTTCGGGGCGGCCCCCTCCCCCACTTCTCTCTCTGCTTCTTTGCACCCCGATTTGTACTGCGTTTCTCTCCGGTTTTGCTGCCGTCTATTTTTGCATCCCTTTTCCTTTTGCTTCTAGGAGGTGGAGTGAAGCTGCACTCGTACCCCTTCCCCTTTTTATCCTCCCCTGCTCTGACAACCCCCTCTTTTTATCGCAGTCGGGAGGCCTAGGATCTGTGCATCCCACGCCGCGTTGCCAGCAACCCGCAGCGCGTGGCCGTGCACCCCGGAATTCGCAGCAGCTGCATATCTGAAGGGGGTCTTCCTCGCTCCGGCTGCCTTTGATCCCGGAGCATTCCGGTACGTGGGAGGGGGGCTACAGTGCACCGCACCCCAGCTTCTTCGTAGCCCCCCGCCGCCAAGATGGTCATCCAGAAAGAGAAGAAGAGCTGCGGGCAGGTGGTTGAGGAGTGGAAGGAGTTCGTGTGGAACCCGCGGACACACCAGTTCATGGGCCGCACCGGGACCAGCTGGGGTACGCGGGGCAGCCGCGCCAGGGGCGGGGGGGGGGGGGGATCCACTTGGTGATGCCCCGGGGGCACGAGGTCTTGTTGGCATAACCCCAGCTCCTTTCCCGTCCCGGCGTCCGACCCCCCTGCGGTGCTCTGGGCTGGGAGGGGACCAAATCGCTGGTCTAATCTCCTTGGCTGGCGCTGCGGAGGCGGAGAAAGTAGGTCACTGCCGCCTTCCCACCCCCTGTGGAGCCCCCTCGCGAGGGGGGTCGCGCACTCTGCGCGCGTGTCCGCGCCGCGGCGCTCGCGCTCGCTCTCGGGGGCTGGTCTGCACCACAGGGGCCCTCCTTCCCCAGAAGACGCCCCTTTCCTCCCTAAGGCTCCCAACCAGCTAACCAAACCCGTCTATTTTTAGTTCGTGCCCACCCCTGGACCCTGGGAACATGCATGAGAGGGCGGGTCTTGGAGCGGTGGGAATGTGTGTTGGAAGGAGGGGGATTCTTCATAGCGGAAGTTGTCTGGATCCCACTGTGGAGCATTTGGAGCCATCTGTGGCTGCTCTGTGGGTGGGGGGCTGTTGGGGAGGAGAGTCACTGAGAATTTTGAGGCTGGATGTTTGTCTCAGATGTCTCAGGTGCAGGGAGGATTGGTCACTGGTGGTGAGATGTGTGCATCATTTGGCCTAGTGTGGCTTGGGGTTGGGGTGGCAGGACTCAGGGTGTGTGGAGGGAGTTGTGTCTGGTTGAGGGTCTGGTGCTGGGCATGGGTGCAGATGAGGGATGGAATTCTTCCAAAAGGGATAGTCAAACTGGGAAATCTGAGCACGGGGTACACGGTGTGACACCATTTACAGTTCACCTACACTGATCGAAGGATGTCCCCATCAGCCCATCCACCTGGGGCCCTTGAGGTAGGTCCAATGCAGTCCTTGCCTGGAGGGAACCTGAAGTCCAGTCCTTGGGATTGGAGAGGTCCGTGAGTACTTGGGAGAGTCTGAGGCAGCTTCATGGGGGAAGTGTCTTTTGAAGTGGAAGGACTAGGGGCTCCCGGTGGTGGAAACAGCAGGTACCCATGCTCAGCTGGAGTGACATAATGCCATCTCATATCCACCAAAGACCTGCTGTCAGCTGGGAAGGCAGTGGGAGATTCTGCCTTTACTCCCTACCTCTGGCCTGAGTGTTCTGTGTTTGAGTTGGAGATGGGGTGAGTGTTGACGGTTCTGGACATCTGTCTCTGAGAGATTTTGTAGTTAGGAAGGAGCTGTGTTCAAGATTTGGCTTCTGTGGGGCCCCAGGAGAGAGAGAAGATTTTGCTATCTGAGTGTGAGGGTCTACACTTTTCGGATGGGATGAGAGTTTTGGTTGTGAACCGGTAGCCAGTGCCAGCTTCAAAAGTTGTGTGCTGTACAACTTTAGGTGTGAGTACCAACACAGCAGTAACAGATGCACTTTTTCAGGGCCATGAATGGTTGAGAAGTTGGGAATGTAATTTGAAGCAAAATCACTGTGGCCTATACTTGGGGTTGTCTCAGCAACGAGAGTTTAGGTCTCTTGTGGCCTCCACAAGGTCAGGCTTCACAAGCTTCACGGTGCCCTAGGACCAGGAGGGGGCTGGGAGTCATGGCTGGAAGCCAGGCATAACTGCCTGTTTCCAGCTTGTCTCATTTTCCTCCCCTGGGGAAGGCCCTACGATGTTCCTGAGGCTCTGTGACCTGTCCCAGAGCAGAGCCTCTGAGTGGGAAAGGGGTGTGTGGGATAGGTGAGGTCCGGGCAGGATAACCTGCTGACCCCATTTCCTCCTCCCTAGCCTTTATCCTCCTCTTCTACTTCGTCTTCTATGGCTTCCTCACGGCCATGTTCACCCTCACCATGTGGGTGATGCTGCAAACTGTCTCTGACCATACCCCCAAGTACCAGGACCGACTGGCCACACCAGGTGAGTGATGAGACTCTACTACCAGCTCCTCTAACGGCTCTTTTGCCCCTAAGCCTCTCAAAGGCTGAGAAGAAATCAGAATTCTCAGAAGTGTGGTTCTGATGATCCAACCACCATGTGTTGGGAAGTTCTTGAAGTCCGCTTTCCTTTCCCACTTCCCACAGCTGAGAGCTTTGTGACCTGGGGATAGTTTCCTCCCTTAAAGAGGATCTTAGATCTTCATCCCATCCCTCACCCTGGTGTTCTTTGTATCCGTCTTCTGCCCTCTATGTGTGGCCCCACATCTTATATACAGCCCGCACTCCTGCCCTTGTCTGGCTATAGGCTTGATGATTCGCCCCAAGACTGAGAACCTTGATGTCATTGTCAATGTCAGTGACACTGAAAGCTGGGACCAGCATGTTCAGAAGCTCAACAAGTTCTTGGAGCGTGAGTGTGGGGCTGGAAATGTGGCTGTGCAGGATCTTGGGCAGGGGGTTGGAGACCCTAGAAGTGGAACACCAGACCCATGCTCTCTCTCCCCCATCTCCTTAGCTTACAACGACTCCATCCAAGCCCAAAAGAATGATGTCTGCCGCCCTGGGCGCTATTACGAGCAGCCAGATAACGGAGTCCTTAACTACCCGAAACGTGCCTGCCAGTTCAACCGGACCCAGCTGGGTGACTGCTCTGGCATCAGGGACCCCACCCACTATGGTTATAGCACTGGGCAGCCCTGTGTCTTCATTAAGATGAACCGGGTAACCATGACCTTGGTCCCTAGGGAGAATGGAGGAGGGAATTGGGGCCACCATCTACTGACAGTTGTGTCCTTTCACTGAGGCTAATGGGCATTAGAGAGATTTTTGGATGTTTGAGTAGCTGAGAGAACAAGAAAGATGGGGCCATTGGAGGCTGAGATCCATGGCTGGAAGTTGTGTCTTTGGCAACTTCTTTTTCTAACTCTCACCACTCTCCTCACTCCAGGTCATCAACTTCTATGCAGGAGCAAACCAGAGCATGAATGTTACCTGTGTGGGGAAGGTGAGCTTTTTGGACCTTGTCCACCTGCCCACCTGTTTGTATATCATGGTTTCCATGTAATTCACTCATCTCTTCCAATATTCTTTGTTCCCAGAGGCCCCATCACTATAAGGATAAGGGGGTAAGAGAGGGCTCCAATATGGATCAAACTCCAAGGGGTTCCTATTCCTCTTGCTTCTCTCTAGGATGCAGAAGCCAGCTCTTGTGTGGATAGACACCCCCCTTTCCTGACTCCACCCAAGCCCTGGCCTCTGGCTTCTCTCTTTAACCTTTCCACCTTCTTCTCTACTCCCTGATAACCATGTCTTCTGCTCTCCCTCTCAAATCTCACTTGTCCCCCAGTTCTTTTTAGGGATCTGGTAGCTGCTGATCTGTTAGCACCATCTGCTACCACTAAGGCAGTGGTCGGCAAACTGCGGCTCTCGAGCCGCGGTTTGCCACTCTGTTGACTAATGAGTTTGCCGACCACTGCACTAAGGTGTCCATGGAACCCCACTGTCTCCACCTCTATCCTGTCTAGAAACTTCCTGCCAGCTCTTCCCTCAACCCTTCTCCTCGCTTTCTACTGAGCCTAACTCATTTATCTGTTCTCTCTTGGCTCTGCTCTAGAAACTGAAGATGGGGTAAGAACTTAAGGTGGGAGTGGAGTAGGATGCTTCAGTATCGTTCTCCAGGACTTCCCAATCTATTGAGAGAGACAGGATACCTCTTCCTGCTCACACACACACACAGGCTCACAGCTCAAGGGAAACAGAATAATCTGGGGTGAAAACACAAAGGGAAGTCTAGTGAGCTTCCGCGTTCCTTCCATCCCTAACAAGCTCTCCCTTCTACCCCCACAGCGAGATGAAGATGCTGAGAATCTGGGTAGCTTTGTCATGTTCCCTGCCAATGGCAACATTGACCTCATGTACTTCCCCTACTATGGCAAAAAGTTCCACGTAAGTTCTATGGGAGGCCCCGGGGTGATGGCTCCTCAAGGGGAGCAAAGTCCTTGAGGAGGAGGCCAAATTGCCGTGGGCCTGGTCCCTCACTCTCCTCCTTTGACCCAGGTGAACTACACACAGCCCCTCGTGGCTGTGAAGTTCCTGAATGTGACCCCCAACGTGGAGGTGAACGTGGAATGCCGAATCAACGCAGTCAACATCGCCACAGACGATGAGCGAGACAAGTTTGCTGGCCGAGTGGCCTTCAAACTCCGCATCAACAAAACCTGAGACCCTCTTTCTCCTGTCCCCACTTCTTTCCTATGGATGCTTCTGGAATGCCCCTTTTCCTTTACCTCTGAACCCAGTCTGATTGATGTCCATTGTGATTTCCCCCCTTTCACACATTTTCCACCATCTTTTCCCAACCCTACTCAGTCAACGACAGAAAGGTAGGATCCCAAGATGGTCACAGAGGAGAGGAGCTGTTCTGGTTCTGGTTTAGCTATGAGTGGGGTGTCCCCACAGCTATCCTCCTATCCCCTGAGAGATATAGAAAATGCCTCCCCATCTTCACACGCACATAAACGCAACCTCATTTCATCCCTTAGCTTCCAGGCGGGAATGGGGCACTCCATTCTCCCATTCCTAAGTGCAGCTGCTGTCACCTTCCCCAAGGTCCCACACTTCCCCCTACTATACACTGTTGCTGTCTTGGTGGCTTTTAATTTACCTGCTTCTTCTGGTAGGTCTTTCTCCACCTCCTCTCCATCCCTATTCTCTTTTCAGGACAGTTGGCTCCGTAGTCTTTTCCCTGTTTCCTGGTACATTCCACTTCTCATCCGAAGGTGACGGTGTGAGCTGGGAGTAAGGGTTTGGAAGTCTGTATTGGTCTTGCTTGAAAATTCTCTCCCTGGTCTCTATCGCCCAAATAGGAACTGCTCAGAGGGGCAGGGTTGACTTAGGCCAGTGGTCGGCAAACTCATTAGTCAACAGAGCCAAATATCAACAGTACAACGATTGAAATTTCTTTTGAGAGCCAAATTTTTTAAACTTAAATTTCTTCTAACGCCAATTCTTCAAAATAGACTCTCCAGGCCATGGTATTTTGTGGAAGAGCCACACTCAAGGGGCCAAAGAGCCGCATGTGGCTCGCGAGCCGCCGTTTGCCGACCACAGACCTAGGCTGAATATCCACTTTGTTTTTGCGGATGGCTCCCTTACCCCTGTCCGCTTTCCCAGAATATCCTTCAAGTTCCACTTCCCAGGAGCCCTGGGGGAGGGGCAGCCGTCTTGGATCTGTCCCCAGTGGCCACCTTGGAAATGTCAGCAGGCTGTGGGACTATTCCACCAGCTTCCCTGGGCCCAGATCTGCCCCCACCATCCTCTTGCTGGTTTCTCTTAGCAGTTTATCAACTAATCACTAACTCCTACCCTTTCCTCTGCATTTTAGCCTGAAGCTTGCAAATATCCCCTCCATTTAGGCCCTGAATTTCCTGACTCTGTCTCCTTCCAATCTCTTTGCAGTTTCAAACAACCCCTAGTGCCCATAGAATTGTAAAAGAGGGACCTCCTGCATTCTTGAGTTACAGAGGCGTTTTAACTGTCTCCTCCAGTGCCATTTGTTCACTTCCTCACCTCTCTAATCTCCCTTTTTTTTTGATGCTGCAGCCTCCACACCCCACCCACAGATGGACCCTCTCCTTTTTTCTCTTGCTGGATCTGTTTCTTCACTTTGGGTCCCCATGTTTTCCTGCACTCCCCACACCCCAGTGGTCTCTCTCCGCAGTTATTTAATGCCTGTGTCAGATCTACTGTAAAAAGAGAATTAAGTACAATAAAATGAGAGCAATTATATATATAAATATATATCATACATGGAGCCCTGTGTGCGGGTGGTTCCTTTCTGAGCTTTTGGTAGAGCCCTGGGAAGGGGGAGGAGGGTGAGTTTGGGTGATCCGGGGGTTACCCGAGCCTTGGGCCGCTCTTCAGATATGAACTCTGCTGTGCAGTGTCTCAGCATCTACCTCCTAGATCACTCCTTCACCTATACCAGTGATTGGCAAACTCATTAGTCAACAGAGCCAAATATCAACAGTACAACGATTGAAATTTCTTTTGAGAGCCAAATTTTTTAAACTTAAACTTCTTCTAACGCCACTTCTTCAAAATAGACTTGCCTAGACTTTGGTATTTTGTGGAAGAGCCACACTCAAGGGGCCAAAGAGCCGCATGTGGCTCGCGAGCCGCGGTTTGCCGACCACTGACCTATACTATCTTGAGATCACGCAATACTGGAGACAGGAAGCCTATGTCCCTTTGTACAACCATACTTATGAAGTGCCTACTGTGTGCATTTTAGGCACCGTGAGGACACTTAATGAAAGAGGCAAAGTTCCTGCCCCCAAAGAGCTCCCCAGTTTAATGGGAGAGGTGAGGAGCACACAAGAAACTCACACCAGGTAGACCTAAATGTGCCTCAAGGAAGGGGAGAAAGCTGGTGAGGACAAAATTCAGAGTGGCCAACCACTCTCTGTTGGGGCGCTCCGAATGAAGGTTTTTTAAAGGATTAAAAGATGGGGCAGTTTGTGGTGAGAATAGCAAATGTCTAGAAAGATGAGAAAAATGGACTAGAAGAGACAGATCTCAAAACGGTATGAACCATATGATCTTAATTTTGTGTAAAAAGAAAAGCATGCCCAAGCATAGAAAAATGGGTTGGATGCGTCTACATAGCAATGTTAATTGAAATATATGGGATGGGTTTATAGCTAATTTTTTCCTTGGGGCTTATTTGCTTTTGTTTGAGATGTGTTGGTCTTAGACTAAGACTCTTAGTATTTGCCTTGAAAAATAGCTCTATTACACATGTGTGCAGATATGCAATTTTATCCTGAATGCATAGTAAAAACAACATGGATCAGTGGGTTTTAGTTATTGTTATTTCAAAATTGGATAATATTATGCACTTTTGTGCATCTCACTTTCTTCACTCAATAAATTTGTCACTACTTCACCTGGTAGGGCTCTAATCATTTTTAAATGGTGGCATATGTTTTTCTATTGGTTCATTCTTCTCTTAATTTGTTACAGCAGCAGAATTAACTGTTTTCCACATTGCAAAATTCCCCCGCAACTGATTGTTTGCCTCTTGAGTTTGTGCCTGCTTTTACTGTTCAAGAGTTGGGTTTTCAGATAGTCAAATATCAGTTTTTTTGCAGTTTCTGGGTTTCCAGACACTAGAGTATACACATTATTTTCTAGATTTTTTTTGGGGGGGGGGCAGGATTTTTATTTTTTGTTGTTGTTGTCAATTCTCACCTGAGGATATTTTCTCCATTGACTTTTAGAGTGGAAGTGAAGGAGAGAGGGGGAGAGAGAGAGAGAGAGAGAGAGAGAAAAGCATCAATGTGAGATACATTGATTGGTTGCCTCCCACACATACCCCAACCAGGACGGGTTTGGAACCTGCAATCCAGGTACAGGCCATTGACTGGGAATCGAACCAGAGATTCTTTGGTGCACAGGCAGATGCTGTAACCATTGAGCTCACAGGCCAGGGCAGGATTTAAATTTCATTTAAAATTGACATTCCCTTTAATTCATCTGGTTTATTTTTGTTTTTGTAAATTAGGAGTCCAATTTTATTTTTCCAGTTGTGTCAGCTTCATTTAAAAAATCCATAATTTATTTCCACTAAATTGAAAAACTTTGGCCATATAATAACATTTCCTATATACTGAGGTCTACCTCTGGATTCACTACTTGTTGCCCCCGGGCTAATTACCACTCCATATATCAAGCTATATTGCTCTAATTTTTTTAAAAATAAATCTTTATTGTTCAGATTATTACAGTTGTTCCTTTTTTTCCCCCCATAGCTCCCCTCCACCCAGTTCCCACCCCACCCTCTGCCCTTACCTACCACCACTGTCCTCATGTCCTCATCCATAGGTGTACGATTTTTGTCCAGTCTCTTCCCGCACCTCCCACATCTCTTTCCACCCCGAGATTGTCAGTCCACTCCCTTTCTATGCCCCTGATTCTATTATTTTCACCAGTTTATTCTGTTCATCAGATTTTTTATTCACTTGATTTTTAGATTCAGTTGTTGATAGATATGTATTTGTTGTTCATAATTTTTATCTTTACCTTTTTTTTCTTCTTCCTCTTCTTAAAGAATACCTTTCAGCATTTCATATAATACTGGTTTGGCGGTGATGAACTCCTTTAGCTTTTTCTTATCTGTGAAACTCTTTTTTTAAAAAAATATATATTTTATTGATTTTTTACAGAGAGGAAGGAAGAGGGATAGAGAGCTAAAAACATCGATGAGAGAGAAACATCGATCAGCTCCCTCCTGCACACCCCCCACTGGGGATGTGCCCGCAACCAAGGTACATGCCCTTGACGGGGATCGAACCTGGGACCCTTGAGTCCACAGGCCAAAGCTCTATCCATTAGGCCAAACCAGTTTCAGCATTGTGAAACTCTTTATCTGGCCTTCAATTCTGAATGATAGCTTTGCTGGGTAGAGTAATCTTAATTGTAGGTTCTTGCTATTCATCACTTTGAATATTTCTTGCCACTCCCGTCTGGCCTGCATAGTGTCTGTTGAGAAATCAGCTGACAATCATATGGGTACTCCCTTGTAGGTAACTAACTGTTTTTCTCTTGCTGCTTTTAATATTCTCTCTTTTTCTTTTGCTCTTGGCATTTTAATTATGATGTGTCTTGGTGTGGTCCTCTTTGGATTCCTTTTGTTTGGGGTTCTCTGTGCTTCCTGGACTTGTAAGTCTATTTCTTTCACCAGGTAGGGGAAGTTTTCTGTCATTATTTCTTCAAATAAGTTTTCGATATCTTGCTCTCTCTCTTCTTCTGGCACCCCCATAATTCGGATGTTGGTATGCTTGAAGTTGTCCCAGAGGCTCTTTATACTATCTTCATATTTTTAGATTCTTTTTTCTTTTTTCTTTTCCAGTTGGGTGTTTTTTGCTTCTTCGTGTTTCAAATCTTTGACTTGATTCTTGTGATCCTCTAGTCTGCTGTTGGATCTCTGTATATTATTCTTTATTTCAGTCAGTGTATGCTTAATATCTAGTTGGTCCTTTTTCATATCCTTGAGGGTCTCACTAAATTTATCGGCGGTTTCTAGAAAATTCTTGAAAAACCTTATAACCGTGGTTTCAAACTCTATATCCAGTCATTTGCTTTCCTCCATTTCTGTTATTTGTGACCTGTTTCTTTGTCTCCACATTTTGGCTGCTTCCCTGTGTTGATAGAGTGGCTTTGTGTGCTAGGTGTCTATAGGGCCCAGTGGCTCAGCCTCCCCAGTTACCCGAGGTGGACACTCTTGGTGCACCCCTTTGTGGGCTGTATGCACAGTCTTGTTGTAGTTAAGCCTTGATTGTTGTTGGTGTCACTGGGAGGAGGAATTGGCCTCCAGGCCAACTGGCTCTGAGGATCAGCTATGTCTATGATGGGAGAACTTCTGTGCTGGAGACACCTCTATGGGGCAAGACTTGCTTCAGGGGGGCTTTGGTACTCACTGAGTCTGCCCCCTGAGTGTGTCCCTTATGGATCTGAGGAGTTGTAATCTGGATGGTCCCACTCTGACCCCTGGGTACACTGGCTCTTGGATCTCTAAGGAGGTGCTAATTTAGCCTCTGCTTGAGGCCACCCAGTAGGAGCTACGGGAGAGATCTGCAGGTTCCTCTTCTTTTTTTAAAAAATATATATTTTATTTATTTTTTACAGAGAGGAAGAGAGAGGGAGAGAGAATTAGAAACATTGATGAGAGAGAAACATCAATCAGCTGCCTCTTGCACACCCCCTACAGGGGATGTGCCCACAACCAAGGTACATGCCCTTGACTGGAATCAAACCTAGGACCCTTGAGTCTGCAGGCTGATGCTCTATCCACTGAGCCAAACAGGTTAGGGCAGATTCCTCTTCTTTGTTTGGGGTTTGGAGGTGCCCAGATGAGGCCCAGCTGTGAAGCAATGCAAGCTGCTGTGGGGCCTTGGCCCTTCTTTTGGATGTTCTGGGTCTCTCTGACCCAGCTGCAGTTTGTTAGGTAATTTTAGATTGCAAAGGGTCAGGACATTCATATGCAAAAGCCTCTGTGCATAGCTTAGGTGGAGCGGGGTCTCAGGGAATTAACAGGGCGGAGCAAACAGCAATGGCTGACGGTCAGCCTGGCCTTAAGAGGTCCCCAAGTCTCATTGTCCCTCGGTAATCACTGCAAGCACCTCTGAGAGAAAGCTGCCCTCGAGTTCCCCCTGATGCCAGACAGTCCAGTTTCTCCCTGTATGAGTCTGGATCCCCAGAGTCTCACCCGGAACTGGAGTTCAGAGCAGTCGGGACCTTGTGTCTCCCTCCAGATTGAAAAAGACAACTGCATACTCAGCTGCCAGCCCTTTTCTTGTGCACATGCCCACCTCTGTACCTCTGCACTTTACTTACGCAGCTCCTCTGAGTCTCAGTGTGCTTTTCTCTTTCCTTCTAGTTGTAGAATTTCCACTCAGCCAGCCTTTCTGTGGTTCTGGATGATGTCCGTTTTGTCTTTTAGTTGTAGTTTTGAATTGGTTGTGCGAGGCAGCAATTTCAGGTGTTTACCTATGCTGCCATCTTGGTTTTTCCCTATATTGCTCTAATTTGTTGTTTCATGGTATGTTTTTTCATATTTAACAAGCAAGTTCCCTAATTCTCTTTTTATTTTTACTTATTTATTTTTATTTCTTAAATATATTTTTATTTATTTCAGAGAGGAAGGGAGAGGGAGAGAGAGATAGAAACATCAATGATGAGAGAGAATCATTGATTGGCTGCCTGCTGCATGCCCCACTGGGGACTGAGCCCGCAACCAGGGCATGTGCTTTTGACTGGAATCAAACTTGGGATCCTTCAGTCCGTAGGCTGTAGCCAAACCAGCAAGGGCCCTAATTCTTTTTTTCATACAACTATTGGCTATTCTTGGGCACTTATTTACAGAAACAAAAACCTTTTTGGGATTCTAAATGGAATAGCATATATTTATTTCACAATTGACTTTTAGGATATACTGTTTTCCCATCTAAGAATATAGTATCTTTTGTTTGGAGCTTGGTTTTATATCCTTAAGTAAGCTTTTACCAATTTCTTCATATTGGTCCTGTGCCATATTTTGTGTGTCAGTCTTGTTAAACTTATTCCTAAAATATTTTTATTGATTTCAGAGAAAGGGAGAGATAGATACATCAATGATGAAAATCATTGAATGGCTGCCTACTGCATGCCCTCACTGGGGATTGAGCCCCCAACCCAGGCATGTGCCCTGACCAGGAATTGAACTGTGACCTCCTGGTTCATGGGTGGATGCTCAACCACTGAGGAACACCAGCCACGCACTTATTCCTAAATATTTTATTGCTTTTGTTATTATTAATTTTTTAAATCTATTTTATTTATTTCAGAGAGGAAGGGAGGAGAGAAAGACAGAGACATCAACGATGAGAAAGAATCATTGATCTTGATTGGCTGCCTCCCCAATGCCCACACCGGGGACTGAGCCTGCAATCCAGGCATGTACCCTTGGCCAGAATCAAATTTGGGACCCTTCAGTCTGCAGGCCGACACTCCCTCCACTGAGCCAAACTGGCTAGGGTTGCTTTTGTTATTTAAAAAAAATTGATTTTAGAGAGAGGAAGAGAAAGAAAAACATTGATTTATTATTCCACTTATTTATGTGCACATTGGCTGATTCTTCTTTTTTTAAAAAAAATCCTTGCCTGAGAATATTTTTACCATTGATTTCTAGAGATTGGAAGGGAGAGAAACATCAAAATGATACACATCAAATGATTGCCTCCCGCATCCGCCCCTCCAGGGGCTGAGGAACCTGCAACCCAGATAACATACTCTTGATGGGGACTCAAACACAGGACCCTTTGGTCCACAGGCTGAAGCTGTAATCACTGGAAAAACCCAGCCAGGGCTGGTTGATTCTTTTATGTGCCCTGACCAGGGGATCAAACCCTCAACCTTGGCATATGGGGACACTGCTCTAACCAACTAAGCTACCAAGCCAGGGCTGTTTTTATTATTTTAAATGGAATGTTTTTTCAGTGCTTTTAAAAACCATTAATATTTCTTTTTAAAAAAATATTTTATTGATTTTTTACAGAGAGGAAGGGAGAGGGATATAGTTAGAAACATCAATGAGAAAGAAACATTGATCAGCTGCCTCCTGCACACCTACTGGGGATGTGCCCGCAACTAAGGTACATGCCCTTGACTGGAATCGAAACTGGGACCCTTGAGTCTGCAGGCCGACACTCCATCCACTGAGCCAAACCGGTTAGGGCAACCATTAATATTTCTTTACTAGAGGCCCGGTGCACGAAATTCGTGCACTGGGGGTGGGGTAGGGGGAGGGTCCTTCAGCCCAGCTTGCGCCTGGGAGCCCTTGGGGGATGTCCAACAATCGGACATCCTTAGCACTGCCATGGAGGCGGGAGAGGCTCTCGCCACTACCGCTTCACTCACCAGCCTCACTCACCAGCCGTGAGCCCAGCCTTTGGCTGAGCGGTGCACATCATAGCGACCCACTGCTCCCCTGTTCAGTCTATTTGCATATTAGCCTTTTATTATATAGGATTATCTGTCTACCTTCCTAAATTCTCTCAGTTCTATCACATCTCTATTAAGGCTTGAGTTTTTAGGCACATGTGATCTAAAAGGTAGATTATATATATATATTTTTTTACCTTCTTGAGTGTCCTAAAACATTTGTTAGTGGGCATCCCTGTTTAGTTCTTGATTCTAATTGAAATTATCTTAGTGTTTAACCATTAGGATACTTCCTGTTATTCCATTACTGTTTTTAAAGAATGGCTGCTGAAATTTAATCAAATTCCTTTCAGCATCTGTTGATATGATCATATTTTTTTTCATTAATTTGTTAATGTAATGAATTATGTTGATAGATTCTCTATTAAACCAACCTTGTGCTCCTGGAATAAACCCTACTTGGTTAGTTAATATATACATATTTTTTGGTTACTCCTACCCATCTTTTTTCTTTCTTTTTTATTCAACTTATTGGGGTGACATTGGTTAATAAAATTAAATAGATTTCAGGTGTATAATTCTATAAAATATCATCTATATATTGTCTTGTGTCTTCACCACCCCAAGTCAAGTCTTCAATTACGATTTATGCCCCTTGTACCCTCTTCTCTCTCCACCCCCTTTCCCCTTGGTAATCATCACACTGCTGTCTGTGTGTTAAGAGGTTGTTGTTGTTTTTAATCCCTGTTGTTTTTCACCTACCCCACAACCTCCCTTCCCTTAATAGTCTTTAGACTTAATGTATAGGTACTATTTTGAAATATTGCAGCCATAATTTGGCTTCTAGGTTTTCAGTACATTTATCAAGTTTTTAAAAAATATATATTTTTTATTGATTTCAGAGAGGGAGGAGAGATAGAATCAATAATGAGAATCATTTATTGGCTGCCTCCTGCACAATCAGGGGTCAAGTCCTGCAACCCAGGCATATGCCCTGACCAGGAATTGAACCGTGACCTCCTGGTTCATAGGTTAACGCTCAACCACTGAGCCAATCCAGGTGGGCTTTCCATTGACTTTTTGAGTTGGAAGGGAGTGGGAGAGACACAGAGAAAGAAACATTGATGTTGATGTTGAGCTTGCAACTACTAGTAAGGTATGTAACCTTGACCACATTTGAACCCGTGACTCTTTAGTCCATGGGCTGATGCTCAATCCAGAGCCAAACCGGCTAGGGCTCTTTATTAGGTTTTAATAAAACCACTTTACATGAATTGGAAATTTCACTCTTTCCCTAAGGCCCAGGACAATTTAAATACCACTCATTGGACCATTTGGTTCTTGTTCTTCTCCACCCCCTCAATCAAGTGCTTGAGTTAAAAAAAAATATTTTTAAAAAAGTCACTGCTTTTGGGTTTATCCTTTTAATTAAGCTTGCTTAGGTTCATATCTTTTCTAAATAATGCAAGCATAGTTGTACATTTTCCTCAGAGCACTTTTGCTGGGTGTCTCATAGATTTGGGTGCCCTGTGTTCCTGAAATTGAGGAAACAAGTTTCCTAACTTATTCCAAACCTCCATGGGACAGGGCTTGGGCTCTTGAGAGAACAGGGGCCATGTCTGCCATGGCGCCCCAGGCTTAAACAGTGATGGGCACAGACTGGCTAGAAGGGTAGATAAATGAACACAGTAAAGTGAGCAGATGGGACCAGAGGTTAGGGACTCATTAAAAGTCACACAGCTCAGCAGAGCTGGCCTGACAATCCACCTTATAGTTCTCAGTTTAGTAATCCGTCAGCTCACAGAAGGATCAGCAAAGCCAGAATGGATCTGCTTTTTAAAAAAATTTTTAAATGTTTTTATTGATTTTAGAGAGGAAGGGAGGAAAATATCAATGTGAGAAACATTGATAGGTTGCCTCCCACATGTGCTCTAACCAAACCCTGACTGGGGTTCAAACCACAACCTGTGTATGTGCCCTCACCAGGAATCGAACCAGTGACCTTTAAATGCATGGGGCGACACTCAGCCAATGAGCCACACCAGCAAGGGCTGGATCTGCTTTTGAAGTACAGCAGAAATGAAACATAGCTAGGGACACATTCTAGGGAAATATGAGTAATGGGTGCTGGATGCTGATCAGAAAGGGAGCTTCAAGGTAACAGTCTACAGGAATGAGTTTGCCAAGGGCCCGGTAGGTGGGAAGAGATGGTAATTCTGGGTCTCCCGGGAAATGTTTGGCATCCCTTAACAATTAAGAGAAAAATGGTTTTGAGACCAGGGTGGCCAGTGGCTTTACAGCCATCTGGGATCCACAGGGAAAGCCAAAGGACTCCCACTGGCACTTTAAGCCTGGTTGGTAGGCTGAGAGGACAATGGCCCAGAAACCCCTCCAAACCTTAGCACTTCTCCCTCTACCCACAGGGAGGAGGCAGGACAAGCTGTATCCCCATTGTCTGGCCACCCCCTAAGCACTGGCTTGGGCCAGAACTAGCTTGCCCCCAGCCCCCCTCCCTGGGAACATACAGCAAGATGAGGTGGGGGCGGGGGCAGCTGAGCTCTCCACCCTAACCCAAGAAGCCCTTTGAAAGGTTTTCCTGGCAGAGTTTAAAGCTTCAATTCATTCAACTGCCTGGCAAGAAGCCCAGGATGAGGGGATGCTGGGAAGGCCCCAGCCCCACATCCCAGCCTTCACCTTAGCCGCCCCCACTTCCTGGGGACCCGGGCTGGCAGGCCTCCTGCTGCTTGCTCTCATTATCAAATAGCACCCACCCTCTGTCCTCTGGGGAATTCAGGTATCCTGCCCCTTTCCTGTGGAGCAGATGGCTACCTCAGAGGCTCAGGCTTGCTAAATTAGACATTTAAATCCCATAATCTGTGGTGAGTGGCTGACAAGGGGGCAGGAGAGAACCTTGTGCCAGCCCTGGCAGGAAGGGAGAGGGACAGAGTTATGGATTCACCCCCACCCTTGTTGTCATGCAGCCTGCAGACTGACCCAGTCTCTAGCTTTTGTTCTCCTCCTGGAACCCGGGTGTGGAGCTCCCAGCCCACATTCCCTGGAGACTCAGGTGGCTGCTTCCCAGTGTCACCTCCTTAACTCATCCTTGCCCTGTAGGCCCCAGGCAGCCAGCACTGGCACTCACCCTCAGACACACAGGTATCAGCAAAGTTTTATTGTAAAATAAGAAACCAATATAAAAAAACGTGATATAAAAGGGGAAGAGGAGAATGGGTGCGGGTGAAGAATACAGATGTGCCTTTCAGACCCTAGAGGAAATTGATCCTGAGCATTTGGGGGAAGTAAAACAGATCTTAGAAGATACAGATCCTACACTGGAGATGGGACCCTCCAGGCTGTGGGATGAGGCAAGATCTCCTTTTAGGTGGTGAGGTTCCCTGACTTCAGACGGGATTTGGCCAGGCCAGTAGAGAAGAATTTAGAAGTTCCCTTCTCTTAACTAGCTGCCCAGTCATACAGGGGCAGGAACCAGGACCCCTCAGGGAGCCTAGTCCCAAACATTCATCATTTCATTAACCCTCACAGTAAGTCCCGTAAGACAGGTATGATTATCGACATTTTATCAATGTGGACAATGAAGTTAGAGAAATTAAACTTGAGATAACTTCCCTGGCTAGTTTCCAACCCAGTGTTGATGGCTGATTTAAAACTTAACACTTGCATGCAGGAACATTTTCCTCCCTCCCCCAAATGGCCTTCATAGTAAAAACCTTAAAAGTTAAGCTGAAATATCTCAGCTCCCTCCACCTTCCCTCAAAACCCACCAGTGCAGGCCAGTTTCTTTAGTAGAGGCCTCAGGCAGGCAAACGGAATTCTGGGGTGTTTCTGAGGCACATCTATACCAAGCAGAGGTTTAAGCTCCCAACCCCAAAAATATGCCAGGAAAGGGGACGAGGGTGGGGGTGTCAATGGGCGACAGGAAGCAGGGGATGTCAGTCTGAGTCAGGTCCCTCTCTCTTGAACATGAGTCTCTTTTTATGGCGGGAGGTAGACTGCCCCTTTTTAGATTTCAGGTGGCTGTGGAGATAGAAGAGGGAAGTGAGGAGATTACATCAGAGTGAGAGGTGTAGGGCCTCTCTTCCCACATCTAGGTTTGGAAGGTCCTGAGGTTGGAACAAGGGGAATTTAAGTTAAAATAGTCACCATTAACTGTAGAGACGCTTACTGAGCACCGGGGGTACTTGTCTGTCTGTATTAAACTCCTTAACCCATTTGACAAATGAGGAAACTGAGCTTGATAAGGGGGAGTAACAAAGCCACACAGGACTTGTTAGCTCTCAGGAGGGCCAAAGATTTGACTCCACACCCCGGCTCTGTCCGGCACTCCCACAGTTACCAGGCCCATACTAGGGACCCCAGATCTGAGATAGAGGTGGCTAGAAATGGCAAGGAAATATCTATGCTCATATTTGGGCTTGAGGGGTCTGTGGACCACTCCACCTGACGCAGGGAAGTGGTTATATGATTCAACTAGAGGAAGAGTAAAGCATGTCCAGGCAGGGCTAGGACCCAACGGGAGAATTCAGTTGTCTTTCACCTTGAAGGCAGGATTACAATGGAATCCCAGGCTTTCCAACATAGGAATGCAGGGGAGTGGGACGGAAAGGGGTCCCAGGCCACTCACCTGGAGTGAGTCTTGCTTCCGCCCGGGTCCTTTCCAGCCTGGGTGTCCTTTAGCTCTAAGGCTTCATTCAGTTCTCGGAACATCTCGAAGCGTTCACGCCCACGGATCTGTGGCGGGGGAGAAGGGGGAAAATGAAGTATTAGGCAAAGTCATAGAACCATTGTCATGCTCTCTTTAACAAATTTTCTTTTGAAAGATGATCCTTTAAAATGCAGGTTATGGTACAAGATGGCATCCTGAAATCAGACATCACCAGGAGCCGTTGTCTCTAGGCACCACTGCCTCCTGATGGCAAATGCCCTAACTGCAGGGAAAGCAGTCAGGAAGAAAATAACATTTTTGAATGCTAGACCTGAAACTTAATCTTTTTTTAAAGTAGCTTAAAACAACACACTTTATTATCTTCTGTGTCAGGAATCTGACACAGATCTCATAGGGCTAAAAGCCTGGGTGGCAGCAGGTGCATTCTTCTGGAGGTCTAAAGGAGAGTCCATTTCCTTGCTCATCATTCGGATTACTGGCAGAATTCAGTTCCCAGTAGATGTCATTGCTGGTTACCAGGAGATGGCTGCTGCCAGCTTCTAGGGGGCACCATGGTTCCTTGACTGGTAGGAAAGGCAAACCGTTACCTTTACTAAACCCCTTAGGCTTCTTTTTGGCAGGGCCTTAAATAAAGTTCCTTTTCCTCTAATCGTTCAGTGCATGTGTTGAGCCTGAACAAAGGTGCCGATATTTGCTAGATGCTGGGGCTGCAGAGATGACTCACACATGGTTCTTGCCTTCAACTTCATTCCAGGCTCATTACGTTTCTACTAGACACATCCACATGTTCAAGTTGAAACTTAATCTCAAGACCATGGGTCATGACCAGAGAAAGGATAGATGGGCCTACCCGCACACTTGCTAAATTTACATCTTTTATACCCTTATCCAATCCCACCAAGTAGGGGCAAGAGACTACCCATCTTCCTTTCCCAGACGTGGTACCTGAAGGGTGAAATATTCTCCATCCACTGGCATCTTTGGCGGGGGAGAGGAGTCAGTGTCGGTGGGCAGTGCTGGGAAAGAGGTAAGGAATGGTGAGAAGGGTGAATCTGGGGCAGAATTACACCCTCTACCTCCTCTACTTCCCCTCGCCCTGCTTGCTTATTACCTCGCTTAGTGCTCCCAGAGGGCTGCTTGGGACTCCCAGGGGGCTGCTTGAGACAAGACTCCCCCTTCTTGCGGAAATTTTCTTCCTCTGTGCGTCGGTCTCTCCCAGGACAGGCACAAATACGCACCTCAAAGCTGTTTCGTCCCAGCAGATTACCACTACCCAGGCAAGGAGAGGGAAGCAGGAGGGAGTAAGAAGGTGGGCACTACATGTAAACCAGTTCCCACCTACTCCCAACCACTTTCATCCTATGTGGAGCCTAAGCTCCAGGGCCAGGCCTATGGAGAAGCTACAGGTTAGAGGTTGCAAAACCAGAGAAAAGAAAACTGGGAGGAGCAATAAGGAGGTTCTACATATAGGGATGGGAGAGTGAAGGATGGCTGGTAGTCCTGGAGAAATGGTTGAGGGGCAAGGCAGAGGACAGAGACAGGCTGAGGCTAAGGAGGAGCATGCCAGCATAAAGGGTGGTGTTCGCGTCCCTACTTGGAATCTTCCAGTGTGATGATGGTGAGGATGGGCCGCCGGTTCATGCCCCCCATGCAGGAGCTGTTACACATGAAGTTGTAGTGAATGGTGGTACAGTCAGAGCCCACCTGGGAGAAAACAGAGGCCCAAGGTGAGGTCACCCAGCCCTGAAGCCTGTAGACTCTGTGAGCTACAGTTCTGCAACTGTGGATTGGCAATAACCCATCTGCTGCTCTGCACATATCCCAGCTGGGTGGCCACTGACAAACCCTTCTAACCCCTTCCTCCTAGAGACCCCAGTTGCCAAATCAGACCTCAGGCGGCTCATAGGGCACCACCACACTATGTCGAAGAGTGTTTTTGTCATCCAAATACTTGGCACGCAAATTCCCTTCCACCCGGATAAGGTGCTGAGGAGGAGCCAGACCTACGAGCAATTAGGAAAGAATCAGGCACCTGGGGACTCTGGGCCACAGCCCTGTCCCATCTGCAGCCCGACTGCTCACCGTCACTATAGTCAGTGCAGCGCTCATGGTGGGGGCAGCGCCGCACAACCTCTGTCATGTGCTCCGACTTCTTATAGATGGCCATGGCACGGACCCGGGTACTGAGTGGGGGTGGGGAGTTGACCCATAGCTGCACAGGGCAGGTCTTTGCCATCTGGCAAAACAGCTTGTTGAGGGTAGGGGAGTACTGTAGGAAAAGGAGAAAGAATGAACGGGAGGTCAGGGGACAAGCACTGCTTAAGCACCAACTGAAAGCCATGTACTGTGTGGGGAGGATGGCTAGGGATGGCAGAGTTGGAGACCTGTGTCCCAGAAGCTTATTTACAAAAACTAAGGAATGAAAGAGAGCGAGAGAAAGAAAAGTTCCCTGGCCTCATGAGAGATGCTGGGAGTATGACGCCCAAGGTCAAGGGAGAAAATTCAACTTTGGGACAGAGGTCAAAGGTCACAGACTAAACAGATAGAATGTAGAAAGACAAGCCAAAGGCTGAGAGATTCTAGTGTTCTGAATAGAAAAACTTAGGGGGATATGGTCAGGCATTGAACTGTCACATGGAAGCCAGCTTCCCAGGGCCACTGACCGTGCAGGTTACAGACTTGGCTGTCCCAGACTTCAGGAATCCTAAACGGAAACCATAGCTACCAGGATAGGTCTTCTGGGAAGGGACAGAGGATGACAGGGTCCAGGAGGTGGCTGGTGCTGGGATAGCAGGTGCTGGTGCAGGAGTTGCTGGCATACTGGAGGCTTCATTTGGAATGTTGTCCAGACAGTTTACAAGGTCTTGGGACATCCAGCCCAGTTCATCCACTACCTGGGAGTCTTCAGGATTCTGTGCATGAGGAAAACGAGAGTCAGAGAGCTAGGTTCCCAGGCAGTTGGCCCTGTAGCCCCTGGTCCCGCCCCATCCCTAGTCCTTACCAGATTATTACTGTCATGAAGTCTGAAAGACAAGAGCAGAAAGAAAGTCAGTACTGGTTCTTGCCTTCTACAGGCCTCTACTCCTAGGGTGCTGGGGAATGGGAGGGGGAGGAGGAGTAGGCAGAGGGAGGCAGTCATTATCAGAGGGTGGGCAGTGAACATGCCCCTTCCAAGAGACCGCTACTCACAAACTCCACAATTCTGAAAATGTCTCCTGACTCAGAGGGAGGCCAGAGACTTCTGACGGTGGCACATCCATTGCAGCTCCCTGGAAGGCAGCGTGGCTGTGGAGGGGAGAGGAAAAGTGAGGATCCAGCATGAAACACGCCCAACACCATATCAGGGTCTGACACATAGGAGTCCCCTGACTTCCTGAGGAGCAGGGCTCACTCACAACTTCTTTCTTCAAATCTTTTATCACGACCCAGGCTGCTCCGTGCCCACCTCTCACCAGCCTTACTACGCACTTGCTTGAGAAAAAAAAGAGAGAACCAGAGAGGGACTTCCAATCTTCCCACCAATGAATCCACAAGCCTTCCTGGAAACAGTACCTTCCTTCTTCCTTCCTTCCTGATAAGGATGCAGTAACACTCAGCCCTCTCCCGCCATCTGGGGGAAGATGCCTCCCTCGACCCCCTTCATCCCAAAATTTCCGGAACAGCAATGTATGCTTTCCGACCATCATGACCAGGCCCCTGCCTGCTTCTCTGATCTCATCTCCCAGCACTCTCCTCTTCCCTGAGGCTCGAGCTACACTGGCTGTGGCTGCCCTTCTAACACTCCCCAGTTCACCTAACTGTTGGTTCCCTCTACTGGGAACACTGGTTGTGCCATCACTGCAGACCTCAACTTGAAAACCTCCTCAGGGATATTTTCCCAGACCACTCAAAGACTGCTCGCCAAACTCTGTCAAATTTGTGCATTTGTTTCCTCTAGTTCAGTGGTCGGCAAACCATGGCTTGCGAGCCACATGCGGCTCTTTGGCCCATTGAGTGTGGCTCTTCCACAAAATACCATGGCCTGGGAGAGTCTATTTTGAAGAAGTGGCGTTAGAAGTTTAAGTTTAAAAAATTTGGCTCTCAAAAGAAATTTCAATCGTTGTACTGTTGGTATTTGGCTCTGTTGACTGATGAGTTTACCGACCACTGGTCTAGAGTGAGAACTCTGATTGTGAGCGAGTGGGACTTTTATGGTGTTGCCCCATTAATGCTGGTTCACCTCTTTCAGGGAACTCAGTTCAGTAAACATGCCAGCAGGGCTGTCCTGAGATGGTGGGCCCAAGTGTCAGTCCCACTGGGAGGGTCAGCCCCAATCCCATAGGTGGCCTCCCTCTCTCTCAGTTCTTGGTAGCAACTAAACTCTCAGTGCTTCTTAAAAAAAGCAGGTACAGCGCAGGTGGCGTGGTTCAGTGGTTGAGCGTCCAGCTATGAACCAAGAGGTCCCGGTTCAATTCCCAGTCAGGGCACATGCCAGGGTTACGGGCTCGATCCTCAATGTGGACATGCAGGAGGCAGCTGATCAATGATTCTCTCATCATTGATGTTTCTATCTCCCTCCCTCTTCTTCTCGCAGAAGTCAATCATAAAAAACATACATACAAAAAGAAGCAGGCAGAGTCATCAGGAGGAAACATTTTGAGAGTAGGAACTTCAGGGTATGTGCATCAGGAGGCCAGGATACTAAAACTGTCAGAAGCTAAACCAGACCTTCCAGAGGCTGGGAGGAAGGATGCTTACACAGGCAGTCCCAGTGCGAAGGCGATCGACTGTCAGGACTACAAGGGCAGGTCACACAACTATCCTAACAATGGCTGCTGCTCATAGGTCCAATGCTTTCAGTGGCTTATCCCCGATAGGTATCATCGCCAGCTGAGGGAACTAAAGTTACAGGCATTAATAAGTCAGCCAAGCTCAGAAAGCTCTCCAGGGGGAGGGCCGAAGACTAGAACCTACGAAGCCTGAGGCTACACCCAAGCTCTAAATAATTATGCTCCCAAGGCTTCATCCAGAGTCTGGTGTAAAAATTTGATTCTGGAAGACACACATTTTACTACTTAGCAAGACCACTGCCAGGTAGACTCCTAGGAAAATGGTTGATTGGGTGCAGCAGGAGTCTTGTACAAAAATTCATGTCAGTGTTGTTCCTAATGGCAGGTGACAAGCAAGGAACATTATCACCCATCAGTAGGAAATGGCTAAATTATTATTTTTGTTAATGCTCACCCAAGAATATTTTCCCATTGATTTTTAGAGAGTGGAAGGGAGGGGGAGAGACAGAGAAAGAAACATCGACTGGCTGCCTCCCAAATGCGCCTGCCTGGACCTGGGACCTGCAACCAAGGTAGGTGCCCTTGATGGGAATTGAACCCGAGACCCTTCAGTCCTTGGGGTTGATGCTCTATCCACTGAGGAAAAGCGGCTAGGGCTATTATTATTTTTTAATATTCACCTGAGGATATGTGGTTTGTTTTTTAAAATTGATTTTAGAGAAAGAGGGAGAAACATGGATTCATTACCTCCCATGTGAGTACCGACAATGGGTATGTGCCCTGATTGGGAATTGAACTTGCAACCTTTTGCTGTATGGGACTAAGCTCCAATTAACTGAACTACCAGGCCAGGACAGGAATAGCTAATTAAATGTGATATATTCCCTCACAAGAGAAACTCAGCACAGAAGTTTATGAAGATAAAATTTTCTGTATGTGTAACTTGATATAATTCAGAAACATGTTGAGCGAAAAATATAATTTTCTAGAAAAAAGCAAAACACAATAACGTAAGTAGTTTATACAAATTAAAAATACAAAACTATTTATTGCTTAAAATCATATGTACATTAAAATTTGCAAGGCAAAAATAAATAAAAATTCACAAAACTATGATAATGCCTCAAAGAGGGGATATGTTTGCTCATGGGGCTGGGGACTTCAGCTTTATCAACACAGAAAAATAGAATAAAGAGCTTATCCATACATTAGTTGTGCAATTAAAATATGGATACAAAAAAGACAATGTTGTAACTATTTGGTGGAAATATGAGCATTGTTATTCTTGTACTTGTCTGCATTTTTCCAAAATAAGAAAATATATAAAAAGAAAAATAACCTCTTTCCCAGATTCACTTTGGGGCCTTGGAAGAAAATCATTTGACTACTTTTATGTGTCTTTCCCTGGGCTGTATTCTGTTCACTGGTTATCCTCCCATAGCTTTAATCTTTAACTTTGTACTACTCTTTCATTTTGGAATCAGCTTGTGAATTTCTATAAAAAAGCCTGCTAGGATATATATATATGTGTGTGTGTGTGTGTGTGTGTGTTCTTATTGATTTCAGAGAGAGGGACAGAAACAGCAATAATGAAATAGAATCATTGATTGGCTGCCTCCTGCACGCTCCCTACTGGGGATTGAGCCAGAAACCTGGGCATGTGCTCTGACTGGAAATCGAACCCATGATCTCCTGGTTTATAGGTCGATGCTGAACCACACCGACCAGGCATCAGCAATATTTTGCAGTTTATAATATAGAGCTCTTATCCATCACTTATTAAATTACCCCTGAATATGCCATGTTTTGGATGCTATTTTAAAATTCATTTTCCAAACTCAGATTCAATGGTTGCTATTATACAGAAATACAATTTATATACACTGCCTTTGAAACTTGTGACTCTATTATAATCACTTGCTAGTTCTGACTTTAAAATAATTTTCTTAAGAATTTTTCGTATATACAATCATGCCATTTGTGAGTAAAACAGTTTTATTTCTTCCTTTTCAATAATGTTTACTTATTTAAAAAATATTATTTTTATTGATTTCAGAGGAAGGGAGAGGGAAAGAGAGAAACATCAATGATGAGTCATTGATTGCTGCCTCCTGCATGTCCCATACTGGGGAGCAAGTCCGCAACCTGGGCATGTGCCCTGACCAGGAATTGAAACCTGACCTCCTGGGTCATAAGTTGACGCTCAATCACTGAGCCACACTGGCCAGGCTACTTATTTTTCTTGCTGAAGTGCTGAGAGTGGAATCCTTTAGTTTTTGATCTTAGAGGAAAAGCATTAAGCCTGTCACTATCCTATATAATAAAAGCCCAATATGCTAAGGCCACACAACCACTTGCGATGACATGCACAGACCACCAGGGGCAGTTGACTGCTCAACCACTTGCTGTGTGCACTGACCACCAGGGGGCAGACGCTCAATGCAGGAGATGCCCCCTGGTGGTCAGTGCGCTCCCACAGGGGAAGCACCACTCAGCCAGAAGCTGGGCTCATGGCTGGTGAGCATAGTTGGACAACCTCCCCCCGTCCCCCCCTCTAGTTATGTATATTGCTAATGGTAACTTGATTGGGGGTAACCTTTATCAGACTGAGTAAATTTCCTGTTTTTTGTTGGCTGGGAGGTTGGTTTTTCTTTAAGGGTTCAATTCCTGGTCAGGGCACATACCTGGTTTTGGGCTTGATCCCCAGTAGGAGGCAGCCAATCGATGATGTTTTTCTCTCTATCCCTTTCCCTCTAAAAATCAATAAAAACACATTTTTAAAAATCACAAATAGCTGTTGCATATTGTCATCTGCTTCTTATGCATCTGTTAAAATGATTATTTGATTTAAAAAAATATATATATTTTATTGATTTTTTGGATAGAGTTAGAAACATCGATGAGAGAGAAACATCGATCAGCCGCCTCCTGCACACTCCCCACTGGGTACATGCCCCTGATGGGAATTGAACCTGGGACCCTTGAGTCCGAAGGCTGACACTCCATCCACTGAGCCAAACCAGTCAGGGCAATTATTGGATTTTTATTTCAAAGAATAGTTCATTGATTTTTAAATAGAGAGGAAGCAAGAGAAACATTGATGTGAGAGTGCAACATTGGTCTGCGGCTTCCTGCATACCTCCCTCCCCCCAAATGGGGATTGAGCCGGAACCCAGGCATGTGCCCTGAACAGGAATCAAACTAGCAAACTTTCAGTGAATGAGATGGCGCCCAACCAACTGGGCCACATCAGCCAGGGCAATCATAGGATTTTTAACCCATCAATCTGCTAACATGGCACATTACACTGATTTTTGAATGTTAAATCAACACTGCAATCAGGGATAAACTTCACTTGGTCATTTTTGTATATTACCAGGTTTGATGTGCTAAAATTTATAAGATTTTGCACATATATTCTAACAGGAATATTGGTCTAATTTTCTTTTCTTGTAACATCCTTGATTTGGGTTTGTTATCACAATTATACTCATCTCACAAAATGAGCTGGACAATGTTACCTCATTTATAATTACAGATTGGTATTGTTTTTTCACCAAATGTTTGAAGCAAAGGAAGGGAACTAGTTTCCCCACCCTGAAGTTTCCATTTTTGGGGATATTGCTTTTAAGCTGTTTATTAAGAAACAAAAGACTCAGAAAGAACTTTTGACCCTAACCCCTTTCTGTCCAATAGATTCAAACAGAAATACCTGCTTCAGGAAGGAGAGCTTAGTATTTTCTCCTTAGCCTGATTTGAATTAAGCACAGTAAATAAGTGGGCTTCAGGAAGGGGCCTGTTAGCTGGATTGATAATGGCTGTGTCCCATTGTCTCACAGTTGCCTCGCAGGAAAATTATTGCTCTATGTTCTGCCTCATGGATGTTCCACTCTTCCAGAATCACCCATTCTCATTTATGAAACCTAATTCCCCGCCTCCTCTTTCTCCAAAGTGTCTTACGTGAATTCCCCATGCACATGTATTAAAACTTTGATTTTCTCCTGTTAATCTGTTGATTTAATTATTAGCCCAGCTAGAACTAGAAGGTGGAAGGAAAGGTATTAATTAAAAAAATTTTTTTGGCTTAAACCAACAGAACTTTATCATCTCATAGTTCTGGAAGCCAGAGGCCCAGAATCAAGATGTTGGCAGAGCTGTTTCCTCCTGGAGGCTCTAGGGAGAATGTGTTCAATACCTCTCCTCTAATTGCTGGTGGTCTCCGACAATCCTTGGTGTTCCTTGACTTGTAGATGTATCCCTCCCATCTCCATCTTCATCCATCACATGGCCTTCTTCCCGTGTGTGTCTGAGGTATTAATATTTTTTTTAGCCCCACCAAGAATAAAACAGACAGAAAAGTGAATTAAGATAGCAGACTTAAACCCAAACCTCACAATAATTGCATTAAATGTAAATGGACCAAACACTTCGATTAAAAGCAGTTCGGTGGGGAAAGAAAAGAGTATTTCCAGAAGTGGAGCTAGAACAAGTGGATATCCACACAGAAAAACAAACAACAAAAAAACCCCCCACTAAAACCAAAAACCATAAAGGTTATAGAAGACAATATGTGAGAAAGTGTACAAGAGTATCTTTCATGACCTTGAGATAAGATTTCCTAAACAGGTAACAGAAACACTTAAAATGATGAATTTTCTCCTCTAGTCAAGCAACAGGTCAGTAGAAAATACATGTATCAGCTCTAGCTGGGTAGCTCAGTTGGTGAGTGTCATCCCAATACCCCAAGGTGGCGAGTAAGATCCCTGGTCAGGGATCATACAAGAATCAACCAACGAATGTGTAAATAAATGTTTCTCTCTTTCCTTCCCCCACTCTCTGCAAAATCAACGAATAAAAATTTTTTAAAATTTATCTTTATTGTTGCACGGCCAGCATGGCTCAATGGTTGAGTGTAGACCAGAAGGTGGGGGGTTCGATTCCCAGGCAGGATTGTGGGCTCAATCCCCAGTGTGGGGTGTGCAGGAGGCAGCCAATCGATGTTTCTCTCTCCCCCACTCTGAAATAAATAAAAATTTTTTCTTTATTGTTGAAAGTATTAGATGTCCCCTTTTCTCCTCTATTGTAAACATTTTTTAAAAAGGAAAAAAAGCTCCCACATGTATCATATCCAAAATATGATACATATCCAAAATATATAAAATACTACGAATCAATAATTAAGAGAGCAAACAAACCAATTTTAAAAATGGGGAAAAGACTTGTAGGGCCACTTCACTTGACATAGGAATGGCCAACAAGCACATGACAACTGTTAACGGTATAACCACTTTGAAAATTATAATTTTTTATAACAGAAAACACAAAAACCTATGACCACAAAAAGAATTGAGCAAGAATGTTAATAGTGCCCTGACCGGTTGGCTCAGTGGATAGAGCGTAGACCTGCGGACTAAAAGGTCGCCGGTTCAATTCCGGTCTGCACATCCCCAGTAGGGAGTGTGCGGAGGGCAGTTGATCAATGTTTCTTTCTCATCGATGTTTCTAACTCTCTATCCCTCTCCCTTTCTCTCTGTAAAAAAATCAGTAAGATGTATTTTTTTTAAAAAAAGAATGTTAATAGCGCCTGGAAAGTGTGGCTTAGTTGTTTGGTTGAGCAACCACCTATGAACCAGGAGACCACGGTTGGATTCCTGGTCAGGGCACATGCCCACATTGCTCGATGGATCTCCAGTAGGGGGCATGAAGGAGGCAGCCAAACAATGTTTCTCATCATTGACATTTCTCTCTATCCCTCTCTCTAAAAATCAGTAAAATATATTAAAAAATAGGTCTTATATAAAAAAAGAATGTTAATAGTGGCTTTATTCAAAATAACCCCAACCAAGAAACAACTCAAGAGGTCATCAAAACGAAAATAAACAATCCAATGTAATATACTAAATAAAAAGTATCAAAATACTGATACTCTACCAATACATGCAATAATATGGATGAGTTTCACAAAAATCATGCTGACGAAGTCTGACACAAAGAAGCACATACTGTACGACTCCATTTATATTAAGTACTCTAAACAGAAATAAAAATAAAGGTGGGGGTCAGAGATACACTGGGAAGAGGCATGAGAAACTTTTCTGGGACGATGAAAATATTCTACATTGAAAGGCGTTACACGGTGTTAGATGCCAAAACTCATCTAATTGCAATGCGACCTCAATTTATTAAAAAACACATTGGGTACCGCGCAGTGCCTGGTTTTTAGCAGGCGCGTCGTAAGTGACTGGAAAAGGATGACCACATATTAAGGGACGAAGATGCGGGGGAAATGGTTAAGCTTGGACTTGGCGTGGGTTCTGCCTCTCTCACAGGCAACTAGCTGGGACCGGCGCGCGGCACTTGGGACCGCGGGGCCGCCCCTTCCGCTTTCACGACGTTGAGTGTGCGTCCGGAGTCGGAATGGCTTGTTCAAAGCCGGGAACAAGCTGTTTCTCCGCCACAAATTAACCGTCGTTATACACTCTTTCATCGTTTAATTCTCAAACGTACTCATTCGCGAAAACACCCAGTGTTTGCCCTGTGCACACTTAAAAACAAACAAAACAAATAAAACCCTTCCCACGCAATGGTAGCGTCCGCCTAGGTGGTAGTCGCCCAGGTTGGAGCACTCCATTCAAAGAGGGGGAGGGATAGAGCTTAGCATCAAAACAAAGACACGCCCGTCCTTCCCCAAAGCCATAATTAAGTAGTCCAGGAAGAAAAAGGAAAAAAATAGAGGAGGGGGTTATCAGCTTCCCTCCACAGGTCATCGGAACAGTTTAAAAGGCATTTTCTCTCTTTTTCATTCCCTTTCATCGGGTAAATATGAACTGCTCCGAAGGAAGAAACCGGAAATGGTATTGCAAGTGGCAGACATGTAAATGTAGAGCCAAACAATAACAGGGCTTCTGGACCTCAGACCAGGATAATCCACCCGGGTTTCGCGGGCAAACCTTTCCTTTGGCATTTCCCACTTCCACGACTGATAGTATTTGATTGGATTTTCTTCGTCTAGCAGAGCCGGTTGGAAAAATTATTCCAGGAAGGACAAAGGTCCGGTAGTTATGGGACCTTCCTTAGCAGCGTGGACTCTCAGATCACCCCGGATAATCATTTGAATGTAATCCGAGATTTCATTAGGGTAACATGGCTCTAAAATCTAGAGCCGGCAACATAATTTAATGAACAAGAATAGATCCAGTGACGAATGGCAAGGAGGGGGGTTAGAGAGCAACCAAAAGGACTTGTATGCATGCATATTAGCCTAAGGGTTAGGCCCTAAGCCCTAACCAATGGATACAGACACTGGGGCAGAGGGGGCATGCCCGGGGTGGGAATGGCTGGGGGGGGAGGGGGTGGCGGGAAGGAAACGTATGTAACAGTTTAGACAAAAAAAAAAAAAAAAAAATCTAGAGCCTGGAGTTCCAGATCCAAAAGTCTCAGACCGTGTTATTTAACGATTCCCCGCTCCCGGCCCAGGGATGGGGATAGGAATGGGTGGGTGGGGAAGAACCCCTTAGGCCAGCGTTAAGTTCCCCCACTCCCTCCGCGCCCAGGTGTTCAGTTCCCCAAAGTTCCACCCCCACCCCGGTGTTCAGGTTCCCAACATCCTCATTATCTACACCCAGACCTCCCAACATAGCCGCCAGCCAAGCTTCTCCTCTCCCCGCAACCCCCGGCCGAATCGCCAAGTCCCCAGCACCCAACCTCCCTAGCTGAAAATATTCGGGGTCGAAAGCTCATGGACTCAGAGAGGACTTATCACACTGTCAAGAGCTTACCTGAACTTAAGGGGAGCGTATCACCGCCCTAGGAAGCACGCTCCGAGGCTGGAAGCCAGGTGACCCTGGGGGCCCAGGGACACCTGCGTCCAGGACGGTGGCTTCGGACTTTTGAGCTCAAAACTTTTAGCGCCAGTAGGAGCACATGGGAGGGGAAAATCCCAATCCCAGCAACCCTTGCGAGACTACTGGCACAAAGCTGGACAGTGGCCATGACAAGTAAGGGCGAGCAATGTGCCGGCGGGCGGAGGCTATTGGAGAGGGGGAAGTCAGGATTCCGCTGTATTGGTGCTGTAGCTACCGACATTTTGGGATGGGGAAGTTAGACGAGCCAACGGCGTGAGGACAGAATTGGTGGAAACCATTTTGGAAGACTCCTGCCATTGTATCCAATTTGAAGGTGGAAGAAAGCCTTTGTACTTGCCGTTCCCTCTGCCTGGAACATTTCTCTCCCAGATAGATGGACAGTTTCTTTTCAGCTAAAGTGTCACCTTTTAGGAAGGCTTTTATTAAGAATCCAATCTAATGTATTTTCCCTAATACTCTGTATCACACCATCTTGCTTTATTTTCTTCACAGCTCTATTACTATCTGAAAATATTTGTTCCTTGCCCTCAATACACAGCAACGTAAACTTTAGTCTACTATCTTATTCACTGTTTTATCTCCCAGCGCTTAGTACAGTACTGGGAAGCAACTAAACGCTCAGTAATAAATACTTAATGAATGAAGAGACGAAAGTCTGAGGAACTTGGCGAGAAGGAAAAGTTCAAAACCTGTAAAATCAAGCATGGCGCTAGCGCCCTCTGCAGCTGAGGTGGGAAGTAGGCGCTTTAAGAACGACCGCGGGAGCTCTGGCATTTCTTGCCCAAGCAGAAGCTTTCAGATTACAACTCCCAGTAGCCACTAAGAGCCCCACGGCTTCATGGGAATGGTGAATCCTGGTCCCTCCCCTTCCGTGGGTCGCCCGCGAAATCTGAGCCGAGATGCGGAGGTCCAATCGAAAGGTTGGCCCAGATCTCGCGAGAGGACCAACCCGGCGAAGGTCCGCGGTGCTTTCAACATTGGTGTCCCAGCGGCTACTTTTCATTCCCGGGGTCCTCTGCCCCCTCTCGGGAGAAGAAGGGAGACACAGGTGGGTCTCTTAAGTCGGCTTCCGGGATCCTTGTGCATTTTGAAGCGGAGCGGCCGGAGCAGCCTGCTGACAGCCAGTGGGAAGAGGGCTGCCTCGCCGAGGCCAATGCCTGCCGCGCTTCCTCTCAATATGAAGACGTCTGAGGAGCCACCGTTAGCTCCCTACTGCTTGTCTGCAGACAAGGCCCCAGCTTCAGCCCGTCTCTTGCCTCAAGCTTCCCCGATGGAAAAAAATACGGACCCAGAACTGATGCCACTGACATCCGAAAGGGATGATCCGTCCCGCGTGTCCCCGGATCCCGTGGCTGGCTCACCTGTGTCCCACGAGCTGGAGGAGGGGGACCCAGCTTCTCTCTCCACCTCCCTGGAAACAGGGTTTTGCACTCCTAGTGAACTGAGCCCTGGAATCAAGGAGCAAGAGCTTTCTGAAAATGTGAGCCTTCCTGCAGAGGAAACGAACAGGCCAGAATTGGGGCCTGGAGAAGCCATGGAAGGTGTGTCTGAGGAGCCTGTTCCTGAGGATGAGGGATCCACGTAAGTGGTGATGGCAGTTGACTGAGGGAATCCGAGGACATTGGAAATATGAGATGCATGGAAGTGTGAGACATATACCTTATCCTCCAGTCCTTAGTCCCAGTTCTCCAGGCCGATTTCCTCTTTGCTTTGGCGACTCAGGTTTGTTGTCCCCCATCTTCCTTCCAGCACTTGGCACTACAGCTTCTCCCAGCCACCTCAGTTCCTCAGTGGTTCCTGGTCAGAGTTCAGCACCCAGCCTGAGAACTTCTTGAAAGGCTGTAAGTGGTAAGGAAAATGGGGCAGGGAGATAAACACACCAGAATGTTCACCTTCAAATACCCCATTTATCTGGGAGAAGGATTCACCAGAGGTGGGAGTAGGAGTAAGAATCCCTCTTGGACTGAACTTCACTCTCACCTAGGATTTTGTCTTCTACTTCCCTCAAGGTCTTGGGGGGGCTTTACTCTCTAGACATAGGCTCAGCCCTAGCCCTACACTTGGAAAATGTAGGTCTGTCTAGCTTTCTAACTTTTGCCTACTCCTAGGGCCCCTGATGGTTCCTGCATCTTGACCAATAGTGCTGATAACATCCTGCGGATTTATAACCTACCCCCAGAGATGTACAATGAAGGGAAACAGCTGGAATATGCAGAAATGGTAAGGGTAAGGGCTAACCCAGCCCCTTCACCAGACACTGAACATCTTCTTCATCATGAATTTCCATAGGTAGCATTTTTTACCCTAAATTTACCCTTTATTTTTATTTTATTTTATTTTTAAAAAAATTGATTTGAGAGAGAGAGAAACATCTATTTGTTGTTCTACTTATTTATGCATTCAACCTGATTGGGATTGAACCTGCAACCTTGGTTTGGGAGGACGCTGTACCCTATTGAACTAGGGTATAAAGTCATTTAAAGAGATGTTTGTCCCCTCTTTAGTCAGGAATATGTGTTTTCCATAAAAGAGTAGTGAATTTCTAGTGACAGTACTTAATTGACTTACAGATTTTTTTATTTTTAAAATTTTATTTTAATGGTATTTTATTTTTTTGTTAATCCTCACTCAAGGATATTTTTCCATTGATTTTTAGAGAGAGTGGAGGGGGAGAGACAGAGAGAAACATCAACATGTCGATTGGTTGCCACCCACACGGGGATTGAGCCTGCATCTGAGATACGTGCCCTTGACTGGAATTGAACCTGGGGCTCTGCAGTCCGCGGGTTGATTGATGCTCTATCCAAACCAGCTAGGGCCAGGTTTTTTTTGAGAGTACATTTATTAAAGCTGGGCACAATGAAACAAGGAAGGGCTTAGGATAGAAGAAGCAACAGGAGGGAGCCTAGGCGGAGCTGCTGTGGCTCTCTAGAAATGTTATAGGAAAGAAATGGCCCCAGGCAGGGCTGCTTTGGCTCACTGGAAAGTCAGAGAAAAGGAACCTTGGAGACAGGTTGAGGTGGTTAGCCAGGATGAACTGCTGCTGCCCACTGCTCTCCTGGTTGCAAGTCTTGTGGGGACCCTTAGAGTTTAGGAGATACATGCCTGAGAAGGAAGAAAGGTGTGGGCATGCTCCTGAGAGGGAGAGTGCCGACAGATATTTATTAAGTGATTACCAATATATCAGTTACTGTGTGGTGCTGGGATAAAGTGAATGAGACAGATGAGCTGGTTTGCTCTCTTGTTTGGGAGATAGACAACAAACATGCAAACCAATAAATAATCAAGTTCATTACAAATTATAATAAATGCTATGAAGGAAGTAAACAGAATGAGGAGAGGCTACCACTGAGATAAAATGGTCTGGGAGCCCTGGCTGGTTTGACTCAGTGGATAGAGCGTCAACCTGCGAACTGAAAGGTCCCAGGTTCGATTCCTCTCAAGGGCACATGCCTGGGTTGTGGGCTCAATCCCCAGTGAGGGACTTGCAGGAGGCAGCCAATCCATGAATCTCTCCCATCTTGGATGTTTCTGTCTCTCCTTCCTCTCTGAAATCAATAAGAATATATTTTTAAAAAATGGTCTGGGAGGGGCTCTCTGAAAAGAAACGTAAACTGAGAGCTGAAGGATTACGAGATCAGTCATGTGAAGAGCTGTAGATGGAACATTCTGGGGAGAGGCAGTGATCTTCCAAAAACCAAGAGCTGGGAAAGAGCTTTTTGTGTTCAAGGAACAGAAAAAAGACTAATGCACCTGGACTGAGGCCAGTGATAGGGGAAGTGTGCTGGTTATGGAGAGATGGGCAGTAGCCACATTGTGTCAGATCTTGTCAGTAAGGCATTTGGAGTTTATTTGGGAAGCCATGTAGGGTTTTAAAACAGAGGAGTAAAATGATGGCGAATTTTAGAGAATGGATTGTGGGTGGGCAACAGTGAAATCAGGAAGATTCATTAGAATGCGTTTTTCATGGTCCAGGCAAGAAATGATGGTGGCTTGGGCTCAGCCCCTGGTCAGCAAACTGCGGCTCGTGAGCCACATGCGGCTCTTTGGCCCCTTGAGTGTGGCTCTTCCACAAAATACCACGGCCTGGGAGAGTTTATTTTGAAGAAGTGGCATTAGAAGAAGTTTAAGTTTAAAAAATTTGGCTCTCAAAAGAAATTTCAATCGTTGTACTGTTGATATTTGGCTCTGTTGACTATGTTGACTAATGAGTTTGCTGACCACTGGAAAGATGGGGAGGTGTGGATGGATTTGAAGTATATTTTGTAGGACTTGGAGGTCAATTGGATGTGGAGGTGCAGGGAAGGAAGCAGTCAAGTGTGGTGTCCAGGTTTTGCTGCCAGATGGATGGTATGATTTACTCAGAGCAGGAAACAGGGATATAAAAAGGTTTTGGGACAAGTCAAGAGTTTTTAGATACATTAAATGTGAAATGTAAAACTAAGGGGAGAAATTGGGGCTAGGGATATACGTTGAGAAGTGGGAGAGCATATAGATAGTATGTTGTGTCTTGAAAATGGATTCAGTCTCAAGAGAGAGTGTAGATGCAGAAGGAGAAGGCTCAAGCAGAGCCCTGGGCGTTCCAGCATGTGGAGGAATGCAGAAGAAATTATAAAAACGGAGGCAAAGAGTCATGCCGAATGCTGTTGAAAGTAAGGCAGATTTAGAGAATAACCTAAGAAGACATTAGTGATCCTGACAAGAGTACTTTCAGAGGAGTGATGGAGGCAGAAGCCGATTAGAGTGGGTGGGAGAGGAAATAGAGACAACTTCCTTGGAAGAGTTTTCTTATGACAGGAAACAGAAATGGAATGGTGACCAGAAGGACTGTGAGTCCAAAAAAGGATTAATGGTTGCTTCTGTGATGTCAGGAATAACTCCAATAGACAAGAATTGGTGGTCTAGGAGAGAGAAGGGTTAACAAAGTCACTGAGTAGCTGGGTGAAGACAGGCTCCAGAGTACCTTAGAGGTCTTCGATAGGTTCAGAACAATTCCTTGCTGTAGAAGGAAAGGGAGAAGATGCAGTCAGAGGCACCTGTTTGGTGTTTGGAAGATTTCAGTGTCTCTCTGTTGGCTTCTCAGTGAAGCATAAAGGGAGCTTATCAGATGAAGGAAGAGAGCCTGTGGGCAGAGAGCAGAAGGAGTGAAGGATCGGTCCTGGAAAGCTAAAGATGAAAACCACCAAAGAATGTGGCAGTATTGCTCATCCTTGCCCAGTGCTCACTAGAAATGTGTTGCCATTCATTTAAAGTCAAACCAATTAGCGTGGTTATGCATCTTTCCCCAGCAAGTTAATTGACCATCTGAGTTTGTAAAATGAGGATGATAATAATAACACTCACCTCACAGAGCTGTGAAAATTAAAAGAATTAAAGTGCTTAAAACAGTGGCTGACATATAGTAAGCACTAGTAGTCACTGATATTAGTTGAGTGCAAACATGGAGGATAGCCTGGTTGGGGTTTGTCAGGGGAGAAAGACAATGGTGTCTTTTTAAAAAAATATGTTTTTATTGATATTTAGAGAGAGAGGAAGGGAGAGGGATAGAGAGATAGAAAAATAGATGAGAGAGAAACATCAACATTGATCGGCTGCCTCTTGCACACCCCCACTGGGGATCGATCCCACAACCCAGGCATGTGCCCTTACTGGGAATGGAACCAGTGACCTCTTAGTTTGTGAGCTGATGCTCAACCACTGAGCTACACCAGCCATGATGTAAATATATTGTTAATGAAGCTGATTAATTGTGGTAGAAATGGCAGAGCAAGCGAGCAGGATGGGTTGGAGATGGTAGCCAGAGACTGTGGTGGTGACAAGGCCCAGGACCCAATTATGGTGTCAATTATAGCTGTGGGTGCTAAGGAGGTGAAGGAATGGGAAAGGCCATGGTATTGGATGGATGCATCATTCTTCCATTGATTCATTTATTCAACACTTATTTTTTTTTTAGTACATTCTATGTACCAGGCCCTGTTTTAGAAGCTGAGGATTAGTCAAATAAAAACAGGCAAAAGTTCCTGTCCTTGTGAAATTTATATTCTAGTGTGGGGAACAGGCAACTAAAAAAATAACAAAGTAAAATATATATATAGTGCTTGGGCTAGGGTGGTGTCGAGAGATGGAGGGATGTGGATGTATTTGAAGTATCTTTTGTAGGACTTGAAGGTCAATTGAATGTGGAGGTGCAGGGAAAAAAAGCAGTCTAGGATTATGTCCAAGTAATTTTTTTAATCCTCACCAGAGGATTCATTCTTTTTAGAGAGAGAGGAAGGGAGAGAGAGAGAGAAACTTCAATGAGAGAGAGAAACCTATACTCGCCCAGCCTGTGGATCAAACCCGCAACTAGGGATGTGCCTTGACTGGGAATTGAACCCGCAACCTTCTGGTGTATAGGATGACACTCCCACCAACTGAGCCACCCAGCCAGAGCTGACCTCACTATTTAGATGACATTTGAGCAGAGATCTGAAGGAAGGAAGAGAGTGAACCAAGCTGATGTTTTGGGAAAGAATACAGTAGGCAGAGAGAATAGCAAGTTCAAAGTCTCAGTGGAAGTGAAAGTCACCAAGAATAACAGGAGTATCTCTAGGGAGTGAGACAATAAGCCAGGAGATAAAGTCTCAGTGAATGAGGGAGGATGACAAAAAGTGGGGAGCCAGACTGATGGCAAGAACTGGAGAGAAGCTAGAGTTTGGAGAAGTGAAGAGTTAGAAATTACAGTGGGGAGCACAGTTGACACCCATCTCCTGTCCTTGAGGTGTGTATGGGGGCGAGGGAGTGAGAATTTAAGAAATTCTTGGTGGCTTCTTTAAAGAAGAAGGGTGTTAAGCTCTGGGGATAGTCCTAAATGCTTATCCAGCATGCAGCTCTGTAAGATTGAAGGCTGCAGGCTTTTGAGTTCTTGGTGCAAAATTTAAGGCACTCCATACCCTGGTTCCTGGAACAGAAACCAGTGGTGTCTCAGGGTTCAGGTCCTGGGCTATGTGGCTCAGTTGGTTGGAACTTCATCTTGTATACCAAAAGGTTGCGGTTTCAATTCCTGGTCAGGGCACATACCTAGGGTGAAGGTTTGATTCCCAGTTGGGGTGCATGCGGAAGGCAACCAATTGATGTCCTCTCTCACATAGATGTTTCCCCTTCCCCCTCCCTTCCCCCTTCCCCTCTCTCTCCCTCTCCCCCTCTTTCTAAAATCAATAATCACATCCTCAGGTGAGGATTTAAAAATAAAAAAGAAGAGTTCAGGAGCAGGGATAGTTAGATGAGACACTGAATATATGGGAGGTTGAGAATTTATTGTGCAAACTCATTTAAGAGAAATAGGAATGTTAAAAAGGAAAAAAGTCATCATTAACCACTCTACAAAATTCAGCCCTTTACATGTCTCTACATTTTTTTTAAGCTTTGTACAAGTACTGAAGCTCTTTAAGTGGATGTAATCCTGTAGTAGATAGTTTGGTATACACATGTACTGCTTTTTTTTTTTTTTTTTAATCAAATGGTTTTCATGGTGCTTCAGTCTTTTTTTTTTTTTTTTTTTTGGTAGAGCTAAGGTGGAAATTTATTAAAGAACAAGTACAGACTCCCACATGGGGAGGGAGAAAGAGTCTCACAGAATGGATTCCCAAGTAGGGAGGGGGAAAAGGTCCCTGGTGCTTCAGTCTTAATGGTGTGTGATATTGCACTGAGTGTCTCTGAGAGATAATTTTCTTACCTATTCCTCTGGTTTGGAGATTTGGGTTGTTTCTAGGATATTTATATATAAATTCTTCAGTGAAGTGTTTTGATGATTCTTTTCATAAGAGAAATTTTATGAGTAAGAAATACCCTAGGTCAAGCAGTATCAATATTTGTTTTGGCCCTAGCTGGTTTGCCTCAGTGGATAGAGCACTGGTCTGCGATTGAAGTGTCCCAAGTTCAATTCCAGTCAAGGGCACATGCCCGGGTTGCAGGTTTGATCCCCAGTGGGGAGTGTGCAGGAGGCAGTCAATCAATGATTCTCATCATTGATGTTTCTATCTCTCTCCCTGTCCCTTCCTCTCTGAAATCAATAAAATTACATTAAAAAAACACACATATATTTGTTTTGTGTGTCTTGTGATATAGATAGCCCATTTGTTGTGAACGTTTTTGTGTTTTTTTTAAATGCTGTTAGCATTGTGGGTGTACCAGTTCTAGCCCAACCTCATTCATTAGATATTCCCTTTTTAAAGTTTACTATTTGGAAATGGATAAAGTTTATATAGGTAGGGAAATTGGAGAGTATTTTTGGGGTACATCCATATACTGCTTCTTCCCAACATAGTTTCCCAATAACTCTCCTCCCTTCTCTCTCATTTCTAAAACTCTTATTCCCAACTCCCCAGCCTCTTTTCTGAGAACTCTTCCTCCCTGTGGCACTTGCCTGAGGCATTTACTTCTCTCTTGCCTTCTCCAGAGAAGACTGTGCATCCTATGTGCCCTACATATTTCATTGGGGGGAGAGGGGAGCCCTCATTCCCAAATACTATATCCAGACAATTGTCCTTTCTCTTGGTAAAAACTGTCCCTTTGAGGCTTCTGCTTTCTGATTCTCCCACACATCCTCACCAAGGACATTGGCACCTCATAGCCCTCCTGTGAACCCCTAGTCCTTCACCATCTTGATGAATTCGGGTATTCAAACCAAAAGCCAGGGTCTCATCCTTTAATGTTTTCCCAACCCCCCCACATCTAATTAATTACCACATCCTATCAAGTCTACCTAATCTTTCTGATCCATCTACTTCTCTCTATTTCACTGACTCTACTTTAATTCAAGGTCCTATTATTGTGGGTCGTATGTTACTGAAACAATCTCCTGTCTTCATTTGCTCATTAAAACATTATTTAGCCCGGCCTGCAGGGCTCAGTGGTTGAGTGTCGACCTATGAACCAGGAGGTCATGGTTTGATTCCCAGTCAGGGCACATGCCTGGGTTGTGGACTTGATCCTCAGTGTGGGGCATGCAGGAGGCAGCTGATTAATGATTCTCTATCATCATTGATGTTTCTATCTCTGCCTCTCTCTTCCTCTCTGAAATCAATAAAAATATATATTAAAAAATACACAAAAAATACTACTTAGCCCTGGCCAGTGTAGCTCAGTTGGTTTGAGCATCGTCCATGCACTAAAAGATTGCAGGTTCAATTCCTAGTCAGGGCACATATCTAGGTTGCAGGTTCGATTCCCGCTCGAGGCGTGTATGGGAGGCAACCTATCGATGTTTCTGTTTCACATTGATATCTCTCTCTCTCTCTTTCTCTCTCTCTGCTCCTTCCCCTCTCTCTGAAATCAATAAACATGTACTCGGGTGAAGATTAAAAAAATAAAACATTTAAAATACTAGGTGTTGAAGAAACAGTGGCGAGCAAGACAGACATGGTTTCTGCCTTCTCAGATAGGTACGAGGCAGATTAAGGAGCACACAGGGCTATAGTGTCATGGAGCTGGCACCTTGCTCAGCTCGAGGGGTTAGGGAAGGCTTCCCAGTGGAAGAAGCATCTAAGAGACCTGAAGGCTGACTAGGATTCAACCAGAAGTTGGGAGAGGTGAAAGAAGAGTATTACAGACTTAGACACTAGTATGCGTGAAAGCCTGCAGGTTGAGAGTATGGTGAGTTGGTACCTTCTGAGAACCGAGAGCCAAAATAGTAGGATGTAGAGATTTTTAAGGAGTGAGTACCGAGAGGTGAGCCATGAGTGGTGGATGGGGTAGACACCTGGTAAGGGAAAGCTTTGTAAAGAGGGGGTTTTATACTGAGGGTTATGAAGAGTCACTTAAACATTTTAAGAAGGTGACGCTGTACAGAATCCCAATTTAGTAAGGTCTGTAGGGCCTTGATGTGGCTGTAGTATGGAAATGAGAATGGATGGGTAGATTGGAGTGTAAGGGTACAAGGAGGCCTGGAGAACATCTGGAGTTTTGCAGAAATGCTAGCAAGAAGGCAGAGGCTCCATGTGGCATGAGGGAAGTAGACAGATGCAAGATAACTCTAGGAGGTGGAACTGGCAAAATATATTGGGCTGGACCAGGAGTGGAAAGGCAGAAAAGAGGAAGAGGAGTCGTCGTCATTCAGGCTGGTGCTGATTTCAGGCTTGAAAATCGGCTGTGGAGCCCAGGAGGGACTGCAGGCTTGAAGGTGGCAGGTGCTGTTCCCTTAGGGACAAATTGAGTGTGAGGTACCTGTGGGATAGCCAAGTGGAGCTATCTACCAGGCAGTTGAATATATGGGTTCAGGATAGAGAAGTGGAAACTGAAGTCATGGCTGGATGATATCACCCAAAGTTAAGCAAATAACTAACAAAGGACTGGTCCAGATGATTTAAATATTTCCTTCAAATCAGTAAGAAAAAGACAAAAGCCTAGAAGAAAAATGAACAAAAATTATGAAAAGGCATACTTAAATTGCTAATAAACAGATAAATGTCCCAAAAAACCTACATAAATAAATGTCTAGCCTCAGTAGTATGAAGGAAACGCCAATTTGTACCATTTCACAGCCTTCAAACTGAGAAAAATTTAAGTCTGGCAATAGCAGCAGGATGCAGAGCAACAGGCACTCTCATGCAGTTGGTGGAAGAGTGAATTGGGATGAGCCCTTTGGGATAAAAATGTGACATTATCTAGCAGAGTTGGCAAAGTACATGCCATTGACCCCAATAATTTTCCTTGTTAGCAGAAGCTACAGAGAAACCCACCCTCTCACATGTGTACCAGAATGTTAAAAAACACACTAGCTAAAAAATGGAAAGACATCAGTGATTGTCGATAGAAAAGGAGAGATGAGTGAAGTACTCTATAGCAGTGAAAATGCATGAATTAGCACTAAATGTGTCACCATGGTTAAATCTCACAGTCACAACCAGTGTGAAATCATTAATATTAAGTTTAAAGGCATGCAGGACAATGCTATACATTGTTTTCTTTTTTTTTCTTCTTCTTTTTTTTAAAAAAAATATATTTTATTGATTTTTTACAGAGAGGAAGAGAGAATTAGAAACACTGATGAGAGAGAAACATCAATCACCTGCCTCCTGCACACCCCCCACTGGGATGTGCCCACAACCAAGGTACATGCCCTTGACCAGAATCGAACCCGGGACCCCTGCGTCCGCAGGCTGATGCTCTATTCACTGAGCCAAACCAGCTAGGGCTGTTTTTTCTTTTAATACATTTTTATTGATTTCAGAGAGGAAGGGAGAGGGGGAGAGAGAGAGAGAGAAACATCAGTGATGAGAGAGAATCATTGATTGGCTGCCTCCTGCATGCCTCCCACTGAGAATCGAGCCTGCAACCCTTGACTGGAATAGGACCTGGGACCCTTCAGTCCGTAGGCAGACACTCTATCTGCTGAGCCAACCCAGCTAGGGCTACATTGTTTTTTCTTTGTATAAATATACAGGCAGTCCTTGGGTTACTTCGGACTGGATGTAAATCGTTTCGTGGTTATGTCGCCATCTCCCATTTATTTATTTAAAAAAAAAAAAAAGGTTCCGTCATTTCCACGTATGTACATATGTGCTTTATGTTTTTGTTTTTGTTTTTCAGGCTACAGAGTTTTATTTAAAAATCTTTGTCTTTCTTTACCCCAATTGCTTTATGTTTTTTATTATTTATTTACCACAAGTAAAGGTCAGGAATTGTTATCTTTCTTTAAAATTTTTTTTTCTGTTTCACTTCATTACTGCCGTGTGTGTGCTCCATGCGAGTGATGTAGGTGCTTATGTAGGTGGGTTCCGACTTAACGGTGAAAATCGCGTTACGTCACGCCATAGGAACGGATCTCTGATGTAACCCGAGGACCTACTGTATTCCTAAAGAAATTCATGAGAATGGCAAATTCAGGATAGTGTTTACCTCTGAGGGAAGGTTTCATTGGGCTGAAGTTTTAACTGTTTTGTATATTTTATTTCTTAAGCTGGGTGAAAGAGTCACAGGTATTTGTTTGTTTTTAATACTTTGCATATTTGAACTTTTTGATTTTTTTTGTTTTGTTTTTTGTTAACCCTCTCCTTAGGACATTTTCCATTGATTTAAAAAACAAACAAACGTGTTTTTAGCCCAGCTGCTGTGGTTCAGTGATTGAGTATCGACCTATGTTTTTATTGATTTTTAGAGAGAGAGAAAGGGAGAGGCATAGAGAGATAGACACATTGATGAGAGAGGAACAGCATTGGTTAGTTGTTTCCTACACACCCCCCATTGGAATCGAGCCAGCAACCCAGGCATGTGCCCTGACCAGGAATTGAACAGGTGACCTCTTGTTTTTTGGGGTCAACATCCAACCACTGAGCTACATCAGCCGGGCCCATTGATTTTTTTTTTAGAGAGAGTGAAAGGGATGTGAGAGAGACACATTGATTGGTTGCCTCCCAAAAGTGGCCCGGCTGCATGAGCCCAGACCTGGGGCCAGGATCAAGCCTACAACCAAGGTACATGCCCTTGACTGGAATCAAACCCGGGACCCTTCAGTCCTTGGGCTAATGCTCTATCCACTTACTGAACAAAACTGGCTAGGGCTGTTTAATTTTTTAAAGGCTCAAGGGGCACTTAGTAGATGCTTAGTAAATATGCATATCATTGCCCTAGCTGGTTTGGCTCAGTGGATAGAACATTGGCCTGTGCCCTGACTGGTTTGGCTCAGTGGATAGAGCATCGGCCTTTGGACTGAAAGGTCCCAGGTTCGATTCCTGTCAAGGGCATGTACCTTGGTTGCGGGCACATCCCCAGTAGGAGGTATGCAGGAGGCATCTGATTGATGTTTCTCTCTCATTGATGTTGCTAACTCTCTATCCCTCTCCCTTCCTCTCTGTAAAAAATCAATAAAATGTATTTAAAAAACACAACACAACAACATCGGCCTATGAACTGAAGGATCCCGGGTTTGATTCTGGTCAAGGGCACATGCCTGGTTGTGGGCTTGATTCCCAGGAGGGGGCATGCAGGAGGCAGCTGTCAATGATTCTCTCTCATCATTGATGTTCTATCTCTCTCTCCCTCTTCCTTCCTCTCTGAAATCAATAAAAAAAAAAAGAAATATGCATATTATTGGTTGGTTCTTTGTTGGGATATTACTTATTTTTTCTTCTCTGAGTGTTTAAAAAGCAAAAGGATGAATGTGCATGACTTTTGGTGGCCCAAATCTGACATTAAAGTATGAGCTGACCTTTGAATGTTGAGATAAAGATTCTGTTCTTTATATTGACCCCATCTGCCCTCTCCTGCTTGGTTATATGATGACACATGGTCTCCCTCTGCCGTAAAACTGCTGGAGGTCCAAGATGCCTCCCTTCCCTGCCAGTGACCTAGGCATTCCATCTCTGTCCAGGTTCCTGTCCTTCGGATGGTGGAAGGTGACACCATCTATGATTACTGCTGGTATTCTCTGATGTCTTCAAGCCAGCCAGACACCTCCTAGTAAGTGAAGTCCTTTGCCTCTGCTATCCCCCCAACAGTTTCAAGGGGATCCTCTACTGAGAGAGATTCAAGGGCTGCCCAGGGATTCTGGGAGGAGGAAAGCTTGGTGTGCCCTTCAGGTGTGAGCTGAGAGGGCCAGTCAGTTGGCTTCCCAACCTGATAGCAGCAGGGCCTCAGTGTCCTTGTTGTTCTCAGTGTGGCCAGCAGCAGCCGAGAGAACCCAATTCACATCTGGGATGCATTCACTGGAGAGCTCCGGGCTTCCTTTCGCGCCTACAACCACCTGGTAGGGACCTCCCACCCAGCCTCGGCTTGTCCTGGCCCAGCTTTCCTTCCTTGAGGACAAGTGACTTGCTTTACGAGGCCTATTTTCGGTCCTTTCCTCCTCCCAGGATGAGCTGACGGCTGCTCACTCACTCTGCTTCTCCCCTGATGGCTCCCAGCTCTTCTGTGGCTTCAACCGGACTGTGCGTGTTTTTTCCACGGCCCGGCCTGGCCGTGACTGTGAGGTCCGAGCCACGTTTGGTAAGCATCTGTGCTTCTAAGAGAGGAAGCAAGAAAAGGGCACTGCCATGTGCAGAGGGGCCTTGTGTGAGCGCCAGGGGACCACATGTGGGAGTGTGTGTGCCACATCCTCCTCCGTACAGCCCTGGCAGGCAGGTAGCGCCTAGTGGGCAGAGGAGAAAACACTCGGAGAGCATGAAACTTTCCCGAGGTCAAACCAGTGAGTAAAGAGCTTGTTCACTCTGAACCCAGTTCCTGTTGGCTGTGTACCTTTTGGTCTCCAAAATCTTAGTATTGCTAGGAAATTGGAGGCGAGGCTGATTCTATTTTACTACAAGCCTTCAGCTTTCCATTCCTTTCAGGAAAAACAGATTTGAGAGGGAAGAAGTAGGTCTTAGGCATTTAGGTCCTTTGCGGGGACTTGGGGGGAATAGGGGGATCTTGTGGCAGATGGGGTGGGGGAGATACTGAGTTCTGGCACATGGGCTCTGGGACAGGAGACAGAGATGCACCTCTGATTAGCTCAGTTAATGTCAGGTGCCGCTGCTCGCTCCCCCACTTTGTTCCTTCCCTCTAGCAAAAAAGCAGGGCCAGAGCGGCATCATCTCCTGCATAGCCTTCAACCCAGCCCAGCCCCTCTATGCCTGTGGTTCCTATGGCTGTTCCCTGGGTCTGTATGCCTCGGATGATGGCTCCCTTCTCGCCTTGCTGGGAGGGCACCGAGGGGGCATCACCCACCTCTGCTTTCACCCGGATGGCAACCGCTTCTTCTCAGGAGCCCGCAAGGTAGGAGTCATGTCCTGAGATCCCAAAGGGCAGTAGGCAGGAGTGGGGATGTAGGCTGATATGTTGGGGATAGATGTGAGAAAAAAGTCAACCCAAGCTAAAAGAGTGCCTGTAAAGCTTGAGGGAAGCAGAGATGTCTGGGTGGTGCTCCAGGCCCCTGTTCTATATCTTCAGGATGCTGAGCTTCTGTGCTGGGATCTCCGGCAGCCTGGTCATCCATTGTGGTCTCTGAATCGTGAGGTGACAACCAATCAGCGCATCTACTTTGATCTGGACCCGTGAGTGACCGTGGGTCCTTCCTTCCCAGGGCTCCAGTGCCCCCTGTGGCCCAGATTCGAACCCCTGGGTGTGAGGATTTCCTGAGCTGGAATGATGACTATGCCAGCAAGCCTCTGCTCTCTCCCCAGGACTGGGCAGTTCCTAGTGAGTGGCAGCACGAGCGGGGCTGTCTCTGTGTGGGACACCGGCGATGCTGGGCATGAGAGGAAACCGGAACCTGTGCTGAGTTTTTTGCCTCAGAAGGACTGCACCAATGGAGTGAGGTCATACCACAGATCTTGGGGCTCGGGTTGGGAGGGAGGTGAATTACAGAGGGAGCAAGCATCCTCTCTCAGGGTGTTGACAGACTGCCTGTCTCTCCCTCCAGCCTGCACCCTAGCCTGCCTCTGCTGGCCACTGCCTCTGGTCAGCGTGTGTTTCCAGAGCCCATGGAGAGTGGGGATGAGGGGGAGCAGGAGGTGGACCTTCCCCTGCTCTCCATGCGCCACATCCACCTTGAATGTCAGCTTCAGCTCTGGTGGTGTGGGGGGGGCCCAGACACCAGTATCCCTGATGCTCAACAGGGTGAGGAGGAACAGGGAGGGACAAAAAGAGGTGGGGGTGAGTTTATATAAAAAGGTTTTCTATGATACCAGAGTCTCTGTGTCTGTTTGGGAAGGCAAATGATGGAGAGAGGGTTGGGGCGGGCGGGGTGGGGGGTTATTAGTGGGCTCCCTAGTCCAGCAGCAGTGGGAATTGGCATATTGTTCCTAAAACCAGGGTTGAGAGGTGGTACTAGGCAGGAGCCAATGGGACTACTGAGCTTGATGTGAAGTAAAGTAGTGGGGTTGGGGCTTCATGCCATTGACTGGTTGGTTGCTAGGCAACTTGATAAACGGAAGAGCGGGGAACCTGTTTGAAATCTCACTCCCAAGGTGGGGTGGCAGGGGTCACAGTGAGCGTGGCTGAGCAGGAGTGGCAGGAACTGTGTGTCAGACTGCTGGGCGTGACTATGTGAGACTGTGCAGATGGTGACAGACAAGACACCCGCTCTCTCTTGCTCAACACTAGTTACCCTCATCCAGCAGCAGAGGGACCATTAGTCAGCCCTGGGAGAAAGGGAGCAGAAGCACCCCCCTCCCCTCCCCTGGACTCCCCCAGGAGGCCCTAAGTGAGTAGCCAGAGTCAAGGACACATGAGAAGAGTAAAGGTGCTCAAAGACACACACGTCACATTCTGTATTTCCATTAGATGCAGGACAAGGGTGAGAGTCTTTAATTCAGCAATTGTTACTGGTGTTTCCCCATTTATCTGCTCTGTCTTTGGGGGGGGGGCAGTATGTTATTTCAAGCAGCAGTCCGCCCCCCCCCCCCCACCTCAACACATACACCTTGCCAAACACTGAGATGGGAAGCTATGAAGGGTTACTGTCAGCAGGAATCCGAAGAGACTGTCAGTAGGGGGGTTGATTTTGGACCTCAAAATCAAAGGGAAGGGACTGAAGGCCTGTAACAGTTCGAAAGGGGAGAGGAATGTCACCTCTGCCCAGAGGTGCTGAAAGCCAGGGTTCTTACACACAAGCAGGCAACCCCCCTCCCTTCCCCCAGGATAATTGGAAACAGCCCTTCCAGCTGAATGTGAGTTTGGGGTTGTAGGTACTCCCTTTCCTCTCCCAGCCCATGTCTCCCCATAACCATACAAGAAGGGCCCAAGTTTACCCCCTAATCTCTTGCTTTTCACCAACCCCTAGATAACAGTAAAGGGTACAGGAGGCTATGACAAAAAGACCTCAGGGGTGGGAGTTCAGCAACTTGGGTTTGGTTCCTAGACACTCCATGACCTTGGGCTAGTCCCAGAGCCTCTCTGAGCCTCAGTTTCTTCATCACTGCAATGGGGATCCTTTAGCTCTGCCCCTCCCACCTCACACAGGTGGTCGCAATGATCACTCTGCCCACTTGGTAAAGTGCGAAGCCTTGAAGGTTAGCGTCATTCTCTCCAGGCCTCCCGGGAGCAGCGGTGTTGTTTGGGATGCGGGAGGCGGAGGCTGCGGGAGCGAAAGGGGCTGGGTTCCTGGGGTGGAGAAGGCGAGAGCCTTTCTGAATCTGAGAGATGAAGATTCCTAGCGCTCCGGCGATGCGATGCGAGGGCCGGAGGGGAGACGGGCAGAAACTAAGCCAGAGACCGGAGTCATAAAGACAAAGGGGGCGTGAGAGACGGCGCCGGGGAGCGTGGTGGAGGGGCTGGGCGAGGCGGCGGGAGGTGCGCTGACCGAGGGAGGTGTGGGGGCGTGAGCTGCGGGATCCTGCCGCCCGCTCCGCCTCGAGCTCCAGCTCCGGTTTTTCCCTCCGCCATCCTCTCCCCCTCCCCGTCTCTCCTTTAACTCCCCCTCCCGGGCTCAGGACTGGTTTCCTCCCTTAGCCTGCTGCCCTCAATCCCGGCGAGGCTGGGGCTCCGGCTCGGCGCCCCATTCCTCGCTCCCTTGTCCGACGCCCCATGCCACCACCGCCGGGTGCCTGGCTCCCTCACTCCCCGACTTAGGCCCGCTCTCCAATCCCGGGGTGCTGGAGCCTGGGCTGGGGCGCAGGGAGCTTGCAGACCGCCCCTAGAAGGGCTCTTGAGGGTTGAGCGCTCCGGAGCTGGGCGCGGGCAGAGCAGGAAGCGGGTCCGCGTGGGAGCGGGGGTATCGGCCGCCCGGGAGGTCGGGCAGAATAGCCTGGACAGCTAAGGCAATCATCCCAGGGAGTGATCGACTTTGGGGGAGTTGGTGCCCCGCCCCCAGGCCTTGGCGGGGTCATGGGGGCCCCCCATTCTAGGCCGGGGGGCGTGCGAGTCGGGGCCCTGCTGCTGCTTGGTTTTTGGGGAATGGTGTCTGGGCTCAGCCTGGAGCCTGTCTACTGGAATTCGGCGAATAAGAGGTGAGCGACCCGGGCTGGGGAGACCCTACAGCTTCCCAGCAGGAAGTGTGGAAGCCTTGGGGACTTGGGAGCTGAATTCTCTGAGTTGGAGGACACTGGAGGGAGGGTGCTGGTGCTCTGCTGGAAGCTGATGGGTGACTAGACTGATGATCTTGGGAGCCAGACTCCTGGTCGCACACAGAGCTGGAGGTGTGTGGTGATATCCAGGTATTGGGAGTTTGAAAGACCCCAAGGGCAAGGATCCAAAAGTTCATGGGGAGCCGGGAGGGCAGTGGAGTGGTTATGTGGGTTTGAGGGAGACTTGCCTGGTGTCGGGGGCTGGGCTTGGAGGGAGCCTGGTTAGTGTCAGCTCTCAGGAGAGCCGCTGAGTAGGTGCTGCTGAAGCGTTGAAGGGAAAGGCAGGGTGCCTCCCGCCCCAGAAGGGACTCTAGTGGAGATGGGAGGGAAGGGGGCTCAGTTTGGGGACAATTCCCCAAGGCTTCTTGGCTCTCATCACACAATCTGGCTCCCAACTCTTGCCCACAGCTAGACGGTCATTAGCCCTTGGTGGAACAGTTTCCCAAGCAGATGATATTCCTGTGTTCTGGCTTCTGGACTTCCTTCTGAAAGAAGCCTGGAGCCCATCAAGCCGCTTCTTTTGCGTCCCCCCCCCCCCCCATCTGAAGTCCCAAAGACTCCATTGCTCCCTCCCCCATCTTTGCTGCAAACTCTCCCATTAGATCTCTGTTGCAAGGCATGCTTGCTTTGCTCTGAAGAAAGGCCAGGGGTCAGATGAAACTTCAAGCCACACTGGGTAGAACCCTTGGGAGGTCATCTGGGTCTCTTGCCTCCTTGCAGATCTCACTCCCCATTAGCAAAAGAGTTCTGTGTTTTGAAAAAATCCCTGGGGGAGGCTGCATGAGGCTATGGGAAGAGGGTGGACTTTGGAGCACATCAAATCTTAATTGATGAGCTGTGTGGCCTTGGGCACATTACTGAACCTCTCTGGGTTTGTATCCTCAGTCCTCACAGCTCTTATGAGGATTAGAGGTAAGGTGTTGGAACATATATGCTCATTAAAGGGGAGAACTAAGATTATTGGTCTTCCTCTCTATTTCATTTACAGCCTCCCACATTTCACTGTTCTGGCCTCCCTCCCATTTCTTTGGGTCTAATCTCAACTGTCCTTTTTCTCTCTCTTTGATATGAGAGAATCTGGATGATGCTCTAACCAACTGAGCTAACAACTTGAGCTAACCCGGCCAGGGCTCTCAACTGTCTTTTCTTTACCCAGTCCCATACCTGTCAACTCCCAGTTGCATTTTATCTGGTACAGCTTGAAGACATTAGGCTTATTCTAATAGAGTTGAGAAAAGGGAATTGGGGTGTTTGGGAGGCTCTTTGGGATGGCTGGTGGTCAAATACAGAGCAGCAGTCCCCTGGGATCCAGTTCTGAGACCTGTCTGCCAATAATGAAGAGGGAAGGGCTGCAGGCCGGCAAGTAGTGGCTGTGCTGGGCCAATGGATGCCTGAGCAGAGGGAGATGTGGGTTTGTGTTGATGGTGGTTAGAAAAGTCAACTCCTTCATTTCCAAAGCAATGGGGCACTTTCCCTAGGAAGTCTGAGACCTGAGGGAAGAGAGGTGCTGAGCAAGGAAATGTTGGGCAGCTGGCCCCCAGACCCTGGTTCTCATTAGCCCCATTTAGGACCATTGCCAGACCAAGCATTTGCCTCTTGTCACATTGCCTGGTAAACTTGGGACACTAGTCTTAATCACCCTCTCCCTCCCTCCCCCTTTTTGCTCTGAAATGCCTGAAATTCGGTTGTGGCTTGGGGGAGGGGAGGCTCTGCCCCCATGGTTGACTGCCATAGAATAGTGAAGTCACCTGGGAGGGGTGGGCTGTGTGGTTCCAGAGAGGCCAGCTCCTTGGTAACTGGCATCCTGTTGCCAGGGCAACAGAGCTGGTGATGAAGGGAGAGATGGCAGTGTGCGTGTGGTGAGGGCAGGCTGAAGAGTGCATTTGGGCAACCAAGGGGCAGGAGACCTCTGAGCCTGGCTTCCTGCTGCTTCCAGTGTGAGCTTACAGCGTCCTTAGTGCCTGCTCTCAGAACGGACTTCCTACTCAGACAAAGGCTGACTGTAGGGATGTGGGATGAGGGAGGCGAAGCTCTGGGGCCAGACCTCTGATACCTCTCCCCCTTGTCCACCTCAACCTCCTCCCCATAGGTTCCAGGCAGAGGGTGGTTATGTGCTCTACCCTCAGATTGGGGACCGGCTAGACCTGCTTTGCCCCCGGGCCCGGCCTCCTGGCCCCCACTCCTCTCCTAATTATGAGTTCTACAAGCTGTATCTGGTAGGGGGTGCCCAGGGCCGACGCTGTGAGGCACCCCCTGCCCCAAACCTCCTTCTCACTTGTGACCGGCCAGACCTGGATCTCCGCTTCACCATCAAGTTCCAGGAGTACAGCCCTAACCTCTGGGGCCATGAGTTCCGCTCGCACCATGATTACTACATAATTGGTACTGCTGGGCAGAGGGCAGGGTTGAGTGGGGAGGTGCTCCTGGGATGGAGGGCAGATGAGGGAGAGGAGAGAGACCCCTTATGCCCTGGGGTGGTGTTGGGGCCAGGGCATGGAGACAAGATCGAGGCTAGACGGTCAAGTGCCAACTTATCCCTGTGGATCTTCTCTCCTAGCCACATCAGATGGGACCCGGGAAGGCCTGGAGAGCTTGCAGGGAGGTGTGTGCCTTACCAGAGGCATGAAGGTTCTTCTCCGAGTGGGACAGAGTGAGTGGGGCTGGGGCGCCTCCTAGGAGCTGAGGAAGGTTGGGGCAGTCCTGTCATGGTCAGTACCCCTTTCTCTTTGTCTTTTGCTATCGCCAGGTCCCCGAGGAGGGGCTGCCCCTCGAAAGCCTGTGTCTGAAATGCCCCTGGAAAGAGATCGAGGGGCAGCCCACAGCCTACAGCCTGGGAAGGAGAACATGCCAGGTAGGAACGAGGGGTCCAGCTCCTCCCTTCCCCAGCCTTCTCTGCTCTTGGATCCCAGCTGCCTTGCCTTTACCCTCTCCCTCCTTCTTTAGATATTTTTTTTGTGTGTGGGGGGAAGAGGGGAAGAGAAGATGGGGGGGTGAGAAGGGAATGGAAGCCAAATGAGGAAAAGACTCAATTAGAACTAATTAGCCAAGTCAGCGCTTCAATCAGTGCTGTCAGAGAAGTAGGGAGGACTCTGGCACAGAGCGGAAGGGCTGGACACACCTGGATTTGGAGCTGGGCTTGGAGGGGTGGAGGGGATTTGGGGTCCCCAAGGGATCTGTGCTCTGGAAGCCCAGGGGGCCCCCAAGGCTGGCTGCCAGATGCCCAGGTGGCTCCTTCAGCCCCTTCCCCTCTTTCCTCCTTCACCCCTTCCCTGCCAGGTGACCCCACCAGCAATGCAACCTCCCGGGGTGCTGAAGGCCCCCTGCCCCCTCCCAGCATGCCCGCAGTGGCTGGGGCAGCAGGGGGGCTGGCGCTGCTCTTGCTGGGCGTGGCAGGGGCTGGGGGTGCCATGTGTTGGCGGAGACGGCGGGCCAAGCCTTCGGAGAGTCGCCATCCTGGTCCTGGCTCCTTTGGGAGGGGAGGGTCTCTGGGCCTGGCGGGTGGAGGTGGGATGGGAACTAGGGAGGCTGAGCCTGGGGAACTAGGGATAGCTCTTCGGGGCAGTGGGGCTGCAGACCCCCCCTTCTGTCCCCATTATGAGAAGGTGAGTGGTGACTATGGGCATCCTGTGTACATCGTGCAGGATGGGCCCCCCCAGAGCCCTCCGAACATCTACTACAAGGTATGAGGGCTCTGCCCACCTGGCTCTCTTGGATTCAGCCCTCCTTGCAGTGCTCCTCCATGTAATTCATGGTTGGAGGAACACCTCTGGCATCTCCTTGGCCCCTTTTGCCCCACCAGCCTCTTTATTTCTCCTGGCTGTTGCCCTCTTCTCTACTTGTAAGATTCCTTAAGATTTTCACTGAATCACTTCCTGCCCTGTGATTGGCCACGTGTGCCCCTCTCTGTCTGTGTTCCCTTCCTGTGTCCTATTCCCTTGGGAAGGAGGCAGAGACTCAGCCACCTCTTCTGAAGACCCAGGGATACTTGCTCCCCATACCCACTGAGAGCTAGGGGTGGGAACAGTCTGCCTTTTGCTGGGCACCTCTTTCTTTCTGCCTCTCATTGTTTTTCTCTTCTCTCTCTCTCTCTCATTCTCTTTCTCCTGTCTCTAGGTCTGTTCCTCTTCCCTAGCATTCCCCTCCCTACATCACCTTTTACCCTCTTGGCTTATCCTGTGCCTCTTCCATCTCCTAAGTGGGGGCAATAAAGCTTTTCTCCCCTCAGCTACTTCTTCTGACCTCTTGTCAACCACTCCCCTCAATCTGCCAAAAATGGGGGCCTTATGGGGAAAGCTCTGGCAGTCCACCCCAGCTGAGGGCATGGGCAGCAGGGCCTCCTTCTCTGCCCTGCCCCAGGCCTCTACATACTTATTCCAGCCATTTGGGGTGGTTGGGTTATGACAGCTGCCATGAGAAGTATCCTGTTTGTCCAGTGGCCAATAACAAGATACGAACTGGTTGGGACACATATGGACTTGGTCTGATGCTGAATGGGTCACTTGGGACAGGAAGTGATTTGCTCCAGACAAGAAGTGACCAGGCCTGGACAGAAGTAGCCTGGTGAAGTGGCAAAAGCAGTGCAGCAGGAACTGGAAGTGCCTTCATCTGGCTGGAACTCAAGTGACTTAGTCTGGGGGTTGGGGGAAGGGAGGTGGATGGTTCTTACTCTGTGGAGAAGGGGAGCAGGACAGTCCTTACTGAGGAGGATTTTCCTATTCAGTGGCGCTTCCCAGGACCTCCCTTCCTTTGTTCTCTGTGCTACTTCTAAGATGACTGCCATCTGCTGTGGTAGGCCCAATTTGTCTTGTTCTTCTTCCCTTTCCACATTTCAGTATAATCTCTGTCACTCAACAGGACTACCCCAAGAAACCCCTGTGTTGTCCACCAATAGCCCAGATGGCTGTCTTGTTCATCACATCCTCCATTTCCTACTCTCTTCAGATTCAACACAGCTCCCTTCTTAGTGACCAGAATGGTGGCCTACTGACTGGTCTAGCTGACAGTGGCACTTAGCAACTGCCACTGTTCCATAGTGACCAGTTTATACCTCTTCCTGCCCTCCAGTACACAAGTGGGTGTTCCCTCAGTTTCCTCCCAGCTCATTAGACCAGATCTGTCCACCTCAATCACCAGCCAACATGGTTGCTTTGTCCACCGGATGTCAAGTCATCGCTCTGCTGTAGTTCCCGGCTCCTTCCTGATTTTTCTAATTGCTCCATCCAGGGAACAGGAAGTTGCTATTGCCATTCGGGAGGTGGTGGGGTATGGCTGTCATCTCAATAGTTTTATTGTAAAAGGGAAATTTGAACAACAAAAACCAAAAAAAGAATAAAAAACTTCAAAAGTTAACAACAAGGCTGGAAATGACTGGACATGAATTGGAACAGAGAACTAGTGGTTAGAGTGGCTTTCAAGATGAGGGTTGGAGCTCATAAAACCAAGGGGAAGGGTAGGGAGAGGGTTGGGTTGGAGGGATGAGGTGGGCAGTGTCTGAGGAGGGGAGAATGGGCTGGGTGAGAAGGCTGAGGAAGGCAGCCACCACCAAGGGAAGGGGAGCGGGGGTGTGGGGAGTGTGTGTGGGGTGGTGGTGGTGGGGGGGGGAGAGGAATCCAGGCAGGCATAGGAGTTGCCAATGCATCTAATGGGGATGTATGTACTATAAGTTCCCACATGGGGAAAGTGTGAGTGTCTATTGCTAAACCAAAGCCCAGGGACAAGGCAAATCACAGAAACAAAGTGGAAAAACAATGTTCATATGTTAGTCTGTTCTCCATCATCCTTGCCCAAGGCACCTCTGATGTGGGGTATTTTACTTTGAGGAGAAGGGGTGTGGCTGCCCAGAAGATTCAAACTGTCTCCTAGCTCCCTGTGTACCCACAACCTAGGCTCTTCTCCCCTAAAAAGCCCAGGTGCCCAGCCCCCTAGACTCAGCCCCATTCTCCAATCACAAAAGCAGCCGTCAGGAACTTCATTGGAGCTGGTTGGCAGGGGTCACAACCTCTGCCCTCCCTACCTCTCCTCTGACTCTAGGTCCTCTCCCGCTGTCTCCCATCTGCCTGGAGGTCAAGGGGTCCTCTTGCCCCTCCTCTGTCCAGTGGGACCCCTGCCCCTTCCCTGTCTGCGCAAGATGCCTGGATCCTGAGAGGTGAAGGCACTGTTAGTAGGGAAGTTGAGAACTGGGAAGCCAGGTGCTGGGCTGTCTGGAATGTACTCCTGCCTTCCAAGCCCACACTGGAGCTGCCCAAGGTGGGGAGGCTTGAAGGGGTGTGGAAGGGCTGGTCCCTTGCCCCTTAGTGGGGGTTTGTTGTCATGGCAACATCCCCTTTTTCACACAACGGGAAGCCCCCCTCAGCCTCCCTGGTGGATGGAGCTGACAGCCCCATCGCTGGCTATCAGCCTCAGGGACTTGGCAACCGTCACTATGGCAACCCAGAGCCCAGCAACAGGGCCCAGTGAGAAAGGGAGGGGTCCAAGACTGGGGCAGGGTTGTGTATGAGAGGGGGCAAGGGAGCTGAGGGAGACTCCCCCTACACATACATCTAGAGACACAGGTGGAGAGACAAAAGGGAAGAGAAGCAGAATAAACCTTCTCTGAGACAGACAAACACCTCACCAAAGCAGGAGAGATCATAATATGCTGAGAGATAGGAAGACACCTGGGGACAGATGCACAGCTGGAGAAACAGCAAATTCTACATAGCACCCTGGGACCCACCCCCTTGGAGCACTGGCATCTGTAGACTCGCCACCTCCCCAACATGAATAACACAAGACCGTCAGCCTCCACACGTGTAGTGACTTGTGCGCCTTTTGAGCTACTTGAAAGTGCTGGTGATTTCCTCATAGAACAAGCCATGCCACCCTGTTTGCTTTCTGGGTACAAATACGCAAACACTCTCCTAGGATAGCAATTACAACAAAATGAATAGAAAGGCAGGAAGACATTCATTCGTTCATTTGTTCGTTCATTCATTCATTCATTCATTCACTCAATGTCATATTAAGTGTCTACTTTGTTCCAAGTACTGTTTTGGATACTGGGAGTATATATGGTAAATAAGGCAAAGTCCCTGCTTTCATGAAGTCTGAATTCTGGTGGGGAACAATTAATAAAATTTCTGGTAGTGATAAATGATGTCAACGAAACAGAGGAGGAAGAGGATGGAGGGTAACAAGATGTTTTAGATTAGGAGGTCAGGAAGGTTTTGCTGAAGTGGTGACATTTAAAAAAATGTTTTAATTGATTTTTACAGAGAGAGGAAGGGAGAGGGATAGAGAGATAGAAACATCGATGAGAAAGAAACATCATCAATCGGCTGCCTCCTGCATGCACCCCTACTGGGGATCAAGCCCGCAACAGGGAATCGAACTGGCTGGCAGCTTGTACCGTGGCTGGGAATCGAACTAATGACCTCTTGGTTCCTGGTCAACGATCAATCAATGAGCCATACCGGCTAGGCTGAAGAGCTGACATTTAATAAGGACCTTGTATAATGTGGAGTAAGGCATGCAGTATGAAGAATGTCATACCCAACAGAGGGAACAGCACGTGCAAATCACAGTTAAAATCTAGATGTGTTTGGAAATAGGGAGAATGATGTCACAACTTCACGCATGTTCCAGATGGGTCTTGTCCTTCCCCAGCCTCCGCCTGTAGGTCACTTAGGGTCTAGAATCCACATTTAAGAAGTTGCTCTAACTCAGTCTCCTCTCCCCCCGCCTCGCCCTTTTTTGTTTCTTATGTGTATGTGAGTTGCATTTTCTTCAACTAAATTTTAAGCTCAAGGATGGTGCTCTGAGCTTCTTGGAAGCTGTGGTATGGCTGGTGGTACAGAAGGTTGCAGTATGTGTGTTTGTGAATGTGGTTTATGTTGGGGTTTTGTATTTTTAAAAAATATATATTTTTATTGATTTCAGAGAGGAAGGGAGAGGGAGAGATAGAAACATCAATGATGAGTGAGAATCATTGATTGGCTGCCTCCTGCACGCCCCTCACTGGGGATCGAGCCCACAACCTGGTCTTGTACCCTGACCAGAATCAAACCGTGACCTCCTGGTTCATAGGTCAATGCTCAACTATGTTGGGGTTTTTAAGGAGAATAGAGCAAAGGGTTGCAGTGGGAATTTCTGGTGGGGAATGGTTGACATCATAAACTAGAATTTCAGTAAGAATGAAAAAATGGAGCTTCCTATGAGGCTCCATGGGAAATCACAAACATGGGCACCCCATTCTCCAGGAAGAGTTTCCAGATCTGTAGACAGGCTGGGAGAAATGTTGCAGGGTGGTTTGAAGGCTGGAGGCTGGCTAGGATGGACTCAGACAGCTAAGTGAGTAGTAGGAAAAGGATGCAGTATAAATAGGAGTGAAAATTAGGCAGCAGAAGTGAAGTTTGGATGGTAGCAGGGAATGTGAAGTCCTGAAGGGAGTTCTGTGGGGACCAGGTCCCAGGTACCCTTGAGTCCCACAGGGAATTGAAGCATTCGGTGTACTGGGTCTTCCGCTTGCTTCCCCCAACTGCCATCAGAAACTGAGGTATCAGCTCCCTTCAACCCCAGTGGCTGCTGGTGGTGGAGAGATTGAGCAGCCTCAGGGGGCAGCAGCTGGTGAGTGGGGAGGAATCTGTGTGCTCAGCAAACAGCAGCCTCAGTGCCCAGTGGCTGCCTCCTCCCTCATCAATCAGCCCCAGCCAAATGTCCTTGCATTCCCACCACCCCAAGGGGACTGGGGCTGGGCCAGGGTCCCCAGGGGAGTGAGATGGGGATGGGTTGGGGGAGTTGGGTGGTGGTGCTTGGCTTCCCATCTCTGGGCCTCTATTCTCTCCTCTCCTGGAAGCGCTCAGCTCTTCATGTCATGGAATGACTCTGTCCTGGCTCCTACCATCATGAGGGCATCAGCTACAAATCACCTGTGGGGGTCTGCTGGGAGGGGGTAAGGGGAAGAGGGATGAGTCAGGGATGAAGAGGAATCTACTCTGGTTCTCACGGACCAGCCCAGGGCACAGTCAGCAGGGAGGCTGTTGGCACAGAGGCCGTGTCCCTCTCTAGCTAGCCCCTGCATCCCTGACAGATGCTCTGGACAGCAGGCTGTGATCTCCACCCCAAAATGTCCTCTCTTCCCACCTCTCCTAAACCTCAGCCCTGCTTCCCATCAAGATCCAGAGGTCTGGCCCCCAGCTCACCTCAAATCTGTTGCTCCCCTTTGGGGCCTGGGGCCTCCAGACCTTAGCCTGGGGCTCATTCTCCCCCTCCTTAGCCCTTGCTCCCCTCAGGGACCCAGGCGTCCTGCCCACTCCCCTCACCATAACAACCATTCTTTTGGAGTTGCTTAAGACTTTAATATCATTTCATTGTCAGCTAGTTCAGAGAAAGTTGGGGGCACAAAGAGACTGGGGTGGGCAAAAGAGGGCCAAGGTAGGGGGGAAGCAAGGGAAGAGCTCCCCTCTCTCCGTGGAGATGGCTCTGAGAAATCAAATATTGACAGTGAGAGAACAGAACTTATTAAAGCTGGGACAGGGGTGTGTGTGGGGAGCTGTGGGAATGGCCGGATGCCTGGGTTCTGAGGGTAATGAAGGTTCTGGGAGGAGGGACAAGCCTGAGGCTGGGAGGATGCAGTAAGACTAAGAGTCCTACTGGTACAACTCTTCTCTCCGCCCCCCCCCCCCTTTTTTTTTTTGAGATGTTCTGAGTCTTGCTACCAAGTCTGTTTCTCAACTGTCCCCTAGGGCCCCTGGGGAGACATCACAGCTGTGGTTGGCTCCACTCCATCCCTTCCCCCTACCTCCACCTCTGTTGATGAGCTTCAGCAGCGTTTAATCGGATTGAGCAGTAATTATCAAAGTGAAATGTTTGATTACCTATTTAGCATAATGTAGGGGGCTGAGATCCTTAGGCACAGCCAAGGTTGGAGTCAGAAAAAAAATGGGGTCTACACAACGTTCCTTACGCTGAGGGAGCCCTAAGCCCTGCCTATAAGAGTCCCTGCCCTAGGCCTCCCCTCACATCTTTGGAACTTCTCCCTGGGGGATCTGACCAATTATGCTACCTCTCTCTGCCACCCACTGCCTATCTGATTAGAGGAACTCCCACTTAGACTTGCTTGCTGTGGAGGTGGTTTTGGGGTGTGGCAGGACCCCTCTCTCTTTTAATCCTTGCTCTCAGTAACAGGAGTTTGGGCTGGGCAGGAGGCCACAAATCAGAGCCTAAAGATAATGGTGGTGGTGGTGGGTGCCAAGGGCAGGGTCTGTCAATTCTGGAAATAAAGATAGGATAGGTGGAATGGTGAGGTCAGAGTTGAGTCTGAGTGTGGGTTAATTCACTGGCTATTCAGGAGTATCAGAGACTGCCACTCCTCTCAGTGCCAGACTGGCATAATGAGACCTGTCAGGTGTGAACACCCCCAGGAACACCCACCTCAGCTCCCCTTTCCTCATCCAGCAAAGAAAATGTCATCAATTTAGCTCCTCATGGAAATGCAATCAGTGAGCTTACTGCTGGCTTTGTCTTAATTAGGCACTATTGATGGAAGCAGGTGGGGTGCCTTCCCATCTCCCTGGCTTCCTCCTTTATTTCCCAGGTCTCCCTGAAGCATCTTCTGGCCTCAGGTACAACAGTCTTCTAGGCGCCTTTCCCTGCGGCCCCGGCGGCCCGCAGCGCCCCCTAGCAGCGGTTGAGGGCTGCCCTTCCTCTCACACCCCTCTCCTCTCGCTTCCCTAGGACGCAACCTTTGTTCTTAGGGAGATCTTAGCGCCTCCCCGGCGTGGTCACCTTCCCCAGGAGTCCCCGCCTCCCGTTACTCCCAAAGTGAGCGATGCTTTCCAAAGCCAATCCTCAGATTCCAAAAATTCCAGTTCCATTCTTCACTCCCTTTCCCCGCCCCGCGATGCCGGTTGATCCTAGACCCCAGTCCGAATTAAGAAGGGGGAATGAGCTGGAGGGCAGGGGTGCTCCAGCCCCGGTTTTTCCTCCGCACCCAGCTGCAGCCACGGCTGCCTCGAAATCCTGGAGCGCCTTATAAAGCGCTAATGAGCCTCGCAGGCGGGACCCCGGGCGCCATCTGCTGGACTCACTCGGGCCCTTAAGACCCGAGCGGGGGCGGACGCTTGGGTTCTCCCTTTTTAGTGTCCTGCAGGAGGGTAGCTCATTGTTCCACAGTCCTTTGAGCTCTGTCCTCAGCCCAAGCCCCACGCACCCTCCAGCCTGATAGACTTAGTGGCTTTCCTTGCCCCCAGTCCTCTTGCCCTGAGTTCCGGCAGGGGAGACTCCTGCCGAGCGGGGCAGCAGAGCGGGTCTTCACTGCGCCTGCGCCGAGGACGCCCGCTCTGCGGACAGGCACGGCTGCTGTTCGCCCCTCCCTGCCCAGGGTTTCCATGGCGACGCGTGCACGCGCGGGTCTGAGAGGGCCAAGCGGGGCAACTTCTTAGCTAAAGTGGCCCTTCCGTCGGCCTAGGGAGGAGAGGGTCGGCGTCGTGAGGTGTGTGTCCGGGGCAGAGGGGAGGAGAAAAAGAATGCTGGGGTGATTTGGGAGTTGCGGGGAGAGGGGCAGTGGTAAGGGGATAGGAAGAACAGTTGTAGGGAGGGAGGAAGCGGCAGTTGTGGGGGGAGGGGAGAAGAAGGGGCAGTTGGCGCTGAGATGAAGAAGCGGGGACAGTTGCGATAGTTGTATGAGGAAGCTATTGAGAGAGGAAATTTGCCCACTGGTGGTCAGTTTGAGGAGAGGACCGGTCCCCTATAGAATTTAATTAGTAAAACAGCTCCTCCTGGGGCTTGCCATGTGGGAACTGGGGTGAACCCATGGGAGGGTGCTGGCAGCCTTGGCAGCCAAATGCTCCGGAGGCTCCGGCTGGAGGCAGGAAAGTACAGCCCGACGCTTCTCTGGGGACCAGTGGAGGAAGCCGGGCTGCTGTAGTTGGTTTTATTGATGTGTTGGCCTAATAGAACGTTTCTCCTTGGAGCAAAGTACAGATCCTTCAGGTTTGAAACTCATCACCGGTGATCAGTGCCTGTGACAGCCTGTGGGGATGAGGAAGGAAAGCCACAGGTGGCTGTCAGGAGATGGCTGAATGGACAGGGCATGCCCAGCGAATCAGACAGTGCCCTTGGGATCCTGACCGCCAGCCAGAGATGCCCCTGCTTCCAGCCAGCCTGTGTTCTGAGAAAGGCACCAATGTGGCCTTCCTCATCCCTCATTCCCTCCCCCCATACACAATTAGAAATTCAGTGGTTGGTGACTTGTCCTTCCTTCTTCCAGTCTGTTCTCAGGGCATTTGGAGTCAAGTGATCTTGGTTTTCATGACCAATCAGCACAGTTACTCAGCCAGATATGCTGAGACCTTTTCAGTACACGCAAAACAGGGTTCCTACCCCTCAGGAGTTGAAAGCTAATGAGATGTTGTAAATACGGTTTTTCTTTGTTTAAGGAAGTTGCAGATTTTAGTTTGAGCAGGAGGAGTATTTTCTCATTTCCCCCTCTTCCCCTTTCCAGGAGTAACTTGGGAGGAAAGGAGATACATAAGAAAATCGTATTGGTTTGCTTCATTGATTTGAAACAGTGACAAAGGGTGGGGAACCTGGGGACAGTCTTCCCTTCCCTGGGTCTTCTCTCACTCAACCGTGTCTCTGAGGGATAGAGTAGTTGAGGGTGTGTAACCACACTTCAGCTTGGTATACCTTTTCCTGATTATCTTACGTTCTCATACTTCTGGGCAGGGTGGGGAGTTCCTAAACCCTCATTAATGGGGTGTCTGTTGGGCCACCATCTTTGACTTCCATATTCTTAATGCCTTGAGGGATCACATTGATTTTTAACCCAATGCTCTAAGAAAGTGGGGTATCCCAGGGGAAGGAGTGAGGACTGCAAGGCCCCTGTGGTTAATGGAACAGGGACTGAGAGTCTCAGGTGCCTGGGTTGCGGTGGGTTTGCTTGTGGACTCCTAGTTTCCTGTGTGTCTGCAGGTTTTGGCGACGTGATGTCCAGCAAAGCTGAGAAGAAGCGGAAGGTGGGTGGCAGGAGGAATGCCCGCAAGCGAGCTGCTCAGGCTGCTCTGGCCACAGAACCTGGGGAGGCCACCCAGCCTGACAGTGAGCCCGGGCCGGAGCTGGAGCTAGGCCAGGAGCCAGAGCCAGAGCTCGAGCCTGAGCCTGAGCCCGAGCCTGAGCCGGAGCCACAGCCGGAGCCAGAGCCAGAGCCGAAGCATCTCAAGGAGAAGCCTGGTGGGTACACGCTGCCAGGGGATTGGAGGGAGAATATTAATATTCAGAAGGTTCTTAGGGCTGGGGAACAAGCAGGTTCTATTGTTTTTGGGTAAGAAGCAGGGGGGTTAGTAGAATCTCAGGCCTGGCGATGGGTCCCTTTTTGTGTATTTTCCTCCTGCAGAGCCTTATGCTTCTTCTTTCTGCCTTAAAAATGTCCCCCAGTGTACCAGGAGCTCACCAGCCAATCCTTTATTTTAGCCTCTTCCTCCTTATTCAAGCGTTCATGGTTGCTCCTACCCCACTGGAGAGGGTTTAATCTCTTCCTTTTTCCCATTTTCACCCTGGGTGGCAAAACAAATAATGTTTTTCTCCCTTTAAGCTCATCACCATGGAGACAGTCTGCTTTGCCACCCTTTGAATCCTAAGCCTGACTGATGCTTTCCCCATCTGTTTGAGGCTCTTGTATCTCCACCCTCATTTCGGCAGGGCCTTGGCTGACTAAGGAGGTTCAGGTTCAGGGCCACAGGAAAAGAAGCCTGAGGTCTAGACTGAGAGAGAAAAGAGTTTAAAGAGGCTGCCTCCTGTGCTTTGATCTGAGGGGTTCTTTCCCTGTAAAATGAGCTGGGACCGATAGGGTGGGAAGGATTTTGGTAGCTGTTGCTGTCACTGGACTGTTCCTAGGGCACAGGCCATTGTAGATCTGACTGTGAGCAAAGTATAGTCTTTTTCTTTTACCTGGGGCTTCCTTTAAAAAAATATTTTTTTAAAATATATTTTTATTGATTTCAGAGAGGAAGGGAGAGGGAGAGAGAGAGATAGAAATATCAATGATGAGAGAGAATCATTGATAGGCTGCTTCCTGCATGCCCCACACTGGGGATTGAGCCCACAACCAGGGCATGTGTCCTGGCCAGGAATTGAACCATGACCTCCTGGTTCATAGGTCGATATTCAACCACTGAGCCATGCCAATCAGGCTATCTGGGGCTTCTTTACACTGCTAGAAGCCTCTCAAGATGGAGAGAAATAAAATTCCTTTTCATATTAAAGGTTGATAGATTAAGGGTAAGCAAGGGAGAAAGGGCCATAGAGCCTTGCCCTAGGATCCAGAGATTAGAAATGTGCAAAATATTTTTCTTCTGAGGTCTCTTGAAAGCAGTTTGAAATGGGACTGGCTACTAGAAGCTGGGTACCAGGAGTAGGCTGGGGGAGGAGAGAAAGCAGTAATGTTCAATTTGCAGAATCCTCCGGGATAGAAAGAGAAAGAGCTTCTAAATGAAAGTACTGGCCACCAAACCCAAGAATCTCTGACTACCTTGGCTGTAGGCCTTTTTAGAGTTTGATGTGCAATTTTTCAGCTGATGCATAACCCTGATGGAGGTTCAGAGAAGACTTGGGTCTCCATGGTAGCCATGAGATGAACATTAATCCCCATAATCTTTAGAGACAGAGAGGTCTGAATGTTTGTGTCCCTCTAAAACTCATATGCTGAAATCCCAATGCCCAATGTGATGGTGCTGGTGGGTGGGCCCTTGGGAGATGCTTGAATGACGAGGGTGGAACTGTTATAAATGAGATTAGTGCCTTATAAAAGTGGCTCTGGAGAACTCCCTTGCCTCCTTCCACTATGTGAAGACACAACGAGAAGTGTGTGACTGGGAAGAGGGCCCTTCCTCAATCATGCTGGCACCCTGATCTAAGACTTCCAGCCTCCAGACTGAGAAACAAATTTCTGCTGTTTATAAGCCACCCAGCCTGTGGGATTTTGCTGTACAAGCTAAGACAGGGCTGAAAACACTTATTGGAAAAGGATGGTGAGCAAACACCCTTTTGAGATATGTATTGACATCCTTTGCATTCTTAAGTGCTCCTTATTAAGAAAAGTAGTAGTACAAACCCGGCTGGTGTGGCTCAGTGGTTGAGCAGCGACTTACGAACCAGGAAGTCACTGGTTTGATTCCGGGTCAGGGTACATGCCTGGGTTTTGGTTTTCAGGCTCTATCCTCAGTGGGGGGCGTGCAGGAGGCAGCAGATCCATCAATGATTCTTTCTCATCTTTGATGTTTTCATTCCTCTCTCCCTCTCCCTTCTTCTCTCTGAAATCAATAAAAACATTTTTTTAAAAAGAAGTAATACAGGTTCCTAATCTATAATTTTAAAAAATCTGTAACTTTAAAAAGCCCTAAGAACTAAAAGTTTTCCCCCCAAAGTTTGGCATCCAAACTTGTTTGGTGGTAAAATATAACCTAAACTGACATGACATATTTACTAGTCCATTTAAACCACGTGGTATAAATTTTCACATGTTTTACTGAAGAAATACTACTGATATTAAAAATTTGATTGCGCAGTGCTGTTCCAGAACCCGCTGGAGTATGGGGGTATTACATATCATATTATATTACAATTCTAAATTATGAAATATGCTTGACCTCAAGGGTTTTGGATAAGGGATTGTTGACCTGTATTTCAGAAAAAGTATAGAGAATAATATAATGAACACTCATGTATCCATCACCCAATGTAAGAATAAATAGTGATAGTAACAAGGAAATCCCTATGCTTTCCCACCCCAAGCCCTTCTCTCTTTTTCTGGAGGTCACCACTATCCTGAGTTGGTGTTTCTGAAAATTTTCACTGTGTATATCCATGGACATCATATACTAGCATTGCATTGCATGACTTAGGCTTTATATAAATTGTGTTATAGTTGACTCTTTAAAATTTTTTTTAAAAAATATATTTTTATTGATTTCAGAGAGGAAGGGAGAGGGAGAGAGAGATAGAAACATCAATGGTAAGAGAGAATCATTGATTGGCTGCCTCCTGCATACCCCACACTAGGGATGGAGCCCAAAACCCAGTCATGTGCCCTGACCAGGAATCGAACCATGACTTCCTGGTTTGTAGGTCCTACGTTCAACAACTGAGCCATGCTGGCTGAGCAAAACCAGTTCACTCTTAATATTTCCCAGTCTCCTTCCCCTGGCCTAGTTCCTGTCTGAAATCTTGAATGCCCTCAGTTTTCTCAAAGGGTGGTGGATTTCTCGGTCACCTGTCCCATCTACCAAAAAGCTCCTGGAATCATCTACTCCATCCCTTTTCATGATTTCTGTCCTTGGCCTCTGTGTCTCACTCCCCTCTTAGTTTTTCTTTCTGGAAGTTGGAGTGTTGTGTTTTCTAAAGTCTTTTGGTTCCATCTCGTTGTTCCTCCTTTCAGCCAGGGGAGATGGGAAACCCACCAATTTTACCTCAGGCTCCTGTTTAAGTAACAGATCAGGAGGTACACCTGGGTCAGGAGAGATCAGGAGAGAAACACTCTCCTGGGCTTTGAGGGGTTCCAGAGTGAGTGTGGCAGAAATGAGTACCCAGCAGCCTGTTGTTTGGAGAGGGGCTGATTTCTGTGGAATCCAACTTCCCTACATGAGAAGAGGATTGGGAGCAGAATGGAAGGCCAGAAGCTGAATGCTTAGAGTATCCACTTAGTACTGACTTCACTTATTCCCCTGCTTCCCCCAACCCCCCCCCCCCCCGGGCCCCAGCCCCAGTCAGCTTTTTAAAAGAAAAGCCACTTGGTATAAATTGAGATATAATTCACTTATATGAAATTCACTCCTTTGAAGTATTCAACAATTTCTGGTATATTCACAAAGTTGTGCAACCCTCACCACTATATAATTTCTGAGCATTTTCATCCCACCCCCAATAAGCCGCTTTAAGCCTGAGAAATTGGTACCAGATGACCCCTACATCTTTACTTCTAAGTTGCATCAGACCCTAGCCTTTTAGTAGTCACTTCCTATTTCCCTTTCCCCCTCAGATACTGGTAACCACTAATTACTTTCTGTCTCTATAGATTTGCCTGTGTTGGACATTTCATATAAATGGAATTATACAATGTGTGGTCTTTTTTGACTGGCTTCTTTCACTTGGCCTAGTGTTTTCAAGGTTCATCCATGGTGTAGAATTGTAGCAGAACTTCATTCTTTTTTTTTTATGGTTGAGTAATATTTCACCACAATTTGTTTTTTATCCATTCACCTGTTGATGGACACCTGGGTTGTTTCCACCTTTGGCTACTGTGAATAGTGCTGCTATGAACATTGGCATACAAATGTCTATTTGAGTACCAGTTTCCGATTCTCTTGGGTATATACCTAAAAGTGAAATTGCTGGGTTGTATGGTGCCTATGTTTAACTTTTTAAGGAATGCTTTCATTTTTGAATCTTTATTCTTCCCAGACCCAGTGTTGGAGAAACCTGAAGTACAGAAAGAAGAATTACAGGAGCTTGAAGTGGATGTGGTAAGTTTAGGTTTTCCTTGAGACAAATATTCCTCTCCAACAAATGGTGAATCAGAAGAATAGTTGTAGCATGGTGTCTAAGGAATTCTCTTCAGTCTGTCAATTCCTTCTATATCCTCTACTGGTAACCTACTCACCACAGATCTAGTTCACTAAGTAAAGGCCAAAGTTACCCATGCCACCACCCCTCCAGAAGAAGAGGGTTTTAAGTGAGGAGCAGGTCTCTTAGCTGTCCCTTCCTTGTCTCCCCACCTTGGGTAAAAGGCCGACAAGCTCTATCAATTGTATGGGTGAACTTTTGAACAAATTGAACAAGCTGTGCAGATATTGTCCTAATTGGTTACTAATGTCTTTTTTTTTTAATTCTCACCCGAGGATATGTTTTTATTGATTTTTTAGAAAGAGAGGGAGAGAGAGAGAGATCAATCAATTGGTTGCTTCCCTTACATGCTGTGAGCAGGTGAGCCAGCAACCTAGGTAACCAACTGAACCACCTGGCCAAGGCTAATTGGATACTAATTTCTAAGACGTTCTATTTTTTCCTTTCTTTCAGTTTTCTCCTTTGGCAAAATAATTTATAGAAGCCACTTCAAGCACTTTTAGAAATTGGCACTAAATAACTCCTACTCCTTTATTTCCAAGTTGTATCAAAGCCTAGCTATAGATACTTGGGTTAGAAGAATGGAGTGGTGATCTTGAAATTTTTTGTAAATGAGAGAAAAGTAATAACTACTCATTAAAAAAAAAACATTGGAAGGTACAGAAAAGTAAAACAAAGAAAGGAAAAAGAAAAGTCAGCCCTGACTGGTTTGGCTCAGTGGATAGAGCATCGGCCTGCGGACTGAAGGGTCCCAGGTTCAGTTCCGGTCAAGGGCATGTACCTTGGTTGCAGGCAAATCCCCAGTGGGAGGTGTGCAGGAGGCGGCTGATTGGTGTTTCTCTCTCATCAATGTTTATGACTCTATTCCTCGCCCTTCCTCTCTGTAAAAAATCAATAAAATATATTTAAAAAAAAAGAAAAGAAAAGTCATATCATGACAGCCTAAACACAGTCAGTGTTAATACTTTGGTACGTGTCTTTTCTTTCCGTGTATAGGTTTGTGCGTTTTTTTTTTAAAAAATGATCCTAGCTCTAGGTGGTTTGGCTCAGTGGGTAGAGTGTTGACCCACTATCTGAAAGGGCCTGGGTTCGATTACAGTCAAGGGCACATGCCCAGGTTGCAGGCTCAATCCCCAGTGTGGGGCATGCAGGAGGCAGCCAATCAATAATTCTCTCATCATTGATGTTTCTATCTCTCTCCCTCTCCCTTCCTCTCTGAAATCAATAAAGATATATTTAAAAAAATTAAAAAAAATAAAAAAGGATCCTAACTGGCTCTGGCTGGTGTTTCTCAATGGTTAGAGTGTCAGCCTGTGCACTGAAGGGTTCAGTTCCTGGTCAAGGGTTGCAGATTGGATCCTCAGCCCCGGTCAGGGCATGTGTGGGAGGCAACCGACCAATGTGCCTCTCACATCGATGTTTCTCTCTCTTTCTTTCTCTCCTTCTCTATCCCCTCTCCTTTTCACGCTCTTAAAAAAAAATCAATGGAGCTTAGCTAGTGTGGCTCAGTGGTTGAGCATTGACCTATGAACCAGGGGGTCACAGTTTGATTCCCGGTCAGGGTGCATGCCCAGGTTGTGGGCTCCATCCCCAGTGAGAGGTGTGCAGGAGGCAGCTGATCAATGATTCTCTCTCATCATTGATGTTTTTTTGTTTGTTTGTTTTGTTGTTGTTAATCCTCACCCAAGAATATTTTTCCATTGATTTTTAGGAAGAGTGGAAGAGAAAGGGAAAGACAGAGAGAAACATTGATGTGAGAGAAACACATTGATTGGTTGCCTCCTGCACGAGCCCTGACCAGGGCCTGGGCCGGGGAACAGTCTGCAACCAAGGTACATGCCCTTGACTGGAATTGAACCCAGGACCCTTTTGTCCACAGGTTGATGCTCTGTCAACTGAGCCAAACCAGTTAGGGCTCATCATTGATGTTTCTGTCTCTTTCTCTCCCTCTCCCTTCCTCTCTGAAATCAATAAAAACATATATTAAAAAATCAATGGGAAAAATATCCTTGGATGAGAATTAACAACAAAAAATAAAATAATCCTAACTGTACCATGTATACTTTTTATTATGCCTTTTCACAAAACATCATTTTTCATGTTATCTATATATATAAAAGCCTAATATGGAAATTGTCCTCACGGGAGTTTGATCAGGATACTGATTGCTTGCTATGATATATGCTGACCACCAGGGGGTAGTGCGGAATGAAGGAAGGCCCTGGCTGGCAGTTGGAAGGCTCCAATCGGCCCTGATCACAGGCCAGGCCTACCCGTGCACGTATTTCATGCACTGGGCCTCTAGTTATAATATACTTTAAAATGTTTTTATTAATTTCAGAGAGCAAGGGAGAGGGAGAGAGAGAGAGAAACATCAACGATGAGAGAGAATCATTGATCGGCTGCCTTCTGCACACCCCCTACTGGGGACCAAGCCTGAAACCCTGGTATGTGCCCTGACCAGGAATCCAACTGTGACCTCCTTGCTCATAGGTCAACACTCAACCACTGAGTCACACCAGCTTGGCTATAATATAATTTTTGTAAGCACCATTTTATTATTTTTGTTTTTTAAAATGGCAGTATAGTTCTTGATTAGATGTATGTGCCATAGTTAAATCATGACTCTTGGACATTTTGCCATTTCTAATTTTTTTGCTCTCATAATAATACTGTGATGAATATTATAAGTAAAACTAGCACACTTTGAAATACTTAATATTTCCTTTAGATTCCTATGTATGAAATGACTGAATCAAGAGTAAAGAACATTTCTTTTTTTAAAATATATTTTTATTTATTTCAGAGAGAATAGGAACATCAGTGATGAGAGAGAATCATTGATTGGCTGCCTCCTCCATGTCCCCTATTGAGGATGGAGCCCACAACCTGGGTATGTGCCCTTGATTGGAATTGAGCCCTGGACTCTGCAGACTCTGCAGTCTGCAGGCCACTGGTCTATCCACTGAGCAAAACCGGCCAGGGTAGAACATTTCTAATAATCCTATATAGTAAAAGCCTAATATGCTAAGTATGCTAATGATATACTAAGGCTGCTCAACTGCTCACTATGATGTGCACTGACCACCAGGGGGAAGATAGTCTACCGGTTGACCAGTCACTATGATGTGCACTGACCACGAGGGAGCAGATGCTCTGACCAGTAGGTTAGCTTGCTGATGGGGTTTGGTCGATCGGGACTGAGTGAGACAGGCCGGACACACCCTGGAGTCCTCCTGTGGTCCCTCCCTGGCTGGCCAACCTCCCGCATCCCTCCCTGGCCCCGATCGTGTACCAGTGGGGTCCCTCAGCCTGTGCTCTTTCGCAATCTGGGACTCCTTGGGGATTTTGGAGAGCCGGTTTTGACCCCATCCTGCAGGCCAGGCTGAGGGACCCCACTGGTATACGGATTCGTGCACTGGGCCTCTAGTTTAATATATAATGCCAAGCTGTTTTCCAAATGCATTGCACCTTTTGTCCTCACACTAGCACCAAACCCTTTCCTGGCCTGGGTGTTACCAATTTAGTAAGGATTTAAAAAAAATGATAGGCAGTAAATGATATATCTTTGCCATTTTTATTTGTATTTCTTTGATTTCAACTGAAATTGAACATTTTTTCATATTTTTCTTTGTTATGGCATGCCGTGCCAGTTTACATCCTTTTGTCCATTTATTTATCATGGTCTTAGTGTTTTTCTCACTGATTCATCTGTGTCTTAACCATTTAACTGCCACGATATTTTGAATTTAATTAAAAAAGGTCTGCCCCTTGTGTCTACAGACATTTATGGCATACAGGTGATTAATATAGGGAAGATTTTAGGTCACTGTCTTAAGTTTTCTTGACTTGGAAACTATTATTATTATTATGTTTAAAAATATTTTTATTGACTTCAGAGAAGAAGGAAGAGGGGGAGAGAGATAGAAACATCAATGATGAGAATCATTGATCAGCTGTCTCCTGCTCGCTCCCTACTGGGGATCAAGCCTGCAACCTGGGCATGTGCCCTTGATGGGATTGAACCCGGAACCCTTCAGTCTGCAGGTCGACGCTCCATCCACTGGGCCAAACCAGCTAGGGCTGACCTGGAAACTTTAAATAAAAGAGATTCCCTCTCATGTTCCAGGAATATGGGAGAAGGACAGGGTAGCTTCTCAAGTTCACTCCACAATATCTGTATATCTTTGTGTCCTTAATTTATTTAGTAAAGTTCCACAAATTAACTTTTTTTCTAGTCATCAATTACAGATTCCTTTTCATCTAATTGATGTGTTCTTTGGTGTTTCCCAGTCTTTTATCCTCACTTCTTCCTCACTGTTATGCCAATTGACTTTTACCCAATATTTCATACTTACTTCAGTATTTTGAGGAGGCTGCTGCATCATGAAGAAATTGCTCTTGCACCCTTATCCTTTTTCCAGCTTGTCATCTCCATACTTCTAATTGGTTAATTTAGTCTAATGTCCTACATGTTCCCTTAATTTAGTTTGACTTTGAGGTTGAAAGTTGCTTGATAATGCATTTTTACAACCACAGGCATAAATGAAATATTTTGGGAAGAAAAGATCTCAAGGAAGGATAACCTTCTTTGAAATGAAACTAAGAAAAACCCATGGTTTTCCTCTACAGTCCGTTCTATCTTTACTTATAGAGGCAAGAGAATCTTACTGTCTTACTTAATCAAAAGTGTGAAACCTATCATTCAGTTCATCCTCAGCTTTCTCTTCACTATTCTGGTCCTGTCTGACTTCTCTCATTTTCTGTGTCCTCACATGTGATTGTGGATGGGAGAACTGACTCATCCTAACAGCAGTATCTTTTTTGTCTCTCTGCTTTCCTTCTTGTAGAAGCCCCTTTTCCTGTCTCGGATTGTGCTGACAGGACTGGCGGATGCCAAGTGGACAGTGGAGCATGATGCCATTCTGGAACACTTTGCCCAGGACCCGACAGAGCCCATCCTTACCATCTTCATTGACCCTTATTTGGGGCTGAAGCTAGAAATGGGCATGCCTATACAGGTGGGTACTCCGCTTCTTCAGATTCCAAGGTGGTCTTCCAGGGAGCTGAGGGTTCCGCGTGCCTCTGTCATCTGTGCCCAAGTTCTGTTGCCACAGAGAGGAATGAAGCAGGCTTTTGCTTTTGATGATATCGTGGTCTAGTGGGAAAGACAGAAATGTAAGAAGTATTTACAACAGATTATGATGCATGAGCAAAACTTTATAGGAACTTTATGGGAGCAACTAATGTGGCTAGTGGAATGCTGGCAAGGCTTGGTGATGGAGGTGATAATTTGAGTTGGGGATGCAGAGTAAGTAGGATTTCATGGAGGCTGGGTAAGAGCTGTGTAAATAAAGACCACTTTATGAGCAAAGAAAAGAGGAGTTGTGGGAGATGAGACTTAAGCTGGGGTTAGCTTGTGAAGATCCTTGTATGTTATGCAAAGAATTTGGCTTCTATCCCAGAGGGACATATCGAAGGTGTCCATGGATTAGATATATAAGGATTTCAACAAGGTGGGGGATACATTAGTGAAAGGTAAACCACAGGTAGGGAGACAGTTAAAAGACATATAGTAAAATGTTAGTGGTAGAATCTGGGTGGTAGGTGTCATTATTATAAAATTCTTTTAACTTTGTTATATGCTTGAAATTTTTTGAAATAAAATGTTGGAAAAGAAAAAGGCTATTGCTTTGCTGTTATTGCCAGTATACATACAAAAATAACAATGATAATGAAGATGAGCATGATCCTGTACAATGACCCAATTTGTGAAACATATTAAATGTAAACACAGGCTATTGATTTTCCTTATATATTGGCAATAATCAGCTACAAAACATGATGAAAAAATATTTTATTCACAAAAGGGACAAAAATTTGCAAAATATATGTAGTATTTATATGAAAGAAAACACCTTTGCTGCAGGCCATGAAAGAAGATTTGGATATGGTGAGGTATACCCTGTTTCTGAGTGGGAATTTTAATATTATATTAAGATCATTCCATCTGAAAAATGTACTGTTTTGATGCAATCCAATCAAAGTGCCACAGTCCTTTGATACCTTGTGTAAAGGATTTTAAAATATATCCAGAAAAATGCATGAATATAACAAAATGATGAAGGAAAGTATTGGAGGAGACTTGTAAAAATGAAAATCTTTTAGTAAGCTACCGTAATTAAAAACAGTTGTACTGGGGCAGGAATATATATTATATAAGCTACAGTAAAGAAACATAGAAAGTACAGAATCATATATGTAAGCATTTTCTACAAAAATGGCATTTAAAATCTGTGGGGAAGGATGAATCATTCAATGAATGGAATTGGGAAACACGAAAAACAACATTTTTCCATTAAAAGGTCTACTTAGCTGCCCTGTCAGTGGCTCAGAGGTTGAGTGTCGACCCATGAACCAGGAAATCACTGGTTCAATTCCTTGTCAGGGCACATCCCTAGGTTGCGGGCTCTAATAGAGGGTGTGAAGGAGGCAGCTGATCAATGATTCTCTCTCATCATTGATGTTTCTATCTTTCTCCCTCCCTTTCTCTGAAATCAATAAAAACATTAAAAAAAGAAAAAAAAAGATCTCCTTAGCTGAAGGGAGGGGGAAATGTGGAAATATTGGTCAAATAGGACAAGGTTTCTGATACCAAAAACAAAGAACATAAAAGCAAAAATAAACAAGTGGAACTACATCAAACTGAAAAGCTTCTGCACAGTAAAGAAAAACAGCAATATGAAAAGAAAACCTATGGTAGGAGAAAATATTTGCAAATCAAAAATCAGTTAAGAGGTTATTATCCAAAAAATATGAAGAACTCCTATAACTCAATAGCAAAATGACAATCTAAGATATGGGCAGAAGAATTGAAAAGATGTTTTTTCAAAGAAGGCAAACAAATGGCCAACAGGTACATGAAAAGATGCTCAACATCACTAATCATTAGGAAATGAATATCAAAACCACCATCACCTCACACCTTTTAGAATGGATATAATAAAAAAGATAAGAAATAACAAATGTGCATGAAGATGTGAAAAAAGGGAACCCTTATGCATTGTCATTGGAATGTAAATTGGTGCAGCCTCACTATGGAAAATGGTATGAATTTCCTCAAAAAATTTAAAATAGAACTACCATATGATCCAGCATTCCTCTTTTGGGTATATATCTGAAGGAAATGAAATCAGTATCTCAAAGTGATATTGGAACCCTCATGTTTATTGTAGCATCCTATATTATAAAGAGGTAATATGCAAATTGACCATCACATCCTTGCACAAGATGGCCACCCCCATGTGGTCACAAGATGGTCGCCACAAGATGGCCAACAGGGGAGAGCAGTTGTGGACGATCAGTACAGCAGGGGAGGGCAGTTGGGGGCGACTGAGCTTGCAGTATTGTATATTTGAAAGTTAAGCAAGTAGATCTTAATTGTTCTCATAATAAGAAAATTTGTGACTGTGAGATGATGGATGTTAACTAAACTTATGATAGTCATTTTGCAGTAAGTTTATATATTAAATCATTATGTTATACACTTAAACTGATGTTATAGGTCAATTATATCAAAATAAAACTAGGGGGATGGTACAGAGTTTCAAGATCTAGTATATAGCATGGTAACTAAGGCTAATAACACTGTATTGTGTACTTGACTTTTGCTAAGAAAGCAAATGTTTTAATTTTAATTTTTTTTATTTTTAGAGAAAGAGATTGAAACATTGATTTGTTGTTCCACTTATTCATGCATTAATTGGTTGATTCTTGTATGTGCTCTGACCTGGGATCAAACCTGCAACCTTGGCGTATTGGGAATAACGTTATAATCAACTGAACTACCTGGCCAGGGCAAAGAGGGCAAATCTTAAGTGTTCTAACCAAAAAAATAAAAAATAAAATGGTAATTATGTGAGATGATGAACATGTTAATTAGCTTGATTGTGGTGATCATTTCACAATGTGTAGACATATCAAAACATCAAGTTGCATACCTTAAATGCATACAATTTTTATTTATCAAATATGCCTCAGTATAGCTGAAAAAATATATTTAGCATGTTAAAATACATTATAAATAGGTCACAGACTTAATTATGTTAAGATGGCCAACTGAAACATCCTTAAAATTTATTACTGTTGAATACTTGATAAATTGAGCCAAAAGTAAAATCAGAAAAGATAAAAAAACCCACAGAAAAAAGAAAAAAACCACCCAAAGAACCCTCCTTTAAAAAAACAAAAATGACGTCATCAACAAAAACTTAGTTCACTAAGAAATAAACCAAATCAAGAACTCAGGAATAGAGAATCTATGAACATTCAGTTCATTTAAGTAAAGAACTAATACTAAATAAGCATGGAAATTATGGTTATGCTATAAAATGTGAATGTTATCAACTTGGACAAGGTAAAAATAATACTGTAACAAAAATTGCAAAGTGGTGAGAAAATGAGAGGGAGTATGAGAATGTCAGTGTTCTTGTCTTTCAAAGCATAAGTCAATAGAATTTAAAATAGAAAGATAGTGAGAAAACTAAACTATTTTTTTATAATCTCTCATAACCTTAGTAAGAGGTCTTTTATGAAGAAATCACTCTTGCTGGTAAAGAAAGACTTATCTAAAGATGATCAGTTCTTTTATTATATTCACATTATTAAATTAAATTTAATTCCTTTAAAAGTAACATGATCCTATTTTGAAATAACTTTTATTTTTCTATATTATATACCTATAGGAAGATGTTTGGAATACTGCTTGTTCCCAGTATTAACAGCATTGTCTGGGTGGTGGAATTTCAGATGACATTTTAATTTTAAGCATTGTTTAACTTTATGCATTATTTCAGTTATTTATAATTAACAAATTATTTAACAAAAATAATAGTAGTTGAGCTTTTTAAAAAATAGATACAGAACCCTGGCTGGTGTGGCTCAGTGGTTGAAGTGTTGGTCCTTGCACTGAAGGGTTGAAGGGTTGCAGGTTCGTTCCCGGGTCCCCAGTCCTGGCAAGTGTGGGAGGCAAAAAATCAATGTGTCTCTCTCACATCGGCGTTTCTCTCTCTCTCTTCTCCAACCCCCTCTCTTCCACTCTCTAAAAATCAATAGAAAAAATATCTTCTGGTGAAGATTAAAAAATAAATAGCAACTTTACTGTTTAAAAAAAAAGACACAAAATGTCAAACTTTAATTCTGGGTAGTGGGAAGATGGGTAATTATTAATTTCTCATTTATGCTTTATTTTCAGTTTTACAACTTAAATTATGCCTGGCCTAGTAACTCAGTTGGTCAGAGTGTCATCCCCATACACCAAGGTTGTGGGTTTGATCTCTGGTCAGGACACATACAAGAAGCAACCAATGAATGCATAAATAAGTGGAACAAAAAATTGATGATTCCCTCTCCTTTTCTCTCTCTCTCTCAAATCAGTTAAAATTAAAAAGTATTAAATTATGAAGAGTAGTTACAAAAACACTAAAGGGGGAAAAAAAGGTGAATCTGATCTTCAGGTGGGAATGAACTTTCTAAGCATGTAGAAGTCAGAAACTTTAAAAAGTTTTGACTACATGAAAGTTATAAATTTCTAAATGCAAACAACAAAAAAAGACTCATCATACACAAAATTGAAGGATAAGTAAAAAATTGTCAGAAAAGTATATGTAATGGAAATGGAAAATCCTAGACAATTGTCTATTTCTTCCAGTCTTTTTCCTTTCTGCTTTTCCTATATCTGAAAGTGCTTTATTTATTCTATTCTTTTCATTCCATCCATCCATCTGTCCATCTGTCTAACATTTATTGAGCAACTAATATGAACTAGTCACTGTGGTGGGTTCTGGAGCCAAGTTGGACATACTATACAGTCCCTATCCTCAAAGTGTGCTCTCTGCATTTCCTCCCTACATCTCTGGGTGTGGACTCTATTATGTCCCTAAAAATATAATGTAGAGAAGGGCCAGGATGTGCTAAGGGAACATTACTAAGAACTCAACCAGGCTTTCATGACCAGAACCTCAGATTCCTTTGGGTATCAGGCTGGGCCTGGTGACTGAAGTCTGATCTTTCATTGTCTTTCATGCAGACCCAGAACCAGATTGTGTACTTCATTCGCCAAGCACCGGTTTCCATCACTCCACAGAACTTTGAGACGACTGTGCAGTTTGGGACAGTGCGGGGTGCCTACATCCCAGCCCTGCTTCGCCTCCTCAGTGGAGTCTATGCCCCTCAGATCTTTACAAACACCAGCTGGCCTGAGAGCATTCGAAATCATTTTGCTTCTCATCTGCACAGGTTCTTGGCCTGCCTGACAGGTGAGCAGAAAGGCTTGAGTGCCTAGTGCCCCACCAACAGTAGAGCTGATGAGGCAGGTCAGAGAGTCATCCTGAGCACCTATGTTGCTTGGCACAAAGTAGGTACTTGGTATGTGTTTGTTGAATGAGGGTACAGAATGTGTTTTCCAATCTGTATACAGATGTCTGCTGTAGAATGGTTAGCCAGACCTGCCCAAACTTACAATTGGAAATTTCCAAGAGTACATGTGGGGTAGGGGGACATGTAGATGCTGTGGGGGCAGAGAGGGTGTGCAAATATAGAAGAGAGTGTTGAGGGCATGGATCTTTGACCTTGTTTTATGACAATCTCTTATTATACCTCAGTGAAGTTTTCTTCTTGCCTTCTGTTATGTTTTCTTCGAGATATATAGATATCAGTTTCTTCTGCCAGCTCTCCTGAAATCCATATATACTTCTTGGGCCCCAGATCATCAAACAAGATTGGAACTGGGTGACATAAACTCACTCCTGTTTGTGAAGTTCTGTGGTCTTATCCTTTCTGTAGATACTCGGTACAAACTGGAAGGGCACACTGTTCTCTACATCCCCGCAGAGGCCATGAACATGAAGCCTGAGGTGGTGTTTAGGGACAAAGAGCTGGTGCAGCGGCTAGAGAGTGAGTGGCTGGCATTGCCAGTGTGTTGGGGACCCTAGGGGGAGGAAAAGGGGCAGCCCAGATGGTGAGAAAGGAGTTGGGTTTGGAGGGCTATGCAGGGGGCAGGGGGGAGGACATAACTGGGAGCAGTGTAAAGCAATGAAGAGATTTTGTATTCTCCCCTGAAGCCTCCATGATCCACTGGACCCGCCAGATAAAGGAGGTGCTCAGCGCTCAGGAGACTGTGGAGACAGGAGAAAACCTAGGTCCCTTGGAGGAAATTGAGTTCTGGCGCAACCGATGCATGGATCTGTCTGGCATCAGTTCACAGCTGGTGAAGGAGGGAGTGAAACACATCGAGTCCATCCTGCACCTTGCCAAGTCATCCTACTTGACACCCTTTATGAAACTGGCCCAGCAGATCCAGGTTTGTGGGTGGATCAAAGGATGGAGGTTTAGCAGAAAGTGGACAGTGCTTGGGACAATATAGGGTGCTAAGATGAGGGAGCCATTGTAATCATCCACAGCAAAGGTAGACCAACCCAGTGTTTGGACTTGTATTTGTGGGAGAGTATAAAAGTAGTAGAACAAAAGGATGGTTCCAAAGAGTTTGTAGTTTAGTTAGGGAGACAACTAGTTAATCAACAAAAATACATTGAGTACCCTCTATGAACCCAACCCCTACAGTCCAGTTGAGAACATAAGACTTACACAAAATAGGATTACTAGATAACATGTGGCTCAGCCAAGAGAGCTGCAAGATAAACACTTAAAACTAAATTTAATATAGTGTGGCAAGCTGATTATGTGAGCACTGGGACACAGAAGATCAACGTAATCTGTAGAATATGGAGATAGAAGACTTCTTCCCCTAGGTGGAATTTTAAGCTAGGTATTAAGAGAATTGAGCCACAGCCAGGTGGAGAAGTCTAAAATCCTGGTTGAGAACAGGGCAGTGAAGGGAACTATGGTAAAAACTATGGGGATAAATGGGAGTGATGTCTGGTTAGTTGATCAATAGCTATTATCTACTTTGTGCAGAGTGCTGAGTTTAACTGGAGAAACTAGAGGAATAGACAAAAAAACCAAGTTTGGGTAACTCTCTGTCTAGTGGGCAAGATGAGACTCACACATGAGCAAAGACCTAAAATACTTTTGTAGGGACTGGTAAATGAATAAAAGTCAATATTGGACCCAAGGGCTGCAGAGACCTGAAATAATTAGTACCAGGTAGGGTTGGATTAATTGGAAATGCTTCTCAGTGAAGGCAAGTCAGGATGGGGTTCAGATGGATAAAAGTGCTTGCTTTCAACCAGTTCTTTCCAGTGGATAAGTCTACTTCTGGTTTCTCTTTCCTGTCAGGATGGCTCTTGTCAAGCACAGTCAAACCTGACTTTTTTGTCAATCCTGAAGGAACCTTACCAGGAATTGGCCTTCATGCGGCCTAAGGACATATCTAATAAACTTCCTAAGTTGATTAGTCTCATCCGAATCATCTGGGTCAACTCTCCCCACTACAACACTCGGGAGAGACTGACCTCCCTCTTCCGAAAGGTATGTGTCTTCAGATTTCCTGAAGAAGGTGAAATTCCTTTAACAGAAGATCTATGGTGAAGAGACAGTAAGGACCACCCTTCAGGTCAGGGACCAAAGGCTTATGCCTGCATCATCAATGGTAGTGATGCTCTTAGAGTTAGGGCCTGGGCTGGACATTTTGCTTCCAGGTGGAAGCAGCCTAGGTGGTAAGAGGAGCTTTGAGAAGAGGAGTTGATGGAGAAGAGGAGAGGGAGGCAGGAAGGACAGAATCCCAGGCTGAGTTTACAGGAGGGGAAGACCCTCTTCTTCTCATTTCCAAAGGTAGAATTTGCTGTGGGCGAGAGGTAGGCTTAGGAAGGGACACTGGCTTTTGAGGAGCAGGACCTGGCACATTTTATCTGGGGTGACAAAACCGAAGTGTGGGAAAATGCTGAATGCTGGCTGGGCAGTGCAGCTGTGAGGTGGGCTGAGGCAGGGAGGAGGGTGAAACCAGAGGGGCTGTTCACCAGCAGTGGAGGACTTAGGCAAGATGGGTATCAGGAGTCAAATCAGGAAGTAGGAGGCTGAGATGTGAGGCACATCAGGGAGATTCAGGGAAGGGAGTGGGTGCAACTAAATCTGTGAGCTGAAGCCGTTGGGACTCCTTCTGCAGATGAGCAATGAGATCATCCGCTTATGCTGTCATGCCATCTCCCTGGACCGAATCTTTGAGGGATATGTCTCTTCTAGCAAGGAGGACCTACAAGGCTGCATTTCCTGTTGTCATGCCTGGAAAGACCATTACCTGCGGGCTGTGCAAATGCATACCCAGTACGATGTGTCTCCTCTAATATTCTGTATATTCCCCCCTTCATTCCTGTAGAGCAACCTTTTTTTCTCCCAAGGGCCTTTAAGATACTTATAATATCATTTACTAATATCATTAATTAAAATAAATTTATGTTGCTGTAAAAACAGCTCCTAGATTTATTGAATTTTGAGTCCTGCCTGTGGTTGCCTTGGCAGGGCCAGATCAAATGATTCCTTGGGCCTTATACAGCCCGCCGGCTGGACGTTCCCCACTCCTGCTGTAGAGTGTAGATTCTGACTTCTTTCACTTGCACTTATTTTTTTAAGTCTATGGATTATATTTCTCTAGACCTGTGAGTTTCTACACGGATCCAGGTTTTCTCTCTGGATACAGATATTCTGGCCCCTAAGCCTAGGTTCTTTCTCCTCACTCTAGTCACCTCTTCTCCCTGATTCCAAAAGTCCTTCCTGGCATTTTCCTCCTTTCTTGGCCCTAAAGTCTGAAATTCCATTATGTATGCACCCTTTCCTAGAACTGAGGCACTTTGTCCCCTCTCTATTAATTCTCACCTTGCATTTTCTCTCTCAGGGTTCAGGAAAGTTGCTTCTTGGGGTCTCATTTCTAAGTCTCCCCCTGAACCCAGGAACCCAGTTTTAGCTTTGCATAGGCAGGTTGGTATCTAGTGTTCCTGCTCTTTGATTTGGTCCATCTCTCTCCTAACACAGGTTCTCCAATCGGGGCTGGGTCCTAGACCAGACCAGCATATTTGCTCAGGTTGATGCTTTTGTGCAACGCTGCAAGGACCTTATTGAGGTGGGAAGACTATGAGGGGAGGAGAATCAAAGCTAACAGCAGACACTCCAGAATTCCCATCCAGGAGTTGGGGAGCCGGGGAAGATGCTAAACATAGAACTTAACCTCTTTGCCTCCTCCTGCATCCCTGTGTGCCCTACCACCACCCCATCCTTTTAGACTTTTGCCTGTTATCACTGCCTTAGTATCTCCTATTCCATTCTGCAGCTGAAATCCATCCTACTAGACCCTTTCATCTGGTTGATCCTCCTTAGTTTTTAGACATTTTAAGCTAAATCAAAGGGAGCAGGACTTACAAGTTCAGAAAGGAGAGCAGGAATTCTGATGTTGACTTCTTTTTAGGTATGTGACTGTCAGTACCATTTTGCCCGCTGGGAGGATGGCAAGCAAGGTCCCCTTCCTTGCTTCTTTGGTGTCCAAGGGCCCCAGATAACACGGAACTTGCTTGAGATTGAGGATATTTTTTATAAAAATCTGCATATGTTGCGAGCTGTTCGCGGGGGCATCCTGGATGTCAAGAACACTTCTTGGCATGAAGACTACAATCGGTGAGAGAACCACAGGCTGACTCTGCACAGAGAAGGAAAGGGAGGCCAGGGGAGCCGAGATTAAGAGGAGTGGTGAGAGTGTACAAAGGAAAGTGTGGAGGTGACAGATCAGGGAAAGGGAGGCAGGATCTAATGCAAAGAAGGAGTGTTGGCTGAGATGAAGGGTTCCAGAGTTAGCTTTTGGGGCTTGTAGCCCAGTTCTGCCGCATACTAGATATGTGACTGGGCAAGTTACTCTACCATTTAGAGCCTCTGTTCCCTCGTCTGTGAACTAAGGTTAGTGATAAAACCTATCTCATTGCCTTGTTTTAAGGAATAAGTCGATTAATGCATGTAAAAGCACTTAGTACATAACACAGGATTCTTACTCAGGTGGTGTACTTGGGGGCAGGCAAAGGCACTCATCTTTCAACATGCCTCTCTGGTGATGCAGTTTCCGTATTGGAGTCAAGGACCTGGAGGTGATGACCCAGAACTTGATCACCTCTGCCTTCGAGTTAGTTCGAGACGTAGAGCATGGAGTGCTGCTGCTGGATACCTTCCATAGGCTGGCAACCCGTGAGGTGTCACTGCCCTACCTGCTTTCTCCACCCCTAGTTCTCTTGTGCTTTCCATCAGTTCCTCATGAACCTTCCAGACACCACCCCGCCTCCATTCATGCTCTTTCCCATGTCCTAAATTGCCATTGTCTCTTTTCTTCCTTCTGTGCCCCTGGTTTCCAGATCGTTAAGGAGTGTGACCCCCACAGCAGGGTGTAGCTTTCCTCTAGGATGGGTAACAGGAGGAACTCATATCCCCAGGACATATTGTCAACTTCTCTCTCTTCTCCGTTAGGCTATCAAGCGAACATATGACAAGAAGGCAGTGGATCTCTACATGTTGTTTAATAGTGAACTGGCCCTCGTGAACCGTGAACTGAACAAGAAATGGCCATACCTGGAGCCCTACATGGCCCAGTATTCTGGACAGGCACACTGGGTGCGGATCCTGCGGCGTCGCATCGACAGGGTCATGAATGTAAGTGCCTGAACTTTGCTAAAACGTGTCCTCGGTGAGACGGTAGAGTTTGCAGGCCGTGCCACATACTGGGAGGGACCTGTCCAGAAATTCCCTAGAGAGTTTTCATGACCAGAGACTAAGTCTGCTCAGGGGAGTGGCAGATGCAGCTCTGCGTGAGGCAGACCATGGCCTTGGATTTGCAGCAATGGTGAGTCTGGTTGGTAGAACATGGACATTTCTATCAAGGTGGAGAGGAGGAATGGGGCCAGCATCTGAGAAGCTGGGCTACCAGAAGAGTAATACGACCTCAAAATCCATGAACTGGATAGGTGAGACCCTTAAAGGACCTGCCTGTCTCCCTAGAAGAATAGGCACAAAGAAACAGAAAAAAACAAAACAAAACAAAAACGTAAGCTTTTGGGGAATATAAGGCTGAAGCTATCTACCTGCCATCATCTAATTGGTTCTGGGAGAGAATAAGGCAGCTTACAGACAATTGGAAGTTTCTTAAGAAGTAGTGGGCTCAGGAGAAAACCAAGTTGGCAGCATAGGTAAACACCTGAACTGCTGCCTAGCACAACAACTTCAAAACTACAACTAAAAGACAGAACGGACATCATCCAGAACCACAGGAAGGCTGGCTGAGTGGAAATTCTATAACTAGAAGGAAAGAGAAAAGCACACAAAGACTCAGAAGAGCTGTGGAAGTAAAGGCAGAGGCATGGAGGTGTGCACGTGCAGAGAGAGCTGGCAACTGAGTACGCGATTGTCTTTTTCAAGCGGGAGGGAGACAAAAGCTCCTGACTGCTCTGAACTCCAGTTCCGGGCAATACTCTAGGGACCCAGACTCATATGGGGAGAAACTGGACTATCTGGCAGTGGGTAGAACTCAAGGGCGGCTTTCTCTCAGAGGTGCTTGCAGCAATTACTGAGAGACACTGAGACTCGGGTGCCTCTTAGGGCAGGGCTGACGGGAAGCCATTGCTGTTTGCTCCGCCCTGAGACTCCCATCCAAGCTGAGCGCAGAGGCTTTTGCATAAGAATGGCCTGGTCCTTTGAATTTTAAACTTACCTAACAAACTGCAGCTGAGTCAGAGAGACCCAGAACATCCAAAAGAAGGCCAAAGGCCCCGCAGCAGCTTGCATTGCTTCACAGCTGGGCCTCATCTGGGCAGCTCCAAAACCCAAACAAAGAAGAGGAATCTGCAAATCTCTCCATAGCTCCTGCTGGGTGGCCTAAAGCAGAGGCTAAATTAGCACCTCCTTGGAGATCCAAGAGCCAATGTATCCAGGGGTCAGAGTGGGACCATCCAGATTACAACTCCTCAGATCCATAAGGGACACACTCAGGGGGCAGACTCAGTGAGCACCAAAGCCCCACTGAAGCAAGTCTTGTCTCATAAGGGTGTCTCCAGCACAGAAGTTCTCCCATCGTAGACACAGCTGATCCTCACAGCCAATTGGCCTGGAGGTCAGTTCCTCCCAATGATACCAACAACAATCAAGGCTTAACTACAACAAGATTGTGCACACAACCCACAAAGGGGTGCACCAAGAGTGTCCACCTCAGGTAACTGGGGAGGCTGAGCCACTGAGCCCTATGGGACACCTAGCACACAAAGCCACTCTATCAACTCAGGGAAGCAGCCAAAGTGTGGAGAAAAAGAAACAGGTCACAAATGAAAGAAATGGAGGAAAGCAAATGACTGGATATAGAGTTCAAAAACCATGGTTATAAGGTTTTTCAAGAATTTTCTAGAAAAGGCTGATAAATTTAGTGAGACCCTCAAGGATATGAAAAGGGACCAGCTAGATATTAAGCATACACTGACTGAAATAAAAAATAATATATAGAGATCCAACAGCAGACTAGAGGATCTCAAGAATCAAGTCAAAGACTTGAAATACAAAGAAGCAAAAAACACCCAACTGGAAAAGCAAAAAGAAAAAAGAATCTAAAAATATGAAGATAGTGTAAGGAGCCTCTGGGACAACTTCAAGCGTACCAACATCAGAATTATGGGGGTGCCAGAAGAAGAGAGAGAGCAAGATACTGAAAACCTATTTGAAGAAATAATGACTGAAAACTCCCCCCGCCTGGTGAAAGAAATAGACTTACAAATCCAGGAAGCGCACAGAACCCCAAACAAAAGGAATCCAAAGAGGACCATACCAAAACACATCATAATTAAAATGCCAAGAGCAAAAGACAAAGAGAGAATATTAAAAGCAGCAAGAGAAAAACAGTTAGTTACCTACAAGGGAGTACCCATACGATTGTCAGCTGATTTCTCAACAGAAACTATGCAGGCTAGATGGGAGTGGCAAGAAATATTCAAAGTGATGAATGGCAAGAACCTACAACCAAGATTACTCTACCCAGCAAAGCTATCATTCAGAATTGAAGGTCAGATAAAGAGCTTCACAGATAAGAAAAAGCTAAAGGAGTTCATTACCACCAAACCAGTATTATAAGAAATGCTGAAAGGTATTCTTTAAAAAGAGGAAGAAGAAGAAAAAGGGAAAGATAAACATTATGAACAACAAAATGACAACAAATACATGCCTATCAACAAGTGAATCTAATAAGTGAATAAAAAATCTGATGAACAGAATAAACTGGTGAATATAATAGAATCAGGAGCATAGAAAGGGAGTGGACTGACAATTCTCGGGGGGAAAGGGATGTGGGGGTGCAGGAAGAGACTGGACAAAAATTGTACACCTATGGATGAGGACAGTGGTGGGGTAAGGGCAGAGGATGGGGTGGGAACTGGGTGGGGAGGAGCTATGGGGGGAAAAAAGAGGAACAATTGTAATAATCTGAACAATAAAGATTTACTGAAATGGAAAAAAAAAGTGGGCTCAGACTGTAGTGAGGAAGGGCACTTACTGGTTTTCAGGCTGGTACCTCTTAAATCCTTCACCTCCTGTAATTTATTTTCTTTCCCCAGCTTTTAAAAAAATATGTATTTTTATTGATTTCAGAGAGGAAGGGAGAGGGAGAGAGAGATAGAAACATCAATGATGATAGAGAATTATTGATCAGCTGCCTCCTACTTGCCCCCTACTGGGGATTGAGCCCGCAACTCAGGCATGTGCCCTTGACCAAAATTGAACCTGAGACCCTTCAGTCTGCAGGCCGACACTCTATCCACTGAGCCAAACCAGCTAGGGTCCAACTTTCTTCTTGAACTAAATCTTTGTGCTTCTATTTCTTTATTTTGATTCCATTTCTTTATGGTGCCTTGGTCTCTTCTCACTCTTGTTTTTTTTTGGCTCCACCTTCCCTCTAAATAAGCGATTTTTAACCTTCTTCATCTCGTGCCACACATAAACTAATTATTAAAATTCTGCAGAACACACAAAAATGTATTTTTTGCCTACCTGCCCAAAAAAAAGTACCATTTTTATTTATTCACATTGGACGATTATTGTATTGACTGTTGTCATTTTTTTAAAATATGGAACGCTTCACGAATTTGCGTGTCATCCTTGCACAGGGGCTATGCTAATCTTCTCTGTATCATTCCAATTTTAGTATTTGTGCTGCCGAAGCGAACATGGCTGTTGTCATTTTTCAATTTGACAATCTAAGAGAAAAGAGGCCAGTGCCCCTGACTACTAGTCAGGTATTGCATGTTTTAAAAATTCTTGTAGCACACCAGCATGCTGAGGAATACTGGTTGAAAATTGCTGGACTAAGTAGTTAAAATCAATCTCCAAAGCAAGCCTCACACATATTAATGGGGTGTGTGTGTATGTGGTCTCCGGGAGATGGTCATGTGGAGGAATGTGGTAAGTAAACCATTCATGTTCTTCCTCAGTGTCTTTCTAGTGCTCATTTCCTGCCCCACATTGGGACTGGAGAGGAGAGTGTACATACCTATCAGCAGATGGTTCAGGCCATTGATGAACTGGTTCGAAAAACCTTCCAAGACTGGACAGCAACCTTGGACAAGGACTGCATTCGGCGGCTGGATACACCATTGTTATGCATCAGCCAGGAGAAGGCGGGCATGTTGGATGTCAACTTTGACAAGTAAAGACCCACCCCATTCCTTCTCCCTTTATCTGACTCCTTCTACCTATTCTGTCTCTGGTGCCATTCCCTTCCCCAGTTCTCCTAGGCGTTTAACGCCCATCTCTTGGTGTTCTCTCCATCTTCTCTAACTCTCTCTTATACTGAAATATGTTTCCTATCACTTCCTAATTTTAATTTTATAATTTATCGTTAAAAGAAATGGTTTAAAAAAGAAACCCCACTGACCTACTAAACCAGTGATGTAGGTGCTCTGCCACTAGATGGCCATGACGGCTCAGCTAAACCACCCAAACCAGGAGCCATGGAGCGGGCTTTCCTGAGAATTGATGGGGCTGTGGAGTATGCCCTCTCCTACTAGCTTTACAACTGTGACTTTTTCACATAATTATTTAAAACATAATTAGTTCATTTACTAGTTATTTAACAATATATATTGAGTGCCTTCCATGTGCTAGGAACCAAGATAGGCACAGGACGTTTATATAATGGGGAAGTCCCTGCCTTCTGTCTCCCTGTGAGTGAATAGTTATATCTACTTTTGGAGCGGTGCTTCCTTTCCAAATAAGATGCAGGAGAGAAAAATAAAGAAGGAGCTATGTGAGGCATCTGTGTACAGAGATTACAAACCTTCTGGTGACAGTTTTTTCCTGATCGGAAGGAAATGACTTTTTACTTGATAGGTTTTGGCTCCCTCTTGTCATCAGCTAGGCCCTATAATAAGAGGTATTTCACACATTTCTAGGCTGTTGCTACTAGCATTGGCTTTAACTCATAGAATGTCTTTATTTGTTGGGCAAATTTAGAAGGGGTTTTGCCAGAGAAGGCCTGTATAGAGAGGGAGTCCGAGGGACACAAGAAACTGAGTGTGTCTGTCCTGGGCAGCTGAAGGCAGCCTAACCAGAGGAGATGACACTCATGGTTGAGGAAGGAAGCAAAAGGATCAAGGTGGACTGTCAAGCCAGAGGGGTGGGGCAAAGGCATTAGTGAGAAGGACAGAGATGTTTGAAGCCACACGGATAAGGAAGCAGTTGAGAAGCCCAGCGTGAAGATAAGGGGAAGAGATTTGCGAAAAGTCTTTGATCAGTGGCGGCTGTCGGAGCCCAACTTTGATAGGGTTCATGGTTTTTTGAGGTATGGCTGAACAGGATCATATAAAAATGGCTTTATAAACCAATAATAAGATTTTGAAGAGACAGAAGACTAGGCCAGTATTGCCCTAGCTATGACATTTGCAAGCACATAATGGAGTTGACTTGGTAAGACATATTCTCTCATCAAGCTGGGCACCCCCAAAAGAACTGGGTTTGGGAAACACCCAGACACACTTGTAATAATATTAATATGAGCACACAGAGTCCATCAATTGTCCTTTTCCCATGAGCTAAAGGACAGTATTCAAATAACAGAATTTATTAAACACCAGTGATGGATTTTTTTTTGAGTATGAGATAAAACAAAATTTGAGAAAGAGGTAAGAGATGCTATAAGTAAGCATTGGTTGGTGGCTACTTCCTTCCTTCTCAGGGTCAGGCAGTGAGAGTGAATAAAGCATAAGCTTCAATGCTAGACAGACCAGAGTTTGAAACCTGGAGTAGATCTATTTTGCCATGTGACCCCAGGCAAGCCGCTGAATTTCTCTGAGCCCAAGTTTCCTCAACTACTTAAAACATCCTTTCCTGAGGTTGTCACGAGGCAAGGTGATGTGTGTAAAAGTCCTCACAAAGAGTAAACTATCAATAAACATAATTTTGTCTTTAAAAAAATCACCTCATAAAACTTAGTAAACATGGCATTTTTCAAAAGCAAATTTAGGCCCTAGTTGGTTTGGCTCAGTGGATAGAGCATCCGCCTGCGGACTGAAGGGTCCCAGGTTTGATTCCAGTCAAGGGCAGGTGTCCGGGTTGTGGGCTTGACCCCCAGTGGGGGGCATGCAGGAGGCAGCTGATAAATGATTCTCACCATTAATGTTTCTCTATCCTTCTCCCTTCCTCTCTGAAATCAAAACATTTAAAACTTTTAGAAAGGGTAATATATGCACATTATAAGATTCAAAGGCAGGGAATGAAAATCTCCCTCCACTGCTGTGCCCAGTGACACAGTTTCTCTCTGAAGAAAGAATCAATGTGACCAGTTTCTTGTTTAACATTCCAGAGGTGAGTATAAAAGCCTAAGCGACCGGCTGACCGGCTGACCATCTGGTAGCTATGATACACACTGACTACCAGGGGGCAGACGCTCAATGCAGGAGCTGCCAAGCAACAGCAACTTTGCAGAGTGCCCTCTTGCACTCTGGGACCCCTCAGGGGACGTTGGACTGCCAGTTTCAGCCTGATCCCCTCCGGCCTTGCCGAGGGACCCCACTGGTGCACAAATCCATGCACTGGGCTTCTAGTGTCTACATAAGTACAGTAGGCTTTTAATATAAATAGTAGTATACTATGCACACTGTTCTGTACATTTAAAGTCTTTCAAAAATTTTTCCATTATGCCAGTACCATGCTGTTTTGATTACCATAGCCTTGTAGTATAGTTTGATATAAGGTAGTATGATACCTCCAACTTTGTTCTTCTCAAGATTGCTATGGCTGTTTGGGGTCTTTTGTGGTTCCATATACATTTTTGGATTATTGTACTAGAAGATTTCAACCAGACTTATATCTTGTTCCCTTCCCTCCATAGTGATATATTTGAACTTGTACTCATCTAGTTAGTATAAAATTAAGATAAAATTTTCCTGTCTGCTGTGGTCATCTCAAGGAATACATCAGATACTTATCTAAAATTTCATTTGCATAATCTTTAGAGTAGAGTTTACAAGGCAACTTTGGGCCAAATATTTATGGCTTGGGTTTAACTGAAACCCAAATATTAGCTAGACACTTCTTCCAGAGAAGAAGAAGTGCTCCTGTCCTTTGGCAGTTGTTTTCTAGAGAGATCTGTTATAAGCTGCTTTACATTTTTGTGGTTTTAAGGTAAAACTGCCTCAATCCAATAAAAATGTATAAGGGGGAAAAACATGATCATAGGGAAGGATTTTGAAAAGTCTGGGCTCATCAAACCGGTAAAGAAATCCAAGACAGTTTCAGCTTTTCCAAAGCCTAATAAAACTCCAAGGAGGTGCAAATTACTTTTATCAATTCTTTTGTGTTCAATGTCTAGATAAGTCTTGAAATAAGCATGCTTTTCAAATGTGCTAATTGTCCTCAGAATTACCTGCCTCTCCCTTAGTCACGGAAGCCTTCCAGTCCCTAATAGTATCTAGTTTATCTCACAAGGGCTTTTACTATCCCACCTTATATCCCAAATATTTGAGCTCTGAAGTCCAAATTGGCTTTTACCACATTTTATGGCCAGATCAGCTTTACTGATTGCCCTTATCACAAACATATTCCAGATGTTGTCTGTACGCTGGCTGAAAAGAGCTGTGTTATCACTATGTAGGTAGCAGATTCCTCTGTGTAGTGCAATTTTCCCAGAGCAGGGTTGGGGACTGGCCTCTGTTTGTTTGTTTTTTGTGTCTGGGGCTTGCACTTTCTCTTTCCTCCCCAGTCCTATAGCACTTTCTCCACTGAGTCAGTTCATTCTGGGTTGTCAGCACTAAACTCAGCTAGCTCACTTTCCTACCTCTACTGCCTCACTACTTGTCTGAGGATAATTATAAAATATTTTGCAAAACTAATTTCCCACATTTATTTCTTTTTTAAAAATTATATTTTTATTGATTTCAGCGAGGAAGGGAGAGGGAGAGAGAGATAGAAACAGCAATGATGAGAGTCATTGATCAGCTGTCTCCTGCACGCCCCACACTGGGGATCGAGCCTGCAACCCAGGCATGTGCCCTTGACCGGAACCAAACCTGGAACCGTTCAGTCCACAGGCCAATGCTCTATCCACTGAGCCAAACCAGGTAGGGCCACATTTGTTTCTTTTTATAAAGTATGCTTATCAATACATAAAATTTTTACTCCAAAAATTAATTGACAAACTTCTGACAAAGGATGAACATCATTGTGAAAAAAGTTTCTCATGGAGTTTTCAGCTCAACATCAGGAAGGTATTATCCAAATTTGTGCTGTCAGCTGACAAGTTAAAATTTCACTCCTGTGAGCTTTACTGCAGGCTAATGGGGGGTAGTGGGGCTGTTTTCAGGGAACTACTGAAGTCATCATCTTGGCACTTTTCCTCTTTTAAACTTCATTCTGGAGACTGTAGGTCCAGTGGCCAGAGTACTGGCTTCTGGGTAAGAAAAGAAGGCTGGAGGTCTTAACGTTTAGTGTGTGCATGGCCACTTAACGACCCCTCTCTCCTTCAGCTGGGCTCAGGGTCCAGTCCAAAGACCCTCTGGTTCTGTATTGCCTTCTCCAGGCAAGAAGCCTTCAGTCTTTTTGTTGGGGTGAAGAGGGCACCTGCCTAACTGTGCAGAGTAGGGGAGGGGACATGGGAGAGCTGCTTCCTAACCTTTCACCTGGTTTTCCCGATTTAGTCCCACCTTCATGCCCTTCCTTGATACTTGAAGCCACTAGCCCCTGGGCCTTTGGAGAGTCCTACACCATGAACTGAGTGGCTTCTTAGCTGTTTCCATCACCAGCTTAAGATTCCAGTTCGGCTCCCTTTCCATCTACTTTTCAGCTTCCAAAATTATTCTGTTGTTGTCTCCTTGAATATGTGGGCTTATGTCTTAAGTAACAAAAACCCCTTTACTGCTGCTTTAGTGAGGAGAGGAGCCACAGCCAGTGTGTCTGTCAGCCTCCTGACCTGGAGATGCTGCTTCGTTTCTCATCTTTCTCTGACTCAGCGCTGCCCAGCCTGCACCGCTCTGTTGTTGGTTCTTATGCCCTTGAGCAGTACCTTCAGCTGCTTTGCTTTTCTTTCTCCCCAAGGTCTCTGCTGATTCTCTTTGTGGAGATTGACTACTGGGAGCGGCTGCTGTTTGAGACACCCCATTATGTGGTGAACGTCGCTGAACGTGCGGAGGATCTGCGTGTTCTTCGTGAAAATCTGCTACTTGTTGCTCGAGACTACAATAAGTAGGGCCCCATCCTCATAGTAGTCCTTCTGCATGCTTTTTAACCTCCTTTTTGTTGTATCTGCTCCATGATGTTCTTTCCCTATAGTGTCCATCCTTTACATTTTGTCCATCTCAAAAAGATTCTTTTTGTCCAGTCTCTCTCTATGGCCCTACGACTATTCTCTTGTAGTTTTGTCTTCTAGCTTTAGGGTAGAGAACAAAAGCATCCAGGTCCTCTTCTACCCCATAGGGCCATATATATTGTAAGCCTGGGTCACTTCTCTAGGAATGAAACTGGCATTCAGATTATGGACACAGAATAACACCAGATTCATTGAACCAAGGCCATGCAGTCAATTCTTCTCTTAATGCCCTTGGTACTCATTTCTGGAGTGAGGCTTTGTTCTGGGTTGGGTACCTTTTCAGCCCAATTATAAGTCCAAGGGGATGGAACCAGCAGTCTTTTTTGGGTGTTTAGAATGGAATATCCATTGTGGTAGCCACTAGCAGCATATGGCTATTTATATTTTAATTAATAATTGAAATTCAATAATTTAAAAAAAATCAGTCACTCATTTGCACAGGCTATGTTTCCGATGCTTAATAGCCACACGTGGCTAGTGCTATTGTATTAGCACCGATTGCAGAATGTTTTATTGGAAAGCACTATCTAGAATCGTGAACTTTCAGATTTTCCCACCAAGTTTCTGGTGTGGAGGAGAGGTCTTCAGAGCTTGTCCCCATCAGCTACCAGTCTGCTCTTGTACACAGGATTATTGCCATGCTGTCCCCAGATGAGCAGGCCCTGTTCAAAGAACGCATCCGATTCCTGGATAAGAAGATCCACCCTGGACTCAAGAAACTGCACTGGTCCTTGAAGGGGGCCAGTGCCTTTTTCATCACAGAGTGTCGCATACATGCCAGCAAGGTAGGCCATGGTCTTTAGACACTAAAGGCTGAGCAAAAGGCTGGTGCATGGGAAGTTAATACCTGAATCTTAGGTAGTGGTGGAGAGACCAGGGAGTAATGGGAAATAAATGAAGTATGCTTAGGGAAGGACTTTTACTGTCAGCAACTCTAGGTAGAGTATAGGTGGGAGGACAGAATTAGGCCCAGAGGGTCTCTTCTGAAGCTGAAGCCCCTACCTTATGGGGGCGTTTCTGAGTCCAGGTACAGATGATTGTGAATGAGTTCAAGGCATCCACTCTGACCATTGGCTGGCGAGCCCAAGAGATATCAGAGACACTGTTGGTTCGCATTAGTGGCAAACGGGTGTACAGGGACCTGGAATTCGAGGAGGACCAAAAAGAGCATCGGGCAGCTGTGCAGCAGAAATTGGTGAGCCTACACCAGGATGTGGTAGCCATCATGACCAACTCCTATGAAGTCTTCAAGAATGATGGCTCTGAGGTAGGGGTCCTGTGGCCAGGGCTTTATGGTTGGGAAAGCCCTCAGGCCCCCAGTCCCATCAGACCATTCTCTTGTTTTTTTCTATCCACCCCCCCACCCCCTGCCCCAGTATGTGCTTCTCAAACATCCTGCTCTATTCTTGGATTCACCCAACCTTCAGTCTGTCAAACCTTCTTCCTTCTGGACTCAGAGTCCTGCCTTTCTGTTTAGCCAGCCTATTTCCATCCCCATTGGCTGGACCTACCGTCTTCCCTGAGGATTCTCTTTCCCTTCCCTCTTCCCACCAGATTCAGCAGCAGTGGATGCTATACACGGTTCGGTTGGACCACATGATGGAGGATGCCCTGCGACTGAATGTGAAGTGGTCACTGTTGGAACTGTCCAAAGCTATCAATGGGGATGGAAAGACCTCCCCAAACCCACTCTTCCGAGTCCTTGTAATTTTGCAGAATGACATGCAGGGAAGTGCAACACAGGTGGGGACCACTTTGCCCCCAACACCTGAAAATGATCATACTTTAATCTCCAGTCTTCCTCAATCCTTAAACTTGACCCTTGACCTTGACTTTATCCTTTGGCCTCCAGATCTGGTTCTGAGGTGTTCAACCTTACCAGTCCTGAGGCCTGTCTCCTCCATGGCCTGTGCGAAAGCTCTCTCCTTGTGTTCCCACAGGTGGAATTCTCACCCACTCTGCAGACTTTGGCAAATGTGGTCAATGACATTGGCAACCACCTTTTCTCCACCATCTCTGTCTTCCGTCACCTCCCTGAAATTCTCCTCAAGCGCAAGTTTTTTCGTGACCCCATCCATTCAATCGTGGGTGAGTGGGCAATAGGGAGGGAATTTAGTGCAGGGATAGCAGAGGCTTAGGAATGGGCAGAGCTAGGAGGAGAGACCAGGGCTGTACCCAGGCATACTGGGTCAGTCATCTCTAGTATGGGTGGAAAATGCAGGTTAGGGGACTAGATTGGAAAGGAAGCAAAGGCAGGGATGGAGGTGAGAAGATTAGGTAACAGATGCTCCTGGGATTTGGGATTCAGGGTGGGAGATTAGGAAGGACAAATTTAGGACTGGGTCTGGATATAACGTGTCCAGATAACAACAGAGGTTATATCTGAATCTTATAGATTAAATTTATACTTTTACTTTCTGCCTTCTCCTTTATTTTCTAATGCTCATGTTTGAGTCTTATTCCTTTGTGGAGGTGATATTGGAGTGGAGGGTCTGGGGCAGTGGCTGAGGGCCAGGCTGGAGCTTGGGTTGAAGTGAAAGTTAATGAGAAGCATTTTGCTGGGTCCTGTAGAGCGTGATGAGGACATCAAGAAGATCCAGGCCCAGATCAGCAGTGGTATGACGAATAATGCAAGCCTGCTGCAGAACTATCTCAAGACCTGGGATATGTATCGGGAAATCTGGGAGATCAACAAGGACTCTTTTATTCGTCGCTATCAGCGTCTCAACCCCCCTGTCTCTTCTTTTGATGCCGACATTGCCCGGTAAGGAGGGCAGGTGGATGTGAAGGTCTGTCTCTAAAGGTATAGAATCTCATGAGGCTAGAGGCTCAGAAGGAAGGCTGGGGGTAAGGAGAAGTGCAGAAAGTGTGTCCTCAACTATAGGAAAGAACAGGGCCTAGGGCGTTAGACCTTTGCTTCTCAGGGGTGGAGATCATATCAGAGCTGGATAAGATTTAGGGGGAAAGCCATTTGGTGGGTAGTACCCATAGGGTCCTGTTGGAAAGAAGGAAATGCTTGGGATCTAAAGGATGAGAGAAGTGAACACTTCCATTTTAAGAAGGTAGCTTGGAGTTCATTTGAAGAAGTTGCTTAAATTCTAAAGTCAGGAAAAGATCTCCCATCTCTTTGTCCTCTGGTTAGTCATACATTTATTAAAGAAACCACCACTATGTATCCTGAGGAATAAAAAGAAAAGAACAAGTGTTTTCTGCCTGATGGCTACAATATAGTAGGGAAGATAAAAGAACGGGGCCGGGGCATCGTGGGAACTGATGAAATCCTAGCTCTATTGCTTTCTAAGCTGTGGAATCTTAAGGCACTTAGGTTCTCCAGGCCTCAACCTCCTGTGAAGCAGATATTAAACCACCTACCTTACAAGGTTGTGAGATTATTCAATATTGGCAAACTCTAAAGTACGGTCCTCATGTACTTCCTATATACAAGCTTCAAATGTGAAAAGTATATGATTAAGGTTTACAAGGTACCAGGGCAGTTCAATGGGAGGACATAGGAAAGGCTTCATGAAGGGAGTGACTGTGGGGCTGGGCTTTATGCAATGGGTAGGATTTCAACAGGTGGAGGTAGGCAGTGGGAGGGCATTTCAGGGAGAGAAAATAGCATCAGCAAAGGCATAAAGATGGGAACATATAAGCATGTTCACCAAATAGTGAGTATTTGGAACATAGATACACAAAAGGGAGGGTGCAAAGGGCTTTATATACGACAACCAACTTCATTCTCTCCACAACCTTGTGAGGTAGGGCCTATTTTTATCATCATGATACAGGTGAGGAAACAGAGGCTTCCAACAGTTAAATAACCTGCCTGAGGTCATAGAGCTAGTGAGCAGCAGTGGAACTCAATCCAGGCCTGTGTAATGCTGAAGACTTGAATGCCAGACTGAACCTGATAGCTGTCCCAAAGGCAGCGGTTGGGAAAATGACATGATCACAGCTGTGTCTGGGGTGGACTGAAATGAGAGACAATGGGGTGTAGAAGAATGCTTTGGAGCTGCTGCATAGGTCTGGGTGGCAGGAAATGAAAACTTGAACTGGCATCAGGGCAGTGGGCATGTCTTCAAAGAAAAAAACATGCTAGCAGGAATATGGGCCCTTTCAGCTACACAGAGGTTGCTAATAATGTGCAGAAGGAGGAGACAGTCCTCAACATCCAGTTTGTGCTGCTGGACTGCTCGCATCTCAAGTTCTCGCTGGTGCAGCACTGCAACGAGTGGCAGAACAAGTTCACGACTCTGCTCAAGGAGATGGCAGCCCGGCGCCTCCTGGAGCTACACACCTACCTGAAGGAGAATGCAGAGAAGTATGGGCGGGGGTGCATGGCACAGGTGGGGAGAGCATGCCCTGCCCTGTCTCCGTAACTGTGCTCTCTTTGCCTGACTTTAGAATAAGCCGCCCTCCCCAGACGCTGGAGGAACTGGGGGTCAGTTTGCAACTCATGGATACTCTGCAGCACGACTTGCCCAACCTGGAGACCCAGATTCCTCCCATCCATGAGCAATTCGCCATTCTTGAGAAATACGAGGTGCCAGTTGAGGACAGTGTGAGTTCCAGTGCTGTTTGGTCCACCCAAGTTGAACCCATGCTAGCAGCAGATAGTATGAGAAGCTGATCTCTCACATAGTAGATCCCTCTGTTGTCAGGAGGGAGAGCAGATGTGTGTGTGTGTGTGTGTGTGTGTGTGTGTGTGTGTGTGTGTGTGTGTAGTGGGGTGCAGGGAGAAGGTTCAAGATTCAAAAGCTTCTGAGAGCCAAAGCTAATTCAGATGATATTTCTGATTAGTTTATGGAGTTCTTTTAAAATTTTTTTGCTTTTGTTGTTAATCCTCACCTGAGGATATTTTCCCCCCATGACTCTTTTTTTAGAGAAAGTGGAGGGGGTGGGATGGGGAGAGAAAGAGAGAGAGAGGGAGAGAGAGAGAGAGAGAGAGAAAAACATCAATGCGAGACACATTGAATGGTTGCTTCCCACATGCACCTCAATCAGGGGGATCAAGCCTGCAACCGAGGTACCTGCTCTTGACTGGAATCAGAATTAGGACCCTTCAGTCCTTGGGCTGACACTTTATCCACTGAAATAACCCACCTAAGGCTATTTATGGAGTTCTTTTAGGCCCAGCAACTCACTGCTTGATTTCTTTGGGCCTCTTTGCATGTAGAACTTGGCCACAGACTCTGCTCTGGAGGATCAGAAAAGAGTCCTTAAAGGCATTGGTGAGGGATGGATAGAACTTCTGCTCGTGGATCATCCTCCCCTCTTTGATGTCCCCAGGTACTGGAGATGCTGAACAGTCTCAATGGGGAGTGGGTTATCTTCCAACAAACTCTGTTGGACAGTGAACAGATGCTGAAGAAGCACAAGGAGAAATTCAAAACAGGCCTTATTCACTCAGCTGATGATTTCAAGAAGAAAGCCCATAATCTTCTGGAAGAATTTGGCACCAAAGGTACCCCCTTCGTATCCTCTTCTTCTTTACCATTGTTTTGACCCAGTCTTTCAAAGCTTACAGTTGAGGGAGGTGCAAACAAGGATGAGTGTAGGAAGGACTGTACTGGGGCAGGAAAAGAGCAGTGGAACTTCTGTCAGCAACCCCACTGTGGTCTCTGAACTTTGGTCAAAAGACAGCAGCCCAACTCACATTGCCAGGTTTCTTATACCCACCTCCCGAGTCCCACCTGTTTCTGATTCTTGAGCCACATGTAGTAGTTTAGGTAAGATTAATCATCCTTTCAAAGCATTTTCTCTTATTTTCCTTTCCTTCCCTCTTTCATGTGAGGAAGAAGTGAGATTTACCCACAAAGAGGTAGGAGAGGAATGACAGTCCTTTCAGAGCACTATGACCTTGAGTGGGAACCTGAGCTTCATCTGGGATTTTCCACAGGCCCCTTCACCAGTAGTGTGGGACATCAGGTTGCTCTAGAGCAGATCGCCCAAATGCGGGCCATGCTGAATGCCATGAGGGAAGAAGAAAACACTCTCCGTGCCAACTTGGGCATCTTCAAGATTGAGCAGCCAGTCTCCAAGGACCTGCAGAACCTGGAGAAGGTGGGGTGCTGAGCTAGGCCCTCGTGGTAATTAAGGATATGGGGCAGGGGACAGGTGAATTCACCCTAAGGGCCTGGAAAAACAGCTGGGACTAGGAAGATGGGTGCATGAGGAGCTTTTTAATTTTATTTTACTGTATTTTATTTTTAAACATTTTTTTTATTGATTTCAGAAAGGAAGTAGAGGGAGAGAGAGATAGAAACATCAAAGATGAGAGAGAAACATTGATCAGCTGCCTCCTGCACATCCCACTACTGGAGATTGAGCCTGCAAGCCTGGCCTGTGCTCTGACTAGAATCGAAAGGTGACCTCCTGGTTCATAGGTCAATGCTCAACCACTGAGCCATGCTGGCCGGGCATGAGTAGCTTTTTAAAAAAATTGATGTAAAATTCAGATAACAAAAGAACCAGCTTAAAGTGAACAGTTATTCAGTGGCATTTAGTACATTGACAGTGGTGTGTATCCATTACCTCTAGTTTTAAAACATTTTCATCATCCCAAAAGAAAACCCTGTATCCACAGCAGTCATTCCCCATCCCATCTCTCCTCAGTCCTTGTTGGCCACTAACCTATTTCCTATGCATGTGGATTTGCCTATTATGAACATTTTATATAAATGGAGTCATACAAATATGTGGCTCTTGGTATCTGGCTTTTTTCACTTAGCATGATATCTTCAAAGGTTCATCCGCGTTGTAGCATGTGCCAATCAATATTTCATTGCTTTTTGTGGCTGGCTAGTATTCTATTGTATAAATTTACCACAGTTTGTTTATCCATTAACAAGTTGATGGACATTTGGGTTGTTGTTGGACTTTCAGCTGTTGTGAGTAGTGCTGCTATGAACATGTGTGTACTTATATTTGTTTGAGTCTCTGTTCCCATTTCTTGTGGGTATGTACCTAGGAGTGGAATTGCTGGATCATATGGTAATTCTATGTTTAACTTTTTGAGGACTTGCCAAACTATTTCCCACAGCAGCTGCACCATTTTACACTCCCACTAGCAATGTACGAGGGTTTCTATTTCTCTGCATCCTTGCCAACACTTACTTCTCGCCCCCCACTTTTTTTTGGTCCTAGCCATTCTGGTGGGTGTGAAGTTGAGTCTCATTGTGGTTTTGATTTGCATGTCCCTACTGACTAATGATGCTGAATATATTTTTCTGTGCTTGTTACTTGAGGAGCTCGTAAGGCAAGAGGGTAGAGAAAGAAATCTGAACTGAGGAGGCAGCTCTATTGCCTGGAGGGAAAAACTTCTCAGATGAGAGGAGCAAAGAACCTGAGTGTTTGTCAGGAAGAAAGAGGGCAAGAGTCATGTTACTTAACACATCTTTCTGCTCTCTGCCATGAAGGAGCTAGACGCACTCCAGCAAATCTGGGAGATCACACGGGACTGGGAGGAGAACTGGAACCAGTGGAAGACTGGTCGGTTTCTGAACCTGCAGACAGAGGCCATGGAGACCATGGCCCATGGGCTGTTTCGTCGCCTTACAAGACTAGCCAAAGAGTATAAGGTGTGTGGAGAAAGGAGGGAAGGGGGCATAAGATAAGCCAATTGAGGAAGGGGAACTGTGCAGGGAAGATTGTTAGCTCTTCTGATGCTCCCCACTTTTGCTCAGGACCGAAACTGGGAGATTATTGAAACCACTCGATCAAAACTTGAGCAGTTCAAGAGGACCATGCCCCTCATCTCAGACCTGCGAAACTCCGCTCTTAGAGAGAGGTAAGTCTCCGCTCCTGGGGTGACCATCTGGCCTGTGCTGCCATCTGATTCTTTCATTTGTCCCCTCCATGGTGATCATAGCTCTCTGTGCCCCTTTGTCCACACACACACACACACACACACACACACCTGGAAGAGACCTTCCTTAGAGCCTACCACTGTCCTCTGTTTCTAGCACTGTCCTGGGTTCTCCTGTATTCCTTCTCTGCTTCCTTCCCACTCTGTCTCCTCTTACTTTGTCATCTGTCTTAGCTAAGCTGTATGCCTTCTGCCATACAAAAGTTCTTATTTTGATGCAGCCAAAAGTATAATTTTCTTTCTTTTTCAAAAATAGTTTATTGGTTTTTAGAGAGAGAGGAAAGGAGAGGGAGAGAGAGAGAAACTTTGATGTGAGAGTGTAACATCCATCTGCTGCCTCCCACATGCCCCCTACCAGGGCATGTGCCCTTGACTGGAAATCGAACCAGCAACCTTTTGATGCACAGAACAATGCCCAACCAATGAGCCACACTGGCCAGGGCAACAACTCTCTTCCTTTATGGTTTTTGCTTTTGTGCCTTGTTTAAGACCTCCCTTACCCCAGAGTTAAAATTCATCCTCTGCAACTTTCTTCTAATTCTTTATACTTGTTTTTTTCAAGTTTAACTCTTGTAATGCATCTAGAACTTATTTATGATAGAAGGGTCCTTTGAAACCATTGAGTATAGAATAAACTATTTTACAAATGGTGTTTTAATAATTAATTACATATCTATTTAGGAGAAAATAATTTTACTTCTTTTGCCTTGCCTCCAGTGATAATGTTTTTGGAAATGTTTCACCATTAAGTATGTGGTTAAGTATAACCTAACCACTTTATTTACTTATTTAATCTCTCTAAGCCTCAGTTTCTTCATATATAAATGGAATGACAATAATTCATCATTTATATAGGGGTGTGGAAACTTTTTCCTGCCAGGGCCATTTGGATATTTATAACATCATTTGTGGGCCATGCAAAATTATCACCTTAAAAATTAATCTGCTGCCCTGACTGGTTTGGCTCAGTGGATAGAGTGTTGGCCTGTGGACTCAAGGGTCCCAGGTTTGATTCCAGTCAAGGGCATGTATCTTGGTTGCAGGCACATGCCCAGTAGGGAGTGTGCAGGAGGCAGCTGATCCATGTTCCTCTCTCATCGATGTTTCTAACTCTCTATCCCTCTCCCTTCCTCTCTGTAAAAAAATCAGTAAAATATATTTAAAAAAAATAAATCTGCTATATTTAACATTTAATTAACTCACCCCGAATGCATTGGCAGGACCAGACCAAATGGTTTTGTGGGCCTTATATGGCCTACGGGCTGGACATTTTCCCACCCCTGACTTACAGAGTGGTTGTGAGAATTAAGTGAAATGTCTCATGCAGGGCACTTAGCCCAGCACAGAATCTATAATAAAACTGTAGTAATCCATCTTAACTCCCTTTCCTGAGAATCGACACATCAATCTCTGTAGTCCCCACAGTGCCTAAGTTGCATGTTAGAGCCTGTTTAGTAAATAGGGGTGAAATCATGAATAAATAAATACACAGTCATAATATCCCAATGGGAGGAAGCCTGGGGAGTGATGCTAATACTTTTCAGTAGGCCCTGGTGTTCAGCCTTCTAAACTGACCTCCTGTCCCTGGCCGCAGGCACTGGGATCAGGTCAGGGATGAGATCCAGCGGGAGTTTGATCAGGAATCTGAAAGCTTTACTCTGGAGAAGATTGTGGAACTTGGAATGGATCAACATGTGGAGAAGATTGGGGAGATCTCTGCCTCAGCAACCAAAGAACTGGCAATAGAGTTGGTATGACAGAATCCTCTCCCATACTCCCCTACTTCCTAAGCCTGGAGCAAAGGCTTCCAGCTTTGTATCATCTGATGGCTTCTTGCAGCTTTTGTTCCCCTTGGGGATTAAATATCTGATTGTTCTGTCCCCCAATTTCTTTCCACAGGCATTACAAAACATTGCCAAGACTTGGGATGTGATTCAGCTAGACATAGTACCCTACAAGGATAAGGGCTATCACCGACTCAGGTAGAGAGGGCCTCGGGGAGCTAGAGAGGGGAGGGCTGTGTGACCTGGGCTGCGGAGCAGGGACCAAGGATTGGCAGATGGGGAAGGAACATGATTTTGATGCTTTTCTTCCCAGAGGAACAGAGGAAGTATTCCAAGCACTGGAAGATAACCAGGTGGCTCTGTCTACCATGAAAGCATCTCGTTTTGTCAAGGCCTTTGAGAAGGAGGTGGACCACTGGGAACGCTGCCTCTCCCTCATCTTGGAAGTTATTGAGACAGTGCTCACAGTACAGCGTCAGTGGTTGTACCTGGAGGTCAGAACTCACAGCCTGAGCTCTTCCTACACCCTGTTTTTACTCCCTTATTTGCATAGGACCTAAATATTTGCCATGTTATCAGCTTCATTTTCCCACCTCTACAGCGATTCTTCATTCAGGACCCAAGCACTAGTTATTACCTCTCATCATCATCATCAGTTTCCTCCCTGAAAAGCCTTGTTCTTCTTTTATTATTTTTCTTGGACCCAGATATATCTGACCTGTCTGACCCTTTGATTCTAATGCTCCTTATCTTCTACTCAACTATCACCCATGGTCTGGGAGCAGGGAGCAGAGTGTGGGGAGTATGTGAGAAACTCCTCTCACTCCAAAATTCCTGGCCCTTCAGAATATCTTCCTAGGAGAGGACATCCGTAAGCAGCTGCCCAATGAATCAGCCTTATTTGACCAGGTCAACAACAGGTGGAAATCCATCATGGAGCGGATGAGCAAGGACAGCAATGCTCTCCGGAGCACCCACTATCCAGGTCTGAGCTCCCTGGCCTCTTGCCCTGACATAACCTCAGTTTGTGTTATATATGTGTGAAGTCATGGCCTCCTGGTTCACTTATTGAAAGATGACTATTGTACCTGGCTGCCATATCATCAACATTGTCACTTCTAAGCATTAAATAATCGTTCAGTAAATTCAGTTCAATAAATGTTTGAGTGGAGTACAATGTAGTGGTTAAGAGAATGGGATATGGAATCGGACAGACAAGTTCAAAATCTGACTTATGCTTTACTGATTGTATGCTCTTGGGCAGCTCACTCCCTCCATACCACAGTTTCCTCACCTGTAGTAGGGGGATTAATGATAGCTATTTCTCAGGGTTTACAAGGGTTATAAAGACGTATGTAACACTGAGTATAAGTCTTCTGTAAAGTTAGTGCTCAATGATGATTCTCTTTCATCATTGATGTTTCTATCACTCTCTACCTCTCCTTTCCTCTCTCTGAAATCAATAAAAACATATTTTTTAAAAAGAAAAAAATTTTTAAAAACCTCATAGACACAGAGAACAAACTGGTGATTGCCAGATGAGAAGGGGGTTGGAAGGCTGGGTGAACACTATGTCTCAGGGAAGTCCTGATTGAGAAACCCTTCTCTGTCTCTCTCTTTTTAAAATATGTTTTTATTTATTTCAAGGAGGAAGGGAGAAGGACAGAGAGAGAAACATCAACAATGAGAGAGAATCATTGATTGGCTGCCTCCTGCATACCCCACACTAGGGATGGAGCCCACAGCCCAGTCATAAGCTCTGACTGGGAATTGAACCGTGAACTCCTGGTTCCTAGGTCAATGCTCAACCCCTGAGCCACACCAGTGTGACTCCCTCTTCTCTAGCTGATTCTTCTTATGAGATAATGCAGATAAATGAGATCAGGCAAATAAAGCACTTATCACATTAAATGGCAGAGTAAGCCCTTGGTTACTATTAGCTAATGTTATTATTACATTGACTTTGTTATTGTTTTTCTTTATTTTATTTTTTTCATCACTATTTATCCCCCCATATCCTCTTCCACCTCCACCCACCCACTCTCCTCACTCCTGCAAACATTGACTTTAACTAGTTATCAGATTAACCGGCAGTCGGAAAATCCCTCTTGCAATCTGGGACCGCTGGCTCCTAACTGCTTACCTGCTTGCCTGACTGATCACCCCTAACCACTCTGCTTGCCTGCCTAATCGCCCCTAACTGCTCGCCTGCCTGCCTGATTGCCCCTAACCGCCTCTGCCTCGGCCCCCACCATGGGGGTTTCATCTGGCAGGACGTCCAGAATGACGTCCGGAAGGTCATTCGGCTGTCTGGTCTAATTAGCATATTACACTTTTATTATTATAGATGTTCCCTAAGCTGTACTTTACATCCCTGTGACTATATTATAACTGCCAATTTGTACTTTTTAATTCTTTCACCTTGTTCACCCAGCTTCCCAACCCCTCTCTCATCTGGCAATCATCAGTTTGTTCTCTGTGTCTATGAGGTTTTTAAAAAATTTTTCTTTTAAAAAAATATGTTTTTATTGATTTCAGAGAGAGGAGAGGTAGAGAGAGATAGAAACATCAATGATGAGAGAGAATCATCGATTGGCTGCCTCCTGCATGCCCCCTACTGGGGATTGAGCCTGCAAACCGGGCATGTGCCCTGACAGGGAATCCAACTGTGATCTCTTGGTTCATAGGTTGATACTCAACCACTGAGCCACACAGGCCAGGTTACGAGGGTTTCTTTTTCTTTTCTTTATTTTTGTTGACACTATTACAGATGTCCCCATCTCCCCCCACCCCCCATTTGCTTGCTTCCACCCAGCCCCACCCCACCGTCCCCCTGGCCATCACCACATTGTTATCTGTGTCTGAGTTATGCATCTGTGTTATTTGGTTTATCCCTTCAATTTCTTTCATCCAGTCCTCCCTCCCCCTGCCCCTCTGACAGCTGTCAGTGTGTTCCATGTATCCATGTCTCTGTTTCTGTTTTGTTCGTCGGTTTATTTAGTTTATTAGATTTCATATATAAGTGAGATCATATGGTATATGAATTTGTTTCTGTTTTGTTTATTTATTTTGTTTTTTAGATTCCTCATAAGTGAAATCATATGCATTTGTTTTTCTCTGTCTGACTTATATTATTTAGCATAATACCCTCTAGGTCCATTCATGTTGTCACAAATGGTTAAGATTTTATTCTTTTTATGAGTAAGTAATATTTCTTTGTATATGTGTACCACATTTTTTTCATCCATTCAGCTTTTGATTGGAGCATTTAATCCATTTACATTTAAAGTAATAATTGACAGGTATGTAGTTATTGCTATTTTATTAATTGTTTCCTGATTGTCTTTGTAGTTCTCTGTTTCTTTCTTATTCTCTTGCTCTCTTCTCTTGTATGTTGATAACTTTCTGTAAATTCCTTTCTCTTTATTTCTATGGATCCCTTCTTTATTTCTTGTATATCTTGGACTTTTTGTTGTTGCCATGTTTATAGGCATCTATTTCAAGTTGCTGGTTGCTTAATTTCAAACACATCACTACCAGTTTTACTTGATCCCTCCACGTTTGTTTTTGTCATTTTTTCACTTTTTGTGTATGTATGTTTGTGTGTATCCCTTAATTTGCTGTTGCAATTATGCATAATCTTTCTACTTTTGCCTTTTAACCTTAAACTAGTTTTAGTGTTTGGTAATCTATGACTTTTATTATGTGTTTGCCTTTGTCAGTGAGAATTTTTTTTGCGATATGTTCTTACTCTTATTTTTTCTTCTTCTTCAAGAAGTCCCTTTAACATTTCTTGTAATACTGATTTCATGGTGATGAACTCCTTCAGCTTTTTTTTGTCTGGGAAGCTCTTTATCTGTCCTTTGATTTTAAATGATAGCTTTGATTTTAAAAGATAAAGTAATCTTGGTTGTAGGCCCTTGCTTTTCAGCACTTTGAATGTTTTGTGCCAATTCCAGTCTAGTGCTCTTTTCACTATATTACAACTCTAGTGGTTGTAGATCTCTTTTATTGTGTGCATGAGCTAAGTATTTGATTCTAACGATTTGACTTGTTAGGTTGTTTATGTATAGAACAATCTCTAATTTTCAGACTCTTGGGGTGACTGGCAGAGCTCCAGTTCTTTGGTGAAATGGAACTGTTCCAAAGACTGAGGAGAGATATAGTACATTAATGGAATCATATGTGGTGTATAATAATGCATAATGTATATCCTATATAATAAAGAGGTACTATGCAAATTACCCTCACAAGATGGCTGCCTAGGACCAGGCTGACAAGGGAGTTAGTGAGGGATGACCAAATAACTGAAGAAGAAGACTGCATGGGGTGACCAGACCGGCAGGGAGGTTAGTGAGGGACGACCAAATGACTGAACAGCAGGCTGTGTGGGGCGACCAGGCTGGCAGGGGGGCCATGAGGGGTGACCAGGCTGGCGGGGGGGCCGTGAGGGCGACCAGGCTGGCAGGGGGGGCCATTAGGGGCAACCAGGCGGGTGGGGAGGGCAGTGAGGGGCAACTAAGCCAGTGGATGGGGGAGCAGTTGGGGGCAACCAGGCCAGCAGGGGGAGCAGTTAGGGGTGACCAGGCTGGCAGGGAGGGGGCAGTTAGGGGCAACCAGGCCGGCGGGGGGGCAGTTAGGGGTGACCAGGCCAGCAGGGGGGGGCAGTTAAGAGCGACCAGGCTGGCAGGGAGAGGGCAGTTGGGGGCGACCTGGTCAGCAGCGACGGGCAGTTAGGGGCAACCAGGCTGGCAGGGGGGGCAGTTAGGGGTGACCAGGTAGGTGGGCAGGTGAGTGATTAGGAGCCAGCAGTCCAGGATTGTGAGAGGGATGTCCAACTGCCGGTTTAGGCCCGATCCCTGGGATTGGGCCTAAACCGGCAGTTGGACATCCCCCAAGGGGTCTCGGATTAGAGAGGGTGCAGGCTGGGCTGAGGGGAACCCCCCTCCTGTGCATGGCCTCTAGTTGTATATAATAGTGTATAATGAATACTTAATAATGAATTAATATAGAATGGGATAAGCATGATGGATCGATTGGGAACACTTCTCTGCTTCCTAAAACAATTATGACAATCTATAACGTTCAAGAACTGGCAGAATAGATATAGTTGGATACTCTAGATCTACTCAGGACAGTGCTGAAAGAGCCATTAAATGTCATTTATTGCTTTTCTTCCCAGGTCTCCTGGACTCATTGATAGAAATGAACACAATCCTGGAAGATATTCAGAAGTCTCTGGATATGTATTTAGAGACCAAACGCCATATTTTCCCCCGCTTCTACTTCCTGTCCAATGATGACCTCCTGGAGATTCTGGGCCAGTCTCGCAACCCAGAGGCTGTGCAGCCACACCTCAAAAAATGCTTTGACAATATCAAATTGCTGAGAATGCAGAAGGTAAATAGAGTTGGCTATAATGAGATGAAGGGCAGGGGAGGATGTTGAGGTCAAAGGTATTCAAGGCCTTGAAGGAGACAATGTCCTCCCAATGGGAGAGGGATATTAATGATTCAGGATTATGTGGGATAGAACTTTTTAGAATTGGCAATATTGAGGGGAGAGGAGCAGAAATTACTCTCAAAGGGCCCAAACACCATCTAGGCAGATTCTAGGAGTAAGCAGTTCAGGCCATTAATAGGTTCTTGTTTCTACAGGTTGGAGGACCCAGCAGCAAATGGGAAGCTGTGGGAATGTTTTCAGGTGATGGCGAATATATTGATTTCCTCCACTCAGTATTTTTAGAAGGGCCTGTGGAGGTGAGTTGTGGCAAAGGTTTAAGAATCAAGTTGATCTTACTCCCTTTAGGAAGTTGGCTTGCTCTGAAGAGAGAACATCTCTGTGAAGGGATATTAACCACGTTTTGCCCTTCCTGAAAACTGTAATCTAAAAATCTGTCATCTGGCTTCCATATCCCCCAGGGGCCCAAGCCAGATACTGCCCAAGTTCTACTTTTATCTTTGGTTCATGACCTGCAGTTCTGTTGCTTAAGCACCTTTCCCATGCGGACTCTTGTCTTGGCCTCTGAGGCCGAGCCATCCTGTTCTCTCACCTCTCCTCAGTCCTGGCTTGGTGATGTGGAGCGGACCATGAGGGTAACCCTACGGGACCTTCTCCGGAACTGCCGTCTGGCTCTCAAGAAGTTTCTTAATAAGAGGGACAAATGGGTGAAGGACTGGGCTGGCCAGGTGAGCTCTGGTCAATAGAAATGAAGGAACAAGAAACATTGGGCTGAAAGGGAGCAGTAAAGGTAAAGACAAAATCTTAAGTATGAAAATGCTGGTTTTAAAAAAATGCTGATAATGAACAACATAAACTGATGAACAAAAATAGATCCAGAGACAGAAACATCAAACAGAACGTCAAACCTCAGGGAAGGTAGGGGACAGTAGAGGGAAGGGGGAGAGATCAACCAAAGGACTTATATGCATGCATATAAGCCTAATCAATAGACACAGACAACAAGGGGTTGGGGGCATGAATGGGAGGTGGGGGGTAATGGGGGAATAAGGACACATATGTACTACCTTAATCAATAAAGAAATTTTTAAAAAATGCTGGTTTCTTGTGCCCCTGCTCTAGGCATGGCCCTGGAACCCTGCATGACAGACCCTTGGCTCCTAACTTTAAGCATGTGCCCCACCCTTCAGAGCAGATTAGCATATTGAGAGAGGAGTAGCACCTGGTCCCTGGATGTGGGAGGTGGGCTGTGTGGGTAGCCAGGGACAGGGTTTTGGAATACAGCCTCTGTACATGCCGTAGGTGGTGATCACCGCCAGTCAGATCCAGTGGACGGCTGATGTCATCAAGTGCCTGCAGACAGCTAAGGAGCGGGGAGACAAGAAAATCCTCAAGGTCATGAAGAAGAAGCAGGTGGGGAACCCTACAAGTATAGGATAGGCCTGGAGTTAGAGTTGGAGGGAGGGGGTGATAAATTGGAGTCAGAATTAGAGATGAGCTGGTGGGAAAGGGTCAGAATGAGGGTGTTTTATGGGAGAAGTCCAGTGAGGAAAGTTTGGATGGACTAGAAGTACCTTTTCCTATGCTGATATTGGGGATCTGGAGTTAGAGTGGGGTTGGGATTATCTTGGGGTTGAAAGTTGAGTTAGGATGAGGTGGGATTGACTTTGATTGCATTGATCCATCTGCTCTCTTCCCTGCCACCTCATTCTGCAGGTGTCAATACTGAATAAGTATTCAGAAGCTATCAGGGGGAACTTGACCAAGATCATGCGGCTTAAAATTGTGGCTCTGGTGACCATAGAAGTTCATGCCCGAGATGTGTTGGAGAGGCTTTATAAGAGTGGCCTCATGGATGTCAGTGCTTTTGACTGGCTCAGCCAGCTGCGCTTCTACTGGGAGAAGGTGCAGATGGGCCAGCTCCCCACTCTTGTACCCTAAACCCAATCCTAATGCATTAACTAAATTCCTATTCTCTAAATACAATAATATGCCAATCCAAGCCTTAGTCCTATTACAGTGCCCTAATCCAGTTCTTAACTCTGTCACAAGTCTCTTAAATCAGAAATGGCAACCATTTTCCAGTTGGTATTCACTATGGGTGTCACTTGACCAGAACTAGAAAGACTGCTGCAATGAACTAGGGTTGACATGCGATGAACCCAGTGTCCATCTTGGCTATAAACTCTTTCCTCTTTCTAACTCTAAACAGAACCCCTCATCTTCTAACTCTGACCTCCTTGCATTACCAGTCCTACTCTCAGTCATTGCCCAGCTCTAACTCTTCCTCTAAGCCCGCCTTTCTCTTACTCTGCCGTTTCTCCAGGATCTTGATGACTGTATCATCCGCCAGACCAACACACAATTCCAGTATGGTTATGAGTACTTGGGTAACTCTGGCCGGCTTGTCATCACCCCCCTTACAGACAGGTTAGCCAAGTGGGATGAACAAGGTGTTTGGGTGGGGGCAGCAAATGCCCAGTGAAGGCTTCCAGGAGTCTGACTTGAGTCCTGTTCTAAATTCTCAGGTGTTACATGACACTGACTACAGCATTACACCTGCATCGAGGGGGCTCCCCCAAAGGTCCAGCGGGCACGGGAAAGACAGAGACTGTCAAGGACCTGGGCAAGGCGCTTGGCATATACGTCATCGTGGTCAACTGTTCTGAGGGCCTGGACTATAAGTCCATGGGCCGCATGTATTCAGGCTTGGCCCAGGTCAGCACTGCCATCTTGTCCTGGAGGCCCCTTAAGTATCTTTAGTCCCAGAACATCAGCTGGAACCCAAATCTGATTTAGTGCTTTGTAACTTACAACATTACATTGCTTCAGTTCTTAAAATTGTACCTCCCTGAACTGCACTTTGCTTATTTGCAAAATCAGAAGATTCTACAAGGATTAAATAAGTTAATGCCTATAAACTAGTGCATAGTGTATGCACTCAGTGTTCCCAGTTCTCTACCCTAGTCTCTTTCCAACTCACACCTTTTCTAGCATTCCCCCGGATTGTCCCTGTCTGATGGAAAGCTCTGGCTAGAAACTACAACAGTGCTATGCTCCCACTGCCCACTTCCCTGCCCCCGTCCTTACATTTTGGAGGCCACCTCTCCTATCAAACACTCCAGGCAGGGCTATGTTAGTCATACCTCTAGATTCTCCTAACCTGGGGTACTTCTCTTACTGCCAGTGAATCTGCCTCCCACTCTACAGACAGGTGCCTGGGGCTGCTTTGATGAGTTTAACCGCATCAACATTGAGGTGCTGTCAGTTGTGGCCCAGCAGATCCTGTCAATCCTATCTGCCCTGGCTGCCAGCCTCACCCGCTTCTATTTTGAGGGTTTTGAAATAAATCTGGTGTGGTCCTGTGGGATCTTCATCACCATGAATCCTGGTAAGGGCCAGAGAATAGATGGGGCTCCAGGGGCAGGGGGAGAACTGGGTATCCAGGGCTAACAACTGTGTCCTGCCAGGCCTGTGTATTTAGCCAAGTAAAATATGGCTAAAGACAGCGAAGTTTGAGAGAAGAACAAACATACGACTTTCTGGGAGAAGGGGAGGCTACGTGTATAAAATGTGAGGCAAAAGTAGGTTTATAGTTGTTAGCACACAAAAAATAGAGTTTATTCTTGTATTATTATTTATTAACTAGAGGCCCAGTGCATGGATTCATGCACATTGAAAGGAAATTGATTACAAGGTGGCCGGTGGGGCGGGACTGGGCCAAAAGGGCATCTGCAGAGTGAGTGGGTTCCCTCCAGCAGGTGGGGTCCTTCAGTCTGGCCTGTGGGGATGGGGCTGAAACCAGCTGTCCAACATCCCCCAAGGAGTCCTGGAGTGCGAGAGGGCACTCTGCAAAGTTGCTGTAGCTCAGCAGCTCCTGGGTTGAGCATCTGCCCCCTGGTGGTCAGTGTGCATCATAGCTACTGGTTGGAGCATCTGCTCCCTGGTGGTCATTGCACATCATAGCTACTGGTTGGACAGTTGAATCGTCGGACGGTCACTTAGGCTTTTATATATATAGATTACAGTATTATTTTCCATATGAACAACTGTAAACCTACTTTTGCCCCACCCTGTATATGTAGCCCTAGGCTTTGAAAATACTTAATTATCTTCTCCCATTAAACTAGCTTCAGGAGTTCTGTCTGCCATCCCTTTTGAAAATGGGAGAATCTCCCCAAAGTGAGGCATTAGGGTCTCTCATTATTGTTCCCTAGGAATAGCTTGACAGAAGGGTCTAGGCAAAAATAGGAAAGGGTTTAGCTACTGAAAGAATCAGAGATGCAGCTGTGATTTCTATTAGGACTGACATTATAAATGGAACTTGGAGAGATGGGAAATTGGCAGCTCTGTGATTTGAGTTTGGAATAAGGCCACCCAGAAAGTAAGAAAAGGCCCAGAGATAAGAAAGAGGAGCAGATTGGTATGGGAGGAGCCAGGTTCGAGATGAGAATGGAAGAAATCTTGGAGGTGGAGTTGGGGAGAAAGTTAGGGATGGAGCGTGGGTAGGGGAAAATGGGATTGGGAAGTGAGTCTTTGGGAAGCAGTATATATTCTAAACAAATGGCTCTGTTTTCCAGGCTATGCTGGTCGTACAGAGCTTCCTGATAATCTTAAATCCATGTTCCGTCCAATTGCCATGGTGGTGCCTGATTCAACTCTTATTGCAGAAATCATTCTCTTTGGGGAGGGCTTTGGAAACTGCAAGGTATTCCAACAAGCTCTTTTTCCCCAATTATTTTCCTTCCACGATTATTCCCTGGACAGAGGAACTTCCTGAAGGCTCCACAGTCAGTTTATTCTATAAGGAATGCACTATCAGTAGGATATGGAGGCAGAAGTATTCAGAGGTCTCCCCTCTATGTGAAGTTACAAGTCCATGATTATGCAATTGACAAGATCTCATTAGGATTGTCCACGGAGCAACTCCCAGCTGTCTTGGACTTAGCTTCTTGTATCTGTAACTTTTCCTAAAGAAGCAGAGGGGTTTGTGGAGAGATAGGTTGTTTCCTCCTCTGTTTTCATTTCTCAGATTCTGGCCAAGAAGGTGTACACACTTTACTCCCTGGCTGTGCAGCAGCTCTCCAGACAGGACCATTATGACTTTGGCCTGCGTGCCCTCACCTCCCTTCTGCGCTATGCTGGCAAGAAGCGCCGCCTGCAGCAGGATCTGTCTGATGAAGAGGTAGATCAAGGACACGGCTCTAGACACCTCCATTGTCACTGGTCCTATGCACCTTCGCTAAAGTTTTTCAGATCTTTTCTTTCTCTAGATTAGGATTGCCACCTTTCTTCCTTTCCCCTGTGTTGCCCGATTTTACCCGCCACATTTTTTAAAATAAGTTTTTATTGATTTTTAGAGAGAGAAGAAGGGACAGGGATAGAGAGATAGAAACATGGAGAGAGAAACATCATCCATCGGCTGCCTCCTGCACTTCCCTTACTGGGATCAAGTCTGCAACCTGGACATATGCCCTGACTGGGAATCAAACCAGTGACCTCTTGGTTCTGGTCAATGCTGGCCAGGCTACCTGTCATATTTTAATTTTAATTTAATTTTTAATATATTTTTATTGATTTCAGAGAGGAAAGGAGAGGGAGAGATAGAAACATCAATGATGAGAGAGAATCATTGATCGGCTTTCTCCTGCATGCCCTTCACTGGGGATCAAGCCTGCAACCCAGGCATGTGCCCTTGACTGGAATCGAACCCAGGACCCTTCGGTCTTTAGACAACGCTCTATCCACTGAGTCAAACCAGCTAGGGCGTGTCATTTTTTAAAAGACTAGCTCAGGTAGAGCCATTGTTCTTGGCTCTTGCCCCTCACTGTTTGGAAAGGAAGGGCTTAGTGAGTACCTAGGTCCTAGCTCCTCCAGCCTGAGTCTTTGTCTTTTCCCACCCAGGTTTTGCTGCTCTCAATGAGAGATATGAACATTGCCAAGCTGACTTTATCCGACGTGCCACTATTCAATGCCATCGTGCAAGATCTCTTCCCCAGCACTGAGCTGCCTGCCTTTGATTATGGCAAGGTATGTGTTCCTTAATACGCTTCCTGACCTCATATGTGAATGTAGATCTGGAAACATGACACTTGGTTCCCAGGCCTTGTTCTGCTCTTCACTAGCTGTTACCTGAGCAAGACAGTTGACCTCTATAAAAAACTACCGACCTATTCAAACATTCTACTCTCTCACCACAACTCCCTATTTCTCCCCAATCCCCAACTCACTGGCTCCATTACTTCCACTCATTGATACTTTGGCTTCATTGAGATCTTGAATCCACTGGCCTTTCTACTTTCTCTATACCCATCTGCCCTTTCCCGACTCTACTTCTCTCCTCATTTAGGGAGTTTTGAGGAGACTGCTAGGAACTGTTCGGTAGTGAGGGCAGTGGAATGGAAGGAGGGTGGTGGAGGAGGATTTTAGAAAGTACAGAAATTTTCCTTTCTGGCAGTGGTAGTTTAAACACCCTGAATTATCCTTTTCATTGAAACCACTAAAATTCTGGATAAAAAATAAGAATATGTATTTTTAAATATATTGCTAAACTGGAAAGAAAGAAAATATTCTGGGATGGGGAGAGGAAATAAAAGCAGGAATATAATGAGTGTAACAGCTTGGCTTTCTTGTTGAATTTAAGGAACTGGGGAGAGGAGAGAAAGTAGCCCAAGTTTGGAGGTATTTTAGAAAACCCAGTCCTGCATGACCTTCAGTCTGTGAGCGGAAACACCCTCAGTAAATGGAAAAAACGAGAAGCCCACCATTGAAAAGGGTCCATACAGTAAAGATATTTGCTTATTTTGACAGATAATAGGAGGAGAGGGCAAACTTTTTGAAATTTCCTCACTGCAGGTCAGCCCTTACATAGTTTATGGTCATAATTTATTCTACTGTGTAATCCCAAAAATCTCAAACTTAAAGCTTAATTTTAAGTAGTTCTAGATTGTTAGCTTCCTCCATGTGACTGGCAGAAGCAAATGCAATTTATTTATTTATTTTTAAAATATATTTTTTATTGGTTTCAGAGAGGAAGGGAGAGGGAGAGGGAAATAGAAATATCATTGCTGAGAGAAAAATCATTGATTGGCTGCCTCCTGCTGGGGATTGAGCCCACAACCCGGGCATGTACCCTTGACCAGAATCGAACCTGAGACCCTTCAGTCCGCAGGCCGACACTCTATCCACTGAGCCAAATTGGCTAGGGCAGCAAATGCAAATTATTTATGGAAGAGGAATTTCTGGAAGCCTCAAAGAATTATCATAAGAATTCAGGATAGAAGTCCAAGAAAATGAACTACTTCTGGTAAAAAGTCACAAAACACACAAGGGGACAAGATACCATGAATGGAAAACAGAAGAACAATAGTACAGCTGAATTAAATCCCCAAAGACTTCAGATATTGATATGATCAGTACAGAATTTGCAAATAACTAAATTTAATATGTTTAAAGAAGTAAAAGCTTGAAACTATGAACCGGGAACAAGAGACTTCTAAATTAAGTTGACTTGAAAAAGAGCCAATAGAATTTCTATAAACGAAAAATATTATAATTGAGATTTAAAACAACTACTAAATATATAGAGTACTTCCAGATAAAGAAGGTGGATTGAAAACAATTTTGTTACCTTTTGAAAATCCACTACAATACTCTAAGGAGATTTTTAAAATAAGGCATCTATATCCAAAAGGATGGAGAGGATGGAAGAAATGGAACAAAAATTTTAGACATAAGAAACAAATGGAGCCCTAGCCGGTTTGGCTCAGTGGATAGAACGTTGGCCTGCGGACCTAAGGGTCCCGGGTCCAATTCCAGTCAAGGGCACGTACCTCGGTTACAGGCTCCCTAGCGCGGGCCCTGGTCAGGGCATGTGCAGGAGACAACCAACTGATGTGTTTCTCTCCCATCCATGTTTCTCTCTGTCTTTCCTTCTCTCTTCCACTCTCTCTTGAAATTAATGGAAAATATCCTCATGTGAGGATTAAAAAAAAAAAAAGAAACAAATGAATAAGTTGTAACTTAGCAAGCTTGAAAGGGCTGAAAGTGGGGGAAATTGAGAGGCAGTTCTCCAAAGGCTAAGCATTTGTGGTATTAGATGCCTCTGTAAGTAGGGAATAAAGGAGGTGTAGCTAAAATAAGAAGGGTTGGAAGTAAACTGTCTTGGAAGATCTAGAGATGAAGACCCAGATGACTAGGTCTCTCCCACTTTGGCAGAAGACTAGAGGGTAAAATAGTAGGTCTCTCTGGATGGGGGACAGATGTAGTTCAGGGCATGAGTAAACCCTATTAAAAATGGGAATTTCCCTGGCTGTGTGGCTTGTTTGGAGCATTAGTCTTTACACCAAAAAGTTGCAGGTTCGCCTGGTCAGGGTGCATACCTAGGTTGCAGGTTTGATCTCTGGTTGAGGGCATATGGGAGGCAACCAATCAATGTTTCTCTCTCTTTTTCCCCCCTCTCTCTAAAATCAATAAACACACATCCTTGGGTGAGGATTTAAAAAAAGAAGAGGGGGGATATTAAGTGAATGCTTATACATTGATTACTGAGACTGTCTTCTTTCATATCTCAGCTCCCAGAATACTGGCAGCCAGACAGAAAATTGGAAGAGTTTTCTCTGGAGAATCTGTCTAGCATAAGAGGAAGGACCAAAACATTGAGAATAGTAATTTCCCAGTGCAGGTCCTAGAAAACTCATCTACAGGGATACTCACAGTCTATAAGCCCCACTCAACACTCAGGGCTTCCATTCAGTTTTTAGTTCTCATATATAAGCAGAAAACCAGGAATCACACACTTTTGAGGAAAGCCTCTAGTAAGAAAGCAGCCAAAATAAATAGGAAAAAGCAAATAGGAGAAAATAGGTAGTGCAGAGAAAAGAAAAGTTAAAAAAAAATCATTGTAGTCTCAGTGGTTAAGATAAGATTAAGATATTGTCACCATGATATACTATTAAAAAAGAAATGTTCCAGAAAATAGAGTAGACAAAGGGGAAAAGAAATAAGATTCAAAAGCGAGCCAGGAAGGACAACAGCCAAATAATAGGAGTTGCAAAAAGCAGGACCAGAGAAAATGGAGAGGGGGCAGGATCGATAGTGAAACAATCAAGAAGGACCCCCAGAACTAACTTTCCAAAATGAAAGAACCCACAAACATATGATAGATGCAATGGATAAAACCCTTACCAAGGCCCATCATTGTGAAATTTTTTTTTTAAATCCTCACCTGAGGATATTTTTCTATTGATTTTAGAGAGAGTGGAAGAGAGAGGGAAAGACAGAGAAGAACATTGATATGAGAGAAACACATTGATTGGTTGCCTCCTGACCAGCGCCTGGGCCGGGGAGGAGTGTGCAACCGAGTTACATGTCCATTGATCAAACCTGGGACTCTTCAGTCCGCCGGTTGATGCTCTATCCATTGAACCAAACCAGCTAGGGCCACCATTGTGAAATTTTAAAACACCAGTAAAAGATGAAGATTTAACAAGCTTGAGAGAGAGAGAGAGAGAGAGAAGGAGGGAGAAAGAGAGAGAGAGGTAACACGCAAACGATCAAGGGCTTTTCAATAGTAATACAGAATTTATAAACAATGGAGCAGCTTTAACTCTATTATGAAGGAAATGATTTTCAACTTCAAATTCTATTCCCAGCCTGTCACATGAGAGGCTAGATAAGACATATTTTAGCCCTGACCAGTTTGGCTCAGTGGATAGAGTGTTGGCCTGTGGACTGAAGGGTCCCGGGTTCGATTCCAGTCAAGGACATGTACCTTGGTTGCGGGCACATCCCCAGTAGGGGGTGTGCAGGAGGCAGCTGATTGATGTTTCTCTCTCATCGATGTTTCTAACTCTCTATCCCTCCTCTCCCTTCCTCTCTGTAAAAAATCAATAAAATATATTTGAAAAAAAAGATATTTCAGACATGCAGACTTTCAAGAAATGTTACCTGCAATAGAAAGCTCCTGGAAAGTACCCTCTACCAAAATACTGGAGCATACCAAGAAAGGAAAGCGGAGGACAGGGAGGATGGCTGTGCTCCTGACAGAGAGAGAAGCCAGTCTAGATTAGAGTGAATTGGAATGCTTCAGGAGGACTTCTGAAAGAAGAAATGCATGCCTAATGTGACGAAATGTTTTGAGAGATTTAGTTAACTGACAGAGTTTGAAGTTGAATTAGAGATTAGTATATTAAAAACCAAGCAAACAAAATACAGCAGCAATTAACCTCTAGGGAAAACAGAAAAGTTGTCCAGGAAAGGGAAAATAGAGTCATACATTGAATAGTAGACAGTGTTATACTAATCTTTAAAACATAAAGACAAAGGGTTGAGGGTCACAGAATAGAAAAAGACATATCGGGCAAATACTAATCAAAAGAAGGCTGAGGTAGAAATATCAGGCAACATAGATTTTAAGGCAAAAAGCATTACTAGAAATGAAGAGAGTCACTTAATAATGGAAGGTCCAATTTATCAGGAAGATAAAACAGTTCTAAATTTAGAGGTACCTAATAATATAGTCTCAAAATAAACAGAGCAAAATTTTGCAGAATTACAAAGAGAAATATAAAGCTAGCACTGTAGTGGAGATCTTAACATCTTTCAGCCCGGGCAGTGTGGCTCAGTGGTTGAGCTTTGACCTATGAACCAAGAGGTCACGGTTCAATTCCCATTCAAGGCGTATGCCTAGGTTGAGGGCTTGATCCCCAGTGTGGGGCAGGCAGGAGGCAGCCGATCAATGATTCTCACTCATCATTGATGTTTTAAATACAAACAACAACAAAAAAACATCTTTCAGTAACTAACAGACCCATCAGATGAAAAATCAGTTACGACAAAAAAGAAAAGAAAAAGAAAAATCAGTTAGGATATACCATAGAAGATTTGAACAACATAATCTTGATTTAGTAAACACCTACAGCAGTTGCACGCAATAATTGAAGAATAACCATTTTTTTTAAGCATACATAGAATATTTAAGAAGGTTGACCATGTAAAGGCCATAAATCTGCCTCAAAAACTTCAAAAGAATTTATTCAAAACATTTTCTGGTCACAATCATAATGCGATATCAGTCAAGGGCATGTACCTGGGTTGCAGGTTTCAACCCAGGTATCAAGCAAAGTTGACTTTCTAATTTCATAATGATAAAAGGGTCCATGTCCCAAAAGATATAACAGTTCTAAATTTGTATGCACTTAATAATGTAGCCACAAAATAGATAAAACAAGATCCACAACTAAAAGGAGAAATAGATTAAACCACAGTCCTTGCGAGAAATCTTGATAAAGCAAAGAGATAAAAAAATCCATAAAGATATAGATTGGAATGCTTTTAACAGATTTGATTTGACACATATAGAACATTGTATGCAACAATTGCAGTTACATATTCTTCTCAAGAGTGCATGGAACATTTACCAAAATTGACCATGTGCTAGTTTATTAAGCATAGGTCTCATAAATTTCAAATGATTGAAAATTATACAGAGCATGATCTCTGGCCACAGTAGAATTAAACTAGGGATCAATAACAAAATATAATTTTAAAAGCCCAAATGCTTGAAAATTAGGCAATAGAATTCTAAATAATTCATGTGTCAAAGAAGAAATTAGAATTTTTTGTTGTTGTTTAATCCTCACCCTAGGATATATTTTCCATTGATTTTATATATATATATATATATATGTGTGTGTTTTTTTTAGAGAGTGGAAGGGAGGGAGGAAAGGAGGGAGAGAAACATCCATGTGAGAGAGACACATTGGTTGCCTCCCGCACGAGTCCTGACCAGGGCCCTGGATTGAACCTGCAACCCAGGTACATGCCCTTGACTGAAAATAGAACTCAGATATTTTGATCTGTATGCTGCTGCTCTAACCTCTGAGCAAATAGGACAGAAAAAAATTTTAATTATAGATTTTAGAGAGAGAGGAAGGGATTGAGAGAGAGAGAGAAAGAAACATTGATGTGACAGAGGTTGCTCCCATACGTGCGTGCTCTGACCGGGGATTTGCAACCTTTTTAAAAAAATATATTTTATTGGGAGGACTCCAAGATGGCGGCGTAGGTAAACACCTAAACTGCTGCCTTGCACAACAATTTCAAAACTACAACTAAAAGACAAAACGTCTATCACCCAGAACCACGGGAAAGCTGGCTGAGTGGAAGTTCTACAACTAGAAGGAAAGAGAAAAGAGCATTGAGACGTGCACAAGCGCTGAAAAGCTGAGGTACGGAGGCATGTGATCTGGGCTGGCGGCAGGCATTGCTTTTTTCAACCCGAAGGGAGACAAGCCCCCATTACTCTGAAATCCAGTCTCTGGGGAGACACGGGGGACCCAAACTCCTATGGGGAGAAGCTGGACTGCTTGCAGAGCTGCGCGCAGGAATAGTTGTTTACTGCACTGGGGCACGGGACTCGCGGATGCCATCGGGGATGCAGAGCTGGCTAACTAGCAGCCATTACTGTTTGCCACGCCCTAGCCTAGTGACACCCTGAGACCCCGCCCTGCACAATCTACAAACCCACCCAAGCTCCAAGCAGCGGAGTTAGCATAAGAAAGGCCTGCCCTATCACAGCTTAACCTAGCAAACTTGCAGCCCGGGTCAGACAGCTCCAAAACCTCCAAACCCCAAGCAAAGAGGAGAAAACTGTAGCTCTCACTGTAGCTCCTGCTGGGTGGCCTCAGACAGTAGCTGACCTGCACCCCATTGGAGATCCAGAAGCCAGTGTACCTAGTGGTCAGTGTGAGACACCAGATTTCAACTCCTCACATCCATAAGTGACACATTCAAGAGGCAGACTCAGTGAGCACCAAAGCCCCACTGAAACAAGTCCTGCCCCATAAGTGTGTCTCCAGCGCAGCAGTTCTTCCATTATAGACACAGCGAGTGCTCACAGCTAATTGGCCTGGAGGTCAATTCCTCCTAGTGTACCAACAGTAATTAAGGCTTAACTACACCAAGACTTTGCACTCAGCCCACAAAGGGGTGTACCAAGAGCATCCACCTCATGTGATTGAGGAGGCTGAGCTACTGCCCCCTATAGATCACCTACCACACAAAGCTACTCCATCAACACAGGGAAGCAGCCAAAATGTGGAGACAAAGAAACATGTCACGAATGAAAGAAACGGAGGAAAGCAAACTACTGGATGACATAGAGTTCAGAACCACATTTATAAGGTTACTCAAGAATCTTCTTAAAACCGCTGAGAAACTTGATGAGACCTTTAAGGATATTAATGAGAATGCCAAAAAAATGGAAAAGGATCAGTCAGAAATGAAGCATACACTGTCTGAAATAAAGAATATACAGAAACTCAACTGTAGATCAATGTACCCCAAGAATCAAACCAAAGATCTGAAATATGTGGAAACAAAAAACATCCAACCAGAAAAACAAAAAGAAAAAAGAATCCAAAAATATGAAGATAGTGTAAGGAGCCTCTGGGACAACTTTAAGCGAACCAACATCCGAATTTTTGGGGTGCCAGAAGAAGGGAGAGAGCAAAATATTGAAAACCTATTAGAAGAAATAATGACAGAAAACTTTCCCTACCTGGTGAAAGAAATAGACTTACAAGTTCAGGAAGCACACAGAACCCCATACAAGAGGAATCCAAAGAGGACCACACCAAGACACATCATAATTAAAATGCCAAGGGCAAAAGACAAAGAGAGAATATTAAAAGCAGCAAGAGAAAAACAGTTAATTACCTACAAGGGAGTACCCATACGACTGTCAGCTGATTTCTCAAGAGAAACTATGCAGGCCAGATGGGAGTGGCAAGAAATATTCAAAGTGATGAACAGCAAGAACCTACAACCAAGATTACTCTACCCAGCAAAGCTATCATTCAGAGTTGAAGGTCAGATAAAGAGCTTCACAGACAAGAAAAAGCTAAAGGAGTTCATCACCACCAAACCAGAATTACATGAAATGCTGAAGGGTATTCTTTAAGAAGAGGAAGAGGAAGAAAAAGGTAAAGATAAAAATTATTTAACAACAAAATGACATCAAATACATACCTACCAACAAGTGAATCTAAAAATCAAGTGAATAAAAAAATCTGAAGAACAGAATGGACTGGTGAATATAATAGAATCAGGGACATAGAAAGGGAGTGGACTTACGATTCTCAGGGGAAGCAGGTGTGAGGGGTGCGGAAAGAGATTGGACAAAAATCTTACTCCTATGGATGAAGACAGTGGCGGGGGGTAAGGGCATGGGGTGGGGTGGGGAATCAGGTGGAGGGGAGCTATGGGGGGGAAAAAAAAAGAGGAACACCTGTAATAATCTGAACAATAAAGATTTATTTAAAAATATATATATATTTTATTGATTTTTTACAGAGAGGAATAGAGAGTTAGAAACATCGATCAGCTGCCTCCTGCACACCTCCTACTGGGGATGTACACGCAATCAAAGTACATGCCCTTGACTGGGATGGAACCTGGGACCTTTCAGTCCACAGGCCAACACTCTATCCACTGAGCCAAACCAGTTAGGGTTAGAGCAAACCTGCAACATTTTGATGTATGGGACAATGGTCCAATCAACTGAGCCACCGGCCCAGGGCAAAAATATTTTAAAAATAATTTTTAAAAAATGATATCCTAAACTGGTGGCATGATGCTAAACATGAACACATGTATCTGACAGTGGAGCAAAGGTGTAAGGGCCAATACACGAAGGCATCTTAAGATGGACAAAGCAGGCAACTCCATAGAATATAACAGAATTCATTATAGGGTAATTTACTTACAGAAATGTAGGGTCAGAGCAGACAGAGGACTCAGCAGTTTGTTACAGTACTGTTTTTTATAGTCTAACTCAGGTACTAATGATAAGACAAAGAATGCAGTATGTGCCAGGGGCCATGCCTCCTGGTAATCTTGTGATAGATGACTGTTTATAATCAATACTGTCACCAGTTTCTATTTATCTTGGTTGTCATGCCATTCCAGCCATTACTAACAAAAATATTTATGGCTACATTTTAAGGAACACAGATAACATCAACTAGGGGCTTTGCTTTGCCTTGCTAAAGACATGAAGGTTCATCAAAGATCACAGCATGAAAACTCTGGGATACAAAAATGGAGTTGGTTTTATTCACATCTATATTTATACAACATGCAAACATAATAATAAAACTAATTCTCAGATAGCAGAAGGAAGTAGTAATGAGGCCTCTTAGTGGTGTTTGAGAGATAGAAATAGAGATCTTGCATCTATTTGAAATTATTTGGTTGCATTGGCTGTATTATTTTAAAATGTCACAATATTCTGGGACTGATCCATATGGTCATGGTTCTATAAGCATTTTTAAAAAATTATTATTTTTATTGACTTTTATTGCACAAGACCAAAGAAATACCAAGCACGCTTCCTAGAGAAAGGGAATATCAACACTAGCGGACTCTGGGAATAATTTCCAAATCAGAGTGAAGAAACACGCAGAGGGCTTCACTTTTTATAACCTTCTGGGATCTTTGTCTTGCATATATGGTTCCGCCCCCTTTTGTGGGCTTACAGGAAGGCCCCCAGGTGTTGGGGGTCCCCAGGCCATATCTGATGACCCTTCCCCCCTCCCCCCCCCAGGGCAGTGCATTGTTCACAGTTTTTATGGCCTGACACACCTTGCAAGACCAGTTTCCTCCTCACCTTCAGAGAGAGAGGAAGGGAGAGGGAGAAGGAGAGGGAGAGGGAGAGGGAGAGGGAGAGGGAGAAATATCAATGTGAGAGCAAACATCAATTGGCTGCCTCCTGCAAGCCACCTACCAGGGATCAAGCCTGCAACCCAGGCATGTGCCTTTGACCAGGGATTGAACCCACAACCTTTTGGTGCATGGGATGATGCCCAACCAACTGAGCACCTGAGCCAGGGATATAAGCATTTTTAACTTAGGTTTGTTTAATGTCTGGTTCTCCCACCAACAGTGAGCTCTGCAGTAGAATGAACTCTACTTTGTTCTCAGCACTCAACATACTGCTTGGCACATACTATAGAGGCTTAATAAATATTTGTTGAATAATATTAGAAAAAATGTATACAGCACATGTCAGACACCGTGTGTTTTTTCAATCCTCACCTGAGATTATTTTTTTCCATTGATTTTCACAGAGTGTGGAAGGGAGGGGGGAAGAGAGGGAGGGCGGAGAGAGGAACATTTGTGTGAGAGAGACACATTGATTGGTTTCCTCTTACACACACCCCAACCAGGACTGGGGATCCAAACTGAAACCCAGGTATGTGCCCTTGATCAGGAATCAAACCCATAGACCTTTTGGCGCTCTAACCACTGATCAACACCGGCCAGGGCAGACATTGTGTTTTATGTTGACTATTTTATCCAATACAACAACCTTATGAGAAAAATATCACCATTACTCCTATTGAACAGATGAGGAAGCAGAGACTCAGAGAAGTGACTTACGTTCACATAGTGGAGCCCAATCTCTTAAGTCTGCAATTGGTCAGCTTCCCAGGAATGAGCAATTGCCAGAGTGCAAAGGGTCTTGGTGCCATTTTTAATCGTTTGAACTTTATCCTCTAAGGTGCTGGCAAGATTTGAAAGTCCTTTGCAGTCCTCTCCCTTGTGTTCTACTTCCTGTATTTCCCCTTCTCTCAGCTGCGGGAGACCATTGAACATGAAATTCGAGACATGGGCCTGCAGGTCACACCATTCACCCTCACCAAGGTCATCCAGTTGTATGAAACCAAGAACTCGCGCCACTCCACCATGATTGTGGGCTGTACGGGTAGCGGCAAGACTGCCTCATGGCGAATTCTTCAGTCCTCCTTGTCCTCCCTGTGCCGTGCTGGAGACCCCAACTTCAACATTGTTAGGGTAAGGGTTGGGACTATGAAGTCACTGGCAGAGTAGCAGGAAGATGGTGGAGGCTGGAGGCAAGGATGCATTGGGTCAGGGAGGGCAGGCCAGGCCAGGAGGCAGTGCCTGGGTCCAAGGAGGCCTGGGAGAGATGGGAGAGAGAAGGGGCAAATACAGATCCCTGGACATAAAGGGAGATCTCAGGATTTGTGTCTGCCAGCAGCTCAAAACCCTTTCCTGTGTCATTTTAGGAGTTCCCTTTGAACCCTAAGGCATTGTCCCTAGGGGAGCTGTATGGGGAATATGACCTTGGCTCTAATGAATGGACAGATGGCATCCTATCCAGTGTCATGCGGATGGCATGTTCAGGTACCCAAAGGATCATGGGGTTGGGAGAACAGATGCCCAAATTTCCTAGGGGGGTGGACATTTTGGGGATAGAAAGCTCAGTTTGGGACAAAAGTGCTTGGAGAATGCTGAGGTGCAAGGAAGCATCGGCTTGCCTCCGTGAGGGGACGAGTGTGACGGGCCCTCGGGAGGAAGCTCTGGTTTCCTTATTAACCACCTTCTACCAAGATGAGAAGCCGGACGAGAAGTGGATCCTTTTCGATGGCCCTGTGGACACACTGTGGATCGAGAGCATGAACTCCGTCATGGATGACAACAAAGTGCTGACCCTCATCAACGGCGAGCGCATCTCAATGCCTGAGCAGGTACAGGGGCCCTGACTACCGAGACCCGTAGAAGTGGAGACTGGAGGCACAAGGCCGGGCTAAGGGGAAGAGCGGGGGATCCTAAGAAAAGAGGAAGTTTTATAGGAGAGAAGTGAGGAAGAGGAGGCCTGGATTCAGGGGAACCTGTGACTGAAGAAAAAATGCCTGTCTACCATGGCTGTGGAGAACCATTGTATGGAAAAGAACCTGTGCACTAGGAAGCACTGCGTAGGCTGAGCAGCCTTCCTCATGTTCATTTCCACTGACGTAGCTGGAGGACCTTCACTGTGCACCTGGGATGATGAATTCATGGGCTGTAAAGCCCACCCTTTTCCACCCACTCAAACAATGTGAGCGAGAGTGGTTTTTTATAACGATACCCTTGAATAAGCCTCCCTTCTTTTAACAAGCAAATCACTTGTAAACCTTAGATCTTTATTCATCCTGCCACAGTTGGTACTTGATAGAGTCATCTTGGGGCATCAGAGTTCTGGGTGGGGAGGAGCGAAAGGCAAGGTTGTGACAAAGTATATCCTTAGGTGTCTCTCCTGTTTGAAGTGGAGAACTTGGCGATGGCCTCTCCAGCCACCGTGTCTCGCTGTGGGATGGTGTACACTGACTATGCTGATCTGGGCTGGAAGCCCTATGTGCAGTCCTGGCTAGAGAAGAGGCCAAAGGTATGAGGGGAATTGAGGAGAGGGAAGGTAACGAGCATGGCCTATGGGACATAACAATGAATAAAGAGCCCCTTCCTGTTCAACTCCAGGCTGAGATAGAGCCTCTTCAACGGATGTTCGAAAAACTTATCAACAAGATTCTGGCCTTCAAGAAGGATTATTGCAATGAAGTCGTGCCTCTACCCGAATACAGTGGAATCATCTCCCTCTGCAAGTTGTACTCGGCCCTGGCCACGCCAGAGAACGGGGTAAGGGACCAGAGAAGGACCAGGTAGCACAGGCTCATGACTTCCTGGGACAATTGCAGGGAAATAGTGTGTCTGAGAACTTGAACCCCTGTTTTGAGTGGAACAGAGACAACAAGGGAAGGATACACCCACCATGGACACAGTGAGGGGTGTGAGCACATGTGAGTGTGTGTGTGTGTGTATACGCATACGCACTGGAAGGCCAAACTAAGATCTTTAAATTGGATATTGTACACGATGGGTCTCACTATAATTTCTTCCTTATGTTTTGGGAACTGAGGGTAGTTCATGTGGTTCCTCATTTCTCTATCCTTTCAAAAAATAAATATTAAGTCTTGAGATACTATTTCTGCTGGAAGGAGCCCCCAACTTAATCTGATGAGGCATTTTAGAAATTTTCAGATTAATTGATACTTAAGAAAAATTTTGTTCAGTTTAGAATTATGGAGTAAGGACCAAAATTATATTTTCTGTTGAGATTAAATCACTGCCCAGAAACGGTTTGTATCATTTTTAAAGACATTGTCAGATAATTAATTTGGAGTAAGGACCAAAATTATATTTTCTGTTGAGATTAAATCACTGCCCAGAAACGGTTTGTATCATTTTTAAAGACATTGTCAGATAATATAAAGTTACATAACAATTAAGATCTGTAACAGTATATGTCATTCCTGATACAATTAATGTAACTTAAAAACGATATAAAAAACTATGTGGATGAACTCAAGGTAGCATATAGGAAAAGGACAGTAATATAGTATCAATGGCTCCCAGATGCTGAGGAATACTGGCCAGGAGGGGCCTGAGCAGAGGGGGAAGCGAGGAGGGCATTCTAGGTAAAGAGAATGGCCTTCACAAAAACACAGAGACACAAGAGTAAGTCCCCACTGGGCAAGGAAGGGTGGGGTCGTGTTTGCCTGCAGACCCTGCAGTGTAGCAGAGACCCCAAGAAGAGGATGGTGAGATGTGCTGCATGTTGAGGTAAGATGGAAGGACAAACTGAGGATTCTAGATGGATTATGGTAGACAAGAGAGTCTCAACCCAATTTCCTGCCTATATTTTGGTGGTTGAGGATTAATCTAAAGACCAATATTTTGGGTTTGACAACATCCTGTATGTCACATTACTTGCAGTGTTAGGTATTTTATTTTATTTTTAAAACATGTTTTTATTGATTTTTAGAGAGAGAAGAAGGGAGAGGGATAGAGAGATAGAAACATTGATGAGAGAGAAACATTGATGAGAAACATTGATCGGCTACCTCTTGCACGCCTCCTACCAGGGATTGAGCCCACAACTGGAGCATGTGCCCAGACCAGAAATTGAACTGGTGAACTCTTTTTTTTTTTTAAAGAGATGAGGGGGCCTGGTGGGCCATTGTTAGGACTTTTTTTTTTTTTTAATATTTCTTTATTGATTTCAGAGAGGAAGGGAGAAGGATAGAGAGATAGAAACATCAATGATGAGAGAGAATCATTGATCGCTGCCTCCTGCATGCCCCCTACTGGGGATCGAGCCCACAACCCGGGCATGTGCCCTTGGCTGGAATCGAACCTGGGACCCTTCAGTCTGCAGGCCGACACTCTAGCCACTGAGCCAAACCAGCTAGGGCAAACCGGTGAACTCTTGATTCATGGGTTGATGCTTAATAACTGAGCCACAAAAAAGGGGACATATGTAACTCTCAACAAGAAATTAAAAAAAAAAATAAAACAGGAGAAACCAAGATGGCGGCATAGGTAAACACCTAACCTGCTGCCTCGCACAACAATTTCAAAACTACAATTAAAAGACAAAACGTCTATCACCCAGAACCACGGGAAAGCTGGCTGAGTGGAAGTTCTACAACTAGAAGGAAAGAGAAAAGAGCATTGAGATGTGCATAAGTGCTGAAAAGCTGAGGTACGGAGGTACGCGAATCGGGCTGGCAGAGGGCGACTGGGTGTGCTGCTTTTTTCAACCCGAAGGGAGACAAGCTCCCGATTACTCCAAACTCCAGTTTCTGGGGAGACGCTGGGGACCCAAACTCCTACGGGGAGAAGCTGGATTGTCTGCCATCGGGTCAGAAAGTGAGGGTGACTTTCTTGCAAAGGTGCACCCAGCAATCATTGTTTACTGCACTGGGGCGTGGGACGTGGGGACTTGGAAATGCAGAAAAGCAGAGACGACTGACTGGCAGCCATCACTGTTTGCCATGTGCTAGCTTAGTGACTCCCTGAGACCCTGCCCCACACAATCTACAAACCCACCCAAGCTCCACACAGAGGCTTTTGCATATAAATGGCCTGCCCTATCACAGCTTAACCTAACAAACTGCAGCTCTGGTCAGACAGCCCAAAACCTCCAAACCTCAAGCAAAGAGGAGAAAACTGTAGTTCTCGCTGTAGCTACTGCTGGGTGGTCTCAGACAGTAGCTGACCTGCACCCCATTGGAGATCCAGAAGCTAGTGTATCTAGTGGTCAGTGTGAGACGACACCAGATTTCAACTACTCACATCCATAAGTGACACATTCAAGAGGCAGACTCAGTGAGCACCAAAGCCCCACTGAAACAAGTCCTGCCCCATAAGCGTGTCTTCAGCGCAGCAGTTCTTCCATTATAGACACAGCGGGTTCTCACAGCGAATTGGCCTGGAGGTCACTTTCTCCCAGTGACACCAATAACAATCAAGACTTAACTACAACAAGCCTGTACGCACAGTCCACAAAGGGGTGCACCAAGAGTGTCCACCTCAGGTAACTGGGAGGCCGACCCACTGGGCCATATAGGACACCTAACACACAAAGCCACCCTACCAACACAGGGAAGCAGCAAAAATGCGGAGACAAAGAAACAGATCACAAACGAAAGAAATGGAGGAAAGCAAACAACTGGATATAGAGTTCAAAACCATGGTTATAAGGTTTTTCAAGAATTTTCTAGAAAAGGCTGATAAATTTAATGAGACCCTCGAGGATATGAAAAAGGACCAAATAGAAATTAAACATACACTGTCTGAAATAAAAAATATTATACAGAGACCCAACAGCAGACTAGAGGAACGCAGGAATCAAGTCAAAGATTTGAAATACAAAGAAGCAAAAAACACTCAACCAGAAAAGCAAAAAGAAAAAAGAATCCAAAAATTTGAAGATAGTGTAAGAAGCCTCTGGGACAACTTCAAGCGTACCAACATCAGAATTATGGGGGTGCCAGAAGAAGAGAGAGAGCAAGATACTGAAAACCTATTTGAAGAAATAATGACGGAAAACTTATCCCACCTGGTGAAAGATATAGACTTACAAGTCCAGGAAGCGCACAGAACCCCAAACAAAAGGAATCCAAAGAGGACCACACCAAGACACATCATAATTAAAATGCCAAGGGCAAAAGACAAAGAGAGAATATTAAAAGCAGCAAGAGAAAAACAGTTAATTACCTACAAGGGAGCACCCATACGATTGTCAACAGAAACTATGCAGGCCAGATGGGAGTGGCAAGAAATATTCAATGTGATGAATAGCAAGAACCTATAACCAAGATTACTCTACCCAGCAAAGTTATCATTCAGAATTGAAGGTCAGATAAAGAGCTTCACAGATAAGAAAAAGCTAAATGAGTTCATCACCACCAAACCAGTATATGAAATGCTGAAAGGTATTCTTTAAGAAGAGGAAGAAGAAGAAAAAGATAAAGATAAAATTATGAACAACAAATACATATCTATCAACAAGTGAATCTAAAAATCAAGTGAATTAAAAATCTGAGGAACAGAATAAACTGGTGAATATAATAGAATCAGGGACATAGAATGGGAATGGATTGATAATTCTCAGGGGGAAAGGAGTGTGAGGGGTAGGTACGGGAAGAGACTGGACAAAAATTGTACACCTATGGATGAGGACAGTGCGGGGGAGGTAAGGGCAGAGGCTGGGGTGGGAACCGGGTGGAGGGGAGCTGTGGGGGGAAAAAGGAGAAACAATTGTAATAGTCTGAACAATAAAGATTTAATAAATTTATTAAACAATAAATTTATTAAATTTATTAAATAAAACAAACAGCCACACTGGCCAGGCAGTGTTAGGTATTTTAATTTAGAACCCATCCTCAAGAGCTCCCCACCCAGGGGTCTGTGGCTGTTTCACAGTCGGTTAGAGATTGTACATACGAATGCCAAGTTAGCTGTCCATTGGACCTTTTCCTCAAGGAGTTCAGTGAAGTTTGCATAGCCCACGCACTGTACACCCTATCAAAGAACAGCATCTGCACGTGCCGTTTGGGTTGGGGGTTGAGAGCATGAGCTCTAAATATGCTAATTCTGCTATTAAGTTGGTACATTTTAATTTTTAATTACACAGGTAACAGTTGAATCTAGTTTTCTTCCTAAAAATTACAATTTTTCATACAGAGCTAAAGTTATTTTTGATCACCTCCACCCTCCCAGTCCTGGTTTACTTCTGTCTCCACAAAAGTAATTACTGTAGTGTGTTTGTATGTGTCATTCCAGGTCTTTAAAAATACACAATAACATAAAAGCACATAGGTATCCATAAAAAACAAGGCATTTAAAAATGCATCATACTCTATACCACACTTGCAATATGGTCATTAAATCAACAGTATGTTTTTGAGTTCTGTGCAGTGACATATAGATTGATTTTATTACTTTTCACTGCTATACACTAACCCATGGTAGAACATAGCATTTTACTTTTCTGTTCCTCCACTGGTACACGGTTAGGTCATCTCCAATGTTTTGTAATTACAAAGAAGTCACCACAAATGTCCCTGGACCTGCTTCCTTGAGTACCTGTGGGCACTCCATCAGGGTAGGCCTGGAGTGGCTGGGCCCCTGCTGTGTTTTATAATTACTCAGGGCCACTTCTGGACTACCAGGAGTTTCATGTTTATTTAAATATTTTAGACTTAGGTTTGTCTACACCCATATAGTTTTCCAAACAGATCCAAGAAGGGAGGAAAACACTAAGCCTTTGTGGTGATATGCCAAAGTAAATCCCTCCATCCCTTATAGATTTAGGATATTTCCCCTTTTCTTTTTCCATCCAGGTGAATCCGGCTGATGGTGAAAACTATGTCTTCATGGTAGAGTTGACATTTGTGTTCAGCATGATCTGGTCTGTGTGTGCTTCTGTGGATGAGGAAGGCCGCAAGAAGATTGACAGTTACCTCCGAGAGATTGAGGGCTCTTTTCCTAATAAGGTCGGGGCCCCCAAACCAGCTGTTGTATTTTTCCAGAACCTGCCTGTGTCCCCAATTCTCACACTCTTCTTGAGTTTCAGCCTGCCAGCCCAGCTCTCTTTCTTTCACCAGTGGTCTGTGAGCATTTTTGTCTGGGCAGGGGAGAGCTAAAGGCAGGCTTGTACCCTGACACACATTCCTTCTTCAGGACACGGTGTATGAGTATTTTGTGGACCCCAAGATGAGGAGTTGGACATCATTTGAGGATAAGCTCCCTAAGAGTTGGCGATACCCTTCAAAGTGAGAGGCAGGCCTTGAGGGAGGTTCAGACTTGGGGGTGGTTCAGACTTGGGGCTGCAGTTGGTGGGAGATGTGGTGAGAGAGCTGGGGCATAGAAGCAAAGGTGAGCTATAGAAAGGAGAGTGTGGACCCCAGAGCAGAGATGACTCTTGAGTATAGGAAATGGGATGGAGGGGAAATGGGACAGGATCCTGAGGAGAAGGTCTGATCCCCAGACCCCACAGGAGGCAAGGTTGGCGATCAGAGAGTAGTGATGCCCGAGGAAGATAAACACAGGAAGGCAGAATGAAGGGAGAATTAGAAAGGACTGGGCCAGTGATCCCTGATTTTTCAATTGCTTTTTCTCCCTAGCTCCCCCTTCTATAAGATCATGGTGCCTACTGTCGACACTGTTCGCTACAACCACTTGGTGAGAACCTTGGTGGCCAACCAGAACCCTGTCCTGCTGGTGGGTCCCGTGGGGACTGGGAAGACCTCCATTGCCCAGAGTGTTCTGCAGTCCTTGCCCTCCAGCCAGTGGTCAGTGCTCACTGTCAACATGTCTGCACATGTATGTAACAGGTTCCAGGCTGCCCACTTCCCACTCTCCTCCTCCTGCTCTCTTTTGGGATCCAAGTACTTGATTGACACTCCTCTCTAACCCGTATTTCTCTTGGAGGACCTGTGCATTCATTTTGTACCCTTTTCACCAGACCACATCCAGTAATGTGCAGAGCATCATTGAGAGCAGGGTGGAGAAGCGAACCAAGGGTGTCTACGTGCCAGTTGGGGGCAAAAGCATGATCACCTTTATGGATGACCTAAATATGCCAGCTAAGGACATGTTTGGGTCCCAGCCACCCCTGGAACTGCTCCGCCTCTGGATTGACTATGGCTTCTGGTATGATCGTTTGAAGCAGACCGTCAAGTACATTCGAGTAAGCATCTGCAGTATTTGTTCTGTTTCCTCCCATGATAGGCTCAGCCCTCCCCTCCACTGGGATGTCAGGATAGAATACCATAATCTTAAGTTCCTTTCTACAGGAATAGCCTGCCTTTCTCAGGACTGAGATAACTGGCTCCTAAATTATTAGTTCCTATTATTAACTCTCTTCATTGACTCTTACCAAAGGATACTATCCTCTTAACTTCTACTCCTTTTCCAGGCCTCTTATACCATGCTTACATGCCAACCTAATGCCACCCAGAACTGTCTAGGTGCCCAGGGTCTACAACTCCCCTCTCTAGGCCTTCTCTGTCTCCCATTGTTGTATAAACACCCCCATGGTATCAGTTCTCTGCTCCCCACCTGGGATCCAGGCAGCTCCCTTCAGTCCTGGGTCTTCTCCCATGGGATTCTGGGCATCTTGTTTGTTTCTTTTTCCTGAATCAAGGGACAGCAGTCATTCCAGCCTGATTTCCGGGGTGGTCATCTACCTGGCACTCAGGGCCAACAAGTAACATATTCATATGTTTCTTTTTTTAAATTTCTTTATTGATTAAGGTATTACATATGTGTCCTTATCCCCCCATATGTTTCTGAGAATATATACATGCACACATGTGGATAGATATATACGCCTAAAAAATAAAGTCTAGAAGATATAATTAAATGTTGGTTTTTAACTTACCTCTATTTTCTAATTTGGGCACATACATTATAATGACAAAATATAAACAAATACATCACTTCAATAATTCTAAAACAATGTCCCTAATCCCTTTCTTTGCTTTACCTTTCCCTGCCCTCATTACTCCATGTTTCTTCCTGCTGATTCTGTCCCTGTCCGTCTTCCCATTTGTCCTTCCATGTACTCTCTTCCTCCTGGCTCCTTTTACATTGTCCCTATTTCTTTGCCTCCTCTCATCCCCTCTTCTCATTTGTCTCTCTGTCCGATCTTGTCTTTGCTCTCTAGGACATGTTCCTGATGGCTGCCATGGGCCCTCCCGGGGGTGGACGGACTGTCATCTCCTCAAGGCTGCAGAGTCGCTTCAACATCATCAACATGACCTTCCCCACAGTGAGGGAAACTGAGGGGGAACTGTAGAAGGCAAAGCCATCTGTGTCCTAGAAAATGAGGGGCAAATCAAGGAGGAGGCTTGGGGACCCCTTGAGCAGAGCCACATATAGGGGGCTGTAATATATGGAGGGGAGACTGCCACTGTAGAAACCTCCGCTTCTCTGCCAGAGAGCCACAGGATGAAGGTATAGCTTGCTGGCTCTGGAATGTCAAGCCCCATTGTCCCAGTGGGCAGGAAATGCAGGGGGTCCAAAATAGGCTCAGGAAGGTAAATCCTACAAGGTTGAGAGCTAGAGCATTGCCAGGATTAGGGTGCAGCCAATGAGCACTCAGGGGTGCCAAAAATATTCAGTAATTAAGATAAATAACATTTTAATGCAATTTTTTTAAAAAAAAGTAAGCCCCAAACTTTATTATGAATAAAATACAAAAATTTTAAATAAATACAAGATTGGCACAGTGCCATGCTGAGCCATATTGGAGCCTTAAGCAAAAATAAAAATCAATAAGTACTAATCCCATTTTTATTTAAAATGTTGGTATTTGTTCATCATAGGTATTTTGCATTAATTTTGATTTTTCACATAATATTTTAAAACTTTCAATTACAGGTGAAATACAATATTATAGTAGTTTCAGATGTACAACCCAGAAATTACTTAACTTACTAAGTGATCATCTTGATAAATCTTGTACCCATCCGACACCATATGTAATTATTAGAATATTAGAAGCCCAATGCACGAAGATTTGTGCAAGAATGGGCCTTCCTTTCTCTGGCTGCCGGCACGGCCTTTCTGCTCTGGCCCTGCCTTCCCATGCTGCCCAGAGGCCCTGAGTGGCTGGGGTGGGGCGGAATGCCCCCAGCCGCTTGGTGCCTGTGTATGCAAATTAACCTGCCATCTTTGTTGGGTCAATTTGTATACTCCTGATTGGCTGGTGGGCATCACAAAGGTACGGTCAGTTTGCATCTTTCTCTTTTATTAGTGTAGATTGTTGACTATATTCCCTATGCTGTACTTTACATTCCCATAACTATTCTTTAACTACAAATTTGTACTTCTAAATTTCTTCATCTTTTTTCACCCATCCTCCAAGCCTCCTCCCATCTGGCAACTGTCAAAATGTTCTTCATATCTATGAGTCTGTTTCTATTCCGCTTGTTCATTTATTTTGATTTTTAGATGCAGTTGTTGATAGATATGTGTTTATTGCCATTTTATCCATATTTTTAATCTTTTTTTTCTTAAAGAAGACTTTTTAACATTTCATGTAATAATGGTTTGGTGGTGATAAACTGTTTTAGCTTTTTCTTGTCAGGAAGCTCTTTATTGACCTTCAATTCTAAATTTCTGAGTAGAATAATCTTGGTTGTAGGTCCTTGCTTTTCATCACTTTGACTATTTCTTGCCACTCCTGTCTGGCCTGCAAAATTTCTGTTGATAAATCAGCTGACAGTCTTATTGGAAGCTCCCTTGTAGATAACTAATTGCTTTCCTCTTGCTGCTTTTAAGACTTAATTATGATGCATCTTGGTGGGAGACTCTTTGGGTTCATCTTGTTGGAAACTCTCTGTGCTTCCTGGATTTGTATGTCTATTTCCTTCACCAAGTAAGGGAAGTTTTCTGACATTATTTTTTTCAAATAGATTTTCGATTTCTTGCTTTCTCTCTTCTCCTTTTAGTACCCCCATGATATGAATATTGGTATGCTTGAAGTCCCAGAGGCTCCTTACACTATCTTCATTTGGATTCTCTTTTCTTTTTTTCTGTTCTGATTGATATTTTTTGTTTGCTTATATTTCAAATCACTGATTTGGTTGTTGGCATCATCTACTCTGTTGACTGTCTGTAAATTATTCTTCATTTCAGTTAGTGTATTCTTCATTTCTCACTGGTACTTTTAAAATTATTTCTATGTCCCTTTTCATGCTGTTGAAGTTCTAAGTTCCTTGAGCATCCTTATAACTATTGTTTTGAACTATATATCTGGTAGCTTGCTATCCTCCATTTCATCTCATTCTTTTTCTGGTGATTTATCCCTTTCTTTCATTTGGGACCTGTTGTTGTTTTTTGTCACTGAATTTTGGCTGCTTCCCTATATTAGTTACAGCTGCTACATCTCCTAGCCTTGGTAGAGTGGCCTTGTGTAGTAGGTATCCTGTAGGGCCCAGAGATGCAGCATCTCTAGTCACCCAAGCTGGGCACTCCAGGTGTGCCCCTGTGTGGGCTATGTGCACTGTCCTGTTGTAGTTGAGCCTTAATTGCTGTTGGCATCACTGGGAGGGATTGACCCCCCAGGCCAATCAGCTGTGAGGACTGGCTGTGATGACCAGCTACAACTACAGTGGAGGAGCTGCTGAGCAAGAGTCAACTCTATGGAGCAGGACTTACTTTAGTAGAGCTTTGGTGTTCACCTTGAGTATGGAGATGTTAGGGTTATAATCTGGTGTGGTCTGAAACTGTCCACCAGGTGCACTGGTTCTGGGGCCTCTTGGAGGCACAAAGTCAGCCACTGCCTATGTTCTGCCTGGAGCCTCCCACACGAACTAATCTGAAGATGGCTGCTACTTGTATTGTGCTTGGAGGTACCCAGGAGAGGCCAAGCTGTGAACCAAGGCAGGCTTCTGCTAGTGCTGGGCCTGCAGCCACTTAGCAAGAGGTAGGAGGTACACAGAAGCCAGATGCTGCTTGTTTGAGAGATTTTAAGAAAGCCCAAAGCAATGAGGCGAGAGGCCAGTTGTATGAGAAAGCCACAGGGAATTGTTTTGGTGGACCTGCAAGTTGGGTGGACCAGTGTCTCAGAAAATCACTAGGGCAGGGCAAACAGTGTGAGCCAAGTTGATGGAGATTCAGATATGGCTCCTGTCAGCCCTGTGTGTGTGTCAGGGGGGCAGGCGAAGGGAGGGGAGTCTAAGAAAAGGAATGATGGTCTCTGTCAGCATTTTGTCTGGCAGAAAGCTGCTCCCCTCCAGTTCTCACCCTGATGCCAGACATTTCAGTTCCTCCCCATATGTCCCTGGTTCCTTTCAAGCTGCTGCCCCAGCACTGGAGCTCAGAGGGAGTGAGTCCAAGTAAGTCTATGCTTGGGGCCTTTAAGAGGAACTGCCTGGAACTCCAACAGCCTTCCATTTCTCTTAGCCTCAATATCCACTGGTTTTTACAGCCAGAAGTTATGGGGACTTGTCTTCCTGGCACCCTGGGCTGGGGGAGGGGGGTGTCGATTGTCAGGTGTGGGTCTGGAACCCCTTGCTCCTCAAAGGGGAACCTCCACAGCAAAGATATCCCTCCCAATTTTAAGCCACCATACATGATGTGGGAACAGCCTATTCAGTGTCTCTGCTCCTCCTACCAGTTTCGATGTGGCTTCTTCTTTAAATCCCTTGTTGTATGACTTCCATTCAGCTAGATTTCAGGTGGTTCTGAATGATGGTTGTTCTATCGTTTACTTGTATTATTTATGTGGTTCTGGGAGGATTCAAGTACAGCATTTACCTACGCTGCCATTAGGAAGTCCTAATTTTGATTTTTGTTTGTTTGTTAATCCTCACTCGAGTATATTTTTCCATTGATTTTTTTTTTAGGAACAGTGGAAGAGAGAGGGAAAGACAGAGAGAAACATCTATGTGAGAGAAACACATCAATTGGTTGCCTTCTGCACAAGCCCCTCCCAGGGCCCAGGCCTGGGAGGAGCCTGAAACCAAGGTATGTGCCCTGGATCAGAATGGAACCCGGGACCCTTTGGCCCAGTGCTCTATCCATTGAGCCAAACTGGGTAGGGCATAATTTTGATTTTTTTAAAAAAATCTATTTTTATTGATTTCAAAGAGGAAGGGAGAGGGAGGGAGAGATAGAAACATCATTGATCGGCTGCCTCCTGCATGCCCCCTACTGGAGATGGAGCCCACAATCTAGGCATGTGCCCTTGACTGGAATTGAACCTGGGACCTTTCAGTCTGCTGGCTGACACTATCCACTGAGCAAAACAGACTAGGGCTGATTTTTAAATATTGCATTAAAATGTTATTTCTCTTGATTTCTGAGGAGGTTTTTGTTTTGTTTGGTCTTTTGGTTTTTTGTGTGCTTCTTAAATTCTTCCCCAAGACGAGTACTTCATTCACTTCAACCTGTCCCAGTCCTGGCTAAAAGGCCAGGAACCTGTGAAAGTGAATCAGAGGCCTTTTTCTAGGAGTCTCAGATCATCCGAATATTTGGCACCATGATCAATCAGAAGCTTCAGGACTTTGAGGAAGAGGTGAAGCCCATTGGGAATGTGGTGACCGAGGCCACTTTAGATGTGTACAACACTGTGGTACAACGCTTCCTGCCCACACCTGCCAAGATCCATTACCTCTTCAATCTTCGAGATATCTCCAAGGTAAAACTCCATCTGACTTGCCCCTTTTGCTTGGCACAGCTTTCTTACAGGTATTCTCTTCTCAAAGTAAGCCTTGGAGCTCAGTAGCATTCGATAGACCCCAAATCACCTGCATCCTCAAATGCTGCATTCTCTGACCTGACCTTTAAAATTTCTGAAGGAAATCTCTTACCTTCCTCCATCCCACTAGTATGCCTCTTCCCCAGGTATTTCAAGGCATGCTCAGAGCCAACAAGGACTTCCACGACACCAAGTCCAGCATTACACGGCTCTGGATCCATGAATGTTTCAGGTGAGATATGCATGTCCCTCCAGATCCAGATTTCAGCAGCCTTGCTCCAAGCCCTGCTTCTAACCCCACCCTGATGCTCCTTTTCCTAGGGTCAGTTTCCTTATTCCTAGATCTCACCCCAACTCCCTCCCAACAGAGTCTTCTCTGACCGATTGGTTGACACGGCAGACACAGAAGCTTTTGTGGCTATCTTAAGTGACAAACTCGGCTCCTTCTTTGACCTCACATTTCATAATCTTTGTCCCAACAAACGTTCTCCTATCTTTGGTGAGCTGGGAACTGTGCTACCATAGGCTGGAGACTCTGGAGATGGAATAGAATGAGGGTTGGGCATGGAGACCTGATGCTTAGAGCTCTTTGGGGAAGTGTGGGGAAGACCAGGCATTTGAGACTCTGACCCCCTCTTCCCATGACCCAGGGGACTTCATGAGGGAGCCCAAGGTGTATGAAGACCTAACTGATCTGACAGTATTGAAGACAGCCATGGAGACAGCTCTAAATGAGTACAATCTGTCACCTGCTGTTGTGCCAATGCATCTGGTGCTCTTCCGAGAGGCTATTGAACACAGTGAGCATTTCCTGTTCCCATCTCCTTCCCCGGCATCCCAATTTATGTGATATTTCCAAGGAAATAAGGATTCCTTCTCAGGTCTCTTCCAGAAGTTACCTTCCTTCCTGGCTCCAGATGCCTTTGTGGCAATGGGTGGGGCTTTTCTTAACAGTGGTGTCTAACAGACACGGTAGAGGTTAAAAGTTGAATTGTCACCAGGGCTTCAGATACTAACCTCTTTCCATACCTCTTGGTCCCTCTATTTCAGTTTCAGGTATCCCAGTCCCTAGTCTAGGGCCCGGAGGTCCCCTGAGGTTGCTCAGCCAACTCATTGCCCTTATCCCCCACCTCCCTACCCCCAGTCACAAGGATTGTGCGGGTCATTGGACAGCCTCGGGGCAACATGCTCTTGGTGGGCATTGGGGGCAGTGGGCGCCAGAGTCTGGCCCGCTTGGCCTCATCCATCTGTGAGTACATCACCTTCCAGATTGAAGTCAGCAAACATTACCGGAAGCAGGAGTTCCGAGAAGGTATGGCTGGGTTTCTGAAACAGGAGAGGGTTTGGGGCTAGGAGTGAAAGACCAGATGCCTGACTTTCTGCAGTGACAAGAGAGAAGAGGGATGGAAGCCAGATAGTGAGCTCTGCCAGGCCCATGTGGAGTATAGAGTGATGTGTGTATGTGTTGAAGGCTGATGTAAGATACCTAAATCTTAGAAGAGGAATAAGAGATGGGCGGGTGAACCTGAAGAGTGTCTGTTCCTTTTTCCTTTCTCATCTGGCCCAGATATCAAGCGTCTCTACAGCCAAACTGGGGTAGAACTCAAAGCTACATCCTTCCTTTTCGTGGATACCCAAATTGCTGACGAATCATTCCTAGAGGACATTAACAACATCCTTAGCTCAGGCGAGGTCCCAAATCTCTACAAGACTGATGAATTTGAAGAAGTATGATTCCTTCCATGCCCTCAACTTATTGATTCTTTGACCTTCCTGACTAACCTGAAGAAACCCAGATCCCAGAATATGCTACTGTGCCCCCACCCCCTCTGTCTACACCTTCCCCCCAGTTAGCTGGAAGAGCTGTTTCTCTTCAGCCATCTTCCCTCTACGGACACTATTGGGTGGAGCTGCTTTAAAACCTACACCCTGTCAGCTCAGCCTCACCTGCTGCCCTCTCTGGTTCTGCCATTGAAACTGCAGCCCTCAGCTTAGCCAGCGTGGCTCAGTGATTGAACATGGACCTATGAACCTGGAGGTCATGGTTTGATTCCTGGTCAGAGGACATGCCCAGGTTGCAGGCTCCATCCCCAGTGTGGGGCATGCAGGAAGCAGCCAATCAATGATTTTCTCTCATCATTGATGTTTCTCTCTCCCTCTCCTTCTCCCTCTCCCTTCCTCTCTGAAATCAATTAAAACAAAATAAAACAAAAAACAAAACTGCAGCCCTCTGATGCTATGTGGCTTCTGTGCAGATCCAGACACAGATCATAGAGCAGGCCCGGGCAGAACAGGTGTCAGAGTCCTCGGACAGCCTCTTTGCCTACCTCATTGAGCGAGTACGCAACAACCTGCACATTGTTCTCTGCCTCAGTCCTGTGGGCGACCCCTTCAGGTGATTCCTGTTCTATAGCTTTCTCCCTCCCTCCCTGTGATAGCCCAGCACTCTTCCTCCCACTTTGGCCTCCCATGCCTTCTGGGAGTGAGTCTCATGAAGAGTGCCAGTCTCTACACCCTGAACGCCCCCTCTCCTTTCCATAGATTTGGCCTTTTTTCAAGAAGTTACTGCTACTTACATAGAAGTTGTCCTCTCCCTCTTGGTGTGACGAGATTGTGTGTGTTTATTATGGGGGGAGGGGGTAAGAGAGTGATTTTTTGTTCTTAAATTTTTAATTGTGATGAAACCTGCATAACATAAAATTTAACATCTTAACCATTTTTAAGTGTACAGCTCAGTAGTGTTAAGCATATTCACATTGTGGTACAACAGATCTCTAAAATTTCTCATCTTGCAAAATGAAACTCCACACCCGCTGAATAACTTCCCATTTCTTCCATTTCCCCATCTCCTGGCAACCACCATCCTACTTTGTTTCTATATATCTCATATAAGTAGAATCACAGAGTCTTTTTGTGACTTGCTTAGCGTAATGTCCTCAAGGTTCATCCATGTTGTAGCATGTATCAGAATCTCTTTCCTTTTTAAGGTTGGATAATATTCCATTGTATGTACAGATCACATTTTCTTTGTCCATTCTTGGTATGACTAGATTTTTAAGAGCATTAGAAAGTAGGATGAAGACAGAACTTGTATGGAGAGGCAATGTGGGTTGCCATTTTGTTTATTTTTTTTTTATAGTTATGGTATATGGTGTATTTACCATGTACCAGGCACTGTATTTTACGTGTCACCTCACTGAATCTCCTAACAACCCTAGTTGGTATGCTTTGTTATTCCCATTTTAGAGATTAGAAAGCTGACATTCAAAAGATTAGTTCCCTTGCCCAAGATGCACACTTACCCGTAAAAATGTGGAATCCAGCTTTTCTGGAATCCAGTATTTAGAACCTGTTTCTAAATACTTCACTGAACTAGTTCTGAGGGGAGCAGAATCTGGACAAGGAGATACAGGAGCACTCAGGTTCCTAGGAAGTAGGTAGACCTGTGACAAAGCCAGTAGCTGGAGGCTGACTCTGCAGGTGGACTTAACTGCCTCTCAAAACCCCTCAGGAACTGGATCCGCCAGTACCCAGCCTTGGTGAACTGCACTACTATCAACTGGTTCTCCGAGTGGCCCCGTGAAGCCCTGCTAGAAGTGGCTGAGAAGTACCTCTTGGGAGTAGATCTGGGAACTCAGGAGAATGTAAGGTCCTCCTTCCTGTCTCTCTCCACGCCCCCTGGGCTCTCTTCCATCTCATTCTCCATCTGCCATCACTCTGTCCGAACCCCTTCTCCTTTGGCCTCAGATCCACAGGAAGGTGGCCCAGATCTTCGTCACCATGCACTGGTCAGTGGCTCAGTACTCCCAGAAGATGCTGCTGGAACTGCGAAGACACAACTATGTCACACCCACCAATTACCTGGAACTTGTGTCTGGATATAAGAAGTATGAAGAAGAAGAGGGGACATAGAGGGCAGGGAGCTTGGGGTCTTTTGAGGGCAATTACTGAAATGGTGTAATGGAAAATGTCTGGGAGCTGGCCAAGGGGACTGGCTCAGGGACCTGGGCACTGATGTGGAATAGTAGAGATGCAAGGGGTCTTAAGTTTGCCCAGGAAATTAATGAAGGAGGGATGGGTCTTCCAGGGGTGTGGCTGTCCCTGGAGCCCTCTTTACACACTCTTTGTCCTTATTTTCTGGAATGATGTTTCTTTTTCCAACCACAATACAATGGTGACACTGCCATGTATACCCATAATATATACACCCAGTCCTCTCCTCTCTGCCTTTAATATCTTCTAGACTTTCCGCCATTCCTAAGAATTGTATATTTATTTATTAAGGTGTATTGAGTATTTTTATGTGCATAACACAACAATAATTTGTTTTGAAGGATGTAAGAGAAATGTAAAAAAAACCCCTCATTTATTGGATTCAGTATTTTAATCAAGGTGAAAAAAATGCCATTTATAATAATAATGATAGTCAACATTTAGTCATTAATTAAATATGTATTGTTGAGCATCTACTATGTGCCAGGTATTATTCTAGATACTTACAATATTCCAGCTAACAAAATCAAGTCCTTGCCTTCCGTGGGTCATAGGCTTATATTACGTTTACTATTTGCTGGTTACCACACTAAGCCTTTATGTGCATTTTCTTATTTAACCCAGAAAACAATCCTGCATAGACAGTTTTTATGGCTTGGACAATGTTAAAACGTTTTTTAATGAGGCGCCAACATTTAAAACTCAGGAGCCTTAGAAAAATACAGATTTCCAACTTCTCTCTGAAAATCAGAAATTTTGGCAATACTGAGCCCACATGAAAAAAACCAGGCTAGAGACAAAAGATGGCCACCCTCTTGGGACAAGTTTGTTTTCTAGTTCACGGCAGTCCCCCTGCCTGCCGCACACTGGGGGGACAGTGGTAGGGAAATGGTGTGGTAAAAACGGTGACTAGCAAGCTGAGATGTAGAATAAATCAGAGGGATGAGAGTGGAAGCGCGAAGACCAGTTGGGAAGCAGTTAGCTATGATCCAGGAAGGAAAGAATAAAAACCTGACCAGAGTGTGGTGGCAACAGAAAGGAAGACAGGGAGCTGAGACGCAGTGGGAAGTGAGACTACCTAGGGAAACCCCCTACTGGGAGTCCAGCCTCTCCAGGCACCTTGCTTGCCTTTTCCCCCCAGGCTGCTGGCAGAGAAGCGGCAGGAGCTGCTGGACCAGGCCAATAAGCTGCGGACAGGATTGTTTAAAATCGATGAGACTAGGGAAAAGGTGGAAATAATGTCTATGGAGCTGGAGGATGCCAAGAAAAAGGTGGCTGAGTTCCAGAAACAGTGCGAGGAGTACCTGGTCATCATTGTGCAGCAGAAGCGGGAAGCGGATGAGCAACAGAAGGTGGGGGCACCAGCAGTATCCTGCCTCCTCAAGGCCCTCTCCTACAGTGCTCACCAGGCAGAGGCTTCCGGTCTCCCTCAGTTACTCTGTCAGGATGCATGTTCCATTCCTCAAAGCTGTTATAGCATTATCTTTCGTGTGACCACCAACATTGTCACCCCCACCTCTGCCCAAGGCGAAGACAAACCCTTCATCCTCTTTTCCTTCCTAGGCCGTCACAGCCCATAGTGAGAAGATTGCAATTGAGGAAGTCAAGTGCCAGGCACTGGCTGACAATGCCCAGAAGGATCTTGAAGAGGCATTGCCAGCGCTGGAAGAGGCCATGCGGGTATAATGGGGGGAAGATCCAGGAAAGAGCCTCAAAGCCCCTGGGGGAGTGGGAAGAAGAGCTGGGCTCTGTCCTCATAAAGGACCTGTCTTGCTACCTGAGTTGACTTTGGCCCTGCTCCCTAAGTGAATCCTTTTCCCAGGCTTTGGAGTCTCTGAACAAGAAGGATATAGGAGAGATCAAGTCTTATGGACGGCCCCCTGCACAAGTGGAGATAGTGATGCAGGCAGTCATGATTCTTCGAGGCAATGAGCCCACTTGGGCAGAGTCCAAGAGGCAGCTAGGTAAGCTAGAGAACCAGGAGATAATGAACACCAGTTCACTCAACATTTATTATTAATCATCTGCTGTGTGCCAGGCACTCGTAGGGACAGAGATGAATGAGGTGGTGTACTGACCCTCAAGAGCATACAGGCTGGTGGAAAAGAAAAGACATAAATATCAGTTAAGATTCTTTGGTTGTAAGTAACAGAAAACAACTCAAATTAAGCAAAAAGAAAAAAATTATTATAAAGATACAGGAATATATCTCAAAATCCAGGGGCAAGAATGGCTTCCCCTACACCTCCTCAAAGGGCAAGAATCAAAAAATGAAAAACAAGAGTCTTGCTGTTTCATTCGTGTGGTTTTCTCTGCTTTGAGTTCTGTTACAAGGCACATGTGGCTCATATATGTCTTGGTAGAATATAGCCTGCAAGCTTGAAAGAGTGATGGTTCAGGTGAGATTATTCATGGTAAGTGATGGGAAATGAGGCTGGCAAGATTGTGGAGGGTCCTGGGCCTGTGAGGTTCTAGAGGAGGGAGCAAGGTCAGCAGAAGGAACATGGGCTGACGTCAGTTATTCTGGCCTTGGGAACTGAGCTGAGGGAAAACGTGGCCATGCCTAAATAGTGGATATGCAACCCGGACAATGAGGGTGGGATTAGGCCTTCTGGCTGAGGCCCTGATTTACATCTCACAGGGGAACAGAACTTCATCAAATCACTGATCAACTTTGATAAAGACAATATTTCAGATAAGGTTCTGAAGAAGATTGGGGCCTACTGCGCCCAGCCTGACTTCCAGCCTGACATTATTGGCCGCGTCTCACTTGCTGCCAAGTCCCTCTGCATGTGGGTACGGGCCATGGAGGTAAGCAGGAGTGGGGTGAGGTGGGGTGGAGAGCAGGGAAGCAGGCCTGGGAAGAGGGGAATGCACACAGGAGAAAGCTGGGGGAATGGAAGACCCAGGTGGGAAGGAAGGGACCACTGGTGGGTTAGTGGGTGGGTGGGCTACCCCCCTCCCTGGCCGTCTCCCTGCAGATGTATGGGCGGCTGTATCGGGTGGTGGAGCCCAAGCGGATCCGAATGAATGCTGCACTGGCTCAGCTTCAGGAGAAGCAAGCAGCGCTGGCGGAGGCCCAGGAGAAGCTACGGGAGGTGAGCCTCATGTCATTCTTTTCTGCTGTGGTCCCTCTCCTGATTTCAGGGATGCTTCATTACCATTCATTTCTCCCCATCTAATTCTTTTCCCTCTCCCTTCCTGTCTGCCTCCCACTCTATGCCCTTTTAGATGGGCTGCCTCTGGCTAAGAAAGCTAAGCCGACTGCAGAAGTTTACAAAGGCATGGAGGGCACTGTCCCTTGAGGATTCCTTGCAAAAACTGACTTGGGAGTTGCCTGTCTCTGTCATGGTCTTGAACATGGGCCCTGAGATATTAACTGATGAAATCTGTGTGGCAAATCAGTCTTTGCTGGGAAGGGGGGTGCGGAATAGGGCAAGAGTATTGGCCTCACTGATATGGACTGGAAGACTGTGGACTGAGGGTGTCTGAGCGAATACATAGGAGGGACAGTGTTGTCCCAGAGGTAGAGGTGCTTACTGTGAATGGTTTAGACAACTCAATAGGTGATTTCCTGTAAGGTATGTGCACAAATAATTCTCAAACAAGGCAGAAGGTAGAGTGCTATTATCAAGAGTTCAAAATTGTTCTAGCCTATCATTTAATTTTTCTGTCATTGATTTAATAGGCAATACGATCACATGGTTTAGAATTCAAAATGTATAAAAGAGTATCCAATACGAAGTCTCCCTCCCACCTTCTGCTCTCTATCTACCAGCTCCCTTCCCTAGAAAGCAACCAATGTTACAAATTCCTGTTTATCCGTCTAGGGGTGTTCTATGCTTATATAAACAAATATGTATTTTTAATCTTTTACATTATATATTCTGTTCTGCACCTTCCTTTTTTATTTGTCTATATATTGAAGATTGTTCCATATTGATACATAAAGAGTTGCTGCTTTCTTTTTACCACTGCATGATATTCCGGTGAGTGGCTATATCATCATTTACTTAACCATTTCCTTTTTGATGGACATGTTCATTGATTCCAATTTCTTGATCTACACTTGTCCTCAAACTTTGTTGATGCTATCTTGAACTATATAGAAGTTTTCAAATTTCATGTAACCGAAGCTGGTCATACTGTTTCAAAATGTTTTAACCCAAACCAGCTATGGAAATAGCCAGGTCTGGGTCCAACCTCCTCAAATCAGATGAGTAGCCCAAGGGTTAGTGAGATTAAGTGACTTGCTCATAACTGACAGACCTGGGCTACAACCTGCATTTCCGGACTCCAAGGCCATTGCTACCACAGTCATCCCAGTCTTTTCCTGTTGCAGCATCTTTGCTATTGGGAGTGAAACTGCCCTTGAAGCCTGGGCAGGCAGGCTTCTGTCTGCACATGCTCCTTCACTGTCCCATTCCTGCTGCCACTGTCACCTCCCAACCTCACATGAAACCTTCCCTCTTTTACTCCCTTTTTCAAAAATGAGTAATCACAGGTGTGACAATCTATTTGGAAAGGTTTCTCACCTCTGGATGAATCATATCCTGGGCCAAATAATTAGGGATTGTTTCCTTTATATGTAAAAAATGGCCTCTGGGGTCAGCTGCCAACAATATCATTCATTAGACAAATATTTATCCTAATATGAGGCCTCTTGAGAGCCCCTACTTGATAAGAGTAAACAGACAGGGGGCCAAAATTTCTCCTTTGTTACTCTGACATAGGCTTTGACATGTAAGAGCCAAATGCACATGCTCAGTATCAGGCACCCGTACCCACCCACTTGCAGAGAGCACTTTGCTGATGCTGGGCTTCACCATGGGCCAAGTACGTACAAATCTTTGGTCCTCAGTGACTCTCAGAGCCTGGAAATCAGCATTCTGAAAGATTTCTTGCCAGAGCCAGCCAGAGGTGGGAAGCCTGTACATAGGCTCTAGGGCCAGAGGTCTGATTTGCATGTCAATCCAAATCTTGAGTGAGTAGTTTTAACCATTACTCACTTGTTTGGGGCCATGAAAATGTATGTTCCATAGGCCCGATTCTATCATGTAGCAAGGGTTAGGAACCACTGCCTTAGAAATTGCCCTAGAAGGCTCTGAAATGGGTCTAGACAGAATCTTAATCTACTTCAAGGTAATTGTACACTCAAGATTGAAAATTCACTTTCTTTCCTATTTCCCATTCCAAGTTATGTCACATTTCAACATAGTATATTGGAGATTATGCAGTAAGATTACATGATAGCATTAAAATGCTACAATAATATTAGTACACAAAAATCCCATAAATCTGAATATAACCCTCAGGGATAAATTAGATTTCAGAGATTAAATCTTTGTAAACTAAAGTCCAAGTAAATTAAAATCTGAAATCAAATTATCTTGATTTTATGAATTAAAAATCTAGAAGCCAACATTCTTAAGTTAAAGACCCCAGCCCATCCTCCCCAATTTCTTATTCCACTCAGTCTCCACAAGAGGGATTCTCAGGATCAGAGTCTCGGGCTCCTTACATTATAATCAGGTCTGTCACTCACTGGAAACCACGTGGCTCCTGCAGGGCTTCAGAGGCTACTCTCATGAGCATTGCTTGAATTCAAGGAGTGAGTTAGGCACTCATGGCTTCCACATAAAATTATGTCCCAGAAAACCAGTCATTATTGCCCCAAAGACCAGAATGGAAACTCAGTGGTGTTTTTAGGAATGAGGAATGCATGGAGAAAATCTTGGTTTTAGCTTCACCAGAATGTCCGTTATCTGGAAACCATGACCCGTGAACGTAACTAAACTGGGAGAAACTTCCAACAAGAGATTCATGTAAGAGAGGTAATGTAGTCACTAAGCATTTCCTGTACTGGGGGGTGTTGGAAATCCACATGTGTATATCTTCATTTTTGGAGGGCGTGGTGATTGTGGTAAAATACACATAAAATTTACCATTGTAACCATTGTAAAGTGTACAAGCCCGTGGCATGAACTACATTCACCATATTGTGCAGCCGTGACCATTATCTTGTTCCAGAACTTTTCATCACTCCAGATGGTAACCCTGTGTATATCCTTTCGGTTTTAGTTCCCCCTTGAGCTCAGGGTTTCCCGCGCTGTGTTGTGATCAGGAATAGTCAGTCCTGTACCACAGTGGCTAATATTGCTGCTTTCTTTATGGAATTGCTGAAGTCTTTGAAAACTGCCTTTCGGGAAGATTTCACCTTGTCCCCATACTTATTCTAACCAGAATATTACCATCAGCAGATTCCTAAATATTACCATCAGCAGCTGTTGATGCTGCTGAAGCCCGTGCGTTGGAGCCTTGTGGGGAACAAGTCCTCTGCCATTTGTGAGCCAAGGCATGGCTTTGCTCCTTTTTGAGTCCCCTAAGTTGTTCAGGAATGTTCCCTTAAGTTGTAGGTAATACCTGCATGCCTACTACCCTACCTGTGTCACCTGAAATCGCAGCCAAAACAATATTTCCAGCCCATCTGCCTGTAGACAAGCCACACGGATTCCAAGCTAGTCCCATCATAACTGCCTCCTTAGCCTGGAGTAGAAGCTAAATAACAGGACTGCTCATCTAGTGCTGTCTACCTGGGCCTGGCAATAACCACTTAAAGCTGGAACTGGTAGTACCCACAAAACCTTATGCCTTGCCAGTTAAAAAGCCTCAGATCTAATATTCTCTTTTTCACAATGGGTTTGCCGCCAGAACATAGGTGTCGGAAACACCACAACTAAAAGCCAAAATGGGAAAGGACAAGCCTCCTATCAATATCGTCATCACTGGATGCGTAGGTTCCAACCACTGTTGGCCCTCTGATTTACAAGCGTGGTGGAATTGACAAAAGAACCATTGAAAAATTTGAGAAGGAGACTGCTGAGATGGGGAAGGGCTCCTTCAAGTATGCCTGGGTCTCGGATAAACTGAAAGCTGAATATGAATGTGTGTCACTGCTAATATCTCCCTGTGGAAATTCGAGACCAGCAAGTTTTATATGACCATCATTGATGTCCCAGGACACAGAGTCTATATCAAAAGCCACTGCTTTTAAACTGGCAAGACATTAGGTTTTGTGTGTACTACAGGTTCTAGCTTTAAATGGCTATGGGCACATTGCAGGCTGACCGTGCTGTCCTGATAGTTGCTGCTGGTGTTGGTGAATTTGAAGCAGGCATCTCCAAGAATGGGCAGACCTGTGAGCATGCCCTTCTGGCTTACACACTGGGTGTGAAGCAGCTGATTGTTGGTGTTAACAAAATGAATTCCACTGAGCCACCCTATGGCTAAAAGAGATATGAGGAAATTGTTCAAGAAGTCAGCACCTACATTAAGAAAATTGGCTACAACCCGACACAGTAGCATTTGTGCCAATTTCTGGTTGGAACGGCGACAACATGCTGGAGCCAAGTGCTATCATGCTTGGTTCAAGGATGGAAAGTTGCCCATAAAGATGGCAATGCTAGTGGAACCACACTGCTTGAAGCTCTGGGTTGCATCCTGCCACCAACTGGTCCAACTGACAAGCCCCTGCAGTTTCCCCTCCATGATGTCTACAGAATTGGTGGCATGGGTCCTGTCCCTGTGGGCTGAGTGGAGACTGGTGTTCTTAAGCCCGGCAGGTGGTGACTTTGCTCCAGTCAGTGTTACAACTGAAGGGAAGCCTGTTGAATGCACCATGAAGCTTTGAGTGAAGCTCTTCCCGGGGACAATGTGGGCTTCAATGTCAAGAACATGTCTGTCTCCCTAGTCAGTTTGGCTCAATGGATAGAATGTCAGCCTGCAGACTGAAGGGTCCCAGGTTTGATTCCAGTCAGGGGCACATGCCTAGGTTGCAGGCTCAATCTCCAGTGGGGGATCATGCAGGAGGCAGCCGATCAATGATTCTCTCTCATCATTGATGTTTCTCTCTCTCCCTTCCTCTCTGAAATCAATAAAAACTTATTTTTTAAAAAATTTAAAAGAACTTAACATACCCCTTAACATATTGAAAAAACAAAAAACTTGTCTGTCAAAGATATTCATTGGGGCAAAGTGGCTGGTGACAGCAATAATAACCCACTAATGGAAGCAGCTGGCTTCACAGCTCAGTTGATTACCCTGAACCATCCAGGCCAAATCAGTGCTGGATCTGCATCTGTGCTGGATTTCCACCCATCACATTGCTTGCAGATTTGCTGAGCTGAAGGAGATTGATCGTCATTCTGGGGAAAAGCTGGAAGATGGCCCAAAGATTTGGAAATCTGGTGATGCTGCCATTGTTGGTATGGCTCCTGACAAGCCCATGTGTGTTGAGAGCTTCTCTGACCCTCTGGGCCATTTTGCTGTTTGTGACATGACAGACAGTTGTTGTGGGTATCATCAAAGCAGTGGACAAGAGAGCAGCTGGAGCTGGCAAAGTCACCAAGTCTGCCCAGAAAGCTAAACGAATATTTCCCCCAATACTTGCCACCTGTCTTCCTCAGTGGTGGAAGAAAGGCCTCAGAACTGTGTGTCTCAACTGGCCATTTAAGTTTAATAGTAAAAGACTGATTAATGATTAATGCATTGTAAAACTTTTCAGAAAGGAGAATGTTTCGTGGACCATTTGGTTTTTATGTGTGTGTGTGGCAGTTTTTAGGTTATTAGTTTTTAAAATCAGTACTTTTAAATCGAAACAACTTGACCAAAATATCAGTCACAGAATTTTGAGACCCATTAAAACAAAATTTAATGAGAAAAAATTTGATAGTCTGTCCATCAGTGCTAAAAACAATCTAACCCCACTTTAACTTAGTCGGCAGTATTAGTGTTGTAGCTATAGCAGCCTTTATCCTGAGACCACCGCTATACCTCGTTAAGGCCATCCTTGAAGCCCACATCTTTCTTTTGCCACTATTTTAAACAGTCTTGCTTCTGTAGAAATAGCAATTCACCTATGGACAAAGACACAGTCATCTACCAAGGTCAGAATAATTCAGGATTGGCTTAAAGCCTTTCACCCAGGCAATAGCAGTTAAAAGTCAACCACACAAGTGTAAAAACCTACAGGCCTAACATGAACCTCTACAAATCAACCAAGTCAAAACACCTGTCCATATCTCAAAGGCTCTCATGAAACCCTGAGCCCCACCCAAAGCTTTTATTTTTTTATTTTTTATTGATTTCAGAGAGGGAGGAAGAGGGAGCAATAGATAGAAACATCCATGATGAGAGAGAATCATGGATCAGTTGCCTCCTACAAGTCCTCCACTGGGGATCAAGCCCACAACCCTGCGCATGTGCCCTTGACTGGAATCGAACCTGGGACCTTTCAGTTTGCAGGCTGACACTCTATCCACTGAGCCAAACTGGCTAGGGCCCACCCAAAGCTTCTTAATAGGTTTTCTGGTCTGCAAATATACTCTTGATTGGGTCCAAGAATTAGCAGCCTTCTTCTATGCCTGGGTCTTAAACAAGTTAAGAGATAAAAAGTCCAAAATACTACTTTTAAAGACTAAGTTGGAGACTGTGGCTGACATCTGTGGGTGAGTTTGCCCCACTAGTAGTGACCCTGTATTCAGACAGATTTTCCAGGTCTCAGGTGTTGTGGGCAGGCAGAGTGGAACTTGTGCTCACTCTTTAAAGGAAAGGGCCTGAGCTCCGTTGAGCACTCCCAGTTGATTCTTTCCAATTTTACCAATCAGATCAGTCACACACCTCCCCTGGAGAAAGGGTGTGTAAAGACCTGCAAGGGAACCACCAAGATGGAAAATTATAACAAAACATGAATCTGAAGAAAAACTAAATCTAGAGATTATTCGGGTTATAGAGAAGAACTTCAAAAGCAAACCTAAGGAAGAAATGACATCCACAAAACAAAAATAAGATGAGAAGAGAAAGAGTTCAAACAGAGAAAAAGAAAGATTTGGGGGAATTTTAAAATGATTAAAGTATGACATTCATTCAATAGAAGGGTGGGAAGATAGAGTCAAGGAATATAAAAAATAAAAAGTCTGAAACATAAGACAGATATAACAGACACAATCTAACCAATTAGGATTTCTGAAAGAGAAAATGTGCAATCAGCGGGAACAGAAAAATATTTAACAACCAATTCAACATGCACAGTGACCTATCAGAATGTGCCTTAGCCACAAGCAGCTCACCAGCCACCAGTTCACACTGGGCACCAGCCCAGGTCATGTTGATGCTGTTTATGGTGTTTGATCTTTATAATCAACCTAATGACAAAGCACAGAAGACTGTAGGTTCTGAGTGGGAATGCTGTTAACTTCGACAATGTAAACACAAAAGCACAGCTAAAATAGTTGGGAGGTGAATGCCGGTGGTGGGCTGAGGGAAAGGTCAGGCAATGCTTTCGCAGATATTATAAAACAAGGTTTCGATATGTTATTTAAAGTTATAAGGGTAACCAGTAGAACTAAAACTATTAGGAATAAAGAGAAAAGGGTGGTGATGTGTAGGCATAAGAGATTAAATCGCCATTTATCATAGCATAAAGTCAATATAAAGAGTCTAAAATGGATAATCCAGGGAAACAACAGTGTAGAATACACTTTATATGGAGATAATGCCCCTGGAAGATTATCCAAGCAACATTTCACATTGGATATCTTGAGAAGAGAGTGGGCGGATGGAGAGCAGGATTGGGAGGAAGACTTCTCATGACCTTATGTCTTTTGAATTTTTAAGTTGCTTATTCACAAAGTAAACAAAATTAAAATAAAAAATAAATTGTATCAACATGTGCTTATGCCCCTATAAGGACATTCATTGCAGCATTAATAGTAGAAAATGTTGGCAAGACACAAATGCCTATCAGTAGACTTGTTATATAGAATAACTAGAGGCCCAGTGCACGAAAATTGTGCACTCAAGGCGGGGAGGTCCCTCAGCCTGGCCTGCGCCCTCTTGCAGTCTGGGAGCCTTTGGGGGATGTCCGACTAATGGACATTCTTAGCGCTGCCTCGGAGGTGGGAGAGGCTTCCACCACCTCCACTGCACTCACCAGCTGTCAGCCCAGCTTCTGCTGAGTGGTGCTCCCCCTGTGGGAGCACACTGACCACCAGAGGGCAGCTCCTGCATTGAGCATCTGCCCCTGGTGGTCAGTGCGCATCATAGCGATCAGTTGTTCTGCCGTTTGGTCAATTTGCATATTAGCCTTTTATTATATAGGATGGTTCAATCATATACAAGATTATTTTGCAGCTTTTAAAAACAATTATTCCTGCCTAACTGGTTTGGCTCAGTGGATAGAGCATCAGCCTGCGGACTGAGGGGTCCCGGGTTTGATTCCGGTCAAGGGCATGTACCTTGGTTGTGGGTACATCCCCAGCGGGGGATGTGCAGGAGGCAGCTAATCGATGTTTCTCTCTTGTCGATGTTTCTAACTCTCTATCCCTCTCCCTTCCTTTCTGTAAAAAAATCAATAAAATATATTTTTAAAAACACACACACAATTATTCCCGGCTGGCATGGCTCAGTGGTTGAGCGTCAACATGTGAGCCAGGAGGTCACGGTTCGATTCCCAGTCAGGGCACTGCCCAGGTTGCAGGCTTCATCCGCAGTGTGGGGCATGCAGGAGGCAGCCGATCAATGATTCTCTCTCATCATTGATGTTTCTATCTCCCTTCCTCTCTGAAGTCAATAATATTTTTAAAACAACCAACCAAACAAACAAACAAACAAAAAACAATTATTATTCGCCTGTCAGACACACATACCAGGCCCTGGAAGAGGCTGGATCAGTCTTCTACTTCAGATTTAAGTGATGTATTTCAACCTCAGGAGAGCCCAGAGGGTGGTGATGAATTGAGGGAGGCTTCTCTAGCAGATAAAGCTCTTCCCAGGTCCCTATCTCTGGCCTGGGACCTTGGACCTGGGTCTTGTCCTTGAATGGACTCCTCTTTCTCTCTCCAACAATTCCTGAGTTCATTTCTAGCTTTTTCTTTTTCTCTCAAGATCACGTCTTGGGTATGGCTCCTGGAATGGAGTGGCAATCATTTTTGTGTGCTCTGATCCTCTCTTGCCAACATATCTGTCTCATTTACTATGCTACAAGAAGTCTGTCTCCTACCCAGCTTTGAATTTCATTACTAAGTAATTTCTGGGCTCAAGGAAAGAGTTGTGGAGGGAAGGAAAAGAAAACTCATCACACATATTTTATCTTTTTTTCTCCTTACAATCTTATAGGGTAGGTGTTATAATTCTTATTTTGCACAGGAGAAAACCAAGACTTGAAGAGATCAGTTTACCAAGGTCATGCAGCCACAAAAAGCAGATTGGTGATTTGAATCCAGAACAATCTGGCCCCAAGCTCTGTGTTTGATTCCTATCTCTGATTATTCCCAGGTGGCTGATAAACTGGATATGCTGAAGAAACAGTACGATGAGAAGCTGGCACAAAAAGAGGACCTTCGCATGAAGTCTAAGGAGATGGAGCTGAAGCTGGAGCGAGCTGGGATGTTGGTGTCTGGGTTGGCTGGCGAGAAGGCCCGATGGGAGGAGACAGTAAAGGTGAGATCAGATGTACCACCTGGCTCTCCTTCCTTCCTGCTGACTAGTTCCAAGAGCTCCCATCCCCTTTAGGTTAAGGGACAGTCAAGGAAAATAGGGACAGCTGGGTGTAGGAACATCCAAAAATAGGACATGGGAGTTCTTCCCCTCCCTTTCCTCACATTTGGTGAGAAAAGTGAAAGGAAAGATTTTTTGTACCATTAGGGATCTGCTTCCATGTTTAGACAGAGCTACAAAGCACACACGAGGACCCTTTATATAGCATATTGACTGGAGAGAAAAGGGGCGCATCTTGTCCCTCTACCTTCAGTGAGCTCCTGGTTTCATGACAGTATTAGGCCTTATCACCAGAATGTAAACAGAATTGCTGTCAAAGATGGGGAACTGAAAAGTAATGAGAACCAGGTTAGGGTTCTCAGGGCACAAAGGTTTAGGAGATGGAAATAATCTCTCTAATCCAGATAGTGTTCAGAGGAGAGTGCTTTCAAAGCATTCCAGTCTCTCCCAGTGCTGGGGGCCCTGACAGGCTACTCCTCCCCTACTGTCCTCCAGGGCTTAGAAGAGGACCTGGGCTACTTGGTGGGTGACTGTCTCCTGGCAGCTGCCTTCCTGTCCTACATGGGACCCTTCCTGACCAACTACCGGGATGAGATTGTCAACCAGATCTGGATCAGGAAGGTGAGACTCAGGCATGATGAGTGAGATCTTGGGCTCTGAGACCAGGGCCTTTGGGAGTAATAAGAGATATCAGAAAAGGGCAGGGTTGCTGAGCTCAGATCTCAAGTGAAATTTGGGGCTCTTCTCTACACAGATTTGGGAGCTTCAGGTTCCTTGCTCACCTCGCTTCACCTTTGATGATTTCCTGTCCAATCCTACCAAAGTTCGGGACTGGAACATCCAAGGGTTGCCCTCGGACGCCTTCTCCACTGAGAATGGCATCATCGTCACCCGTGGCAACAGGTAAGGATGCTGCTGGGAGCATGAGGAGGAGTAAGCGCAGAGCCTGTTTTCTGATGGATGCTTCTTCCTTCAGGTGGGCACTGATGATTGATCCTCAGGCCCAGGCCTTGAAGTGGATCAAGAACATGGAAGGAAGCCAGGTATAAGGATCGGGGGCTGGTTTTATGCCCTTAGGAGATCTTCCCATACCTGTCTCTTCCTGAGTCCTACCCTTGGGCCATTTTTTCCTATGAATCCCTCAGTGTTTCTTCCATCTTTTTTCTTGCTCTCTAGGGCCTTCAGATCATTGACCTGCAGATGAGCGATTACCTTCGAGTCCTAGAAAATGCCATCCAGTTTGGATACCCAGTGCTGCTCCAGAATGTGCAGGAATATCTGGACCCCACACTCAACCCCGTGCTCAACAAATCTGTAGCTCGAATTGGTCAGGGCCCAGACTTATTGTGTGGTTGGACTGTGGGACAAATCCCAAGGACCAGCCAAGTAGGACACTGGGGAGGAAAGGGCTGGCTCTTTGGCTGTGTCCTTTATTTACTAGTATCTGTCCCTCTATTCAGAGAGCCCTGGGCTGGGGCCATTAGGACAGGCTGAGTCACTGCCACTGGATGCTGGTAGGGGAAAGAATGGGTCAGCCCACACCTGGTCACATGGGGTCCTTGCCCTTGTGGGTACAGGTGGTCGGCTGCTGATTCGCATAGGAGATAAGGAGGTAGAATACAATACCAATTTTCGTTTCTACATCACCACCAAGCTCTCCAACCCCCATTACAGCCCAGAGACATCAGCCAAGACCACCATTGTCAACTTTGCAGTCAAAGAACAGGTAGGAGGGGCTGATGCTTAGACTGAACTAGGGTGAAGCAGGCAGGGCTGTAGAGTCCGGCCAGATCAAGAAAAAGGCTAAGATTGTGTCAGGCAGGTATAAGGGGCTTGGGAGGTATAAAGGGGTAAAAAAGGTGAAGGTCACTGGAGTGACATTCTCACCATGAGTCCTGGTGTGCTTCCAGGGCCTGGAGGCCCAACTACTGGGCATTGTGGTCCGGAAGGAGCGTCCTGAGTTGGAGGAGCAGAAGGATTCGCTAGTCATCAATATCGCTGCTGGCAAGAAAAAGCTCAAGGAGCTAGAAGATGAGATCCTTCGGTGCGACCTTGCCTCCACCCTCCACTGGTCCACTCACTGGCACAACTGGCACGCAGGGGGCTGATGGAGTCCCTGCCCCCTGCATCCATATGCCTCCTGACTTCCCTCCAGGCTGCTGAATGAGGCCACAGGCTCCCTGCTAGATGATGTCCAGCTGGTGAACACCCTTCAGACCTCCAAGTTAACTGCCACAGAGGTGACCGAGCAGCTGGATACCAGTGAAACCACGGAGATCAACATTGACTTGGCCCGTGAGGTGAGCTCCTGTACCCTCCAGCCCAGCCCCCACCAGCATCAAGATGCAATTCTAATAATCTTGGCTTGAGGAACCTTCCATCCCTGAGCTCCTGCCACCTGCCATGTCCCTGAGTGGCCCCTGACTCTGGCCCCTCTGCAGGCTTACCGTCCATGTGCCCAGCGGGCATCAGTCCTGTTCTTCGTGCTCAATGACATGGGCCGCATTGACCCCATGTACCAATTCTCACTGGATGCCTACATCAGCCTCTTTATCCTCAGCATTGATAAGAGCCATCGCAGCAACAAGCTGGAGGACCGCATTGACTACCTGAATGAATACCACACCTATGCTGTCTACAGGTCTGAGGCTCCTCCCCACATGCCCTAGGCAGGAGGCCAAGTGACTGGCTCAAATGTTGACCCTTCCTGCTAGTTCTGCCTTGGTGCTTTCTCAGGCCATCATGTTGGTCCCCTGCTCTCCTCCTCATACACCTTCATGGTCCAACCATTGCCTGTGGGCTGACTGCTCACAGTGTTATAGCTTTATCTCTCCCTTGAGTGTTGGACTCCTGTGTATAACTGTCTACTATACCAGCACTTCTCAAATAGTGATGTGCTTAAAAAGCACAGGGAATCTTGTTAAATACAGATTAAGATTTAGTAAGTTGGGGTCCTATATGTCTAATGCTTCTGGTCTATGGGTCACACTCTGAGTAACGAGGTATTTGACTTCTCTACATATACACCCCACAGACCCCTCAAGTTCAGCTTGTTTCAGGTCAAACTCATTATCTACCCTTTTCAAGGTCCTCACCCCTAACTGGCACCAACATTCACTTCCCAGTCACCCCACCCAAAAAGTGGAAGAGTGAAAGTTCTCCTTGACTCTCTCCTCTCAGATCAGTCACCAGGTTTTGCTCGCAAATCTTTCTGCAAACTGTTCCCTCCTAATTCTCCCCATGGCTACAACTGCACTTTAGTTCAGACCTTCATGATCTTTCTTTATGAATTGTACAGCCATCTCCTAACAGGGCATCCTGCATCTAACTTTGTCTCTCTTCAATCTGTCCTCTTGTAGTGGCCCATGAGAGCCTTCCAAACACAAATCTGACCTTGCCACTCCTGGCTTAACTTGTAGAGCCTTTCATGACCTGTCCTCCATCTGCCTGCTCAGCTTCACCTTTCCCACTTTCCACTGGATGCCCGAGCAGTGCTGACTGCCTTCCATATCTGCTTCCCCTAACCCCCTTGTCTACATTTGCTTCTGCTCTGAGCTCTCCCTGGAGTCCTCCCCTCTCTTCCTCTTCTGCATCACTCGATAACTCTGCTGCACCGCAGGGCAACTTCCCCAAGATACTTCCCCTGTGTCCACCAGGCATTGTGGGTGCCCCCACCCTGTGACCTCTTAATGGCACTGTCACCCAGTATAGAATGCATCACGTCCTTGCACAATCAGTGGCCTCTCTCACCCACCTGCCCTTTTCACACTACCTGATTTCCTCCAGAACAGACACTCTGGCACATTCATATTTGTGTCTTCAGGACCTGGAAGAGTGCTTAGCACATAGGAAGGGTCCAGTCAATGTTTGGGGTGTCTGTGTGTGTGTGTGTGTGTTTAATCTTCACCCCAAGATATTTTTGCCATTGATTTTTTAGAGAAAGTGGAAGGGACTGAGGGAGAGGGAGAGAGGGAAATATTGAAGTGAGGGAGACACATCAGTTGGTTGCCTTCCAAATGCGTGCCGACTGAGGTAGGGATCTAACTCACAACCCAGGTACGTGCCTTTGACAGGGAATCGAACTTGAGACCCTTCAGTCTGCTGGCCGACACTCCAACCATTGAGGAATACCTGCCAGGGCAATGTTGGCTGTTTTTTAATGGAAGCAAATGATTGTTTTTACCAGTGAACTCTGGGAAAATCATGTGTTCTCTTTCTCTCTCTAGGTCCCTGAGTGCTTGGCTGTTTATAGGAGGTTTGAATTAGATGCTGATTAGGGTCCTTCTGTGTAAGACTCTGATTGTATGATGTTCGCTCAGTAGGTGTTCATATTGAGTGTCCTGCCTCCTCCACCCTCCCTGTCCCCTTCTCCCAGGTATACCTGCCGCACCCTTTTTGAGCGCCACAAGCTACTATTCAGTTTTCAGATGTGTGCCAAAATCCTGGAGACTTCTGGCAAGCTCAATATGGATGAATACAACTTCTTTCTACGTGGGGGTGTGGTGAGTTGGATAGAGGGCACATCCTAGTGTGGAGTGGTCAAGGTTGGGGATGGTGGCAAGTCTGAAGAAGCCTCTAGACCCAGAGGGTAGGCCCAAGGCTCCAGCGAGGGAGCTGCAGAGAGCCGCCAGGAACAGGGTCATGGCAAGCTCCTTCGGGCTATGGCAGTGACTTGCCATGCACCCCCTTGCTCACATTACAGGTGGGACTTGGGTGCCCCTCTTACCTGTGACCCACTGGTTGGTATGATCTGATTGTTTGATGCAACTCTTTCATTGCCTCTCAAGCCGTTCCTTCCCAGCCTGCAGCATGGTCACCATGACACAGTTTTCTTTGCGATTACTTTAACCCCATCCCACACCCTTCCCCCTGTGTTGCATTTACTTGGCAAAACTGCCACTCTGGTTAGATCCAGCTCCACTGTCCCTGTGTGGCCCGTGCAGCTGAATCTGGCTGAAGAAAACACCCACTCGAACCTTAAATGGGCCCTGAAACTGACAGACACCGATACCACATTTCCCTTGGCTAGTCATGCGCTCATCCTCTGGACAACAGTTTCATTTGTCTTGACACCTTTACTTCACCTCTCATCTGGAGTTTAGCAATAATCTCCCAATGCTCCCCCACCCCTGATCTCTCAACATAGTGACAAGATTCTTTTAAAATGGATGCTCATTACTGATGTCATCTCCCACTGTCCAGCTCCTCAAACTATCCACTCCAGCTGCACGGGCCTCCTTGCTGTCTGTGACAAGCATGTCCCACTTAGGGCCTTTTGTTCCTTTTCCCCAGAAAACTACACCCTCAGGTGTACATACATAATTGCCCTCTTTCTCATCTTCTCCAATACTTGGTTCAAATCTCACCTTATGAAGATCTCCCTGACTTTCTCATTTAATGCTTCAGACTACCCCCCAGGACTTCAATCTTCCTCAATTTGGTCTATATTTTCTTCCCCCCCCCTAAATATATCTTTATTAATTTCAGAGAGGAAGGGAGAGGGAAAGAGATAGAAAGGTCAATGATGAGAGAGAATCATTGATTGGCTGCCTCCTGCACATCCCCTACTGGGGATCAAGCCCATATCCTAGGCATGTGCCCTTGACCAGAATCAAACCTGGGACCCTTAAGTCCACAGGCTGACACTCTATCCACTGAGCCAAACCAGCTAGGGCAGGGTCTATGTTTTCATGGCACTGGAAAAATCTTTGATATACTAGATAATTTACTTACTTATGTTTTGGTTCATTATCTGCCCTCCCACATTGGAAGAAAACCTCCTTACAGGCAGAGATATTTGTCCTTTTTGTTCAGTGATGTATTCCACATGCTTAAAAAACTTACAGTTGATGAATAAGAAATATTTGTTAAAGAGTGTGAATAAATGAATGAACTAACAGTTTGAGCTTCTCCAAAGGGTGAGGCTTCCAGTTGATAATATGAAGTGAGAGGTAACCACCAGAGGGCGCAAGCTCCCTAAATTTGAACTGTGATCTCTGCAGTGTCTGATAGACTTAAACCCCCACATTTATTTCCCCAATAAAGGTGGATTCCAATCCATCTTGGATTCCTGTATTCATTTTTTTTTCATTCTGTTTCATGCAAGACTCATCTTTGATTTTCCATGTTTTTTAAAAAAGGTAACTTTTTGGGAGGTGCTCCTGGTCAATCCCTTTCTCCTGTCTCCTTCTCCCCAGGTTCTGGATCGGGAGGGCCAAATGGATAACCCATGTACTAGTTGGCTCGCAGATGCCTACTGGGATAACATCACGGAGCTAGACAAACTAACCAATTTTCATGGACTCATGAACTCCTTTGAACAGTATCCTCGTGACTGGCACCAGTGGTATACCAATTCCACCCCGGAGAAGGCTATGCTGCCAGGTGCCCAGGCATTTGAGCCTCCCCACCCCTGCCTTTCTCCTTCCCTCCATTCAGCCCATGTGTGCACCCTTCCCTTTATTCTCTAGCCCTTCTCTCAATTCCCCTCAGCCAGCTGCCTCCTGGCAGAGCAATTTCTGCAGGTGCCTCTTTGTTTAGATTCCCTGCTCTTCCAGACTCTCCCTGCAACAACTCAACTCATCCCCAGGTGAGTGGGAGAATGCCTGCAATGAAATGCAACGGATGCTGATTGTTCGCTCCCTTCGCCAGGACCGTGTGGCATTCTGTGTTACTTCTTTCATTGTCTCCAACCTTGGCTCCCGCTTCATTGAACCGCCTGTGCTAAACATGAAGTTGGTCAGTGGTTTGGTTTCCTTGCCCACATCATCCCTGGTCCTCCCTCTCCCCACTCCAGTTGACCACATGCATTTCTTCAATCTCTCTCTCCCACTCATGTTACATGGCCTTCTGCTGAGGCCATACCCTGTGCTCCTAGCAGGTGATGGAAGATTCAACCCCACGCACCCCACTGGTGTTCATCCTGTCCCCTGGTGTGGACCCCACCAGTGCCCTGCTCCAGCTGGCAGAGCACACAGGCATGGCTCAGCGTTTCCACTCCCTGTCCCTGGGCCAGGGCCAGGCCCCCATTGCTGCTCGGCTCCTCCGAGAGGGCATGTATCAGGGTCAGTGGCATTCTTGTTCTTCAAACCCCATCCTTGGCCCTGGTCCTACTCACCAGAGCTCCAGCCTTGATCACACTACTATAACCACAGCTCCCACTTTTCCAGAAGGTCCCCAGAGTGGCAGACCTGAGCATTTTGACACCCCTCCCCACACACATACAATGAGATGCACAGTGTGGGGACAGATGGGGCTTAGAGAGTGGGTCCCACTGAATCCATGCCTCCTTTCAGGACACTGGGTGTTCCTGGCTAACTGCCACCTGTCACTGTCGTGGATGCCTAATCTGGACAAACTGATAGAACGATTGCAGGTGGAGGATCCTCACCCTTCCTTCCGCCTCTGGCTCAGCTCTAGTCCCCACCCCGACTTCCCTATTTCAATCTTACAGGCCAGCATCAAGATGACCACAGAACCACCAAAGGTATGGGCGGCTGTAGATAGCCAGCATCAACTATTCCATCTGGTCTGCCTTTCCTTCTGCTAGCATCAGAGAGAGGGCTTTCCCTTAACAACAACACATTTTTATTCTACTGTCCTGTAAAAAATTTTGTGCTAAACTCCTAGAACATAATAGTTATATCTGATTTTCTTGATTGTTATTATGTGCCAGGCATTATTCTAATTGATTTACATTTATTAATTCATTAAATACTAGCACACACACACACACCCTATCAGGTAAGTGCCATTAACCCATTTTACAAATAGGAAAACAAGGCACTGAAGAGTAAATAAGTAGTCCACAGAATCTTCCTGTCTCCCAAAATTTCCATACATTCTCTTACTAATGTCACATTTGCTGGGCTCCCAGCCCTTTTCTCCTTCCTTCTCTCCAATTCGATTGAAACTTTTATCTCCAATATTACAAGGTCACCATTGAATGCAATCATACTGATCCTTTAAAATCTGACCATGTTGTCTGTATCTGACTTACTTTTGTTTTGTCTGTTACTTTTTGTTCTATATCCTACACATGAGTGGAATAATATAGTTCTTGTCCTTTTCTGTCTTATTTCACTTAGCATAATACTCTCAAGGTTCATCCATATTGTCTCAAATGGCAATATTTCATTTTTTAATTGAAAAAAATCTGATCACGTTGGTACATCCCACCCATTTACCCCCTGTTTAAACTATTTTAGTAGCTTTTCATTGATTTTAGTCAAGATTAAAACCTGTATTAACATGGCCTGTGTAGTGGCTCAGAGGGGAGAGTGTCTGACTTTGCCAAGGAGTGCTTTCTGTGAAAGGTAGACCCTCCCTGCGATCTTCAAACTGACCTACCAAATCTTCAGTAGAGGAAGGACATTCAGGGTTTACTTGGTGCAAATGGATTTCTTTTGGAAGCTGACAAAGAAGCCAGTATTTTTAAGTTTTTAAAAAATACATATATTTTTTAATTTAGAGAGGAAGGGAGAGGGAGAGAGAGATAGAAACATCAATGATGAGAGAGAATCATTGAATGGGCTGCCTCCTGCATGCCCCCTACTGGGGATTGAGCCACAACTTGGGCATGTGCCCTTGACCGGAATTGAACCTGAGACCCTTCAGTCCGCAGGCCGATGCTGCTCTGTCCACTGAGCCAAACCAGGTAGGGCAAGGCCAGTATTTTTAAATATTTTATTTGGAAATTATTTTTTAAAATATATTCTTATTGACTTCAGAGATGAAGGAGGGAGGAGCGAGAGATATCAATAATGAGAAAGATGGGGATTGAGCCTGCAACCCAGGCAAGTGCCCTGACTGGGAATCGAACTGTGACCTCCTGGTTCATAGGTCCATGCTCAACCACCGAGCCACAACAGCAGGGCTATGCACCTATGTCTTGTTCAAATAATCTTTGCTTACTCCAAGGTTATAAAGGCACTCTCTTATACCTGTCTTGAAAACAATTTTATAATTTCACTTTTACATATAGGTTTTTAGTCACTTCAAATCTATTTTGTGAGTGTGGAATAAGGTAAAGATCTAATATTTTTCCACATGGATAACCAATTCTCCCAGTACTATTATTGAAAAGCCCACAATTACCCTTCTGATCTGCAATGTGTCTGCTCAGCCTTAGATCATGGTTCTCTGTATATATATTTTTTTCTGGGTCCTTTATTTTGTTACTTGATCAAGCTATTTATATTGGGGTCACTATACACTGTCCAAGTTGTTTATTTTGGGATCACTATACACTGTCCTAATTACCATATAGCTCTATAATAATTCTTGGTAGCTGGTAAGGCAAGTCTCCTTACCTTATTTTTCTTTAGGCTACTCTCCAACACAAATTTTGGAATTAGCTTGTCAAGTTCCACAAAAAAATCCCATTGACCAATTTGGAAGAAATTGACATCTGTAGGATATTGAGCCTCCCAATCCATGAGAATAGTATGTCTCTCCATTTATTCTTTAGTTCAATAAGTTTTATAATTTCCTCTATAAATATGTGTATATTTTTATTAGATTTATTCATACCTTACATATTTTGATATTATAAATGGCATTTTAAAATCATATTTTCTTCTTACATCCAATATTCTTTTTTTTTAAGATAAGCCACTTATTTTTTTATATATATATTTTATTGATTTTTTACAGAGAGGAAGGGAGAGGGATAGAGAGATAGAAACATCGATGAGAGAGAAAAACATCGATTAGCTGCCTCTTGCACACCTCCTACTGGGGATGTGCCCGCAACCAAGGTACATGCCCTTGACTGGAATTGAACCTGGGACCTTTCAGTCTGCAGGCAAATGCTCTATTCACTGAGCCAAACCCATTAGGGCACATCCAATATTCTTACTTCAGTTTTCTCACTCATCCATTCTGTCCATCATAGAGTCTCCTTAAGACACTATTTCAACATATCAATGTTCTACTCAAGACAGCAAATGTCTTCATGACGCCTGGTGAATCAAGTTCAGATGACTCAAACTGTCATTCTTATTGTACCTCCATCTGTTAATGGCCCTTCTTACCCAACCTGAGCACTTACACTTGACTTCAGTTAGATTCATTTTCTCGCTTATTCCCCCCCTTTGTGTCTTTTCCTTTCTTTCTTTCTTTCTTTCTTTCTTTCTTTCTTTCTTTCTTTCTTTCTTTCTTTCTTTCTTTCTTTCTTTCTTTCTTTCTTGGTGTGTGTTTGTTTTTTAATTGATTTCAGAGAGGAAGGGAGAGAGAGAAAGATAGAAACACCAATGATGAGAGAGGATCATTGATGGGTTGTCTCCTGCACACCCTCCACTAGGGATTGAGCCTGCAACCTGGGCATGTGCCCTTAACCAGAATCGTACCCGGGACCCTTCAGTCCAAAGGCTGACACTGCTCTATCCACTAAGCCAAACCAGCTAGGGCTTCCCTTCAGTTCTTTCCATCTCCTGGAAACAAAGGCTCTCCACTTAGCCTAGTCATATCCTTCCCATTTGTAAGACTTAGCCCAAATCCCAACTTATTCATGAAGCCTGCTAAATCCAAGCACATAGAATGTTCCTCCTTGATGATATACTATGGCCCTTTTAATCTATACTGAATCTTTACACATAATATCGTGTACATTTTTGTTCACTACTAGTTGTATGTATATCTTTGTTTTTGTTCCTATTTTCTGGTACTTACAAATTGAGTGGCCTATCCATCATTGAGAACATTGTGGCTGAGAGGTTCAAAAGTGGGAGAACAAGAAGGTAGGGCTGCCACTAGCCTATACAGTGCCTTATGTGAATTAGAGAGAGGCACCAGGCCTGTGAATAAGTGCACATGTTGGCATGCAGATCAGGACTAGATTTCAGCCTCCACTCAGCCCTTCAGCCAGGGCCCTTGTGCAGTGAGCACCTCCACAGCTGTACACAGTGGTGCTAATGGCAGAGCTGAGCACAATGATGTCATCCCTTCTCTGTACTTCATTATCCCCAGGGCCTAAAGGCCAACATGACCCGTCTTTACCAACTGATGACAGAACCACAGTTTTCCCGCTGCTCCAAACCTGTCAAGTATAAGAAGCTGCTGTTTGCACTCTGCTTCTTCCACTCCGTGTTACTCGAACGTAAAAAGTTCCTGCAGCTTGGCTGGAACATTATTTATGGCTTCAATGACTCCGACTTTGAGGTTTGTTCTAACCAGGGGTCCCTTATCCCAGCCCTATCTTCCTATTCTTCTGGCCCCATGACTCCCCTGTAGGAAAATCCACTTACAAAAAGTCTGTGTTAAAGCTCCATTGGAATTTTTTTTTTTTTTAAAAAAAGGAGCCCCACTGGAAGAGTTCCTACAATAACTGTGTGTGGGGGGTTTGGGCTGGGACCACGCACAGGTGTCAGAGAATTTGCTGAGCCTCTATCTGGATGAGTATGAGGAGACACCCTGGGATGCGCTCAAGTACCTCATTGCCGGCATCAACTATGGTGGGCACGTCACGGATGACTGGGACCGGCGCCTGCTCACCACCTACATCAATGACTATTTCTGTGAACAGTCTCTATCAATCCCCTCCTACCGGTGAGGGGGTGGGGAGCACTGAACAGGGGGCCAGAGGACACAGAGTCACCAGATGGCAGAGGGTAGGGGAAGTGTTTGAGGAGAGAATATGAGATTAGAAGAAGGCAAAGTGTGTAGGATTGGGAGGAAGAGCAATAACAGAGAGTTGGACAAATGGGACATATGTAGGGACTGGGATCCTGGCCTGACATTGAAGCCCCGGAGTGTTCACAATGTGATAATTATACTGTGGCTCTCCAGGTTGTCAGTATTGGAGACTTATTTCATACCCAAAGATGGGAGCCTGGCCTCTTATAAGGAGTACATCAGCATGTTGCCTGGCATGGACCCCCCTGAGGCCTTTGGCCAGCACCCCAATGCAGATGTGGCCTCCCAGATCACGGAGGCACGGACTCTTTTTGAGACTCTGCTTTCCCTGCAACCCCAGATTACACCCTCCAGGGTTGGAGGCCAGAGCCGAGAAGAGAAGGTAAGAATAGACAGACACCTGAGGAGGGAAAGACATCAGAAAGAGGGCTGCACTCAGAGCTCCTGCCTCACCAGGTCCTTGAGTTGGCCGCTGATGTGAAACAGAAGATCCCTGAAATGATCGACTATGAGGGGACCCGCAAACTGCTGGCTCTGGATCCCTCCCCTCTCAATGTGGTCCTTCTGCAGGAGATCCAGAGATACAACAAGCTTATGGAGACCATACTGTAAGATGGAGAGGGGCTCTGCGGACTGCGGGAAGGGGGAAAGAAGAAAAACCTTTACCTCCTGCCTAGAATGAGTCTTGCAGGCCCATCCCATCTTTAACCCTCCACCCTATCTGTTCAGGTTATCACTGACAGACCTGGAAAAGGGCATTCAGGGTCTCATCGTCATGTCTACAAGCCTGGAAGAGATTTTCAATTGTATCTTTGATGCCCACGTCCCTCCACTCTGGGGAAAGGCAAGATTACACCACTGTTGATCTAACTCCAACAGTGAGCTCTCCTCTCCTCCCTGTGCCCTTAACCTCCTGGTTCTTGGTAGGCATACAGCAAAATGCAATAAGCCTGGGCTTTGGAGCCAGGAGGTTCCAGTTGAAATCTGGCTCTGCCATTCACTGACTGACTTTGCATGAGATATTAACTTAGAATCTTACTCAGGGCAAGTTATTAACTTCTTCAAGGATATTTCAAGGATTCCCAGTACTGTGCATAGCACTTAGTAGGTGCTTCATTAATGGTGACTGGCTACTATTACTGTTGCTATTGTTGTTAATAGTTGTCATTTTTTGTTTCTTTTCTGGGGGTTGGCTTTTAGAGTGCTTTACCCAACTAAAGTTGGGGAGCAGGGGCTGGCCTCACACGTTCTTCTCATATCTGCTCTGAGGGCTCAAAATAAGGACTTGAATGCATGAATAAGTGAGTGAATGAACACATGCTGTTGCCTCCTCCAGGCATATCCCTCACAGAAGCCCCTGGCTGCATGGACCCGGGACTTGGCCTTGCGTGTGGAACAGTTTGAGCTGTGGGCTAGTCGTGCCCGGCCTCCTGTGATCTTCTGGCTGTCTGGCTTCACCTTCCCCACTGGCTTCCTCACTGCTGTACTGCAGTCTTCAGCTCGCCAAAACAACGTGAGCCACGTGGAAAGTGTTACAGGGATTGGATGCTGGGAACATGTATTTACTTTTCGAGGGCCTCCCTTATTCTCACCTTCAATCCCAGATTTCAGTGGACTGCCTCTCTTGGGAGTTTATCGTTTCCACTGTGGATGACAGCAACCTAGTGTATCCACCCAAGGTAGGAACCAGATGTGCTTGGGGCTCTGAGCAAAGGCATGTGAGGAGGGTGCTGGAAGCAAAGGTGGGAAATAACTGGTTGAGCAGGGAGGAGAGAGGTGGCAGGTCAGGGGTGCTGGTAATCAATGGTTTCAACTTCCTATAACCTGCCCCCATGTCTCCCCAGGATGGTGTCTGGGTTCGAGGCCTGTACCTGGAAGGTGCTGGCTGGGACCGGAAGAGCTCCTGCTTGGTGGAGGCAGAGCCCATGCAGCTTGTCTGCCTCATGCCCACGATTCACTTCCGGCCTACAGAGAGTAGAAAGAAGAGCGCCAAGGGTGGGACACCCCTTCAGACCTGCCTACCCCAGTGGTCGGCAAACTCATTAGTCAGCAGAGCCAAATATCAACAGTCAACGATTGAAAGTTCTTTTGAGAGCCAAATTTTTTAAACTTAAACTTCTTCTAACACCACTTCTTCAAAATAGACTCACCAGGCCGTGGCATTTAATGGAAGAGCCACACTCAAGGGGCCAAAGAGCTGCATATGGCTCGCAAGCCACGGTTTGCCGACCACTGGCTTACCCCATCCCTAGTTTGTAACCTAACCCATCCATCCTCTGCTGCAACCCTCCTGCACACAGGCCCCTTCCCTATTTTCCCAGAGGCTCCAGGGTCTGATTCCTTCTCTTTTCCCTCAGGTATGTACTCCTGTCCTTGCTACTACTATACCATCCGGGCAGGCAACTCAGACAGAGCCTCTTTTGTCATTGGGATCGACCTCCGGTGTGGTACCATGACATCTGATCATTGGATCAAGAGGGGCACTGCTCTACTCATGAACTTGGACAACTGAGAAGGCCTCCTCTTCTTCCCCGCTAGAGAGAGGATCCGGGACTCTAAGAACCAAAGCTGACAATGCACCTCAGGCCAAGGCTGGACCTCCCTCAAGTCTTGACCTTGGTTCAATTTGTTGTGTGATGGAGCCCTGGAGATACCTAGTGTGCTAGCTATCAAGGTGGAAGAATTGTATTGGAGTTCAGTGCAGTATAACACCCGTGTCTACAAGTCTTAAGTTTCTCAGTGGGATGTTGGGGTTTGTGGAGGAAGACTTACAGAGGACCTGGGAGCTCCAGGGAGCGGCTACTGGGTGGGGAAAGAAGCAAGGGAAGTGGGAGGTCTTGAGACAGAGGCGTGGCCTCGAATGAATGGGCCTAAAGAAGGTGTGGCTAAGTCTAAGTGCTGGACTAGAACCGGGGGCGGGATTTACTTCGGAAAGGCGCGTGATCCAAATGGAACAGGGGTTTGACAGACGGGGATCAGGGCTGGACCCCGCACGTTGTACCCCGAAGCCTGCAATCCACGTTTGGCATCTTTTTCGGCACTTGCGCTGAGGCGAAAGGGACCGGCAAAAGGCGGGGCGGAGTCCGAGAAGGGGGTACTTTGGCGCGAGGAGGGGCGGGACCATGAGAAGGGGGCGGGGTTGGGGGGCGGTGTTTGTGTTGGAAAATCCAACTGCGCCACGGGGAGGAGCGGCCCCCCCAGCCCCGACCTGGGAGAGGGGGGGCCGCTCGACCCCCTGGGAGACCTTGGGGAATCTGAACACCTGGGACACCTAGAATCAGGTAACCGGGAGCCGCGAGGGCGTCTGGAAAGAGGGAAACCATCTCCTCTCGGGGGGGCAGAGGGGGGCGGGACGCCTGAGTCGCAGGCAGAGTAGAGCTAGGGATGGACATTTGGGTCTCAGCAAAGGCACTGGGAAGAAGACGGGGGCGCAGGACACCCGGGTGCCCTAGAAAAGAGCAGGGCGGGGTGCGGGGAGAGCCGAGAGGCAGATGGCTTGGTTCCGGATGTTGTGAAGGGCCTGAAAGGATTCCCGGTCCCTCTTGGGCTGGCATTCCCCTTCTCGAAAATAAGGCGAGGCGGGCCGCGGGGGTCCCTAACTACAGGTCAGAGTTTACATAGGTCAGTGAGATGGCCTTGGAGGTCGGCGTGGTTAGGCAGGGTTGTGTCTCCGATCCTGGGGCCACTTCGAGTTTCTCCCCAGTACTTTTCACGAATGGGTGGTTATATCTTCAACCCTGACCCTCACACCAGGAGCTCCGATTGCCTCCATGCTGTGGCCGCCTCCTCATCGCCGCCGCCGCACCTCACCTCCCTCCATTCGGCCTCATCCCGCTGATCTCATCATCCCTGGTCCTGCCTCGCTCTGCCCTTTCCCGTTCCCAGCCCTCGCGGGGCTCGGGCCATTCTTTGTGCTTGACCTTCCCAACGTAGCCACGAGATGGCGAGGGCGAGACGCGTTGCCCGAGCTGAGAGGCGTGAGGTGGGAGCAGGGCCTTGAAAGCAGCCGAAGCCCCCCTCCCTAGCCGGAGGGAAAGGTGGGCTGAGGTGCTCCTTTGGTTTCCTGTCATCTCCGCCCGGGCTCGGGACTCAGTCTCCGCCTCCCGGGGCTGGGGTAAATACCGAGGAGGGGGCACGAGGGTTGGTTACTAAGCAACTCAGATTCCTGCCAGTCGCTGTGGTTTGTGGCTGTCTTGGGGTGGGAGTTGGCGAGCATGGGGGACTGGGAGACTGGGAAAGGTCGAGGGCAGGATGCTTGATTCTCGGGACAGCCAGAGTTTGGGAGGAAGGAGGGGAGGCAGCGAGTTGGCACTAAAATGGATCCGGCGGGTGTCAGGTGGGGGGGGGGGACCCTTCTCCCCTCACCGTCCCCCCCCCCGGGTTGCTTACTCTGTTGCCAGAGTAACTGGAGAGCTAGACTGCGCAGCCAGATTCCCGAACTCTCGACTCCGCCCAATCCGCTCTAGCGAACGTCCCTGACGTCAGAGCTCTGGCAGCCAATGTGGAGGAGGCGTTGTACAGCGACAGGAAGAGGGAGAGGGGAGGGGCAGAGGTGGAGGAGAGGTTGGGGCAGCTTCGGGGGATCTGCACGTGCACTCCCACACGCTCGCGCCCACTGCCCCTCCCTCCGCCGCACGCGTCGGAATCCGCCCCCCCCGCGCCTGCGCCACGGGCCCGCGCTCGCCACCTCCGGGCCCCCTTGAGACTGTTTGCTGGGTAGTGCAGGGCTGGGTCCCTCCGCGCCTCCCGACCCAGACGTGTGGGTCCACTGCCCTCTTCCTCGAGGTCTCGAACCAGTAATGCCCAGTGTGGGTGGGATCGGCCGGCTACCTGTTTCCCACCAACCTCCCAGCTGGCGCCCCACTCTCCCAGGTGGTGGGCAGGGCGGAGCTGTGGTTTCCGGCCCCATAAGCACCGCCGCTGCCTTCCCGGACTTTGGTTTTGGTTGCCTCCCCAGGAGGAACCAAACGGGTGCCAGCGCCCCTTCCCGAGGCTTCAGTCGCTCAGGCCCAGCTGCTGTTGGTTGGTGGCGGAGGAGGGCCCTGCGGGGAAGCCCCGGACGGCCCTGGTGACTTCCCGGGCCATCACGTCCTTTCTTCGCTTGAATTCTTCTTCGATATGCACCAAAATCCTTCCCTTCTTCACTTGTCTCGGTGCTCTTTGCACTTCCGTCACCTCCTTTCGAGCCGTTTGTGCCCGTTTCCACTCGCCCTTCCCGGCTTCTTCCAGTTATATAACTCTTCCTCTTGCGGTGTCCTGGATTCAACTCCACAGACTCCGCCCTGGAACAGCGCTGGGAGGGGCAGGAGAGTGGGGGACCCACACAGATTCCGGCTGGCGGCTCACAGAGGCACCGGGCTCTCCCTGTTGGGGGACAGAATCCCGCGGGATCCGGTGCCCCCGCCCCATACCTCTCACCTCCCACCCGAGATCTCGCTCAGGAGGGAGAAGGCACAGTATCTCTGAGAGGCGTGTCGGGACTCCGGGACTCCGTCAGAAATGTGGGTTGGGAGGTCAGGGCCGGAGGCGGAGAGGTGGAGCCGTGGAGCCGAGAGGCCCGAGTCCCTGGGGTTGGAGTCGTACTGAGGGTAAAAGAGATAAAAGCAGGAGCAGGATGCTAGGGTCCAGCTTCCACCTTCCTCTCCTTTTTGGGTTCCCAGAAATCTTAAAAGCTATTTTCCAAGAAGCTTAGCCAGCGGCTCCTCTCCACCTCTAGGTGTCAAAGGTTTGTATTAGAGATGGCCTGGGATGATGTCACCAGTGCACGTGCCCCGGAATTGTTGCCAGGCAATGAGGCCTCCTCCCCTATCCGTTCCGGCCCCCCACCTCTGCCCCAATTTCAGATCCAGCCCCGTGCCATCTTTTCCCCCTTTCCCTTCCCTGGGCCTTAGCATCCAGCAGGTGGGAAACCCTGGCCTGGAGTTTTGTAAGGGGGAGGGCACGGGTGTGGTGTGGTGCAAAGACCCTTTGCTGGGCTCAGAGAACTCTCGGTCACTTTTCCCTAGATTGGCACAGACGAGCTTTCCTTCCCAGCCCCCTCCTCTCTTGGAAGAGCCTCCAGATGTCTTTTTACTTTCCCATCTCCTGCATTGCCTAGTGTCCTATTGCTCCGTGTTCATTTTGTACTGAAGTGAGAGTAGCGGCAGGACAGCTACCCCCCAGGAGGTGAGCTGTGTGTGGTATGGAGGATTCACTTGACACCAGCTCATCTCTGACCTTAATCAATGGCACCCCCACCTCCGCCCTCAACAGTGAGGAGAAGGGCCAAGAAATAGTACTAGGTTGAAAGGTCAGTGTGTTTATCATGTGTAGGTGGGTGGGTCTTTCTCTTAAGGGAGGACTCAGTTGATAGCTATGGCTGCCCTTGTCTATTAAGTCCTGGGGTTGGTTACAGTATTGGAAAAAATTGGTTTCTCTTTTTATATACCTTGAAGCTTGGGCTGTCATATCAGACTTCATTCCATAGGAACTTGGAAAGGTCACAACATCTCTGAGCTTCATATTCTTAATCTGGAAAATTTAAATATCAATAGAGTACCTTCTTTCTAGGCAGTTGGGAGAATGAAAAAAATAAGATAATTTATGCATAGCATTTAGCACAGTGCCTGGCACAAAATGAACACTGAACGAATGCTTGTTATGAAATTGCTAAATGGTGTGAGTTACTATTTTTATTATTAAAGTTGGTAGGCCTGCTTTAAACTGGCCAGTACCTTAGGAGTTCTTCAGGGAGAAGTGGAGAGTTTGTGTTAATTTGGTGGTGGTGGTGATGGGGAGGAGACTGGGGATTAGCTTCCACTGCTTTGTGCACTTTATTTGATGAAGGCTTTAGTCAGATTTGTTTGCTTTCTTTAGGTTCATTTTTCCTCCTCTTGGAGAAGAAACAGCTAAGACTATTCCTCTGGCTGTGAAAATAAAATAATTGTATTGTGGTTCTTGACTTTTAAGCAAAATCCCAGTCCCCTCCCTATGTTGTTCTCTGGAGCCTTTCAATTTGCAAAGGAACTCCACAGTTTCCTTTTCGGGGACAGGGCTAGGCTGAGGGGTGTGTAAAATGTTGGGGTGGGTGAGTGGAGAGAGACTAGTGCTGGGGGCTGGAGAGGGGGAGGCGGGTAGTTAAAGGAAGAGACCGGAAGGGAGGAGGGAGCCTGCTGGTGGGGAGGGAGGGAAGGGAGGAGGAGGTGGAGGAGGTGGAGGAGGAGGAGGAGGAGGACGAGGAGGAGGAGGAGGACGAGGAGGAGGAGGAGGAGGAGGGGGTTGGGGAGAGCCTGCTACAGTTCTTTGTTTGACTCCGGGACTCAGGGACGGGGAGGAGGAGGGAGGGAGGCAGAGGCTGCTAGCGCTGGGGCAGGCCCAGGAGGCAGAGGAGGGACCATCTCCCCCGCCCCCCCAGCCCCCACTCCCCCCCTGCTGCTCCCCCCTCCCTACCCGGACTCCGGGGGCACCGCCGGGGGACAGACACCCAGCAGGTAACCCAGGCCTGACTTGCCCTCTCCTCTCCGATTTTCCTTCACTCCTTCTCGGATGACCCCTTTCCCTGGTTCCGTCTCCTCGTTTTCCCCCGGCCATGCCTCTTTTTCCTTGGCCCTCCTTGTTCCATCTCCCCGACTTGGGCTTGTCGCCCGCTGGCCGCGCCGCGGTCTCATGCAGCCCGACTCCCTTACCCTCGTCGGACAGTCTGTGCGCCCCAGGTCTGCCCGGGGCACCTTTTAGGGCTCTGTCTCACTGCTTCTCCCGGCTTTGCTTTCCTTCTGACCTGTCCCCTGGGGCTCTAAAGGAAGGAGGGGGTCCCTGTCTTTTTCTTGCTCCCCCAATTCCCCGCCCCCCAACTCTGGCTCCCCTTTTCCTTCTAGCATTCTCTAGGGGTGGGGAGAGAACCGGAATTTGGGGGGCCTTTTGTGGGGGCAAAGGCTGTGTGTGGCTTGGGAGAGGGGCTGTGAATGTGTGTGCTGGTTGAAGGGGTGGTTGGCAACCCGGCTGCCTCTGTTGTCCCTTTAAATGGTCCTCACATTTCTGGGGACTCGTGGTGGGGAGGGGGTGTCGGGCTGCTTGCCTGCGGATGGGGGGTAGGGGCCTGGGTTAGTCCACACAATCAGGGGTGGTAATGATTTAAAGGGACAGTCTTGGTGTGGCTGCTGCCACCCTATGCCAGCAGGAAGGGGAGCTGGGAAGCAGGCAGGCCATGTCTGGAGAGGCTTGGCTGAAGAGCAGGGCATTTGAGGCTGAGTTTGTTGTGGGGCCTGTCAGGTCTGGGACTGCTGTGGCTGGGAAAGTGCAAGGAGGGGTGACAGCTTGCCTTGGGGGGGCATTCATCCTGGGCTTTCTCCAAGACCCACTTTTGGGTTCATGGACTCCTGGGCCAAGAGTCATTGAGTCCAAACTACAGAGCCTGTGGGTCACCAGGTTAGGGCCGTGGGGGGTCTGCAGGTCAGCAGCCTGGCTTGGGCACATTGGAGTTGGTTCTTTAGCTTCCCCTTTTGTTGTTTGGCTCTGTGCACTAGAAAGCCCCAGCCCCTCCCCCAGCTCCCTCTCCCAGACCACATACCCCCCCCCCCAAACACACCCACCCCAGCTGTTGGACAGATGAATTACAGCCTCCGGCTTCGGGCCAGGGCTGGTGAGGGATTAAAGCTCTGGGGCTGGCCCTTTAAATGGCTGTTGGCCCCTCCCCCACTTTGGTGTCCAGACACCCCATACACCCACCACTGACCCCCTTGGCTGCCCCTTACTCCTCCTCTTAGTTTGTCCTAAGGCCTGGCACTCCTTTTTCTCCAGACTAGAGCCTCCCCAGTGTCCCCTTCCCCTCTAAAATAACCACATATACAATAGTACAGACCTCTTGTCTGTCTGTCTTTTTCCCCCTCTCTCTCCCTGGTTCCACATTCTGAGTGACCTGGAGGGTTCCAGCCTCAAGCTCCCTTCTCCAGCAGAAGCAACCTGGAGGCCTGGCCTCCCTAGTCTGCAGCTGACCACTGCCCTGGTCCAGTGAGGGGCCTTGTTTGGGTCAGAAATAGCACCTCCCTGGGGGCAGTGTCATCAGCAGCCCAGGCAGCTTGCAGCACATTGCATCATGGAGGCTGGGGGCTGGAGGCCTGAGTCTCTGGGGCAGGGGAAGAATGGGGGCTGGAAGGCCAGGGAATGGAGAGACTGGACTGAGAGCCCAAGTATCTGGGGAGCCTAAGAATCTGGGTCCTTAAGGGCAAAGAACTGTGGCTAAGGGAACAGAAAACAGATCCCTGAGGAGTGAGTTTGAGGTGAAGGGAGACTTAGGTCTGATCCCTGGCTGGACACCTGGTTCTTGGCCTTAGACATACACAAAAAGATATGCTAAAAGACCTAGCTTGTCTCAGAGTTAGGAGAGGAGGGAGTAGGCCTCTATCACCTTCTTGGGCCACACAGAAGAGGAAGGAGGTGATGGGGAAACAGGATATGGCCTTGAGGGGTGGGATAGAAGGGAGGCTTGCAGCAGAGGCCACTTCCAGACCCAGGACCAGAGTCACAGTCCTTGCTAAGGAGGAAGGCTTCTCCCTGCTGGGCCTGTTCATCTAGTCTGGCCACCTGTGCTGCTCAGGAGACCTGCCTGTACCCGCCTGGGGGAAGAAGAGGGGGTAGAGTCCAGAGGGTGGGGTTGACTGGTGTCTTGATAAGGTTAGGGTGGAGGCAGAGCTGAAGGGAGAGGATCGGCCTGCCTGGGGACAGGATTGAAGGTGACTAGGATGCAGATATCAAGGGTAGCTGGGCCTACTCTGGGCTAGGGACTCTCAGCAGGAGGGTCCACTCAGAAGAGAGATCTTGGGTTGAATAACCACTTATGCAGATACTATAGCATGCTCCCTTAACCCCCAGTCCAGAATGCTTCCTAAAGGGGAAGGCTGGAGGACCACTTTGGCTATGGCATTTCTGGTTGCCATGGGAAACAGATGGATCTCCCATCCCATCTGATCACCAGAGCCAGGTTTCTCTTCAATAAGGGCACAGATAGCATAGGGAAATTCTCCAGACTGGGAGAACCCATCTTTAACTGGCCTTTTCTCTTTTAGGTTCCCCCAGGCACCATGCCATCCCCATAGTACCACCAACCTCACCCACTGTGGTCTGCTGCACCCCACTTTTGGGGCACTGATTCCAATGAGACAGGGCACACCAAACTCCATCTGGTAAGTCCTACCCCTGAGTACTACACCCCACCTTATTCAGTAGTCCAATCTGCACCACATGCTTGAAGAATAGTGGTATGATCTGGATCAGCGGTCCCCAACCTGTGGTCCACGGACCACTGGTGGTCCATGAGGTCCGAAAGATTGGCGACCGCTGATATGCCCACTCCTCTGAGCATCCCCTCATCATGGTGCTTGAGTGGTTCAGCCTTCCTAGTTTATGGAACTCCCCTCTGTTGTCTGTGAATGGTTCAGCCCCATACTTCACCAGTCTCTCCATTACCACCAAAAAGTCCTCCCCCTAGTGCTACAACTCAGTTGCTTACTGAATTGCATTAAGCTAGGGTTTGCAAGCTGGAAAGTAGAGGTAAGATACACTGGAAGGATTTTTCTTGGGAGGGGGAGGAACAGGGCTTTACCCCTATGAGAGTTGTGGATTTGGAGAGATACTGGAGACCATTGCTACAATAATCTGCTCTTGCTGTGGCAGTCTTGGTATCTCACCTTTCCTTCCAGATCCCCTTCTGTTCTGTTCTCTCCCCGCTGCACTATAGCATTTGCCCCCACTCACACACACCCTAACTTTTACTCCTCTGCTGCTTGCTTCTCTCCTTCTGCCAGTTCTTAGCCTGAGGTCCTGATCCATCTGCTGTTCCTCTGTAGAAGAGAAGATAGTACCTATGGCAGGGACTTAAGTTCTGTGAATGGGCTTTGCTCTTCCCCATTACTCGCTGAATTGTTGAGTGGGACTGTTTGTTTTCTGTATCTCTGGCAAGGTGGTTTGCACATTGGTGTACCTCAGTGGCACTGTGTTGAAAGAATGTGTTAACCGAATGAGCGTCATGGCCTGGAAACGTATGGCTTCTGAGATCTGTTGCACAGCCACCTTCCCACACCTTCTGTAGAGGACATGAGGCATTTGGGATGGTAATCTGGGATAGAGCTGAGGGGCAGGCTGACCCAGGAAATGGCCTGTGTGGATAAAACCAACAGAGGGAGAATAGGACAGAGGCATTATAGGAGGGTGGTAAGAATGAGGCTCTTGAAAGAAGCCCAGCTCTTCCACTCTCTTGCAGAATGACCTGGACCAAGTTACCTAACGTCCTGAACCTCAATTTCCTCATCTGAAAAATGTGGTAATAAAAGTAATTCCTACATCAGATTTTGGGGAAGACTTTAAAAAATGTATAGAAAGTGATTAACACAGTGCCTAGCATGTAATAAATATTCAGTAAATGCTAGCAATTATTATCATCATAATGGGAGCTCCAAGGAGCTGGAGGATAAGCAAGGATATTGAGGATAGGACAGAACTTGATAGAAGGCAGACATCCACCCTGATACTTGTCAAACAGAAGGATCACTGATCCTGCAAGATGTTAGGATTCAGGGTAGAGAGGTGAGGAGTCAACAGGGTCAGTCTGCTCCAGTGTTTCCCTAACTGTTCAGGAACATGAAGGCAAACACAGAAGGGTATGTGCAGAGACACACGTGATCAGGAAAGTGATGCAGAGGCAGACCCAGACAAAAGACCGAGCCAGGAGCCAGGCAGACACACAGACAGAGACAGCTGCGCAGAGTCATGTAGACAGGCATAATGACAGGAACGCATCAGACACAGGCTCTGAAGACAAGATGAACAGATATGCAGGTGCACAGACACACACACCGGGACCCACACAGAGCCAACCTTACTAGACAGACTGGTGAACACAGCGGTCCAGTCAAAGGCAGACACAAGGCTCGCAGTGACACACAGCGGGCCGGGGCCAGCACTGTCACTCCTTGGTGGGGGGCGGGGAGGGGCCAGCAGCGGGGAAAGGCTGGAGAAGGGAATCCCGAGCGGGCGGCCTGCCCGGGTGGCTGAGTCACAGCGGAGCCCCAGCCGGTGGCCCTCTCCTCCGCCTCCCCTCCCCATCCCCCAGGTAAGAAGCGAGCCTGAAACCCCTCGCTTCCACCGGGCAGAATGAGGCCTTGGCTGGGAGTGGGGTGCGGCGGGGTTCCAGGACGGCACTCCCGCGCGTGTGCAGCGTGTCTGCTGACTGCCTGCTCGGTAAAGCCCTATTTGCGGGGTCTGTCTTTGGCAGCACGTGAGTCTGTGTGCGCCCATCTGGCCCCTGACGCCGCGTCCCGCACGGCTGGAGCGGTGCGTGGAGGGGCTTCTCGGGATTCAAGGCCGGAGAGAGTTAAGTGGGTGTGATTGATTGAGTGGGTTTCTCTCGGGGTTCTAGTGGGAGGGGGTTGGTTAAAGTCCCCAAGTCCGGAGCCCGGATGGAGGGGGCGGAGCTAGGCTTAGCCGGGAGTGCCCGGATGGAGAGGGCGTGGCGTCGGCTGGAGAGGAATTAACCCTTTGTGAGCTGCTGGCTCCCGGGACTGTAGGTCCGGCGGGAGAGGCTGGAATGTCTGCCTACAAGCATACTGTATTCCCAGCCTGGCTTTGGCCGCGTACGTCTACCTCTCATCTGTTGTCGAGGATCCTCGGTGTCTTTTTGGCTGTCCCCTCCCCTTGGCTAGTACGGAGTCGGGGAGGGCTGTTCCTGCCCCAAAGCGAGAGTGGAGGTGAGAGTGGACCGCGAGCCGGCTGCCGGCGCCTGAGAAACAGGTGTGAGCGCGGCGTCAGGGCTGCCGGGCGCAGGGAGGGGCCATTGTGGGGGAAGACGAGAGGGGAAATTCCGCGGGACCCGTGGTGAGCGGTGTGTGGGCTGAGTTGTGTCTGCCAATGACTGTGTGTCTGTGTTTTCAGGGAGGCGGGGGCTGAGTCAGTGGGAATAGGGCAAGGTTTTCAGGGTGACTCATGGTCCCCCACCTCAAGCCTGAATCAGACCCCGAGGGAGGGCTTTGTAGGGGAGGTGGATGGGGAGTCAGGCGTCTGGGTCCCGGGTGGGGACAAGGATCCACGTTGTGTTTAATATACAGGAAGTTTTTACCCTCAAGTGAGGGCTCTTGTATTTTGAGTTCCGACAGACGGGCGGGGTGGGGGTGGGGAGGGTAAAGGTGGGAAGGGGCTAAAGGGACTGGACTCCCTGATTTAGGGAAAGCTGAGTCAGTTCCCCGTGGGAAAGGGGAAGTGGTAGAGGGGAAGTGTCATCATCGCAGAAGGGGAAGCTGCATTTCCTGGTAACTTGGTAGCGCCCTGGGCACCACTTCCCAAGCGGGGATCTGTGCCTCATATCTGGACCCCTGGTTCTCCGTTTTCCCTTGTCTGGGCCATGGATCCCTCGACATGGAGGGAGGGGCAGCCGGCCAGGGCTGTACTTGACCACAGTGAAGGCAGTACTTGTCCCAGAGCTTGGTAACTGAACGGAAGGCAGTACGGTGAAGTGAGTGAGTTCTGGCAGAAACTCCACGTGAATTGCAGAGAGGTCCGCAGAGCCCAAGCGCCCGCCAGGGCTTGGCAAGGAGTGGCACGCTGGGACCTGTAGGGTCCAAGCGCTTGCATGCAAACAGACGACCTTGCCCTGTGGAGGGAGGACTGTTTTAACCAGAAACCCACTTGCCCTTGTGGGCTGGGTGGAAATTTCCCCACAGCGCAGACTCTAATAGCGAAGGTGAACTTTCCAGCCGCCCCCAGCCCCTCGTTGCTTTTTCTCCCCCGGCTTCCTGCCCGGCTTGAGCTCCAGCTGGAGCGCTGGCCCCGCCCCCGCTGCTTTGTACTCGACACTCGCAGCTCTTTGTACTCTAGACTCTCAATGGACCGATCCTAGGAACGGAGCCGGCTCCCTACCTGAGGGAACGCAGGGTAGGAGAGAAGGAGGCACGGGGACCGAGACAAGGAAGAACTGAGGCTAAAGAGAAGATGCCCAGGAAAGGGTAGCACTGCGTCCTTTGTGGGTCGAACCAGCACGGACGGGAAGGGATGCCCCCCTCCCCCCGCGTGAAGGAGGAAGTGAAACTGGTTCTGGGTTCTTTAAGGGAGTGGGTGGTGAGAGTGGGACAAGGGTGATGTCACCGCCTGTCGGGCCCCGCCCTCCTCCCTCCCAAAGGACCCCCCCAGTACACTTACACATGCCACTTCCGCTGCGCAAGTAGCCACGTCACGGGCAACCCCCGAAATCCCCCCTCCCTTGGGGGGCGGGGGCCACGTGGGCCGTGGGGAACCGCGTGGCCCCGGCGGGGAAGGGCATAGAGGATACCGGAGCCACGCGAGAGGTGCCACTGGGGACCGTGGTGCGTGACTTTTCAGAAGTTCGGTTTGGTTTTGGGGGGTCGGTTGGTACTGAAGACAGCCAAGAGAAGTGGAGAATCTGAAGGTACTGCGTTTGAGGCTGGGAGCTTGACCGTGGTGTGGGAAGGGGTCAGGCGTGGGGAATGGAGCGCTCAGTTCGCGGCGCGGGCGAGTTTGAGTGCCGTAGAAGTCGCCGCGACGGGCCAAGCACTTCAGGGGCAATCGGAGTGGGGAGGTCAGGCACTGTGCGAGGTGAAGTGCGGAAGGCGATCGATGCTTTGTCTGCGTTGTGCTTCTGTTAATGGTCCATCGGTCTTACGGCGGCGGGGCGGGAAGTGAGCATCTCGGGCGGACTAACAGGGAGCACTGGCGGATCTGTGGGTGCGTGGGACTTGCGGGGAGCGCTATCCCCCAGGCCCGCCCGGGCGTGCGACACGCCGTCTTTACCCACGCGGTTACAGGCTCCGCTGGTCCCGAGTGTCCGGTCCGAGATGGAGACCCTAGGTAGGTAGCCGCCGGGTCACGTCGGGGTCATTCGGGGCCGAGCCTGTCTGTCCAGCTCCGCCGCCGTCCCTCCTCCCCCTCCGCCCCCTCCCCCCCCCCCCCCCCCCGTCCGCAGCGGCCAGGCTAACCTCGCTCCTATTGGTTCTGAGCAGGCTGTTACTGAGGCGGAGACGTGGGTTATGATTGGCTTTCTGAGCAGAGAGGAAGTCCTGTGATTGGCCAGATTCCTGGAGCTTGCCAAGGCTGTCAGAGGACGCTCCCACGGAGGCCGGGTAAGCAGCTGCTGCGTTGCCTGTTGGCTCCCGACTGACCATCCCTCTCCCTGCTACTCATCCCGGTTCTGAGCCACTCTCCTGGGCCCCTAGGGGCTCCTTAGGCCCGGTGGGCCTACCCTCAGGGAAAGTCAAGGCCTGGTTTCCTGCACAGGTGACAGAGCTGAACCTAGCCCCAGAACTCCCACTGTGTTTTGGGCCGCTAACATACCCTTTGCTTCCTCCTCTCTGTAGAATTGGCTGTGAAAGGCCCTGGGTGGCCCTCGAGGGCAGTGGGCTCTCCTGTCAGAGCGGTTGGAGTTGGGACCATCCCCCCAGAGAGCTGGGGCAGGGGGCCGTGCCCGATCTCCAGGGCTCCTGGGGCCACTGCTGACCTGGTAAGGGAAAAACTATGGTTGGGTTGGCAGTGTGTGTACAGGCAGCTCAGGCAATGCCCCTAGTAAGACCATAATCTTTTCCCTGACTCAGGCTGGATGCATCGGGCAGTGGACCCTCCAGGGGCCCGCGCTGCACGGGAAGCCTTTGCCCTTGGGGGCTTGAGCTGTGCTGGGGCGTGGAGCTCCTGCCCGCCCCATCCCCCTCCTCGTAGCGCATGGCTGCCTGGAGGCAGGTGAGAACTTGGGCCATCTTTCTGTCTCCAGGAATTTGTCTTCCCATCTCCCGTGCCCCTCAATCTCTTTCATTCTCTGAGTTTCTGCCATTCTATGGGTCTCAGTGCAGTTCTCAGCTGCTTCCTCTTATTCCCCCTGTCCCTTCCTTCCTGGGTAGGGACAATACTGCTCCATCTTGATGTACATTAACGGATACCTTCTCTCTCCAGGTGCTCTGCCAGCATCGGGCAGTCCCCACTCTCTGCTCCCCTACCCCCTTCACATGGCAGTAGCTCTGGGCACCCCAACAAACCATATTATGTTCCAGGGTGAGTGAGGATTCACAGGTGCTGGGGATGGATGGTAAGGCTGGGGTTTTAAAAGAGTTTCTTCAACCCTGACCACTCCCCATCTCCAACCCCTTTTGCTCTGTAGGACACCCACTCCAAGACCCCTCCATGGAAAGCTGGAATCCTTGCATGGCTGTGTGCAGGCACTGCTCCGGGAACCAGCTCAGCCAGGGCTGTGGGAGCAGCTTGGGCAGCTGTATGAGTCAGAGCATGACAGTGAGGAGGCCATACGCTGCTACCACAGCGCCCTTCGATATGGAGGAAGCTTGGCTGAGCTGGGCCCCCACATTGGCCGACTACAGCAGGTGGGATGAGGCAAGACATAATAGGCAAGGATTGTGCCTTCTGGCTCAGTGCCCTCATCTTATACCTTCTTCTGTCCTGTTCCCTATACCCTTCCCTCACCTCTCCAGGCCCAGCTCTGGAACTTTCATGCTGGCTCCTGCCAGCACCGAGCCAAGGTCCTGCCCCCGCTGGAGCAAGTATGGAACTTGCTGCACATTGAGGTGAGACCAGGGCTGGCTGGGATAGGGAGGAGGGTTGGGCCAGGTATGCACCTGAGCCATTCTCTCTTTTTGTCCTCAGCACAAGCGGAATTATGGGGCCAAGCGGGGGGGTCCCCCAGTGAAGCGAGCCGCTGAACCCCCAGTGGTGCAGCCTGTGCCTCCTGCAGTACTCTCAGGCCCTTCAGGGGAGGAGGGCCTCAGCCCTGGAGGCAAGCGCAGGAGAGGCTGCAACTCTGAGCAGGTATGGTTGGGTGTGGGCAGATGGGCAGTGAGTGGGAAGACTGAGGCAAGGAATGGCATTCTCACACTCCCTTTTCTTCTAGACTGGCCTTCCCCCAGGGCTGCCGCTGCCACCACCACCATTACCACCACCATTACCACCACCACCACCACCACCACCACCACCCCTGCCTAGCCTAGCCACCAGCTCTCCATTTCAGCTGACCAAGCCAGGGCTGTGGAGTACCTTGCATGGAGATGCCTGGGGCCCCGAGCGCAAGGGTTCAGCACCCCCAGAGCGCCAAGTGAGCAACTGTCTGTTAACCTTCATTTCTTACCTGCAAGTACCTGTATCCTCCATTTTTCACTCAGTATCCTCATTTGTCTTCCATAGGAGCAGCGGCACTCGCTGTCTCACCCATATCCATACTCAGCTCCAACCTACACTGCGCCACCCCCTGGCCACCGGCTGGTCCTGGGTACACCCCCAGGCCCAGGTCCCCGCCCCCCAGGAGCAGAGAGCCATGGCTGCCCGCCTGCCACCCGTCCCCCCGGAAGTGACCTTAGAGAGAGCAGAGTTCAGAGGTCGCGGATGGACTCCAGCGTTTCACCAGCAGCAACCACCGCCTGCGTGCCTTATGCCCCTTCCCGGCCCCCTGGCCTCCCTGGCACCACCACCAGCAGCAGTAGCAGTAGCAGCAGCAGCAGCAACAATGGTCTCCGGGGCATGGAGCCGAGCCCAGGCACTGTGAGTGATGACCTCAGTGGGAAGATGGAGTGGGTTGATCAGTGAGAGCTTGTCTAAGGTGACTCTAGCAGACCTCTGACCAAACTCCTTCTTCACTTGTAGCCCGGCGCTGACCATTACCAAACTCCCACACTGGAGGTAGCTTCTCACCAAGGCCGCCTGGGGCCCTCGACACATAGTGGTCGGAAACCTTTTCTGGCAGCTCCTGCTGCCACTCCCCATCTGTCCCTACCACCTGGCCCCCCCTCACCTCCTCCACCCCCCTGTCCCCGTTTGTCACGCCCTCCACACACCCCTGCCTGGCTGAAGGGCCCGGCCTGCCGGTCAGCCCGTGAGGATGGAGAGATCTTAGAGGATCTCTTCTTCGGGGCTGAGGGACGCCCTCGCCCTCATCCACTACCCTTCCCGCACCGTGAGGGCTTCTTGGGGCCTCTGGCCTCCCGTTTTTCTGTGGGCACTCAGGATTCGCACATCCCTCCTACTCCCTCAACCACCAGCAGCAGCAGCAACAATGGCAGCCACAACAGCAGCCCTACTGGGCCTGTATCCTTCCCCCCACCTCCCTATTTGGCCAGAAGTATGGACCCCCTTCCCCGGCCCCCCAGCCCAACACTGAGCCCCCAAGACCCACCTCTTGCACCCCTAACTCTTGCCCTTCCTCCAGCCCCTCCCTCCTCTTGCCACCAAAATACCTCAGGAAGCTTCAGGCACCCGGAGAGCCCTCGGCCCAGGATCTCCTTCCCAAAGACCCCCGAGGTGGGGCCAGGGCCATCCCCAGGCCCCCTGAATAAAGCCCCCCAGCCTGTGCCGCCAACGGTTGGGGAACTGCCTGTCCGAGGTGCACGACTCTTTGATTTTCCCTCTACCCCGCCGGAGGATCAGTTTGAGGAGCCCGCTGAATTCAAGATCCTGCCTGATGGGCTGGCCAACATCATGAAAATGCTGGATGAATCCATCCGAAAGGAGGAGGAGCAGCAACAACAGGAGGCAGGTGGAGCCCCTCCACCCCCCTTAAAGGAGCCCTTTGCAACACTGCAGCCTCCATTCTCCACTGACACAGTCCCAACCACCACTGCTGTTGCCACTGCCGCTGCTGCTGCCGCCGCCACCACCACCACAGCAACAGCCACCCAGGAACAGGAGAAGAAGCCACCACCAGCTCTACCACCACCACCACCATTAGCCAAGTTCCCTCTCCCCGCCCAGCCACAGCCACCGCCACCCCCAATACCCTCAGCAGCCAGCCCAGCCAGCCTGCTCAAATCCTTGGCCTCTGTGCTGGAGGGACAAAAGTACTGTTACCGGGGGACAGGAGCAGCTGTTTCTACCCGTCCTGGGCCCTTGCCCAGCACTCAGTATTCCCCAAGTCCCCCATCAGGTGCTACTGCCCCGCCACCCACCTCAGCAGCCCCTAGTGCCCAGGGCTCCCCACAGTCCTCTGCTTCCTCATCATCTCAGTTCTCTACCTCAGGTGGGCCCTGGGTCCGGGAGCACAGGGCAGGCGAAGAGCCAGCCCTGGGCCCCATGACCCCTGTCCCGCCGCCCCCACCCCTGCCTCTGCCCCCTGCTCGCTCTGAGTCTGAGGTGCTAGAAGAGATCAGTCGGGCTTGTGAGACCCTTGTGGAGCGGGTGGGCTGGAGTGCCACAGACACAGCAGGCCCAGTGGACACGGCAGACCCTGTGGACACAGCAGACCCAGTGGACAGTGGAACTGAGCGACTAATGCCTCCTGCCCAAGCTAAGGAGGAGAGTGGTGGGGTGGTGGCAGTAACAGGACCAGGGAGCAGTAAACGGCGGCAGAAAGAGCACCAGAAGGAACATCAGAAAGAGCATCGGCGGCATAGGCGGGCCTGTAAGGACATTGTGGGTCGGCGGTCCCGTGAGGGCAGGGCCAAGGCCAAGGCCAAGGCCCCCAAAGAAAAAAGTCGCCGGGTGCTGGGGAACCTGGACCTGCAGAGTGAGGAGATCCAGGGTCGTGAGAAGGCCCGGCCTGATACTGGTGGGGCCTCAAAGGCTAAGCCACCCACAGCTCCGGCCCTTCCACCAGCTCCTGCACCCTCTGCTCAGCCCACATCTGCATCATCAACCCCTGTCCCTGGGAAGAAGTCTCGTGAGGAAGCTCCAGGGCCACCGGGTGTCAGCCGGGCTGATATGCTCAAGCTGCGGTCACTAAGTGAAGGGCCCCCCAAGGAGCTGAAGATCCGGCTTATCAAGGTAGAGAGTGGTGACAAGGAGACCTTTATTGCCTCTGAGGTGGAAGAGCGGAGGCTGCGCATGGCGGACCTCACCATCAGCCACTGTGCTGCTGATGTCGTGCGTGCCAGCAAGTGAGTGAGGGACTATCACCCGTGAGGCTGCTGGCCTGGCCCAGTGGGAGACTCCCTTCCCCCATCACCCTATTTCTGTCCTCATTTCATTGTCCTCCCACAGGAATGCCAAGGTGAAAGGGAAGTTTAGAGAGTCCTACCTTTCCCCTGCCCAGTCTGTGAAACCGAAGATCAACACAGAGGAGAAGCTGCCCCGGGAAAAACTCAACCCACCCACACCTAGCATCTATGTATGTGTGCCCCTGCCAGAGGGTTCAATGACAGTGTTGGGGGCTGTTGGGGTGCTCTGAGCCTGAGACAGGGCTCTCATCTAGCCCTGTCTTATGGTCATCCCTCAGCTGGAGAGCAAACGGGACGCCTTCTCACCAGTGTTGCTGCAGTTCTGTACAGACCCTCGAAATCCCATTACCGTGATCCGGGGCCTGGCAGGTTCCCTGCGGCTCAGTGAGTGTGGGGGACAGAAAAGTTGGGGAGGGATGCAAGGGTTTGGGGCTTCGGGACTCTGAGAGCCCACACTCTTGAAGACCCAGGGTAGTGGCTATAGCAAGCTTTCCTTAGTCATAGGTAGGCTATATTTGAAGGGTGCTCTGAGTGATGGGTGAGCTGGACTCAGGCTTTTCTCCCATCTGTATATCCAACAGTAGGCAAGTGGGAAGGGGATATATCTCAGGGCCTGGTTAGTCACTTTTAGTTTTCTTGGTAATTAAGGATGAGAAGAATACAGATTGTAGAGTACCCCTGAAGACCCATGATATGAGGCTTCTCTTTTTCAACCTTTATTGTGCAAAATTCCAAACACATAAAAGTAGAGGGAACCATATAGAAATATAGAAATCAATCTTGTTTCCTCTATACCCATATATTTTCCTTCCACTGAGTTATTCAAAGCACATTCGAGGCTTTCTCTTAAGTCTTTCATTGCATCTAATGATAGCTTAAAGAATCTGTCACTCATTAAGCACCTACTATATGCCAAGTGCTGTGCACATGTGGCCTCATGCATACCTGAGGACTCTGGTGGAGGAAGTGAAGCTCAGAGCACAAGTGGGAGAGAGGGGGTTGATGAGGGATGGCCAATCTTCCCAGCTTCCTGTGGGGCTGGGATTCTGCCTATTTCCTGGCTTTACCTCTGTGAAGCCAATGTCCCGCCTGTCAGAGGCTTGGGGAGTAAGAAGGGACAGAGTGAGTTGGGTCCTCGATCCCTCCCTTCTGCCTCTTCCCTGACACCCTGTTCCATCTTTCCTTGCAGACTTGGGCCTCTTCTCCACCAAGACCCTGGTGGAGGCGAGTGGTGAGCACACCGTGGAAGTGCGCACCCAGGTGCAGCAGCCCTCAGATGAGAACTGGGATCTGACAGGCACTCGACAGATCTGGCCCTGTGAGAGTTCCCGTTCCCATACCACCATTGCCAAGTATGCACAGTACCAGGCCTCATCATTTCAGGAGTCCTTACAGGTGAGAGGCAAGCATAGGGAGGCAGGGATGCGGACTTGGAGTGGGGCTGCTGAGGGATGGCTCCTGGAAGGTGGCTGACTCAGCCTGTGGCCAAGCAGGAGGAGAAGGAGAGTGAGGATGAGGAGTCGGAGGAACCAGACAGCACCACAGGAACCCCTCCTAGGTACCGTACAGTATGCCCCTTCCTTTTGTGACTTCTTCCCTTCCCTATGCTTCTCCACCAATGTGTGCTCTTCACCCCCACAGCAGCACACCCGATCCGAAGAACCATCACATTATCAAGTTTGGCACCAACATCGACCTATCTGATGCCAAGCGGTCAGTGGGGTTGAGGCCAGCAAAGCTGGGGCAGAATTGCTGATGGGTCTGCAGGGCGGGGATAGCTTCTCACTTTTATTGACTCTCTCACGGCCGCAGGTGGAAGCCACAACTGCAGGAGCTGCTGAAGCTGCCTGCCTTCATGCGGGTAACATCTACTGGCAACATGCTGAGCCACGTGGGCCACACGATTCTGGGCATGAACACGGTACAGCTGTACATGAAGGTCCCTGGCAGCCGAACCCCAGGTGCAGAATGCGCGCGGGGGGCAGGGCTGGTGCCGGTGCTGCTTTCAGCCAATGAGGGCCAAAGGGTGGCCTTGGGAAGGAGCTCAGGCTCCGCTAGGCCAGCCATGGCGTTCTCTATTGCCCCCTGCAGGCCACCAAGAGAACAACAACTTCTGCTCTGTCAATATCAACATAGGCCCAGGCGACTGTGAGTGGTTCGCGGTGCATGAACACTACTGGGAGACCATCAGCGCTTTCTGCGACCGGTGCGCCTCCCCACCGCCCCCCCCCCCAACACACACACTAGGCCCACCCCCCATGTCCCATCTCTGGGTCCCCAGGTTTCCATCTGACCCTGTGGCCACCCCACAGGCACGGTGTGGACTACCTGACAGGTTCCTGGTGGCCAATCCTGGATGATCTCTATGCTTCCAATATCCCTGTGTACCGCTTCGTGCAGCGCCCTGGAGACCTCGTGTGGATTAATGCGGGGACCGTGCACTGGGTGCAGGCCACCGGCTGGTGCAACAACATCGCCTGGAACGTTGGACCCCTCACTGGTGAGAGGGTGGGGTGCAGAGACACTCAGTGGTGACAGGGTTGGAGCCTCCTGGAGGGGGAGAGGAGGAGCCAGCTATGAGGGAAGGGGCTGGGGTCCAAGTAGCTGGGAGATGTTTGAGAATCCTGTAGTGACTGCTTCTGGCCCACAGCCTATCAATACCAGCTGGCCCTGGAACGGTATGAGTGGAACGAGGTGAAGAACGTCAAATCCATTGTGCCCATGATTCACGTATCCTGGAACGTGGCTCGCACCGTAAAAATCAACGACCCCGATTTGTTCAAGATGATCAAGTGAGGGTCCTATTTGAGAGGGATCCCATTTCCACCAGACCTGGTCCCACTCTTGTTCTGCCTGTAGAATGCAACCCCATTCTCCATCTTTCTCTCCACTCTTTACTCATGTGCCCAGCAGTGTTACAGTGCTGGAGCAGGTGACAAGGTGCATGCTCCAAGGAATTTTATTTGACAGTGGCCCAAATAGTTAAAAACCCACATGAAATTTTAACGGGGCCTAGTAGATGAGGGCTACTGTCCCGCCTTGCTAGCAGCCCTACCTTACCACCACTTGCCCTCCCCCCATCCCCAGGTTCTGCCTCCTGCAGTCCATGAAGCACTGCCAAGTGCAACGGGAGAGCCTAGTGCGGGCAGGGAAGAAAATCGCCTACCAGGGCCGGGTTAAGGATGAGCCTGCCTACTACTGCAACGAATGCGACGTGAGTGGGCCGGGTTCCCTCCTTCCTGGGAGAAAGGAGCCCCGAGGGCCGTTCCTCCCAGTGACTGCCCCGTCTCCCTGTCCCAGGTGGAGGTGTTCAACATCCTGTTCGTGACGAGTGAGAACGGCAGCCGCAACACTTACCTGGTGCACTGCGAGGCCTGTGCCCGACGCCGCAGCGCGGGCCTGCAGGGCGTGGTGGTACTGGAGCAGTATCGCACCGAGGAGCTGGCGCAGGCCTACGACGCCTTCACGCTGGTGAGGCCGCCGCGCAGCGCACGGGGCGGGCAGTCGGTGGGACCCGCAGGGGCGGGCTAATGGGGTGGGCCAACCCACCTCTGAGCCCCCCGCCCGCTTTCTCCCCACAGGCCCCCGCCAGCACGTCTCGATGAGGCCGGATGCCCCGCCCTCCTGCCGGCCTGCAGGGCGCCGCGGGGCCACCAGCACATGCCTGGGCTGGACCTAGGTCCCGCCTCTGGCCGGGAAGGGGGACGGGCACAGCCCTTCCACCCCATTGGCAGCTCCCCTTCACTTAATTTATTAAGAAAAAAATTTTTTTAAACAAATATGAGGAAAAAAGGAAAAAAAATAAGGGAGACGGGGGAGGGGGCTGGCAGCCCCTCGCCCACCAGCGCCTCCTCTCACCGACTTTGGCCTTTCTAGCAACAGACACAAGGACCAGGCTCCGGCGGCGGCGGGGGTCACATACGGGTTCCCTCACGCCTGCCAGCCGCCTGCCCGGCGCAGATGCACGCGGCTCGTCTATGTACATAAATGTTACGGCAGCCGAGGATTTTAATGAGATTCTTTCTATGGGCTTTACCCCTCCCTCAGAACCTCCTTTTTTATTCCCAATGCTAGCTGTGATCCCTGTACATGTCTCTTGTTTATTCACTTCGTTATGATTTGTATTTTTTTTTTTGTTTGTTTGTTTTTAATTTATAACAGTCCCACTCACCTATTTATTCATTTTTGGGAAAACCCGACCTCCCGCACCCCCCAAACTATCCCACCCATCCCTCCAGGGCCGCCCGCCGCAGGGTTCTCCCTGCGCCCCAGTGTGTGTCCGGCCCGGCCTGGCCCACCCGTCTCCGCCCGTCCACGGCTCCAGCCGGGTTCTCATGGTGCTCAAATCCGCTCCCCTCCCCTACGTCCTGCACTTTCTTGGACCAGACCCTCCTCGCCCCATCCGACCCGACCCCAACCCTGCCTGAGGGTGAGCGACTCCTGTACTGTAGGGGAAGAAGTGGGAACTGAAATGGTATTTTGTAAAAAAATAAATAAAATAAAAAAATTAAAAGTTTTAAAGAAAGAACTATGAGGAAAAGGAACCCCATCCTTTCCAGCCCCGGCCAATTTTAAAAACACGGACCTTCCCCTTACGCCCCCACCCTTTTCTTTTTAAGTGTGAAACAGCCCAGGGCCAGGGCCTCCCTGGGGCAGGGACACCCCGGGAAGAATTTCTCTGGGGCTTTATTTTCGTGATGTCGGTTTTTTCTCCTCCACGCTGGGGCTGCGGAGGGGTGGGGGGGTTTACAGTCCCGCCCCCTCGCACTGCACTGTCTCTCTGCCCCAGGGGCAGAGGGGTCTTCCCAATCCTACCCCTATTTTCGGTGATTTTTGTGTGAGAATATTAATATTAAAAATAAAATCAGAAAAAAAAATCCTGTTTTTAGTGTGCTGATGATAGGGAGAATACTGGGAAGAAGGGCTGCAAACCGTGATTGATGGGGAGATTGCCCAGACCCCGGCCAGAGTGAACCCCTCCCCAGAGGCGCCTGTGGAATGTCCAGAGCTCTGGTCTGGGGGGGTGCCTACTCCTGGAGCCACATTCCAGGATAAGGGGGGTGGGGTGGGGAGAGGCTGGGCCGGGGGAGGGGCAGGAAAGAGGGCTATAAGGGCCGCTGCCCAGGCGGGCTGGAGCCAGGCAGGCCATGGCGGATGTCCTCGGGGTGCAGAGACCAGTTCCCAACGGCGGCCCGGAGCCCCGGGACCCCCTGGACTGCTGGGCCTGTGCTGTGCTGGTTACCGCCCAGAATGTGCTGGTCGCTGCCTTCAATCTCCTCTTGCTGGCGCTGGTGCTGGGGACCATCCTGCTACCAGCGGTCACCATGCTAGGCTTTGGCTTTCTCTGTCACTCCCAGGTGAGCAGGCGCCCCAGGGTGTGTGTGTGAGTACGGGTGTGGGGTTTATGGGCCACAACTTCTTGCCTGGGCTGTTCGCCTTGGGCCTGACACCTCGTCTACAGTTTCTGCGCTCCCAGGCACCCCCTTGCACCGCGCACCTGCGGGACCCGGGCTTCACGGCCTTGCTGGTCACCGGATTCCTGCTACTCGTGCCGCTGCTTGTCCTTGCCCTGGCCAGCTACCGCCGCCTCTGCCTGCGCCTCCATCTAGCCGACTGCCTCGTGCCCTACAGCCGAGCCCTTTATCGGCGCCGGCGCTCCCCGCAGCTGCAGCAAATCCGGGCCTCACCAGGGTCCCAGGCCGTTCCCACATCAGGAAAGGTGTGGGTTTGAGGACCCTCGAGTCAAGAACAACCCCGACGAATGCCCTCCTTTTCAATCTGCCCAAGGACTTGAAGCCTGGGGATCTTCCGACCTACCCTGCCCCATCCCTGCCTAAGCCAGTCCTAGCATCCCCTTGGCGAACTGCAGCATCTGTGGACCCAGTGTTGGTAAAAATTCGCCATTCCAGAAAACCCTTTCTTTTTACTACCCATATCTGAATCCTGAATATCTGGGCTGGACCCTGCACATACGCTCCCCACCCCATCCCCCATCTTGTGCATAGGACAACTAAAGCTCACTGGTGCCCTCCTTTTCCGGTGCAGCTCCTCTAGAATTTACAGGCTGATGGGTGAGGTTGGAGGGGAAGGAGTGATCACACGTTAATAAAGAATTAATGAACTGAACGAGCTTCTTGGATCCTGTGAACAGAGGGGTGGTACAAATACTATCACTACTGCTATGTGCCCAGGAAGAGGAAACAACATGGGAGGGGTGTGTGGCTCAGCTGTGCAGACGGGAGCATCCTCCAGCCTCTTGGCCTTCCCTTATCGCATTAGCCTGTTCTTCCTGACCAGACCCAAGCTCTGTCCCTGACCCCAAAGTCACCTCCCCATCAATAGAGTGGAGAGGGCCTGGACTTTGTCGCTTGCCCTGGTCCCCTTGGGGACCCGAGCCCGTTCTCTGACCCCAGCTTAAAGGAACTCAGTGTTGCCAGGCCGGGAAGGGAAACAATGGGCCTTCCGGAGCAGGATGACACCCCCTCCCGCCACAATTCTGGAGCAGCAGCGTGGGAGGGAAGATGGAGGGATCCACCCTGGGTCCTGTTGGTCCCCCATCCCCGCCCGCGAACCTGAGGGGACCTGTGGCACTCCTGGAAGTCTAGGTTGTGGGAAGTGCGATCTCTGTCTGGACATCCCAGCTACACACACACAGACCACTTGGGTTACAGGTTTAATGAAGTCTAAAAGGCATGCGCGATCATGGTTAGAGATAGGGAGGCCCCGCCAGGCTCTCTCTTTGCACCTCAATAGAAACGATGTGGTGTCCGGGTACCATGGCCAAGCCCAGCACACGGGGTTCCCCAGCAGAGAAGGAATCTGGAAAGAAGGGTCAGAACATCAGGGAGGCAAGCCAGCGTCGGTCCCGCCCCTTTTGAGCCACGACTTCTAGCCTCCCAAAATAAGGGGTGCAGCCAGGCACTAAAGGGGAAATGCCTGAGTGAGGCTCCACCGCATTCCCAGCGGTGCATTCCCCGAGCACTGACCCGACGGCTTGAGGAACTCCTGCGCCGAGCCTAGGATAACATTGCAGTCGCGGTCGGTGCAGAGGAAGCAGCCGACCAGCGTCCGTCCATCTGTCATACGAATGCGCATAGTTTTGTTGAGTAGCGCCTCCAGCTGCTGCCGGGCGCGCGCAGCCGGCGAGTCCTCGCGCTCCCCATCTGAATCCTGCGCGGGGCAAAACACGCGCTCAGACCGCGCCGCCGAGGCTACTGCCTGCCCACGGAACCACAGCTCCCGACAGCCCTCGGGACGCTCACACTAATCCTAGAGGCTGCCGGGAGTTGCAGTCCCCCCACTATTTCTCTCCCCTCCCCCCCCCCCCATCTTGCTCCCCGACTGCCCCTCGATCTCGGAACCCAAGCCCGCGCTAACCCCAGCGCTGGAGCTGCTTTGACGCCGGCTGCAACAGCCATTCTCCTCTCGTAGCAGCATGGTCGGCCCAGCTCCCGCCATTTGTTCCGGGGCCTCCTCCAGGCCTTTCAACTCCCTAAGAACCTTTCGGGTCCGGTGGTCTGAGATATCGCGAGCTCTCCTGGCAGCTTTTCTTTCGCGAGATCACCTCTCCTCCTCCTCCTTCTCTTCGGCAACTGCAGAGATATCGCGAGCTTCTACTTTCCAGCGCTGTGGCTCACTGAATTCTATTATGCCGGATGTATTAAGATATCGCGAGAAACTACCTCTAAATTTTTTTTACATATTCTTTAAGAACCCTGGAATTTAGCAAGAATATTTTTTTCAGAATCGCACAACTCCCCCTGTTTTTCTGCCTCGCGAGAACGTCTGTCCTAGATATCCCCTGTAGTCCAGGCCACTCAGAATTCTCCCCGGAACTCCTGAGAACGTAACTCAATTATTTGAAAGCGGGGATCAAACTACGTTTCCCATGGATCGACGCCACTCTTAGCCCACCCAGCGTTTGATCTCTGTAGACGGTGGCTGAAAAAGGACAATGGTTTCCATGTCAGCGAATAAACGCTCTGGTCTTAGCTCCAGGATGAGGGAGGATGCAGTAATGAGCGTGTGCTGAGGAGCGAGGAAGAAACTTTAAGGAGCCGGCAACCAATAGAGCAAGAGCCATGCCACGCCGGGGCCTAGTTGCCGGACCAGACTTTGAGTTTTTCCGGCGTCGGTATTTCACGCCAGTTGAGGTGGCCGAACATAACCAACCGGAGGACCTCTGGGTGTCTTACCTGGGATGCGTATACGACCTAACGCCGTTGGCACAAGAACACAAAGGTAAGGGCCACACTTTGGGTCCGCTTCGGGTGTGTTTGTGGGTGCCTTGGTTTGGGGAGGCTAGAATTGACGGCGGCTGCCCCCTTCCAGGAGACCTGCTGCTGAAACCCATCGTGGAAGTTGCGGGTCAGGACATCAGCCACTGGTTTGACCCAAAGACCAAGGACGTGAGTTCTGCCTGGTGTTGGGTGTGTGTGTGTGTGTGCGGGTGGGGTGGGGGAGCACTGGAAAGTGAGGGTGAGGAGGAAAAAGAGGGGCTGGCCAGAGTCCGAGAGGGTGACTGCTCCCACCTCCCTCCCCCAAACTCTGCTTTGAAGATCCGAAAGCACATAGATCCGCTGACTGGTGCCCAGAGATACCGCACCCCCCGGGGCCGCTTTCTGCATGTCCCACCTCAGCTGCCTCGTTCCGACTGGGCCAATGATTTCGGGAAGCCCTGGTGGCAGGGGTCGCGTTATGAAGTGGGTCGGCTGTCCGCCAAGACCCGGAACATCCGTATCATTAACACACTCACGTCGCAAGAGCACACACTGGAGGTGAGAACTGATGCCTGGGGGCAGGTTAGAGGGAACTGGGAATCCCAGCAAATCTCCAAGCAGATCTTCAGGCCATCAACTCTCCCAAACCGGTGGAAGCTGTATTTTCATCCCCTTTTAGGTGCAAGCCAAGAAAGCAGACTGCCTAGGTCCCCAGGGTTGGGTCACAGGGGGTAATAGACTCCTTTGTAAGTTCAGGGCAGCAATTTATCTTAGTGCTGGTGGTCCATGGAAACTCTTACATGCTACGTTTTGGACAGCAAATGCAGTTGGACTCTTAATAGTCTATTGTGGGGATGAAGTTACTGGGCAGTGACTTGACTTGGACCCGTTAGGGCCCTCTATTAGAAGTGGCTGCCACACAGACAGGTAGGTCTTTAGTGCCATTCATTGCATGCTGGAGCTCCAACTTAATTTCTGGGGCTGTGGAGTGTCTCAAGCTAACTGCCAAGGGAGGCACTCTGATCCCAGCTCATTTTTGGGGCTCTTGGCCTTTGCTTGGAATGTGTGTGTGTATGTTCCACCCAGAATTCTGGGAGTGGGGTGCTTTTGTGTTCTCCAGGTGGGGGCCCTAGAATCAATGTGGGAAATCCTACACCGCTATCTCCCCCATAATGCACATGCTGCCAGCTACACATGGAAATATGAAGGGAAGAACCTGAACATGGAATATACCCTGGAAGAAAATGGGATCCGGGATGAGGAGGAAGAATTTGATTATCTCAATATGGATGGTGCACTCCACACACCTGCAATACTACTCTACTTCAATGATGACCTCACAGAGCTATAGGAAAGGAGATATATGCTTATATAGACTCAAGACATATTTTGAATTTGGCTGTTTCTGTACCCTGTAGGAAGAGATGGGGTGGGGGAGTGCCTGGACCTAGACTTCCTTTCTACTCTGGGAATTGACCTGTGGTTCCCATGCCCTTATGAAATATAAAGGTCCTATTTCACAGGTCCATTATAATTTACTCTGAGAAAATTAGGGAGAATGTTAGAAGTTAATTTTTTTAAATGAGACGACAAAATATCTTGGACTAAGGAGATGTAGAAGAGAATAGAGTTCAGGTAGAACTTTTTAAAAATATATATTTTTATTGATTTCAAAGAAGGGAGAGGGAGAGAGAAACATTAATAATGAGTCATTGATTGGCTGCCTCCTGCATTCCCCACACTGGAGATCAAGCCCACAACCTGGGTATGTGCCCTTGACCAGAATTGAACCTGGGACCCTTTGGTCGAAAGGCTACCACTCTATCCACTGAACCAAATCGGCTAGGGCTCAGGTAGAACTTCTTGATAATAAGAGAAAGAGAAATCCTATACAGGGATGAAGGATGGAATGACTTTTTTTATTTTTATTTATTTGCAATGATGGAAATGGGATGGCTGCAGGAAGATGGTGTTTACGAAGACAGAAATAGGAAATGTCTATCATTAGCCATACAAAACTGGCTAATCTCCCTTCTGAATAGTATTTACCAGCTGCAACCCGAGGGAAAGAAAGGAAGTGAATGGTTACCAGGTAATTAATTCAGTTTAGATACTATATTATGTGCTTTATACACTGTTTAGTATAACTACCCATTACCACTACTTTACAGATAAGTTTTTTGAAGTTTAGCAAGATTTAATAGAACTAAGGCAGACTAGTTAGTAATCAGGAGGTAAACCCAAGTCTGCCCAATTCCAAAGTCCATATTCTTTTCATTGTAAAGGAAATATCTCAATGTTCTAGGCTCATTACACAATGCCTGTAGGCTTATTGTGCAGTCAGCTGTTTTTTTTCTGCAGCTATTAGCAGAGGTATGCAGAGACAGACAAGAGGCAGTGAGGTTAAGTGTCAGCTGAGCAATAGCTATTGAGACTACTTCTTGGTTAATCCCATAGCAAAAATTTCTCCTGACATTTTCAAGGCAAAGAGGTGGGTATATACTGGTTCCAGGAAAAACTAGAGTTAGGCCTTTAGAGTGGGACACTTTGGATAGTGGAGCAAAGGGGAGGCAAATAGCACAGTATGGTCCTGCACCTCTTAGGGAATGTGAGGATGCAGGGTTGACTTTGCAAGATATTGTTTCTACAATAACAGGCTTGACAGGGGTAATGTAAAGAGAGGAGCTAATTAAGTCAAAATTCCTGAGTACCAAAAGAGAACAACCGGATTTGGTCCCATTTAACCTAAGTAGGGAAGGAAAATGAGAATAACAGGTGAATTTCCTGATGGGAACAGGCAAACAAGAAGCAGAGAGGGGATAGTGCATCCTCCTGACATAGGCCCAGAGCAGAAAAAGGTGGCCCCTGTGAGACATTGGGTGGGCTGCATAGGAGTTGTTGTGTTTTTAAAAATATTTTTTTATTGACTTTAAAGAGGAAAGGAGAGGGAAACATCAGTGATGAGAGAGAATCATTGGCTGCCTCCTGCATGCCCCCTTCCTGGGGATCAAGCCTACAACCTGGGCATGTACCCTTGACCAGAATCGAACCCAGGACCCTTCAGTCTGCAGGCTGACACTCTATCCACTGAGCCAAACCAGCTAGGGCTATAGGAGTTTTTTGAAGGGCCGACTATGAAAGGCATGGACGAAAGTGGGGACATCTGTATTAGCTTCAGCAGTACCTGAGCACAAGGTGAGAATTGAGGGATTCTTTTAGTCCCATGTATTGCAAGAGTCCATGAATTACCACACTCATTTTGATGTTTAATCAACTCTACAGTTGTTTCATGTGCATCTTGTTTGTCCAGTTAAATCCTAAACTACTTGAGAACCAAAGCTGTTGTTGCTGTGGACATGTGCATCCTCAGGACCTATGCCTATGGGATCTGTCTCTCTCCCAGAGTCTCCTACTTCAGTACCTGTTGCCAAAAACACATCCCTCTCCTCACACATCCAGTCACTCTCCAAGTAGACTGTAACTCCTAAATATCTCTGGAATCCATCTTCTTTTTTTCCAAGCTATCATCACCTCTGTGTTAAAATTATGGATGTAATTGGTTGGCTGGCTGCTAGATTGTATATCATTAGAGCATTAATTGTGTCCAACTTGTTTCTTGCTGTATTCCAAGTGTCAGGCACACAGCTGCTGCTCAATAAATTTTGATTGAATGAACTCAAATGTTAAGTGAATTCATTTGTTTATAATAACCAATGGATGGGATGTTGTGTCCTAGGAGGCAAGGTGAGACCAAGAAATAGGATGTCTGTATCCTGTGCTATAGTCGCTATCCACAGGTTTCTCTTTCCTTGCTCTCCATAGATCCAAGACCAAAAATTATTCCATGAGGTTCTTCCTCACCAGATTTTTGGAGCAATCTGTCATTTCTCCATTTGGCCACTAGGTGGCTGTAATTGCCTACAAAGTCAGGGAGGGGACTGGAGGAGGGAAAACACTTTAAAGTTCTAAAGGTTAAAGATGGCCCCTTTGAAATTTATAGTTGGGAGGGAAGGATCTGAAAAAAAAAAGGAAAAACTACAAGGCCATTATTCTATTAGCAATACGTTTATTCCTGTTTTTAGTTTTCCCTGCAAGCACATACCAGGAAAGGAATGTAGTTTGAGAAATAAAATTCAGCCCTAACCTGTGGTCTCAGTGGTTATTGCCTTGCACCGGAGAGGTGCAGGTTCCATTCCTGGTCAAGCGCATCTTGTCAAGGGCATTGACCTGGATTGTAGATTTGATCTGCTGGTCAGGACATGCAGAATGCAACCAACAGACCGTTTCCCTCCCCTCACACCACCCCCCCTCCACTCTTTCTAAAGGTCAATGGGAAAAATATCCTGGGGTGAGAATGAACAAAACAAAAAAATTTTAATTAATGTTCAAAAAATCATGGGATAAGTAGAGGATCTGATTACAGGTGTGGGTGTGTATGGGGTGAGGCATGGAGCTATGGAAGGAATAAATACCACAGATTTTTAAGATAATAGAGTACATATGTTTATTAATATTTACTGTTTTGGGTAGGGGGCTATAAAGCTTTCCACTAGGCACTACCTTGTTCCCTAAATATCCAAGACCGGATATTTGTATGAAGAATATGTAAATAATGCGTTGGCCTAAAACTTATAAAGTAAACAGAACATGAGTGTAGGGTCTCTTTTGTTCTGGAGGGAAGTTGGGTGGCAGAATATTGAAAGCTGCCTTTTCACAGTAAATCATAGCAGCTTCAAAGGACTCAATTGGCAAATATTCAAATATTTCCCACAAGTCTTGGCCCTATTACATACATCACTAGAGGTAATAAAAAGTGTTTTGTTTTTTTATTATTGTTGTTTTTTAATGTTCCTTGCAGGAAGCTTGCCTGCTCAATGGGATACAACACATACACAAAAGAGAAATGAAAATTCTACCTCATAAAGGACCAAATTATGTTATTGAAAAAGTTTCCACCCTCATGGCAAATCACAGGTGGATTCTTAACCTGGATCTGCAGAAATAGTTTCTAAATATTGTGTGTATGTGGGCACATGTGAATTATTTTGAAGAAAGGTGCTATAATTTCCATCAGTCTCTCAAACTGGACCAACCTCCTGCCACTGAATAGTACGTACACACACACACACACACACACACACACACACACAAATATTTTAAAGACACCCTCCCCATCCCTCCAGCCTTAGCTGGTTTGGCTCAGTGGATAGAGTGTCAACCCATGGACTGAAGAGTCCCAAGTTCGATTCCAGTCAAGAGCATGTTCCTCAATCCCCATCCCGGTTAGGGCACAAGCGGACGTGTCTCTTTCATGTTGATGTTTCTCTCTGTCTCTTCCCTTCCCTCTACTCTCTCTAAAACTCAATGGAAAAAATGTCCTTGGAAAAATACCCGTGGGTAAGGATTAACAAAAAATAACAAAATAGCCCTAACTGGTTTGGCACAGTGGATAGAGCGTCAGCCTGCGGACTGAAAGGTCCCAGGTTCGATTCCGGTCAAGGGCATGTACCTTGGTTGCGGGCACATCTCCCGTAGGAGGTGTGCAGGAGGCAGCTGATCTATGTTTCTCTCTCATTGATGTTTCTAACTCTCTGTCCTTCTCCCTTCCTCTCTGTAAAAAATCAATAAAATATATATTTTTAAAAAATAACAAAATAAAGACCTTCAAAAGTAAAATATGAAAGGTGACAATACAGTGTCAACCTAGGATTTCTGGCATTTGTCTCAATAGTCTACCTCAACCTGTTATATCTCTGTTCCCATGGTAGCAATTCCTAAAGATTTAATCTCTGGGGCATAGTTTATGATTAGTCTGAAACATTTTGCTACTGTCTCAAATTCTGATCTGGATGTACCTTGGAGCTGAGTGAGGGGATCTATCATTTGTGCTTATGATCACAACACCCCCAGTCATGACATCAGGATCAGGTTAATGCACCCAGCTCCCACAGTTGAGTTTAGGTAAACCACATAGATGTTTCATATTGGGAGAACAGCCACTTTATGATGGACCAGCAGGAGCATATGGAGATTTAGTTGTAGAGAAAGCAGATAATTTGAAACCTGAATAATCTGGAAGTAAAAGATTAGGAGGAATTCAAAATACAAATAGATATGCAGTCCAAGTACTGAGTATTCTAGGCACATGGGAAACACTAAAAAAAAAAAGCTGGGGAATGGGAATAAGTGAAGTCAGACCACTGAAGTGGGGTCAGAGGTAAAAAAAAAGTTGAGATGAGGAACAAAATGGTAGAGAGACTGCTAGAATTAAATCTTTTACTGGGAGCAGCTCAGCTCCTGCCCTCTGGGAGCTTAATGTTTAGTGGGAACTTGGGCATCCAGCTTCAGTCATCTGGCTTAATCATCCCTTTATCCCCAACAGCCATATAATGCCTGGCCAAGAGTACAAGAAATGCATGTTTGTTTCAGGAATGAATGGCACACGTTACCCCCACTATTTAAAATGTCTGAACTCAGGAGCCAAATAGATTCAGATAATGTGGTATCCATTGCTTTTTGCCCTCTCTCTATTTGGAGGATCTGAACAGATCTGAATAATATCATTTATGCTGGTAAATTCTTCTAATCCTTCTATAGAATAGTAAGGAAGATGAAATATTCCCTTGCCCTTAATAAACAGCCTACGGGGGTAGGTATTACTCCACCATAGTATATCAGTTGAGAATGTATTTGGTTAAGCTAGGACTTAACTACAAGGGGTTAATTTTTCCTCACATAGAATGTTTGTGGTATAGTGACTCCACTAGATAGTTCATTAATGTCTTAGGTAGCTCCTGTTTTTGTTCTCATGTTTATGGTCTTTGGGGCTGTTCTCCTTCTAGCCTGGATTTTGGGCAGGAAAGAGGAAAAGAAGAAGGAAGAAAGGGCAATGCCTATCTTAAGCAAAAAATTTCCCAGGCATCTTTAGCAGACCTTTGACTATGTCTCATTGATAGGAAATACATTGCACAATAACCCTTAGCTGCAATGGAATCTGGGACAGGATTTTATATTGACATCCACAACAAAAGCAGGGTCCACTACTGGGGAAGGAGAGAATGGATGCTGGATAGGAACTAGTGATATCTTCCATAAGGAGTGTGAATGTGCTATTCATCCATTCATTAACAAAAACATTATTAAGCACTTTGTGCCAGGCACTGTTCCACTTACTGGAAATACAGCAGTGAAAGTGACAAGTCAGTCTGCTGCTTTATTGGGACTTATACTCTGGTGGGGAAACAATACTCTGGTAGGGAAACAATAAACAAGTAGACATTTCAGATGTACTGAAAGCTATATACTATATTTGTATATGTATGTACATACATGCATATGTAAACACACACACACACACACGTATAAATGCCAAAAGTACTATAAAGACAAAAAACTAGAATCACATGAGAAGAATGGTGGAACGATCAGAGGCTTGTCTGAGATGATCACAAAGATTGCTCTGTATTACCTGTAGATCTGCATTTACCTGCATTATCACTTAATCCTCACAACAAACTTAAGTCCCATTTTATTGACACTGAAAAAAGAAGGAAATTGAAGCACAGAGAGGTTAAGTAATTTGCCAAAGGTCATACAATTAGTAAGTAGCAGAGGTGGGCTTTGAACCATAGTCATAGGCCACCTACAATTACTGAGTTGCACCACCTCCTTGCATGATAAACATAGGATGCTGTTCCAGTTACCGATCCCTGCTTAACAAAAACATCTCAAGACTTAATGGCTTAAAACAACCACCATCATTTATTTTGCTAATGAACCTGTAATTTGGGCAGGGTTTAGTGGAATAGCTCATTTCCACTCCTAAAGGTGTCAATTGGGTGGATTGCTGGAAGCTGGAGGATTCACTTTCAAAATGGCTCACTCACATGCTGGCAAGTTGATGTTGGCTATGGGTTCTTTTCCATGTAGGCCTTTATATGGGGCAGGATGGGCTCACTCAGATCATGGGAGCTGGGTTCCAAGAGCAAGTATCCCAAGCGAACCAAGAGGAAACTGAATCACCTTTTATTATCTGGCCTCAAATCCAAGGGATAGGAACTAAGACTTCACTTCTCAGTGGGAAAAGTGCCAAAATTAGTTTGTAATAAGAGCATTTTGGATGTTGAATATTATGATGGCTATTTTTTGAAAAATATAATCTACCAGATGCATTGGAGGTAAAAGGATCCAATTAGTCTTGGGTGTGGATGGAGAAATGGGAGGTGGGGAGTTGATACCTGAGTAGAGCCTTTTTTGAAAACCTAAGTTGGAATCCTGACCCCACCTTCCATTTATTCATTAATATAATACTGAGCATCAAGTGTCATGTAGTGAATACACTACGACAATTTCTACCCTCAAGAAGCTTATACAGGCAGCCCTCAGGTTACGTTGGACTCAACGTACGTCATTTCATAGTTACGTCGCCATCTCCCATTTATTTAGAAAAGAAAAAGTTCCATCATTTCGATGTGTGTACATACGTGCTTTATGTTTTTTATTATTTATTTACCACAAGTAAAGGTCAGGAATTATCTTTCTTTAAAATTTTTTTTTACTCTTTCACTTCATTACTGCCGTGTATGTGCTCCATGTGAGTGATGTAGGTGCTTATGTAGGTGGGATCCGACTTAAGGTGGAAATCGAGTTACATCGTGCCATAGGAACAGATAGGATCTCCAACGTAACCCGAGGACTGCCTGTAGTTTAGTAGGAGATTCAGAGAAATTTATGAGCCTCCTGTCATCTTGTTTTCACTTGTACACAACAGCCCAGAAAAGCTTTTAAAGTTCTCCTATTTAACGTCTGTCAAGGCTTCCTATTCCTCTTAAGAGGATGTAAGGACACCCTTACTATCATCCACAATGTGATGATTTGGCTCTTCCATGCTCTTCTTTGTCTTCCACAATGGCCTTTAAGTTCCTGGAATCTCCCAAAGCACCTTTCTGCCAGGGCTTTCTCACATGCTGTTCCTCTACATGGAACAACAGTCTCCACTCATCATTTGGCCAACTCCTGCTGCTTAAAGTCTTTGCTTAAATGGTACTTTCTCTGAGAAGTCTTTCCTGATCCCTTCAATTATAACGAATCTTTTATCAGACCCTCTCAGGTTGCCCTAAAACATCGTAAGTTACAATTCAAATATTTAGCTTTTTGCTTTGTCTTTTGTATTTTTCTTTAAAAAAAAAACACATATATTTTTTATTGATTTCAGAGAGGAAGGTAGAAGGAGAGAAAGATAGAATGATGAGAGAGAATCATGGATCAGCTACTTCCTCCACACCCCACACTGAGGATCCAGCCCTGACCAGAATTGAATCATGACCTCCTGATTCATAGGTCAACGCTTAACCACTGAGCTACACCAGCTGGGCTTTCCCTTTATTTTATTATTATTTTTCCATCGCCATTTATTCCCCATAAACCCACTTCCACCTCCACCCACTCCCCTACCTCCCCCCGACAGTCACCACACTGTTGTCCATGTCCATGAATTCTTTTTTTCTCAATCAAATATTTAGTTTATTGTTTAATGTCCATCTTTCTTCCTTCTGAGACTGTAAGTTCTAGGAAGGCAGGGACCAAATCCCTAGCCCAGTGCCCAGCCCAGAACAATTAATCAATATTAATAAAATTAACAAATATAATGTGAATGCTACAAAAGGGCTAAGTATGAAATGCCTCAAGAACACCCAAACCCAGCCTGGGGAGATCAGGGAAGCATCATCTCAAGCTGAGACCTGAAGGACAAGGATGAGGTGGCCACGAGAAGAGAAAGAAGGGGGTAAAGAGAAAGAATAAATGGCATAAAAGCACCGTTTAGAGGTGAGACAGCTTGTGGAGAGCTCAGAAGCAGAAATGCAAAGAGGAGTAAAGCTAAGAGGAGATGGGAGGTCCTGGAAGGGTGGGCAATGAGAGACATCAAGGTCAGACCAGGTCATGGGAGGCTTTGTAAACCAGGTTGTTTTTGTGTGTTTTTTAAAAGATATAACCCACATACTATAAAATTCACCATTTTATAGTATACAATTCAGTCAAGAATTTTACAGAGAATGGCATGGTAAGATTTATATTTTTAAAAAGTGACTTGACTATATAATGCCAAGAGAATGCATTGGAGGGAAGAAAAAGAGAGGGGAGGAATGTGGAGACAGAGACTGATGCTATTACAGCAGTTCAGGAAAGCAATGAAGGTAGCTGGAACTAAGTTAGTGGCAGTGGGGATCAGAGAATATGAACTGAAGTTAAGAAAGAATTATACAACTCAATAATTTACTGGGAGGGAGTGTGGGACATAAAACGCTGTCAAGGATGACACCCCAGTTTCTGGACAGCATGACTGAGAAGATGATAAATCCACTGATGGAGAAAGGCAATGCTAGAAGAAGAATCTGATTGGAGAGGAAGATGATCTATTTTTAGTTAGCTGTATGAAGTAACTTTGGGCATGCAAATACAGATGTCTAGATCTTATTGGATATATGACACTAGATCCTGAAGAGGCTCTGGGCTAGAGTTATAAGTATATAAATTATCTGCAGAATAACTAATGCTAAAGTCAAAGATAAGATCACCTCAAGAATGAAGTGTGATCTGAGTAGAGGACCTGGGAGGAACAAGATCTAAAGAAGAGGAGGAGACTCAGAAGGAAAAGCCAGTGTGGTGAGAAAGACCCAGGAAAATGGTGTCATGGAAGCCAGAGAGAGGATATTTGAGAGGATGGAGTGGTAAACAGTGTGAAAAGTTACATAGAGGTCAACTAAGATAAGGACTTGAGTTTCCATAATTTAGCAAACAGCAAAATGGTGGTGTATTAGAGTTGTAGTTGGATGAGATATGAATGGGATATTCACTGAAGAAATCCAACTGCAGAAGGGAGGAGTTTTCTGGCTTTGTAACCATGCACAGAATCCTTTCCTTCCTTTAGTTTCCATTTAACCATAAAATATAGATAACAGAAATACAACGTCACTAAGGACAATAGGCATAAACAAGGATATGATCACTTAAAAAGAAGCAACTTCCAATGTTGTTAAGATTAAAATAAGATATGGGGAAATGCCCAGCAGTATAAATGATCCTTGGAATAGGCACAGGAAAATTTTAGTATTCTCTCACTCTCCTTGTATTAGCTAGCCACTCTTTATTTAGTAATGAATGCTTTCCTTGGGATATCCCAAGATTTGGCATTATTAGGCATCCAGGTAACATTTGCCATAATTAGAAAATCAGTAGGCCATATATGACTAACATTTGGTTTTCTGATCTAACAATAGTGTTTGTGGCCCAGCCAGCATGGCTCAGTGGTTAAGCTTCAACCTATGAACCAGGAGGTCAAGGTTCAATTCCTGGTCAGGGCACATGCCCCAGTTGCGGGCTCGATCCCCAGTAGGAGGTGTGCAGGAGGGAGTCGATCAATGATTCTCTCTCATCATTGATGTTTCTCTCTCCCCCTCTCCCTTCCTCTCTGAAATCAATAAAAATATATATTTTTTAAAAAGTGTTTGTGCCTCCATTAGGAAAATTATTTGTGTTCAGTAAAATGTGATTTGTTTCACACCATGTTGGAGTTTAGTTTATTTACATAAACTAAAGCAAGGAAAATGGCCCAACTATTAGGATAAGAGTAACTAAAGTCAGCACTTTGCTTCTTCAATTAAAGGTGCTATCAAAACTGATCATGAATTCCCTACTTTACTATAATCTTAAGTGAATCTCTAAGTTGAGAAATGGCTAACAGTAAGTAAACTTGATTGTTTAGAATAATGGCTACCAATTATTGAGTGCCTTATAGTTAGTCCTTTATGTAAGTTAGTTCAGGTGTTTTTTTGTTTTTTAATCTTCACCCAAGGATACTTCCATTGATTTTTAGAGAGAAAGACAGAGAGAAATATAGATGTGAGAGAAAGACATCGATTGGCATTCCAACCAGGGCTCAGGCCAGAGAGGATCTTGCAACTGAGATATGTGCCCTTGACAGAAATCAAACCTGGGACCCTTCAGTCCACAGGCCGACGCTCTATCCACTGAGCAAAACTGGATAGGGCTAAGTTAGTTCAGTTTATCCTCACTACAGCCATGTAAGGTAGGCATTAATTTCCTTGTTTTACAGATGAGGGAACTGAGCTTGCCCAGGTTCACCGTTAGTAAGTGACAGAACTTGGATTCCAGGTGCTACCAGACTCCAAAACTCAAACTCTCAAATGGAGTGAGTGGGTAACTTCATTATTTGGCTTTGGAATACAATGTAGGAGTTATACAATTTTGGAATATAGTCTAAAACAATCCTTGTCTGGAGAGCTAGTTGGTGAAAGGCCCACGAGTAAGCAGAAGCTCAGTTGGTTGGGTGTCGTTCAGGGCACTAAAGGGTTGCTGGTTTGATTCCGTGTCAGGGCACATACCCAGGTTTCTGGCTCAATCCCCGGTGGAGAGTGTGTAGGAGGCAGCCAATCCAATCCGATCCGATGTTTCACTCTTCTCTCTCTCCCCCCCCTCCATTCTTTCTTTCTTTTTTTTTTTTTTTCTTCCATTCTTTCTTTAAAAATCAATTTAAAAATTCTTAAAAAAAAAAAAAAAAGATTGCAGGTTCAATTCCTGGTCAGGGCACATATCTAGGTTATGGATTCAAATGCCAATTGGGATGCATATGGGAGGCAGCTGATCGACGTTGCCCCCCTCCCCACCTCTTCCTCTTTTTCTAAAATTAATAAAAAAACATATCCTTGAGTGAGGATTTTTTTTTAAAGTAGCAGTTACAAGGCAATGTCAAAAGGGGAAAATGTCTGGTGTTTGCCAGAAGCAGAATGGAGAGAAAGGAAGTTGAGGACAGGACTGAACCAGGTATCAATTTTTAATGAATGGGTGGAATGATCAGGAGGTAAGCAGATGACAGTGAGGAAGTAGAAGGGTATACAGCGAGCCTTTTCACACAAAATGGGGGAATGTGGAAACAACCCTGGAGATAAAGAAATTCCTTCGGTATATGGTCTGTTTCCAGGGTTATTTTCCATATTACTTTAAACTATCTTTTTGGGACTACCCAACTTTATGAACAAATGTTTGATATTCACTATCTACAATTCTCTCTTTCTATATATTTTTTAAATTAATTTTTAAAACATTTTTCTTTTTACTATAGAATATGTGCTCTTCACAAAAAATTCTAGGTAGAGAAGCATAAAGATGCAAAACAAAAATCATTCTTATTTCTATCACTCAGCAGAAACAACTATTAACGTTTTAACCACATCTTTTCATTATTTTCCTTCATGGTTGAGATTATACTATATATATAATTTTATATTGTTTTATGCAATTAAAATTAGATCACAAGCATTTGATCATGCCATTTTACCAATGTGGCAAAAGGTTAACAATCAGATCAGTTAATTTAAGTGAAGAAGTTATATACAGGGAGGGGCAGAAGTAGGTTTACAGTGTATGTGAAGCACAGTTTATTCTTATATTACTATTTATTATTATACTAGAGGCCCAGTACATGAAAATTCATGCACTGGCGGAGGGGGGTCCCTCAGCCCGGCCTGCCCCCTCACAGTCCGGGAACCCTCAGGGACAAGAGGCAACCCGGTGATCAGGGGAAAATGATGCCCCCATCACTCCTCTGCTGCTGCCACTGCAAGCCTTGGCCAACCCTGGTTACCTGAGCCTTGGGCGGCCCTAGGCAGCTGGGCAGCCGCCATCCAAGGCTTGCCTGTGCCTCGGGCTGGCTCTGGGCAGCTGGGGGGGCTGAGGGCAGGTCCGGCCGCACTGTGCGCTTAACGCGCCCCCCTCCTCCCAACCGCACCCTCCTCTCCTCCGGCTGGGCTGAAAGGACTGTGGGACACCAGTGGCAGGCACAAGAGTGGCCGGACCTGCCTGAGGACAGGTCCTGTTGCACCACACAGCTGCCACCCCCCCCCCCCCACCCCGCGTGGCTGAAAGGACTAGGGGACTCCGGCGGGGCTGAGGGGACTGGGCGCCACCATCTTTGTGATGGCAAGACAGTCAATTTGCATATTCCCTCTTTATTAGATAGGATTATTTTCCACATGAACAACTGTAAACCTACTTTTGCCCCACCCTCTATGGGTATTCATTGTACTCCTTTAAAAAAATTTTGTTTATTGATTTCAGAGGGGAAAAGAGAAGGAGAAAGAAAAACATGATGAGAGAGAATCACTGATCAGCTGCCTCCTGTACACCCACTACTGGGGATTGAGCCAGCAAACCAGGCATATGCCCCTGGCTGGAATCGAACCCGGGACCCTCCAGTCCGCAGGGTGATGCTCTATCCACTGAGCCAAACTGGCTAGGGCTCATTGTAATCCTTCAACTTTTCTATAGGTTTGAAATGTTTTTTAATTTAAAAAGTTACAGATGAGAAGGGAACTAACCTCAAAGAAAAAGCAAAAGAATGACAACACAAAATTCAGGATACTAGCTGGGTAGGAGCAGGAGAGTAATGTGGAATATGGAAGATCATCTGAGGCTCTAAAGATCTTACTACTGTTATATTTATTAAGCCAGATGATGGATACATGTGTTCATTTTAATATTCTTTGTGGTTGATCTATGCTATATATATTATTTGAACCTGTGAAATAGTCCCCAATAGATGAGATTTTTAGTTAAAAACCTCCATAAACAATATTTTAATGGTTTCTCTTAACTTTCATTGCTATGTAACTTCCTCACCCAAACTAAATGCTACTTTTCTCAGTTTGCAGTCTTTTTTTAATTGAGATACAATTCATACACCATAAAATTCACTACTTTAAAGTGTACAATTCAGGAGTTTTTAGTATATTTACAAGGTGTGCAGCTATCACCAATACTTAATTCCAGAATATTTCATCACTGCAAAAAGAAATCCCATAACCATTTGCAGTCATTCTTCATTCTCCTCTCCCCCATCCCCTGACAACCAATTATCTATTTTCTATCTCTGTAAATTTATTCCGGACCTTTCATATAATATGTGTTCTTTTGTATCTGGCTTCTTTCACTTAGCATGATGTTTGCAAGGTTCATCCATGTTGTAGCATAATATTAGTACTTCATTCTTTTTATGGTTGAATTGTATGGACTATATTTTTGTTTATTCCTAAGTTGATGGACATTTGGATTATTATGAATAATGCTCCTATTAAGATTCATATACAAGTTTTTGAGTATGTTTCAATTCTCTTGGGCCTAGGACTGAAATTATTGGGTCATATGGAACTCTATATTTAACTTTTGAGGAACTGTCAGTTGATACTCTTCTTAACCTCCATGAAGCATCTAGCATCAACTATTATATCTTCCCTCTGGAACTGTCTTCTTGCTTTACCACAATAACACAAGTTGGTGTACCTACCACTCTAACAATTTCCATATTTTTCTTTGGCTTCTCTTCTCTCCCCTCCATTCTTCAAAGTTCCTCCATGGTTCTGGCCTCTGTTCGTCACTTGAGATACTAGCGATCCTTATCCACTAAAGAGGTACCAACACCTACTATAACTTTCTATCATAAACTTACCACTCTAGTCAGATGAGTTCCACATACTACTTGCTAAGTACTTTCTTACTCAACCCAGACTGCCCTTCTTCCTCCTCTCTGCTATATAAATCTTATTTATCCTTTGGGGCCTACTTCAAATACAAGTTCATATGAAAATTCTTCACTTGTTCCCCTTCCCCCTACAAGATTTCTCTTCTCTGCATGCTCAGATTTTACAGCCCAGAGCAATCATCACTACCACATATTGTTTAACTTTCTGTGTGTTTATAGGTCATTTATATGAGACACAAAAAGTGTCTCTCCTCTTTCCACCTAGCTAATCCTTTGGTCACTAAAAAATTGTATGGCCCTAACCGGTTTGGCTCAGTGGATAGAGCGTCGGCCTGCGGACTCAAGGGTCCCAGGTTTGATTCCAGTCAAGGGCATGTACATTGGTGGCGGGCACATCCCCAGTGGGGAGTGTGCAGGAGAAAGCTGATTGATGTTTCTCTCTCACTGATGTTTCTAACTCTCTCTCCCTCTCCCTTCCTCTCTGTAAAAAAATCAATAAAATATATTTGCAAAAATTGTGTAGAAGTGTAAAAAGTCATCTTCTTTCTCTTGCTCTATAAATCATGGAAATATATTGTTAACTATATAAACATATGTGTATATATAAATATTATATACTTATTACACATAAATATTGTGTATTACATATTTACTCTGTATAAAAATATATATAAGAAGTACATATTCTCAGAACAAAGAACAGACCTTATCACAGAAGGACAGGTGGCAACCTTACTTAGCTATTTTGGGAACCTCTGGCTTAGATGACTTTCCATCTCTAATTCCATGATATCCTCAGCATTTACATGCTTTTTCGTTATTTAAAAAGACAATTAGGAATCTCTTTAACACCTCTTCGCATAGCAAATAATAGATTGCAAAGTGCTTTTTCAGTTCTTCTATCTGCTTTGTTGCACCAGTTCATGTCTGTGCTCTATTAATCATTCATTGATTCCCTACATCAAGATTTTAGCCTGGTTCCACAGACTTCAGAGTATTCGCGACACCATGAAAACATATGTGATATTTTGTATATTTACTGATTTTCTGGGGGAATGGTTTATAACTTCCTATGATCCAGAAAAGGTTAGAAACTATTGCTTTGTATAAGTTTATTGCTTTTGCTTTATATAAATAATTTTATTATTGCCTTTGAAGTCCCTTACAATGTTTTCCTTTGTGAGTGGGCATCTAATTTCTGGTTTGCTTTTGACAGTTGCATGCCTCAGTTCCTTGTTCTCACTATAATGGTCTTCTCCTTAAAACAAAAAACTTTTGCCCTAGCTGGTTTGGCTCAGCGGATAGAGTGTCAGCCTAGGAAATGAAGGGTCCCAGGTTGATTCTGGCCAACAGCACATGCCTGGGTTGCAGGCTTGATCCCCAGCAGTGGGCGTGCAGGAGGCAGCCAAACAATGATTCTCTCTCATCATTGATGTTTCTATCTCTCCCTCTCCCTTCCTCTCTAAAATCAATAAAAATATATTTTAAAAAAATAACTTTCTTCTCTACCAATCAGTCATATGGTATTTTAATTCTTTTCATTTTTTGAAGTACAGGAATATAGCAAAAGGCACATAGTGGGATCCACATTGAAAATGACAGGGAGGGAGACAAGCAACTGGAGAAAGCGAGGCACACAAGCACAGATAAAGGGCCTAAGGACAGACAGAATAGACAGGTAAAAGAAATATAGAGGAACCTGGAAACACAGAGACAGAGCAGAGAGAGAAGGATGGCAGAAAAAAAAGACAGGTTGGCAAGGAAAGAAAGGAGCTGACTGACAGAGAGGCAGGCAAGATCACCAAGAGGAACAGAAACAGAAAAACAGAAAGGAGTAGAGAGAAAGAAGGAAGGCAGAGAAAGGAAAAAACAATAAGGAAAGAAAGAAGACATGACAATATCTTATATTACCCAGTACTTTATAATTTAAAAGTGCTATCACATATATTATTGCAGGCAGACAGGGAGAATCCAGCAGACAGATGGGGTAATGGTGGGATAGAGGTCAATCAGACAGAAGAGAGGGAAGGTAGCCAATCAGAAAGAGAGGCTAGAATGGAGCCCAAGACAGATAGTTAAGAGGAAAGACAGAACCAAGAAAAGAGAAGTGAGAGAGGGAAAGACAGGCGAGAGACACAGAGATGGAGGCTGAAATCGTTCAATTCAGAAATACAGACAGTAAAAAGCAGAAATGAAAGAATAGAGCATTGTGTATAAAAGTTTTATCGTCACCTTGCTGAAGAGACTTGGATTGAGGCTATATCTTTGTTTCTCCCAATGAGTTATAACACCTCCAAGATGGCATGTGAGAGGAGGGAGTCAACGGGAGGATGAAAAGGGAGAAAAGTTTTAGTAAAAAGCAAAGTTTTTTAGACTAGGAGGAAGACAAACTTCTTGGGCAGGCCTAGATCAACAGCCAAAGAGTGCTGCTAAACCTAAAAGGATCTAGATCCATATACCTTTAAAAGAATTAACACAGATGTGGAAAAGGTAGAGCAGGCCTGTATCTATTTTGTGTACATGTAAGCTCAGCTTACAAACTGTCTGCACTTACTAAATTATACCCACATTTGTATGGTATTTTTCAGTACTACCAGTGCTTTTCTCAATTAATATATACTTCAGTGATGAAAAGACAAGCAGGGGTGGGCTGTCCCCAAGACAACTTATTATGTAGAGTAGAACCGGAGATAACAGAGCAAGCCCTTCCTAAGAGCTCCTCAGGTACTGGTAATAAAAGCACATAACTAGCAACCAGTCAATAAAAAAAACAAATGCCACCCGGCTGGCGTGGCTCAGGGGTTGAGCGTCAACCTATGAACCAGGAGGTTATGGTTTGATTCCTACTTAGGGCACATGCCCAGGTTGCGGGCTCAATCCCCAGCCAATCAATGATTCTCTGTCATCATTTGATTTCTCTCTATCTCTGCTTTCCTCTCTGAAATCAATTAGAGTACATTTTTTTAAAAAGACAAGTGACATAAAGTAGAATAAAAAAGACAAGAGGGAAGAGATGGTAAGCCCAGTGAAATAGGAAGCAGTACTGACAGACTAACAGGGGAAGAAGCATTCAGCAGAAGTAGGAGAAAAGTAGGAAAGAGTGCAGCAAAAAGCAAGTAGACATATATATGTAGACTCTTTTCTGGAACAATATCCAAGAAATGTGAAGTAGTGAGCAACTCTGAGTGAAGAACTAAGGGCAGGGGGAATAGCAAGAGAGGCTTACTCTTCACAGGACATTTTTAGTACTTAAAACATTTTATACCATGTGTATGTACTGTCTATTTAAAAGTTGATTTAAAAAAATAAGAAGAAAAAGGAAAGCAAGCTGAGATGTGGACAACAGAGCTAGCAAGGCAGAGAGACAGCAAAACAGCAGGAAGACAAGGAAAGACTGGGAAAATGGCAAAAAAGACTGAGTCAGTCAGGCTGACTGTCTGAGGAAGCGGAAAGACAAAAAGAAAAAGAGACAAATGAAATGGAAGTAATCAATGAGAGAAGGCAAGGGATATGGCAAGAAGGCACATAAGACTTTGGAGTAATAGGTTCACTGAGAGGTTTGGGGTAGAGAGCCCATCATCATGGATGGAATGTTGAGATAGAGGAAGCCAAGGGAGAAAAAGCTGATAATTAGATAGACTAAAAAGATACAAGCATTGCCCTAGCCAGTTGGGCTCAGTGAATAGAGCGTTGGCCTGCGGACTAAAGGGTCACAGGTTTGATTCCGATCAAGGGCACATGCCCAGGTTGCAGGCCTGATCCCCAGTAGGGGGTATGCAAGAGGCAGCCTATCAATGAATCTCTCTCCTCATTGATGTTTCTCTCTCTCTCTCTTCCTCTCCCTTCCTCTCTGAAATCAATTAAAATATATTAACAACAAAAAAAAGAGACGCAAACATTAAACAGTGGCATAGCAGCAAGCAAGTAGGCAAGAAGATAGACATAAAGGGAGGCAAAAAAAATCATGAACTTAACAGGCATAAATAAAAGGAGGAACAAGTAGAAGGGTAAGATTGAGACAAACCAATACAGGGAACCAGGGCAAGGCCTGAAGGTAGACAAACGAAGACTAAAAAAGTGATAGAGACAGGCAGGCGGGGAGACAGATGGCTAAAGAGAAAGTGGTGGGCAAACAGCCAGAGAAGCAGATAGACAACCAGGGAGAGAAATAGGCTGGCAGCCAGTCAGGGAGGAGCAGATCGGCAGGCAGGCAGGCAGACAGACACCATAATAGGAGTAAGCAGGTAGAGAAACAGGCAGAAACAAGGATAGAAGAAAAATCAAGAAGTCAGTAGGGAGAGAAGAGAGCAGGAGAAGCAGGCAGGAAGAGGGGGAGATGGATAAGAGGAAGAATCAGGCAAATTAACAAATCTATATGCAAAGCACACTCATGAGAATGATGAATGTTTGTACAGGGATGCACACAGCCACCTTTAGTCACCCACACCTGCAGCTCATGGCACATGTGGCCTGATCCCCAGGCGGAAAGAGGCACTCAGCTGAGGGAGAGGGCACAGAGGCAGAGACTGTGGTGCACATGATGTGTAGGGCTGTCAACAGACACATGAGGACACTCTTCCCAGACACACACAGAGGGGCCAGAAAAAGGGGGGGGGGGGGGGGGACGGATTCAGGCAGACATAAGGAAGAGGCACATGCAGTCAAATCCTGGAAGACAGAAGTAAACAGAACGAAGACAGACATGGATAGTTGTTTAGAGGTATAGAACCTGAGGGTCAAAGGGATGAGTGAAAAATAAAGACACATACCAAGAAGCCCATATACAGAAAAAAGAGAATACTCAGACAGACTAGGAGGAAGAAAGACTAAGAGGACATAATACAATCAAATGAAAGAGGGATAAGAGTTAGACTCACAGGAATGATACGGGAGCAGAGGCAAGATGATCCCAAAGTCCAGCTTAAGAAAAAGATAGAAATCAATGCTCTACCAAGTACATTAGTGTGTGTGTGTGTGTGTGGCGGGGGGGTTGGGGGGGCGGCAGCCTGATACATCAATAAAGAACATTTTAGCCTCTTAAGCAAAAATCTGCAATGTTCCTTGTCACTAATACTTTGTGGTTGCTGCCTACTACCCCTCTCTCTAAAGGTGCTCCTGAATACTGCAGAGGTTGCTGGGTGGCTGGCACCCATATTTAAGATATAGGGAAATAACCCAGAAGAGAAATGATTCCACAGACATAGGATGGGAAGCAAAGGGCAAAATGAGATGAAAAGAATAAGAGGAAACTAGAGTAAGAAAATGATGACAAGAATAAAAAAGCTAGAACCGAGCTATTCATCCTTTCTTTGCTAGCATTGCTCAACTGGCAAATTTTATTCTACGACTTCTCCGATCAAGTCTCTGGATGAGAAAGCTACTTTTTGACTCCTTTTCAATCTTCCATTTGATTCCTGGTACCATTTTAAAGATAAACACTGGGTACAGTTGAAAATCAAGGGTCAGAATCAGGTGAAAATGGGAGTATAATCCCCTACCTCTTTTTCTTCTCAGTTCCAGCTACTTTTCTCTGTCATGGTACCTTAGTTTTCTTCCACTTTATCAGTGCTGGAGATCATGGAAGAAAGGAAATATACTGAAATAGGAGAAAAGAGAAAATCATTTCACATTCTTCAGACTTGATTATTTCCCCTTTATTCTAAAAATCCGTTCAATTTACCCCTAAATTAATTTCCTAAGTCAGATGAATTTTATATTCAAGCAATTGGGGAAGGGAAGGACAAGGTAACGGAGAAGAGTGAAGGTAAAATATACAACATTAATCACTGAAAAGGCTGGGCAAAGGGGAGAATCAAACATGGACTCCTTTAAAAAAACACCTCAATCATTGTATCTATTCATATCTCTCCCCCAAAAGTCACTAGGATTTCTACCACTTTTTAAAAGAAAGAAAAATCCAGTATCACTTCTCACTTAAAAGGTATGTGCACAATTAAACGCGTTTTGACTTCAATGAGGTATGTAGAAACAGTTATATATAAACATATATTTCATCTTTTTCCTTTTCAATGCCTGAAGGGGAAAAAAAAACCCTTCACATCAAACCACTCCCTTCTGAAGTATTCAGGGGAAAAAAAAGCGCTTTTCTTTAGAGAAGGGAGGTAGGGAGGAAGAGACTAGTAAAGAAAAGAAAAAAAATTAAATGTAGTTGGACTAGTATCTAACTAGTTAACCTTTAACAATTTATGCTGATGTCAGACTGAGCATGAGTACTGATTAATGCCCCCCCTCGAATATTTTTTATGAGGGGGAGTTAGTCACAGCAGCCATTTTTGTTTTATGCAGAAATCCTTCATGCCCCCCCCCCCCCCCGCGCGCGCACACACTCACACACACACACACACACACTCAGTACACAGGAAAATATCTCTATTAATCTGTGCACTAATCAGTTATGAAAAAAGGGAGAAATTTGTGGGTTTCTGGGTAGAAGCTTGGAGATGGGGTTGTAACAGGGAGGAGAATGGGGTAGGGGTGAAAATGAAATATTAAGCCAGCCATTTTGTTTTAAAAGGGGATTTTCCCCCCTCTTTCTTCATGGAGGGGGTGGCGGTGCTGCAGGGGGGGTTGTTTTAAAAATAATTTCAAGGCGGCCATCTTAGTGCCTCAGCTCTGAGAAATATTTCTGAGCGCCCCCCTCAGAATTTAAATATATTTAAAGTAACGGAGAGGGGGGCAGAGAGAAGTCGAAAACTTTTATATATATATTTATTTATTTTTAATCCTCCTTTCTTGTTCTCTTAGAAGGCGAGAAGAAAAAAGTCTCCAATTTTTTTCCAAGAAAAAATTTTGGGGTGGTTTGGCCCCCCTCCTCAGACGGCGGCCCCGAGGGTGGGAGTTTGGGAGGGGGGTGACCCGGGGGTTTGGGGGGCTGGGGGAGGCTGAGGAGGAGGAGGAGGAGGAGGCCGCCGCCAAGCAGGAGGAGGAGGAGGAGGAGGAGGAGGAGGAGGAGGAGGAGGAGGAGGAGGAGGAGGAGGTGGTGGTGGTAGCGGTGGGGGAGGCGGGCGGGCGGTGGGTGGGGGGGGTGGTGGGGGGGCCAGAGCCACAGGATGGCTTCCCCTCTGAGGGACGAGGAGGAGGAGGAGGAGGAGATGGTGGTGTCGGAGGAGGAAGAAGAGGAGGAAGATGAGGGTGACGAAGAGGAGGAGGAGGTGGAGGCGGCCGACGAAGACTATGAGGACGACGACGAGGGAATACTCGGGCGCGGGCCGGGCCACGACCGGGGCCGCGACCGCGACCGCGACCGCCACAGCCCCCCCGACTGCCACCTCTTCCCGCCGCCGCCGCCGCCCCCGCCGCCCCCGCCGCCAGGTAAGCGGCCGCCCGACTCACCCCCACCCCGGCCCGAGTGGGAGCTGCCGGCACGCAAGGCCGGGCTGCGGCGACGCACCCACCGCGCGGCCGAACCGAGGCGAATCCGGGGTGCGGGGCGCCGTCTCGGGCCCGCCGCCCCGCGGCGGTCCGAGCGGTCCGGGCAGCGGCGGCGGCCGCGGGGCCAGGCCTCCTCCCCTCCCCGCCGCACCCCTCCCCCGCCGCCGCCGCCGCCGCCGCCCGGGCTGGAGAGTGCTGGGCGCGAGCTGCGCGCGCGGACCGGGCCACTCGGTCGCGGCTTTCGGGGGAGGAGGAGGAGGAGATTTTTTTTCCCTCGGCGGGGAGGGGGTAGGCAGGAAACGGCCGAGGCGAAGCCAGGGCCCCCTCCCTGGCCGAGCGAGGGACCACGGAGACCCTGGCGGCCGGACGGCGGCGTGGGGGAGGGGCGCGGGGGGGAGGGGCGGCCGCGCGGGCACCCCTCAGGCTCCGACCCGGGTGGGGTTGGACTGAGGTAAAGTGGGGTTTCCGCGTGTGGAGCGGCCCACGGCCCTAACCCTCACCCCTCAGGAGTCGGGAAGGCGGCTGGGGGGGGCGGTGTCCGTCGGACCCCCACCTGCCGGGACTTCAGTGTCCGCCAACTCTGGGGCGTGCGGTGGGGGAGGGGTCGTGTGCATGTTTGTGGGCAGCTGGGGACCAGGGCAGGTGGTGGCCACACTCCACGCAGGCCACTTCCTGGAATCACTTGCTCCTTCCCCCGCTCCCCGCACTCGTCTTCGGGAGAGCAGGCACTTAGAATAGGGGAGGGAGGGGCAAGGGTCTGGGAATCCAGATGCCCCAAATTCCATCTCCTTTGCTCAAGGCTCTTTTGTGTCAAGTGCGCATCCCCCCCGCACTCCCCCTCATAACCCTGTCAGTCTGGGGTGGCCGAGCTGCCCAGCTATGAATCTCACGTGGCTGCCATTCACTGTCACTCTCGCTGAAACCACCCACACCCTGACCAGGTTGGGGTGTGTGAACTGCCCACCCTGCTGTTCGGCAGCCTGGCCATCACTCAGTAACCCTCCCCAAGGATGACAAGTCGCCAGCGCTCCCTGGGCAGTCCCTCCAGCTGTGGAGAGGAGAGACCGCTGCTCGCACTAGGGGCCCAGCAATGGTCCCACTCAGACCACTCTCCCAGTGGAATTATTTCTAGTCTTCTTCTAGGAGAGCATCTTTAGGGTGTTCACACACTCTGCTTGGGTAATGAAAGGGGACATCCACACCCCCAAGCCTCTGAGTGCCATGCAGCACAAATGCACCAAACTTCAAAACATCTAACGTCATGTTCTTTGTAAAACTGTTATATTGATCTGTGTGGCGTATATGGCAAATGTCCTTTGAGGGAGTGTAGGGTGCTTTTATTAGGGCAGGAGGCTACAAGTCTGGTGAAATAGGATAAAGCCCTTTCCGCCACCACCAGCAGGCTTCTCTGAAAAAGGGAAAAGTTTTTAGAAAGTTATCCCAGTGAGCCCATTGATTTGCTGGAGGGAAAAGGAATAAAGAACTGTGGGGAAGGAAGGTGCCCGGAAAACAGCCCAAGGGGCTAAAAAAGAGGGAAAGAAAAGATGTCGGTTTATGATGGATTGGCAGCTGTCACCTATTTGCATTTCGAACTTGGAATGTGGTATTTGGGTGTTTTTGATTCCGGATTTAGGTATGTGAGAGAGGAGCATGAAAGAATCTGAGGTTGAGATGGGTCTTTGTGTCAGTACTCCCTCCCCTTTCCCTCTTTGCTTTTTGAATAGACCAGAAGAAACGTCAGATGTTTTTTAAATTCTTTATTTGAATTGAAAACCCACCTCCTCTGTCTCCCAGGGCAATTTTATCTCCCTTTCAGCCCTCCTAGTCAAATCAGTGACCTTAGATGACTTTCTGGGGTAAAACTTTGGAAAAATATTTTTAGTCTGCTCATTATTTCTGTCTTTCTAAGTGTGGGCTAAATAACCCTTCTCTAAGGAAATTTGCTCAGGCTGCCCTCCCTCGTCCTTTTCTATGTGCGTATTAGAGGTTTCTATTGTTTTTCGTTCTGACTGCTTTGATTCTCACCATTTTGTCTTACATTTTACCCAAGACCAATTTTATCCCTTCCCCCCTCTCCAGTCTCCTTACATTGTTAAACGTTTAAAATAATAGCACTCGTATTGATGGGGGAAGGGAGCAGGAAGCCCAAAACTCATTTCTTCTCCCCTCCCCCTTCTGGCAAGTCTAGAGAAATAATATAACATAATATATAGATGTGATTCCTTGGGGTGGGGGTGGGGAATGATTGTGGGTGGTGCGGAAAATTCTGGTAGTTTCTTTGCAAAAGGTCTGAAGATACAAACCCACCCCCTGCGTACAATACGCATGTGCAGCAGACCTATTATGGTGGTTCCTTGTGGGGGAGGGAAGGGAATTTGAGAAAAAAATAAATATATGTGTGAGAGATTGATGGTGAGATTAGAAGAGGGGCGGGCGGGAGGCGAGGCTTGCTGCGAGACTCCTCCTGCTTTCTCTGGCTGCCAGGCTCCGCCCAACGCTCCTCGCCCGCCCTCCTCCCTCGCCGTCTTCCCGCGATCCGAGCCGGGGCTGTGGGAGAGTCTGGGCTCCAGGCCAGCATTGAGTGAGTGGCTGGTGAGACAGAGGTTGGGATTTAGATTTGCCTTATTGCCCTCCCTTTCCTTTCCTAGCCATACTACCTAGCCTCTCCCCACCACGGTCTTCTTCCGAAGTCCGGAAACCTGCTGGGGTGGGGATTGGACTTAACTGGCTGCGAGGTCCCAGGGCGTGTGCCCCACCCCCAGATGGTGGTGACCCAGGCGGTTTCCCTGATCCTTAGCCAATTGGCCTGCTCTTGCCACTTGCCTGGCAGCCCCGTTTCCATGTTCATATTAATCTCAGTCCCTGGGGTTAGGGAGCGCTGACTGCTGAGGCATAGCGTCTTACTGACTTCCTATTTCCTATTACAATTTTCACTCTGCCCCCCCTATCCCCCGGAGGGCGGGGAGCTTTCTGCAGACCCCCCACCCCCCACCCCCATTCCTAGAGTGTCTTCCTGCAGGAGAGGACACAGGATCCAGGAGTTATGAAGAACAGCATTGAAGGAATTCTGAGGCAATGGAAACTGAGGCCTCCAGTGTTAGCTGTGGCTAATTTTCCCTTGGCTGTTGTGGGAGGAAGGATTGTGTGTCCTGGAGCAAGGGGCTGGGCCAAGCGCTGGTTTTCTCCAGCACAGCCACCTCTGCCTAACAAGACAGGTCTGGCTGGTTAGTCTAATGCTTGCTGTGGGAGCGAGGCCAATCAGGGCTCCATGTCTGTGTGGCATCAGTGTCTTCCTCTGCATGGAGTAACTCTGTCCCCTAAGCCTCCACAGACTAGCAGGGGGGAAATCAAGGAACAACCAGCCCTGGCCTTTCTGACAGACATTTGGAGAGAAAGTTAGGGACCTAGTAGACCTGCTGAAAGCAGGTACAGGCAGGCTATCCTCGATGTGTGCTTATAAGTATGAGTGTACGCTTGTGCATGTGATAATATATATGCAGGGTGTGTCTGTATCTATATTTTTATCTGGGTCTCCCATACTGTTTATTTATGAATGGTCAGGATGTCTGGAACTAAATTTGGAAATGTAGGGTGAGACCAAGGGACAAAGAATAGGGCCCTAGAGTTCCCAAAGGGAGCAGGGATATAGAAATAGATTTGAAAGCAGATTCCAGGCTGCTTAGGAGGAGGAGGAGGAGTCCTATATAATGAAAGCCTGATATGCTAAGTGTCCGGTCATCCAGTCAGCCATTCAACCAATCAGAGCATAATATGCTAATGATATGCTAAGGATGCTCAACCTCTCGCTATGATGTACACTGACCACCAGGGGGTTAGCTTGCTGCTGGGGTCTGGCCAATCGGGACTGAGCAAGAGTGGCTGGACACACCCTGGAACCCTCCCATGGTCCCTCCCCGGCTGGCCAACCTCCTATGTCCCTCCCTGGCCCTGAGGCCCTGATCCTGCATGGTGGGGTCCCTGGGCCTGGCCTGCACCCTCTTGCAATCCAGGACCCCTCAGGGAATGTCAGAGAGCCAGTTTCGGCCCCATCCCACAGGCCAGGCTAAGCGACCCCACTGGTGCACGAATTCATGCACCAGGCCTCTAGTCTATATATATAAAAGGCTAATATGCAAAGTGTCCCCTTGGGGAGAAACCAAGATGGCGGCGTAGGTAAACACCTAAACTGCTGCCTCGCACAACAATATCAAAACTACAACTAAAAGACAAAACGGACACCATCACCATCCAGAACCACAGGAAAGCTGGCTGAGTGGAAATTGTACAACTAGAAGAAAAGAGGAAAGCACATTGAGACTCAGAGGAGCTGCAAAAGGCAGAGGTACCGAGACTCACGCAGAGAGGACAGGCGGCTGTGTGCACAAGCGGCTGAGTGCGCAGCTGGCTTTCTAAAGCAGGAGGGAGAAGGAAACTCCTGACTGCACTGAACTCCAGTCCCGGGCGAGACACTGGGAAACCAGACTCATTCGGAGGGCATCTGGACTGTCAGGAAAAAGAAAGTACACTGAGACTCGGGAGCTGCAAAAGGCAGAAGTCTGGAGGCACGTGTGCAGAGAGGACTGACTGCTGAATGCATGGGAGGCTGAGTGTGCAGCTAGCTTTCTAAAGCGAGAGGGAGACAGAAGCTCCCGATTGCGCTGAACTCCAGTTCCAGGCAAGTTTTTGGGAACCCCGACTCATTCGGGGAGAAACTGGACTGTCTAGCAGTGGGTGAAACTTGAGGGCGGCTTTCTCTCAGAGGCACTTGCAGTGATTACTGAGGGACACTGAGACCCAGGGGCCTCATAGGGCAGGGCTGACAGGAAACCAGGGCTGTCTGCTCTGCCCTGAAACTCCGCCCCATCCAAGCTGAGCACAGAGGCTTTTGCAATTTTGCAAGTCTTATCTCCTAAGAGTGTCTTCAGCACAGAAGTGTTCCCAGCGTAGACACAGCTGATCCTCACAGCCAATTGGCCTGGAGGTCAATTCTTCCTAGTGATACCAACAACAATCAAGACTTAACTACAACAAGGCTGAGTACACAAAGGGGTGCACCAAGAGTGTCCACCTCAGGTAACTGGGAGGCTGAGCCACTGTGCCCTAGAGGACACCTACCACACAAAGCTACTCTACCAACTCAGGGAAGCAGCGAAAATGCAGAGACAAAGAAACATCCCAAATGAAAGAAATGGAGGAAAACAAATGACTGGATATAGAATTCAAAACCACAGTTATAAGGTTTTTCAAGAATTTCCTAGAAAAGGCCAATAAATTTAGCGAGACCCTCGAGGATATGAAAAAGGACCAACTAGAAATTAAACATACACTGACTGAAATAAAAAATATTATACAGAGACCTAACAGCAGACTAGAAGACTGCAATAATCAAGTCAAAGAGTTGAAATACAAAGAAGCAAAAAACACTCAGCCGGAAAAGCAAAAAGAAAAATCCCAAAATTTGAAGATAGTGTAAGGAGCCTCTGTGACAACTTCAAGCATACCAACATTCAAATTATGGGGGTGCCAGAAGAAGAGAGAGAGAAAGCAAGATACCGAAAACCTATTTGAAGAAATAATGATGGAAAACTTACCCCACCTGGTGAAAGAAATAGACTTACAAGTCCAGGAAGCGCACAGAACCCCAAACAAAAGGAACCCAAAGAGGACCACACCAAGACACATCATAATTAAAATGCCAAGAGCAAAAGACAAAGAGAATATTAAAAGCAGCAAGAGAAAAACAGTTAATTACCTACAAGGGAGCACCCATACGATTGTCAGCTGATTTCTCAACAGAAACTATGCAGGCCAGATAGGAGTGGCAAGAAATATTCAAAGTGATGAATAGCAAGAACCTACAACCAAGATTACCCAACACAAAGCCATCATTCAGAATTGAAGGTCAGATAAAGAGCTTCACAGATAAGAAAAAGCTAAAGGAGTTCATCACCACCAAACCAGTATTATATGAAATGCTGAAAGATATTCTTTAAGAAGAGGAAGAAGAAGAAAAAGGTAAAGATAAAAATTATGAACAACTAATACATGTCTATCAACAAGTGAATCTAAAAATCAAGTGAATTAAAAATCTGATGAACAGAATAAACTGGTGAATATAATAGAATCAGGGGCATAGAAAGGGAGTGGACTGACAATTCTCGGGGGGGAAGGGGTGTGGGAGGTGCGGGAAGAGACTGGACAAAAATCGTACACCTATGTATGAGGACAGTGCGGGAGAGGTAAGGGCAGAGGGTGGGGTGGGAACCGGGTGGAGGGGAGCTATGGGGGGAAAAAGAGTAATAATTGTAATAATCTGAACAACAAAGATTTATTAAATAAAACAAAAACACAACAAACAAAGTGTCCCCTTGGGAGTTTGGCAGGCAGACCAGGAGTTCGGTCACTATGACGTGCGCTGACCACCAGGGGGAGGTGCAGAACAAAGGAAGGCTCCGACCTGCAGCTGGTGAAGGGAGGCCCCAGCCAGCAGCCGGAAGGAAGGCCCTGGCCAGCAGCTGGAAGGCCCTGATCGGCCCTGATCGGCCCTGATCGCTGGCCAGGCCTAGGGACCCTATGTGTGCATGAATTTCATGCACTGGGCCTCTAGTATTTAGATAATTGTGGACACTTTCTACTGTAGGGTTAGGGTGTGATGAAGGAGCCAGAAACTATGAACCTGTGAGCCAGAAGTGAAATTTATTTTCCTCCAGGCTGTGTTGGGGTGACAGAAGGCTGGGTGATCATCTGCAGGAATATAGAGGCCTCCCTCTTCACAAAAAGGATGTGAAGGGCCCCAGGGTGTTAGAGTGAGAACCCAGGTGTCCACCTTTGGCTCTCCCTTCTTAGCATCTGGCTTAGGGAGCTGCCAGCTTGTGTCTCCCCACTCCAAGTGCTGGGGTCGGGCCAGGCCAGCAGCTGGGCATGGCTTCCCCAGTTCCTGGGCAGGATGCCAGCTGGCTAAGTGAGGTTCTGGAAGGCAGGAGGAGCCCTGGCGGCGACTGAAAGGGCCTGCCACAGACGGAGCCCATGACCTAGAGCCTGGTCCCTTGTTAGTAGGAGGGGAGAGAAGGGAGTGGTTTGGCTGCTCTTCCCTTCCGACCCTTGATCTCCCATTCAGAACCAAAGCATCCCAGAGTACTTAAAAGACTGTTTGTATCCAGTGAAAAGAGTCAAGGTTTGGAAGAGTTAACGCTGGAGTTCCTAGAGAGTGGGAAGCAGGAACCAAGGAAGTAAGGAAGGATGAGGTCAAGGGGCTGCATAGACTAGGAACCTAGAAGCTTAGGTTTTCTGTTACTCTCTGCTCCAAAGATAAGGATGACATTCGACTGCTGCCTTCAGCATTGGGTGTGAAGAAGAGAAAACGAGGTCCCAAGAAGCAGAAGGAGAATAAGCCAGGAAAACCCCGAAAACGCAAGAAGCTTGTAAGTGTTAAAGACTCCTGTCTCTACAATAAGGTTCAGGGGACCCATTCTCAGAGACCTAAATTGTTTCTGGTCCTGCCCCCCTCCCCACACACACACACACACACACATACTATCAACCCCCTGCACCTCTTGCTGGCCTGTATCTCATGTATCTGGGACCCTAACTTCACTTACTACACACAGTGAAGAGCCTAGCTTTCTATGTAACTTGCCTTAGCAACAGAGAGAAGCAGTTGAAAGCACAGGCTCAGGAGGTAGACTGCATGAATTTGTCTTCTGGACAATTTATTTAGCTCTCTGTGCCTCAGTTTCCTCATCTGCAGAAACACACAACACAAACATGGATAAAAATAGATTAGTTACTGTCTCAGGATTGTTGTGAAGATGAAAAGAGACAATATGTGTTATGTGCTAAGAACAGTTCCTAGCACATGGTAGGGCTGAAGAAATGTTATTTTTATTTCTCTCCCTAAGGACAGTGAAGAGGAATTTGGCTCTGAGCGAGATGAGTACCGAGAGAAGTCGGAGAGTGGAGGAAGTGAATATGGAACTGGACCAGGTCGGAAGCGAAGACGGAAGCACCGAGAAAAAAAGGAGAAGAAGACAAAGCGGCGGAAAAAAGGGGAGGGAGATGGAGGGCAAAAGGTGAGTAGAATTAGGGAGTAAGGGGGAGAAATAAGTAGTAAAGACAGATGTGAGGAGGGAGAACCCCAAAAGGGGCTATTTGCTAAATGGAGAGGCTATAATGGGGGAGAAGGGGGATTGGGCTGGAGAATGGAACATGAAGCAGAAAACCCAGGGAAGCTGGTGGGTAGGTAGGGCCCACCAGCTTCCCTGGGCCTAGGATAGGGCCTGGAGAAGCACCACCTCAGCCTCACTAAAGCCTGGTCTCTCCCAGCAGGTAGAGCAGAAGTCATCAGCAACTCTGCTTCTCACCTGGGGCCTGGAGGATGTGGAGCATGTGTTCTCTGAGGAGGATTACCACACACTTACCAACTACAAAGCCTTTAGCCAGTTCATGAGGTGCGGTGGGACTGGAGAGTCCTCGAAAACAGACCTTATTTTGGGGAGGCCCTGGCCCCTCTGAAATCTGATAAAAGCTAAGAAACTGATCTCCAGAGAAATTCACAGCACATACACAAAATTCCAATGTAATTTTAGGGAATTCCTAGACTTCTAAGGATCCAACGACCACAGTCAGGAATCCTCCACAGGTGGGGGAGTGTCACAGTTCCAGCACCAAGTTAGAAAATGCTCTAGTGACAAAACATAGAGAGGGGCCTGACAACCCTTCTTGCTCCAAGAGTTCCAGTTTCTCCTGTATGACTTCTCTCTAGACGGCAGCTGAGAGATAGCATCTGCATGCCTCAATTTTCTTTGCTCAGTTATCCAGTCCTCTGCACCTACCTTAGGCTCCGGTAATAATGGAGGATGCATTGCTAGCAGCAGGACCTGAGCTTCTATGGCTCCCAAGTAAAGTAGAGTATAGCAGAGATGCCTTTTAGGGAGCAGGCACTTTGACATAGCAGTTCAGTGCTCTGGAGGCAGCCTACTGAGTTTCAGGTCCTGGTATCATGGGCAAGTTACTTCACACCTGTAAAATAGGGATGTCATAGTATGTAACTCATAGGGGTCTTGTCGGGATTTGATGGGTTAATGAATGGAGAGCTCACTACAGTCAGTGCCTGGCTCCTAGGGAGCATTCAATACCTGGTAGCTGTTATTAAGTACTATGGTCTCACCTACCTCACTGCTAAAGACAGTCACCCATATCCTCGCAAGAGCATGGCCCATTAGACTCCACCTGATGGGATCCTTCATCAGGGCTCATGGAACTTGTTAGAAAATTCAGAGAATCATAGCAACTCATAGTATTGTTGTGAGGATAAAATAAGGTGTAATGGCCATAGCCAGTTTGGCTCAGTGGATAGAGTGTTGGCCTTCAGACTGAAGGTCCCAGGTTCGATTCTGGTCAAGGGCACATACCCCAGTTGCAGACTTGATCCCAGGCCCTGGTTGGGGTGCACGCGGGAGGCAAACAATCGGTGTGTGTCTCTCTCACATTGATGTTTCTCTCTCTCTCTGACTCCTCCCTTCCTTCCACTCTTTAAAATAATCAATGGAAAAATGTCCTCAGTGAGGATTAACAACAACAACAAAAAAGGTGTATTATATATGAAAATATTTATGAACTGTAAAGTAATATTCAAAAGTAAAGCATTTTTATTGATGTCACTTTTGTTTTAACCTTTTTATCTTCTGTGCATTTAAGTTTTATTTTTTTAATATTTTGTTTTATTTAACCATTTTTTTCTTTTTTAAACTTTTTATTTATTTTCAAATTGCTCTTATTTTATTTTTTTTTAAATATATTTTCATTGATTTCAGAGAGTAAGGGAGAGGGAGGGAAAGATAGAAACATCAATGATGAGAGAGAATCATTGACCGGCTGCCTCCTGCCCCCCACTGGGGATCGAGCCCCACAATTCGCACATGTGCCCTTGACCGGAATTGAACCTGGGACCCTTCAGTCCACAGGCCAATGCTCTATCCACTGAGCCAAACCAGCTAGGGCAAATTGCTATTATTCTTAATAGGACATACTGTCACCACTCAGGAATCCTAGCTTGTACATAGACTTAGTTGATAAGGGGAAATGGCAATATTCCCAGAATATCTATAAAAGGTCTGAGTCTTCTGCTTATATGTTTACAGGCCCCTAATTGCTAAGAAGAATCCTAAGATCCCAATGTCTAAGATGATGACCATCCTTGGGGCCAAGTGGAGAGAGTTCAGTGCCAATAACCCCTTCAAGGGGTCAGCAGCAGCTGTGGCAGCAGCAGCGGCTGCAGCAGCCGCAGCTGTAGCTGAGCAGGTGTCAGCTGCTGTTTCATCGGCCACCCCCATAGCACCTTCCGGATCCCCTGCCCTTCCACTCCCACCTGCTGCTGATATCCAACCCCCACCCATCCGAAGAGCCAAAACCAAAGAGGGCAAAGGTGAGAAACCCTCTTTGAACAACTGTCACCCCACCCTCCAAACCACATGTTCTCAAGTTATAGTCTAGAACTCTTTTGTCCTCTCAGTCCTGATTGTTGCAGGAGAAATGTTTTCCAAGAAGTGTTCTCAGTGAAATCAAAACCCACAGAAAGGATCCCTGTGACCTCTGTTATCCCAGGATGTCATGACCTCTGGTTTTTCTCCCTCATTGCCACTCCTCATTCAGGTCCAGGCCATAAGAGGCGGAGTAAGAGCCCCCGAGTGCCTGACGGACGCAAGAAGCTTCGGGGAAAGAAGATGACACCACTCAAAATCAAACTAGGGCTTCTGGGTGGCAAGAGGAAGAAAGGCTCAGTGAGTAGCCCTTCCTTATTTGCTATACACTTTCAGGGTGTTAAGGTTTGGGGGGGTAGGGCAGGTGTCCAGACACAGGGTCTATGAGGGAAGCTGGAGTGGGAGCCAGAGGCCTGGGGAGGGGAGTGAAATCAAGTCAACCTCTCTGACAGCCATGGGGCTATGGGCAGTATGTTTTTCAGAGTGACGAGGGCCCCGAACCAGAGGCTGAGGAATCAGACCTGGATAGTGGCAGTGTCCACAGTGCCTCAGGCCGTCCTGATGGCCCTGTCCGCACCAAGAAACTAAAGAGAGGCCGGCCAGGAAGAAAGAAGAAGAAGGGTAAGGGCTGTCAACTGTGTGTGATCTTGTCAATTTGCTCTCCTTTCATTCCTTCATTGTCTTTCTTAGTTTCAATTTTGACTTCTTTATTCAACCCTTCTCTCTCTCTCTCTCTCTCTCTCTCTCTCTCTCTCTCTCTCTCCCCCCTCCCCCCTCCCCCTCTCCCCCCCCCCCATCTCCCCTCCCCGCTCCCGCTCCCCAATCCCTCTTTCTTTCTCTCTGTTCCTTTGCCTCCACCGGGGTATATGACAGTCCTGGGCTGTCCTGCAGTGGCCGGGGAGGAGGAGGTTGATGGCTACGAGACGGATCACCAGGATTACTGTGAGGTGTGCCAGCAGGGTGGGGAAATTATTCTGTGCGACACCTGCCCTCGTGCCTACCACCTCGTCTGCCTTGATCCTGAGCTTGACCGGGCTCCTGAGGGCAAATGGAGCTGCCCTCACTGTGTGAGTACCTGGTGCCAGCATCTCAGGGACCCACCCGTCTTTTCCTCCTTGGTTTCAGTTGTCCTCTTCCTATGCCCAGATGCCTGGGCTTCTCAGTAACATGTTTAAGTGACCAAGATTCTAGTTTGTTTCTCTCCCCATCCCTTTGCTCCCCAAATCAACATTGTCTAAACCCACCCTCCTCTTCATATTCCTCCTCCTCTTCCTTGGCCTCCCATTGTACCCCTCCTCCTCCTGGGAGGCCAAGGAAAGACACAGAGACAGACAGAAGAAAGGAAATAGGAGTGAGATTGGAAGATAGAGGCAAAGACAGGACACCCAAATTTGGGGTGGGGTTGGTGAAGAGGCAGTGTGTGGAACAGAAATATGATTTAGCCTGAGTAATGGGAAAGAGGATGCTCAGGAGTAAGGAGGGTTAGCTGTAGAGGTGAAATCTAAGGGTGAGGGTGAAAAGCCTGGGAGAAAGGAAATGGGAGAAAATTATCCCCTTAATCCCCATTTGCTCAAGGCTGATGTCTTTAAGAACATTTTTAGAAACTTAAACATCCTGTTTCTTTCTTCCCACCAGTCTTCCAGGCACTTCTAGGGTTTGGGTGTCCTGTCTTTGCCTCTATCTTCCAATCTCACTCCTATTTCCTTTCTTATGTCTGTCTCTGTGTCTTTCCTTGGCCTCCCAGGAGAAGGAGGGGGTACAGTGGGAGGCCAAGGAAGAGGAGGAGGAATATGAAGAGGAGGGAGAGGAAGAAGGGGAGAAGGAAGAAGAAGACGATCACATGGAATACTGCCGTGTGTGCAAGGATGGTGGGGAGCTCTTGTGCTGTGACGCTTGCATCTCCTCCTACCACATTCATTGTCTAAACCCACCCCTGCCTGACATCCCCAACGGTGAATGGCTGTGTCCCCGATGCACAGTGAGTGTACCCATCTCTCAGTGTTTACTGTCAGCCCTGACTCCTTTCCCATCTCTGGGTCCCAAATGTTTAGCTCTTTCTCTGCTGTCCCCCATACTTAGCCCTAGATTCCCTTGTGGGATCCCTTTCCTCCTACTCTAATGATGGGCTCTTTCTGCCTTTTTCTTTCCTTCTCGGGTGTGTCCATCCTGAAGTGCCCCATGCTGAAAGGCCGTGTGCAGAAGATCCTGCATTGGCGGTGGGGGGAACCACCCGTGGCAGTGCCAGCCCCCCAACAGGTAGATGGGAATCCAGATGCCCCACCTCCTCGTCCTCTTCAAGGCAGATCAGAGCGAGAGTTCTTTGTCAAGTGGGTAGGACTATCCTACTGGCACTGCTCCTGGGCCAAGGAGCTTCAGGTATAAGGGCCTTTCCTTGCCCCCTGTCCTGTGACCCCATTTGCTGCAATTCTCTCTCTCACCCCTCTATTTTCTGTTCTTCCATATATACAGATTTTGCTTTCCCTCACATCAAGCCTTAGGCCAGGGGTCCTCAAACTACGGCCCACGGGCCATATGCGGCCCGCCAAGGACATTTATCTGGCCCACCCGGTGCCGCTGCCTGTCCTGCTTAGCAGCCGACTCATCCCGGGCCCACAGTGCGCATAGGAATTTGTTCATAGTTTTTTTTTTTGCACTGTAGTCCGGCTCTCCAACAGTCTGAGGGACAGTGAACTGGCCCCCTGTTTAAAAAGTTTGAGGATCCCTGCTAGGCCCTCATACCATATCTACTCTCTTAGTTTGCAAATGTGGTGTTCTTGGTCTCTAGTCCTTTCTCTTAGTTTTCATTAGATTTCTTCCCTCAGATATAACATAGTCTTCCTTAATCCCATCTCTTATCTAACTTTAACTGTGTTTTACCTATATTATCAATCTTTTTTTTTTAAATATATTTTTATTGATTTCAGAGGGGAAGGGAAAGGGAGAGAGAGATAGAACATCAATGGTGAGAGAGAATCATCTATCAGCTGCCTCCTGCATGCCTCAGACTGGGGATTGAGCCCACAACCCAGGCATGTCCAGACTGGGAATCAAACCGTGACCTCCCGATTCATAGTCAATGCTAAACCACTGAGCCACGCTGACTGGGCTATAGTCTCAATCGTAATAAAACCATTCCCTGCCTCTTTTGCTTATTACATCCCCACACACATCCTGACTCTGTTCTGTTTCATTGTATTCTCCTGCTTTAGCTTTAGTTTGTGTGTCTCATCCTACCCCTTTCATTGCTCCCTTTTCCATGCACTTCCCTTGGTGGCTTCTTCCTTCTTCCCTTTGTTCTCTGGGATGGTAGGGCTATCTTTCCCCACCACCCCTCCCGTCCTCTGTGCCCCCTCAGCTGGAAATCTTCCACTTGGTGATGTACCGAAACTACCAACGGAAGAATGACATGGATGAGCCCCCACCCCTGGACTACGGCTCTGGTGAGGAGGATGGGAAGAGTGACAAGCGCAAGGCGAAAGATCCGCACTATGCCGAGATGGAGGAGAAATACTATCGTTTTGGCATCAAGCCAGAGTGGATGACAGTCCACCGTATCATCAACCACAGGTGACTTCTTGGTCCTGGGGTATGCTGCTTGTCTTGTTGGAAGTATGGCCACGTGTTAGCATGTGTTAATTAACCAAATAATTGATCTATCTGAGTAACTCCTGCTGCAGCCCCAGCCCTTCTGGCCTTTTTCCTCTATGGGCTGAAAGAATCCAGGGGGAAAGCCCAGCGCAGCACTGACTTTTTTGCCATTGCTTCCTTTAATCTCTAAAGCACAGGAAATGACAGTTGAGTCTGGGGATCAGGGCATGAAAGCAAAGCATGAAAAACATGATTCATACAGACCAGTGTTTTTAGTATTTCTTTCTTCATAGTACTTATTACTGCCTAGTGCTATAATTTATTTTTCTGTTTCAATGTTGCCTTCCCCAGTAGAATATGAGCTCCATGAGAATAGAATCATTTGTCTCTTCTGTTCACTCCTAACTCACCAGTGCCTGGCATATAGCAGATACTTAGTAAATACGGATTGGATGAACAGATGATACTGAAGCCCAGGGTGGTGGTTTTTGTTTGTTTGTTTGTTTGCTTTGTTTTGTTAATCCTCACTGAAGAATATTTGTTTCCATTGATATTTAGAGAGTGTAGAAGGGAAGTGCAGAGACAAAGAGAAACATCAATGTGAGACACATTAATTGGTTGCCTCCCACACATTCCCCAACCAGGGCCGGGATCTAGCCTGCAACGGAGGTAGGTGTCTGTGACCGGAATTGAACCTGAGACCCTTCAGTCCCCAGGCCGATGCTTTATCCACTGAGCCAAACTAGCAAGGGCCCCAGGGGTGTTTTTTGATAGTTGATTTTTAGGAAGCCATTCTGAAAAACTGAAGGTAGTATTTCAGCCATTCTGAATTCCCTTTTAGTGGCCAACATTGAAGATTAAGTGACAAATTATGCATGTTTGCTGATAATTGTATTTATTATGATTTTTTTCCTACTTGTGATCCATATTATTTTTCTCTTCCTGTCCCACAGTGTGGATAAAAAGGGAAATTACCACTATTTAGTAAAATGGAGGGATTTGCCATATGACCAGTCCACGTGGGAGGAAGATGAAATGAATATCCCCGAATATGAAGACCATAAGCAAAGCTACTGGAGACACCGGTAAGGGAGCTATGTCATGAGTTAGAGGGAGACTAAGGATAGGGGCATAAAAGCTAACCTTTTAGCATAAAATGAGGTACAGTAGGGACAGACACAATCTAGAATTTAGGATATTGGGAACCTGGGCTAGGTTGTTTAGGGTGGGGTTGGTGAAGAGGCAGTGTGTGGAACAGAAATATGATTTGGCCTGAGTAATGGGAAAGAGGATGCTCAGGAGTAAGGAGAGTTAGCTATAGAGGTCAAATCTAAGGGTGAGGGTGAAAAGCCTGGGAGAAAGGAAATGGGAGAAAATGTAGGTTATGGGAAGTGGGAGATAGGTCTGGAATGAGTTCAGAAGAGTGGGGGTACCAAGAACCAGGCCTCACTCAGGAACCGCTCTTTTCTCAGAGAACTAATTATGGGGGAAGACCCCGCCCAGCCCCGAAAGTATAAGAAGAAGAAGAAGGAGCTGCAAGGTGATGGGCCTCCCAATTCTCCTACTAACGATGTAAGTCCTCTCACTTGGCCTTTCTCTCATTTCTGGAGCCATGGTGATTGAACATTTCCCAGGGGCTACTGACAGACTTCCCAGAGTTTCAACAACTTCTTTGAGTAGTAGCTCTTTCTTCAATATTCAGTCTTGTCCCAAGAGTGGCTAGAAATTTTGGCATAAGAGTGAGAGAGCCAAAAAACAAAGTAAAATAGAGTGAGAGAGCCACTAGAGACAGAAGCACATAGGGCTGTTCCACCACAGTGCTGCTGGGTGTTGTTTTAAGGAATGAGGGGGAGAGACTAAAGACTAGAACTTTCATGAGCTCTGATTATAGTAGAAGGAATTGTAATCCAACTTGGTATCAGTGCCAGGGAGGAGGGGAGAGGAGGAGACCAAGACAGCTGACAGTTCCCTTGAGCTTTTTGACTTCTTAACTCTACAGCCTACAGTGAAATATGAGACTCAGCCACGGTTTATCACAGCCACTGGAGGCACACTGCACATGTATCAGCTGGAAGGGTTGAATTGGCTACGTTTCTCATGGGCCCAGGGCACTGACACCATTCTGGCTGATGAGATGGGGCTGGGCAAGACCATACAAACCATCGTCTTCCTCTACTCACTCTATAAGGAGGTGCTGAATTCTGGGGCTCCTGAGGGGGAAGCCGGGCTGAGGTCGCCTGGACTGGGGAATGAGGGAATGGAGGATGAGGGCAGAGGATGGGGGGAGGGTGTGACAGGCAGAGGACTGGGGTATTCGACCTAGACTAATGGTCCCCCCTACCCTGTACTCCCAGGGCCACACAAAGGGTCCCTTCCTGGTGAGTGCCCCGCTCTCTACCATCATTAATTGGGAGCGGGAGTTCCAGATGTGGGCACCCAAGTTCTATGTGGTGACATACACGGGTGACAAGGACAGCCGGGCCATCATTCGTGAGAATGAGTTTTCCTTTGAAGATAATGCCATCAAAGGTGGCAAGAAAGCCTTTAAGATGAAGGTAAGCCTCTCTGTTTCATATCCTCTTAGACCCTCAAATCTGTCATTTCTTTGTCCCAACCAGGATTTCAGTTTCTTTATTCCTCACTCAGCTTCTTCCTCCTTTGCCCACCCTCACCTCTCTTCATTCCTGGAGATGTAGTAGGTACTTCCAGGGGTGTACATGGATCAGTCCATACTGGACATGTGGTGAAAGTTTGGGGCCATGTTAAGTAATCCCTGCATGGAGCCAAAGTTGCAGAACAGGATAACTGACTCCCTTTGGCGGTCATGGTCAGCACAGGGTGCCTTGGTAGAAAATGGGAGTTTAGGGGCTTGGGTGTCGGGTGGCAGCCGAATGGATAATGTTGTGTTGGCAGAGGGAGGCACAAGTGAAGTTCCATGTTCTCCTGACATCGTATGAGTTGATCACCATTGATCAGGCAGCACTTGGCTCCATCCGCTGGGCCTGCCTTGTGGTGGATGAGGCCCATCGACTCAAAAACAACCAGTCCAAGGTGAGTGAGATACTCAGGCCTCAGAAACTTGAGTTTGTGGACTCTTACTTGCCTTAATCCTAAAATATTAAGTACCAGGGACTTTTCTGTAGTCCAGGAGGCAAGATGCCTGAGACCCTCTGGGAAAAGTCCAGGTTGGAAGAGGGTGAGGACTAGGGATTTGCAGCCTCTGATCCTGGAGGAAATGGAAGCTGGAGGCAGGAAAAGGTTGATACTGTGGGCCAACCATTTGCCACTGATGGGCCCTTTCTCCTGTCTTCTTGTCCCATTTTCTAGTTTTTCAGGGTCCTCAATGGCTACAAGATAGATCATAAGTTACTGCTAACAGGGACTCCATTGCAAAATAATCTGGAAGAGCTTTTCCATCTGCTGAACTTCCTCACCCCAGAAAGGTTTAAGTAAGTAGCTCCTTAGGGTAGTCTGCAGAAATGAGAGGGGGAGGGGCTAAAACAAGTGGGTAGAGGATTCATCTGAAGTGAAGAATAGAGCTTGAGGTCAGAGGGAAAGAACTTGACAGCTGTTCATATCTCCTCCTGGCTACTAGCAACCTGGAGGGCTTCCTGGAGGAGTTTGCAGACATATCCAAAGAAGACCAGATTAAAAAACTGCATGATTTGCTGGGGCCACATATGCTTCGGAGGCTCAAGGCTGATGTCTTTAAGAACATGCCAGCCAAGACAGAGCTCATCGTTCGAGTGGAGCTGAGTCCCATGCAGAAGTGAGATGCAAGGCGGGTTACCTGGACTAGGGTTTGGGCATTTGTTAGCAGCTTTTCAAGAGTTGGTGATCAAGTACAACATCATAATCATTTCTTTTATTATGTCTCTTCTCTACCCCCAACCCTGGTCTTTAGGAAATACTACAAGTATATCCTGACTCGAAATTTTGAGGCCTTGAATTCACGAGGCGGTGGGAACCAAGTGTCACTGCTTAACATCATGATGGATCTTAAGAAGTGCTGTAACCATCCATACCTCTTTCCTGTGGCTGCTATGGTAGATACAAGAGCTGGGAACTGATTAGTAAATGCCTGGCTTTCTAACAGTGGGAGGTGTTGAGCACAGGGCTGAAGCTGGGATTGGATTTCTGAGAGGAGTAGGAATTTAAAAGGTGTGGAGGCTGGTTTTGGGCTTCTAGCTTTCCAAGGCACAGTTAGGATATGGGGGTGTGTTTCCTTATTCTCTCCTCCTTTCTCCCTTTTTTTCAGGAGTCCCCAAAACTCCCAAGTGGGGCTTATGAGGGTGGGGCACTTATTAAGGCGTCTGGGAAACTCATGCTGCTGCAGAAGATGCTGCGGAAGCTAAAGGAGCAAGGACACAGAGTACTCATTTTCTCACAGGTGACCCAGCCCTGTAGTTCATTCTCGCTGTCAGACTAATCCCTTACCTCGTTCCTGTGTCTGCCATGGTATGAGAGATTAGGAGATTGCACCCTTAAGAGTTTCTGGTATAGCTAAGTTCCTCTTGGACTCTGATCCCTGTTCTTTGGAAGTTGTAGTCAGTTTCTTTTAAGGCACATGGAGAGAATGGGAAGGTGAACCACCTGCCTCTTCAGTGAGGTCTATGGGGACTGGTAACTATTTCTATTTCTTAACCTTATTGGAGAGGGGAGGAGAGACAGACCTTTGGAAATCTTATGAAATTATGGGTCTACTCTCCAGAAAAGCTGCACAATTAAACAGTTGTATATAGGTTTTTTAGGGGATTTATAGATTTCTTTGAAAACTTTTTATGTGTCTCAGAGAAGAGTCTCTGAGAAATGATCTGAAATCAAGAAGAAATTATGACAAGAATGTGGAATGAGGGGGGAGGTAGGGGGGAAGCAGCACCAGGGGAGCATAGGAGTGCAGGGGGACAAGGGTAAAGATTGGGGTTGAGGGAAAGTAAAGGGATAGTCAGAATAGCCAGGGCACACCCCACTACCTCCTCATTCTGGACTCTTCTTTTCCCTTGCTGTAGATGACCAAAATGTTAGACTTGCTGGAGGATTTCTTAGACTATGAAGGCTACAAGTATGAGCGCATCGATGGTGGCATTACTGGTGCCCTGAGGCAGGAGGCCATCGATAGATTCAATGGTAAGGGGGGAGATGCCTTGGTCCTACTATGTGTGGGAGGCCTGAGAAACCAGTACATAGGTCCCTGGGTTGGGAGGGGCCTCGTCTGGGAGTATACTAGCCACTTGGGCTTTTGAGTTGGGGACATGGTTGTTTGTAGTCAGGAACTTCTAGAAGCAGGTAGACTGAATTGCTGGCTACAATAAAAGCCTTATCTCCTCATTCACACCTCCTAGCTCCTGGGGCCCAACAATTCTGCTTCCTCCTTTCCACCCGAGCTGGGGGCTTGGGCATCAATCTGGCCACTGCAGACACTGTCATCATCTTCGATTCTGACTGGAACCCTCATAATGACATCCAGGTGAGAACTCGCCTCCTAGAGCTTCTGCACCATTTGGCAAGGAGGCATTGGTTAATGGAGGAGGGTGTCATGTTCCGGGGTCAGAAATAAACCTCTGGGGGCCCCTAGCCAGTTTGGCTCAGTGGATAGAGCATCGGCCTGCAGACCAAAGGGTCCCGGGTTCGATTCCAGTCAAGGGCACGTACCTTGGTTGCAGGCTCCCTCTAGTCGGGCTCGTGCAGGAGGCAACAAATCGATGTGTTTCTCTCACATTGATATTTCTCTGTGTCCTTGGAATTGATTAACAAAAATCAATGGAATTGATTAACAAAAAAACAAAAAGAAGGAAATAAACCTCTGGGGGGACAGATAGAAAACTCTTCCTTCTGGCCTCCTTTCCTGAGCATGTGGATGACATCTCCTCTGCCACTCCCCTGGCCTATCCTCACTTTCTCCCACTCCTGCAGGCCTTTAGCCGTGCTCATCGAATCGGCCAGGCCAACAAAGTAATGATTTACCGGTTTGTGACTCGTGCATCAGTGGAAGAGCGAATCACACAAGTGGCCAAGAGAAAGATGATGCTGACACATCTGGTAGTGCGTCCTGGGCTGGGCTCCAAGGCAGGCTCCATGTCCAAGCAGGAGCTGGATGACATCCTCAAATTCGGCACTGAGGAACTATTTAAGGATGAAAACGAGGGTGAGAACCTCTTTTGCAACTTCGGAAAACTGGCCCCTGCTCTCCCGTGAGCACTTCTCTTCTGAAACCCTTGAAGAAAAGCTATTCTGTTCAGTCTGTGGAGAAAGATTGGCCCCTTTCCTTACATGGAGGGTTGAAACAACAAATCACTACCTTGACTTCCAGGAAAAGGGCCTTCTCCAGAGCTCCTGTGGAAGGGAAGCAAAGTGGAATGCTTTCCTTTGATCTTTTTAAAGTTCTGCCCAAGATTTTGGTTGGAACTCAAGAGTTCCCTCTTGTTCCCCATCTCCACCAGGGGAGAACAAGGAGGAGGACAGCAGTGTAATTCACTATGACAATGAGGCCATTGCTCGGCTATTAGACCGAAACCAGGATGCAACTGAAGACACTGATGTGCAGAATATGAACGAATATCTCAGTTCCTTCAAGGTGGCCCAGTATGTGGTGCGGGAGGAAGACAAGGTAAGAGGTTGGGCTAGGTAGGTACTGTCTATCCCAGGCCAACTCTGAAGGGCGGTTTCCTTTACTGGACCTCCTAGTAGGAGGATCCCTTTCCTTTTGTTTTTTATCTGAGTGCCCAGCAAAGAGCAGTAGTGAACCACAAACAACTTCTTGGTCTAAAGGGTCAAATTGGACTTTGGAGAAAGACTTAGGCACAGAAAGCACTGCACTGTTACACATGGAAGGGTACTTTCTGAGTCAGAGCAGGAGGGACGCAGAGGGCACTAGAGGAGAGGTTTCGAAAGGGAAATAACAAGGAGAAGCATATTGAAGGTAAGAGATAAGGAAAAGGAAAATGTGCAATGTCCAGAAAATTTACGCAGAGTTGAGATCTAGGAGGCAGGAGGTAAAAGGACTGGGTGAAGAGAGAAGCCACCAGCATCCATTATGCTGCTGTTCAGATTGAGGAGATCGAACGAGAGATCATCAAGCAGGAGGAGAATGTGGATCCTGACTACTGGGAAAAGCTGCTGAGGCATCACTATGAGCAACAACAGGAAGACCTAGCCCGGAATCTCGGCAAGGGCAAGCGGGTTCGCAAGCAAGTTAACTACAATGATGCTGCTCAGGAGGACCAAGGTGAGGACTGCCCTCCCTCCACCCCCCAGTGCAGGAACTGAGAAGCAAAAAGTGCTGAGGAAGGGCCTGAGGCTGGGGACATTTAGTAGGAAAGAGAGAGGCCTAGAAGTTGGGCCTTCTTCTTAAAGGGAAAAGAGATTAGGAAGGATCAGTAGGAGCTACCCAGAGGCCAGGTGGATTTGCAAGTGATCTAAACTATTTCGTGGTTGTGGAGAGCTCCTGTGGATACTCAGGAGTCCTTGTTTAGAGTGGGTTACGCAGGATTCAGGAGGTATCAGAGACAAGGTGTATGGTAAGTGGACATGGTTCGGATATATGGCTTTGAAGTCAGACTGGGGACCAGCATCCCCAGGAGGCATCCAGGAGGAAAGGGCTTGTCCAGGGAGCCATCACTGACCACTAAGTCCTTTCCCCTTGCAGATAACCAGTCAGAATACTCAGTGGGATCAGAGGAGGAAGATGAAGACTTTGATGAGCGTCCTGAAGGTGGCATTTACTTTCCTGACTTTCTACCACATCTCTTCTCATTTTACTTCCTATTGTCCTTTAAGCCCAGTTTTTATGTAAATAAATGCCTTTTTTTAAAAAAAGAAAAAGTAAAGATTACAAGATAAGCAGAAAGGAAGAAATATCCCTAACCTCACCACTGTTAAAATTTGGCATATATAACCACATAGGCTTAGATGCCTAAATGAAAGATGAAGAAAGGTTACATCATTTTACATTCCCATCAGTAATCTTGCTTGCATCAAATATTTAATACTAATTTTTCAATATGACTTGATTCTTTTAGACCTACTGAGTTAGTAGTTCTGAAAGTGCTTGGAAGAAAATTAGAAGTGCCTCAGACATGACACAGACCTTCCCCGAGTTCTTTATCTTGTGGGAATGGGGTGTTGGCAAGGACTCGGGGGTGGAAGAAGTAATGGATCTACTTACTGGGGTCATCCCTGTCCAGGGCGTCGACAGTCAAAGAGGCAGCTCCGGAATGAAAAAGATAAGCCACTGCCTCCACTGCTGGCTCGCGTTGGGGGCAACATTGAGGTGAGAGCTGGGCCCAGGCGCCCAAGGAAAGAATGAAAGCTGGGGTTGGAAATTGAGTCACTGAGGGAGAAAGGACCAAGAAATGAGATGCCTGGACATCATCACCCACTTCCTCCTCTTCTTAGGTGTTGGGATTCAACACCCGTCAGCGGAAGGCTTTCCTCAATGCTGTGATGCGCTGGGGGATGCCCCCGCAGGATGCCTTCACCACTCAGTGGCTGGTGCGAGACCTAAGGGGCAAGACTGAGAAAGAGTTCAAGTGAGTATGGGTGATATGGGACAGAGATGGATGAAAGGGTAAGAGCTCTGGGTGTTACTTTCTTCCTCTTGGCCACCATATGATGTAATCTTACTCAGCTGACCATCATGCTCCCTGCCGTACAACAGTTCCTGGCTCGGTTTCCTGGGAGGTGGGCTTAGCCTGACCCACCTTCCCTCAGACGAGCTGAGAGTAGAGAGGCTGGGCTTCCTTCCCCATGGGAGAGGTGATTAAGAAAGGAGCCTCACCTAGACTGTCCTTGCCTCACATTTATTTGGCCATTGACCCGGTAGGGGAGCTGGTGAAAAGGATGAGGAGCTGACTGATGGGGCCTAGGAATGAAGTACCAAAGCCAAGGAGACAGTGGAATAACAAGGGGAGGGGCAGATGGGGGGTTAGGATTTGGAGAGGCTCAGGAGGACCCCTGGAGGCACCTGAGGAATTTAGGGTTCAGGGGTTCTGTAACCCCTGTCCTTCTTAAGGCTCTTCTAACCCTCCTTCAATCCCCATGCTTCTTAGGGCCTATGTGTCTTTGTTCATGCGCCATCTCTGTGAGCCCGGGGCAGACGGCTCTGAAACATTTGCTGACGGGGTCCCTCGGGAGGGCCTGAGTCGCCAGCAAGTGTTGACCCGCATTGGAGTTATGTCTCTCGTCAAGAAGAAGGTATCACATGGCCCATGCACACAGACAATGGGGCAGTTAGGGCCTGGGCCTGGGTCTGGGGCGGGCTGGAGGGAGTCGATGGGGGGGAAAGAGGGACTTACGTAATATTTTCAACAATAAAGAATTATTTTAAAAAATAAGAAGGTATCAGTCTTCCCCTCACCCAAAGGGCCAAGCTGATTGCTTGCCCCATGTCCTTCCTCTGTCTTGCGTCCCTGAGTTCCAGACTCAGGCTGGTTCAAGATGAGACAGAGGGGACTGGACCTCCTTTGTGCCCATTGCCTGAAGCAGATCCTTATGTCTGTGACTCTCCCTCTCCCCTCAGGTACAGGAGTTTGAGCACATCAATGGGCGCTGGTCCATGCCTGAGCTGATGCCTGACCCCAGTGCTGACTCTAAGCGCTCCTCCAGAGCCTCCTCTCCTACCAAAACATCTCCCACCACCCCTGAGGCTTCTGCTACAAACAGTCCATGCACCTCTAAACCTGGTAATTGGGTCAGGATAGTTGGAGAGATGGAGATGAGGCCAGGATCGGATGGGGCCAGACACAGAGGGATTGGAGTCAAGGTGGGGAGTTTCTGCCTTCTTCACTCTGCCTTCCCCCTGTAGCTACTCCAGCTCCAAGTGAGAAAGGAGATGGCCTAAGGACACCACTTGAGAAGGATGACGCTGAAAACCAGGAGGAGAAGCCAGAGAAGAATAGCAAAATTGGGGAGAAGATGGAGACAGAGGTGTGTGGCTACCTAGCTCCTCTAAGGAGAAGGAATGGGGGTCTTGAAGGCCAGGTGTCTGGGAACCCCCCAGTTCATCCAGATTCATTGTGTTCCAGGCTGATGCCCCTAGCCCAGCCCTATCGCTCGGGGAACGGCTGGAATCAAGGAAGATTCCTCTAGAGGATGAGGAGCCAGGAGTAGCTGCAGAGATGGAGTCTGAACCTGGGTACCGGGGGGACAGAGAGAAGTCAGGTGGGTGCATGGACTTAGGGGTGATGGGCTTAGAATTTGGGGGTTCCCTCTTCTGGGTTCAGGAAATGAGGGTGACATTCTCCCTTCCTGTCCCTTACCCCCTCCCACAGCCACAGAGTCGACGCCAGGAGAGAGGGGGGAGGAGAAGCCGTTGGATGGACAGGAACACAGGGAGAGGCCAGAGGGGGAAACAGGGGATTTGGGCAAGAGAGGTAATGGGTGGAAGGACTGTACACTTGGGAACCTGAGGGAATCAGGGGAGGTGGAGTCCGGGGGACCAAATGCCTGGCACCTGGGTGGGTTGCTGTTCCAAGTTCCAGCAGAGTACAGGATGTAGTCTTGGGATCTGGAAGGAGACTCCTCAGGTGTGAGCTCTGTCCCATCTGCCCTAGCAGAAGATGTTAAAGGGGGCCGGGAGCTTCGATCTGGGCCTCGAGACGAGCCACGATCCAATGGGCGACGTGAGGAGAGGGCAGAGAAGCCACGGTTCATGTTCAATATTGCAGATGGTGGCTTTACAGGTGGGTGGGTGTCTCTTACTGCCATCTATTTTTCACTGGGATTTGCTCATTCTCATGGGGTTTCTCTTTTTGCCTGAGGCCTTTAATTCCAAGTAATTGCCAATGAAATGATACATACTGTCTCTACTCCTTGCCCTCAGTCCTTCTTAAGTACTAACTCTAAAGTTGTCTTTAATTCTACCTTTATCTATTTTTTTTACTATATTTTTTATCCATCTCAGAGAGGAAGGGAGAGGGAAAGAAAGAGAGAAACATCAATCATGAGAGAGAATCATTGATCGGCTGCCTCCTGCACACCTCATCAGGGCATGTGCCCTGACCAGGAATCAAACCCTGACTTCCTGGTTCATAGGTTGATGCTCAACTACTGAGCCATGCTGGCTGGGCTCTGCCTTTATTCTTAATTATAACTTGAACCTTGTTTGTAATTACTTTTATTCTTAACCCTACTCTAACCTTGACCTGTCCCTCTTGAAGAGCCTTAGTGTCCTCCACCACTATTCAGTTCCCTCATCTCTACCTGTTTGTTGGGTTGGATGTGATTTGAAAATTCCTGATGCCTCATCTATCCTCCATCCTCTTTTCAGAGCTTCACACACTGTGGCAGAATGAGGAACGGGCAGCTATTTCCTCGGGGAAACTCAATGAAATCTGGCACCGAAGACATGACTATTGGCTTCTGGCTGGGATTGTTCTGTATCCTTTGATACAAATACAACAAAAAAAAGGTCCTCACAACCTAGAGAGAGGGGAATTACAGGGAAGAGGAGTCCACACCCAGAGAAGGGGGCAAAGTGCCACACTTTGGGGAGATCAAGCCCAGTCCTTTCCTGTTAAATTCCTTGATGGTCCTCTTCCTTCATTGGCAGCCATGGCTATGCACGGTGGCAGGACATCCAGAATGATGCTCAGTTTGCCATTATCAATGAGCCATTTAAAACTGAAGCCAATAAGGGGAACTTTCTGGAGATGAAAAATAAGTTTTTGGCCCGGAGATTCAAGGTGGGGATGAGGAACCAAAGGAACAGTATTGAAGAGGGGCTTGGGTGAGAGGTGGGCCCAATCTGGTTGGACTGTAGGGAAGGTTAACACCTTGAGGGTGGTGGTGATGCTTGAGGCCAAGGCTGGAGTGTAAGCTTGTGTTTGTGACTATAGTCTGAATCTGGGTTGGTGCTAGGGTCGGTACTGGTGTGGAGTGGGGATACCCTGGGTCAGCAGTGAGAGCAGTGTGCTCTCCAGTCTGGCTCACTGTCCACTCACTGCTGGCAGACCCTGCACTAACTCCCTCTCCCCTTGCCCTCAGCTCCTGGAGCAGGCGCTGGTGATTGAGGAGCAGCTTCGGCGGGCGGCCTACCTGAACCTATCACAGGAGCCGGCGCACCCCGCCATGGCCCTCCACGCCCGCTTCGCCGAGGCCGAGTGCCTGGCTGAGAGCCACCAGCACCTCTCCAAGGAGTCGCTGGCGGGGAACAAGCCGGCCAACGCCGTACTGCACAAGGGTAAGGGCCGCGGCGGCCCCGCGCGGGGGAGGGCCCACAACGCTGCGTAAGTCTTCACCCCGCACCCCTCAAAATCTTCCCACCCCTCTGACCCCTTTACCCTCTGAACCAACCCCCTCTGACCTCTAACCCACCCCTAATCCACCTGGCTTTTAGCCTCTAGGGTTTGTGCAGCCAACTCTCATCCTTGCCTAATAGCATTCACATCATTGCTTAAGAGAGGGACTTTCTCCCCAGAACTTCATGAGATTGTGTCACATCCCCTCCAAAGGGTAGATGATCTTCGCTGACCCACAGGCCTGCCATACTGCTGATAGCACCCTCTCTGGGGCCTTGGCCTGTGTAGAGCCACAACAATCCTTATCCCCAATCCCACAAATCACATTCCTCAGATCTCATTCACCCCACGAGGCGGAAACTACCACCATCCCACCCTCTGACCTTACCCCATGAAACTTCCCCTTGACCTTCAACCCTTCCTCCCAAACCTTCTTACCTTGAAAATAAAATGATCAAATTCCAAGGCCCTTTAACCATCTAATCCTATCTAATGTAGTAATTGACTCCTGGACCCTTTGATTCCTATTTTAATTCCTAATGCTGACCCTCTAACCTCCCTCCCCCCTTACATATTAAAACCTTGATCCTTAAATCTTTGACACCACTTACCACCTCCCCACGCCTCCTATTTCCTCCCTATCATCCCCAACCCCAAAACTTCCTTCTTCCAGTATGGGATGTTCTGACAACTCCCCGCCCCTATGTCTTCCAATGTCCTCCCCTATCCTCCTTTTCTCCATATTCCCTTTTCCTTCTCTCTCCATCTGTCTCTGTGATGATCTGGTCTCTCTGCCTCTTTACCTGTCACTTACCCACTCACTGAGTCGCTCTCTTTTTCTGTGTACTTCTATCATTTTCTTCTTCTCTGGTTCTTTGACATCTGTGTTCTCTCACTCTCCTTTTCTGACTTTATCTGTCCATCTGACTCTTCATCTCTTTTCCTGGCTCCATCTCTCCCTTTCCCTGTCTTTCTCTTGCCCTTCTTTCTCCATGGCCTGGGCCCCAGTTCTGAACCAGCTGGAGGAGTTGCTGAGCGACATGAAGGCAGACGTGACCCGCCTGCCAGCCACGCTATCTCGAATACCCCCCATCGCAGCCCGCCTTCAGATGTCCGAGCGCAGCATCCTCAGCCGGCTGGCCAGCAAGGGCACGGAGCCTCACCCCACACCGGTAACCTCCTTTCCCTCCAATTCCACGTTCCTGTTGGTACTCCTGCATGTATACATACTTACATTGAATCCTATACAATCTGGAAAAACGACTTGCTCTAGTATACTCATCACCCTCGAGTCTCCTGTATATTATACCCCTCAGTAGTTCTAGAATTTGGTCCTTAACGTTTTCCCTTCAGCTTATTTCCTTTCAGACTGTGGACTCTCTAACTTGGGTTCCCTCTCTTTCAGGTCTTTCCCCCGGGTCCCTACGCTACACCTCCGGGGTACGGGGCGGCCTTCAGCACCGCTCCCGTAGGGGCTCTGGCCGCCGCAGGCGCCAATTACAGCCAGATGCCTGCAGGGTCCTTCATCACAGGTCAGCTGACTCCCTCTCATTCCTCCTTTTCCAGGCTTCTCTGTCTTACTGCTCCAGCCCATCTCGTTTCCTTGGAAATACCCAGTGTTTTATGGAATGGAGTTGTTCTGGGGTTTATTTTTCCCACCCCTTTCTGAGCTTCTCTTCCATTTCCTTGCTCAAAAAACCTCATCCCGGGTTTCATTGGTTCAGCAGCTTGGTATCTCTTACCTGAGCCTCCTCCATCTGGGCTACTTCAGGGAAAGAGAATATGAATGAGAAGGGGTATAGTGAGAGTTGGAGCATGTGTTCCATCATGTGGCACAAGGGGGAATCTCAGGGAGAGGTGTTTGCTCTGGTCTTACCACCCCTACCATGGACAACTGCAAGTGGCATGAGGTGGCTTAGAAATGAGAATATACTGCCTGGCCATTGTGGCTTGGTCATTGAGTGTCAACCCATGAACCAGGAGGTCACGCTTGATCCCCAGTTGGGGCAAGCAGGACGTAGCTGATCAATGATTCTCTCTTATCATGGATATTTTTTGTTTTTGTTTTTTTAAAATATATTTTTATTGATTTTAGAGAGGAAGGGAGAGGGAGAGAGAGACAGAAATATCAATGATGAGAGAATCATCAATTGGCTGCTCCTGCATGCCCCACACTGAGGATCAGACCACAACCTGGGCATATGCCCTAACCGAGAATCAAACCATGACTTCCTGGTTCATAGGTCGATGCTCAACCACTGAGCCATGCTGGCCAGGCTCCTTATTGATGTTTCTAACCCTCTCTCCCTCTCCCTTCCTCTCTCTGAAGTCAATTACAAAAAAAAGAGAGAGAACGAGAATATACTATTGTCAGAAAGTGATGTTTGGGAGTGAAGTAGGAATTTGACTTCCTTATCCCCTTTCCCAACAGCTGCCACCAACGGCCCTCCAGTGCTGGTGAAGAAGGAGAAGGAAATGATGGGGGCATTAGTGTCAGACGGGCTGGATCGGAAGGAGCCCCGAGCCGGGGAGGTGATCTGTATAGACGACTGACTGGATCCCAGGCCTGCCCTTCACCCAGGCCCCGTGCCCGAGGCCGACCCCCAGCTCAGGCTCTGGGGTCTGCTGCCAATCCTCCGCCTTCCCCACCCGCTGGGCCACCACTGGGCTAGGAGCCCCTTTGCCCCTCTCTATGACTCCTCTTTTCAAGAAGGGCCCTTTGTCTTTCTCCACTCCCACACATCTTTCCCACCATGCTTTGAAGACTGTGCTGGTGAGAAAAGGTCTGGGTGGGAATTGGGTAGCAGGGTCTTCCAAGAACCTTTATCCTCCACTGCCAAACATACACAGCTTCCCAATAAATGGTTGTGGGGAGGTAAGAAGTGGAGCCTTCATACCTGCAATATAAGCTCCATCTTGTGCAGAGGTGGGGGATTAGCACTGCCTGGCCTTTAGAAACTTCTGGTGGAGGAGAGGAGCTTTGAAGGAGGAGGGGAACTTTAGATAAGGATGACGATGAGCCCTGGCAGAGAGAAAGGGAAGAGGAGGGGTGGCTGCATGTTTCCTTCCCTTACCTCTCCTTAGAGTGTGGAGCAGTTACAAGGGAGTCCACTGCTGTTCCGCCTCAGAATAAAGGCGCCATTCACTGGCTCAGTTACCTCCTGTGTACTGGCATCTTGTGTTGGGCATCTTACCCCCTCCACAGGGGCCAAGAACCACCCCTACAAAGAGAGTAATGGTTGGGCGATACTCCCTCAAGCCAAAGAGGAGCTCCCCAATCTGTCCTAGGGACCCAGGTAACCTAGAAAGGGTGGGAGAGAACACAATGGGCCAGATGTTGGGGGAACCCCCAGCTCGGGGGCTCAGGTTCTTTGAGGACTTCTCCCCTTTCTCCTAAAGACCTGAATACAGACTAAATTTGAGTGTGTGAGGCAGGGGCCTAGTCAGGGGGATATTTGCTTTTAGGACCAGAGAAAAATAATGGAGAGCAGGCTAGGGATACATGGGCACGCACACCCTCTTCCCCAGGAGGGGCTGAGGAGAGTGGCAGTTTGCATGGCGAACCCCCCCACTTCCTCTTTGCTGCCCCTTCACTTTCTTGTTGGCCCTTCCCCAGTCTTCACACTCACTCCTGGTCTGTCCCAATCCCCTCTTCTGTATCAGGTTTATTGGTTGTACATATAAATTATACTTTCCTTTCTGTGTGCTCTGTTATTTTTGAGTGGGAGTTCTTTGGGGGGAGGGATAAGGAAAGAAAGGATTTTGCTGTTTCATATTATCTTTTTCTCTTTTTAAAAACCTTGTGACTACCTTTTTCTTTTTTATTTCTTGGATCATCAGTTAAAACTCCAAGGCTTTTTCCAACCCCAGTCCTAATATGATGAGCTCAGTTTAGAGATGGAGGGTGAGCAGCAGGATACCTATACAGGCCTCAGGTTGAGATCAGAGAGATAGCAGGGATTCTGGACAGAAGTGTGTGAGGGGTTGCCTGCTGCGATTCAGAACTGCCTTCTACTCATCCTTTTGATCATCCTTTCCACCTCCATCCTTCCCATGCTTAGTTCCCACAAGAGTCAGTAGAGGTCACCAAAGCTCCACAGGTTCAGAAGCTGAGAGAGGTCAAGACACTTCGTTTTTGAATGTTAAAAAATGAAAGATAAAATTCAACAAACACAGCTGAGAGGTCATACAGTTTTTGAATGTTAAAAATTAAGATTCAACAAACATTTATTGAGTACATACTATGCATTAACACTGTTGTTGGCACTGGAGATAAAATAGTCACAAGTCAGTCATTACTCTTGTGAAGCTTACACTTTAGTAGGGACACCAACAAAACACTATCTGAAAATAAAATCAAAGAACATAAAACAAGGTATTATGCTATAGAAGGTGAGGGAAGGGGCAACACCAGGTTGAATGCTGAAAAAGGCTTCCCAAAGCTGAGACTTAAGGACAGGAAAAAACAAAATATGGTTTAAATTCACATTTTTAACAGGAAAATCCAACTATGCACATGAATTTAGATTTTCTCAGCAACAGAATGTTACTTTAGAACCTTCAATAAAATAGTATATAATTTATTAAATACCATTTGTGTTCTAAATATTTCCCCCATAGACGGTAACATCCTAGAGCATCTAGGACCTGGGCTGATAATTAAATTTTTATGTGTACATAGATCAGTTGGGATTCTTGTTAAAATGCAAGATTCAGCAAGTGAAGTGGAATCCCGAGACTTTGCACTTCCAACAAGCCCCCATTGACTATGTACTATAAGATACTGATGGGATTTAAGATCTGATGCCTTTACCAAATGTCTCTTTTCTATTCTTGATAGGCCCTCATTGGGTGCCTCAGATTAATGTTCTTTGGACCTTCTGATACCTGCCCTAACAGGTTAGAGGGGGATTCTGAAATGAGGCAGGGCAGAGGCATCTGGATAATTTTAGGAATACCGAACTGTGAGTGGGGCAACAGTGGGTATATCAGCACTGGGGCGGGGGGGGGGGGGGAGCCAAACCAAATGGCTTATTTTTCTCGTCTCTTAGTGGTAGAGAAATGAGATTAACATGACATGAAAATCAGCCTCTCTCCTGTTCCTTTTTTTTTTTGGAAATTTTCAAACCATTGACACAGAATTGCTAAAATGGGACTTGTTGCTCCCACACACCCGAGTTGCCCTGGACAAAAGTCAAGTCACAGCTAAGGAAACAATCTGTCTTCTTCCCACAGGTACATAGACTTTGTTTTTATCATCCCTGGGCCACTCTATCCTAAATATGTATGGCTGGCGCAGTCAGCAGATGGGGCGATTCGTAGGAGCCTCCCCAGTTCAGCATCAACACCTCCCAGGGCGTTCCCTCCTGCCCTCGGCTGCGCTTCCTCGTCAATGCCAATCCTGGGATGGGAGAGGGGATAGCCTTGGCAGCACGCCCTGGGAATGCAGCTCCCACCTTTCTTCGGCCTCAGCTTCCGGGCCTCGGGGTTACAGCGTGCAGCGAGTCATGTGGGCAAAGTCCTTGATCTCCGGACAGTACAGAACTGGGGGAAAGAAGAAAGGTTAGTGGCAGCGGGAAGATGCAGTCTAACCCTGGGCATTCTCTCCAACCACCGTCTCTGTAGCCTCCCCGGGTGGCCCCTCACCGTTGCTAGGCAGCGGGCGCCGCCAGCGGCGCGCGGGCGACAGCAACCTGTCCCAGAGCCGTCGGAACGCGCGCCACCCCGCGCTCCTCGGCCCCGACCCCTTGTCGCTCTCTTCCTCCTCGTCGGCCTCTCGGTCGGCGTCGCCACCTTCCCTGCCCGGGCTACCAGCCTCATCAGGTTCACGTTCAGCCCGCGCCTTTTCCTCCAACCGCGACCACAAGCCCGGGTTGACTGGGATCTCCGTGACCCCGCCGCGCGGGAGCGGGGTGGGCGCGCGGCAGAAGGGGCACGTGACGACGCGGCGGAAGCGCACCACGCGCGCGGCCGCTCCGCTGCGGTCGCCGCGCGCCGCCAGCTCGTGCAGGCAGGCGGTACAGAGCGTGTGGCCGCAGCGGGCGCGCGCCGTTCCGGGCAGGCGGCGAGGCGCGCGGGCCCCGAAGTTGAAGGGCCGGTAGCAGATGTCGCAGTCCAGCTCTCCCCGCTCCGGAAGAGATGGCACCTTCACCAGGAGCTGCATGGTGCCCGCCGCGGACTCGAGGGTGTCGCTAACGCGGCTGACGCCGTGGGCAGCACGGCCTAGCCCTCCCTGTGACCCGGGTCGGGTCTTGGGGCGGGCGCCGCCGCGTCTTGCCCCTTTTAAAAATGAGACCCCGCCCCTCGAGGCGTCACGCCGTGGTCGAGCCGCTCCCTGCGGCGGCATGTTTGGGGGCGGTGGAGGCCGGAGGCCGGAGGCCGGGAATGTCAACGCTGGCCGAACTGGTCGGGGGATGGGGTAGGAGGCCAAAGTGATGCCAGGACTGGGGAGCCGGGGAGATAAAGAGGTACACAGTCCTCTACTCCCTACACACCTTCCTTCAACCTCCCGGCACAAAGCCTGTGCTCCAATTCTACCTACGTGCAAATCCCCAGTCTTCCTGAGCCCCACCCAGCCACGGCACGGGTCTCTGCAGTCCCTTGCACCTGTTCGCTCAGCTGGTCACACTTGCACAGCCCCATCCAAGCAAGCTTCCTCAGCCAGTGGCAGTGCTCATTCTGCCCCATCTGTAGTGGGCGTCTGGATATTTGAACGGATGCTGCCTGGCAGAAACTCTCATTCTGCCCGCAGCTCGCCTTGGTATATACATCACACACACACACACACACACACACACTCACCGTGCTCTGGTAAGGTTGGCTCCCCAATTTTCTTTCTTCTCAAACAGCTACCCGTTGACATCTCAGTCTTTGGGGCGTCTTAGATTTCAGGACCATGGCCTTAGGAATCCTGGGAATCCTTTCCTTCCAGAGTAGTCAGGCCTGGACACCCACACACCATGATGACTCCAGCAAAGCAGCCCAGCATGAGTTCTGACTCAGGGGTCTGACTTCCCTTACAGGTAAACAGGACATGGTACTCACAGCCCACATTCCCTCTTGGTGCCACACCCATCCCCAGCTGCCTCCTCACCCTCCTCTCCTGGACCTGCAATCCAGGTTCTGGGGTGGAGGGTAACATCTAGAGCCAGCTGACTTGAGTTCATATCCCAGCTACCACCACTTACTAGTTGTGACACTTTGAGCAAAGTTACTTCACTTCTCTGGGCCTTGGTTTCCTCATCTATAGAATGTGGATACTAATAGGATTAAATGAGCTTATATATGTAAAGTGCTTAGAACAGTGCCTAGCACAGAGTAAATGCCACATATTAGCTATAATTATTAGCCTGTGCCCCCAGCCTAGATTGTATTCATTTTAACTTCTCACTACCCAACATTTTCAACCCCCATCTCTCTGGGTCAATACCAGATGGGTTTCTATAGACCCAGGCACTTACTGGCAGTAATAGGCCATGTAGAATTGGTTTTGCTTTTTAACTACATTGTAAAAACCTTAGAGGGTAAACTTTGTGAGGAGGTATATCATTATTTTTAAGCAAACATTTCAGAACTTCTGAGTCGTATTGTCTTCATGGTCACTTGGGGGAAGCTACCTACTTGTTTCAACAATGCTGTCATAATTCAAAACTGTTTTGGAAATTCTCTTTGGGGTGGTGTTCAGAGACCTCACATATTTTAATATCCCCAGTTGGTGTTTAAATCTTAAACTTTTAAGGTAGATTTGATTATATAAATGCTCCCAACGTGTTTCACAATTAAAGCCTCTCTAAGCTTCAGACCTGGTTATCCAGTCACTTGCTCCTCCTTTCTTATTTATCTTCAAGGATCCAAACCAATGATCTCCTTGTCCAAATCAGCATCTCTTCCAGTGTTTCCTACTTCTTTTTTAATCCAAATCCAGAAATCTACAACCAGCCCACAGAATTATGAAAAAAAAAATGATGAAGAAAATTGTGTTTAGATGTTTCAAGCCACTAAATTTTGGAGGTGATTTGCGCATCAATAGATAATTGATCTAGAAAGTTTCTTACTGTCCTTAAGATAAAGAATATTCTAGAGTGCCCTCTAAGTCACTGTATGTTCTGAACCCACCTGTGTCTCACATTCTGCTTCCATTGTCTCTTTGTCCTTAGACACTCTGGCTTTGGAGATCTTTGGATTGGATGTTTTCTGCTGCAAGGCTTTCTTGTATGCTGTCCCCCTCACGCTCCTGCTTTCACCTTAGTAACACCTGCTTGTCTGTCAGCTCTCAGTGCAGCCTCTTCTGGCCTTTGGAGAACTGCAGTTTCTGTTTGGGCGTTGTTTGTTTTGCCCATTTGTAAGTTCCATGAAAGTTGTTTTTAGTCTGGTTTTGTTCACCATTGTATCCCGTAGTAGGACTCAGTAAATGTTTCTTAAATTAATGGATGAAGTTGCCTGGCTGGTGTTGCTCAGTTGGTTGAGTGTCGCCCTATGCACTGCAAGGTCGCCAGTTTGATTCCCAGTCAGGGCACATACCCAGGTTGCGGGTTCGGTCCTTGGAGTGTGTACCAGAGGTAACCAATGCTTTTTTCTCCCTCTCCCTTCTTGTCTAAAGTCAATTAAAAAATGAATGAATGAGGTGAATCATAAATGTGGTAAATGAGGTGTGCCAATAAAGGAAGGTTTCTTGCAAGGGGTTTCTAAACTGCCTCTGAAGGTCATTATAAGGAAATTTTTAAAATGTTCTGAGCAGTGGGGGAGACATTTTTAAAATAAGTGCATAACCCTCCAAGGTAGTTATGTAAGAGAGGACTATTTTGAATTTATAAATTTTATCAATTTTTCTGTATGTTTGTTATAGAAAAACTAATGATAGTTTAGTAACACATTTTACCTCTTTGTTTCCTCCACAGTCTTCCAAAATGAGTAGAAGATGATAGGAATGGTATGTAAGTATTCATTAGTTGATCCAGTTGTTTGCTAATCCAGAAAGTGATATGCTGCTTTTTCTCCTTTGGAAATTGCTCTCCCTGCTTCATGATCAGGGATGAGGATGGGTAGCAGGGAGATGATGAGGTGGTTGTTGTTTTTTAATCCTCACCTGAGGTTATGTTTTCATTGATTTTTAGAGTGACAGGAAGGGAGAGCGAGAGAAACATTGATGTGAGAGAAACATGGATTGGCTGCCTCCCGCATGTCCCCTGACTGGGGACCAAACACACAACCTAGTTATGTGCCCTGACTAGGACTCAAACTCGTAACATGTACTGGAGGATGCTCCAACCAACTGAGCCACCCGGTCATGGCAAAGTTGTATTTTAAGAAAAGCAGAGCACATTCTTCCCTGCCTTTTGATCTTTAAAGGTTATAACTTTCCACCCACTTTCTATCTCAGGGAAATCAAAGTCCTTTGGGGAAGATTAAGGGGCTGTATCTGACATAATCCCATTTGATTCTGCTTTTCTGCTATCCTCACGTTTTCCTTTTTTTCCAATGATAACTCATTTCCCTTCTCTGTATCATCTCAACCATAGACCAGTTTTCATTTTACCTCTCCTTCATCAAATCCCAAAGCCTCAACTTCAGAACAGCCCTCCCATTCAGCCACAAGAAAACCACAAGAAACTAGTTCCTTAGTATGTGTGGGTATCAGGCAAGAGTGAAATTAAGGAGTATAAGACCAAAAGTGTGGCTAATACAACTTTCAAAACAAAACAAGGGCAGTGGTGTCAGAGGGAGGAAAAAGACCATGAAGCCAGATCTCTCTGGGTTCTAAGGAATATGGGGAAGGAAGGAAAGGAGGGAGGGAGGGAGGGAGGGAGGGAGGGAGGGAGGAAGGGAGGGAGGGAGGGAGGAAGGAAGGAAGGAAGGAAGGAAGGAAGGAAGGAAGGAAGGAAGGAAGGAAACTGGGGCCCAAGTAATTTGGTGCTGGGCCCTTGATGAGAGTGGTGCCTAGGAGCACAATGCTTGGGTCTCTGGGGTAAATGAACAGTGGAGAGAAAGCTAGTACTGGAGCTTTCTAATGGCTGGGGCTAGAAGGCCAGATATCTGAGACTAAGACCCTAACCTCCCCCGCCCCCCCCCCGCCCCCCCGAAATTTCAGACAGTGATTGAGGAAGGATTAAGTTAAGATTTTATTTACAATTCCCTGGAAAGTCTTACAGAAGAGAGGCCATTATTATTGCTTTAAGATTATTGCCAGAACTAATCCTCCAAAGCCAGGTAGAAGTCCTGGCTCAAAAGTCTATCCCAGGCCCTTTCATGTTAGCCCCATATCCCTGCTTTGACCTAAAGGCTGCCACTATTTCCTGTGACCCACTGCCCAACCGCTTTCCAAGGACTGCCCTGGCCCAGCTATACATCTGCCATCAATTTTCTCTCTACCTTTGTCAGAAACAACGTATTAACACTAATTCCAGTTTTAAGCCCTCCTTCACCTCCTGGCTGGGAGGCAGGGTCCTGGGTGCCCAAAGATTATCATTTAGTTCCCGCCAGGACCAGCCTGGCTTCCTTTGTACGGCATAACATAAGAACTCCATTTTCCTTTGTCCCAGATGACATCACAACTCACTTGTTAGGTTATTACCCCTTGATGACATTTCAAGGGCCACTTTTGAGGTACTCTGCGTTTCTTATGTCTACCGTTTAGCTTTTTTTATTACCCCCCGCCCCCCATCCCGGCTATTGGGGTAAAAGAGAAAGGGGAGACCAAATAGCAAAGAGGGGATGACCCAGTAGCTCATGCTTGGTATTAGCAAAAAGGCCTGGAAGAACGCAGAAGGGAGCAGCGGACTACTTTTCCTCTCAAGCCCCACTGCAGAAGGATATGGCTTTGTTCATGCGTATAGATTATCGAAGCCGGAACTCGTTAGTGGGCAGGACCACTTGGCTCTGGCAGCTGCGTGGAGGCATCTGGAGCTGGAGGGGTTTGGATTCCGGGGAAACAGTTCTGGGTGGGCAGGGATGTAGAGGCTCCAGATTTGGGTCTCTGCGCCCCCGACAGACTATTTCTTGGAATGTGGTTTGTTCCCCAGGAGCCCGTCTATCTCCATAACCGTCTGCGGGGTCAGCTGGCTCAGCACCTGGAGGAGAATGGGGTGGTTGGGTCACTGAAGAAGGATCTGAAGTTTGAGGACCTGAACTTAGAGGACCAAGTGGCAGGGAAAGAGTCACAGCTGTGCCCGTTTTGTCAGCCTGGAACCTCTCATCTGCAAAGTGGGGGTCTTGTAGTGAGTCCTCACTTTGGGTTGGACAATGAGGCCTTGACTCCTGGGGAGGGGACAGAGATGGGCTCTGCTTCTGATTCCCCAGCTCACCTGTAGGGCACCCAGATGTTCTATCAGCTGCTCTGCACTCGACACCCCCAGCAAGACCGAGCTGACACCCTCACTGCGGAGACACCACGCTGAAGCCAGAGGAGGAAAGCAAGAGAACTGATGCATAAGAATGAACATATGAACTTCAGAAGCGTCTCTGAGGAAGAGGATTATCCCTTAGGACAAACCACTCTTGGGTTTGAGAGTTTCTCTGAAGGAGACAAGGCCTCTGCAGGCCCAGGGTTGGCAGTGTCTCACCAATAGCAAGCTGCGCCACAGTGCAGCCCAGCTGGTGAGCTATGGGTAGAAGGTCCATGACTTTGGCTTGTTGCTTCTTGCCATCCTCGCTCTGCACTTTGTCCTTGAGCCACTGGTAACCCTGGAGGCCAAAGAGAATCAGCAAAAGACCCCACCACCACCCCAGAACAGCCCAAATAGGCCAGTCCTGCCACCTGAGCCCCAAGATCAAACCTTGATGGTGGCCCTGCAGGGATCTGGGATTCGCCCATCATACTTGCTGTGGATGAGGCCACAGGCCAGAGGGGACCAGGTGACTGAGCCAACACCTAAGAGGAAGAGGATTAAATGTGGGTAAAGGAATCAAGGTGATGCTGAGCCCAAGGGAAAGGTAGGGGCGAAGGGGCTTCGAACCAATCTTGTGGTAGAGCTCTGGCAGCTGCATCTCCACCTTTTCTCTTTGAAACAGATGGTGCTCTGCTTGTTCACACACTGGAGGAATCAGATTGAACTGTCTGGCCACAGAGTAGGCCTCCTGAGTGGGGTGGGAAAGGGAGAGGGGTGGGTTGGGGAAGCATTCTTTCCATTTTCTTCCACTCCTCCTCCTCCAATAGAGTGGGGTTTGGAGTGGCCATGTGAAAAGTGGGAATCAGTTGTGGGATAGGGGAAAGTGGGGTAGCACACTCACCATGATTTCTGCAGCCCCCCATCGGGATGTTCCCCAGTACAGAGCCAGGCCCTGGTTGATGACATAGGTCATGGCTCGAACAATCTCTAGGCATATGGGAGAGGAGAGACTTACTGCCAGATCCCTGGCATCCAGGACACCAGATCTGCAGATCTCTGCCTGCCCCACCAAGATCCCAGGCATCTCTGTGGAGTTAGAGAGGTTGCTTTCTGCTTTTTGCCTCCCTCCCTGTCTAAATCCTGGGGTCTGAGCCTCCACTGTGGAGCTTGGGAGGCCTCCTGAGCAAGGGCTGGCTTCCTGTTGAGGTTTGAGAAGTGCTCAGTTTTGAAGGACTCTCCGAGTTGGGGTGCTGCTTTTACCCTCCATGGGACTGTTGGGATCTGAGCGATTAGCAAAGACGATGTCCACATATCCCAGCTGGAGACGTTCCAGAGATTCTCGCAAGCCTGGGGTAGGGAAGAGGAGAGGAAGTACCTTAGTTTCAGTTTCTGAAGAATTGAGATCTCACCATTTTGCCATGGCCGTCTAAATCCCAGTTCCCCTATTCAAAGCCTCTAACTCAGGAGCTTCAGAGAATGTTCCCAACTCCTCTGGGTTCCATACCAAGCCACTTCAGGTTCCTAGTCTCTAACTCTCACCCTCAATGATGTGTTTGCGGCTCAAGCCTCGCTCAGTTTCTGCCCTGTAGGAAAAGGTAAGTCAAAGATGAGGTGTGACACAGGTAGAAGACCAGGGCTGGCCTGCACCGTGAGGAACTGGGACTGCATGGGTTCTCACAGGTGGGATGTAGACCTGGGGTAGCAAATATGGGGACAGCCGTCACCACCCCCATCCCATACACCATACACATCTGTAGATCGTTTCCCCAATTATAGTGGGGCAGCCACTCACTGTCCTCCCCAAAAAATCTTGGTGGTGATGACATAGCTTGATCTCCTGGAAAAAGAGAAATGGGAGAACCAGCAAGAAAAGGACTTTTAATGATTGTGTCCCTAGCAATCCCCCAAAAACACAGTCTCACCTCCAACCTTTGCTCTTGAGGATGTTGCCTAGGGTTCTTTCAGCCCTGGAAGAAAAACAATGTAGATGCACTGCCCCTCCAAGGTGAATCACTTCCTTCCCCTCTTCCTCACATTTCCCTTCAACTAATTTCCTCTCTTGTTAAGTGGAGAATAAACCAGGAGTCCAATGGGCTGTCAGCCCCATCCAGGACTAAATAAAAGAAGCTCCTGGAACTAGGGGTTTAGTCATATAGTTTTCATTCAATCATTCAACATATATCAACTGTGCATCAATTATGCACCAATCTCTGTTCTGAGTTCTGAGAGAGAGAGTAGGATGAGGGGAGTGGGACAAGGAAACACTGGTTCCAACCATTTGTGTTGCCCCCTCCCCTGAGTCTACAAAATCCCACCTATCCTTCAAAGCTTAGCTCAGATTCTGCCTCTGAGGGAAATAGAAAATGTTCGCTGATTGCTATCGACTATGGTCAGTCCTTGTTAGCTTCCATAGCTCTTACTGGTGATTTTCAAACAGTGTGCCACAGGAATTTCTAGAACATGTAATAGCTATTTAGTCTGGGGTAGCAAATACAGGGACAGCCGTCACCGCCCCCAAAAATGACAACAGCCAACACAATAATGGCCATCCACTGTGAATGAATCAAAATGATACATATTTTTTTTGGTCAGAGTCATCCCCCCAAAGTTTTTTTTTTTTTATGTGCTGCAGAATTTTAGTTATTAGTTTATGTGTGCCATGAGATGAAAAAGGTTGAAAGTCACTGGGCTACACAATTCTTTGACATAATTATGAGCTTAAGTCTTAAGTTATGGTGGACTATTATTCATTCTTTCCTATCTCCCTATCTTTTTGGTTGGTTTGTTTAACTACTTAGACTGTGAGCTTTTTGAGGGCATATTGATGTTATCCTACAAGTAGTACCTACTCTGTGCTAGGCTCTGTATAGGTACTTAGGTGACACGGGGAAAAGCAAGACAGATTTCATAGGAGGAGGAGCACCCCAGTTGAGCAGCAAATATGGCTACATGAGCCAGTCATAGATAATGGTGTGTCAGAGGGCAGTGTAAAGTGCTTTAGGAACTGAGGGGCTAGTGGGGAATTGGGTGATGGCTTCCTGGAGAAGCAGACATTTGGCCAAGTCTTGAGGATGAGTAGAAGAGTTTGCCATGTGGAAAAGAGGTAGGGGTGGGTCACGCAGGTTTTGGCTACTTCCAGTGTGAAGCCACGGTGTGTGATGTGGCATGGTATGTTTGAAAATTTAGATTTACACTCCCCACACCGTTGCACATAATTGATGCCCAAGATATATATTTGTTGGTTTTATTTTATTTTGACTGCACAGTATGCCCATTGTCCTCTAAGCTGGTGTTTGGGACTGTGATTTTCATAATGTTTTGGGGGCTCACTGGCTAAAAAGATAGAACTTAGTGTTGGCAGAATTCCCAGAGTTCTTGAGATGGAAAACATGAAGCCCTGATGTTCTCTCAGTCTTCTAAATATAACTTAGCTCTTTCGCCCCAGTCCTTACTTTCCAGCTGCATACACTTCGGTGGTGTCAAACAGGTTTATACCATGCTCATAGGCTACTGTCAGCACGTCCTCTGCTGTCTAGGGAGGTGAGAGAAAGAGTTGGAGATTATCCACTGGCCTCTCTATTACCTCCCTCATTGCACTCTAGCACCTTAGCCTTGATTTCTACATTCTCTTCCCTTTTCTCATCCTCTAGTCTCATGTCCCATTCACCATTCTCTGTGCTTGTTGTCCAAACCCCTACCCAAGTCCATTTCCCCTTGTTCTGATTCCCTCATAGCCCCTCACCCTGCTTCTAGGTCCCATCACTTATACCTCATCCGAGATCTGAGAACCAAATGTGACCCAGGTACCTGCAAGAGAGAAGCCAGGTATGTGAGAACTGTAGGATGCAAGCCATGAAAGAACACCCTTCCCTTAAATCTTTTTTCTAACTCACCTAGGCCAAGACAGGACACACGAAGACCAGACTTTCCTAGGTTTCTGCAGGAGACAGAAGTAGCAGGAAGGTGTGGAGCCTCCATTAGGAACATACATGATCAGCCCCCAGCTCCTCTCTTTCCAGAATGAGAAGCCCTCAGGGTGTCTCAGTCCAAAATTAGACCCAGTGGTGCTACCGAATTGGGCAGTGCTATGCCCATAGCATAAGTGAACAAATAAATGACTGTTCTTCTGGATACACTGTAAAATGCTTATCTTACTTCCTACCACATGGAAGATGTACTGCTTTTTGTGTTTCTGCTGGTGGAGTTTTGTCTGTGTTCGAGTCATCTCTGGCATGTGTGGAATTGGGGGCTGGGAGAAATGTGACTAGCTGAGTGTGATGAGTTTGTGAAAACAGACCTTCAGACAGAGTGCTATGCTAAAGGGCAGACACCAGAGTGGGAGGAGCTAACCAAGTCAAATTCAGTTACTCAAGCAAGGGTCCTTGGATAGCCTAGGCAGATGAGATTCCAACAAAGGTAGGCAGGACACCTAGGTGGGGAGTATGACAGGAGAGGCCAGTTCTCCCTCTTCCTCTCTCCACTCCCTCTGCTCCTATGCACTTGTAAAGTCTGTCTCTGAACTAGAAAGACCCCTCCTCCCAAGCCCCCACTCTGATAATCAGCTCCCAAGAGGAGCTGCCACAAGGAAGGGATCAAATTCCTCAACTGACAAAGCCAGGTCTGCTCAGCTGGGTGATCTCAGCTCACGCCCAGGCAGGAGCCCCTCTCCTCCCGACTCCTGCCGCCATGCCAGTTCTGAGAGCCCAGCAGTTCTCTGAAATAAAGTTAGTTACATTACAGTCCACCTTCCCCACCTGACCCCTGTTCCTCAGCATAGGGTCCAACTTCTGTCCCCACCAAGATAGGTCGCAGGACACTGGGCCCATGGGGCAGGGCAGGTGGGGGCGGTATCTGGGTCAGGCACCCTGAGCAGGCCGGAGTGAGAAGCCCTTTCCTTCTCCCTCTTCCCAGGACACGGATCCAAGGACACTGGGGGGGGGGGGGGGGCAATTGGGGAGGCACCCTGGGGATCCATGCATCCCTGGCTTTCCTGGGGGTAAGGAGAAAAGCTCAGGAGCATCCCCAGGCTCTGACAGGACCGGATCAACCTTGGAAAACTTGAATTTCTCCTAGTAGGGGTATCGATGGAGATCAAGAAAGGGACCAAGTAAGGGAGTGCCGGTGCTGGGAAGAAGAGAGAGAATGCGCCGAGACCTTCTTAGCGAAGTTTGAGGGGGTCCTGGGGCATCTCAGGAAGCCTCAGGGGTCAGGAAAGGGGAGCAGATTGGGCGGGCTGCCCGGCCACCCCCATACCTGTATTTCATGCCAGTTCCTCGGCCGGTGCTCTCTCGGAGGACCCCAGGGAGCGCTGGGGGTCGGGGGACCACTGCGGTCCGGGCCTTGGGGCCCGACCCTCCTCCTCCTGGAGGATTCCCGTGCACCCCGCTGACAGGCCCACCGTTACCGCCCCCGGGGCCCGGCCGGGGTCCACACAGACGGTCCTCACTGTTCCGGCTGCGAAGGTTCTGCTCAGTACACGCGATAGACACCTGCATGCCGGCTGCCCACGGCGAGGGGACTCCGAGGGGGAGGGAAGGTAGGAAACCGGGAAGCCTGAGGGCGGACAAGCGGGGTGTAGTGACGGGAGTCCTGAGGAGAGCGGGAAGGCTGAGGAGGCTGCGGAGGGAGTCAGGCAGGATCGGGCCCGCGGGGGCGAGCTGCTGGAGGTCGCTGGGTTTGCGGTGGGAGGAGAGAGACGCAGGGGATCCACGAGTGGAGATATTCGTCTACAAGGGCACTGGCACGGGAAGAGGAGGGGAAAATGAATGAGGTTAACGGTGGAGGGCGATCTATGAGGGTAGGGACCTAGGGAGGAGTGGGGGGGAAGAGAGGTGCCACCTCAGGCTGATCCGCAGGGGACCCGCTAGGCTCCCAGCCGCGTCCGCAGCGGCCCGGCTAATCAACATGCAGACACCGCCCCTCATCTGCATAAGCCCCGCCTTTCGGAGCTCTACAGCCTGACTATTGGATGTACTCAGAGGAGCCGGGGAGCAGTGGGGAGGGTGGTTCTCGGGTCTCTCTGGGACCCGAGGTAGGTCGGGCTTTCTCCAGCTCAGTAGTTCTCAGTAGGGGATGATTTAGTCCCCCAGGGGACATTTGACAAGATCTGGAGACATTTTTTACTATCACTACTAGGGATGGGGAGGAATGTGCTACCAGCATCTAGTGAGTATCACCCAGGATAAAGCACAAGACAGCCCCCCCCCCCGCCCCAAACAATGAAATATCCAGCCCAAAATATCAGTAGTGTTGCTGTTGAGAAAACCATGGTCAGAGCCTCTGTGCAGTCTCAGAGGATGTGGCCACGCTGGTTCATGCCTCTATGAGTGGGGCAGGGCCCCTGACCAACCACCCAAAATGACACACTCAAGATGCAGATAGTGACAAAAAAAGTTTATTCTGTACTTCTCATGGCATCTGGTAGTGGATAAACCTGGAGAGAGGGCCTGGTTTGGAGGTGACGGGGAGGGCACCAGGGTGGGCTGCATGGGGGCTTGAGGGATTTTGAGGGCAGGCAGTGGAGAGCCCTGAGGTGAAACAGGTTAGGAAGGGCCCCTCTCCTGAGGGTAAGGTAGGGTGCTTCCTTCAGCCAGCCCTGGCAGAGAAAAAGGGCAGAGAGCGGATGTAGGAATCCAGCCGGGAGCGGAAGAGCTCACTTTGTACAGTTTGTCCCAGCGGGCACAGGGGGTTCTTCACCACCAGCTCCACGTACAGCTATGGAGAGGGACAGTGTTAGAGTCAGACTTTGGACACTTGTTGTTTCTGACTCCAAACCTAGTATAACCTCAAGGATGTGTGAATACATAAGGATCAAGGGCTGGGAGGCAAGCCCTCCTTGATGAGAAACTAGTGGTGGGAGTGTTGAAAACTCTGACTTCAATAGAGATAAAATAGGAGCCTGGCAGGAAATCTGAAGGAGTCTCGGGGCTCTACATGGCCATGGCATACGTTGAGGAGCTTTGGGGGGAGGGTCCCAGGGGCCGGCACTGACCGCACTATAAATGTGATGCAGTACATCTCGGATGGGTCCGACGCCCAAGTCAGTATTCATGACAACCTTGATCCCAGTAGGCGTCTCGTAGTAATGGAGTTTGTAACGACTAGTTTGGAAGGCCAGAAAACCATCCTTCCTGCAGGAATGAGGAGGATGTTAAGGAATGGGAGCAGAATCTTCCCAAAAAGAAACTTCTAGTCATCTCTAGGTCGATTCCCTTTTCTTTAAATATATTTGTAGATGCCTCCCCCAGGCTCTGTTCCCCCTCCTCCACATTTGACCCCTACACCAAACCTCTCTATCATCAGATTTTCCCCACCATCGCTCCTTGCAGCTCTGGCACTCTTGCTCCGGATTCAGCTTCCCCTCTCGGGGTCCAAATGCCCCTTCCACTCCAGAAAGTTTCCCCCACCCCAAATTCCCAAGGCTAGTCCTTTTTCCCTCAACATTCCCTCTGACTCCGCGTACATGTCTAGCGGGGACATCTTGCTGACAAACGAACGAATAGAGAAAAGCATCCCGTACATCAGCTTGAACTCCTGGAGGAAAAAAAGGCAGAGTTAGCTCTTGGTTGTTGAAGGAGACGGGCCAAGGGTGGGAAAGAGCCAAGATTAGGAGAAGGGAGGCTGGACTAGGACTACGTGCGTCTGGAGATGCGAGGTCACCCGGTTGCGCGGGGCCCTCTCGTCACCTCCTCCTTGGGGATCCCCGCTTGCTTCTTGCGGTGCCACTCGCTGTAATGCAGACATACTCCATTTCGGTCAAACAGGTACAGGTTGTGGACAGTCATCTGCGGGGCAAAGAGCGTGAGCCTTGCTCCAGGACCACCCAGCCTCCGTGGGTTCCAGTGTTCCGTCCCTGATCCTTCCAAACAGGCGGGTTACCCTCTCCCAAACTCACCGGAACTGCTCCAAGTGCCTGTCACTAGATACTTCCGGTTTCCGCGGAGCCCCGCCCCACCCGGTCCTTTCACGGCAGCGGAGCAATAACTCCGTCCAAACACACCTTTCTCAGTTTGTGGCCCTAGGGACTGCGCGTGCGCATCCGGGCTCCTGAAGCGGTAAAGGCCGCGGCGAGCTAGGTCCCGGACTGGTGACGTCACGGAGGCGAGCGAGGCGGGGCTGCGGACGGTGGGCGGGCTGCTGCCAACGGTTTTGAGTGTAGGGGATCGCGCGAGGGGAGGTCTCGGTCTTTCCGGATCCCGGCTCGGGGAAAGGGCCTGTCGCTTGTCCTCACCTTGACAAATTGGGGGGCTGAGGACTGGAGGTGTGGGGTAATCGGAACGGGGTAATCGGGGTGGAGCATCTCAGGCTAGGTTTGAGGACGGTGTCCTCTCTAGGGACGTTCTGAGGGTGTGACTGAGTTCACAAAGTTTCCTTTGGGGTAGGAGGAAGGGAGGGATTCTAGGGAGCCTTACCACGTCTTTCTTGCTTGGAGGGAGTGTACAGGAGCGTTGACCCTGGGTAGACCGGTGCAGTGGGCTGAGGGGTGCATTGGGCAGAGGGGTACAGTGGGCAGGGGAGTGTAGTGGGCAGGGGGGTGCAGTGGGCAAAGGAGCACAGTGGGCGAAGGGTGCAGTGGGCAGAGAGGTGTGGGGAGCCTAACGTCCCTGCCTCTGAGGCTGGAGCCAGTTGACCAGCAAGTGAGGCAGCTGGACGGAAATTAGGCCCTTATTGGATTTGGGGTTTTTTCAGTTTGCACGTCTGGGTGTGGGGGTTTAAGAGCTGAGTTGACTGGTGATGCAGCCTGTGCAGAAGTTGATCTGTAACTTTAAGCACTAGATGAACTGCAGAGGTGCTTTTGCCCCACAGGTCTTCTGTCCCCACTCCGTGCTGCATCCCCCTTTTCCACAGTTTCCAGGAGCTGTGGAAAGAGATGCTCTTGCTCTCTCCCATGACCGGTGGGGTGGGAACCTTTCCTCTAACCAGAAAGCCTCCATACCCTTCTTCACCAACGTTCCTTGGCTTGGAGCCTTCCTTCTTTCTCCGAAATCTTCCTTTTCTGTGCACTTTCCCCACTGGACTCTCCTAAAGCAGAACCTGGAATTCCCAGCTCTGCTGTCTCCATTTATCTCTTCCCTATACTCATGGCGACATCACCTACCAGTCCCAGTTCACCTCTCCGGGCAGAGGATCTCCTGAGTGATTCATCAGAAGCCGCTGGGCTGAACCAAGTGTCCTCCGAGGTGACCTCCCAGCTCTATGCTTCTTTGCACCGCAGCCGTCAGGCAGAGGCCACAGCCCGAGCCCAGCTGTATTTACCCTCCACCTCCCTCCCACCTCATGAGGGGTTAGACAGCTTGGCCCAAGAGCTGAGTCGCAGTTTGTCAGTTGGATTGGAGAACAACTTGAAGAAAAAGATGAGGGAGGTGTGTCTGGAGGGGACCTCTAAGGTTTTGGGATTGGGGGTGGTAAAAAACAAAAAGCTTTATTGAGATTTGAACTATTGTTGGATTTCAAGTTTCTTTTAAGTACACAGTCATGCTTGTTTCTGGAATGTGTATGAGGGGGAGAGTGGCCTGGGACACCATAATTTGTGAAATTTCCCAGTGTTTTCCTTTATCAGAGATAACCTGCACTGTGGGATAGGTTGCTGTGCTTTGACTGGGATTTGGGGACTGGGGGTGAGGATAAGTTTTCTCCATCCTAAAAAGTAACTAGGGACTTATGGATAGAGCAACGTATGCTAAGAGCCTTTCAGCTCAAAACTGTTTTGATTGTATGGTTCAAAATTAGGCATGTAAATAACGAAAGCATAGTTTAATAAATTGAACATGTTACAGAGAAGATAGTTATTAGTGTTGCATAGAAAAGATCTCATAACCAATTTGCAGACTGGTTAGGTCTTCTAGAGTTCGAAAAGCTGATAGCCATGGGCTACACAGTCTTTCGGCAGGGTATTTGCTCTCTAGTCAGCAAGAATCCTCTCCACGCTTAACTTAATGTGCCAGATCAACTTATTTACACGACCTGTCTGGCTTCTGTACACATTTGAGTGCCTGACCCTTATTGGGTCAAGTTCTCCTGTTCTTGCTTTTCTAGGTGCTAGCAAAAAGTATTGGGTTTTAGGGGGTACTGGATGCCATCTATCCTGGCAGTGGTTGACTATAGATTATTCAAGTTGCTTCTGGTTTCTGTGTTACTTTTTTCTAGGATGGTTCCAAGCATATCTTTGAGATGGAAAGTGTTCGGGGCCAACTCCAGAGCATGCTCCAAAACTCACGTGATACAGCCTATCGTGAGTAAATCCCTTCCCCCTAAAGGAGAACCTAGATTTACGGGTTGGGAGAAAGTAGAGAAAGGAAGTGGCTTCGGGGAGGACCTAGACCTCTGACAAGATTTCAGGAGGAAAGGCTCCCTTTCTTTGGCAGAGGGGCCGGAGGAGTGGGTGAAGTAGAAAGGAAGGCGCTCTGCTCTCTTCTTCAAGTGGTTCCTCTTCCCATCCTTACCTGACCCTGGCTGTGGGGTACCTCTGCCTCCCTGTAGGGGATCCCCTTACTCCAGGTGCTGGTTCAGAGAGACGGGAAGAAGACTCCTTTGACAGTGAAAGCACAGCCACCTTGCTTAAGTGAGTTCTCCTTGGGATTCTTCTAGCTTGCTTTCTTGGAAAGCCGAGTGTTCTATTCCTTAGCTCTTCCTTTATTGCCCTTGTACCTCTTAAGACCTAAGACACTTGTCACTTAGCTTTTACTTTTATCCTTTCTCTCCTATCTTCTACTCCCTTTACTCCTTCAGGAACTTGGGCATCTGCTGACTAGTACCTGGCCTTCTCCCAGCCTCTAGTCCTCCTTCTCCCACGAGAGTTAGCTTGCTTCTGCTAAGATTTTTATCACAGGAACTGTGGCATAAAGGAAGGAGCACTATAGAGTGAATCATAGAACCTATGTACTATTTATGGTTCTACTAGAGGCCTGGTGCATGAATTCTGGGTGTGGGAGTCCTGCTGGCCCCCCACATGGAGTCCTGCTGGCCCTGATCGCAGGCCTTTGCGGGGAGGGGCCACGGGCAGTTGGCCGACCAGGCCCACCCCCTGGTTGAACTCCCGGTTGAGGGGACAATTTGCATATTAGCTTTTTATTATATAGGATCACTATCTAACTTAAAGACTTCAGCCAAGTCTCTTGCCCTTTCTGAGTTTTAGTTTGCTCATTTGTAAAATGTCACGGTTGGACTAATGGGTCTCAAAAGTTTTCCCAATCTTAATATGTCTACCTGGTTTGCTCAGCACCCGGCCCCTGCAAGACTTATCTCCATCTAGCTCAGCCCAAGCCCTGGAGGAGTTGTTTCCCCGTTACACCAGCCTTCGGTCAGGACCCCCACTCAACCCCCCGGATTTTCAGGGCCTGAGAGATGCACTGGATTCAGAGCATACCCGCCGAAAGGTGAGATATTAAAGCTTCCTTTTGAAAGTAGCAAAGATTAGAAAAGGGCTGAGTGCTAAAAAAGGCAGAGGGCTAAGGGCTCACAAGCTGGGACTTTGCTCAAATGGCTCTTCAGGGAACCTTCTTTCATCATCCTATCTAAAACGGCACACCTCTTCAGATATTCATTACTCTCAGTTCCTTCATATAGCTTATCACAATCTGCGATATCTTGCTTGTTTTGCCCTTCTAAAATCTAAGCTGCTTGTTCAGCACTGTCTTCCTAAGATTTAGAATATACCTAACACATAGAAACCCTCCATAAGTATTTGGTGAATACACAGTGAACTTTGTTTTCTTGTACAAAGGCTTTATAGCTGTTGATATAATGAGCTTTATCTCTCTGCACCTGAGTCTGTCTGAAGTGGGAAGAAAGAGAGACAAGGCAGAAGAAAAATCAAAATCATTGATTATGTTGTCATTTTTGGAACTCTGCCTTCTATTTATTTTTCTTTTTTTAAAATATATTTTTATTGATTTCAGAGAGGGAGGGAGAGGGAGATAGAAACATCAATGATGACAGAGTTATTTATTGGCTGCCTCCAGCATACCCCATACTGGGGATCAAGCCTGTAATCTGGGCATGTGCCCTCACTGTGAATTGAACCCATGACCTCTTGGTTCATAGATTGATGCTCAACCACTCAGCCACGCCAGCTGGGCTCTGTCTTCTATTTTCAATGCCTGGGCATGAATGAAAGGCTTTTGCCTTTATCCTTGCTATGTTTAATCATTGTGTTCAATGAGCTTCTCAGGCAGGAATAACTTCCACTCCTTGCAGCGTGGGCTGTTGCACCTCTGCCAAAAGTTCCATAGATCCAGGAAAGGGGAGAGCCTGGAAGCTAAGCCCCTGCTCTCTGAGATGGCAGAGGAAGGTGTTGGAGGACTTGGGCCTTAAGGTTCCTGCTCTAAAATTCCTGATTTTCCTCCAAACCTATTTTGTTCTTGGGACACAGCCCATTTCCTGTCTCCAGTCCATTTCCCCCTACAGGAGGTGGAAAGTTTGGTGCTTGGTCAGACTGAGGATGGCAACACTCAGTTTCCCTATCCTTCTTCCCAGCATTGTGAGCGCCATATTCAGAGCCTACAGACCCGAGTGCTGGAGCTTCAGCAGCAATTAGCTGTGGCCGTGACTGCTGACCGCAAGAAAGATATCATGATTGAACAACTGGACAAGGTGCCAGGCTAGCAGAATGTACTAGCTCTCCTTGGGGAGCACCAAGAAATAGTTAATAGGGGGTGGCCAACCAACATCTCTTTGTTCATGCTAGGAGCTGGGGTGTGGGGTAGGTTACTGACTACTGGGAGAAGGTGACTGTTGATCTCACCCCCATGGACAGAAAGAGGGCAAAAATATTATTTTGAAATTCCATCTGACTTTTCTTTCCTGAGACCCTGGCCCGTGTGGTGGAGGGCTGGAACCAGCATGAAGCCGAACGCACAGAGGTACTTCGGGGACTCCAGGAGGAACGTCAGGCAGCTGAACTCACTAGAAACAAGCAGCAGGAGGTGGGCAATGTGTTTTATATGGAATTAGAACCTAGGTCACTGACTGCTAGAATTAGGGGAGTAGAAATAGCTCTGGAATTAGGTCCTAACAGATTACCTCAATCTTGCAGTAACTGGTCTGACAATTCTCTCCTATTTCTGTTCTTTTCATTGTTTCTGTTGTTAAACTTGCATCACTGGTGTCTTCCCAGCTTTCCCTACACCATGTGGTCTTTTGGGCTCTCAAGTCATTTAGTTAACTCATAATTTTAAAGTTTACATTGTTAATGCTTTTTGACGTATAACATATAGAGATTCCCCTGAGTTCCTCTGTCCTATGTACCTCTCTTCCCAAAAGACAGTAACCCGCCTGGAACAAAGTCTTTCTGAGGCCCTGGAGGCCCTGAATCGCGAGCAGGAAGGTGCCAGAATACAGCAACGGGAAAGAGAGCTGCTGGTAAGAATGCTGGCCTGGGTTAATTCCAACAGAGGCTGTTATGTTAATTACTTCTAGAAGGCTATGGGCAATTGATGGATGTGGGAGTTCAAAACTTTAGTTACACCAGGACAGTATTTCTCAAAGTGTGTTCCTTAGAACACTAGTTCTGCTAGATACTCTCCAAAAAGGGCTCTGCCACCAAGTAAGTTTGAGAGACTGCAAATTACATCCTCACCACATACATCTGGGGGATTATTTTAAAATACGGATTTCTGGGACCCATCCCCAGAGGTTTTGACTCAGTAGATGTATGGTTTAGGAACCTAAATATTTTCAGAAATTTCCTAGGTGATTTTGTTCAGCCAGGTTTGGGAATTCTAGTCTAGGGCATAGCCAAAAAAGGGATGATACTCATTCATGTTTCTTATTGCTGAAATGATAAGGTGATTACCCATATGAATTAGTAGCCAGTTGGAACTTGTTGCATGCATGACACATGCTTGCTACATGCATGCTGGTAATCTAACAGGCTACATCCAACCGTGTTAATGAAGGTTGCTGGTTGGCTAGTACATGATAGTAGGCTGGGTTTTTTATTCTTTGTGGAATTTCTTATGATGGTGATAGCTTTTATATATTGAAAACTTACTATGTGCCAGAGACTGTGCTAAATGCTTTACATACACTTGTTTTTTCAAAGGATTTTGTAATTTATTTTTTGAGAGAGAGGAAGGAAGAGGGAGAGAGAGAGAAATATCGATGTGAGACTATACATCGATCAGCTGCCTCCTGCACTCCCCCTACCAGGGATCGAGCCCGCAACCCGGGCATGTGCCCTGACCAGGAATTGAACCAGCAGCCTTTTGGTGCATGGGATGATGCCCAATGAACTAAGCCACACCGACCAGGGCCACATACACTTTTTACTTTAATCTTTACAAGGTAAACCCTAATATTATGCCTGCCCATTTCACAGATAAGGATGTGTACCTAAGAACACATAGTAAATGACAGAGCTGGGATTCAAACTGAGATTTGAACCCAGATTTACCTATTTCTGGAACAAAAGGTCTTATCTATTATAGTATAATCCTGTAGGCTTGTCAGCTTTTGTATTTTTAATGGACATAATTCTCAGCAGGCACATTGTATGGGGGTGAATGGGCAGATTGCTGGTCTCTTGAGGGCATGCTAAGAATCTTGGTTTTCTCCTGGGGCTATAGGAAGAGGAAAGGCAAGCTTTGACCTTGAGCTTGGAGCTAGAACAGCAGCAGTGCCGGGCCCTGCAGGAAGAACGGGATGAAGCTCGTGCTGGACAAATCAGTGAGCATCGACAGTTGGAAACACTTCAGGTTGCCCTAGAAGAAGAACGGCAGACCTGGGCCCAGCAAGAGCGCCAGCTTAAGGAACGCTACCAGACACTGCAGGAGGAGGGCCAGGCTCAGCTGGAAAAGGAGAAGGTAAAAGCAGCAGTTGGGCAATGGGGAACAGATGAAGGGCAAAATAATTGAATAAGATGGGATGTCAGAATGTGGGGTATAGGGGACTGAGATGGAGAGTGAAGAACTATATGTGGGAGACAAGATGGAGAGTGTAGGGCCAGCTAGAAGGGCTTGGGCATCAAATACATGGAAAATCAAAGAGTAAGATTAAACAGATTAGAAACTAGATCAAATGTGAAGGGAGGGAAAGGAAGCTTGGGTTTTAGGGTATGGGGGGGGGGGGAGGCGTGAATTGGGGAATAGAGGTAACCAGGAGACAGGAAATTAGGTATGTACTTAAGTTTGATTTCCCTTTCTCAGGGGAACATGCAGAGGGAAGTCCAGGCCGCCCGGGAGGCCCAGCAGCAGCTGGCATTGATGCAGGCTGAGATGCGGCGGGTAGAAGGAGAGCTGGATACAGCCCGGAGAGAGAGAGATGCCCTGCAGCTGGAAATGAGCTTGGTGCAGGTCAGTGGAAGTAATTCTGAAGCCGCGTGACCTTTCAGGAGTCATGGCAAACACTCACATTTCTAATTAGAACTTTGACTTTTATAGTCCTTTGTTTTTATGTGTAAAATGTGTGTTAAGTTTAACAAATTAATAAGTTTCTGACAGCATGTCAATCTCAGAGACTTCTTTCCCTTATTAGTGGTTGACTTAAGAAGATATTCAATTTCTGGGTTAGTCAGACCAGTGTTTGAACAAACACACTTCTTTCACCTGTCCCATTAAATTGGAGGACTGACTACATGGAAACTAATTTATCATGGAGACCAACGGTAAAGATGTTAGTACACAACTAATAAGTAGCAATTTATAAGCTGCTCTAACTCCTGAATTGGTGCTAGATGTATGTGTGCACTTGTGTATTCAGTAAGCCTGTTGAGTAGCCCCTCCATGTAAGCTCTGTGCCAGGAGCTGGGAATAGCCTTTGCCTACAAGGAGCTCACCAGCTAGATGGGAATTTGTCTAGTACACACATTTTTGAAGTAGTATGGTAAACGATAATTGAGGGTAAGAAGCTCTACTCATAATGTCATTTTCTTAGTAAGGTCTTCTCTAACCACACTGAGTGAAATCTGAAACCTCTGACAATCCATTTCTCTTCCCTGTTTAACTGTCCTCCTAATATACTACATAGTATGCCTTTTAAAATTTTGTTTGTTTTCTGTAAGATCCACGAAAGTAAGGATTTTTGTCTGTTTATTGTAGAATTCCAGAATAGTGCCTGGTTTTAGTGTTCAAGTCCTCTATTTCCTTATTCTACTATTATTGAAAGTAGGGTATTGAAGTCTCCAACTATTATTGTAGAACTGTCTATTTCTCTCTTTAATCCTGTCAATTATTAATGTATTTTGGGGCACTCTTAGGTGCATAAATGTTTATAATTGTTATATCTTCTTTTTTTCATGTTTGTATTTATTTTAGAGAGGAAGGGGGATAGAGAGAAACATCAATGTGAGAAACATCTATCAGTTACCTCCCATATACACCCTGACCAGGTATTGAACCTACAACCTGGGCATGTGCCCTGGCTAGGAATCAAACCCGCAACCTTTCAGTGCATGGGATGATGCTCAACCAGCTGAGCCACACTGGCCAGGGTGCTAATATCTTCTTGATATAACATTTTTTGGCTTAAAATTTATTTTTTCCCACAACAATATAGCTCCTGAGCTCTCTTTTGGTTACTATTTGCAAGGACTATCTTTTTACTTACAACCTATTTGCATCTATGTATCTAAAGTGAGTATCATGTAGAAAATACATAGGTGGATCATAGCTTTTTGTTTTGTTTTATTAATCATAGGCATATACAAAATTCCCTATTTAATTTATTTATAATGATAAATAACTACCTTTTATCAATTACAGTTGACATTCGTTTGTGTGTTTTTTTTAAGACTAATTGCTACAGTCTTTTTAAAAATACTTTTTTATTGATTTCAGAAAGAGGAAGTGAGAGGGAGAGATAGAAACATCAATGATGAGAGAGAATCATGGATTGGCTGCCTCCTGCACGCCCCCTACTGGGGATCAAGCCCACAACCCAGGCATATGCCCTGACCAGGAATTGAACTGTGACCTCCTGGTTTGTGGGTCAACACTTAACTGCTGAGCCATGCTTGCTAACTTGGTTAGGCTCGCACACTCTCTCTCTCTTTTTCTCTCATCCTCTCTCCTCTTCCCACCTTCTTCTTCTTTCTCCCTTTCCCACCTCATATCATTTGAGAGTTTCTTTTGGACATCATGGGAGAATATTCTTTTTTTATAATTTAAATTTTTTAAGATTTATTTTATCTCTTAATATATGGTCAACTTTTCTAAGTGTTTCATGTGTGCTTGAGAATATGTATAGTGTTTGAGTGCAATTTTGAATGTGTGTCTAGTTTGTTAACTGTTTAGACCATTATAATCATACTAGAGGCCCGGTGTATGAAATTTGTGCACGGCGGGGGTGGGGGGGGGGTGTCCCTCAGCCCAGCCTGCACCCTCTCCAATCTGGGATCCCTTGGACATCCCTCTCACAATCCAGGACTGCTGGCTCCTAACCATTCGCCTGCCTGCCTGCCTGCCTGATTGCCCCTAACCACTCTGCCTGCCAGTCTGATAGCCCCCTAACTGCTCCCCTGCTGGCCTAATTGATGCCTAACTGCTCCCCTGCTGGCATGGTCGTCCCCAACTGCCCTCCCCTGCCCGCCTGATCACCTCCAACTGCCCTCCCCTGCTGGCCCGATCACCCCCAACTGCCTTCCCCTGCAGGGCTGAGGGGACTAGGGGACTCCGGCTGGATGAGGCAAGGCTGAGGGGACTGGGCGCTGCCATCTTGTTGCTGTGGGCACCGCCATCTTGTGAGGGTGTGACAGTTGATTAGCATGTTCCCTCTTTATTGGCTGTGGGTGCTTCCATCTTTGTGAAGGCATGATGGTCAATTAGCATATTCCCTCTTTATTAGATAGGGTGTGTGTTTTTTTCTGTTAAATCTCCATTAGTGTGGATTTGTCTGTTTTTCCTACAGTCTGTCAATTTTGCTTTATACATTTTGTGGCTATGTTATTAGATGTGTATAAATTTTTAAATTGTCATTTTCTGGTAATTGGATATTTTATCCTTACGAGGTGACTATCTTTTATAATGCTTTTTGCCTTAGGGTCTATTTTTGCTTAATATTAATAGAGCTATACCAGCCTTTCTTTTAAAAATAGAATTTTCCTGGCAAATATTTTTCTAATCTTTTTACTTTCAGCTTTTATATATTTGTATTTTAGTCAGAGCATTAGGTTCATTAGCATTTAATTTATTTATTCATAGTTGGATCTGTGCTTTACTTTATATCTTATTTTGTCTTGCCTATTCAGTGTTTATTTTTCTCTCCTTTCTTGGACCTTTTAGATTCATTACTTTTTGCTCATTTTACTCATTGACATTTTTCTTCCTCAGCTAGTTTCAAAGTCATAAACTCAATTTCTGTTTGTTTGCTTGCTTTTATAGGGGTTACTTTAGAAATAATATCATGTATACCTAAATTATCAAAGTTTAATTATCAGAGATAAATATCAAAGACAAAGAAAGGAGCATCAATGCTACATGTATGGCTCAAAGTAGAATTCTCAGAGAACTTTAAAAATTGTTTTTAAAATAAAAGTTATGTGTAACACAGGTTCAAATATCTATAATAATAAAAGCGTAATATGCTAATTAGACTGGACGTCCTTCTGGGGCTACAAGGGAAGCTTGGGTCCCGGGTGCCAGAGGGAAGCTGGTGCCGGCAGCCGGGGGAAGGAAGACCTACTCTTGCATGAATTTCGTGCATCAGACCTCTAGTACTAAAGTAAAAAGCATTGATTGCTTCCTTTTATCATACCATTTGGTGTTCCTCCTTCCAGTCTTATGTGACTGGAAAGGGGGTTCCAGCAGGAGGCTAGTTCTCATATATGAGCTTATGGGCTGGTGCATTAAAAATATGTGAACATGCTATGTATTTGCTGCAACTTGTTTGTTTTTTAACCTCAAATCATAGACACCTTTTCATGTCAGTACATACAGATGTATATCATTCTTTTTAATGGTTATATAATATTACAAGGAATAGATGAATCATAGATTACTTAAGCATTTTTCTTTTGAAGAGAAATTTACATGGATAGCGATTTTTCACTATAAAAACAGTGTTGCAGTGAACATCATTGTGCATAAGGCTTTTGTACCCCTTCTATAGGACAGATTCCTAAACGTGGAATTTCTGGCTTAAAGGGAATATATATTAATTTTCATTAAAGCAATTAGGTAACAAGATAGTTAGAGTCAAAATTATAGAAACAGAAAGTAGAATGGTTGCCAGTGTTGGGGGGAGGGGAAATAGGGAGTCATTCAGCAGGTATTGAGTTTCAGTTTTACAAGATGAAAAAGTTCTAGAAATCTGCACAACAATATAGTTAACACTACTCAAATGTTCACTTAAATGGATTAAGAGGGTACATTTCATATTATGTGTTTCTCACCACAATTAAAAAAATTTTTAAACAATTTAGGTTAGTGCAAGAGTTTGGTATGATTGGGACATATTTGGGAAAAGTGAGGTAGATGGGTGGTGGGAAATCATAAAGGGCCTTGTAAGCCATTTTAAGTAGCTAGAACTTTTTTTAGCCAGTTGGGGCATTTGAAGGGTTTCAAACAAGGGAATAAGTTGCACATTTTTGTATTTTAGGATACTTACTCAGCCATAAAGGGGAGGATCTATTGGGGCCAGAATGGGAGAGGGGAGAGGGTACGGTAGAGGCAATGAGGTCAATTAGACTTGAAATAATACTGAATTAATGTAGTAGTGAGTGGAGGGGTAAATTGGATGCTAAGGAACTAGAATGGGACGATCAGTTGGAAGGGGTAAAGAAATAGGAGGAGTCAAGGATAACTCCAGGTTTCAAATAGCTTGTGTGTTTCAGTGGAGATTGGTGTCATTAATTAAGGCAAGAAATATAATAGGGACAAAAGGTTTGAGGGTAAAAAACCAAATGAGCTCATTTTGGATATATTGTGTTTGAGGTGTATTCAAATAGTTATTCAATAGTCATTCTTAAAGTCTGGAAGAAAGGTCTAGGCTAAAGAGAGGGATTTAGAAAGTGTTTAAAGTATAAATGGTAGCAAAAAACATGGGCTAACGGCCAAACATGGGTTATACACATGCAAAAGCATCAGTGGCCAGAGTGTTAGTGCATGGTCAAAAGAAGGCTGAGGACAGAACTGAAGCAAGCATTCAACCTTAATGGACAGAAGGAAGAAGAGCAATCAACTGAGACCAAGGAGCAGTCAGACAGAATGAAAACACGGAGATGGTGGCAGGTGGCATCATGGAAGCTAAGGGAACATGGTTTTAGAAGGAAGGGTTGGTTTAGGTGGCAGATGTTGCAGCAAGATCACATAAGACTGAGAAAGCACCACTGTTGGATTTAGAAATTAAATTCTTTGCCATGAAGTATACTATAAGTAGAAATCAGATTTCAGTGAGTTGAAAAAGAAATATGAGAAAATGGAGAGAGTGATATAGCCTGGTTCTGCTTTAGGAGGAAGAGACACTGACATTTATTGAATGTCAGGTACTGTTACCTCTGACACATATAATAAATTTGATTGTTCTACCTAACATTTATTTTGGTTAAAAAAATACATTTCTTTTGTCCAGAGTCATTTTCAGCCTTGTGTACATATAAGGTATGAGTACTTCATGATCTAAAAGGAAAGGGGACCTCTTTCACTTCCGTGGCAAAGTTCTTGACTTTCATCCCTTGGGCATGTGAGGGGAAATGTTGGCACATGGATTTTTGTCTACATTCTATCATCAATCCTCTCTTAATTCCAAACAGAATTGAGCTATTACCCCACCTTCCTTTACTCTCAGGCCCGGTATGAAAGCCAGCGGATCCAGCTGGAGTCAGAGCTGGCTATGCAGCTAGAGCAGCGGGTGACAGAGCGGCTGGCCCAGGCCCAGGAGAGCAGCCTGCGACAAGCAGCTTCCCTGAGGGAACAGCACAGGTACTTGGGGCTTACAGGACGCTGCCCTCCTCAGCCCCACGGGTGCCGTCGTTTGTGCCCAGCCCATATCCTCTCCAGTCCCTTTATCGCTTTCCAACATGCTGGCTGCCGCAGTTGGACCGAAGTGCATCTGGGGGACAACTGCCTACAGGTGCACGTAGAGAGCCAGAGTGTTTGATGATTTTCCTCCCATAGGTAGTTGAATTATGATGTTAAGGACCGTAGGGCATAGTCTTTACCCAGTAACTGATGGGACAATGATGAGCTGTGACCTACTCCATCTCCAGAGCTGCCCTGTGGGATCGAGTCTCTTTTCCATCCCAGTCTCACTTCCCTCATCCCCACTCCCCTACCAGTTTTTTCTGGAAGTGCTTCTTAAGTGAATCATTTTCCCATAAATTCTCATCTCAGCCTCTGCTTCTGGGGAACCCACCCTAAGACACCAGCTTTGTCCTTGTCTCTTTCCTGAGCCCACTGTGCTGTGCCTTGCTGGCTGCCTGTGGCTGGCTGTCTCTCACAGGCACACATGCTGGCTTACTTCTATCTCCAGATTCAGTTTCCTTGTCTCACCTGTGTCCTCTTAGGAAGCAGTTGCAGGACCTCAATGGACAGCACCAGCAGGAATTGTCCACTCAGTTGGCTCAGTTCAAGGTGGAAATGGCAGAACGAGAGGAAAGGCAGCAGCAGGTGGCTCAGGACTATGAGCTCAGGTACTGGCCCTTGGAGTATCACTTTTAGGCCCGGTCTCTTCCCTGCGCCAAAGTGGGCGTGGTGGCGAGCTGCCCCTCCACAGACCTGTCCTCCTCTGCATTGGCCCCACCGCCTTTCCGGATTTCCGATGTCTTCTGACATTCCATTTGGTTCCTCTTATTCCAAGTCTGCTTTCTCAAAGGCTACCTACGTGTGTTTCTTCAGACTGGCCCGGGAGCAGGCGCGAGTGCGGGAGCTGCAGAGTAGAAACCAGCAGCTGGAGGAACAGCGGGCTGAGCTGGTAGAGCGACTCCAAGCCATGCTGCAGGCCCATTGGGAGGAGGCAAACCACCTGCTGGGCACCTCTACCCTGCCTGCCAACCCCCCAGTAGGCATTACCCCTTAAGCTAAGCTGCTCAGAGTTGTGTTTAGATCCTTTCTTTGGAAATCTAGCTTCCTCCCAAGGGAACTCCTAAGTTCAGGTCCTTGGACCTGCATTTTTTTTTTTTTTTTTAATCTGTATACTTTTCCCAGAAATAACTGTCTCGTCAAAAGAAATCTTTTTTCCATGGCCATAGCTCACCCAGGCTGGCCACATTGTGTTGGGCCTAACTCTCTCCTCCCAGCCCAAGAGGTGGTGAGGAACACATATTAGTTTTGCCAAATGGTAGTTGAATTATGATGTTAAGGACCAAAATTATTGCTAAGTCCTGCCCTAGAGTAGAGTTGAGAGTCTCACCCCTGACCCGTCTTATGTTGGCATCTCCTGCTTCCTTCTTTTAATTATGAAATTTTTATTATTACCTAAAATGTTTTTTTGAATAGGTAGTAGCATGCACATGGTAAGAAAAAAAATCCAAACAGATCAAAAAGGTACACAGTGAAAGTAATCTCCATCCCATATCTGCACCTCAGTCTCCCGGTTCCTCTCCCCAGACGCAACCACTGTTACTGGTGTCTTGAATGCCCTCCCCACAAATGGTAGCCTTCACTATTCTGTAATTTTTTATTTAAGTACTTATTGGTGGAATTTAAAGTTGTTGCCTATATTTTGCTACATTCTACAAATTGCTGAATAAATATCACCAGTCAATGTTTTTGTGCAAATATATCTATAAAACTTCTAGAAATGGAATTGTAAGATCAAAAATAAGCATTTTAAAATTTAATAGGTACTATCAAATCTTCTTTTAAAGAAGTTCTACTAATCTGTACCATGTCTTGCCTCTTTAAATGCACTGGGATTTGACCCTTCTTTCTGCCTACCTCTTATGCCCAGGCCCCAACTGCCTGCCCCTCCAGCCCTGGGCCTCAGGAACGAGAGAAGGGGGAGAGGAGAAACTGGACGATGCCTCCCATGGCTGTGGCCCTAAAACCTGTATTGCAGCAGAGCCGGGAAGCAAGGGACGAGCTGCCTGGGGTTCCACCTATTCTCTGCAGCTCCTCCCCAGACCTTAGTCTCCTGCTGGAACCTCCTTTCCAGAGCCAACATTCCTTCCAGCCCCTGGAGCCAAAGCCAGATCTCACTTCATCTTCAGGTCACTGGGGACAGACATATTTGGGTTCCCCTTACATGCACTAATTGGCTCCCTCTTACCTCGCTTCTTTTCTGTCTGGGACTTGAGTATTTAGATGTCTGAGTGACCTTGGGTTGCAAGGAGTAGAAATCTACTCAAGTTGGTTTGAATAAAAGCCATGAGAGCTCATGGAAATGTGATGTAGCTGGACCTAATGAGAACTGGAGTTGGACCCAGCAGCGCTATCAGGGGCTGAGGCTGCTGCTCTTCCTCCCTTTGGGCTTGCTTGCATGGGCTCTTGACTGCCTCTCCCTGCACATCTGCTTCTCTCTCTTGGTAGACCAGCACTTCCTCTACTCAAGATTTTAGCTCTCATAACTTCAGCTTGAACATGGATTTGACCAGCCAAGACGCTAGATAATCTTATAGAGACCACGGTGTCTGTTTCGTAGGTCCAGTTTAAAGAGACATAATCTGATGGGTTGGCTAACCTTGGGAGTGCCAAGGATGAGGGTGCTCTGTGTGGTGCAAACATGACAAGCCAGGTTGAATTAAGAATGAGGGATGCCCTGGCCAGTATGGCTCATTTGGTTGGAGTGTTGCCCTGTTGCTCTGTACACCAGAAGGTCTCAGATTCTATTCCCGGTCAGGGCACATAACCCAGGTTGCAGGTTTGATCCCTGGTTGGGGTGTGTGCAGGAGGTGGCCGATCAATGTTTCTCACATTGATGTTTCTCACATCAGTGTTCCTCCTGAATATTAGTTTCAGTTCTTTAAGTAGTTTATGGTGGTATTAGAGGCCCGATGCATGAAATTCATGCAAGGGGCTCGGCCCTCGCAGCCAGAGTGGCTTGCCTCGGCCCTTGCAGCCCCGGCTTTGTTTGGAAGATTGTCCAGAAGGACATCGGGAAGGTCGTTCGGCTGTCCGGTCTAATTAGCATATTATGCTTTTATTATAGATTTATTTATTTAGAGTTTGAGTATTACAGCTTTCCCCTTTCATCTACACTTCTTAGAATTCAGCTGATTCATCTCTCAGTCCCCTATAACCCTTTCCTCCAGCTGCTTTAATTTTTCGTTATCTTCTCCTTGCTGCAATGTCCCTCTTATATTTAATAGGCCTCTTTTTGGGGGGCATTTGGTGAGCTGAGTTGTGGAGGAATCCCTGTCCCTACAACATACACATGTATATGTGTGCATGCACACATGTTTCGTTTTACAGCTGGGGCCTTCTCCTCTGCAGTTGGAGCCTTCCATCCTGATCACAGAGCAGAACGGCCATTCCCTGAGGAAGATCCTGGATCAGATGGGGATGGCTTCCTGAAGCAAGGGCTGCCACCCCCTTCTCAGCTGGAGGGCCTCAAGCATTTTTTGCAACAGGTAAGAGAGGGCCCACTCATCCTACCTTTTTTCTTCTTCTTCCTTCCTCATTTCCTTTTTCTACTCTAGGAGTCATCTCCCTTTTTGGATGAATACTTTGTCCCAGCTTCTTACTCTCTCAGTCTTATTCCTGTCTTGTAAATCCTTTCTGGAACTTAGGTGACCAACTGTAGCTCTTACTTTCCCAGCTTCTGCTTCCCTTCGATACCTAAATCTCTTTCTTTATTGGTCCTGAGGGAACCTTACTATCTTGTCCCCCAGCTGCTGGAGACAGTACCCCAGAACAATGAGGACCCCTCTGTGGACCTGTTACCCCCTAAGTCTGGTAAGTGCCAGCCTAAAGAAGATTGGGGCTGGCCTGGAAAAGTGGGAGTGGGTTGTCTGGGAAGGACTTTTAGGAGCTGGCAAAGATGATGGAGCCTAATAAAGGCCAGGGGGCAGGACCTCCTTGGCTCTTTAGCCCATTTCCTGATTCTTTGATCTCTTTCCTTTTGCTAGTTCCCCTGACTGTCCCATCTTGGGAGGAAGCACCTCACGTGCCACGCCTCCCACCCCCTGTCCATAAAACTAAAGTGCCCTTAGCCATGGCATCTAATCTTTTCCGGGTCCATGAGCTTCCCTCAACTCATTTACAGAGCAGTGGTCCCAGCAGTGGCTCCCCAGAGAGAGGTAAGCAGGTCATGGTTTACTGGGAGATAAAAAGGGAAGGGGTTGGGTGTGGAGCCAGTACATGGAACAAAGGCCCTTCTGGGTTCCTAGGGAGATGGGATGAGGGCTAGGGAGAGGAGGTCTAGGATGACAACCATTACTGATATGTCTCTTAGGTGGAGATGGGCTCACATCCTCGAGGCAGCTGATGGAGATGTCTCAACTGTTACGGCTATACCAGGCTCGGGGCTGGGGGGCACTACCTGCTGAGGATCTGCTGGTCTACCTGAAGAGGCTGGAACAGAGCAGGTACCAGCCTGGGAGGGAAGGGAGGAAGGATTAGTGGGTAGAATCTGGACTGTGAGCAGGCAAATGGGTCAGGCAGGGAAGAGAGGGATGTGTATGTCGTCCATTGAGTACTCTTTTGTCCTTTTCTGGGGAAGAAAGTGAGGGTGAGATGTACATCAATGAGTCGTTTCTTCCTATGTCTCTCACTGCTCCCACCTTTCTTTTGTCTCTTCCTTTCTACTTTGTTTTTTATTCTGTGCTTCTAAAAAGTCTCTTCACAATGTCTTTCTACCTTAGTTTTGTCTTCTTTACCCTGCAGCTCTTAATTGTGAAGCCTAGGCTGTGATTTCCTAGTATAACTCAGTATTTGATTCCACTTATATCTCCTCCTATTTAATTCCAGGTCTATCTTGTCTATTTTTATTCTTTTTTAAAAATATATTTTTATTGATTTCAGAGAGGAAGGGGGAGGGATAGAGAGATAAAAATATCAATGATGAGAGAGAACTATTGATTGGCTGCCTCCTGTATGCCCCTTACTGAGGGATCAAGCCCGCAACCCTGGCATGTGCCCTTGGTTGGACTTGAACCTGGGACCCTTCAGTCCACAGGCCGATGCTCTATCCACTGAGCAAAACTGGCCAGGGCTGTTTTTATTCTTAAGAGAAAGAGTTGGGGAGTAGTTCTTCTATTCAGTGTTGGGGAGAGTGGGAGGAACTGCTTCCCCATCCTGCTCCCTTGTGTGGTAGGACTGACAACCGAGGGGATAATGTCCCTAGAAGGAATGCAGACTCCCGCTTGGGTGAGGTCCCCCGGAAAGAGGTGAGCGCAAGCAGGGCAGAACGTGGGGGATGGAAGGGCTCCCACTCACTGGTTCCACCAACTCCACACACTCCCTAGCTGGCTCTGTTCTCTGTGGCCTCGCCCATCCGATTCCTGTTCCATTTTCTGTAGTGGCCCCTCCCCTTTGCGGAAAGATGCTGGTCCTCTCCAGGCATGATGCCTTTCCTCAGTGAGATGGGGATGAGAGTACACAATGCTGACTGTCTCTTCTCTTCCTTCAACTCTCAGATTCCCTCCCAGGCTCTCCCTCGCCGCCTCGCCACAGTCCCTAAGACTGAAAAGCCTCCATCACGCAAGAAAAGTGGACACCCTGCCCCTGGCAGCATGAGGAGTCGGGCGGGAATCTGGAGATGAGCCCCTTGCCCTTTCTCCTCTTGTTTGTGTTCTTATTATTCTTTTAATAAATGCTGGATAGTCTGTATTAGAGTCTGTGACTCTTAGGAATTGGCAAATGGAGGTTTTGTAGGAAACTATTTTGTAAAGAAACCTCATTTTATTCTATTTGAGTATTTTTTTATATGTTACATTTCTACTTTATATTTTGTAGAAAAAGACACGAGGACAGTCTTATGGCTAGACTGGAGAAGTTTTAATGAGCTAAGGTTCAATGTTTAAAGGATAAAGCCTACAGAGTGACTAGCTGTGGTTGGCAGTATAATTTTGAATGATTTTTATTTTCTTTATACGTTCCTGTGTTTTCCAAATTTTCTAAAACAAGTATGTATTATTAATCAGAACTAACAAAATTTTAATAAAAGAATAAGTTATGGAAAGAGTTTGAGTAAAAATTTGATTGTTGGAGAGATAGATTTTTCTTTCAAGAGCAGATAATTATTTTAAGATTTTAACTTTTTTAAAAGAATTGAATTGAGAAGGAGGAAGGGAGATGGAGTACAGAAAAGAGAGGGAAGGAGAGAATGAGAAACATCAATCAGTTGCTTCCTGTACACTCCCAGGCCTGGGATTGAACCCTCAACCTAGGTATGTGCTCTGACTGGGAATTGAACCTACAACCTTTTGGTGCATGAGATGATGCTCCAACCAACTGAGCCACCTGCCCAGGGCCTAGGTGAGCGTTTTTAATGACAGAATCTACTAGAGCCTGTGAGGCCCTTCTAATTGCTCCTGAATTATTTAGTTAGGCCCAAAATAGATATAATAGGATATAAACTCAAATAGCATTTCATATTAATGAATATTTAGGTCTTATTTCCTCCCATCTAAAAAGTAACTTCTTAGCCCTAGCTGGTTTGGCTCGGTGGATAGAGTGTCGGCCTGCGAAGTGAAAGGTCCCAGGTTTGATTCCGGTCAAGGGAACATGCCCGGGTTGTGGGCTTGATCCCCAGTGGGGACTTGTAGGAGACAGCCAATCCATGATTCTCTCTCATCATGGATGTTTCTCTCTCTCTCTCCCTCTTCCTTCTTCTCTGAAATCAATAAAAAATATTTAAAAATATATATATTTTTAAAAGTAACTTCCTAGCCCCTGGGAGAGGGAAAAGGAAGAAAAGGTAAACTCATCTGACCAGCAGGTGTATGGGTTCTGCCCACCTCTGGCCAGGACAGCGTAGTCCTCAGTCTCCCTGAGGACTGCTCGCCGGCAAAGAGGCAGGCACACTTGCAGGGGAGTAGCACTAGGCTCGAGGGGCTTTCCAAGCTGCCTCTCACCCACCTATGGAAATGTTTGCTTTCCTATTTTTTACCTCAAATACATAAAATTGATTTGACCAAACTCTGTGACTTAGGACACAGTATCATTTTTGGTAGCAGAGGGTTTTATACCATTTTTTTAAAACTGGCAAAATGAACACCTAGTCTTATCTCATTATCTCTTGGATTCCAACTTGCCACCATCAGTCAGCATGCCCTACATTTTTCTTAACATTAAAGACAGGAGAATATTTTCCAGCTCTCCAGAACAAAATCAGAAAAGGGCACAGTGCTGACTTAGCCATTTTGTGAGCTAATTATTTTGATTTTTTGAAAATATGCTATACCCACATTAAAAGTCTGCTTCTTCACCAAAAACCACCAAGGAGGCTGGGGAGGAGGAGAAAACCCACAGTCAAGCAGCCCCCCACTTTTCCTCCTATAATTAATTGTTGGGAATATTCTGAGAGAGAAGAATTAAAATATTTTTGGAGTTCTATAAAAACCCACATTTAGACGAAGTGGGTGCATTGGTTAAGGCCAAGTTTCACTTGGCATTGACAGGGTGTGATATGGGACTTTGCCTCCTGAGGACTCCCATAGCTACTTGGTATTGGTTCTGGTGGTATATTAGGGTAAAGGCTAAGCTGTTATAACAAAGAAACACAATGGTCCAGTGACTTTTGGGCCAAGTTTATTCTTGGTAATGTCCAGAGCAGTGGGTGGTCCTGCTGCAAATGATCACCTAGGTCTCAGGTTCCTTCCATCTTGCTCTGCCATCCCCTAGATCAGTGTTATTATTTGTGTGGTTGAAGCAAGATCATTGTCACATGAGACTCTCAACTGGCAAGAAGGGAAGAGAGCCGTGTCCAATGTCGTAAGACCCATACTTGGAAATACCACACATCAATTTTGTTTCATTGGCAAGACCTTGGTCACATGGCCATATCTACTCGGAAATATAGCCTAGTTGGCTGCTATGTATACAGCTATAACTCTATTACTGTACAAGATCTAAGGAAGAAGTAAGAATGGATTTGGGCAGTCAACTAGCAATCAGTATTGACTGTGCAGATAATGGAAAAATGCACCAGACCATATAAATCAGTCCAACTATGTCAAGTGTTGCTGAGACATGGAGCAATAGAACCTCTACTTATGCTCTACTGGTGAGAGGCCCAGGAGAGGAAAGTAGATCACTTTGGGAAATATTTTTGCATTAAATAGGAAATGTGATGATGTCCACACCTTGGGATGCAGTGACTCTGTCCCTACGGAGATGCCCTAGAAAAACTTGCCTGTGTGTGCACCAGGAGACAAGTATAAGAAAGTCATAGCAAAACCTGCAAACAGCCCAGCCGGCGTGGCTCAGTGGCTGAGTGTCAACCTAAGAACCTGGAGGTACGGTTCAATTCCCGGTCAGGGCACATGCCTGGGTTGCAAGCTCAATTCCCCATGTGGGGTGTGCAGGAGGCAGCTGATCAATGATTCTTTCCCATCATTGATGTTCCTCTCTCTCCCTTCCTCCCTGAAATCAATAAAAAAAAAACCAAAAAAAAAAAACCCTGCAAACAAAATGGATGAGCTGAAGTTTTATACATTAATACGGATAATCATACAAATATAATGTTGAGTGGGAAAAGCAGATTGCAGAAGAAAATATCCGGTACACTGTTTAAATAAAGTTTGAACACAAGTACAGCGCATGCGGGAAGCCGCCTATTGTCTTCACTAGCAAGGAGCCTGGAATGCTGGTGACCTTTGAGCACTGGCAAAAGTCAGAGCTATGCACCCACTGTTTAGTGGAAACAATGGTAGCTGAAGCAACTTCCCCACCAGACAGTCATGTAAATCCTTACTGATAAGATAGTCTGTTACTGGAAATTGCCTGCCTAAGGCCTATAGGTGTATCCCAAATTGAATAAAAGGATGGCAAAGCCTGAGCCCAAGTGGAGTCCTCCTGGGCTCCTGCCTGCCCCCCCCCCCCCAATTTCCAAATTATTATTTCTTGTCTCGTTGCTTTCATTTGCATGTGGCCCCTTCTCCAGATCCCAAACCCTGAACCACGCAGGACGTGGGCCTTCACAAGCGGAGGCCAGTCCAGCATGGGAGGAGGGGCCCTCACAGGGGCAGCCTGACTCAGTGTTGGAGGTGAGAAGGGAGTCCACTTGGCAGGATGGCCTGGCAAGGTGTCAGAGCAGTGGTGGGATGTGAAAGGGCATCTGTGTGGGGAGGGTGTGGTGCAAGATAATTACATAAAGGGGGTAATCAAGTACATAAACATTATGAACAATGGGAACCAGGTTTCTCTATTGAATGCATCTGTGTGGACTTGTGGTCTTCAGAATAGATAGATATGGAAGTACATATAGATGTAAATTGGTGTGTGTACATACGTTCACCTATTCCCTAGCAATACCCTGTATTTTCCTAGGATTCTTTTAACAAATCACTACAAACTATGTGGTATTAAATAATAGAAATTTATTCTCAGTTCTAGAGGCTAGAAGTCTGAAACATGGTGTTGGCAGGGACATATTCTCTGAAGGCTCTTGGGGAGGATACTTCCTCTAGTGGTTACCAGTGATCCTTTTCTTGTTTTGTTTTTGTGTTATTTATTTATTTATTGTTAATCCTTGCCCGAGGATATTTTTCCATTGATTTTTTTAAGGAGAGTGGAAGAGAGAGGGAAAGACCAAGAGAAACATCAATGTGAGAGAAACACATCGATTGGTTGCCTCCTGCATGAGACTCAACCAGGGTCCAGGCCAGGGAGGAGCCTGCAACCAAGGTACATGCCCTAGATGGGAATCGAACAAGGTAGCTGAAGCAACTTCCCCACCAGACAGTCATGTAAACCCTTACCGATAAGATAGTCTTGGTTCGTGGGCTGATGTTCTGTCTACTGAGAACAGGCTGGGGCATCAGTGATCCTTGATGTTCCCTGGCTTGTAGACACATCAGTTCAATCTCTGCCTCTGTTGTCACACAGTGTTTTTTCTGTCCCCTTGTGTCTTCACCTGGCCTTTTTATAAGGGCATCAATCATTGGATTTGGGGCTCACCTCAATCCAGTATGACCTGGTCTCAACTGATTTTTTCTGCAAAGACCATGTTTTCATAAGGTCACATTCAGAGGTACTAGGGGTAGAACTCAACATATCTTTTTGGGGGAGATACAGCTCAATCCATAATAACCCATTAACAACACATCTAGCATCCAGCTCTTTTTTTAACACCATTCTCTACTAAAAAGGAACTAGGGCTCCTTTGAGAAATGGCTGATTCCAGGTCTGGAGCTGGGAAAGTACAAGATAAACTTAGAAAATCATGAGATAAACAGTAAGGAAGACCCGGCTGGTGTGGCTCAGAGGTTGAGCATTGACCTAGTATGAACCAGGAGGTCACGGTTTGATTTCCAGTCAGGGCACACGCCTGGGTTGCTGGTGAGATCCCTAGTGTGACTGATGTTTCTATCCCTCTCTCCCTCTCCCTTCCTCTTTCTGAAATAAAAAAAATATGTATATATTTTTAAAAAGATAAATAAAAGCAAGGAAGGATGGGAACATGGCAAAAGAACACAGAAGCTGGCTTGAGGGGCTCTTTGGGCTCTACTATTTGAGCATAAAGAAAATAGGCCTGGCCAGTTTGCTCAGTAGGTAGAGCATCAGCCCACGGACTGAAGGGTTATGAGTTTGATTCCTGGCCCCAGTCAGGTGAGGATTAACAAAAAACAAACTGATTTTAGAGAGAGAGTAAGGAAGAGAGAGAGAAACATTGGTCAGCTGCCTCCCGTACCTGCCCTGACCAGGGGTTGAACCTGCATTCTTTTGGTGTACAGGACAATGCTCTAATCGACTGAGTCATCTGGCTGAAATTATTTTAAAAACCCGATATGCCCAGTGGTGCTGGCCTCCCCAGGAGACTATGCCTCTCAAAAAGGATCCCCTTCATCCCTCTCCAGAAGGGAAGGGAAACACAAGAAGCAGCACCTGGTGCAGAGCCTGAGTTCCTACTTCCTGCATGCGAAGTGCCCAGGATGCTGTAAAACCACCGGTGCCTTCAGCCAGGCACAAATGGTAGTTTTGTGTGTTAGCTGCTCCATGTCTGTCAGCCTTCAGGAGGAAAAACAAGGCTTACAGAAGGCTGCACTGAACACACCCTGAATCAAGGTGAGTGGGAAACCATCCCAATAAACATATTTTGGATTTTAAAAAGCAATCTGTTCAGCCCTGGCTGGTGTGCCTCAGTGGATAGAGCGTTGGCGTGTGGACTAAAGGTATTTTGGATTTTAAAAAGCAATGTGTTCAGTCCTGGCTGACGTGGCTCAGTGGATAGAGCGTCGGCGTGTGGACTGAAGGGTCCTGGGTTTGATTCCGGTCAAGGGCACATGCCCGGGGTTGCGGGCTCAATCCCCAGTGTGTGGCATGCAGGAGGCAGCCAATCAATAATTCTCTCTCATCACTGATGCTTCTCTCTCTCTCTCCCTCTCCCTTCCTGTCTTAAATCAATAAAGAAATACATATTTTTTAAAAAGTGATATGTTCATATTCCACAAAATACCATTTTTGCAGCATCAAATATCTAAGGAGAAATCTGATAAAAGAGAAGCAAAACTTCTATAGAGGAAAACATGACCAGGGCAAAAGCAAATTTGATACTGTTTAGGAATACCTATATTATGTGATAAAACTAAAAAGAAAAGCAAGGAAACAAAACAAACCAAATTCAGGATATTGGTAGTCCCTGGGGTGGGGAAGAAGGTGATGTGAGGGGGAGGACACCAGGGGCTTTAGAATGTAGGTGATTTTCCATTTTTTCAACTGGCTGGTGATTGCAAAGATATTTGTTATTGTGCTTTATAATTTATGCAGATTACATACATTTTTCTTGTACATCAAATATTTCATAGTAAGGAAGAAAATACATATATTATGGAATTTAGGAAAATAAACTATACATAACTGTATATGTAAAACCATGTGAGAACATATATGTTGATAAAACGCATAGAGTAAGGGACTAGAAAGATACCCACCGACAAAAACAAAATGCCTTCGACAAACTAATGTTGAGCATGTGCTATTTTATGAAGTTACTGTCAAGGGAGAACAGGAAAAGAGTATGTATGCCAGCTCAGTGGAAAGTTGCTACTGTGAAGTAACAGCAAGTACTCCAATAGTTTGGGCTGTGCAAAAGCCTAGAGAACTTTTGACATCAGAGTAAGAGAGGGCAGATTTAGGAATGAGGGAAGATTAAGATGACTGTCAGTTGAAAAGCACCTTAATGCTCAATATAGTTCATGTTCTTTTTAAAAATATATATATTTTTTATTGATTTCAGAGAGGAGGAGAGAGAAAGAGAGAGAGAGAAACACCCATGATGAGAAAGAATCATGGATCGGCTGCCTCCTGCAAGTCCCCCACTGGGGATTGAGCCCACAACACAACCCGGGCATGTGCCCTTTACCAAATCGAATCTGGGACCTTTCAGTTCACTGGCTGACGTTCTACCCACTGAGCCAAACTGGCTAGGGCTATAGTTCATATTCTTTACAAAGCTTCAAATGATCACACCAGTAGCATCTTAAAGAATATAGTTCTTTTTATATTGGTACAAACAAAGCATTACATTTAAAATGTAAATGCTTGAAATATACTGCAATTTTTGTAATTCCTTTTGGCATTATTTAGCTATATCAAGGACTTTAAAAAAAATTTTAAAGGGCCCTGACTGGGGAACTCAGTTGGTTACAGCGTTGTCCTGATGCCAAGGTTGCAGGTTTGATCCCCAGTCAGGACACATACAAGAAGCAACCAATGCCTGGCCCATGTGGCTCAGTGGTTGAGTGTCGAACCAAGAACCAGGAGGTCAAGGCCTGATTCAGGTCAGGGCACATGCCTGGTCGTGGGCTTGATCCCCAGTGGGGGGCTTGCAGGAGGCAGCCAATCGCTCCATCGATGATTCTCTCATCATTGATGTTTCTATTTCTCCATCTCTTTTCTACTCTGAAATCAACAAAAACATTATTTTTAAAAAAAGCAACCAACGAATGCATCAAATAGATGTTTCTTTCTCTCCCTCTCTCTCTCTAAAATCAATAATTAAAAAAAAAAAAAAGGCCTGGGTTTCCCTTATCTTCTAGATTTTCATTAGAACTTCTATTTTTCATTTGTACCACTTTTTACTGTTCACGTTTTATTTTTACCATGAACATGGATTTTCTTTTTAAATTATAATGTGATAATAATATCTGATAGTGAAGCGTTGGTGAACAAACTGTCTTGCACCTGCGCTGAGATGATGTCAGCAGGCTCTGCGCCCCAAAGCCAGGATTTCCAGCCACGCGCTTGGCCTCAGTGCTGGTGGTTGCAGTGCAGGAAGTCGGTGTTGCTGATGCTGACAATTTATCTCCCTGCCTTTTGGGTTGACTGGGGAAGAATGACCAGCAGCCATAAATTGAGTGTTTGTGTGCAACCAAGTATGAAGACTCCTTTTGTATGGGGGTGGGGGGTTTTTGGTGAAGATAAACATGGGGCATGAATATTTATATGTTGTATTAGTCAGGATTCTTCAAAGAAACAGAACTAACAGGATATGTGTATATATATATAAATATACATACAGAGAGAGAAACTTATTTTAAGGAATTGGCTCACATCCTTGCAGAATCTTGGCTAGTCCAAAATCTGCAGGGCAGGCCTGCATGCTGGAGACTCAGGGTAAGAGTTGTAATTCGAGTCCAAAGGCAGTCTGCTGGCAGGATTCCTTCTTGCTTGGGGAGGCCATTCTTTCTGTTCAGGCCTTCACCTGATAGGATGAACACACCCACATTATGGAGAGCTATCTGCTTCAACTCAGAGTCTACTGATTTAAATGTGAATCAGCTGACAATAGAAAATCTTCCATAAGCTGTTGGGGTGGCAGCATGCCAGGTTCTGGTTCAGTCCCCATTATAAATCGTCCTTGATTTTTTAATGTGTATCTTCCCCCCCCTCCCGCTTTATTTTATATTATTTTCCCCCCTTTATTTTAGAGAGAGAGGGGGTGGGAGAAGGAAGGAGAGAGAGAAACATTGATGAGAAAGAGAAACATTGATGAGAGAGAGAAATATCGATTGCCTCCCATTTTCACCCACCCGGAGGTTAAACCTGAAACCTGAGTATGTGCTCTGACCAGGAATCAAACCCTCCATGTACAGGACAACGCTCCAACCAACTGAGCCACACTGGCCAGGACATTAAAGTGTATCTTTCTTATAGACCGCCATTTGTAATTTATACATTGATACCCCAAAATTGCTTTTTTTAGCCTGGATTGGGGCTTTTGTACATCAGCAAATAGTCTTATGGCAATCGTAGAGAGGTGTTAATTTGTGTATACAAATGAAAAATTTATTACTGTTGCTTTAAAAGTAGAAAACAGCCCTGGCTGATGTGGCTCAGTTGGTTGGGCATCATTCCAGGAACCCCAAAGTTGCCGCCAAGTCACATGCCCGGATTTCAAGCTCGATCCCTGGTAGGGGGCATGCAGGAGGCAGCTGATCCACTCTCATATCGATGTTTCTCTCTCTCTCTCTCTCTCTCTCTCTCTCTCTCTCTCTCTCTCTCTCTCTCTCTCGTCTCCCTTCCTCTCTTTCTCAAAGTCAAATTAAAGTTTTTTTTTAAAATGAAACAGAAGAGTACAACTGCTGGTCTTAACAAGAATACAATTGAGCCCTCGCAGGTGTTGCTAAGCGGTTAGAGTGTTGGCCTGAGCGCCAAAGGGTCGCAGGTTCAATTCCTGGTCAAGGACACGTACTTGGGTTTCAGGTTTGATCCCCAGCGCTGATCAGCTCCTGCATACATATGTGAATAAACCTTGCTAATCTATCTTTTGTCACTTTAATTCACAGACCCTCTGTACTGAATTTAAGAGGGTAGAGGGTAAGTTTTTCCTCTTCAACAGAAGCAATACTTTTAGAATCTTCAAGTTTGGGGTAGAATTTAGGGACTTCAGCTCCCCCTGGAGGAATTCTAGTCTTAGGCAAGCCACTGCAGTAGAGTTTTCTATCAATCCTAATGGTTTTCACAGTATGAACTTATTTGCTTGAAGCCCAGAATCACAAAGGAGACCTGAGGTTTCATGGAGCACTGAGGCCAGGTCTCATTCTAATCTTAGAAAAAGAGGACACTGATGGGAAACATTTGCATGCATGCCCCGTATTTCCAGGGCCAAGGAAAATGCAGTATTATATCTCCTTTTCCACATTTTCTTATGTGTATCCACTTTTGTTTTCTACTCACACTAGTGCACTGGGCCTGGAATTGAACCTGTAACCCAGGGACATGCCCTTGACTGGGAATCAAACCCACAACCTTCCAATGCACAGGACTATGCTCTAACCCACTGAACCACACCAGCTGGGATGTTTCACACCTTTAACTTGTATTATTTATTAGTTACATATAAGTTTATAGTGTGAATATGAACATTTCTCAAGGTTGTCAAGCATTCTCAGACATCCCAAGTTCTGATGGTTGCAGAATATTACATCACATGTATGTGCTGTAATTGTGCATAATCAATCCCCTAGTTTGGGCAGTAAGGTTTTGCTGTAATACATTATTATTGCATTGAACATCTTTGTACAGAAATCTTTGTGCTAAGATCCCATATTATTTCCTTATGGTGATTCCTTAGAAGTAGAACTAAAGTAGATTGGAGGGTATACACATTTTTAACTTTTCTTTTTATTGAGGTATAACTTTAAGAGCCTGTACCGTGACCTGGAATCGAAGCATGACCTTCTGGTTTATAGGTCAACACTTAACCACTGAGCAACACCAGCTGGGCTGAGTATGCATTTTTATTATGGAAATAATATATCTATATACACTGAGTGACCAGATTATTATGATCTCTGAACCCATAATAATAATAATCTGTCCACTCAGTGTGTCTGTGTGTGTGTGTGTGTATTTGAGGCCCAATGCATGAATTCGTACACTGGTGGGGTCCGGCCAGCCTGGCCAGGGGGAGGAGACATGGGCAGTTGGCCAGCCTGCCTGCTGGTTGAACTCCTGGTCGAGGGGACAATTTGCATATTAGCCTTTTATTATATAGGATATACACCATTTATAAGAATAAACTCAAAATGTATTAAAGACTTAAATGTAAGACTCACAATCTACTCAATAGTGTTGGGAACATTAGACAAATACATGAGGAAAAAAAAATGAAACGCCTAGAAAAAAACATAGGCAGTGAACACTTTGATATTTCTCTTAGGAATATTTTTTCTAATATAAGAGAAACAAAAGAAAAAATAAACAAATGAGACTACATCAAACTAAAAAGTTTTTGCACAAGAAAGAAAATCATCAACAAAATGAAAATACAACCTACTGAATGGGAGAGGATTTTGGTTAATATCCAAAATTTATGGAAAAACTCATACAACTTAACATCAAAAAATTCCAAACACTCTAATTAACAAATGGACAGGGGACCTGAGGAGACATTTCTCCAAAGAGAACATACAGATGGCCAAGAGACATATGAAAAGATGCTCAACATCACTAATCATCAGAGAAATGCAAATTAAAGCCACAGTGAGGTATCACCTCACACCTGTCAGAATGGCTATCATCAATATATCAACAAACAAGTGCTGGTGAGGATGTGGAGAAAAGGGAACCCTTGTGCACTGTTGCAGATTGGTGCCATCACTATGGAAAACAGTATGGCGGTTCCTTAAAAAATTGAAAATAGGCCCAGCTGGTGTGGCTCAGTGGTTGAGCATGGACCTATGAACCAGGAAATCAGGGTTCAATTTCTGGTCAGGAAACATTCCCTGGGTTGCCGGCTCAATCCCCAGTAGGAGGTGTGCAAGAGGCAGCAGACAATTATTCCCTCTCATCATTGATGTTTCTCTCTGTCTCTCTCCCTTCCTCTCTGAAATCAATAAAATATATTTTTAAAAATTAAAAATAGACTACATTATGACCCAGCAATTCCACTACTGGGTATATATACAAAGAAATAAAAAACATTAATTCATAAATATGCATGCACTCCTATGTTCATTGCAGCATTACTTATAATAGTCAAGATATGGAAGTAACCCAAATGCCCATCAGTAGAAAAGTGGGTAAAAAAGCTATAATTATGTATGGTGCCAGGTGGGTACTTGAATTATTGCCTAAGTTATATAATTGTCTAACCACTATGCCGTACACCTCAAACTAATATAAAGTAATAGTGAATGTCAAATGTAATTGAAAAATGAAAAATAAACAAAAATATTGAGCCTCTTGGCCATATTTATATCTTTTTAAAATATATATATATTTTTATTGATTTCAGAGAAGAAGGGAGAGGGAGAGATAGAAACATCAATTATAAAAGAGATGCCTCCTGCACACCCCCTTCTGGGGATCAAGCCCAAAACCCGAGCATGTGCTCTGACCAGGAATCAAACCCTGACTTTCTGGTTCATAGGTCAATGCTCAACCACTGAGCCACACCAGCCAGGCCATATTTATATTTTAGAGAAATGTCTATTCAGATCCTTTGCCCTTTTACAAATTGTGTTCTTTTTATTATCGAGTTGTATCATGAAAACATAAAAGAAGAAATTACTAACTTACAAGCTGATTACTTACTCATTTTCAAACCTGCTTTTGAATGAGGCCAGATTTTTTTTTAGAACTGCATGTTAGCATTCAAGTGAAGAGAATGTAAGCAACTTTAAAAACAGAAATTTCCTCTGCTCTCAACTGGCTAAGACAGGAAAGGCAAATAAAGGCAACATTTAGTAGTATCATTTGAAGAAATGGTACTTAAAAGGTGTCAGTTCATTCTTGACTTTTTAAACAAAGACTGTGAAAGTCTTATAGCCTCAGTTCAGAGAGCCAGGTAGAGACAGGGACTAGATGAATGGCAGGGAAAGTTGATCTTTGACTCAATTAGGCTGAATCAATCTTGTCATTGAGTTCCCAGGAAAATTCAATTACAGGTCAAGTGTAGGAAGCCCAGTAATTGAGGCTTAAGCAGCAGAAATGACAGGTGATCAATAGCAGCCTGAGGATGAGTTTGACTTCAAAGCCCCTGAATCTGTAGTGGGAAAAAGGCAGCAGAGCCACAGAGAGGAAGAGGCTCCCGGACTTGAAGAACTAACCACCGAGAGGTTTGTCCAAAGCCAAAGGGGCCCTGGAAATGGCACTACCATCCATGCCTGTGTATCCAGTCACTGAGCTGACTCATGGGGCAGAGGAGCTCCAGTGTGAGACCATCAGACCCTTTTAGGAGTCTCCAGCAGCAGTGTCTGTAGCTGAGTGCGGTAGCATATGGCCAGAAACTACACTACCAGGCCATGGCCAGAGGCTGGGCTCCAAGAAGTGGGCTCTGGGGAGAGCAAAAGTCACCATGTGGGACTAGAGACAACTCCTTCCCTTTTCCTGCTAAACTAAGATTCATGGTAATAACTGCTCCCTCTAGTGGTGACATAAATATTGCAAGAGGAGCTTTGTAACATTCCATCCATAAGCTTTAGATAAATTCCACTATCTGAAACAAAAAACCTGCTACCACAGCCCTGCCTGGGTTATTCAGTTGGCTAGAGCATCATCCTGTACACCAAAAAGGCTGGGGATTTGATTACCCATCAGGGCCCATACCTAGGTTTTGGGTTCAATCCCTGGTCAGGGCCCATATGAGAGGCAACCAATTGATATTTCTCTCTCTCTCTCCTTCACTGAAATCAATTAACATATTATATCCTTGGGTGAGGATTAAAAAACAATAATAACAACACCACAACAAAATCCCCAAACATTTGTGTGGAAAAAAACTCAAAATATGTTACACTATAGTTTTTCAAGATGTTACCGTTGGGGGAAGTTGGGTAAAGGGTACATGAGATGACTCTGTATCAATTTTTCTCAAAAAGTTTAATTAAATTGTACATAAGTCAAAAGACATACAATAATCTGGGATAGATATGTGCTAAATCTAATATACAAAGAGCTTCTAGAAACTGAAACGAAAAAGACCACCACTACAATAGAAAAAAAATGAGCAAAGAATATGAAGTAGTTCACAAAAAGGAGATATCATATAAGTCTTTAAACACATGAAAAGAAGGTCAAACTTGCTCATAAGATAAACCTATAGTGAGACAACATTTTTTTCTATCTCACAGATTGGCAAAAATCCCCATATACAAAAGATGGACAACATACTGTGCTGGTCAAACTTGCTTATAAGATAAACCTATAGTGAGACAACATTTTTTTCTACCTCACAGATTGGCAAAAATCCCCATATACAAAAGATGGACAACATACTGTGCTGGCCAGGGAATTGGCCAGGGTTAACAATCTGAGGCCCTAAACTCTCCTCTCTCTTTCCCTATCCTCAGGGCCACTACCAACGGTAAAACTATGCTGAAACAGCATAGCAAAGAAAGTTAGACTGATTTATAAGACAACTAGAGGCCCGATGCACGAAATTCCAGTCTAATTAGCATATTACGCTTTTATTATTATGGATAGGGAAAGAGAGAGGAGAGTTTAGGGCCTCATCCCAACAAGGTGTAAATCATTAAATGGTAATCAAGAAATGGGATGGATAAAGCAGACAGGGGCAGGTCAAAGCAGCACTCAGGGTTTGGGGGGAAGCCCATGCTGATCTACCAACACTGAGGGACCCTAAACAAATCGGCTTTCTTCACAGTAGCTTGGAGGAATTGGAAAATGGAGCAGGCAAAGATGGCAACGAGAAACCGTACTTCAGTCAGCCTGAGACCATGGTCTCACAATCTAGTCAAATAAAAGACATTTGAAAGGGTCTGAGTCCCTTGGCCTTACCCCTGCTGGGGATTCATGGTCACGCACACATGCCTGGGTAACATGGCCCGAGGTCAGAAAGAGACATTTCTAGGACTCCAACACTGAAGCTCCATACGCTATGGTTCTAAAACCTGTTGGCCAGGTCCAACAGGGACTACAGTTAGAGCGAAAGGAAACAGGGATGCAACATGGATGAGATTAACGTGGAAGTCTGGGTGAAAGTTGTGTTTGAACAGACTGTGTGAAGTGGTTTTGTCTCCTTTATTTGAATGTATTATGGGGATGGATAGTGTGACTGAAGAATGCGTCCTCTACCCAGTATTGCAAAACAGAAGGCCTGTCAATTTGCCCTCTGCCGATACTGATTGGGAAATAGTAAATTGCCTGAGCCCACACAGGTTGTTAAATTGAAGCAGTGTGGAATACCTGGTAGACAAAAGGAGATTGCCCCTTTAATTAATGCCCTGTTAGAAGCTAGAGTGCTGATGTGGACAGCCCTGTGTGCAGCACAGACCAGGGCTATTTATGGCAAAAGCACCACTCAACAATGACCACTGGGATTTTGGACCAAAAAATTTTCCATTTGAGAGATAATTACTAGCTTGCTTTTGGACATTAACTGAAACTGCCCCGTGACTGAAGGTTATACAATTGTCTTGAACCTGAAATTCCCATAATGTCTTGAGTGATGTTGGAGAAACACTCTAATGGGGAGGGCAGTGCCCAGAAATGTTTCATAAGGAACATGCTACCAGGGGGATGAAAGAGCTACTGTCTGTTCCCTTAGGGCTGACTTTGGGACCACTTGAAATGGTGCTGGATCCTTAGGCCCCTTGGGCCCTTAGGGCCCCTTGGGCAGGGCCCTATGAACAGCTCTAGTTACCAACAAGGAGCTTCTTGGTTTACAGTTGGCAGTTCCAAGATCAACAAAAAGCACCCTGTTTGGGGGACCATCACTCTAACGGAAGACGGTAAATTAATTCAGCTCAGCGGGCTGCATTGCATGCTATTTGGTGCTCTGTTTTCTTTTATACCAACTCCTGGATAGTGCCTAATTGCCTAGCCGTGGGGCTATGCAAAAGGGCAATGGAAAACTGGACTACAAAAGGGATGGCCATATGGCTCATTGCTCCATTGGAAATCACTATGAAAACTTAAGGGCTGCATTAAAGTAGGACATGTCAAAGCCCGCTGGAAGACCTCCCTTCCAGGACTGGATGGTGATTGGGATCTGCAAGTGCATATCCTGCTGTGCTTGCTTGAGGGGGCTGCCCAGGTCCATGAAATGAGTGGACAGGGGTGCCTACTGCAGCAAAACAGAGATGGGCTGAATGGAGACATCTGCACCCTCGGAGACACAAAATGTCAAAAAGAACTGTTCTATCTGCCAATAAGAGAGCCAAGCACTGCAGATGGCTGCAAATGTGCCCTGAACAGAATGGACACTTGCTCTGGATAGGGCTCAAAATACTACAAAAGATTTAAACAGAAAACAATGCACCAATTTGTACTGTAGAGTCACATACTTTGTACCAAGAAATACAGTTTTCATCTTCAGAGTAATCATCTGATAGGAGTTGGAACAGACAAGGGAAACTTTTGTTGTCTGAAACAGGGAGAGACAAAGGCATGAAGTGTTGGCTCCCACACTTTCATCAGTGTGTGCTCACATTCAATATTAGGGAGGCCAGGGGGGAGTTGCCACGAGGTATGTTCCTCTACTTTTCTGGGTGATTGGAGAAAAGAGGAGGAGGAGGATGCACCATTACAGCTCTTCCCCACATCACCTCACTTTCTCTGTCTTCTACCTGATACAGTGGTCCCCGGACTGTGGTGCCAGAGGCAAGGATGATTCCAGGCAGGAAACTGTAACTACAGCTTTGAACCGTTCTTTGTCAGAACCCCCTCGGGCCTGACGGGGTGGATTTCATCTTTACCTCATCTGACAAAATTGGGATGAACAGTGACTACAGCCCAGTGGAGAGAAGTACATCCTATCCTGTGTGCATGGGAGTGGGCTGAGGAGGAAGCATTTGCTAGAATAGTATAACTGAGGCATTCTGGACCAGCACAGTGACCCACACTAACTTCCCTTTCAAAGGTGGAAAAGTTTTAATGAACAGAGTGGATCCAGAGACATGGAAGCATGGAACAGAGTGAGGAATCTCAGAAGGAAGGCAGGGGAGGGTGGGTGAGAGGTAATCAACCAAAGACCTATATGCATATATGCATAACCCATGGACATAGACAATAGGGTGCTGAAGGCCTGGGCTGGGGACAGGCTGAGGGGGTCAATGGGGGATAAAAGGGAACATATGTAATACTTTCAACAATAAAGAATTATTTTTTTGCCCTAGCCAGTTTGGCTCAGTGGATAGAGTGTCAGCCTGGGAACTGAAAGGTCCCAGGTTCGATTCTGGTCAAGGGCACATACCTGGGTTGTGAGCTTGATCCCTTGTGGGGGATTTGCAGGAGGCAGCTGATCCATGATTCTCTCTCATCATGGATGTTTCTCTCTCTCTCTCCCTCTTCCTTCCTCTCTGAAATCAATAAAAATATATTTTAAAAAAAGAAGAATTATTTTTTTAAAGGTGGGAAAGTTTGGATATAAGTGGAGAGGAGAAAAGGTAGCTGTGCATAAAGGAATGAATAAATGAACTCTGCAGTGAGGGAAATTCAGTATTACATGATGCCTCAAGAGAGACTCAGAGCAAGAGATGGCATTGTCTCTTTGCTCAGTTATGTAGAATGCATGGAGCAGCGAAGCTATGTGTTACCAAGACCAATCTTGCTTTCAGAACCTGGCAAAGTCAAACGGAAGCCTGCAAACCTGAGTGTCGTCTCTCTGAGACACACTGTGCTTGTACAATGTTGATGGGCTGGACTAGCTGTTAATGACTGGGTAGGACTTTAGCAACGTGCCAATATCTTTTGACTCTTATTTTTCAGGTTATGTCTACTATTACAATATGGTGTAACAACGACCTCGTTTCTAAGATTCAACTACCTTATGTAAACAGTCTCATGAAGATACCAATACCAACACTCCACTAAGCTGGGAAAAGGACTGGCCTGAGGAAGAACGGAATTAGCTAACCATCAGCTACTTTCCATGCTATCATGGCTAGAAGAAGCCCAAGCCACAGGGAGACTCTAGAAAGAGAAGAAAAAGGTCCTTAACCGACAGCCCAGCTGAGCAACCAGACTCCAGCTGCACCAACTGCCGGCCATGCCCGGGACCAGCTCGGGTCCCAGCCAGCATCAAGGGCAGCAGGAGAACTGCCCAGGTGATGCTCATCAATCCACGTCATGAAATTATAAATGGTCGGTGTGTCAAGACACAAGACATTGGGGTATTTTATTACTTAGTAAGCAATAGACAATACACCTGACATTTCCAGTTACCACGGCTTCCAGGATCTGCTTTTTTGATGTCTGCCCTGCCAGCACTAGGTTTGAACTTTCTCTTCTCTGTGGAGTCAGTGATAGATCCTCCACCCCCAGGTTCCAGAATGCTGACTTCCCTGTCTGCTCTCATTTCCTCCCCCATGCTTTGTGGCCTATGGATTCATGCCTTTTTAACTCCTGTACTGTCATTTCAGTGAGGTTTTGGAAGGGAGAGGAGGTAAACAGATCTGTTTAATCGGCCCTGTTTAATTCAAAGTTTCTCCTGCATTAACATAGTCACAGAATTTCCCCTCCACTTCCTTTTTCACTCAAGAGCTCCTCTGCCCAGAAGCTCCTCCCAGACTCCACGTACCCTAGAGCTGGGAGGTTTGGGGTCATTGTCCTCCTCACTCCCCATTGCTTCCTTAAGGGAACACGCCTCCGTTCCCTGATGAACGTCACCATCTACTGACCAGTGAGCACAGCCTCTTCTTCATCCGCGCTCCGTCTTCTCATTCCCATGGCGTTGGCATCCCCAAGGTCAATTCACTCATCACTCTTCCTCTTAGTTCTCTGCCTTCCTTGTGTCCCGTGGAACATACCTCCTTTAGTCACGCCCTCACAGGATCAAATGCCAACCGTGTCATCCCCTGCCTGCCCCATGCCTGATGTCGCTAGTTTGGCAGAGCCTGCTCGTCACAGTGGCTGGCAAAGGAGGCGCTCACCTTGCCTGAAGCTGCTCCTGCAGGCTGGGCTCCGTATCCTTTGTCTCCCAGCTCTGCACGATCACTCTGTCTCCCTGTGTCCTCACCATGGTTTCTGAGGCCTGTCCAGCACCCCTGGAGCCTGATTTTGTCGACAGACCTCTCCTCCCTCACCCTCTGTTCATGTCATCTGGGTTAGGCTGGCTCCATCCTCAGCCCCAGGGGACCCAGGCCTTGCCAATCTATCACGCTGCCAAGGGACTGCCACGGGCTGGGGAATCATCAGAGTCCAGAGACTCAATTCTCAGACTTTCGTGGTGTTACTGGACTGAAGGCGTCCATTTGCCTGCGTGCATCAAAGCCCAATAAGACATGAACAGGAGTTTGCAGCCAAGAGAATGAGGATTTCTTAAGGAGATGGAGCCATACCTGGGGTCACAGGAGCTCATACGCAAAGACCTGACTCCCCGATGACTTCCAGGGGAAAATCATTAATCACTATGACTACGGGAGTTAGGGTCATGGTCAGGGTTGTGGTGTCTACCGATCAGTAAGCACTAGGGTAGAGGGTAGTTAGTTGGTCATTGCATCTGGTCCTGACATCAGCCAAGGTGTTGCTTTGTCCGGTTTCACAAAGATGCGGTTTGTGGAGTTATTCTTGAGCTGAAACTAACTGAGGCCTAGAGGATGTTATCTCTACTTTGGCAGAAACTCTTTCTCTGTGGTCAACAGACCTGAGGCTTTTTTTCAAAAACTACTGAATGCTGACCAGAACGTCATTGTCCCGATGGCTTAATGATTAAGCAAGGGAAAGGGCGAGGGAGAGGGAGAGTCAGGGCACCAGGTGAGGCCAGTTTGAAAAAAAATCTAAATAAAAGGGCAGATGAAAGGAAATAAAGTTCCTGTGTGGTTACCATGGAAGCCATTAGATAAGTGGGGTCTTGGTTGAACTTAAGCCTGGGAGGATGGGGCTGTTTAAACCTGAGTCCAGCTGTGCCTGACTATATACTCTCCCGTAAATTTTCAGTTAGAAGAACCCACTAAGGCTTCCTGCTTTAGCCTGTTTGGTCTTGTGTCCCTGCCTGAATCTATCAGGAGAAACGTGTTTTAAAATGGCCCAAGAAATACTTAAAGAAACATTTCTCTTTTAAAACAAAAAACCCCACTTCAGCCATAGCCCCACAGCTCCCCCTGGTGGAAAACACTGTTTCTCATTCTGGATAATATGCCTTTATTTCAATCCACCAAGTGTCCCAAGGGTCTGCACATATCTAGGTTAATTTAGAACAACGTTCCATGTTCAAAAAAGTATCTAACTGCTGTTATTTATAATTCTGATCACAGCCCTTTCCCATAATAGTTTGTACTTCAGAACTATGATCCTGAACAAAACACGTCCCAAAATCATAGTGAATTTAGAATGTGCTAGACCATCAGGAATTAATTTTTATAACTACCTACAAAGGAAAAAGGAAAAATATAGAAGAGAAATAGAGAACAGTAATGTACTAGAATTTAAAATCCTGTCAAGTATACTTCATGGGCTTCTGGTTTCAATACTGTTCCACACATTGACCTCTCTTTTCTCTCCACGCTCCACGGAAATGATCAAAGGGAGAAATACAACGTGAAAAAGAAAAAGAAAAAAGATCCGATCTGGCAAACCAGAAACACACAGAGAACACCATCAACAGAACAGAATATTGGAGGGATTTGAGGAAATGTGTTTTTCTGTGGGGAGAGAGGTCAAGCGGTGCGGAGACCCCCCACAGAAGGACTTCCCGCTCGCCTGAGAAGGTGGGAACATTTCTCATGAGCACAGCAAGGCCCCAACTCCAGCGCAAGGCCTGGGAGGGCCTATGTGTCTGGGCAAAAGGGTTTTTGAGCTGTGCTGGTGCCCACTTCATTGTGCTGTTCTTCCTCAGTCACTGAGCTTGTGAGAACTTGCCAAAGTAGGTACAGGAGTGGGTGGGGAAACCAGAGAGGCAATGTGTGCAGCGTTCCAGCAAATTCCTGCCACCACTTCAATTCAGACACCACCCAATCCAGCTGCCACCCCAATCCAGCCCTTGCCACAGTTACTTGACCCTGCTGCACACAGACAACTCAGAAGTCCACTGAGTTTGCTGAGGCCAGAGAAGGGGAGGCTGGGGAGAGAGTGGCCCTGCTCCACCTTGGCTCCACAGAATAGTGCCCTTGGGCCTGTTGCTCCGGCCCCTTCAGTCCCTGCCTTATCCGTGGGCCGCTCTGTCTCAGGTAACTGTGTCTGTTGGCACTATCTCTACTCACATAGCACCCAACTGTGGTGCCAGCCCTTCACTGTGCCAGGGTGGTAGTGGGGAGCAGAGAGCAGAAATAGAGGAAGAAAAAGATTTGTGCAAATACCTAAGGAGCCCACAGCAACCTCTATTCTCCTGCTTCCACCACCACATGTAAGTGTGAATAGACTGGGGAGAATCACCTTACAAGTAAGGACCATTAACCTCCTTAAAAAGGTGGGTCAGGGCCTGGCCAGCATGGCTCAGTGGTTGAGCATTGACCTATGAACTAGGAGGTCACAGTTCAATTCCTGATCAGGGCTGGGTTCCCAGTGTGGGGCATGCAGGAGGCAGCCAATCAATGATTATCTCTCATCATTGATGTTTCTCTCTCTCTCTCTCTCCCCCCCTCCCCACTTCCTTCCACTTTGAAATCAATAAAGATATACTTAAAAGAAGAAGGAGGAGATGGAGGGTCAGGAAGGGCAATCTGGAAAAGAACGCTCCCCAGTGGAATGGAGGAAATACAAATGTATTAAAATATTCAAATTAACATCCTCAAAAATGTTTGTGGCAGAATATTACATGCGGAAAACCGCCTAGTATCTTCACTAGCAGAAAGGTGTGGACAAGGATCCCGGAATGCTGGTGACCCTTGAGCTCTGGCAAAGGTCAGAGCTATGCACTCAGTCGAGACAATGGTAGCTGAAGCAACTTCCCCACCTGACAGTCGTGTAAATCCTTGCTGATAAGATAGTCTGCCTGTTACTGGAAATTGCCTGCCTAAGGACTATAGGTGTATTCCAAAATTGAACCTGGCACCCAAGCAGAGTCCTTCCTCTTGAGCTGGGCTCATGCCTGGTCCCCCAATATTTCCAAATTATTTCTTGTCTTGTCTCTTTCATTTGCGTACAGCTCTTCCAGATCCCGAACCCTGAACCATGCGGGACGTGGGTCATTTGCGATCACATTCATAAAAACAACAACCTGCTATATAAAATGTGGTTTATAGCTACAATGGGATATTATTCAGTCATAAGAAGGAATGAAATTGTCATATATGCTATCACATGGATAAGCCCTGAAATCATTGAGCTAAGTGAAATTGCCAGACACAGAAAGACAGATATTGTATGACTCCACCTATATGAGGTACCTAGAATAGGCAAGTTTATATAAAGAGAAAGTAGAATGGAAGTTACCAGAGGAGCTAGAGGGAGGGGATAAGGGAAAATTGTTTAATGGGTACAGATCTTTCATTGGGAATGATGAAAAACATTGGGTTAGAGGTAGAGATGATGTTTAAACAAAATTGTGAATGCACTTAATGCCTCTAAACTGTACACTTAAAACGCTTAAAATGTCAATATTGGATTATATATATTTTACTACAATAAAAAATAACCCCCCAAACCAACAAGTTATAGAAAAAAGAGAGAAATCACAGAAAAAGAAAGTGTTGTTAGAAATTCAGAATATAATGAAAAACAATAGAAGCAGCGAATAATGGAATGGCCAGTGTGGCTCAGGTGGTTGAGTGTCATCCCATGTACTGGTTTGATTCCTGGTCAGGGCATATGCCTGGGTCATGAGCTGGATCCTGTAGGAGGCAGAAGGCAGCAGATTGATGTTTCTTTCTCTCTCCTTTCCCTCTCCTTTCTAAAAAAAAAAATCAATAAAAACATTAAAAAAACAAAACAAAAACACCTTGTGATTTAGCAGGCCAGCCAATGAACTCGCAGAACATCTTTGGGTTTATAATTATTTCCTTCCTTAGTAAGTCCTATTTCTAAGGAAGCTGGTGGTTCCAATATAAAAAAATCAGGCCTGTCAATGCAAAAGCATAGTGTGTGTCCCACAATGTAAAGAAAACATCCCTTGTACCTCAGCTGAAGACTGAGTGGCAAGGCTTAGAGTCCTTAAGAGGAGAAAGGGGAGACATAGTGGCAACCCCAGCTAAGAAAGAGAGCTTAACTTTTCCTGCTAAGGAAGCGAACCCCAACTCTTCAGGCCCTGGAGGATATGGAAAGGGGAAAAGGAAGGTGTGTGGAAGAGGTCATGAAAAGGAAGGTGTGTAGAAGAGGTCATGTTCTTGTTTCCCCTTCTTGGTTTGGAATTGGAGAGTCCTGGCATGGTGAATCCATCCACACGGACCTGCAGGAGCTCATGGACATAGACTAGGGGATGCTTCAAACCAGAAGCCCCTTAGGTAGCTGCGCCCAACGGGAATTTGGGCAAGAGCATGAAAGAGGCAGGTGGAGGAAAGGAAGGAGGAGAACCTAGCAATATGGTTTGGTGCAGGGGACCCAGCACTCCCAGCTTGACACAGTGAGAGGGGTACTGGTCTCCTGACAGTCCCCTCAGACAGCTGATGCCTGAGGTTGAAGAGAAGAGACTTTGATGGCCATGGGCATGGAGGGTCCGCAGGCAGCAGTGGATGCCATGACATGCCCAAGGCCAGGTGGGACCTGTTGCTCCCAGCATACACCAGGCCAGAGAGCAAACCAGCCTGGCTGGGTCAGGAAACAGCTGAGGAAACATAGGGACAACCACCCCTCTCACCATGCCCGATGCCACCTGGGGAAAGGCGTGAGAAGTGGAAGCACAGCCTTGTTAAGACGAACCTGGAAATCACTGTATACAGAGTGGAGCAAAAGTAGGTTTACAATTATGAGCATGTGAAACAGAGTTTACTCTTGTGTTATTATGTATTAATTACTGTGTTATTTTCCCTATGAACAACGGTAAACCTACTTTTGCCCCACCCTGTATTTATTCCAAGGAGAGTGTCTGTTCTGGAGGAAACAGAGTCCATTAACCATTCATTAAGTTAGTGTATTTTCTCCTGCTGTCAGCATGAGAAAGGAAGGAGACAAGATCAGTCATAAATATAAAGCGTCTCCATCATATGCATACCTGAATGTGTGTGTAAATATACCATCCTGCCACACAAGCAAACCAGAATCAAGAACACAGTAAATGGTAAAGTGCAATGAAAGGAACAGTGGTGAGAAAGGAAACCAGCCAGACGTAGTTGTCTTCCTAAATATTTGAGAAATGTAATGCGATTGACTTTTTAGAAAGAATTATAAAAATAGAAGACATTGTATTAAAAAATAAAAGGCAATATTTTTTCTTAATCTGAAATTAAAATTCTAGAATCTGGATTCTTTTCAACTTTCTGATTGGGGGTGAGGTGTGAGTGGAAAAGAAGTCTCAAAAGACAAACCAAAAGCCACAATGAGATGTCACCTCACACATGATAAAGTGGCTATCATCAAAAGAGAAGCCTGGCCAGTGGGGCTCAGTGTTGAGTGTCGACCTATAAACCAATTCCTGGCCAGGACACATGTCCGGGTTTCAGACTCCCCAATGTGGGATGTGCAGGAGGCAGCCGATCAATGATTCTCTCTTATCATTGATGTTTCTTATCTCTCTATCCCACTTCCTTCTTCTCTGAAGTCAATAAAAATATTTTTAAAGATAAATAAAATTTAATGTATTACTAAGACTTGATTTAAAAATTATTTCATAACATACTTCTGCTCTTTGGGAAAAGTACCTTCCTTATAACCAGTAAGCCCAACTTCCTCACATTAAGCCTGAGTCCACATTTGCAGGTGTGCCACATACATACACACACAAAAAGATAAAGGCCTATATACTAGTATTGCTTTCCTGTGGCTGCTTTAACAAGTTACCATAAACCTGGTGGCTTAAAAGAATGCACATTTGTTCGCTCATAGTTCTGGAAGTCAGAAGTCCAAAAGCAGTTTCATGAGGCCCAAATTTAGGTGTTGGCAGGGTCACACTCTGGAGACTCTCAGAGGCTTTCTGGAAAACCCATTTCCTGGCCTTTTCCAGCTTCTACAGTTATATTCCTTTAATCCGTGGCTCATGGCCCCTTCATCCATCTTTCAAGTCAGCAACATAGCATCTTGCTTTAGTCCTCATTTGCTTCCTTCTTCTCTCTCAAATCTCCCTCTGCCTCCCTCTTATAAGGACAGTTGTGATGGCAGTTAGGGCCTATCTGGATAAATCAGAATAATCTTCCCATCTAATGTTTATATACATTTAAGCAGAAAAACACTACTTAAGGAAATAAGGTAAACCTATACTCAAGAACATGGGAAAATGAGGTAAATCTATAAGAACATGGGAAAATGCCCAAGGTATATTATAAAGAGAAAAATAGAAATTAATAAGCAACAACCAGTTAAAGGTAAATAGAAGAACCTACAGGAACAATTAAAAGACAAAATACATATGTTTTAACTTGTACAAGAAATGTGCATTGTTTCTGTAGGCAGAAAAAAACAAAAAATGGTAATTTAAATTTTATTTTCTAATTTAATAGGGAGACTATATATTTCTGTTCTCTCCTCACTATTCTCTATTACAGACTGCAGTTTGATGGGACCCTGGCTTTCACCCTCTATTTTTTGGATTTAGTGTTATTTTTTAACTCAACCTGAATTGTTTTTTAGGAATGAGACTTCCACGGCCCACGCCACCCCAACTTATCTGCTCCTCTCAGATTCAGGCCACGTTGGATAAAAAGACTAAAAGTCCTTTGTCTCATTGAAACTTTAAGGAATCATTGCCCTCCCCCCCCCTTTTTTTTTTTTTACTGCTGCAGTGATTCCACAAACAGAAACTTCTAATTCCTTCTGTCGACTCCAATTTTCATGAAGATATGGATGGTGGAGGAGGGACGAAAAATCTCAGAAGAAAGACATTTTCCCTTTCCTTGTAAAGAAACGGAGAAACGACGACCTGACGACCTTCCGGAGAAGGAGTTCTACTAGCAGCTGAGGTTATTTATAGGACTTTAAATATAAATCCGACCTCTGGTAACTCCCACGGAACTGCTACTTTAAGGGCGGCCCCGCCCTTTCTGTAAGAGGGGTGTTTTGCTTCGGCATATTTTTAGCAGGCAGCAAACAAACATAAACAAGCTCTGCTCTGAGCCACTGGGAGGGCTGGGCACCTGGTGGCTGGCTGTGTGACTTTGGCATGGGGACCAGGATGGATTTAAAATATTCTGCCCCTAGAATATAAAATGGTTCAGCTGCTGTGGAAAACAGTATGGCAGAGTCCTCAAAAAGTTAAAAATAGAATTATTATATGATCCAGCAATTCCACTTCTAGATATATAACCCCAAAATTTTATTTATTTATTTATTTATTAAATATATTTTACTGATTTTTTTACAGAGAGGAAGGAAGAGGGATAGAGAGTTAGAAACATCGATGAGAGAGAAACATCAATCAGCTGCCTCCTGCACACCCCCTACTGGGGATGTGCCCGCAACCAAGGTACATGCCCTTGACCGAAATCGAACCCATGCCCCCCCCCCCCCCCCCACCTCCGGCCTCCCTTCAGTCCACAGGCCGACACTCTATCCACTGAGCCAAACCACTTTCGGCTATACCCCAAAAATTTTAAAGTAGGGACTCAAACAGATGTTTGCAACCCATATTCACAGCAGAATTATTCACAATAGGCAAAAGGTGGAACTAACTCAGGTGTCTATAGATAGATGAATGGATTAACAAAATGGGGTATATACATACAATTCAGCCTTAAAAAGAAAAGAAATTCTGACACATGCTACAACATGGATGAATGTTGAGGGCATTATGCTAAGTGAAATAAGCAAGACACACATACTGTATGATCAATCCCATTTATATGAAGTACCTAGAGAAGTCAAATTCATAGAGATAGTACAATGGTGGGTGCCAGGGGCTAGGGGAGGGAGAAATGAGAAATTACTGTTTACTGGGTATGGAGTTTTGGTTTGCGGTGATTAAAAGGTTTTAGAGATGGGTAGTAGTGATGTGGCAAAATCATGTGAATATATTTAATACCATTGAATTGTACACTTATAAAATGTGTAAAATGTTAAATTTTACATTATACACTAGAGGCCCAGCGCACGAAATTGGTGCCTAGGGGTGTGTGTCCCTCAGCCCAGCCTGCACCCTTTCCAATCTGGGACCCCTCAAGGGATGTCCGACTGCCCGTTTAGGCCCGATCCCAGTAAGATCGGGCCTAAACGGGCAGTTGGACATCCCTCTCACAATCCAGGACTGCTGGCTCCCAACTGCTCACCTGCCTGCCTTCCTGATTGCTCCTAACCGCTTCTGCCTGCCAGCCTGATTACCCCCTAACCACTCACCTGCCAGCTTGATTGATGCCTACCTGCTCCCCTGCCAGCCTGTTTGCCCCTAACTGCCCTCCCCTGCAGGCATGGGTGCCCCCCCCATCTGCCCTTCCCTGCAGGCCCAGTCACCTCCAACTTCCCTCCTCTGCCGGCCTGGTCACCCCTAATTGTCCTCCCCTGCAGGCTTGATCGCCCCAAACTGCCTTCCCTTACAGGCCTGGTCCCTCCTAACTGCCCTCCTCTGCTGGCCTGATCGCCCACAACTGCCCTCCCTTGCAGGCCTTCTCCCTCCCAACTGCCGTCCCCTGCTGGCCATCTTGTGTCCACATGGGGGCAGGATCTTTGACCACATAGGGGCAGCCATCTTGTGTATTGGAGTGATGGTCAATTTGCATATTACTCTTTTATTAGAAAGGATAGAGACCTGGTGCACATGTGGGGGCCAGCTGGTTGGGTGTCCCAGATAAAGGTGGGGGTTCCCTTGGGGCGTGTGGTGGCCTGGGCAAGGGACCTGTGGTGGTTTGCAGGCCGGCCATGCCCCCGCAGAGACCCAAGCAGAGGCCCTGGTATCTGGGATTTATTTATCTTCTATAATTGAAATTTGTAGCCTTGAGCGGAGGAGGCCAGGGCAGGCCAGAGCTGCGGAAAGCTTGGCTTCCTCCATCGCTGGGGGCAACCCTAGCCTCCTGCTCTCTCCAGGTCCATGGCTGCCACCATTTTTGTTGGGATTTATTTCTCTTCTATAATTGAAACTTTGTAGCCTTGAGTGGAGGCCTGGGGCAGCCAGGGTGTGTGGAAAGCTTGGCTTCCTCCATTGCTGGGGAAACCCAAGCCTCCTGCTCTCTCAGTGGCCGAAGCCATCTTGATTGGGTTAATTTGCATACTCACTCCTGAATTGCTTGTGGGCGTGGCTTGTGGGTGTAGCGGAGTGGTGGTTAATTTGCACATTACTCTTTTATTAGATAGAATGTTTTACTATAAAAACAAAGTTCAAAAAATTCTGCTCCTCATCCCTATCTACATTACCTGTCATTTCACGAACCCTGGAGGACAATCAGGTGATTATGGATTAAGCCAAGTCAGTCTCGGGGCCTCAGTCTCATCATCTGTGAAATGGAAGGGTTGGGTGGAGCACCCACAATTCCAAGTTGTGACAGTAGAGGAGAGATTTAAGGGAAATAAACCTTATGGAAAGTAGGATGCCCAGGACTATATAAATGAATATTGACACTTAATCAATTTTGAGATTTTACTACAGTTCAAAATTTAAAATTTTTCATTTAAAAATGAAAAAAATTTTAAAGTAAATCTTTATTATTGAAAGTATTACATATGTCCCTTTTTTCCTCCATTGACCCCCTTCTAGTCAGCCCCCTGTCTGCTCCACCCCAGGCCTTCACCACCCTATTGTCTGTGTCCGTCCATGGGTTATGCATATGTGCATACAAGTTTTTTGTTTAATCTCTTCCCACCCACCCACCCACTCACCATCCCCCCACCTTCCCTCTGAGATTCCACAGTCTGTCCCATGCTTCTAGATCTATTTTATTCATCAGTTTATTTTGTTCATTAGATTCCATATATGAGTGAGATCATGTGACACTTGTCTTTCTCAAAATTAAAATATTTTTTAAAATATGTTTTTATTGACTTTAGAGAGAAAGAGAGAGGGAGAGAGAGAGATAGAAACATCAATGATGAGAGAGAATCATTGATAGGCTGCCTCCTGTACACCTCCTACTGGGGATCGAGCCCGCAACCTGGGCATATGCCTTGACCAGAATTGAATCTGGGACCCTTCAGTTCGCAGGCCAACACTCTATCCACTGAGCCAAACTGGCTAGGGCAAAACATTTTTTTAAATTATAAAGTATTTCAAACATACAGAGAATCCCCTGAGATCTTAGCACTCTTTAATTTTTTTTTAAATTGATTTCAGAGAGGAAGGGGAAGGGAGAGACAGAAACATCAGTGAGGAGAGAGAATCATTGATTGGCTGCACCCTGCATGTCTCACATTGGGGATGGAGCCTGAAACCCGGGCATGTGCCCTGACTGGGAATCCAACCTTGACCTCCTGGTTCATAGGCCCATGCTCAACCAAACCTCGCTTGTTTTTATGTATGTTTTTTAACCTGAAATTGATTTTGTATGGTGTGAGATGGAGATCTAATCCTATATCTCCCTCCCTCTCCCCTCTGGCTAACTAATCAGTCCATTTATGGGATAGCTTAATCTTTCCCCACTGGTAAGAAGTGTCCATTTCTTCATATATCAAATTTCCATGTTTCGCTGTGTGTCTTTTTTTTTTAATCCTCACCTGAGAACATTTTCCCTATTGATTTCTAGAGAGAGTATGAGGGAGAAAGGAGGAGGGGGAAGAGAGAGAAACATTTATGTGAGAGAGACACAACAATTGATTGCCTCGAGGGCACATACCCTTGACTGGGAATTGAACCCGAGACCCCTTGATCTGCAGGCCAATGTTCTAACCACTGAAATAACCGGCCAGGGCTTGCTGTGTTGTTTTTCAGTGCTTTCCATTCTGTTGCGTTGGTCTATTTGTTTATCACTAAACCAATACTATAAGGTATCTTAATTATTATAGCTTTGCATAAATTTTGATATATAGTAGGGCAAGTTGCCCATCATATTCTTCTTTAAAATTGATTTATTTTTGTCATCTAGGAAATTATATTTATTGTCACAGGTGACTGTCACACAAACCTCCAAGAGGTTAAGCAATTTTCCCAACGTCACAAAGTCAGGAAGGAGGAATCTGTACCTAGATCTGCTCAAGGCCCGAGTTCCTCCACTGCCTCCGGGGGTTCTGCCTTCCCAAGGCCAAGCAAATGGTTTTCTAGGCTTGGAGAGGTGGATGTCAGAGATTCCTGAGTGGGCAGGCAAGAGAAGGTAGGCAGGTAGACTGGTTTGGATTTGGTCTCTGGGGTATATAGACTTTGCCAGCCAAGAGATGGGGCTTGGACTTTAACTGGCAAAACTGGAAACAGAAGATTGGAGGGACTGGAATTGGGAACTCCCACCTCAGGACGGAGAGCCCACAGGTGTCAGTGGGCACAATCTTGTCACTTTTCAGGCTGAGCAGGAGTAGAGTGGCCGCAGCCTGAAAGGGGGACCTGTAGCTTCTTTTATGCTGGGGTTGTTGTCGGGGCGTTGGGAGGTTTGGGGGGAAAGAATCTGGAAGCCAGGACAGATTAGCACCGCCCCCCCCCTGCCAAGTCCCAACCTCCTCCAGCCCCTCCCTGCCTGATTAAGGGACGCTAATCAGCTTAGGTAGATTAAGGGCTTGGGCTAGCTGTTCCCACACCCCCGTCCTGGGCCCGGCTGGAAGAGGAGACCTTTGGGAGGGCGTGTGACCCCTCACGTCGGCCCTGGGCCCGCGCCCCTACTTTACAGTGAGTGGCAAAGGCCCCTCCGCGTGGACTGGGTTCCTTCTCCCCCTGATGCATTTAGGGAGGGCGTTGGCCTGTCCCTTCTGACCCCTGCCCCCTTCCCGGGCGGCTCTGACAAGGGGAGAGGGGCAGACAAAAAGGGAACAGGAAGCCGAAGGGTTGGGAGGTGCGGTGGGCTTCTAGACCATGCCCTTGACCCCATCTTGTCATCGAAGCCTGAGGAGGGGAAGTGGACATACGGGTTAACTGGGCTTTGAGAAACGGGGAGGTTGCGGAGAGAGCCTAGGAGAGTTGGGGGTGGGGGTGTCTCATGGTACTCCCTGCTCTGTTTATGCTACAGAAGCGGGCAATGACCGCCTGCGCCGGCCTCGCGGGTGGTCGTCCGGACCCCCGGCTCTGCACCCCCGCGCGGCGGGCTTCATCCCCTCCCCACCTCCCGCGGGTGCAGCCCTGGCAGCGGCCGTGGCTCCAGCAGCTGCTACTGCTGCTGCTCCTGCCGCCAGCCCTCACCGCCGTGTTCACAGTGGGGGTGCTGGGCCCCTGGCTCTGCGACCCCATCTTCTCCCGCGCGCGCCCGGCCCTGGCCGCCCGCCTGGCCGCCGCCCGCCTGAACCAGGACGCAGCCCGGGAGGGCGGCCCCCGCTTCGAGGTGGCGCTGCTGCAGGAGCCCTGTCGGACGCCGGGCTCGCTGGGGGCCGTGACCTCCGCGCTGGCCCGAGTCTCGGGTCTCGTGGGTCCCGTGAACCCTGCAGCCTGCCGGCCGGCCGAGCTACTGGCCCAAGAGGCTGGCGTCGCGCTGGTGCCCTGGGGCTGCCCCGGGACTCGGGCAGCGGGCACGACAGCCCCCGCCGTGACGCCCGCGGCGGATGCCCTCTATGCCCTCCTTCGCGCGTTCCGCTGGGCACGCGTGGCCCTGGTCACCGCCCCCCAGGACCTGTGGGTGGAGGCGGGACGCTCACTAGCCACAGCGCTCAGGGCCCGGGGTCTGCCAGTTGCCCGGGTGACAGCCATGGAGCCCTCGAATCTGTCTGGAGCCCGGGAGGCCCTGAGGAGGGTCCAGGAGGGGCCCAGAGTCAGAGGTAGGCTCCCCGCAGGGGCGGAGGTTGATCGTTCCGCTGGCCCGGGCGGGCGGATCAGGGAGCCGAGTGTCTGTCCACAGCGGTGATCATGGTGATGCACTCGGTGCTGCTGGGTGGCGAGGAGCAACGCCGCCTCCTGGAGGCTGCAGAGGAGCTGGGCCTGGCCGACGGCTCCCTGGTCTTCCTGCCCTTCGACACGCTCCACTACGCCTTGTCCCCAGGCCCGGAGGCCTTGTCCGCGCTGGGGAACAGCTCACAGCTTCGCAGGGCCCATGATGCGGTGCTCACCCTCACGCGCCGCTGTCCCCCTGGAGGCAGCGTGCTGGACAGCCTGCGCAGGGCCCAGGAGCAGCAGGAGCTGCCCCCTGACCTTAATCTGCAGCAGGTAGAGGGACCAGGGAGGAGAGAAGAGGGGCGGAGAGCTGGGGAAGAAAGCAGAGGATGGCCAAATTGGAGCAAGGAGGCTGGGGGCAATGAGTAGAGAAGTGGATACAGTAATGGCATGAGAGGAGGATAGAGTCCGTGGGAGAGAGGAGGACGACAATGGGGAGAGAATAACTAGCAGCTCTGCCTGCTCTGGAGACTCCTGGGTAGTGTGAACACTCTGGTCTCGCTTTCTTGGGGCATCGTTTCCGGAAAGACTGAAATGAGACCTTTCAAGCCCAGCTCCGAGGAGTGAACCTAAACTCTGCAGCATCTTTGCAGTCTACTTCGAGTGAACCCGCCTCCAGCACCACCACCGCGGACACCGTAATAAACAGCTGGTGCTCTCAAGAGGGCAGGAAGAAGAGACGGTGCAGATCCAACCCCATGCCCATTCCAGAGGTTCTCCCTCTGGGGGGCTTTGTCTGGTGGTTTTAACTTTTTGAGAACCATGACATCTTGTGAGAAGCAGAAAGGTCCATAATCATTTAGATCCATAGCTTATTCCTGAAACCAGCTAATACCCAGGATTCCCTAAGAACCCAGAATCCCAGTTCAAACCATTTAGTCCCACTCCATGCATAAAAGGGGGGCTATAAACCACCAAGATAGAAGGGAATTTAGATGTCAGTGGGCAGAAAACTAACAACTAAAAGGGCCCTATGAGAGAGTGCTAGAAGTGAAGGGGAGTTGAAATATTCCCCACCCAAATTTGGGGTAGCCAGTGGCGGGAAGGGATGAGAACAGAGGTGGGACGGAGTGAAAGTGAGAGAGAGAGTGGAGAAAGTGGTGGGGGAAACGCTCTGTAGTTCTCAGTAAGCAAGGCATCAAGTCCTGTCATGTTTACTTCTAAAGCCATCCACTCTCTGGATTCTCACTGTCACTGCCCTGGTTCGGGCCACACCATCTCTGGTCCAAACCTCAAAATGAAATCTTCCAAATGATGTCTGTTTCAGCACTTACCTGTCCCAGGCCTTTCTCCACCCAACCATCAGCTTGAACTTCAGAAATGTGACTGTTACCCTCTGTTCAAAGCCTCCGAGAGGCTTCTTTTGCAGGATAAACGCAGGTCTTGTCCCATAGCTGACCGGTCTGGGGTTCCTCTCTCTTCCATCTTCCTTGAACTTCAATCAGACCAGCTAGTTTGGTTTTCCTAGATGTGTCCTTCTCTTTTGCCTCTGTGCTGCTGGCTGTACTGTTCCTGCTCTCTTGCACCAGCTGTCCCCTAGATAATTCTGGCTCATTTCCCGAGGGAGGGCCACTCCTTCTGGAAGCCTCCACCTGGGTTGGGGTCCTCCTTCCTGTCTCCACAGCTATCTCTGTTACTGGACCTCACTCATTGCCCAGCCTTAACATCCTTATCTGCCTCCCCAACTAGATGAGATTCCCTGAGACAGGGACTCTGTCTCCTCTACCGATACATCCTTTGTGCTTTGCCTATTGCCTGGCACTGGGAGAAGTGGGAACTGGGAACACAGAGAGGCTCTGTAAGGTCTTGGGGAACGAAAAGACTGAAAATAGAAATTAGAAGGCTTCTGGTTTTTTAATGGTTGGTAATGACGTTAAAAATATATTCAGGCCCGGCTGGCATGGCTCAATGGTTGAGCATCTACCATGAAGTAGGAGGTCATGTTTCCACTGTGGGTCAGGCACGCATCCACGTTGCCGGCTTGATCCCCAGTAGGGGGCGCGCAGGAGGCAGCCGATCAACGATTCTCATCATTGATGTTAATATCTCTCCCTCTTCCTTCCTCTCTCTGAAATCAATTAAAAATATATTCAGGGCAACCAACAGGAAAAGAAAGAGAAGATCTGTAGGTAAAGGACAGTTAGAATTAACCAATGGTGAGAAGAGTGTAAGAATCCTGAGAAGAAGGAAGGCCCGTGGGGAAAGGAGATGGGATAGCCAATGGGAGAGAGGTAGAGAGAGACAATAGGGATATGGGGAACCACTAACTAGGAAGTGAGAACAGTCAAGGGCTTGAAGGGCCCCTGGAAAAGATAAAGAGAAGGGCAGTCTGTTTATGGGCCGTGACCTCACACCCTGAGCCCCTTCTTCTCCTTCCCCAGGTATCCCCACTCTTCGGCACCATCTATGATGCAGTCTTCTTGTTGGCGGGGGGCGTGGCGCGAGCTCGGGCGGCGGTAGGTGACAGCTGGGTGTCCGGAGCAGCTGTGGCCCACCACGTCCAGGATGCCCAGGTCTCGGGTTTCTGCGGGGCCCTGGGAGGAGCCGAGGAGCCCCCGCTTGTGCTGCTGGACACAGATGAGGCGGGGGACCAGCTGTTCGCCACATACATGCTGGACCCCACCCGGGGCTCCTTCCGCTCTGCTGGGACCCCAGTGCATTTCCCTGGAGGGGGCCAGGGGCCTGGGCCCGATCCCTCTTGCTGGTTCGACCCAGACATCATCTGCAACGGAGGTGAGGGCAAACACCAGCCTCCACTAGGACAGTCACCAGGGACCGCCCACAAAGTGGGGACAGACAGTGAACTCTTCCTGTAACTCCTCTGTGAGGCCCTTTCAGGTCCTCTTCGGACCCGAGACTTGTGCAGAACCCCTCTCCTTTTTTTTTTTAGTTTCTTTATTGATTAAGGTATCACATATTTGTGCTCATCCTCCCATTCCCCCAGAACCCCTCTCTTGCTGAGCCCCTAAAGCCCTCTTTCTGGCATTCCCAGATGCTCCCCCTTAGCAGAACTCATGACCTTTTGCTAGTTCCCTTTCTTGGCTCCCATCCCCCTGTCCAGGAGCCTCCAGGATATGGCATGACTGCATGCTTCCCTAGAAAGGGTGCCTCCCCTCCGCCATGGTCCTCAGTGTCCCTCTCACTGCCCCTCCAGGAGTGGATCCAGGTCTGGTCTTTATCGGCTTCCTCCTGGTGGTTGGGATGGGGCTGACAGGGGCCTTCCTGGCCCATTATGTGAGGTGAGTAAGGAAGTGAGGTAAGTAGGAGACCAGCTTGGCTCTCTTCATGCCAGAAATGCAGCTATACAGCAAGACAGCAGGCTGGGTCCACTCAAGATAGACGGGAGAGTTTTTTTGAAAGGGACAGCGGGGAGGGTTCCTAGAAGGCCGTCATAGTCCCAAGGAATGTCTGGTTTGGGGATGGCTGCCCTCCCCTGAGCAACATGATCCCCTTCTGGCCTCCTCTCATGCACTTTGGCTCCCTTTGCGGAGATGACCTCCTTCCCCTACCAGGCACCAGCTACTTCACATCCAAATGATCTCAGGCCCCAACAAGATCATCTTGACTCTGGATGACATCACCTTCCTCCACCCACAAGGGGGCAGCTCTCAAAAGGTGGGAGAAGCAGGGAGCCAAGATCCAACTATTATTCTTTAAATATCTGGTCCCCAGCCCTCACCCCAACCCCCAACTGGAAAGGAGGTCTGGTGTCTGCTCTAGCCCTGTCCCAGGCCTGATGTGTGCACTGAGGGTAACAGGCTCTGTCCTAGCTGCTTCCTGGGGCAGTGTGAAGCTCCAACAAGAAATTAATGTTTGTTTTGTAAACTGTCAACTGCTGTGCACCTGGGAAGTACTGTCATGATCACCTTCCCTAATTACTATTTCTTCCTCTCCCCTCTTTAACCCCCAGAATTCTGCCTGAGAACTCAATATATCTGGGACTCGGAGTATATTTTGACTCCTTGAATTGACCTCTACCCTCCAGGTGGCCCAGGGTAGTAGTCGGTCGAGTCTGGTCGCCCGCAGTGTGTCAGACATTCGCAGCGTCCCCAGCCAGCCTGCAGATAGCTCCAACATCGGCCTCTATGAGGTGAGCCTGACCCCCAGTGAGGCTGAGCTCTGTCTGTTCCCAGAGTCATGTCATATCCTCAGGAAATGGAGATAGGACCCCCAAAGAAGACCTAGGGAGGGGTCATACATTTCTAAAAGGGAAGCATCTGGGAATCTTTCCTGCCCAGGATTTTCACTTAGCTGTTATCCAGGTGAGGCGTCCTCAAAAGCCAACCTCAGTGACCCAGGGGCTAGAAGCCTGCCTGGTGGGGAGTGTGCTGACCAGCATGCAGCCTGGTGTGGCCAACTGAGAACATCCCCCACTTTCTTGGGAGCCCCTGGTCCTCCCCCCTCAGTGATAAGCCTTCAGGTTACTGAAGGGCACAGACCTCCCTGGAAAGGTAGAGGCAAAGGGGCATGTGGGATATGGCTTCCCAGTCACAGAAAGGACAATTCCAGGACATGGATTGTTCAGGATGGGGAGTTTCCAGACGCGGCTACCCATGACTCAAACCAGACTCATGTTTTGGCCCCACCCAGCATTTCCACCCAATTCCAACCAGACTCAGGAAGAGCAAGCCTTTGAGGGGAAAAAGAAAAATCACAAAGGGCCATAAGGACATTAACTATGGGGTCAGCAAATCTGATGTGGTGGATGAGTGGGAGATAATGAGAACAAATTCAGGGAGAGCTGAGAGAGAGCTCAGCCAATCAGAAGGGGAGGGGATATTTAGAGCTCCAGAGTGTCAGGTTATGGAGAGAATACAGAGACTGCTAGTAAGTCATGTAGAGATCATCACACCATATCTCAGAGCAGTACTATTGCCATTTTGGGCAGGTTATTCTTCACTATATTGGACTACCCTGTGCCTTGAAGAATGTTGAGTGTCTCCTGTCTCTGGCCCTTTTTACTAACCATGGCCATCAGTGTTGTTGTTTTTTTTAACTTAAAAAATATATATATTCTTATTGATTTCAGAGAGGAAGGGAAAGGGAATGAGAGATAGAAACATCAGGGATGATAGAGACTCATCCATCAGCTGCCTCCTGCACACCCCCAACTGGGGATTGAGCCCACAAACCGGACATGTGCCCTAACTGGAAGAAATCAAACCATGACCTACTGGTACATAGGTCACTGAGCCACACTCGCTGGGTTGCCCTCAGTTTTTTGTTTTGTTTTTTTAGAGAGGAAGGGGGAGGGGAGAGACAGAGAGAGAGACAGAGAGAGAGACAGAGAGAGAGAGAGAAACATCAATGATGAGAGAGAATCATTGATTGGCTGCCTCCTGCACACCCCTAACGGGATCGAGCCCGCAACCCAGGCATGTGCCCTCGACCAGAATCGAACCTGGGACCCTTCAGTCCATAGTCCGACGCTCTATCCACTGAGCCAAACCAGCTGGGGCTGCCCTCAGTTTTTGTAACAATTAAGAATGTCTCCACTTTTCTTTCAAAATGCTTTTTAGGGGTCTGTATTAAACCCCCAAATCCTCTTCTTGTCCAAATCCCTTATCAACAGGCAAGGCCAGGTACAAGGTCTAGGGCAAAATAAAAATGAAGGGTCCCTTGCTCATTCAAGATGACAACAGCAGATCATTGAACCAGCTCAGGCCTACTGAGCTGTGGGCCCCTGTGTGACTGCATATATTGCATGCCCATGAACCAGTCCTGCCATTCAGCTCAGGACAATGGGGCTCAGAGCCTTGAGAGGAGCTGCCTAAACTTCACCATTAGTCTATAGTAAAGCCTGATCTACCTAGACTCCTGACTCCAATCACAGTGCTCTCTCATGGCAACAGATGGTGATGAAGCCTATGACTTCAATGACATTTGTGTTAGCAATGGCTTGCTCAATAGGACTGTTGTTGAGCACATCTGGGTGGTGAAGACAGTCTTTCAGGCCTTCTGCATCTCTTACCCAGGTGTGGGCTCTCACCCAGCTAGCTGTCAAGTGGATTGGTAGACATCAAACCCAAACTCCTGGCTCCTGACACTCTTTGTCACATGGAAAATGTTCTGGGGCAGTGGAAATGGGCGCTCTAGGGCTCTTTGCATCATGGGTTTTTAAGAAACTGAGTTCACGCCCTGACCAGTTTGGTTCAGTGGACAGAGCATCAGGCTGTGGACTGAAAGGTCCAGAGTTCAATTCCGGTCAAGGGCATGTACCTTGGTTGCAGGCTTGATCCCCAATAGGGGGCATGCAGGAGGCAGCTGAGGAATGTTTCCTGGGGCAGGAAACATCCCTCTCCCTTCCTCTCTGTAAAAAGTCAATAAAAATATGTTTTAAAAAGAGAAACTGAGCTGAAACCGGTTTGGCTCAGTGGATAGAGCATCAGCCTGCAGACTGAAAGGTTCCAGGTTCTATTCTGGTCAAGGGCATGTACCTGGGTTGCGGGCACATCCCCAGTAGGGGACGTGCAGGAGGCAGCTGATCGATGTTTCTAACTCTCTATTATCTCTCTCTCCCTTCCTCTCTGTAAAAAATCAATAAAAATATATAAGAAAGAAAGAAACTGAGTTCACTACTCACTTTTCTACTCCAGGGAGACTGGGTGTGGCTGAAGAAATTCCCAGGGGATCAGCACATAGTTATCCGCCCAGCAACCAAGACAGCCTTCTCCAAGGTAGGATTGGGCCCATGATGGAAGATGGGGTGGCCATCATTTCTCCTTTCTTGCCTTCTCTTTGCAGCTGGGTACAGAGTGAGGCCCCAAGTGGAAAGATCAAGAGGTCTCAGTGAAGTGTCCCCTCCTCTCTAAAGCAGGTTTTCCATTATGCTCTCTCATAACACCAGTTACTTCCTTTAATGTGCTGCTCATATGTGTAATTTTATGTTCATCTGTGTGCCCAATTATTTCTTATCTGCCTCCCTCACTAGCCCGAAAGCTGTGTGAGGGCTTCCCCGAGCCCCCTCCATTATATTTTCAGCACCCAGCATAGTGTCTGGAACATTAGAGAGACCCAATGAATGTTTGTTGAGTGAATGATAGAAAATAAAAAAATGGGTTTCCAGTTCTGTCGGGTCATTCATGCAGAATGGCCTGGTTGATGCATACTGAGTGAAGTGAAAAGTTGACAAAGAGGCTATAAAATGGCTTATTCTGGTCCTTCTGACCTTAATGCCCCCCTTACCTCTAACACCATGCAGCCTTGGCCTGGCCTCCTTCCTTGATGCCTCCACAGAAGCTCTTGGTCATGACTACAGAATGACTTAAAGTGGACTACTTGTATGGGTCAGCGGACTAAATCACCACTTAATACAGCAGGCAGGCATTGAAGATGAAAAGAAGCCCTTCACTGAACCAAAGGAAAGCTAGAAAAGGAATTAGCCACCTGCTAGCCCCCATTTCCCAGCATGCCCAGTGGTGAGGGCCTCTGTCTGGGACCACAGCTTGACTACTCAGCCCCTACTTCCTGAACTTGGGGAGTAGGGTGGGAGCCTCAGGCATAGCTGACTCACCAGTACAAGCCGTTTCTGGTGGGTGAGGGATAGAGAGATAAAAACATCAATGATGAGAGAGAATCACAGATGGACTGCCCGCTGCATGTCCCCCACTGGGGACCAAGCCCACAACCTGGGCATGTGCTCGTGGCTGAAATCGAACCCAGGACCCTTCAGCCCACAGACCAACGCTGTATCCACTGGGCCAAATCATCCAGGGCCATTTCTGGTGTTTTTTTTTAAAGTAGTGCAGCTTCTCCCAGGTTCTTCCCTCAAAGGCTGTTACATCAGAAGGGGAGGTGGTGGTGCCAGTGGCTTCTCCTTCATGAGGTGTTTTTCCTTGAGACATGGACAGTTCCAAGTCTGATGGTTAATAAATCAGAACCTGCCTAGATCCTGATACCCAGTGCAAAGGTGTCTTTTCATTCATAACTTTAAACTAAACCCATACTCAGTCTCTGAACGGCAGCCTTTGAAGATGTCTTTTTCATAGAGAGAAGTTGTCTGTAGAAGAAAGCCCTCCTACGTGCCCTATAGACCTTCCATTCACCACTATTATCCCACCTTCAAAACCAGCCTCGTCCCCACCTTGCTCCCAGGGCAAATGCCTGTTAACTTCCCCCTCTTAGCTCCGGGAGCTGCGGCACGAGAACGTGGCCCTCTACCTGGGGCTCTTCCTGGCGGGGGGAGCAGACAGCGCCGCGGCCCCCGGGGAGGGCATGCTGGCCGTGGTCTCGGAGCACTGTGCCCGGGGCTCCCTGCACGACCTCCTCGCCCAGAGAGACATAAAGCTGGACTGGATGTTCAAGTCCTCCTTGCTACTGGACCTCATCAAGGTGTGTGGGAAGCGGGGAGGCCAGGGTGCAGGGAAGAGAGGTCAGGGGAGCGGGGGCTGAAGCTGCCTCTTACCCGCCCCCTCCAGGGAATGAGGTACCTGCACCACCGAGGCGTGGCCCATGGGCGACTTAAATCTCGGAACTGCGTGGTGGACGGGAGGTTTGTGCTTAAAGTCACCGACCACGGCCACGGGAGACTACTGGAAGCGCAGAGGGTGTTAGCAGAGCCTCCCAGCGCGGAGGGTAGGACTCCCTGGCTCATAATTTCAAGGCCCTTCTCTCCCTCCGCCTTGCATTCTCTCCATCTCACATCTACTGGACGCGACTCCTGCTACGGAGAAGGCCTTGTGACCTCTGAGATGAGGAGGGTGGACGGTGAAGTCCCAGAGGCAGGGCATTATCGGGGCGCAGCCTTGTCCCTGAGGAGCGGACCCTCTTGTCCTTGCGACGGGGCCTGTTCCACGTGGGACTTAGCCTAAGGGCGGGGCTTGCGCCCAGGGGCGGAGTCTTCTCTGGGCAAGGCTTGGTCCAGAGGGCGGGGCCTTGGTGGGGGCTGGGCTTTTTCTGAGACCCGCTGCGGGTAGTCTCCCCTGGTGATAGCTGCAGGCCGCAGGGCCAGCCTCAGGCGGGGGAGGGAGGGGTTGGTGAGTGGGCGGGGCTGTGTGTCCCCAGTTCCCCCAAGGCCCTCCGCGCGCCCACGCCTTCTTCCCCGACCCCAGACCAGCTGTGGACAGCTCCGGAGCTGCTCCGGGACCCAGGCCTGGAGCGCAGGGGTACGCTGGCCGGTGACATCTTCAGCGTGGGCATCATCATGCAGGAGGTGGTGTGCCGCAGCGCCCCCTACGCCATGCTGGCGCTGACACCCGCGGGTACGGCCGCCCCTCGAGTGGGGTTTGAGCTAGAAGGGCCTCCTGCTATTAGGCAGAGCCTGGCCAGACCCAGCCTCACTCTTTTCCGAAAGCCCAGTGCTGAGACTTAATTAGGTAGGCCTCCCTTCAAGCTGGAGTCTGAAGGGGCAGCGCAGTACAGAGCCAAGCCTCAGGACAGGCAGGGGCGGTTCTTAGGCGCCAGACTTCAGTGGTTTCTTCTGTCCTGATCCTGGGTTCCAAACTGCTCCCCCAACGGATGGAACAGGCTCCTCTCTGGTTCTTAGGGGCTTACGGAGGCAGCAGGGTGGGGGGAAGATAGGAAGACAGCAGTTGAAAATGGTTCAAATCCATATTATATATCATCTATAGGACTCAGCAAGCTACTTGATCATCTTAGCCCTCACTTGTTATGTGTAATAAATGGTAGTCTCTGTCACCTTACTGCCCCCTGCCCCTCAGGGTTCAGGGTTCCCTTGTCTCTTCCAGCAACCCCTTCCCCACTTACCAAAGCTCTGATTTAAAGGACCCTCTTCTAGCCCCCCCCCCCCATCTTGAGCTTCAACTATCAGGCTTCTGTTCTGATGCACCCCCTCTCATGGTCCCCTCATGCCTCCAGAGGTGGTGCAGAGGGTGCAGAACCCCCCTCCGCTGTGTCGGCCCTTGGTTTCCATGGACCAGGCACCCATGGAGTGCATCCAGCTGATGACACAGTGCTGGGCAGAGCAACCGGACCATCGGCCCTCCATGGACCACACCTTCAACCTGGTTAGGGGCTGGGATTGGGCAAGGGCTGGGCTGGCCACCTGTCAGCAACCGGGGGAGCTGCAGGAAGGCAGGCTGGCAGGACCTCTGACCATCCAGGCTCTTCCTAAGGGGCAGCCTGAGGACTGGGTTTTTGGTGGGGGCAGATTAGAGTGGGGGCTGTAGATGCCTTTGGAGCCTGAGATGGAGCTGTGTGTGGGAGAAATATTTGATTCTGCTCAATATTTATTGAGAACTAAGTATGTTCTTGGCCAAATGTGGCAGAAAGACCCTGGGCCTGGGAATTGGCACTGTGGAAGGAGCTCTGGGCACTGAGGATGGATTGGTTTCAGTGCTCTGTCAATTACTAGCTGAGAACAGCTGACCTGTGTGCCTACTGATAATGTGCGAAAACACAGTGCCCAGCATCCTGGGGTGTGGGAGGGGCTTGATGAGTTGAAGATGAATGAATGGGTGAGAGAGAGAATCAGGCATAATATGGCCCCATGAGAGGGCCATGGCAGCCAAGGTCCTCAGCAGCCCCACCAGCTGCCTCCTCCTACTAGTTCAAGAGCATCAACAAGGGCCGAAAGACCAACATTATCGACTCCATGCTGAGGATGCTGGAGCAGTACTCCAGCAACCTGGAGGACCTGATCCGGGAGCGCACGGAGGAGCTGGAGCTGGAAAAGCAGAAGACAGACCGGCTCCTCACGCAGATGCTGCCTCCGTAGGTGCCAGTGGGGAAAGAGTGAGGAGGAAGCCAGCCAGACTGGGGTGGCCTCCAGGTAACCTCGCCACCTGCCATCCCTAGGTCAGTGGCTGAGGCTCTGAAGATGGGGACACCTGTGGAGCCCGAGTATTTTGAGGAGGTGACACTGTACTTTAGCGACATCGTGGGCTTCACCACCATCTCCGCCATGAGTGAGCCCATTGAGGTAGTGGACCTGCTCAACGACCTCTACACTCTCTTTGATGCCATCATCGGCTCCCATGATGTCTACAAGGTGGAGTGTTCAGCGGACAGGCCCTTCCTCAGGATCATCGGCTCCCAGCCCAGCCCTTCCCGCTCAGCCCCCAGGCCACCAGCCCAGTCCTCTTTCCCAGACCTCCTTTCCTTATCTCCCTGCCAGTCCCCAGCTCAATCCCCCAGCTTGAAGGATCCCCAGTGACTCTGCGCTTAAACCCAGTTTAGGCCTCCTGACAAGAGACACTCACTTGGGGGGAGCGGGGTGCTCAGTACTGAAACCCTGCGTCTCCCACTCAGGTGGAGACAATTGGGGACGCCTACATGGTGGCCTCCGGGCTGCCCCAGCGGAACGGGCAGCGGCATGCAGCAGAGATCGCCAACATGGCACTGGACATCCTCAGCGCCGTGGGCTCCTTCCACATGCGCCACATGCCCGAGGTGCCCGTGCGCATCCGCATCGGCCTGCACTCGGGTAAGTCCCCGCGCCCCTCCCACCCCCGCCCGCTCTGGGAGCTCCTCTCTAGGGCCGGGGCCGGGCTCTGGACTTCTCAGACCGGAGGGGGGGCGGGCGCTGCCCTGAAGCTACCTTTGCATGCAGGCGCTCCGTTGTAATTAGGGGAGCTGTAGTTAGGGTACGCTTGAGAGTATTTCTTTGGGGGAGCCGGTAGAGAATATGGGGTGCAAAACTCCGCTAGGCCCTAGGTGCCACCCAGCCGCCAGCTCCAGCCCAGGCTCCTCCTCCCCACCAACCTCGCGTCTCCGCAGGCCCGTGCGTGGCGGGCGTGGTGGGCCTCACCATGCCGCGGTACTGCCTGTTCGGCGACACGGTCAACACCGCCTCGCGCATGGAGTCCACGGGGCTGCGTGAGTGGGCTGCGGAGGGCGGGGCCGAGGGCGGTGGGGCGACGTGGTGGGGTCCAGGAAGGAGCCGGTCAGGGGGAGGACGTGGGAGTGGAGCCTAGGTCATCGCTTCCTCTGTCGCCCCAGCTTACCGCATCCACGTGAACGTGAGCACCGTGCGGATCCTGCGCGCTCTAGACCACGGCTTCCAGACCGAGGTGCGCGGCCGCACGGAGCTGAAGGTGAGGCCGGCCCGCCCCCCGCTGCACCCGGGCGGGAGACATCGCTGGCCGCTCCCGACCCCGGTCTCCCCGGTCCACGTAGACCTCGGGATTCACCCGCCCTCGCCCCAGCCCGCCTGAGTCCTCCCCTCCCCGTGTCTTCCCAGGGCAAGGGCTCGGAGGAAACGTACTGGCTGGTGGGCAGACGCGGCTTCAACAAGCCTATCCCCAAACCGCCAGACCTGCATCCGGGGTGAGGAGCCGTCCTCCGCTGGCGGGCGAGCTACAAGCGAAGGGCACGGCCTTTCTCCTTGCCCCTGGCCCAGGGCCTGACCCCGCCCAGCCGCCAAGTAGCAAGACCTGGGCCCTGCCCTCCCAACTCGCATTCCAGACCCCTGAGGCCGCCCTCTCCCTGCAGGGCCAGCAACCACGGCATCAACCTGCACGAAATACCCCCCGAGCGGCGCCAGAAGCTGGAGAGGGCGAGGCCGGGCCTGTTCCCAGGAAAGTGACACCCAGCTGGGACAGGTGCTGCCCCTTGGCTCCCTCCCCAGAGTGCAGGGACTGCACACCTCCTGGAGATGCTCCGGGGACTGGCCCTTCTTTCCCAGCTTAAGGACCAGCCCTGCCTGCAACTTCCCATCCAAACCGGTTGTCCTGGTTTCTCTCTGACTTAGTGAACCCAGGCTGGCTCCTAAGCCCAGAGCTTTCCCTTGGGAGGGGAGCACCAGCCACACAGATTCTGGTAGGGTAGGTCTGGAGTGGTCCAGGAATTCCGACTTGGGAATCCCTGTAACCATGACCTTCTGTGACTTCTCCTCAGACCCCCAATGCATTAACCAGCCCCCTCCCCCAACCCCACCCCCACAGGCTATGCCCTGCTCAAAAGACAGAACTCTAGAGGGGCAACATTCACCAGAGGACAGATGACTGCAAAAGCCCTTCTGGCCTCCGCACGCCTTCAAGGAAGCTCTGATCCATGACCCTCCCCTTCCTGGGTGAACCCTCGTGATTCCTTTCCTCGATTTCTTCTGACACACTCCTCTTCCCCTCATGTTACCCCCAGAAGGTCCTCTTCCTGACAATTGCTGCTATAGGTGACCAAAATCTGCCTACTACCTACCGGTGGCTTCTGTGCAGCTTTTCGTCAAAGAATTCTGGGCTTTTAGAAGATCTGGCTGCCAACCAGCTGTGTGACCTTTGGAAAGTCTGGTGCCCTCTCTGGGCTTGGTTCCCCTCCTCGGTGAAATGCGAGTGGCCTAGGTGGTTTCCATACCCCCTGGCTCTGACAGCTGAGTTTTAGAACGGTTGGCCTTGGGATATAGGGCACTGGGGCATGTGACCTCCAGCTCCAGTGACCCTGAGACCAGCAGAATATTGAGATAGGGCGGTGGCGGGGGGGGGGGGGGGTGGGCGCGCGCGGTCGCTGACTCTCCACTTTCCAGGGCTTCTTAAGGCACCAGGAAGGAGGTTCTGGGATTGGATGCCCCAACCCCAGAGAAGGTAGAGACCTCCTGTCCCACCAGAGTAGAGGATGTCACATAGGCTGAGGATGTGAGGGCTTCTGTTTAGCCTCAAGCGTCAGTCCCTACTCCACCCCCCACCTGTCAGGAATTGGCTCCTTCACTTGTGGGCGTAACCATGTAACTTGCCCAAGTGTAGAGAAAAGCTTGCTTCAAGGCGTTGGAGAAAGAAAAGCAAACCAACTGCACCAAACCTTTACTAACCAGAACACCCAAGGGATACTAGTGCTCTCAGTTTAACTGGGCAGCCAACCCCATCCTGGTAAGTCCTGGCTGGAGAGTCTTTTGTGGAACTCTGATGTTCCAGAGCATGAGCCTCAGCATGTTTGACTGGGTGTCCTTCTCCATTGCTGCACACCATGATAGAATTTAGCAGGTGCTGCAGGCACCCAGGCTGCCACTCTAAGTAGTGAGCATCTAGTCCCTGAAAGTATCAAGTAGAACTGGAGACATCATTGACCAAGGACATAGCCAGAGGGAATTCCTAGGTGGAAGGATGAACTAAATCTTCATTATGCAAAGTGTGGTTGGTGGCATCCAGCAGCAGTGACATCACCTTGGAATTTGTTAGAAATGCAGAATCTTAGGCCCATGGAACTAAATGATCCTGGGATCCCTAATATTTCAGAATCTCTAAAATTTCATAAAAACCAGGCTAGAAACTAGCCTGAGACTTGTTCTGATTAGCCTATGGGGTGATTTTTATTTTGTTTGAGTTAACTTTTCTAAATTAAGAAATACCACATTTAACCCTAGCCTGTTTGGCTCAGTGGATAGAGCATTGGTCTGTGGACTGAAGGGTCCCGGGTTCAATTCTGGTCAAGGTCTTGTGAGCCCGGGTTGCAGGCTCTTGCAGGCTCCAGTAGGGAGCGTGCAGGAAGCAACTGAACAATGATTTTCTTTCATCATTGATGTTTCTATGTCTCCCTCTATCTTCCTCTCTGAAATCAATAAAAATGTATTTTTTAAAGAGAGATACCACATTTAAAAATATATATACACCAAATTTCTCTCTTCTCTGAAATTAAAAGCCCTGCAGAGGGGCAACTGCTGGAGCTAAAGAGCAACTGTCCCTCATTCTGGGGCTTCACTCTTCAGTTCTCAAGGTCCCCATCACTCCCAGTGGACTCCAAGACACCAAGACTTTCTGAGCATCTCTATGCATTGACTGGCGCCTGTAGACTTTGATCTCGGGACTCCTGGAGTAACTAGTGTTAGGATTGCAAGTGCTCCTGGAAGTTGTTTTGCCTGATCTGTAAAATCCTTGAAATCTACAAGCTTAGTGGTTGTACCCTCCTTCCTAAAGGTAGAAAAATCTAAAATCCAGCATTTGTGGGTTCTGGTTGCTCAAGGTGGTGCTGCTATGGTGAGTAATTTAGTGCATAAAAAAACCAAACATTTTAAACAGAGTTTGGAGATGATTAATTAAGGATTTTGTAAAAACCCTGATGTGCACACAAAACATTTTTAAAATTATGTACATTTTAAAACATCTCTCTTCAGATTTTCTCTGTACTTAGGTCCCAGGGCTTAGGGCAGATTCTGCATTGCTGGTGCTGGACCTGACAGTGTGGATTTTGCTCTCACTCCCCTGCCTCTTCCCTCCCTTCCCATCCCACCTCACCCTTTCCTTCCTCTCTCCCTGCTGTGAGGGGCCTGGGTAGCTAATGGCCTGTGACTCAGTGAAGCCTCAGGGAAGAGTTGACCTGGGGTTGGTGCAGGGGGATTAGTGTGGGTTGGCTGGGGCAGGGCATTCCCTAGAGGAGGGGGCGCGGGTGAGGAGGAAGAGGAGGAGGAGGAGGAGGAGAAGGAGGAGGAGGAGAAGGAGCTGGGGTCCAAACCTAGGTTGAGGTAGAAGTGGTGCCGGCAGGGCTGAGCAGGTCCCTTCCCACCCTCAACTCAGCCTTATTAGGAGGCCTCCATCTCAAATGAGCAGATGTGACTGGGGAGGAGCCTGGTAGAGGAGAGTCCTGTCTTCAGATAGGCCAACTTGGGGACCACCCACCCCAGAGCTCACAGAGCTAGTGGAAGAAGAGAAGGGGGGAAAAATTAAGCCTGTCTCCTCTCCGCCCCTCAAACTGTCTTCCTCTATCCCTGTCTCTCCCTCTCCCAGTGTCCCTATCTATTTGCCTCTAGGCTCCTCTTTCTCTGTCCCAGGTTCCCTTTCTGCCTGGCAGTTTATCCCTGCCTTTCTCCGCAGTTCCCCCATTTCTGTGGAACCATTTTTCCTGGGCCCAGTCAATATCCTAGAGCTCTGCTACCCTCTGACTCAAGTCCTCTCTACCTACATACTCCCTCCTGTTGTTCCTAGAACCTGGGCAACTCTTAGCCCAGAGAGCACCTGGCTTGGTCATTAGGCACTCCCCACCTTCAGATGTGCTTACACTACCTCTGCCAGCTGGTCTGTGCCAGGAGCCCACACTTGGGACTGTCTCCCCTTTGCAATGGCTCTGTAACCAGGACCAGTGATGGCCAAAGCAGGGACCTTCTGCAGCTGCTGCTCCTTGGGGCCTAGGCCCTGCTCCCTATCCCCACCTGCAGTAGACACAGGCACCCCCTTTAGGGGATCTGTGATGCTGCAATGTGGGGCTTTGTTCACCAGATCCTCTGGACTGTGCACTGTGGGCACCAGGCCAACTGCGTGGTGTTGGGTTTTGGGAGTGGGGGTTGGGGTTGAAATAAAGGTGTGCTTTCTCCCATTTCATGTTGTGTGGTCCTTTGGCCTGGATGGTCTGAACACCCCATCCCCAGAACGTTCAAACCTGGCATTGTTAGGGAGGGCTTCAGATAGAGGTGAACCCAGATATGGCCTAGGCAGGGGGAGGTGAGCCAACAACACCCACCCCATAAACTCCTCTGCTCAGGGAGTCTGCTCTGAGGGGACCAGGTAGGAAGCCTCGGGCCTTTTAGGCTTATAGAAAAGATCAGGGTGTCTGAGGCTCTGGAAATGGGTGGTGTGGCCTCATCCCTTGGTCACAGGCAAGAGAGAGGAAGGAAGAGAAGGGCAGAGCTTGTCTGTGGCCATGACACGTGACCCATGACCCATGGAAGCAAGACTGAAGGAACAGAGCCCCCAAATGAGGAAGTTGAGGTCCATGGGTCTCTGGGTAGGACCTCACCAACAACCCATATTCCACCTCTGACCCCTCAATAGCCTGCCACTGAGACATGAGAGCAGGACAGACCATCCAACACCACCTATGTGTGACCAGCCCATTGGTAATCCATTTCCTTTTGAGCCCAGCTGTCCCTGCCTCTGGCCTGCCATTTCTGACATGATGACACATAATGGACATTGGTTGTTCTGCCTTCCCAGCATCCATCCTGCTGAATGGTGGGCAAACATCCCTGCCTCATTCTCAGTCCCTTTGGGACTGGTGGAACTGACCTGAGACCTCCCCTCCAGTCCTGCCCACCCCATCCCTTTGGCTGCAGGGATTGCTGGAAGGACAGGCAGGTGACCTGGACCAGGGAAAAGAAGCTCAGTGCAGAGATGCTACTGGAAGCCAAGCGAAAAAGTTGTCTCTTTTCTCTGGGGTTGCTGAGAGGATGGGACACTGAGTGGTCTTGCCACCACAAAGATAAGGAGCAGAACTGATGGATGGGCAGACACCCACTCTGGGCTGTTCGGGTACCATGGGCTCGCAGGTTGTTTTCTTTGCTTAAGCCAGATTGAATTGGTTTTTGTGTTGTTTGTTGTTGTTCTTTGTAGTCAAAATTGTCCTGACAGACAGTCCTTAAAATAATTATGGAATGCAGTGGGGGTTAGACTGGTTTAACATGAAAGAAAAGAGAAAAACGCTGGGCTAGGAGGGAGGAGGAGAGTGCAGAATGATGGAGAGAGCAGTTGAGAGAACAGTCTGAGCCAGCCGGACCCTCTCTGTGGTGTGACTGTCCATTTAGGGGAACCTAAGCCAGCACAAGGTTAGGACCTGGGGTGAGAAAAGGCACACAGCCTTTTTGCCCTGTCAGGAGTCTTGTGCTGACTCAGCATTTAGAAGGTGGAGGAATATTTTTGGGTCCTGCCTGGAAGGAGGAGATGCAAATGAGAGTGTGAATGGTCTCTAACCTCTCAGCACAGCGCCTGCTGTCAACACTTAATGAGTAAGTGACTAGACTTTGGCAGGGAGATTAGGGTGGAGCAGATGGCTTTCCCTGCTCCCTGAGTGGGGGCGGGAGTAGAGAAATTGGGGAGAATACCTGTGATGTCTGGAAAACCTAGGTTCCTGCAGGGTGGGGCTTGCTTCTCTTGGCTAGAGACTCACCCATCCAAACTAAAGCCACTTGTCCTCTCCACCAGAGACATCCCACCTCACCATCCACCCCTGAGCCTGTGTCTTTGGCCCTGGACCCCGAGAAGGGCGTGCTGTCCAAGCATTTATCTATTCTGCTCCCAGGGAACTTTGATCCTGCCGTTTGAAACGCACATCCCCTCACACCTCCACACACTCCTAATCCTCTTTCCTCACACACCATTTTGCACACATGAAAATGGCTCCAGCCGTGAAAGGACTTGGAGACTGAGTGTCCGGCAGATCTTGGGATCAGGAAGCAAAACCAGTAGCTCAGACTCTGGGCCTCAGGTGCTTCTCAGGGGTGCTCTGGAGAAGTTCATGTTACAGGCAGTACCGCTTCATGCCGCCTTGATTCTTTCCTAAAATCCTACAATTTAAGCTCCAAAATAACATCTGTGTAATCAGATTATAAAAGAGTCTTGACTTGGTGGGATATGGACATGAGCACATTTTACATCTCTCCAATCAGTGCCTTCAAAGCTTTAGTCCAGTTGAAAACTCCAACCTTCTATCTGCTCTAAATGTCTGTTCCCAACCTCAGCTTTCAGGAACCTGGGATGGGAGGAGTGCCTGTCTGCTCCTTCCCACCTCCCCCAGCTCTGCTCCATGATCTGGAGAGGAGGGACATGGGGGCAAAATTCTATCTTGGGAACCCTGCCCCTCACTCTTCAAGTGAGAAATGCAGAGGGAGCTTAACTGGTCACCTGCCAGAGAAGTTGCCCTGGTCTCGCGGGGCTGCTTGCTGATGTTGGCTGCATGTGCAGAGGTGGGCTCACTACAAAGCGAATAAAGTTGAAACTTCACGGCCCCTCACTTACACAAACCACTTCCAAGCCCCCCTAGCCAATTTTGTTTTCTTTTTCTTTTTCCAAATGTATTTTTATTGATTTCAGAGAGGGAGAGGAAGGGAGAGGGAGAGAGAGATAGAAACATCAATAAAGAGAATCATTGATTGGCTGCCTCCTGCACACCCACAACTGGGAATGGAGCCCACAAGGGAATCGAACCAAGACCTCTGGACCAAGACCTCTGGTTCATAGGCCAACACTCAACCACTGAGCCACATCTTTTCTTTTCTCTTCTCTTCTTTTCTTCTTCTTCTCCTCCTCCTCCTCCTCCTCCTCCTCCTCCTCCTCCTCCTCCTCCTCCTCCTCCTCCTCCTTCTCCTCCTCCTCCTCCTCCTTCTCCTCCTTGTTAATTCTCACCCTGAGGATATTTTCCCCACTGATTCTTAGAAAGTGTGGAAGGAAGGGGAGAGACAGAAAGAAACATCGATGTGAGAGAGACACATCGATTGGTTGCCTCCCGCACACACCCCCTGCAAATGCCCTTGACCAGAATTGAACCTCAGACCCTTCAGTCAGGGGGCTGACACTCTATCCACTGAGCCAAACGGCTAGGGCTGTTTTCCTTTTCATAAAGAGGACCTCCAAACTGGAAAAGCTTCAAGTCCTCGTGCCCGCCGTTTGGATCCATCCTGGGTGTGGTCCCCTGGGAATTCGGGTTCAGCTTACCCTCGGCCTTCTTTGTTACTAGACCCCTCTGAAAGCAACTGCGCTATCTTTCCTTATCCCAGCAGAGACAGCACCCTTGTCCCTCTCTGGGTACCACAGCGCCTGTGTGCCCCACGGCTGTCTGGGCCGCTCCTAGGTTCAGTTTGTCCTCTGACCTCCATCCTCCTCCAAGAGGAGCCGCAAGAACTGGCCTCTTCCTCACGCCCTCGAGCCACAGGGGCAGGCCAGGAACTACCGCTGCCTTCTTCTCAGGCCCCTGCCTCACTCCTGTCTGTGTTCTGCAGCCCAGCTCCGCCCAGCCCGCAATGTGCTGTCCAGCTCCCACCCTCAAAGGCACCTCCAGTCTCTGTAAATGATTCTTCCAGAGAACTTGGCATTTGTTGTAAAGAAGGGTAGCCCCGTCCCAGATGCTGTATCCCACCAACTGTCTCCCTGCCCCACCCTGGCCATGGTACCTCAGGGAGCATAGCTCTGTCTCCCTGAGGCCCCTGGATATTTGCCACTCCTTCACATCCTCCCAGGGAGGGGCCGGGAACCCGGCCACAGGAGCAGGAGGAGCCCTGCCCACCCCACCCCCAGCAGAGCTTCCAGCAGGAATACCTTGACCCCCACCTCCCTGTATGAATAACTGGTCAGGCGCCAGGGGGGGGGGTCAGTGGGCACAGGTACCCAGGGGTGAGTGTGGCAATCAAACAAGAGCAGACGGACTTTGCCTATGACTCGGATGTCCCTGGGTATGTGTCAGTGTACCTTCACACAGAGGGTTTGCCCGGACCCCTCTCCAGGTGACTGGACCATGGGCTATGGCTAGGAGAAACCTGGGTGACCATTCCCAGATGATGTTGCATCAACCCTGAGACATCTGAAGGAGACATCCAGCAGGAATGGGATGGAGCATTCCGAGAGAGACCACCCTGCCAGCGCTGGGTGCCTTGCAGCGGTGGTGGTTTCTGGTGGCCCTGCTAGATGACCCAACAAATGCCCACTTCATGCCTGGATGTGCTGGGGGATGGAGTTCAAACCAATTGAGCCTGAGGAGGTGGCTGGCGAGCGTTATGTGTATAAGTTTGTGTGTGAGCCTGAGGCCCTCTTCTCTCTGGCCTTCCCAGACCATCAGCGTCTATGGCAGGGTCTTCCTTTTCCGGTCCAGCACGGAAGGAGAGATGAACCGGTTCTGAGTGGAGGCGGCTGGGGATTGAGAAATAAAAGAAAGAAAGAGACAAGACACAAAATGGAAGGAAAAAAGCTGGGAACCGGGTGGGATCACTGCCCTCTTCTGCTGGAGAGACAGACCCAGAGGCAGCGTGTTTATTTATATTCCAAATACCAGGTGGTTTCACCAAAAGCTTAGGATCAAAGGAGCTTGGGTGGGCCCAGGTCCTATTCTTTCCCTGTTCCTGGTGCTAGACTTGATTTACATATCAAAGCCCACTCCCAACACCTGGGCAAAGGTAAGAGTCACTGCTGATAACACATCTGCCTTTTGGTAAGATGTGTATCCAAGACACAGGCTTTGCCTGTCACCTTGGATTCAGCTGACAGTAATTAAAGAAATGCCCATGTGCCTTCCCAGGCGCTATCTACAAGCGTCCAGCATTCAAGGCCGAGTTTGACAGGCCGTTCAGTGAGGAAAACACAGTCCCTTTGTCCCACGTGGACGAGAGCCCTGCCTACCTCCCTGAGCTAGCTGGCTCTGCCCGGCCCAAGGGTGGCTACTCCTACTGGCCCCTGGCAGCTGATCCCTGGCCACCCGGGGGCTGCCCTGGGTACACAGAGATGAACTTGGTGTTGGGGAAACCCTCCCTCTGAAACCCACACATGCCTTTGGAGCAGATCCCCACTGGCCTGTCAGTCACCCTGGCCAAGTGGAGACACTGCGCATGCAAAGTTGGAGCCTCAAAACTCCTGGGGGTTTCACTTCTGGCCTCTTCCTAGGTCCATTAGAGGCCCAAGTCCCCCTTCTTCTCCCCAGTCACAAAGAACAAGAGTTTGTTCGGTTCTGGGGGACAAAGAAAGCGCGCCACGGAGAAACCAAGATGGCGGCATAGGTAAACACCTAAACTGCTGCCTCGCACAACAATATCAAAACTACAACTAAAAGACAAAATGGACACCATCCAGAACCACAGGAAAGCTGGCTGAGTGGAAATTCTACGACTAGAAGAAAAGAGGAAAGCACATTGAGACTCAGAGAAGCTACAAAAGGCTGAGGTACAGAGGCTCGCACATGGAGAGGAAGGGCTGCTGTGTGCACGGGTGGCTGAGTGCGTGGCTGGCTTTCTAAAGCGTGAGGGAGAAGGAAACTCCTGACTACACTGAACTCCAGTTCTGGGCAAGTTTCTGGGAACCCCGACTCATTCGGGGAGAAACTGGACTGTCTGGCAGCTGGTGAAACTCAAGTATGGCTTTTCCTCAGAGGTGCTTGCAGTGATTACTGAGGGACACTGAGACCCAGGGGCCTCATAGGGCATGGCTGACGGGAAACCAAGGCTGTCTGCTCCGCCTTGAAACTCCGCCCCATCCAAGCTGAGCACAGAGGCTTTTGCAATTTTGCAAGTCTTATCTCATAAGAGTGTCTCCAGCACAGAAGTGTTCCCAGCACAGACACAGCTGATCCTCACAGCCAATTGGCCTAGAGGTCAATTCTTCCCAGTGATACCAACAACAATCAAGACTTAACTACAACAAGGCTGAGCACACAGTCTACAAAGGGGTGCACCAAGAGTGTCCACCTCAGGTAACTGGGAGGCTGAGCCACTGTGCCATAGAGGACATCTACCACACAAAGCTACTCTACCAACTTAGGGAAGCAGCGAAAATGCAGAGACAAAGAAACATCCCAAATGAAAGAAATGGAGGAAAACGAACAACTGGATATAGAGTTCAAAACCACAGTTATAAGCTTTTTCAAGAATTTCCTAGAAAAGGCCGATAAATTTAGTGAGATCCTTGAGGATATGAAAAAGGACCAAATAGAAATTAAACTTACACTGACTGAAATAAAAAAATATTATACAGAGACCCAACAGCAGACTAGAGGGCCACAAGAATCACGTCAAAGAGTTGAAATACAAAGAAGCAAAAAACACCCAACTGGAAAAGCAAAAAGAAAAAGAAATCCAAAAATTTGAAGATAGTGTAAGGAGCCTCTGGAAGAACCTCAAGCATACCAACATCCGAATTATGGGGGTGCCAGAAGAAGAGAAAAAGAGAGCAAGATACTGAAAACCTATTTGAAGAAATAATGACGGAAAACTTACCCCACCTGGTGAAAGAAAGAGACTTACAAGTCCAGGAAGAACACAGAACCCCAAACAAAAGGAATCCAAAGAGGACCACACCAAGACACATCATAATTAAAATGCCAAGAGCAAAAGACAAAGAGAGTATATTAAAAGCAGCAAGAGAAAAACAGTTAATTACCTACAAGGGAGCACCCATACAACTGTCAGCTGATTTCTCAACAGAAACTATGCAGGCCAGATGGGAGTGGCAAGAAACATTCAAAGTGATGAATAGCAAGAACCTACAACCAAGATTACTCTACCCAGCAAAGCTATCATTCAGAATTGAAGGTCAGATAAAGAGCTTCACAGATAAGAAAAAGCTAAAGGAGTTCATCACCACCAAACCAGTATTATATGAAATACTGAAAGGTATTCTTTAAGAAGAGGAAGAAGAAGAAAAAGGTAAAGATAAAAATTATGAACAACTAATACATGTCTATCAACAAGTGAATCTAAAAATCAAGTGAATTAAAAATCTGATGAACAGAATAAACTGGTGAATATAATAGAATCAGGGGCATAGAAAGGGAGTGGACTGATAATTCTGGGGGGGAAAGGGGTGTGGGAGGTGCGGGAAGAGACTGGACAAAAAGCGTACACCTATGGATGAGGACAATGGGGGGGGAGGTAAGGGCAGAGGGTGGGGTGGGAACCGGGTGGAGGGGAGCTATGGGGAAAAAAAGAGGAACAATTGTAATAATCTGAACAATAAAGATTTATTAAATTAAAAATTTTTTAAAAAAGGAAAGGGAGTCCTCACTTTATTGTGGTGGGGAGGATGCACTGAGCTCCCCAGATAGCCCACTGTGGGGAGGCAGAAGCCTGGATCCTGCACTCCACTCTAAGCTGTGGCCATGGAGGGTCCTCTGCTGTGCCGCGCCTGCACGGCCAAGGGTGAACCTGAGTGGGGGCGGCTGAAAGGCTTAGAAAAGACAGACAAGAGGATGAAAGCTGGATCTCAGTGGGATGCTGCTTCCTGAGAGACAGCGCCGCACCCCAAAAGCCGTGTCTTTATTTTATAGCAGATGCCACGAGGCAAAGTAAGGACGTGATCAAGATGTTTACAACATTCTCAAGGGTTTCGATCCTACTCAATTACATGCACCTGAACCCTATCAAGCCCACATCACTCAGACACGTGGGGCCACGTGTTTGGACCATAGGTTCAAGCTTACAACTAGAGCTGTTGGCTATAATTGTGCGGGGAGGGCTCTGCCCTCCAAGCTGGGACTTGCACGTGGCCACGAAAGGACTGTGCCCTCTTGTCAGTCCAAGGCTTGAACCTGACCAAACACTGTAGCTGTGCCCCACACTCTGTGTTCCCAGGGACAGGGGGAGGCTGGAGGAAGGAACCTGGGAGGGGGGCAGGGCTGCTGGTGGAGCCGGGAGGGCTGGATTCCTGCTCTGTGGGACCTTTGTTCTGCCTATTCCTAGGCCCAGGCCTGGAATATCACCTCTACCATGTCTGCCAGACCCTAATAAAGGCCCCTGCTTCTCCTGTACAAAAACAAAAACAAAAGAATGGATGGAGTGGGGAAAGAATATTAATAGACTACTCCAAATTGGATATACAAATGGCCAATAAGCAACTTGGATGTCTAATGGGCATTTCAAACAGCATTTCCAGACCAGAACCCTAAAACTGGTATCCCCCAAAGCTAAAAAACCCATACCTTCCCCCTGACCTCTCTCTCCTTCACTGCTTTCCTACCTTGTTGACTTATTTCTCTCACTCTGAATTTTTAACCTGCAAGAGGGCAAAGACTGAGTGCCTGGGGCTGCACATGGTAGTTGGGTCTCAAAATTATTTATTTATTTATTTATTTATTTATTTATTTATTTATTTATTTATTTATGATATGTTTTTATTGATTTCAGAGAGGAAGGGAGAGGGAGAGAGAGATAGAAACATCAATAAGAGAGAATCATTTATTGGCTGCTTCCTGCACGCCCCCTACTGGGGATGGAAACCACAACCCAGGCATGTGCCCTTGACCGGAACTGAACCAGGGACCCTTCAGTCCACAGGTTGACGCTCTATCCACTGAGCCAAACCAGCCAGGGCCAAAATTACTTATCTACTAAAGTGAAATAATGACTGTAGGCCAAGAAGAGTTGTAGGAAGTAGGGAGGTGGTCCTGCATAGACGTTCAAAGGCTAGGAAGGCAAAGAAACAAAGAAGGGGAGAAATGAACCTCCTAACCTCACTGGATCCCAATGCTCTCTGGCCCTGCACCATCACTGAAAGGCCCCGCAAGTCCCAGCACAGCCCAGTCCCGCCCTCATCCTCGCCCCGCCCCCCCCCCCCCCACCCCTGTCGCCCGGCCTCTCAGCTCTGCCCACTCCCGGCCCAGAGCCGGGCAGGCCTTTGGGGCGGCATCAGAGTCGCAGACCATCACCAGCCCTGCCTGACTGGGGCCTGGCCAGGATGGCGCCGGCGTGTCCCTGAGGAGTGGGCTGCTGGGCAGCCCAGTAGAACCACCTTGTGGAGACTCAGACCCAGGCTGGCACCATGGCCGAGTTCAGGGTGAGGGTGTCCACTGGGGAGGCCTTCGGGGCTGGCACCAGGGACAAAGTGTCAAAGTGTCTGTCAACGTCGTGGAGACCCAGGGAGAAACTCCCCACTGCCCCTGGACCATCTCGGCAAAGGAGTTCACCGCGGGCGCGGCGAGTGGGGTGGGGGGAGGCGGAGGAGGGAGAAGGAGGGTGATCCTCCTGAACACTAAACCTATGCCCCCATCTACTCCCCCAATCCCCCCCCCTCCAAGAGGATTTGGAGGTGACTCCCTCCGAGGTCGTGGGCCGGTGGTGCTGCTGCTGCGCGTGCACAAGGCGTCCGGGGCGCAGCTCCGCCAGCTTCTGCCCAGGGCCTGGGACGCCTGGTTCTGCCTTCGGTTCCAGCTCCCGCCGCCGCGGGGCGCCCCCCTCCGCTTCCCCGGCTACCAGTGGCTGGAGGGGGCACGGAGCCTGTGTTGCGGTAGGGACAGGTGAGGAGGGGACTGCAGGGGGAGGGAAGCCGGTGCGGTGCTGGGTGGAGGTGGCACTGGTGGGCTGGGTGGCCACCGACTGGGAGGAAGTGCGCCAAGAAAGTGCGGCAGAGAAAGAGGAATGATTGGGAGGGATCATACTGGGGGGTGGAGACCGGCGGGAGGGACCAATGGAGGCGGTGGGGGAGGAAGTGGTGTGGACGTTGGGGAAACGCAATGAGTGGAGGAGAGAGGGAAAAGGACAGGACTGTGAAGCAGAGCGGGGTTGAGGGAAGGCAGGCAACTGGAGCCAACCAGGGTGGGGTGCTGGGTAGGCTAACCCCCTCCTTTCTCTGCTCTCCAGCTTTTCTCTCTAGCCCTCTCTGGCCTCAGCTGTTAAGTTGGGGATCGATGAATGGAAGGGGACTGCTGGGGCAGCATCTGCCTTGGTTGGAAAGAGGAGTGGGCAGGGACTTCTCCATCCCTGGGAGGAGAGGAAAAACAGACCAAGAGGCCACGGCTGGCTGACATTCCAGTCCAGAGACACCCCCACGCCAGGTCTAAGGAGAGGACGAGGGGATGCTGGGGTACTGAGGGTTGGGGACAGGTTCCCCTCTCACTCACTCCCTCCCCTAGCCAAGGTCATCTGGCAGGACAGCTACTCTCTCTGCTCTGTGCCTGGCGCCAAGCAGAGATTGAGGAGAGGCAGCAGAAATACCAATGAGCAAGCAAAGGCAGTCTTGGGGTTGATAGTCCCTAGAGTCCCCACTTCTTAATTTTCTGCTAAAAAAAGGAGTTCCTTCTTCCTGCTAGCTAAGGTCAGCCGAGCCTCAGATCTGACTTAGAAGAACATATGTGAGGAGTCTCATGTCCTGGCACAGCCCTCCCCCACCCCCATAAGCTCCCAATCTCAAAGCCCTCCCTGCACAACTGGGCCCAGCCCATTACCCTTTCTCCAGTCAGTGCCTTGCTCCCATCTGCATCTCTGCCTTTGACAGGTGGAGTGTGTTCCCCCACCACCCCAGGATGCCCCACTGCCTGGATGCAGAAAACCTCAAGGAGCCTAATCCCAACCTGTGCTACTCAGTCACCAAAAAAGTCAACCAGAAATTCTGCCCCCTCTTCCCGCAAACCTGCCTGTCCCACCTGACAGCCCCCTCTCTGCACCTCTTTCCCCACCCCCAGCTGGTACCATTCTGTCTTTCTTTCTGCAAGAACATCACCTGGGAGCGGAAGGGACCACTGGACAGTCAGCGGCCCTGGAGAAGCCTGGATGAGATTGGAGCATCTTCATCTTCCCGTGTCAGGTCCAGGATGGAGGGAAGGCAAGCAGGCTGCAGCAGGACCAGAGGGTCTGTAGCGGTCACCTTCTGCCCAGACACTACTGTTTCAAAGCCCCTTCTTGCCTCCTGTTATTCCTTCCCAGTTGTGTGAACTTGAGCAAGGTCACTTCACCTCTGTTTCTTCATCAGAAAACAGGAATAATAATAGCACCTACCTCATAGCTTATTCTAAGGATTAAATGTAAAGTCCTACAAACAACCCTCAGATGAACAGAAGTGCTCTCTGAGCATTAGCTATTATTTTTTTAAATATATTTTTTATCGATTTCAGAGAGAGGGATGGAGAGGGGAGAGAGAAACATTAATGATGAGAGAGAATCATTGATGGGCTGCCTCCTGCACGCCCCCTACTGGGGATCGAGCCAGCAACTGGGCATGTGCCCTGTCAGGAATTGAACAGTGTGACCACCTGGTTCATAGGTTGATGCTCAACCACTGAGCCACACTTGCCGGGCAGCATTGGTTATTAGTATTCACCCCATAATACCAGGTTTTCCTTCTAAATCTTCCTTACGAGAGACCTCCTTGGGATGTGTCTGGCCTCCACCCTTTGGCCAGCTGTCCTAACTGCCTGGCCTCCCACCTCCCACCAGTAACCTGCAGAACAACACTTCTCAGGCACTGGGATCTAGGGCAGCAGAGCTCATGGGCCTCACATGACTCCGTGTTTTGCCACACAGAATGCAGTGTTTACCGTGGCAACGCAGCTCTTCTGGAATTTGCCCCTTTTCATTCTTCCTCCTCAGCACACACTGAGTCTAGGGAGGCCAGGAACCCTGATTCTCCCTCTCTCCTTAACCAACCACTGCCCCTTCTTCAAGCCCAGCTCATGCCCCATCTCCCCTTGAAGACTTCAGGGACCCTCAGCCCCACCCACCTATGAACACCCATAGCTGGAGCTGCCTGTGTCAAAACCCATCTTAGTAATGGATCCACACACCCTTCATGAGCCCTACTATGCTGGGGTGGATGCCGTGGTGAGCAAGGCAGACCCATCTCTGCCCTTTGGGAACCAATAGTGGAGATGGACCCAATCTGTTAGTCCCAACGCAGCAGGGGAAGGGGGGTGGTAAGGGTGGCAGCTGATGTGTACTCCTTCCCTATGGTTTGATCCAGCTCAAAAGGCTGGAATGTAAATGCCTGCCACGTCAGCAAGCAGCAAAGAGTTAGGGCGAGAGGTAGGCAGGGACTATGGCTGGTGGAGAACTCATGCTTGTCTGATGGGGACAGAGGCACTTCAGCTATAACTACAGCCAGATCTATAGATTTTCAAGAGCAATTAGATATTTTCTAGTATTTAAGTGCTGGTCACTGATTCAACTTGGCATCCTATTAAAACGCATCTGCAGACCAATTCTGGCTCTCTGGCCTCTGTTGGCACCCCCTGGTGGAGATGAAGCTCAGCTCAGTGGTTTATAAAATGTATGCTTGGCCATTTTCCTTCTCTGGCCTCAATTTCTTCCTTTTGGGGCAGCTGGTCTCAGCAACTTTTGTCACTCACACCCCATGGGCTGCATCACCTCCCAACTGCTAGTCACCTGTATTCCTGGATCCCCAGGCTGCCCGGATCCTCACTGCTGCCCAGATGGTACTGCAGTGAACAGTGAGCAGTGAGCAGGGACTCAGCTGCAGGCCTGCCTCAGGGAGGCTTCCAGGAGGGTTTCCTAAGCCGCATGGGCTCAGGTGAGGTGTCCGTCCCAGTCTTCCACCCTCTAGACCCCACTTCCCCAGGGCAATAGCCCCGTGGGTTTCAGCTCCATTCTCTCCACCCCACTGCTGTCTAGGGGTCCTTGGTGCCCTAGAGAGCTCCGCTGGCCTTGTCAAGTATTTCACGATGACCATTTCACCTGCTCAGCCCTGGGGGCCAAGCAGGAGCACAGACAGCCCCGAGCTTACTGAGTGTGGGGGTTCAGCTTGAATTCAGTGCCTGGATGCCCAGTATTCCCGCCGCGGTAGATCTGGGGCTCCTGCAGCCCCCCATCTAGATCTGGTGGCCTCATTCCCTGAGGTCAGTGCCACCTGCCATGCCCTCCTGCTCTTCTGGGTTATCACCGATGAAACCAAGGACAGGGCAAGCAAGGCGTGGGGTGGGAGAGGAGGTGTCTCGGGTTCCAGGAGAGCAGGTGGCTGAGGAGGGGGTCTGGGACAATGGGTTCCTTGGAGGGACACTTAGCAGGCTGGGCCCTTTCATGGGAAGGGCCTGCAGTGACATAGGTTTCTGAGAGTTTGGTTTAGGGGAGCATGGGTTCCTAGTAGGCGGAGCTTAGAGGAGTCTGGGTTTCCTGTACGTGGGCTTAGGGGAGTCCTTTTGCCTGGGTGTCTGGAGGTTCATGTTTCAAGTTGGACAGGTCGGGTGGTCTAGGTTCCTAGGTGGGCGGGTCTCGGATGGTGGTCTGTGTCGTTGAGTGGATTTTCTGGTGACTGGGGTCCTTGGTGGCCTGGGTGCCTAAGCTGGGGGACTTAAGACAGACCGGAATCGCTCTGGGTTGAAAGATGAGGCTGCGGCATCATGGAGCAGAGGTCCCAGCCATCTCTCCCGCGGTCCCTGGCAGAACACTTCACCGAGGGGCCCACAGGAGTCGCCTGGTCCTTATTTCGTGGGACATCGGGGAGCAGAACCGAGGCCTGACGCTGCCCTGCACCCACCTGGACCCCGTGGTGGCGGAAAACAGCATCGCAGCGAGCGCCAGCCCTTCCCTCCCCCTCACCTCCCGCCTCCCACCTCCCGGCAGTGAACAGCCGCCTGTGTGCACCGACAGACGCAGGGCTCGCGTTGGAGTGTTTTTGTTTTATGTTGTGTGTTTTCTTAAATAGCCGGGCGCGGGGCGGGGAAAGGCGAGGCGAAGAGCTGTCCTAGATGGAAATGCTGTTCTCGATCAGCACGGGGTCCAGGTAGTAGTAGGGGATGGGGAGGCACTTGTTGCGCTGGCGGATGTTGTGCGAGATCTGGGCCAGGCGCTGGCGGAAGGTCTCCATGCTCCGCCGCGGGACGTCCTCCACGAAGTGGATGTCGGGGAAGTGGCCCAGGGGCCGCTGCAAGCACAGAGCACAGAGCGGGCGGCTGACGTCCACCCTCTGCCCTTCTCAGGAGCCTCTCTCCCGGCCTTCCTCCCCTGGCGCGCCCCTCCCGTCAGGCTCACACCCCAGCTTCCAGCCCCTGCTCGGAGTCCCCCCACCCCCTCTGCCCCCGGAGACCCCCGGCACCTTGTCGTCGGGCTCCCGGCTGAGTGTCCAGAGCACCAGCAGGATGATGCACGTGGTCTTCACGTCGGGCAGCGTGTCCAGGAAGGTCTCCAGGGTGCTCAGCCCCTTGGCCTGCATCGGTGGGTTCCGCATGGAGGACGGGAAGTTGGGCATCCAGGAGGTGAACTCCAGCTGGAGGTGGGCAGAGGCGGGGCTGTGGGTCAGAGCACCCAGGGTCTCTCGAGGTTAAATTGAGGTGGGGTGAGACAGGTCAGGACCGAGTGAGATTGGGTTTGAGCTTGGGGTTGGGACTGAGGTTAGGCCTGGGCCTGGCGTGGGGCAGGGGCTGTGAGCACAGGTACCTGCCCTGTGTTGACAGCAGCGTGCTTGGCAGAGCAGATGAAGATGATGATGGTGACGTATCGGATCAGTTCAGGCACGGTTCGCAAGCACGTGGGGAAGCCTGGGGGAGAGCAAGGCCCAGGCATGGCCAATCCCGCCCTGGTCTGGGCTGGCCGCTAGAGGGCGCGACCGAGAGCCCAGCTCAGCCTGTCCTGCCATCCCTGCCTTCATCCTGCCTGGGTGGCTCTCCTGTGGTCACAACCCCATCCCCCCAGTCCACACCACAAGCCTTAGCGAGGGGGCCTCAGCTGGCCTTGGCGAGGTCCAGGCCCGCCCCGGGCAGCTGCCTGAGATGAGGCCCTCAGATCTCTCCTCCAACTACCTTAGGGGGTTCTCTGGGCCCAGGACTCAGCCGGGAGCAGCTTTGGAAGAGTCCTGGCTTTCCTGGCCTGACTCCAGTCCTTCATCCACTCCCCACCACACACACACACTTCTGTGAGACACTGCTCACTCCAGATCGATTTCTCAGCAACCTGGATCCTGGCCTTGTACCAGCCAAGCTTCTCACTTCTTTTCCCTGTTGTCCCGCCTGAGCAGCCGCCCTGCTTGCTCTGGTGACCCCAGGTTCCAAAAGCCTAACAGTCAAACCAGACTTATCATCTCCCTCCTAAACCCCTCCTCCCTCCACGCCCCCAGATCAATGACACACCCTCTCCCCAGTTTTGAAAGCTCCAAACCTGAGCCCTTGGCCCCTCCCCTCATAACTCCCCCACTGCCAAACCCAAACTAGTCACCAAGTCCTGTCATTTCTCTTTCCCAACTCTCTCCGGAATCCTCTGTGTCTCCACAGCCCCCACCCTAGTCAGGTCCCTGCCACCTCCCTCCTGAACACCACAGCAGCTTCCCAAACTGCCTCCTACCTGCCCGTGCAGCCTGATATTGTTCTAATACAACTCTCACCTTGCAAACCCCTCCATGGCTCCCTCTGGCGCTGAGAGTCACTCCAAACCCCTTAGCCATGCTGTGCAACCTGGCCCCTGCTCATGGCTTCAGCCTTAGCCCCACCAGGAGCCGGCCCAGGTCCCATCCTCAGCTCCAGTGCAGGGACCTGTCAGCAGCTCCGAGAACTCTCCAACCTCACCTGCCATCGCATAGCTGCCCTGCCTACCCGGCAGACCTCAGCTAGCTCTTTGCTCAGATGTTAGATCTCAGCTAGCTCTTAGCTTGCTGCTGCCCACCCCCACTCTCTACCCACCACCCCTCCCCAAGCTGGATTAGGTGCCTCCCCTGGGCTCCTGTCCCCACCAACAAACTGCAGCAGCCCTGCTGTAACTGCCCATTTGCTTGGGCAGGACCTCCCCCTCCTCCTCCCCCCCCCCGCCCCACCAGACTGTGAACTCCCTGAGGGCAGCACCTTCACCTGCCTCATTCCCTTTTGCCTCCTCAGTACCCAGCACAGTGTTTGTCACATCATAGATGCTTATTGAGTGGGTGCCCAAGTGGCATGACTTCAAATGCTTTCCCGCCCCTGGAGTCTGCCCGCACCCCACCAGCTCCCCAGCTTGTAGCACACTCTGCCCTTTCCTGTCTGTGCTCATGCCCCGTTTCTCAGAACACTGGGACCCCTCCAGGTATCTACAGAGATGACCCGTAGCCCCTGAACTCAGACGGGGGCCAGGGCCAGCCATGCTTCCTTCCCCAGTCTCTCTGAGATGCTGCAGCTCTGAGGGATGGGGAAGGGCCCTGTCAACATTCTAGGGCAGTGATTTGGCCTCCTTCAGCCCCCAGTGAGACAGGTTCCAGCCCAGTCGGGAGGGCCCACCCCAAAACCCTGGACCCCTGCCGGATGCCCGGGTACCCAGGCCCATACCTGAGCTCTCACGCCCCAGTAGGCACTCCTTGAATATCTCCTGCACCCAGGACTGCAATTCCGGGTCACCCTCCACAGCTGCGTCACACGGGTAATAGTAGGTGATGATCTCTGTCACATACCTGACCAGGGAACAGGGCCTCAGTTTGGACCCTCCTCCTGCCCTCCCCAACTGTGCTGTTCCACCTTTCCCAGGATGCCCTGGCCCCAGAGCTGCCCTAGGCATGTGGGTGAGCAAGTCCTGTGGGGCAGAGATGGCAAGGGTTGCTTGTCAAGGTCAGAAGATGGCACCAGACCGAAGCTCAGGCACTTTAAGGCTCCCCTCCAACATCTCAGGGTGTCCACCCTGACTGCCACCCACTGCTGTCCCCATCTTACCTCTCCAGTGCGTCCCACACTGCCAGGCAGTCATCACGGTAATAGTATCCCGGCAGGTCCTGCACCCCGCGCTCCACAAAGTCATTGGGGGGGTAGCAGCTCTCATAGGTCATCTCTGACAGATACCGTGCCATCAACTCAGCAATGCCCTTCAGGCCCAGGGACGTGCCCTGTGAGGAAGGAGCAAACGCTGGAGCCAGCGGGTTCCTTGCAGGTCCTCCTCAGTGAAACTCACATCCAGCTCAGGCGCAGTTTATGATGCTCCTGTAGCCCCTGCCCAGCCTGACCCACCTTGGAACCCTCATACTCCAGCCAACACACCAGCCCCTGCCTCTGCCTTTGTAGATGCAGCACCCACTTTAACCAGTCCCCTCTGTCCAGGCTCCCTCATAAACTATAGGCAAGTGGGAAATCCTGCTGTTAGTCGACCTGCAAAGGCCAGAAGGAAAGTGAGTATCTTGCTGGTGTTGGGAGCAGTCTCACCCTGGCAGAGAGCCCCCCCTCATTGAGGAGGATGGCCCGTCCAATGCTGTTGATCTGGATGGTGTATCTGGTGTGGGGGACCAGGAGCTGTGAGAGAAAGCAAGGACAATGAGAGAACTGAAGTTATCCCCCCAAGGGCCTTGGCACCTCCATTTCTACAACATCAGACCCCCTCTCTTGTGGGTCCCCAGCTGCCTCCCCTAGTCTAATTGGAATCCCTCTGACTGTTGAGCAGGCCAGGTGGCTCTCTGAGGCCAGATGAGGGCAGTGATGCTTCAGCGAGGCCCCTTCACGCAAGCCCGTACCTTGTAGAGGGGGTGGCACATGGGCAGCTGCCTCAGCATGGCCAGGCAGAAGGCCTCGCCGATGAGGTGGGACCCCAGCAGGTGGGCGATGGCCTCGTGGTAGTAGAACTCAGCGTTGCGCACCCACGTCTTGGCCAGCAGCCAGTCCCACTCAGAGTCGTTGGGCAGGAAGATGGGGCAATTGGGCCCAGGGGTCTGGCTGAGCTGGGAGTGGGGAAGGAGGGAGTTAGGGGAGGGCAGAGACCTATACACACAAGGACCCTCAGGAGGGAGACCAAAGGGCGTCTGAGGAGGTAAAAACTTCACCCCTACACTCCAGTGCCTGATCCCCTGAGCACAGTGAGCCCTTTCCTCCCTCTAACATCTGCTCTTGCTGTTCCCACTGCCTGTACTACCTTCCGCTGTCCCTTTCTCTCCTGGCTGCTCCTACTGATTCTTCATGAACCAGCTCACAAGCCACCTCCTCTGAGAAGCCTTCCCTGTCTCCGCCCCATGGCCGCCACATTCAGCTGCGCAGGTTTGCACTGCAGAAGGATACCCAGCCCCCGAGGGGAGGGGGGCCCTGCAATCTAGCCTAAACCATTCCACTAAGGAGCCACGGCATCAGGACTTGACTTTTTCTTATTTGAACAGGAGTCTAGTGGAGTCTGCTGGGAAGAAAGCACCTCTGTCCCATTTTCTGCCAGACCAGACTCTCCAGGCAGCTGCTCAGTCTGATTAGCTCAGTATTTCCGTGCTTTCACACACAGCACACACACTTTGCACACAGGTGCACCCACAGGAACCACATGCATGCACGGCGGCACACAGATGTGCACATGTAGGCTAACACAGAGACTCTGCCAAAGGGCCACACACCAGGCTCTCCACTGGCTACACAACCAGCTAGGTATGTACATAAACATAGGTATGGTCTCAGATGCACACAAACGAACATACAATCACGTGGACACACATGCTTACACAAAGAGCTGCACACACACACACACAGAGGCTGACCTGCTCACCACACATTCAGATAGGGGCTGCAAGCACACACACAGGCCCACACACTCACATAGAGCACACACACATTTATGCACACATCTACACAGTGGCGCACACACTGAGGCAGGGCCTGCACCCCAGGCACCTGGATGGCGATGGGCATCATTTTCCCTTCCGGATTAAAGTGCAGCAGGCAGAGGGGGGCGCACTGGTGCTGCTTCTGGCCATTGAGCTCCACGGTGGGGATGCCCTCCAGGATCCTGTAGTCTGCCAGGTAAATGTTCCCCTTCTGGAAGGGAGCCGCCATGGGCGGGCAGGTAGCACCAACACGGGGCACCCAAGCCCACACCTTGGGTACCGAGTGCTCTTGCCCCCCTGATGCAGGGGTTGGCCAGGGCCCAAGAGGGGATGATGGTGACCGCGGGGCAGAGCGGAGGGGGTTGGAATTCTGCAGACAGCAGAGGCGGGGAGAGAGAGGATGCCCAGGAGGGAGCAAAGCCAGAGGCTGTGAGGGGTCTCCCCCTACCAGGCCTCACCTCCAGTTCCGCTTGCAGGCACGTTCCTTCGCCCAGGAACGGGGCCACCATGTCGTCTGTGACGGGGAACTTGTCTGGAATCCGCGTGCAGCGGCGGATCACGCTTGGGTTGATGCCATTGAGATACTGGTACCCAAAGAAGCTGTCCTCTGCCCAGTGCTCGGCTACGTATTCTGAGAGGATGGTGCGGAGCGTCACGACGCTACCCGGTCCGCATCAGGGACAGAGAGGCATGGGACCACGGCCCGGGACAGAGGAAGACTACCGACACTCCGGAGGAAAATGAAACCCCCGGCCTCCCCTGAGGGGCCTAGGGCGACTTTTCCCAAAGTGCCGCCAGAGGGCGCGCTCACCCAACTCGCCACTCCTGCCTCAGGTTCGCCCGCTCCTCCCACACAACTTCCCCGCTGTGGGGGTCCTGCCTCCTGGACTAGTTCCTTCCGCCAGAGATCGCTGGGCTCCCCGAGTTCCGCTAGGATGCCCCACCCCCTACCGGAGATGACAGTCTTGTAGGCAGGGAAAACTTTCTTAATGTCCTTCAGTCTCTTCCACGACCGTTTGCAGTCCACGAAGCCTCGGAGTTTGAACCTCAGCGCCCTTAGGAGGTGAGGTTCCAGGGGGAGGCTATCAGAGAGGCTGCCAGGTGCCCGTCTGCCGCACCCCACCTAGGACTCTGAGTCTCAAATTCTCTGCTCTCTCTCCCTCTGGGTCTCAGGGTCCCCAGGCCCATCGTCAAGGTCTTTCCAGGCCTCCGTCTCTGAGTGTCACCTCTCAGGCTCTCTGGCCTTTCTTATCCGCTCCATCTACCTTCCTGGCCATCTAACCTCTGGCGCTGTGGTGGAGGTGGGCCTGGAGCAGAGGGAGAGGGGCAGTTTCACAGGAGCCCTCCACCCCCTCTCCCTTGCACACACTCACATGGGCCCCAGGCGAAAAAAGAAGGAGGCTGTCTTGATGAAGGAGTAGCGCAGATTTGAGTTCAGGAACCTGGTGGCCTTGAAGTTGATGAGAATCGGGAATCCAGGGATATAGCCATTCCACCTGCAGGAAGGAACGCGGGTCTGGGGCGGCACACCTGGGGTCCAGGGCTTGAGGAAGGGGCAGAGCCCAGAGGCCCACCCAGGGCAGCGTCAGGTCCTTACTCAGGCCGGTTGGGGTTTCTCGGGACAGGAGGGCGGTAACTGGGGATGTGCACATAGTTGGGCAGGCCAGGCACGAAGACCCTCCAGCTGCAAAGAGACGCTAAAATAGTGAGCCGATGTCCCTGGCCCCTGGCCTCCCGCAGCCCCTGCTGTCCTCCCCTCACCGGTAGAAGTCCTGCTTGGCTCTGATCTCCTCCCTGCGGTGCTCCAGAAGGATTGGGAGGGAGTCGTCTGCTGTTGTCTTTCCTGTAGGGAGGGAGAGGAGGGAGCTCAAGGTCAGCCCCGGTATCTGCCCACCCCCACCCATTTCAGGGATCAGAATTCAGCTTCTGCCTCCCAGGTTGGCTCTGGGGTCCCATCACAATCAAGGATGGGAGAGGGAGGGTGTTTCTCCTCCCAAAAACTGAGATAACGACCAGGGACTACCTTGGCCAGTGTGGCTCAGTTGGTTAGACAGAGCATCATCCCCTATACTGAAAGGCTGAAAGGTTGTGCGTTTGATTCACGGCCCAATTAGGTACATAAGGGCTATTTCTCTCTCTCTCTTCCTTCCCCTTTGGGTAAGGATTTTTAAAAAGGAATCAGGGGCCTTAGCCAGTTTGGTTCAGTGGATAGAGTGTCATCCTGTGGGCTTGAGGGGTCCCAGGTTAGATCCCAGCCAAGGGCACATGCCTGGGTTGCAGGCTCCATCCCCAGTAGGGGGTGTGCAGGAGGCAGCCAATCAATGATTCTCTCTCATTATTGATGTTTCTATTTCTCCCTTCCTCTCTGAATAAAGAATATATATATTTTAAAAAGGATCAGGGATCACCCTCCCCCTTCCTTCACCCCCTCCAGCTGGGCCCTGCTGCTACAGGGATGTCCCTCTTCTAGACCCACTGAAATCTTAACAACAGTGACTTAGCACTTACTAAGCACAGCGCACTTTCTAAACACTTTCTTTATATTAACAATTTGATCTGCACAAGCACAACCTTATGAGGCAGGTGAATTCTGTTATAGGCTCACGGCCTGCTCTCCACAGGCTACACAAATCAGGTTGGTTTGCTTTTCCACCAGTCAAGCACAAATTCCTTGGTTGGAAAAATCTGCTCAAAATTTACCTGAAACCATAAACAGTGTTTATTCAACTCACTTAATGTAACTATTTATAGTTTTTGCCACAGAAATATTGGTATATTTGATTAGGGAGTTCCCTGGTGAATATATCATATAACCTATGGTGTGTATGAATATATATATAGGTATATATGATATATAGCGATATAAAGATGTGTTGCATCACATTTCTATATCTCTTCTAAATAAAATCTACATTTTAAAACATGTCTGGCCCCCACAGTTTCAGCTAAGGTACAATATTGCCATGCTCATTTCACAAGGGAAAAACACTCAGTATTACAGAGAGCGAAAACAGTGAGCTGGGATTTGAACCAAGGCAGTCTCCTTCTGATCACTAACCCACTATCCACTAACCACCACCAATAGTTGTTAAGCCTTTTCAAAATTCCTTTTAGAGATTGTCTCATTGGATTCTCACATCAACCCTATGAAGTTAGTGCTGCTGTTAGCTCCATTTCACAGATGAGTTCACTGAGGCTTAGCGGAATTGAGAAGTACACCCAGATGTCCTGCTGAGTATCCAGGTGAAGCTGAGATCCAAATCCGTGCCTATCTGTCTCCAGCATCCTGGCTGGTAGCCCCAGGCTGGCAAGTGCCCATCCCTGCAGCCCCATCATTTTCCTTCCAGGTCCCTTCATTAGCTTCTTCCTCCTCCCTCTTCCTCAGCTTATGTTGTATTTTGGGAGGACAGCACCCCTGAAGTTGTGTAACAGAGTCCTAGCTCAGCCTTGTCCCCAGAGTGGGAACCTCACTTCTTCAAGGGCCCAGCAGGTGACTCAAGTTTCCCTGCCCTGGTGTGTTTGACAGCTGCCCCACCCAACCCCATTCCTACACCCTGCCACCCAGTGTCACCCTGCCTGTCCCTGGCTTCCATGCCACTCAGACTTATCATTGTGGGCAATGCTTCAAATCCCCCATAAGACCCTCCTGTTGGCTTCCCCATCCTCCCCCAAACCTGCTTCCGTCTGCCCCTGCCTCTCTTTTCCCCAGCTCAGGCACGGTTCCCAGCTCCCAGGAAGAGGTTCTCGCCACAGGGCAATAGATGAAATGGGATGGTCAGCTGCAGGGATGATAGAGCTCCAGGCCCCAGGCCCCCTCAGCTTTATCCTCCCCTCTGACCCAGCTTGAAGGAGGCCAGCAGATGCTCAGTGGTGGATTCAGGGGGACAAAAGAGGACAGGCCTGCAGTCCCATGAGCAGCCACATATTAGGAAGCTGGCCCAAGGGCTAGGCAAGGGCTCTGGCAAGGGTGGACATAAGGAGCGCAGGCACTCAGGTCCTGTCCCTCTTCCCTGGGAGCAACCAAGCTACTGGGAAAACAGCTGGGCCACCAAGGGAAAGCCAACAGTCTGTATGAGTAACAAGGCCTATTGGAGCGGGAGGCAGCCTCACTGGATTAAGAGGAACTTTGGGAGTAGCAGTGAGTCCTGTTAGAGAAATAAGGTGTCTTGTTGGAGTAAGAAGGAGTCCTTTGGAGCAATAGACCATCCCATCAGTCTAAAAAAATGCTCATTAGGAAACCCAGGGCATGATGATAAGGCACAAGGCCTCCTGCTATAGCACCACCGAGAACTTGAACTGACAGCCTCCGTAATGAAACAAGGCAGCAGTCAGAGTACCGGGGCTTCTGACTAGAGTAACAAGGCATCCTGTTGTAGCAACAGAACCTGCTGGATCGTAGGGAGTCTTTTCGGATTAGCAGGACATGCTATTTGGGATAAATAGGGCATCCAACCAGAATCCTGAGGCCTGTACCCAGAGAAGCAAGGGGTCTTTTTAGAGTGGCTGGGCAGCAATGGGAGTGGATGGGGAGGACGGTAGAGGTAGCAGGGAGCAGGCTTGTCTTCAGCAGGAACCTGTGAGCCTGAGATCCTGGGGGTAACCCCATGCCTTATTCACTTCTGTTCCTCAGGGTGTAGCCCGAGCTGGGTCCAGCACAGTAGCGATGACTAAGAGGAATACGTAAGAGTGGCAGGAGTTCCCAGGAGTCCCCATGGGGCTGGCACCTGGCTAGCTTGTACAATGGCCATGCTGGAGTGGCCTAACTAGAGCAAGGGGCCTAAGGGCATGGGATGAGCTGGTGAGAGCTTGCCTGTAGCCTCCCGCAGAGCCAAGGTCTCGTAGCCATCCATCCACTGGTAGGCAGGGAAGTGGTAGATGCGGCCGTTGGGTGCACAGATCTGCACATAGTTGCAGTACCAGGGGTTCTTAGGAAAGAAGGAGTATCGCTCCTTGTGCAGGCGGATGATGATGAGCTCCCCCAGGTCCTGCTGGCACTGCACAGTGTACTCATCCACCTGACAGGGCACAGGGCCAGCTGAGCATGCAGGCCTCAGCCCCAGCTGCTCAGGTTTTCTACTGGTCTGCCTCCTCACCCAGGCCTTGTGCATGCTGCTCACCTTCCTGAACTGGGGTGACCTGATCTTTGGGCTCTCCTCCCACCCCTCCAACCTGACTGTCCCCTGCTGGGCCCACCCACCCTCCCTTTTTCCACTCCCAGTTCCTGAGGTCCCATCCTCCCATCCACCTCCCCAGTCATCTGAGGCTGTAAGAGCCATGCAGACCTCCAGGGGCTGTTGTATGAAGGGGTCAGGGCCCCCAAGACCCTTACAGTCTTAGAGTGAGCAGAAATGGCCAGCCCCCTCTTCTCCTGCTTATCAATGAAGATGCGGAAATTCAAAAGTGGCCACACAGACAGTGACCGGTTAAGGTCACATAGCAGCAGGTTGCTGAACCAGACTCAGAATCAGGGCTGAGGGCTGAGGGCCCAGCACACGGTGCCCTCCGCCATGGAGAAGGCAGGCCCCAACAGAGAGGCTGGTCTGATGTCACTTGAAGTCGCAAGGACTCCCATGTGTATTTAAGCTGGTTATGATGCACCGTAACTTAGGAAGAGTGGGTAAGAATAGGAGAAGGAGGAGTAAGGGAGAGGGGAAGAGAGGAAGTGGGAAAAGATGAGGGAAGGTGTGGAAAAGGGAGGAGAGAGAAGGAGAGATAAAGGGAGTAGGAGAGGGTTAAGAGATGAGGGATGTGGGGTGAGTGATGCGAGAGGAGGGAGAGAGAGAAGAGGTGAGAGAGGGGAGGGAAAGAGATGAGGAATGAGCAAAAAGGGAGGAGAGGTGAAGACCAGGGAAGAAGGATGGCCCAAAGACCAGGGGAGGTTGGGAGTGAGGTCTGTGGTGAGAGGCATCCAGAGTCACCCTTGAAGCCCCACCGCTTTCAGACCTGTCCCAGACCTCCCCAACCTCTGCTAGCCAAGCTGTCTCCCTCCTCTGCACCCCTGCTTCCCTCCTTATGCTCCCCAGACAACACCACATATACATACACACATATACTAAACACATGCTCACACATGTACCACACATATATACATACACAGACATACACACTCACACATACACATATACCAAAAACAGACTCACACATGTACCACACACACTTACACACACATATATACATACATATACCACAACACAAATACCTACACACCACACACACTCACACATATACACACATATACCAAACACACACTCACTTACATACACACACCAAACACACATACAGACACCCATCACATATACATATACACATATACCAAACACACACTCACACATATACATATACCACACACAAATACCTACACACCACACACACTGACATATATACACACACACCACACACAATCACACACACACACATACACACATCACATTCATGCATACACACACCACACTCACATATACATCATACACCACACACACACACACACACACACACACACACACACACACACACACACACACGTACCGCCCCGGTTGCAAAGTCTCTCCCAAAATGGTTCAGCCGCTGCTTGTGGCTCTCTCCTTGGGTCCCCACGATGGTCAGTGAGATGGAGTCCAATGTTCCTGACAAGAAGTCGTCACCAGTGGCCACCTTGACTTTGTAGGTGGCCATGGCTACTCTTCAGGAGGCAGGAGGGGAGCTTACTCCTGAGCACAGTGGAGTGCTGCACGGGGCCAAGCCAGGCAGGGGAAGCCAGACAGAGAGGAGTGGAAAGGCCAGCCTCCTGAGGTGGCAAGGTGAGGCAAGGAGGACCGGCCTCCCAGCAGCCCAGATCCTGGAGAAGCCACTGCCCTCAGCGGGCAGGATGAGAGCCAGCAAGGCTGGGGTGAGGCCGTGCTCCTGGCTGTTGAGCAGGTGTCTGGGCTGCAAGCCCTCTGGGAGCTGGCGGGGAGGGCCAGGAGGCAGGGCGCTGGGCCTGCCTCTGAGGGCGGAGGGAGGGAAGATGCCTTAGATGAAGAAGACTCCTGGGTGGGGGAGCCAGTCCAGCCTGAGCCAGGGCCCCAGGGAAGTTGGGGGAGGGGTCTGGGCGGGGCCCCCAGATCTTTATCATCCTAATAAGCTCCTTCCTTCAGCCCGCCCCCACGGGCTGCAGAGCTGGGCACCCCTGCTGAGCAGAGCCCCTGGGCAGTCAGTTACCTGCATCGGTTCTGGGGCCCCCAGTGGGTGGGGGTTAGGGGAAAGGGTGCAGCACAAACTCGCTGTGCAACTGGCCTGCTGCCTGGCCATTCATCTCTGGGAAGTGGGACAAGTAGTGGCCTCAGCAGGAAGGCTGGCCCATCCTTCCAGGGCCCAGAGCCCATAAGAGGAAGGGTGTTGGGTGATGAGCCTAGAGCTCAGGGACCCTAGAGAGCAGAGAGGCTCCAGGGAGAGATGATCAGGGATGGGAGAGGAGGGCATTTGTTGCTTCCCGCTGAGCCAGGATCAGCTGAGGAAGGATTGGGGTTGACTACAAAAATAGAAGACAGTTGGAGTACATTTGGGACACAAATACTAAGCTAAAGAATAAATATGTAATTTGTGGTAAAATCTTAACAGAACTCTACCCAGCAATTAAAAATAAGAATGAACTATGACATGAATCAATCTCATAAAATGATGTTGCATGAAAAAAGCCAAACATAAAAGAGCACACATGCTCTATCATTCCATTATATGAAGTTCAAGAACAGGCAAAACCAAATGATTCTTATAAAAGTCAGAGCAGTGAGTGGCTCTGGACTGGGAGAGTCATGTAGGGAGCTAGAAATGTTCTATACTTGATCTGGGTGACATATATGACACTATAAGCACTTTATTGTATCTATGTTATCCCTCAGTTTTATGAAATACTTACTCCACCTCCCACCTACCCCCAAAATAGAAACAAAAAGAATGAAGTTAGAAAGAGGGTTGGAATCAGGGTTGGGCTCCAATGGAATTGGGTTTGTCGGGAACCCGGTCATTCATTCCTCCAAGCTTTCATTCATTCGAGAGATGTTTAAAGAGTACACATAGTGTTCCAGGGACTTTTCTAGGCACTGCAGATACGAAGAAGAAATAAAACACAGAGACCTTACTGAAGATGGAGAGAAGGACAAGAAACAGTAAAGAGCCCTAGCCGGTTTGGCTCAGTGGATAGAATGTTGGCCTGTGGACGGAAGAGTCCCAGGTTCAATTCCGATCAAGGGCACATTCCCCGGGTTGTGGGCTTGATCCCCAGCAGGGCATATGCAGGAGGCAGCTGACCCACGATTCTTTATCATCATTGATGTTTCTATCTCTCTCTCCCTTTCCCTTCCTCTCTTTCTAAATACCAACAAAAAATATTTTTTTTAAAAAGAAGAAACAGTAAACAATTTCTTTGCTGTAGGTTTAGCCATTAGGTACTCTGAAGAAAATAAATCCGGAGTGGAAAGGAGAGCCACGAGGACTGGGATGGGGTCAGGCCTTGGGATAGGCCTGAATTTAGGAAGGTGTTGGGACTAAGTTTATATGAGAGGCCCTGAGTTACAATCTCAGCAGCCAGCATTTGAGACCCAGGGAGAGTGAGAAGAGTCACATTCCCATCCCCCTTTTCTGGGCCTGCCCTCTCCCCTTCTGCCTCCCAGGGCAGCTCCTGCCAACCAGGAAGCACCAACCCAGGTTTCCCCCCTAGTGGCACCCTTCTGAAACCATCGAGGGAAGGTCAAACAGTGCCCAGCCCATGTTAGGGCCAAGGGGAGCTGGAATTCTGAGATGGAGAGAAGGTTCTGGTAAGTTCAAGTTGAGCTTAGAGATATGGGTGTGGTTGGAGTTAGGGAGTGAAATGACCTTTTTAATACCCAAATCTGCTCATGTCACCCCCATCCCTCCAACCACAGATCAAGCCTGGCAGTGGCTCCTTCTTGCCTTTGAAATAAGGACATCATCCCTTCACATGACCCCCCTGGGCTACTTCATACATCTCATCCTCCACCACATTCCCCTTTGCTCTCTTCTGTATGGGACTAAGTAGCTCTGGACTGGGAGAGTTATGTAAGGACTAGGTGCCTTTCATTCATCAGCAGCAGAGGATCTACTATGTGCCTGGCACTGAGTCAGATCCTAAGAATACAACATAGCCAAAGCCAATCCCTGCCCTTTCTCCTGGAGCTTACATTCTGGTGTAGAAACAGACAATATTACCTTATAACCACGTAAGTTAAACACTCTGTTAAATAGTGATAAGTGCCGAAGAGTAAAAACAAAGCAGAGAAGGATAATATAAAGTACAAAAGAGCAAATTACAGATATAGAGTGGCCAAGGAAGAGCTCTTTGAGAAGGCACTTTTGAGTAAACACATGAAGGAAGTGAGGTCAGTCCCTTCCAACCACGGGGCCCATGCACATGCTGTCCTCTAATTCTTGGGCCTGATTAATGTGATTAATGTTTCCTCTTCCTTCTGTTCTTAGCTTGACCATCACTTCATCAAGGAAGGCCAAATTTAACTAGTAATGGCTCTCATAGCATGATAGTTAACTTTTACTAGTATTAAATGATTTTCTTTTAATTCTTTATTGATTTCAGAGAAGAAAGGAGATGGAGAGATAGGACCATCAATGATGAGAGAAAATCATTGATTGGCTGCCACCTGCATGCCCCCCACTGGGGATCGAGCCCATCAGGAATCACACCTCACACTGTGACTTCCTGATTCAGAGGTCAATGCTCAACCGCTAAGCACCCCCAACCGGGAGGTAGTTAACATTTTTGATTAATATCTGACTTCCCCAAAAGATTAAACTGTCATTTGGTTTGCTTTTCTCCCCAACTCCAGGCATAGTGTCTGGCACCTTGGAGACTCTTGAAACAGAATTCCTTTTTATTATTATTAATCCTCACCCGAGAATATCTTCCATTGATATTTAGAGAGAGTGGAAGAGAGGAAGGGGAAAGAGAGAAACATCGATGTGAGTCATATTGATTGGTTGCCTGAACCCTGACAGGGGCCAGGGATAGAACCTGCAACCTAGCTATGTGCCCTTGACCAGGAATTGAACCTGTGACCCTTCAGAATGCGGGCTGACACTCTAACCACTGGTCAAGGCGAAACATAATTCTTTTTAAAAAATATATATTTTATTGATTTTTACAGAGAGGAAGGGAGAGGGATAGAGTTAGAAACGTCGATGAGGTCAATGAGAGAGAAACATCGATCAGCTGCCTCCTGCATACTGGGGATGTGCCTGCAACCAAGGTACATGCCCTTGACCAGAACTGAACCCGGGACCCTTCAGTCCGCAGGCCAATGCTCTATCCACTGAGCCAAACAGGTTAAGGCCAAAAGCATCAACAATAAGGTTGGAATTAGGATGAAGATTCAGAGAACTGAGGTAGATTGGGGTAATGGTGAGGTGAGGGACAGGGAGAGGTGTGGGGAGGGTTTGGGGAATGGGTTAAGGAGAGGGAGACAGGATGGGGGAGAAGGCTGAAGATGAAGGTCATGCCCCCGCCCTGGGTGACTGGCAGGGCTGTCTCATCCACCTGGCACCATCTTGTCCCCACTGAAAATAGGAGCTGTCAGGCAGGTCAGGCCCGCCCTCTCAGCTACCCCATGACTCTTGGGGAATGCTAGAAGCCTGATGATGCAAATTTGCATCTTAAGATGCAAACCTCTTGCAACCTCTCCCAACCTCCTTCCTTCTAGCCACTCCTCTCCCCTGGAGACTGTGTCCCCAGGGGGCTACTAAGGCTTGGTGAGGAGCAGGGTGGGGTGAAGTGGTAATTGAAGCTCAGGGACTTGGGAAACTGTACCTCCAGGTTCCTCTGGGACACAGGGGTGAGAAGCCCAGCCTTAATCTTCTGACCTAGTGGAAAAATCACTTAGTGGGGCGTGGGGAGGAAGCAGGGGCACATAGATGACAGGAAGGTAGGGTAGAAGGAGACCTTGGCAAACAGGGAAGGGAGCCGTTGGTGTAGAAGAGTTTGGGTGTCACCACAAATGGTAGGGTTCTACCTCCATCCCCCAAAGGCTGCCTCCTCAAATCATAACCCACTCTCAGTAGATCTCCCCTCAGCCACTCACTCTCCCAACAAAGCAGGAGTGGTGACTGCTAAAGTCTGGAGTGGGGTTTAGGTTCCTGAGGGAAACAGAGATGGAAGTGGGGATGGTGGGGATGGTACTGTAGCTGGGGACATGGACAGGATTAGGCATGAGGATGTCACTGGGGCACTCCCCAGTCACGACCAAAAGGTGGACGCATGACTCTGGGTAGGTGCTCATTGGGCTGAAGAACTGGTTCTCCTGGACTGGGGTGGACCCAGAGAGCAGGAGAGGCCTCTGGGAAGGATGTAAGCTTGCACGGCTGGCTCACAGTCGGCCACCCACACAGGAAGCCCAGTCTTCACTGCTGGGACACCCCTCTCCCCATCTTGCCCCACTTCTAGCCCTGCAAGGCAGGGATCAACCTTTAGGTCCCCACACCTCTAAGACACAGATACAAAAATCAAATTGGGTCACTTCTCTATTTAAAACTCACCAGAGCTTAAAATGGTGTTGCCCTTAGAATCAAGACCAAGGACTATGCATGACCCAGCTTCTGTCCATCCTTTACTCACCTTATGCCAGCCCCTCTGGCTTTTTCCTCATTCCGCAAACACATGCCCTTCAGGGACCCAGCACTTGACTTGTCCCTTGTCTGTAACACCTTTTCCCCAAGCTGTCCCGAGTGTTTTGTTCTTCTCATCCAGATCTCAACTCAACTGCCACTCCTCAGAGTGGCCTTCCCTGACCACCGGACCTAATGTTTTCCCCCACTCACGACCTCCAGTCAGGCTCACACCCCACCTGGTTTTATCTCCTGACTACACTACAACCATCAGAAAGAATTTATTTGCTTGTGTGATTATTTATGTGTTTGCTGTCTGTTTCCCTGTAAGCCAGTAGAAGTAGGATGGTACCAGGGAGTTGACAGCTGCTTCCCCAGTGTCTCAAACAGTGTCTAAGAAGACAGGAGCCATGAGGCAAGCAGATCCTAGAATGTCAATGCTGGAGGGACTTTCCAAGTCTTCTTGTCCCTCCCATTTATTTGACATATTTGGGCCACTGAGGCTGAAGGACTTGCTCAAGGCCTGCTGAGAAAAAAGATCTGGTGTGCTTCTCACTATACCAGTCACCTTCCAGACTGACCAAAAAGCTCTATGGGTCCAGAGTGCAAGCTGGAGGAAGCTTCCTATCTGACAGGACTCGAACTTTACATGAGCCCCTTCCCCAGAGATGCCCAGAGCCTGGGCAGAATCCTACGTGCAGCTGGCTGCGTCTCCTCAATAAATCTCCCTCCAAACTGGTTTTCTGGAAAATCAGATTCTAGTGATCCGCCCTGCTCCCTCCCTCTCTGGCTCAGGGGCATTTTTAGGATGGGCATGCCTCATGCTAACTTCGGTGCTGGCCAAGGAGTATTCATCCTCTTGGAGGGACAAGCTGCCTGAGTGTGCCCTGACACCCACTCCAGCATATCCTGGTCCAGCATATCCTGGTCCTGCTGTTTAAAGTGAAAGCCCAGGTTTAAACGGGGACATATCCAGCCTCTGCCACAGTCTTACTGGCCACCAGGGACGCCTCTGAATATTTCTTAGTCCTATGATTTTGTCCCAAAATGGACAAAATCTGGTGATTTTCACTAAATTCTTAGGTTGGAATCTGCAAGTGAGATATCTCCAAATATACTTCTTCACGCACAATGACATAGGGATCATCATCTCCCAGGATCTCAGGTGCAAGATGTGAAAACCTGACCTTTGCCACAGCGAAAGATGCACACATACACTCTTTCCCCCACCTCTCCCACTCCCTGCACTGTGCCTCTGACCAGAGAGAAGCCATGAGCAGGGTTTGATTAGGCACAGAATTTGACTCAAGAAGCAGAGTAGGGAAAGGGGGCAGGATTTCAGGTCTAGGGAAGCAGGAACAGGAAGATGTTGAGTGGCTATGGAGAAAGATACAAATGTCTATTTTTAAGGGCAACAGGGCTGGAAGGGAGAACATCAGACTCCCCAGATTGCCATCTGTTTCAGTCAGGACGGGCTAGATTATGCTGCAACAACAAACAATCCTGAAATCTCAATGGCTTAACCCCGTGGTCGGCAAACTGCGACTCGCGAGCCACATGCAGCTCTTTGGCCCCTTGAGTGTGGCTCTTCCACAAAATACCACGGCCTGGGCCAGTCTATTTTGAAGAAGTGGCGTTAGAAGAATTTTAAGTTTAAAAAATTTGGCTCTCAAAAGAAATTTCAATCATTGTACTGTTGATATTTGGCTCTGTTGACTAATGAGTTTGCCGACCACTGGTAACCCAACAAAAGCTTATTTCTCTCTCAGCATCATGTCCAACTCAGGTCAGCGGAGGGTTCTTCTCTAGACCCTCAGAGGTAGAAGCTGATGGAAATGCCATCTCAACATGTGCTTCTAGAACAGCAGAGACAAAGAAAAGAGAATTCTGGGGGCAGGGAGGGGCTTCATGCCAGTAATAAATATTCCAGCCTGCAGATGACCTGTATCACTTCTGCTCACAGCTCATTGGCCAAAACTCTTCCATGACTCCACTCACCCACAAAAGAGCTAGAAGTTGAGTCTCCCATTGAGTGAATCCAGAAGAGAAACCAGATCTCAGTGGCAACGCTAATAACTCCCACACCCAGAAGCTGGATCCTCAGGCTTTGCAAAATACCTACATTTTTTCTATCAGTCCCTTGAGTGTGGATATTCCTTCACTTCCTGATGGATGACATGCTCTGGGAGGTGAAGGCAGGATTGTAGGGCCTGGTTAGGTGGTGGGTTGAACTGGGAGGTTGCCTGTCTCCAGAACAGATGATCCAGGGACTCAGAGCTGCTCCATCCTTCTCCAATCCCCTGGTAACCCACCCATGGATATGCACACACATATATCAAAACAAAAATGAAATGAGAGTCAAATATGTTGGTTTTTATTTAATTCACTGGGCTCCAGGACAAACAAAAGGAGGGGGATGGCAATGGGAAAATGAGAGCTGGGGAGAGACTCCGTACACATCCAGGCTGTTGAGCATGGCCTTGAGAGAACTACAGCTAGAGGCCCAGGCAAGCTGGGCTCTAATTCTAACCCTCCCCTGAAATATGCTGGGGTCAGAGGGGTCCCTATGGCAGGTCTGAGGCACACATCCCTTCTCGCCCAGTTTCCAGGTTCTTCCAGAGAAAAAGTTGGATTGGTTGGTCCCAGATTTAGAGGAAAGGGGAGAAACAAAGAGGCAAAGTAGGAGAAAGTTCTGGGATGGCGGGAGACTGCGAAGGAGAGCTTAAGATCCCAAACCGGGATCCCAATGGGAGGAGGTAGATTTTTACCGGAGAGGGAAGTAGGAGACTGCCCAAAGTAGGGTAAAGGGTGATGGGGTTCCTTCCTTTGAGGGTCTATTGTGCATTTGACTTTAACCAGCAGCTTCTCACCCTGGATACAGCTTGGCGCCAGTTCACATGATGCTAGAGCCATCTTGGTGGAAAAGGCCCCACCTGCAAGAAGTTTCAGGCTGATTGAGAACAGGGAGGGCGAAAGAGCCTGAAGGACAAGGAGAAGCTGGCCCTCCTCTGCTTGGGCCTTTCTTCCAGGGTGGGAGGAGAAGGGGATTAAATGGAGACACTGTTCTCAATGAGGGGAGGGTCCATGTAGGCGTAGGGCAGGGCCAGGCCCTTGTTTCGTTCCCGGATGTCCTTGGAGATCTGGGCCAGGCGGCTCTGGAAGGCGGCGATGCTCCGCCGCGGGGCCTCCTCGGTGAAGTGCTCGTCTGGGTAGGTGCCCAAGGGCCTCTGGGAGAAAATCAAGTGGGGGGTCAGGGTGATGTTCAGGGCAGCATGGAGAATAATGAAGGACCACATTTGCCCACCAACACAGTCAAGGTTGCTTCCCAGGGCATGAACCAGTCACAGCTTCTGTAAACTCAAGCCCTTCAAACCACATCCCGCAACCACCACTCCCGGCAACTGCAACCGGCACAGAGCAGCCGGACCCTGACACTCACAGTGCAGGGAGTGTGGAGCCCAAAGGGGACCTGGGAGCCAGCCAACCTAAAGGCAGTGTTCCCTCTGCTGGTAACTCTTTGCCTATTACCCTGACTGTTTCTGCATCTGAAAATGGATGGATTGGACTAGAAAACCTTTAAAGGTCCTTTCCAGTGCTTGGGCCAATGTTCTGTGAACTAAAAGAACACAACCACACTCACAACACAACCGAAAGCCAAGCACACACGCTCCAGCAAACATGCCTATTTATACACCTACTAGTGACCCAGTGCACGAAATTCGTGCACATTAAAAGGGGATTAATTAGAGGAAATAATTTGCTATTTGCCCTTTCTCTATAATAGAAGTGTCAGAGATGAAGGAAAATTAGTAAAATGTATATGAAAACCTTCTTCCTGTCAGAGTCTGGGGCACACCATGGGACCCAGAGTCAAGTCCCCACTCACCCACAAGCACCTCAAAATCGTGTGAGGCCCAGACCCAGCCAGTCCCCTCTCCCCCCCGCATTGGGCTAGATCCAGACCCGGTCAGTCCCACCCTTGTCAAGCCCTGCCAGGCAGGGGGCATAGCCTCAGGTTCCCTGGCCTGGTGCCAGGATGGGGGGCATGGCCTGAGGTTCCCCATCAAGCCCCACTGGGTGGGGGGCACAGCCTGAGGTACCCCCTCAAGCCCCGCCAGGCAGGGGGTGGGCACAGCCTCAAGTCCCCTGGCCCGGTGTTGGGGCAGGGGGCATGGCCTGAGGTCCCCTGTCAAGCCCCACCAGGCAGGGGGTGCAGTCTGAGGTCCCCTGGCCTAGTGCTGGGGTGGAAGGGTTCTGCTTGAAGTCCCCTGTCAAGACCCACCTGGTGGGGGCGCGGCCTGAGGTCCCCTGGCCTGGTGCTGGGGCAGGGGGAGCAGCCTGAGGTCCCCTAGCCCTGCACCAGGATGGGAAGCACACCTGGAGGTCCCCTGTCAAGCCCTGCTAGGTGGGGGGCACAGTCTGAGGTCCCCTGTCAAGCCCCATGGGGACTGGAGGGAGGCATAGCCTCAGGTCCCTGCTGATTGCTCATTAAGGCTCTTTAAGGGAACTTAGCCTCAGCTGTGGGTGCAGCCATCTTTGTGATGGAGTGATGGTCAATTAGCATATTCCCTCTTTATTAGATAGGATTACCTCACAATTGAACAAAACTCAGACCCTGAAGACAACCAGGCCTGAGGTATCTTCCCAATCACACAACATCATAGAACTTTTGCCAACACAGTCACCATCACCATACACTTTCACACTACACAGCATGGCCAACTGCAATCAAGAAATACTGCAGCCCTAGCTGGGTTTGAGTCCTATCAAGAGCACACGCCTGGGTTGTGGCCTTAGTCCCCAATAGGGGATTTACAGGAAGTAGCCTATCAATGATTCTCTCTCATCATTGATGTTTCTATCTCTCTCTCCCTTCCCCTCTGAAATCAATAAAAATATATTTAAAAAAACAATAAAATTTATTTTTTTAAAAAGAAATACTGCAATAAACTTCAGTCAGTGGCATCCTGTGGCAGTACAGGACTGCCCCTCTCTCCATGACCACACCACCCAACCAACTCACCATCATAGTTCATGGGGTCCTCTTCCTAAACAGCACACACTTCTTGTCCAATACAACCTTCGACAATATAACCGTTGCCAATAATACTGATTTTTAAAAATTCTTTGTCTTGTTTTATCCCACTGGTAAACCTTCCAGAACAGTGCTAAATAGCAGCAGTAACAGTGAGCATTGTTTTACTGTCCCTGACTTTATAAGGAGACCTCTATTGTTATACCATAAGGCAATGTTTTGTTTTCTAAAATACACTTTTTATCAAAACTGCATCAGCGAGTTTAATTTTACATGAGTTTTTATTAGTAAATGGCTGCTCACACTTACCAAATGCTTTTTTGGCCTATATTGAGATGATTATATGGTAAGTTTCTTTATTATAAAGAACTTTTATTTGATGTAAAAACTATATTGTCAGATTTCATAAGGTTGAGCCAATCTTTCATTCCTAGAATACACTAGACTTCGTCATGGTGTATTATTGTTCTATTATGTATTATTGGCCTTCATTGGCTAATGATATATTTTTAAGATTGTTGCAGCTAAGTGGAACAAGTTTATAATTTTATTTTCTTAATTACAGCTAACATGTTGTAAGCACTTTATATGGACCATCACAATGGCACAATATCCTGTAAGACAGGTCCTCTTATCATCACCATTTTACAGATAAAGAAACTGAGGCTTGGAGGTGGAGAGAAATGGAGGACGGTATGGGGGATACATGGTGATGGAAGGAGACTTAGCTTGGGGTGGTGAACACACAGTACAGTGTACAGATGATGTGTAGGGAATTGAGCATCTGAAACCTGTATAATTTTATTAACCACTGTCACCACAATAAACTCAATGAAAAGGAGAAGGAAGGAAGGAAGGAAGGAAGGAAGGAAGGAAGGAAGGAAGGAAGGAAGGAAGGAAGGGAGGAAGGAAAAAACTGAGGTTTGGAAATGCCCAATTATATAGCCAAGTTGACATAGGTGTAGATCTGTGATGTCTACCTGAGACCCACCTGTCTTCTTCTTTTTTTTTTTTTTAAGAATAGTTTACTGATTTTTTTTTTTTTTGAGAGAGAGAGAGAGAGGAAGGGAGAGGGAGAGAGAGAAACATCAGTGTGAAAGCAAAACTGGGGCATGTGCCCTGATGGGAAATTGAACCTGAAACCTTTCAGTGCATGAGACGATGCCCAACCAACTGAGATACACTGGCCAGAGCCCACCTCTCTTCTTACGAGCACTACCTTTGCAGGTGCTTGTACCAGGGTCACCAGTAAAACAGAACCCAGTAAAGTAATTTTGGAAACTTTCAACTTTTTCTATACCTTCAAGCAGTTTGAATAATTTAGGAATTACTTATTTTTTGAAGGTTTATTAGACTCTCGCTTTGCAAGGACGGGGTTCAGATCTTTTACGACCTTTTTCATTTATGTATAGTTTTCTGGTGTTAACGTTTTATTTATGTTTTCCTAGAAAATTATTTATTTTCCCCTAACCAGTTTGGCTCAGTGGATAGAGCGTCGGCCTGCGAACTCAAGGGTCCCAGGTTTGATTCTGGTCAAGGGCATGTACCTTGGTTGCGGGCACATATCCAGTAGGGAGTGTGCAGGAGGCAGCTCATCGATGTTTCTCTCTCAACGATGTTTCTTACTCTCTTTCCCTCTCCCTTCCTCTCTGTAAAAAATCAATTAAATCCATTTTTTAAGAAAAGAAAATTATTTATTTCATCTAGATTTCCACATTATTTGCATAAAACTATAATTAGAACTTTTTTCTAATTTCTTCAGTCTTCTCTGTATTTGTGGCTGTATGCCTTGCCCATTCTTAATGTTGTACCTTTATATTCTTTCTTTCTTGTCTTCATTAGAATTGTTTCTGCTTTCTTACTTTTATTGGTCCTTTCAGAGAATCAATTTTATGTCATATTTACTAAATTGACATCTAATTTCTAAAACTATAGTTTTAGCTGTTTAAAAAACAGAACACAGAAGTATGGGAGACTGGGTTCAAAGCCTTTTTACTAGCTGTGTGACCTTGGACAAATTGCTTAGTGTCTGTAAACCTCCATTTTCTCCCCTGTAAAATGGAACTACTGCCCGGCCGGCCAGCGTGGCTCAGTGGTTGAGCGTTGACCTATGAACCAGGAGGTCACAGTTCAATTCCTGGCCAGGGCATATGCCCAGGTTGCAGGCTCAATCCCCAGTGTGGGGTGTGCTGGAGGCAGCCAATCAATGATTTTTCTCTCATCATTGATGTTTCTGTCTCTCTAGCCCTCTCCCTTCCTCTCTGAAATAAAAAAAAATATATTTTAAAAAATAAAATGGAACTACGATTTCCTGAACAGTTATATACTAGGCACTGTATTAAGCATTTTAAATACAGCTACTTATTTATTTTATATATTAAAATGGTGGACATATGGTATCTAATTTAATGACTACAATATAATAGATCCTCAAGAAGGGTTAGCTGCTATTATTGTGGTGGTTGTTATAATTGTCCAGGTTAAACTTCCCATTGTTTCATGGGGAGGGAATCCTTTACCCTCATCCTCTTACCTACTCATCCCTCTCCACTGTGATATTGTGGTTTATAAGAAATGACTTTTGCCTGACTGGAGTGGCTCAGTTGGTTGAGTATCAATCATCTCATGAACCAAAAGGCTACCAGTTAGATTCCTGGCCAAGGTGTCGTGCAGGAGGCAGCTGATTCATGTTTCTCTTGCATCGCTGTTTCTCTCTCCCACTCCTTTTGTCTCTCTCTCTCTCAAATCAATAAAAACATATTTTTTAAAAAAAGAAATATATATTTGGTCTTCCTCTCATTCTTGGCACAGAGCTTCTAAAACCCTTATAATTTCATGATAGAGTGTTAAGGTATCTTTTGTTATTCAAAATAAGCCCCTTTCAAGCATACCTTGGTTTATGTTAATGAGGTGACTTCTGGAAAGCCCCTAAGGATGGGATACCATTGGAATCAACCAATTGATTAGAGACTTGAAACTTTTAGTCCAAACTCTGGGGAGGGGAGAGGGACTGGTGATTAAATTAGTCTCCAGTGGCTAATAATTTAATCAATTATTCCTGTGTAATAAAGCCTTCATCAAAATCCCTAAAAGGCAGGTTTGGTGGAGAGCCTCCAGGTTGGGGAAGTGTGAAGATGCTGAGAGGGTGGCATACCCAGAGAGCATTAAAGTTCTGCACCCCTCCCACACATCTTGCCCTGTGCATTTCTTCTATCTGGTAGTTCCTGAGTTGTAACCTCTTATAATAAATCAGTAATCTAGTAAACTGTTTTTCCTGAGTTCTGTGAGCTGCTCCAGCAAATTAATGAACCTGAGGAGGGAGTTGTAGAAACCTCTGATTGATAGTTGTTTGGTCAGAAACACAGCGGACAACCTGGACTTTTGATCGGCAATTGGCACCTGAAGGGGGCAGGGGCAGTCTTGTGGGACTGAGCCCTTAACCTAAGGGATCTGACACTATATCCAGGTAGTGTCAGAATTGAGCTAAATTACAGGACATATAGCTAGTGTCTGAGAATTGCTTGGTGTGGAAACAATCCCCATGCATTTGGTGGCCAGAAGTATTGAGTGAGAGATTGAGAGCAGTAATAGAGTATTCTGTGAGTAGACAAAAACGAGAGAGAGTTTTTCCTTTATAATGACAGAAACGAATATCTTGGAATCCTTGGGAGATGGGACCAGAAAGGATCAGGATCCAGGGATGAGTTTCTAGCATTCCAAGGCTATAAGATGGTTAAGTTAAAACTTGTTAAGGAGATAAAATATCTACACCAAATGAAGTCAAGCATGATAAATGAGTGTATTCTTGTAATGTCAGAGAATCTGTGAACAAGGCCAGGAGGGCAGAGGCATGACTGATAACGTGTAAATGAAAATTATGGTAATTGGTGATTAAAGGGCTGCTCCCCTATATAAAACCTAGCCTAAGTAACAGCCTCCTCCCTGTCATTCCTGCCTCCAAAATAGCCCTTCCCATCTATCTACACAGTCACAGAAACACTCTTGCTAAAACACAAATTTAGCCATGTCACCCCAGTCATAAGTCTCTTCAGTATCTCCTCATTGTATTCTGAATGAATACTGTGCCTACACTGTACCTTTTAGGATCCTCAAGACACACCAATGAACTCTTGCCTTCGCTTCTCTTCATTTCACTTGGTCTCGTCCTTCCCTCTGCCTAAGAGTTAACCCTGCCCCTGCTTTGTCTGCCAAATTCCTGCTTGTCTCACAGATTTCAGCTTAGATGAACCTTCCTCCAAGAAGCCTCCCTGGGTTCACCCAGACTCAAGTCAGGTTCCACAGGGCCCTGTCTTCACTTCTACCATTAGACTATAGCAAGCTCTTAAGGACAGGGTTCATATCTGCCCAAGTGTCTGGCACATTGCAGACACTCAAGAAGTACATGTTCAAATGGGGGAATTATACCTAATTAATTCCTGCAACACTGTGGTACCCTTTTTCCTTTATCTGTGTATCTCTTCAGCTAGACAGTAGGATTCTTGGAGGCAAGAAGGTCTGACTCATCTTTATATACCTGATGCCCAACACTGTGTTGATACATGGGAGGTATTCAAAAAATGTCTGTTGAATGTTTGATGAATGGATGAGTGGTTAATAGATGAATGGCTGATGGATGGAAGAATAAATGGTTGGATGGATGGATGGTCTGGTAAACTGGTGAATTGGATGGACGTTTTATCCTAGCCACTAACAGGTATTTGCTCAATATATGTCTCTTGGGATCAACTATAATTTCCTGAAGAAACTAAAGAACCCAAGGCTGTTCAGCAGTGGACATAAATGCCAGCAGTCATTCCCCAAGTCCCCCTGAAACAGCTACCATCACCTCCACTGCCCAGGCCCTGCAAACCTCTACCCACCACCGAAAAACACCTTCCACACAAACCTGATCCTTGGGCTCTTGGCTGACCAACCAGAAGAGGAGAAGGTTGCTACAGGTTATGTTCACTTCTGGGAGGGTCTCTAGGTAACTCTTCAGGGTGGTCGTCCCCTTGGTCTGTGGTGGGGGCTGCCTCATGGACGATGGAGCATTGGGCATCCAGGCCCCAAAGTCATGCTGTGGAGACCCCCGCCTCAGTTGAGTCAACTGGCCAGAGGGAGAGGACCAGCTTCTTTATCATAATTCCTGATCCTGCCTCCTACCATCCCAGGTCTTGCATTTAGGAAATGAGGAATTGTGGAAAGGGAGGAGAGGGAGTGGTATAGAACAGAAAGTTCCAGAAGTGAGGCAGGAGCCTGCCTCAACCCTTGTTACTCCCCACGCAATGTTCCAGGACTGGGTGGAGTGAATCACCAAGGAACAAGGAGGACTCAGCGAGGAGGTAACCCTAGAAATGGGCCTGGGGCTGGCATGCCAAACACAGCAACCTGAAACTCCACTTGACTGCATCCTAACCATGACAGAAGGCCATCAGTTCTACTCCCTATGCAACACCAATTCAAGTCAACATTATAGCTTTGGACCCAGCTCCACCCGAATCATCATCCAACACCAGTCCTTCACACCACCCAGTCACCACTCCAATCCATCCCTAATAATAAACCCATCCCACTCATGCTCTCATCGGGAACTCTGGCCTCAGGTGCATTGCTGAGCTTAACCTTTCCTGACCAAATTGCCCTCTGGCCTGCCCTCTGCAGCCTCACCTGCCCACTGTTGACAGCAGCGTGCTGGGCGGAACAGTTGAAGATGATTGCTGTGAGGAACTTCAGCAGCTCTTGTGGGGTGCGCAGCCGGCATGGGAAACCTGGGTATGGGAGTGAGGGAAGAGAGTGTGGAGGGGACTGGATTCCTAGGGGCAGCTCAGAGCTGGAACTCAGCGCAGGGGGAGAGTAAGAAAGTGAGGGCTGAACATTTGTCCACCACTGTCTTTAGACTAGGATTAGGGTTAGGCTGAGGTTAGGAATAGTCATCACCAAGGTTTGTGGTCTCTGAAGGGGGTCAGGATAGGAGCTGGGTACTGGAGTCAGACCAGAAAATGCCTAGCCAGCAGAGCTCACAAGTGGAGCAGCCAGGTTCAAGCAGACCACCAAGGCACCTCTGTCTGCAGCCTATATTAGCATTTAATGATTTAAGTCTACCCAGTTCACTAAGATTTGTCCAAGAAAGCACCCAGTAGCAAATCAGCTGCTACTGGGCTTAGATTGTGCTACTAATAAGCTCACAGTAATGGAAGCAGAAGGAAGCTCTCAGGCCAGGGCTTGGCTCTTTAAAGAGAGGGCAGGCAGGCAAGGCACAGGGGCGCACATCATTGGGGAAGAGGCCTCCCTGAGTGAGTGGGTAAACTTTGAATAGAAAGAAGACGACAGAGGAAGCATTTCAGCCCTTGGATCTCCTCTCTCTGTACTTCACTGGTCTTATCCAAGCCCTTGGTTTAACCACCTCCCATGGGCTGACAACTCCTAAGTTCACATCTCTGGCTGGCTCCTCCTGGCCCCTGAACTCTAGACTCCGACTTTCCATCTGTACAACCTAATGCTTGACTCCCTACCCTACACACTCCCCAAACCTGTCCTTCCCACAGTCATCCCATTTGGATACTCTTTGTCCTGTACACTGACTCTTTTTATCTCATCCCACACATATCAGTAATACTTCCAGAAGCCAATTTTGTCTAATCACCTTGTCTCCACCACTACCCAGTATCCATCCTCTCACTCCTGGATGAATCTACTTGCTTCTACCATTACCCCTGACAGCTAGAGTAACTGATCCTTTAGAATCCTAGATTCAGTTATGTCACTACTGGCCAGAACCCTCTACAGGCTTCCCATCTCACTTACCCCACCATGATCTTATTTAATCTGGCTCTGGCTTGTTCTCGGACTTCAGTTCCTTCCCAACTTTTCTCCCTCTCACTTACTCTACTCCAGTCATGCAGGCCTTCCTTATGCTCCTCAAAACTCCCAGCATGCTCCCACCTCACGGCCTTGTCCTCCCACCTCTGCCCACACAGTCTTACCCCAGCTATCCATAGAACCATCTCTCTCGCTTCCTCACATCCCTACTCAAACATCACCTCCTCAGGGAAGCCTTCCCTGACCACCTATCTAAACTTAACCACCTCGACACACTAGTGATTTCAAATGCTGTTTTATTCTTCTTACCATTCATAACCACCTAACATATTTTTTTGTTATCTGTATCTCTTTTCAAGAACGTTAAGCTCTATGAAGGCTGGGACTTTTGTCTGTCATGTTCACAGCTGAACCCCAGCATTTAGAATAATAATTAATGCATATTAGCAGCCCAGTGACGACTGGTTGAATGAAGTGAATACATGAGAGGGTAAGAAGTCAGAGTGGAAAGGAATGGGGTGTAAGCAAGGTGAAGGGTTATTGGGGGTGAGGCTGCAGCAGTGTGCCAGACCAGGTGGTTTCTGGGCACTATTTCAGAGGATTACCAGGGAGGCGCCCACAGGCTTGGCAGGCAAGCATCAGAAGGCTGGGAGAGGTGGGACTGGTTGAGAAGCAGCTGCCACAATGCAGGAACAATGTGATGATTGGGACTAGGGTGGTGACAGTGGGAAATGATGGAGACAACAGGGTTAGCTACCCAACTGGATTTAGGTGAAGAGGAAGGCAGAGGGGAACATGAGTCAAAGATGGATCCGAGGTTTGGAGTCAGGATGACTGGAGAGAGACTAATGCAACAGAGCAGACAGAGAGGTTTTGGAGGAAGGCCTGGGTATCTGCCTAGGAATGTGTGGGAATTTTCTGAATGTTCAGTTTGTGGTTGATAGTCTAACCTTGAGGGCTGAAAGTAAAAAAATAAAGCTGTTAAAAAAAATAAAAGTAAAGCAGTCAGATTATCTATGGGAATTTTTCTGCAGCTCATACTGTTTATTTTCCCTCCTTGAACTATGGAACAAAAGGCATACTGACTGAAGTTAATGAATGAGCCTTTTACCTTAAAACATATGAATCTAGAATAAGTTTGTCAGGAGAGCTGTTTGTCAGTCTGAAGAATGTTCTGATGTGTTAAATCAGAGAGTTTAATAAAGTAAGAGAGGAGAGTTGAGCTAACAGTAAGCATATCCCCCTCTGGGTCTTAAATAGGAATTAGATAATCCCAAAGAGAAACTGCCTTCAGGAAGAGAAGCAATCCAAATCAGGACTGCCCAGGATTGACAGCAGGCTTGCAAAGCTCGGGGAGGAGTCGCCCTTTAAAAGATCCAAAGGCAATCTGGCTGTCACTACCTTTACTCAGAAATCACTCTAGGCATCATTTATGGTGAGACAACCTGACATTATGTGCCTCCCCAGATGATGCAATGAGGAGACCACAGCATCACCTGAGAAATAGTCTTGCCAAAAAAACATTTAGCCTTTAGTTATTACAGGGGATAGAGGAACGCAACTAGATAAATTCAGAAGCTGAGACATTGTGCAAAACTGCTCTGGCGTTTTCAATAGACTTTGTCCAATGCCCTGTGATTTTATTACAAAGGAGGGGAGTGCTGTCCTAAATTAAGACACTTTAGAGTCAAAACAAACAAATGTATCGTGGGGTTCTTGACTGGCTCCAGAATCAACAGGATCAAATGAGGAAAAATGGAACAAATGAGGAAATTTGAATATGGACTAGAGAAAAGGGTGATATTGGAGATTATTGTCAATTTTGTTACTGTGATGACAGTATTGTAGTTGGGTAGAAAAACACCATTTTTTAGAGGCTTATTGATTGGGGTGAAATATGAAATATATGTATTTGCTCTAAAAGATTTTACCAATAAACAAAGCAACAGATTAATCAAATATAGCAAAGACGTTAGCAATTGTTGAATCTGGGTGGTGAGTAAATGGGTGTTCATTACATTATATTCTCTACTTTTCTATATGTTTAAAATGTTTTGTTTTTAAAAAGCCTCAGGCCCTGGCTGGGTGGCTCTGATGGTTGGAGCATCATTCCATACACCAAAAGGTTGTGGGTTTGATTCCCCACCAAGGCACATACCTAGGTTACTGGGGGTTTGGGGATCTTTCTCTCTCACACAGATGTTTCTCTCAAATCAATAAGAACATATCTTCAGGAGGGTTTTTTTTTAAAAAAAAGCCTTGAAGCTGCAAGAGCTGCTCATTCTATTTGTGGGTGATGTGAAACCATTCCTTCTCCCTAGGTCTACGCACATGCGTGCGCGCACACACACACACAGGAACTTTTTTGGGTGGCCACTAGAAGTTCTAAGTCAGCTGAGAGGAGATGTCCTGTACAGTGAGAGTCTTCCACTCACGCCAGGGCTGGGGGCACTGGAAGATGAACATTTGTGCCACTTTGAGCTTTGCCTTTTCTTCCACTATACCCAGATATAGAAGTCTCCTCTATATTTTCCAATGCCTGCCGTACAGACCATAATACAGTGGCACCAAGAAAACAGGCTTTGAAGAGTAGCAATGGGGTATATCACCCAGGTGAGGCCAGAAATCCTTTGGAATGACATAATTTCATGTTTGGGTCTCAAGAGTGACAATGAAAGAGCCAACAAGGAAAGTCCTTCAGGAAATGTGGAGTGGAGGATTTCCAAGCCTGGAATCAGCTACGGAGGAGAAAGAGGAGATAAGATCATTCAGTGAGGGAGGGGCAGAGAGAGGAGACAGAGATCCAGGATAAGCCAACAACAGGGACCTGGGAAGAAGCGGGAGGTTCAGAAGGACATGTTCTCCCAGGAGCTCAGGGAAGACTTTAAGGAAGGGAGGGTGTGCTAAGCATCTTGCTTGGCACTGAGGTTAAGCAGAGATCTACGAAGGGTTGGTGGGTCTCAGAGGCCTCTCAGGCAGTGTTAGAAGAGAGGGAGGAGTTAGGATTAGGTAACTGGAGTAAATAAGGGGGAATTAGGCAACAGCAGGACCAACTCACTCTTTGAAGCCAAAGGAAGTGAGAGAGGTTGATGGCTGGAGGGGCCACCTGGCAGCACAGTCATAAGAGAGTACAAGAGAGAGTTCCAGAATCCTCTGAGTTTGAAGCCAAAGATTACTCCTCCTACATGATGCAACACATCCATACAACTCAGCAAAGAGAGGTGAATGGGTGGGCTCAGGACCATGGAAAGGTCTAGAAGGGACCAGATGGGCACGGGGTAGTAGTTGAAAGCAAGGGCTTTGCAGACCAGAGGAGTGGCTCTGGGTCCTGCTTCTGCCACTTACTGTATAACCTTCTCTGTGCCTACTCCTCATCTGTTCAGTGGGGCTAACAGGATGCACTTCAACAGTTGATCAATAAATAGGAACTGGTTAATGGTGGGGCCGGGGGGCGGGGGCACTGGGTCATTGGGAGCCTGTGGGTGGGGGATGGAGAAGGAATACAGTACCTGAGCTTTCCCGGCTCAGGAACGCCCAAGCAAAAATCTCGCCGACCCAGGCCTGCAGTTCCGAATCCTGTTGCACAGACGCATCACTGGGATAGTAGTAGCCCACAATTTCTGAGACAAAGCTGCAGGGAAAAGATGCCCATGCCATGGCAGTGACCTTGGGCTCAGGCCTGACCAGAAAACCCAGGTCCAGTGCTGCTCAGGCGGGGGGAGCCAGCTGTTCAGAGTCCACTGAGAGTCCATGGGGGTTCAGTGGAGACACTCCCCCAGCCCCCCGCCAGATGCAGGTGGAACCTGAGTGCCCAGGCTTCCCTCAAGTCTCGCCCTCTGCTCCTGAGTCATGGGTGCTCTGGGCCTCCTTCCTGCACAGAAGGCTGGGGGAGGGTACACAGAGGAGAGCCAGGCTCATGCTGCATCCCCTTCCCACTCAGCACCCAAGAGACAGGAAGGCCTGCCTGCCTAGAGGCCCCAGCCTACACCTAGCTGTTTCACCTTCTCTGGACACCCTGTCCTTCCCTTTCTCCACTGTGTTCATACACAGCCCAACCTCTCCCTAGCCCAAAGCTATCAGCCATTTCATAGGGGACCCCAACCCCAACTCTCACCCTTGGAGTGCCCCATGCTTGGGCCAGAGAACACCTAGAAGTCTCAGCACCAAGCGCCTCAGCCTGCATGAACATAGAGACCCACACTGCCCCTGGACCAGGAGGCCCGCGAAGGGCCAGACTGGCTTCAGAGTCCCAGACCCACACCTCTCAATGGCGGCCCAGATCTTCAGGCCGTCATCCCGGTAATGGTAGTTGGGGATAGCCAAAACCCCGCGAGCCCGCAGGCTGTCCGGAAAGCAGAAATTGGTGTAGGTGAAGTGGGCCAGACCCGTGCTCATGAGGTAGAGGAGGCCTTGCCTTCCGATGGAGGTGACCTGAGGACACATCACAGCTCAGCTCCCAAGCCCTCCCTCTCTCCCCTCCCCCCCAGGGCCTGGGGGACCAGACGTGGCTAGTGACGCAGCAGAGGGGATTTTTCAGTTAATCAAGCAGTCCAAGACCACGGATCAAAACCCCCATTAGGGGCCCGACATTGGCTGCGCAGGTTGCGGCCCTACTATGTGCATAGGAGATAATCCTTAGGTATTTAGTAACTAAAAGAATGAACTGCTGCCACGGAGGCAGGGAGGCGAGAGCAGGGCTCGGCGCAGGGTCAGCGAGGGGCTGTGCTTAGACGGGGGTGGGGGGTAGCCTTCCCACCTCAAGGAGCATTTGGAACTTGGTCTGAGGGGGTGGGGCCCGTGGGTAGGATGGGTGGGCGGAGACCGGGTTTGTGGGCGGGGCAAGTAGGAGACTGGTAGGGAGGGAAGGGTCTTGTGGGCAGGGGTTGGCAGGAACCGTGGAAGGAGATTGGACGTCCAACGAGCTTGTAGGCGGGGCAAAGTGTCTTCCGGGGCGGGGCCTCAGAGAAGGCGGTGGGCAGGGGCAGGGGCAAGGGACCGCACCTTGTCTACCAGGCCCTCAGGGTTGAGCAGTGTGGCGCGGGCGATGGTGTTCACCTGCAGCGTGTACCGAGTATGGGGAAGCAGGAGCTGCGAAAGGAATTAGGTCACAGGAGCCGAGGGGAGGAGGCCGCCTGGCTCCGCCCCCTCTGGCCCGGCCCGGGGGTCGCACCGACCTTATAGATGGGATGGCAGAGTGGCAGCTGACGCAGCGTGGCCATGGCGAAAGCCTCGCACAGCAAATGCGTGCACAAGAAGTGCGTGTTGTTCTCGTGCACCAGGAACTCAGAGTTGCGCACCCACGTCTTGGCCAGCAGCCAATCCCAGTCGGAGTCAGTGGGGAGAAAGATGGGGCTATCCGGCCCGGGGGTCTGGCTGAGCTGCGTCCAAGAATAATAAGGGGGTGAGACTCAAGGCTGCTAGTGTGCCCCTTGAGGCCCCACCCCCAAAAGCTCTGCCCCAGGCTCACCTGGATGGCCAAGGGCATTAGCGCCCCCTGGGGGTTGAGCCACAACAGGCAGAGCGGAGCGGCCACGTATTGCTGGCGGCCGTTGAGGCAGTGGACTGGGGCCTCCGCCAGGATCCAGTAGTCGGCTAAGAAGACGTTCCCCCTCTAAGGAAGGTGCACAGAGCCTCAGAATACACTTCCCACCCGCGCGCCGCTTTTCTCCCTGTTCTCTGCCCACTCCCACCTCACTTCTGGCCTCAGTGGTCAATGCTGGGTACCCCACTCATCCCAGAATGTCCAGAATGAGGTCCAGCAGAGTCCCTCCTTTTGCAACCTTTCACCTGGCTTCCCAGCTTGGACAAGCCAGCATCCTCTCCCTTCTCCCCATACCTGGTCCTTCATACTTTAATGCAGATGACCTCATTGTACCCAAGAAAAGCAAAATCACCAAACACCTCAGCCTTCTGGAGGGTACCTGAGGACTTGGTTGCTTCAGAGAGACTGGATCATCGTCCTCTCCCACACTCTCAAAGCTCCTTGTTCTCCATGATTGTTCCTGGCCATCTCTTCCTTACCCTTCACACCCATCCTTTGTCCACAGGGGCAACTCACCCACCTCTAGCTCTGTCTGCAGGCAGGTGCCAGGTCCCAGCAACGGGGCCACCATGTCATTGGTGACAGGCAGCTTGCTGGGCAAGCTGGAGAGGCAATGGAGCATGACAGGATTGACGCCATTCAGGTACTGATACCCGAAGAAGTAGTCCTCATGCCAGTGCTCTGTGACATACTCTAGAGGGCAGGAGGAGGAACTGGTTGGTCTGGAAACTGCTTCCCCAGAGCCTGCTCTTGCCTAGACCTTTGCTCATCACGAAGGTTTAGGATTTCGTGACAGCAACCCTATGAAATAGGTATAATTATATCTTCATTTAACACTGAGCACTGAGAGTCAAAGAGATAGAGTTGCTCAGTTGAGTGGCATAATAGGGTTTTGAACCTAAGTCTGGCCCCAAAGCCCAGAACTCTTGGTAGTGCGGGTAGAGGAAGAGAGGCAAGGGCTCCTGATCAGGATCGGGACTCTCTAAATTACTCTTGACCCTCTCCCAGGCAAGCAAAATGTCTCTCCATCCTCACTCCCACATTCTTGTCCCCTCGCAGAGGAGTGGAGATGTGTGGGTTCCTGAGGGGAATCTGTGAGATTGCCACCAGTGGAACCACGAGCTCCTCCCACTGGAATCCCCATCTCTCTGAGAATGCTGGAGGTACTTTCCAGAGGTGCTCTCTCAGGATGGGCACGCGAGTCTGAGCATGGGATCGGGTGGAGGATGGACATCTCCTGCTTACTCTGCACACCTGAAGTGAAGGTCTTGTGGCACCAGAAGACATTCCGGATGTCATCCAGCTTCTTCCAGGAGCCCTTTCGGTCCAGCAGCCCTCGAAGCTTCATGCCCAAGGACCTGGTGGGGGGGAAGATGGGGAAGGTGGTGTCTGGGGCTGCCAGGGGCCCTGTGTCCCAGCCTAGAAGTTTGGAGGGAACTGACAAGATCAATGTCCAGAGCAGAGGTGCCTAACAATCCTCATGGAAGAAAAGTCTAATGGCCAGTTGAGGCTTTGTAGGGGCAACTCCATATGTGTATGCAAAGGTGGCACACGTGGCCACGTGGTGCAGGCAAGTCATCTTCATCGGTGTTTTGGCCTGCTTTCTGCAAGCTTCCATCTCATCGCAGACATTCACTGGCACCCCTCTTCTTACAGGACAACCCCAACTGCTAAGGCAGGCTAGGAAACTCCCCACCAGCCGGTTTCTATCAACCTATCCAGTTTTTTCTCCTACCGGGTGCACTAGAGTAAGCCAGCACAGCTAACACAACCAAAAATATATTTTGCACGCTGGACTGATAAAGGTAGGCTTGGAAACCTAAGGGGCGTGCACTTTCCACTTTGTGGATGTCTGTGCTGTTTAGATTTTTTACAATGAGCATATGTTATTTTATAATCAGGGGGGGAAAGTGCTTGGAATGAAGTCTGCTTTCTCCCCTGTCCAGAGCTTTCATTAAACTACTAGAGGCCCGGTGCATGAAATTCGTGCACGGGGGCAGGGGAGCTCCTCTCAGCCCAGCCTGTACCCTCTCCAATCTGGGATCCCTCTCACAATCTGGGACCACTGGTTCCTAATTGCTCACCTGCCTGCCTATCTGACCGCTCCTCACTGCCCCCCTCTGCCGGCCTGGTCACCCTCAACTGCCCCCCCCCCCGCCAGCCTGGTTGCCCCTCATGGCCCCCTCTGTCAGCCTGGTCATCCCTCACAGCCTGCTGTTCGGTTGTTTGGTTGTCCCTCACTAACCACCCCCTGCTGGTCTGGTCGCCCCACACAGCCTGCTGTTCGGTCCTTACTGTGAGGGTATATTGACCAATTTGCATATTACCCTTTTATTTGTATAGATGCCTCTCCTAGAAAGCCATCTCCTACATCTCCACCTCGTACCAAACCTATGTGTTCTTCTGTGTGCATTTTAGATGCAACATCCTTTATGAAGCATACCCGATTGTCTCCAAACATACGCCTTTCTGTATCTTTCCCAAAACGCTCATCACTCCCTTCACTACCTTGTAAATACGATGTACTTACTCATATCATCTCCCATTGTACTGTGGGCTCTTAGGGCTGTGACTTGGCTCTGTATGCCCTGACATACCCGGTTCATAATAATCACTCCCTACCTGGGCCAAGTCCAAAAGAAGGGAATACAACATAGATCAGGCAGGTTTGTGGCAACTGGTCAATGAGGTCGGCTCTGTAAGGACACTGTTGTGGATAACTGAAGACAGCAGGGGGCAAGGAGCAATAGTGACCTGACAAGCCTGGGGACAACTTCCTGTGTGTTCAGAAGCCACTCACTCCTCCTTCCACATGTACTTGCTCAGTGCCTGCCCAGCCAGGGCCCAGGAGATGGGAAAAACTGGGTGGGAGGAGGAGATAAAGGAGAAAGAAAGGGACTTCCTCTTTCCAAGGGCCTGCCACAGGCATTTTCCATAGCACCCTGCAGTAACCCCACACTAGAAGCCTAGCTACTGTCCCCTCCTCTCCATGAGCAGCTGAGCTGCCAACTGCCAGCTCCCTCTTCTCACAAGCCTTTTCTGAGCCCCATGCCAGCTGTCCTGGTGATCTCCTGGGACATCCCCTGCTTAGACCCACATATCCATTTGGGGAGCAACTCAGGTACCTCTACATTCCCGAATGCTCCTCTGGTGCCTGACAGAGTCCCCAGCCAGGGCCTCTTAGTGAGCCCTTGTCCTGAGCCCTGAAGCCCGAGCCGCTTGTGCGGCCTGCCTGCCCTAATCCACCACAGACCTTCCGGAGCCCCACTTTCTCACCCCTCTGCCAGTCCTTCTCCAAAAGCATCATTCTGGCTCGGAGGCCTAGACATGAGGAGCCAGCTTATTGTTCTGGCCTCCGCTGGGCCTCTTAAAGCAGCCACTGAACAAATAGCTCGCTGAGCCTCTCTCTCCTGCCAAACCTACCCAGGTTTGCCCAGAACCCACCCACTTTCCCCTCCCCTCTCTTTGTCTCCCTGGCTCAAAGCCTACTTCCATCCCACCTGCCACTCCAGGAGCCACTTCCTGCCCACCCACCCCCAACCTCTGCCTCCTCTAGACACCAGAGGGTCCACTGTACCCCCTCCAGCCATGTCACTTACAGCTTCAGCTGTTGCCTTGAGCTGCTTTGATTGCTAATTAACTCTGTTCCCTAATGATACTGAGTTCCTCCTGGCCAAGATTATATCCTAACACTACTAGCATCTATTGAGACATTATTTTGTGCTGGGTGTTACTTCATTACATTTTCTCCCAATCCCATAAGGTAGGTATGAATATTATTGTCATTTTATAAACGAGAAAACCATTTAGAGGTTAAGTGAAAATCAAGTTCACACAGCTAGAAAGCATTGGTTCTGGGAATTGAAACTGACATGGTCTGACCACTTTCTTAAAGCTTAAGAGCCAGACCTCTCTTTTCTACTCAACAAGGTCCCAGCAGCACCTGGAGCCATGTTGTGCACAATTAATTGTATTAGTTTGAGGAATGGAAAAAGAATGCATGACTAAGGAGCAAAGAGGAGCCCATAGGGATATAGAGAATGGAGGAGTCTAAGGAGGGAGAGAGGAGCCTGAGGGACAGAGGGAGAAGAGACTGGGCCATAAAAGGGGCAACTAGGGCAAGGAGAGGGGAGACAGGGGACAAAGACAGCAAAGACGGGCAGGGAGAAGGGAAAGTGAGGCAGAGGTGTGGCTGTGCATCAAGGGGCAGAGGCGGACGGAAGAGTGAGCAGGAGTGCAGGTGCCTCACGCAGGGAGGGCATTGAAGATCAGCGAGGTCGTCTTGGTGGCCGAGTATCTAATATTGGGCTCCATGTGCAGCAGGGATGGGATGTCGATTTTCATGGGGAAGCCAGGCAGGTACCGATTCCCACTGCTAGGGAATAGGAGAAGGTGGGGGTAGAAGAACAGAGAACAGTCAGAAAGGCCTACAGCTCACTTCTCTAATTCCTCCCCTCTCTGTTCCCCCAGACTTCCTAGGCCTTCCCTCACTCTGGGCTCCTTCCCTGCCCTCTCCCATCAGGTCTGAAGCTACCTCCTCCTCTCTGCCATATCCCGGGGCCACCCCTGCCTACTGTGCTCCTGGCACTTGAATTAAATCGCCCTTATTGTAGTTCACAACTTCTCTTTCCAGGCTGTCTGGGTCCATCCTCTCAACAGACCCTTCACTTCACACCCCTCCACCTTCTTCCCATGCCTGGGTCCTTCCTCACCTGTCATCCTGATTTGCACGAGTTGTTGTCCTGGTCAAGGTAAATTTCTTGTCTGACTCCATCTGCTCAAAGCTGCTGACGTCCACAATGCCTGGGAAGCCAGGGGCAAAGACCTTCCAACTTGCAGGGGAAAAGGTTAGAGATGGTGAGTCAAACTTGGGGTACACAGGAACTTTAGCTTTTAAAGACATGCCTTGAAATGAAAACTCCCACTTTCTGAATAAGTGACAAGAATTGGGATTTTCTCCCCAAGGCACTGGGCTTCAGATCAGGGTAGCATTTGAGGATGACATAAATGTCCAGGCTGGGTTAGAGTCAGGTTTCTGTTGAGATTAAGATCATGGCCAGTTTGGGGGTGAGGTTGAGGATAGGCTGAGATTTGTCAATACCACAGTCACATCAAGGGCTGAGTGTGGATTCATTGATGGTATTGGGACAATGATTGGTACTGGCCTTCTGGGTCTGGACTCCAGGTCAATATTAGGTTGCGGTTAGGTTTAAATAATGTTCCTGATTGGAGTTGGGCCCCAAGATTGGGACAGAGGTCAGAATTAGAAACAGTGTGATTAAGTCTGAAGTCAGAATAAAAACGGGGAAAGAAGTGAAGTTAGGTCACCCTCACCGGTAGCATTCTTGTCGGGCCTGGAGTTCCCGTTTCCTGTGGTCCAGAAGGAGGGGAAGGGAGTCTTGACAAATAGTTCTCGCTGTGGGGAATGAAAATCACTCATTGTTTAAGTCCTTTTTTAAACAACAACTTTTTCATCAAAGCTTGCCTGAACCCCTAACCCTTGCATCCAACCCCTCTGTAATGTGGACACCCCATGTTCTTTGTGCATTCACCAGCACAGGGGATTCAGGAAACCTCGCCCCCAAATTCTAACAACCTTCCTTATTGCTTGCATGTTTGTTTCCTTTCCCAGACTATAAACTCTTTCTGAGCAGAAATCACATTATATTCATTTTTATTCCCAGCATCTGGCATGGTGCCTAGCACAGTGCGTGTAGCATGCACTGGATAAATGAGATGAGCACATGTTTTGTAGCATGATGGACAGACTGCTGTGACAATAGATGGGGTTCAGAGTGATGTCTATGAAGAACTCACTATGGGCTGAGGGGTAACGTTCACTTGTTTTGACCTAGAACAGCATCTCTCACCCCTAAGACTCATCTCAAACTTTGGACTAGCCCTAGTCGTGCTTTTCTAGATCAGACAGCGCAGGAGATGTGGGGGGTCAGAGGCTGACGGAGTGAGAGCCCAGCATTCTTGAAAGGCCACCCAAATTCAAGAAGGACTCCTAACAGCAACCCCAGGGACTTCAACCACACTGGAAAAGCCAGTAGTGGTGGACAGGGCCTTGTCAGCTCAGCACTCGGGGCTTCTCCACCTGTTGAAATCCAATTACTCAACTTGAGGGTTAGCTCCTTTTGGGGTTCCAGGGGAATTTGCTTCGGGGAAGTACAGAGGACGTGAGTGGAGAGCAAACTGCCATCTGTGTGTGTCTGTGTCTGTGTCTGGTGGTGTGAGTGTACATAGTGTGGGTCTAGTCTCTGCCTGTCTCCAGAGGGGCAGATACTGTCCGAGAAGCCCCTGCACTTCAGGGCTTTAGAGGCTCACTTTTTCCAGAAAGCATCTACTTGGGAACCCTGAACTGGTTACACTAACCCCAACCCTGTTCCCTACACCCTGGGCTCTGGGAGACCCCACCCCTAATTCCAAAAGATGCGTTCTACAGCACAAGGCCAGCCCCTGCCTCTGGCCCACCTGTGCCTGGTCGCAGCTCTAGAGTGCAGAAGCCCTCAATCCACTGATAGCAGGGGAAGTGGAAAAGGGTGCCATCGGGGGCAGTGACACAGATGTGGCTGCAGTACCAGGAGTCCTTGCGGAAAAAAGCATAGCGCTCCTTGTGTAGACGCAGCAGCAAGAGCTCACCCAGCTCTGCTGAGCAGCGCACTTTGTACTTCTGCATCTGAGGGGACCAAAAGAGGAAGCAGGTGAGAGGCAAGGAACTGCCAGAGCTGTCCTTGCACCTTGCAATGTGCGTCTATACCTACATCTATTCTGGCATCGAAACCTGAGCTACCGCCAACCCATGTGACGTCTTTGCATGAATTAGAAAAAAAGCACCCCTTCACCAGGCAGAAGCAACCACAGCTACCACAGACAGAGTAGTTCTGGATTTCACTAGCCCCCTTGGAGGCCAACTTCTCCCTAAGACCCACCAACAAGCAATCCTGGGGCCTGGTAGAGAAGGTGGATGCCCTCCAGAGAAGAAGAAACCCAGACTCTGGGAGTTCAAGGGGCTGGCCCAAAGCCCACCTTCAGTTATGAGAGGAGAAGCTGGAAAGCCATTGGAATTCTGCCGCCCCTGCCCAGGACTCCTTCACAGTCCTGTCTGGGCAGCGTTTGTTATCCCCAGGAAAGACAGGAACCAGACAGAACAGGGATGGGGAGGAGGTCAGAGCCAGCAGCCAGAGTTCTGCAGGATGTGATGAGCCCTGAGGGAAGATGGTCCCCTCCTTCAGGGTCCCCTGCTGGCCCTGCCCCCCAGGGGTGCCCCTCCCTCTCTCCTCTGTACTCACCGATCCCGGGGCAAAGTCCCTGCCCATGCGATCCAGCAGCTGCTTGGGGCTCTCACCACACATGCCCACCAGAGTGACGGAGATGCTGTCCAGTGTGCCTGCCCCCAGGTAGGCACCAGTGGTCACACACACGCGGTACACGGCCATGATGGGAGGGAAGGAGGGATGCCTCCCGACGAGGTTAGCCCCAGCAGCAGCCGGCCTGGAGTTGAACAGCAGGCCGAGCAGGCCTGGACTGCTTTGATGCTGAGCCGCTGGGCGGGAGGTCTGGGGGTTTGGGGGAAAGGCCTTAGAGGAAAGGCCCAACTCCCTCTGAGATGTTTTCTCTGTCCTGAAGCTCCCGACCTCTGCCCGGGCCTCCGCTCAATGCCGGCTCCCTCTCCCCGCCCACACCTGTCTCCTAATAGTTGTTTGCTGGCCTCTGGCGCAGCCGGTCTCTCTGGCTGGCAGGATAGGGCTCACCCAGATGGATATCAGGAGCCCCAGCCTCATTGGGAAGGGAGGGACCAAATGCTCAGAAAGAGACAGCGAGTAGGTGACGCCTGTATGATTGGGACATTGCCCTCCTCCTGGTCAGGGGCCCTACAGATGCTCTGGGGCTCTTGTCGGCCCGACCACTCCCAAATTCCCCCTCCCCAAAACCCTTTCCTCATCTCTCAGCCACAACCGGAACAAAGCACCCACATTCCTACTTGTGAATCAACCACGTGAATCAGTATTCAGGAGTGAGACACACTCAGCATAAATCACACGTGACTACAGCCACACGCAGGTGAGTCTCACGCGCATTCCTCCACACTGCATGAGGATCAGAAACAACTCTCCTGTCACCCCACTCTGCACCGCCGTCCCACGCCCGGCCCTCTGTGACCCCTGTCTTTGGCATGCCAGATCTCAATCTCTCCCTTGGAATGGAGCTCGTCAGGGTACCGAAGTAGACTCCCGGCGCACAGTATCTGAAGGTCCCATATGGCATTCGGGCCCGCCCTCGACCTTCGGGCCGGTGGGCGGGAGCAGGTGTGCCCGAGTGCCTAAGATTTAGGTCATTCTTACCCCGGAGAAAACTCCCCGCGAGGAAAGCCCTCAGCCGGCAGCGGCCCCGCGCGGCAAGTCCCGGCACCGCGCTATCCCAGCCGCCGCGACTCCAGCCCTAGCTAACCAAACGGCGGAAACTACTCGAGAGAGGCCGGTAAGAAGCACGATCAGCAGTTGCCCGCTGCTCCAGCTTCCTTAGGGTCTATGCCGGAATCCTCTGAGCACTTGCATACAATTCCCCGTCGGTTTTGCGAGCGTGAAATTTTACAAGTCTAATACTCTTAAGGATACCAGAGCAAGGAAACTCGCAGAGCCCGGATAGCTCAGTCGGTAGAGCATCAGACTTTTAATCTGAGGGTCCAGGGTTCAAGTCCCTGTTCGGGCGTCCAGCTTTTTCCTACCTGAACAGCAGTATTCACTTTTAAGTACAATTAATATTTGTATTCCTTCAAACAAAACAAAGGAAAAGAATAACAAAAATACTGTTAATTAGTTTTAAAAGGAAGTGGTATTAAGTACGCCAGGTTTTTAGTTTTCAGAAGATAGAACGAATAATGGGAAGGAAAGTAGAGATGCTTTAGAGTAGAACTTATACGAGTCATATATGCTAACTTAAATTTTCTGGTAGCCACATTAAAAAGAGTAAAAAGTTTAATCAAGATGTATATACATTAAGTGTGTGCAGATTTTTGTATATCAATTATACTTTAATAAAATTAAAAGTGGAATAATAATAATGGAAAAAGAAACTGTGGGGGTAACAGGAGTACATGGGAGCTCTCTGTACTTTCTGTTCAATTTTTCTGTAAACCTAAAACTGCTCTAAGAAATAAAATCTGTTATTTTCTTTAAAAGAGTAAAAAGCAACAGTTGAAATTAATTTTAATAACATATTTTATTTAACCCCTAATATCCAAAATCTGAGCATTTAAACATGTAATCAATATTTTAATGTTAATGAAATTATAACTTTTTCTGTACTAAGTCTTCTATGGACGGTTTCTATTTTACACTTACAATACATCTCAATTCATATTTCAGATGCTTGATAACGGCGTCTACCTCATCAACAATTGTTTTTATGTTGTTTTGTCTTCTCTGACGAGTAGAGTACAGGGCAATAAGTAGAACAGAGTTTACAATTATATAAATATTCAGAAGAAAGACTTTTATGCCAGTTGGTTCCATGGTGTAATGGTTAGCACTCTGGACTCTGAATCCAGCGATCCGAGTTCAAATCTCGGTGGAACCTTAAGCTTCGTTTTTCACAATTGTCAAGTATGTTCTATTGTGTACTGCTTTTATATAGAGTCTCTTTTACGAAGAGGATTTAAAAAGAAAAACTACAATTCTGTTCTTTGAGCTTTCACACTGGGCAATTGAAACCTCTAACACACTCTGAGGAAAGCAGTCAGTCGAATATATATATGAACACGTGTTGCGCTAATTTTGAGAGATAAGAATGTCATTTGAGAACATGTTAATGGGGAAATCAGTTAACTAAGAAAAGGTTACTTTGGCAGTTCCATCAGGTCTTGTTTTGGGGCTGGGATGCAGATCTAGGTAGGATATGTCTTGAATACCAGAGAGGGATGACAGTGGTGAGATCTCTCTATCAGGAGTCCTCATAAAATTGAGGAAGATCCCACAAAGGCCTGCATGAATGGTTACAGGATGCATGAACCAGGAGAAAGAAAAAAAAAAAAGCCATATTTTGGCAGCGGTGGGATTCGAACCCACGCCTCCGGAGAGACTGGAGCCTAAATCCAGCGCCTTAGACCGCTCGGCCACGCTACCTGCGTGAATTAAAGGTTATTCCACAGTCCTCCTAAGAGACTATAGAAGAGTAAGCTAGAAATGGTTGTATTAAATTAGCTGGTCTTCTTTGGAAACCATCTAGATTCAGAACTGCAGAGCAGCAGATAGGCCAAAGGAAACAAAGACACAGAAATTTACAACGAAATAAGTTTATTTTGATGGGTGGGGCCACATCTGGGAGTGGGGTGCGCCTGGGCTGGAAGCATCCCCCAAGCAGGCAGCCGGAGCTCTGTGCTCGTCCCCTCACTCATATTCGGTTGCTCTCTCTCCCTGTTTCTTCCACCCATGTGCTCCCGCACTCCCACCTGGCTCACCTGCTTTGCGCCTGCTACCTCTCCCAGGTAGGCCTCTGAGGTCCTACCCGTGAGCTCTTGGTACGCCCTTCCGTCTCCCCCGCCCCCATCCAGCATCCGTATGCCGTCAGACGCTACCGGTGGTTAGCGGGCTCTGTGGCGCAATGGATAGCGCATTGGACTTCTAGTGACGAAAGGGCAATTCAAAGGTTGTGGGTTCGAATCCCACCAGAGTCGGTTTTATTCCAACTTTTTTCCTTTCTTTTTCTGTTTTTTGTTTTGTTGTTTTGTTTTTCCCCTCCCTAAAGGTTCCCGTCCCTTCTCCCCATATCCTAACTCTGTTTTCCACCTTTCAGTTCCAGTCTCAGTCTCTGCTCTGCTCTCTTCTTTACTTACCTGTCTGCCCTGGGGCTTGGGCCTCGGAGAGCAGGACTGGGGGGACGGGAGACAGAAGGGGAGGGAAAGTAGGCGTGGACGCCGAGATAAAGGCAGGCCCCTGGCTTTGGGACACATGGGGATTTAATAACCACTTTATTCCATGCACTAGGGACTCGAGAAGGGATTGGGGCTGGGCTGGGACAGAGAGGGTACAATCCTAGACGCAAAGGGGGCAGGGGAAAGGGACAGGAACCAGGAAAATATATATTTATATAGATACTCTAATATAGACCACATCTCACCCACGCGCTGCGCCCGCGCGCCCCGCCGCCCTCCCCAACACCTCCTCGCCCGGACGCCCGGATCCCTCTGCTGCCCTTAGGCTGGAGTCTCTACCCTACCCCCAGCCCCGCCCCCACCCCCCAAAGCTTAGGGCCAAGGTCTCCAGAAAGCGGGCGGCGGGGGCGGCGGGGCCTTGGGCGCCCCGTCTTGTCTGTGAGGAGGCGGAGGCGGCGGCAGCAGTCCGGTGAGGGGTGCCGGCTCGCCGGAATCCCCGGCGTGGGGGGAGCAAGGGGACGGGGACCAGGCGCATCCAGGGCTAGGGGAGCCCTGGTGCACTGGGGGGAGCTGGTGCAGCGCGGGGCCAGGCGCCGGGGCGGCGGGGTCCAGCGGTGGGCGCGATGCTTGGGGCCTCGGATCTATGGGTTCCGGCCGGGGCGGCTTGGGGCGCAGGTAGACATGCAGCGCCGAGAAGAGCTGGGCACGGGCAGCTGGGCTGGCGTCGTTCGCGAAAGCCGCCAGGCGAAGCAGGCACTCTCGGAAACCGGACAAGTAGCAGCTGGCGAGCGCCTCGGCGTCCTGGGCTGGGAACCGGGGGACCCCTGGAGCCGCGGGGCGGGTGCGGCCGACGGGAGGACCGGCGGTCAGGGCAGGGGCCCAGCAGGGTTAAGGGAAGGGGCGGGGCGCAGAAGTACCAAGGCCGGACAGGCGCACAGAGACAGGAAACCAAATGGACGGACAGAGAGAAAATGAGGGAGACACAGAGACAGACACGCGCGGGTGTTATTAACCTCGCCTCAGAGCAGAGCCTGCCACTCCCCAAGCCCACCGTCCACGGCAGAGTCCACCCCACCTACCCCGGCCCGGACCTCGGTGATTTCCACCCCTTCCCTCCGCTGCCCCACCCCCGCGCTGTACCCGGGGGCTCCACCCGGCTTCGCTCCCTCAAGTAGCCCACGGCGAACTCCAGTATCTCTGCTTTCTCCAGCTTCGGGTTCCGGAGGTTCTACAGACAGGAGGGGAGGGCGCAAAGACAGAGGGGTGGGGAGAGAGGGGGAAAGTGGCAGGGGGAAGAAAGGAGGGAGGGATGCAGGGGCTGGGGGTGCCCCCGGGTCGCGTTTGCGCGCTGACCACAGAGCGCGCTACCGAATGCGGAGTGGAGATGACCAAGAATGGTCCTCACCCACCCTGAGATGAAACTGTCCAACCCGAGGGGATGAAACCAACCCCGGATTGTGAGCAGGGCATTTAAAGTAGCAAACCCAGTGAGTGAAATTCACTACCCTGCTGGCTGTTTGGGAGGAGAGGGAAGGAAGAGGAAGAATTTACAGACCCGGAGGTTGAAACACACCCATCCTGGAGGGAAATTTACAGAGCAAGGTGTGAAACTTACAGACCCGAGAGGTGGCCACGAAGATCGCGTTCTGGGAGCAAGAAGGGGTCTGGGATGGGATTCCAAGGGCAGGACTCAGGTAAGAATGCCTTGGGGTCAGGGTTGCCAGTCAGCCAGCATTTGTCCCCACCCAAGTGGGAAGCCCTGGGACGCGAGGACGGGATGCTTGGGGGTCCGGAAGGACTGACCTGGTCCCGGGTCCGTTCCAGCAGCAGCAGCCTCAGTTCTTCTAGGCTGCGGTTGATGCGATCTCGGCGCCGCTTCTCCACTAGCGGCTTCAGCATCTGGGACCAGCAGGAAAGGGAGAGCGGGCCGACGGGACCAAGACTCAGCGCGGCCGCGCGGGCATGGGGATCCCGCCGCTGGGATAGTCCGGCCTCCACCCCTTCCCCAAGACTCCTGAGAGCCTAGGGCCCGACCCATTCGATCCCTCTCCGCTCCCCCACCCAGCGCCCAATTTCTGAAGCTCGCCTCCTCTCTCTCCCGGGTCTTCTGCATTCTCCTCTCTCAGTCTTGTCCTCCCTCCTCCCCTCTCTGTGTCTCTCCTTTTTTCTCTCTACTTCTCCGCACCGTGCAGTCTCTCTCTGTCTCAGTGGAGAACTTTGAGGGCCCTCTTTGCGCCCAGACACGTGGGCCACAAGGTGCCGGACTCAGAGTTGGCGGCCCTGAGTGTAGAAAGGGAGATACCCAGCGCGACCACACCTCCTCTTCTCTCTCTAACCCGGCTGAGCGGTCACCGTTCTTAACTGGTTCTAAAACCCTCCACCTCTGGAGCCAGTGCCCACGGGGCCAGCCCGCGCGGAGCAAGTGCGTGTCTCACTTTTTATTCCCGCCCTCCTCCCAGAGCTCTGTGCTCTTCTTGGTTGTTTCACTCAAACACCCAGCCCCTCCCACGTCCCCGACGCCGCAAGCTGCCAACTCCCGCTACCCAAACCCCAGACTTCTGTTTCTGCCGCCGCCCGCAGGTCCTGCTCTGACCCTGTCCCCTTCTTCAGACTTTGCAGCTTCCTCCCCAGCTCCTGGCTCCGGGGTCTCCCGTGCACATCTCCCCCGTCCAGCCCAGCGTCTCCAGCCCCTTTCCTGACCCAGCTCTCAGAGACACGGTCCCCGGACCGGACCAGGGATCTCTGCTCCCTCTTCTCCCGCCGCTCACCTTGGGGCCGTCCCTATTCTCGGCTCGATCCCGGGTGACCATCGCTCCTCCGGACCCTGGTGTGGACGAGTCCCTGCTCGCGTTGCGCCTTATATCCCTCGGGCTCCGGGGGGAGGGGGGTCGGGAGGACCCGGACCCGCCCTCTTAGGCACCCGGACCCGCCCTCTTAGGCACCCGGATCCCTCCCGGCGCGGCCCCAGGCACGAGGCTCCCGGAAAGGGGAGGAGCGCAAGGGGGAGGGGAAGGAGTGGAACGGGCCTGGGAGTGTGGGAAATGAGGGGTCAATGGAGCACCAGCTGTTTTAAGGACCATAAGGCTGTATAATAAGGCGGGTCCCAGCTGAAAGGAGGAGGTTATTAGGGGGGAGAGAGTTCAAGTGATTTGGGGTCAGAATTTGCCACCAGAATCGCAGCTTGTTTTGGCGGTCACTGTACCCCCACTGACAGTAAAAAAGAAGTTAGCACCCTCGGCCCCCAGGCTGGATCTTATACATCTTCACCCAAAATTATCCTACTTAAAATAAGAAGAGACCTAAAGTGTGAGAGGTGGATCTGTCTAATTCAACTGGGGTTCTGCCTGGAAGGGGGAGAGAAGCTCTGTTAGATCGAAGGCAGTCATATTTAAGTCCCCAACCGGGAAAGGGACTGGGTCCGCACAGAGTCCGGAGGGGCGACGGTGACTCGCGCTCGTGCGCACTGGGCTAGGCCTGGACCATTTAGCTGAGATGTGTACTGGAGGGCCAACTCATCTCTGCAGGATCTAGTGGGGGAGAAAACCACGGCGTGTTATCAAGTAGCTATTACAGAATCTAAGCAAAGTAGGTAATCGGGAAGAAGATCATCCTGAGGGATGTCTGGACTGGGGCGAGGAGAACCTCAAAGAAGAGGAAGCAAAGCACGGGCAGGAGGTGGAGAGATCTTTTCATTACAAATATTTGATTCAAAAATGGGAGCGATCGGGCGTGTGGCTGCCAGAACACCTGACACAAGTGTGCTCGCTCCCAGGAACCTCCTGGGAACTAACTATAGAGGAGCAGGGAGCAGGCAGTTTTCTTAAAAGGACAGAAAAGGGATCTACACCCACCCCAAACCAAGACCCTCTGCAGAATGATGCGACTTCAGGGCAAAATGATCCATAAGATAAAATCAGAGACTTAACAGGACAGCAAGAGTGCTAGCGACAAGGACACGTCAAGACAAGGTTGGAGACCAAGTAGGAAGATAGTTGCTGAGTAGGAAAAGGATGGGATTCCGCCTAGCCCTCCCAGGGCCCCTCCACAACTTGATATTTTTCACGGAGCCTACCCTGCCAAAACCCGAGCCCGAAGGGACACAGACCTTGGGGAGGACGCTCCCATTTGGGTTTAGGGTCCCCAGCAATCCCACCTCCCCCTACCTGGGCCAAATGGGAACGCAGATGTGTGGCCCCAGTAGCCCCCGCCGCCCCCCTCCTTGGGAACCTGGGCTCAGGCTGAGTTTTTCTCACCTGCACGCGAGGTTTGGGGGCCCCTGGCTGTTCGCACCCGGGTGTGGGGCCGCCCCTGGCCATATGGGGTGACTTTATGGCCCAGTGGCTGTATCCGGGAGAGAGGAAGGATGGCTGGGTTGCTCCACCCACACGAACTATTCAGAGCCACTGTTTCGCTGGGTCCCTTGCTGACACAATCCGCCTGATCACCGCTATATTAACCTCTTATAAGCTCTGGCGAAACCCAGCTACAGGACGCATTGGTGGTTCAGTGGTAGAATTCTCGCCTGCCACGCGGGAGGCCCGGGTTCGATTCCCGGCCAATGCAACTCCTCCTTTTCTTTCCCACAAAAAAACCTGGAAGAAGGTTGACACTTCTCTTGAGAAGCATCTTTTATCCACCAGATATCATACCGAAGGGTTTGAGGCTCTGGATGGAAATATTGATTCCATAACTCCTCACACGTCCATCCTCCCAACCAGGGGTCCTGCTGTCTTGCCCACCAATCCCTTCGCCCCAGCCCCCGCACCTCCGCAGGCGTGACCCTGAGAAAGGGCACCGCGCTCGGATCCCTGCCCCGGGGGTCCTCTGGGCCCTCCACGGGGGAGGGGCGAGGTCTTCCCGCCCCATACTCTCTATCAATTCCCTTGCTCGTCTTTCCATCACTCCGCCTCGCTCTCTCTCTCTGTCTTACCTACTGTTCTCTCTGAAGCGCCCTTTCTTTTTCCAAGTCCAAGGGTCTCGGCCTTTGGTGTCTTGGAGTCTTTCTGTGCTGCGTACCTCTTGGCGTCTCTGTCTCTATAGTTCACGTTCTTTCCAGGTCTCTTAGCAACTTTTGCACTCATCTCTCTGGGTCTTTAGTTGTCTCTGCGTTTTTGACTCCGGGTCTCTCCATCTTTTCCGTCTCTCTCTGCGTCTGCATCTCGGTCGCTGTGTGTCTCGGGGTCTCTGGGATCTCTCGTCTTCTCTCCGGGTCTCTGTCCCCTGTCCGCACTCTGCACTCTGCGCTCCCACGCTCCTGACATCCCCTGGGAAGCTCGCTCACACCTCCGGGTTCCTGCCACCTCCCCGCCCGCCCCTTCCCGGCGGCTTTGATCCCGCACGCGTCGCCCCGGCGGGAGGCCCAGCGCACCCGCCAGCTGCCGCGGCCACTCTTAAGCGGGGGCGGGGGCGGCTGGGTTCCCCCACTGGCCCCGCAGGTTTTCAGGCGGATTTGGCCCCCCTCCGAGCTCCTCCTCCTGGATCTGTCTCTGGCAGCTGCCTACGCTTGTGCTGAGCCTGGGTCTCGGCCTCTCTACCTCGGTCACTCTCTCCGGAACTCGCCCTGGGTCTGTGTCTCTGCCGCTGGTTTCTGTCTCCTGTCTCTCTCAGAAGTCTGGGTCTTTCTTGTCTCTGGATTGTGTCAGTGAATGGGAATGCTCTCTTCTGATTCTAAGGTGGGACAGTGGCCCCCAGAAGGAAACTGTACAACAACCCGAGCATCTGTATGCGCACAGCCGCTGTTTTACTCAGCCGGTATTTACGGAGTGCCTCCTGTGGTGCTACAGTTAGACTTTGAGGGTACATTGGATCTGGTCTCCCCTGAAACTTAGTACATTACAGCGGGCAGGAGAGACAGAAAATAACTAAGAAAGCAGAAAATAATATAAATTCAGATGTTATGAGGCTGAGGGCGGGCGAGAGACACCCGGATATGGCAATGACTTGTGAGTGAGGGAAGTGCTACTTTCAGTCTGGGTGTTCAGAGGCGGCCTCTATCAGGAGGTGACATTTGAGGCCAGCTTAGCCAGCCATGAGACCTGGCAAAAAACCAAACAAACAAACAAAAAAACACCAGCAAGTGCAAAGGCTCTGAGGCAGGAAAGGGCTTTGCTGGTGGGAGCTGGAGAAAGAGGGCCGTTGTCCCCAGGAGGGGGAACTTGGAGCTACAAAAATGGAAGGAATGGCCCATCACACCGGGCCTTGGAGGCTCCGGAAGAAGTCTGGATTTTAGTCTGAGTGCAATGGGAAACTAGTGGAGAGTTTTAATAGGAAAGTTACATTCACTGACCTTTGTATTAAAAGATCACTTTGCTGTGTGGAGGATGGAAGCAGAGATATCATCTGGGTTGCCAGAGCAGTCATCTAGGCAAGATATGATTGTGGCTTGTCCTGAGGTGGTGGCAGTGGAGAGGGCACGTGAACTCCTAGGTTTTTGGCTTAAGTACAAGGAGGTTGGTGGTGCCTTTTATTGAGATGGGAAGCGGGGAGGGACAGAAAAGGTTTGGGGAGAGAAAAGAAGCATTTTACTTTACTCTCAGGTTAGTTGAGATCCCCTTAGACATTCAAGTGGAGGATACCGGTAGGCCAAGGATGTACAAGTGTGGGCGTCAGAGCTGGATGGTAAATACAGGGGAGCCACTGGATGGTTTTTAAGGCCATGAGACCATAGTGCCTAAGGAGAGAATGTGGAGAAAGAAGAGGCTTAGCAAGGAACCCTGAGGCATCATAACACTTGAGGTCAAGTTGAGGAAGGAGAATTGTCAAAGGTGATCAGAGATAGCAGAAAAGCCAGGGGAGTGGGGTGTCTAGGAAACGAAGAAAAGGGAGCATAGAAAGAGGGAGCAGTCAGCTCTAGCTCAGCTATTGGGAAGTCAAGTGAGAAGAGAGAGAAGCAATCATCTAGTTTAGCACAGATGGCCTGGGGTGAGAGTGACTGTGCAGTCCCAGTGAGTGGGTTGAGGTAAGAATGGGAATTGAAGGCATACAGACAGCAGTCATTGACAAGTTTTGCTGTGAATGGAGAGCATAACAATGTGTAGCAGGTAGATGAGGTTTGCTAGAAAGGGTTTGAGAATAACCAAGTCCTGGGTGGTGAGGGAAGATGGAGGCGAGATAGTGTATGAATATCTGGGTCTCCAGCCTCTTCCTGGTCATGCTCTCAACACTGGGCCACTGGGCTTGGGAGAGGGGAGCTCGTGTCCCACACGTGCTGGGCCCATAGAGAGGCAGGGGACAGGGAAGGAACTGAGACAGCACAGCTGGTCCAGTTGTCTGAGCTTCCCCTCCCTGCTGGGATACCTCCCCATGCCTGGATTCCAAGGCTCAGCTCCTCCCTCTTTGTTCTTCAAAGGGAAAGCTGGCTTCCTGGGACCCCCTGGGTCCTGAGTAGGGGGAGTGTCTAAAGGGTTGGATCCTGAAGGTTGGGGGTTCGGAAGTAGGAGGACCGAGCCTCTGGGCCAAAGGAAGAATCAGGATAGAAAACCTTCATATATCCCCAAACAAAACAAACAATACTCCTTGCTCTTATGAAGCATACACTTCTTGTGGGGGAAACAGTCAAATGAACATTGTACAAAACTTATCTTTTTTTGGATGGTGATAAGTGCTAGGGAAAAAAGTGAGGCAGGGAGTGGAGAATGAGAACTACAATTTTAGATGGTGTGATCAAGGAAGGACTCATTGAGGTGAAATGTAAGGTGAGAGGTCAAACTACAGGGATGCCCGGGGGAAGAACACTCCAGGCAGAGGGATTTGGCCTACAGAAAGGAGGCAACATGCCTCCTTTGTCAGAAGAACAGAGAGAAGCAAGGGCCTGCATAAGCATGGTTGGAATGGAGGCAGCAAGTGCAGAAGTTGTAGGAGGTAAGATTGGAGCCACCATGGGAAGGCTGATTCTGAAGGACCATCTAGGCCACTGAGAAGACTTTGTTAGAACTCACTCATCTCTCAGAGAAATGAGAAGCCATTAAAGGGCTTTTTCTCAGTTTGCTTTTTTGTTTTTTTGGCTCTTTTAATTTTTATATAATTTTAAACTTTGAGAAAAGTTCCAATAATAATATAAGAATGCCTGTAGACTCTTTTCCCAGGTCTATTAACTGTTTACATTTGCCCCCTTTGCCTTATCACTGCCCTCTAAATAGAAAATATTTGTTTTCTGAACACAAACTCAGTGTGTGTTTCCTAAGAACAAGGACATTTCTAGCATAATAGTATGTAATAGGACAAATATCAATATCAGGAGAATTATAATACTATTATTTAATCCCCAATCCATATTCAGATTTCCTCAAGTGTTTCAATGACATCCTTTAAGCTCTTTTTCCCAATCCAGGGTCACATGTTGCATTTAGTTGTTATGTCTCTTCAGTCTTATTTAATCTGGAAGAACCTTTTTTTAAACATTTAAAGAATATTATTTTATTATTTTATTTTATTTTTTAAATAAATCTTTATTCAGATTATTACAATTGTTTCTCCTTTTTCCCCCCATAGCTCCCCTCCACCCGGTTCCCATCCCAGCTTCTTTCCTTACCTCCCCCCCACTGTCCTCCTCCATAGGTGTACGATTTTTGTCCATTCTCTTCCTGCACCCCCCATAAAGAATATTATTTTAATCATATGTTTTTCTTCAAACAAGGAAAAATTATTTACTTTAGAACCTGGAGATTTTAGTGGAATATTGATTAGCAGGTGACTAACTTTGGGACATAAGTTTTATTCTATAAACTTAGGTCTAAGTGAAATGACAAAATTTTATTGTGTAGTTTTCCTTTTCCTAGAGTCAATACTTGCTGTATTTTTTTGGTTTGTTTAGTTTCCTATAATGTATTACTAATTCTTTAACCAAGCTCTACTTTAACTCTCAAGTGTGAGCAAACTGGTCACATAACCCATCAATTTCAGCTTTAACAATTATTTAAAACAGCAATCATGAGAGAGAATCATTGATCAGCTGCTTCCCGCGTGCCCTCTGGAGCACTCGTACTGCTCCAGCCTGGACAGGTTTCTGCTTCTCTTTGCTATACAGCTCCTGGGGTTTTCTTTCTCATCGCCTTGAGAATTCCCTTCGCATCAGTTTTTTGTGTTAGACTCTGGGTTTCTTATAAGTCATGTTCTCTTGCCTTACTTCCTCTGTTTTGGTGTTGTGCAGTCTCTGGTTTGCTTTGAGAAGGAATGGATGGGATTTTTCTTCTTAAACATTACATGTCTGAAAATGTCTTCACCTAATTTAATTGATAGTTTGGTTATCAAATTCTAATCTGGAAGAATCTCTGTTGTTCTTGATCTTCACAGTTTTGCAGAGTTCAGGATCGTTATTTTGTAGAATGTCCTCCAGTTTGGCTTGTCAGATGGTTCTCCGTGGTTAAATTCAAATTATTCAGGTTGTGCATTTTTGGCAGAAATGCCACACAGAAGTGATGTTATGTCTTTCTCAATGCACTACATCAGAAGACCGGTGCAGTTTGTCCCAATATTGAGATATTGTCTTTGATCATATGGTTAAAGTGGTGTTTGCCTGGGTTCTCCACCATAAAGTTATTATTTCCTTTTAGTAGTAATTATCATGTAATTTGTGGGAAGACACTTTGAGATTCCTTAACACTGCATCAAAAAAGTTCACCCACTAGTGTCCATTGATGATTTCCAACTTCAGTACTCCCTCTATATTTATTAGTTGGCAATTTACTGTAAAAAGAGCTTTCAGTTTTCCTCTCATTTATTTTTTATACTGATATGAACTTTGGATTCTTACTTGACTCAATGATCTGAAATCCACCACAATCCTTATTTATTTTAATGCTCAGATTGTCCCAGATTTAGCCAACTGAAACCCCTTTGACTTCAGTCCTTAGCTACTGTGTCTTTTTTATATATACCCAATATTCTTTGAGTATCTCTTTACTTTCTAGCAACAATATGTTTAAAAGATAATCTCATAATTTTGCAACCACAGTCCTGAAGTCAGCTTTTTCCCCAAAGAGCTCTGATTCATTTTAATAGAATGATATTCAGTAACCAAGATCTGGCCACTTGGTGTACATATCACTATCCCTAGTTGTGTATCATTCCTTCTAGGCTCTCCCAGTGGACAGAGCTAAGATATATATATGTATGTGTGTTGCAAATGCATTTATTTCTTTTTTTAAATATATTTTTATTGATTTCAAGAGAGGAAGGGAGAGGGATAGAGAAACAGCAATGATGAGAGAGAATCATTGATCAGCTGCTTCCTGCACATCCCCCACTGGGGATAAAGCCTGCAACCCAAGCATGTGCCCTTGACCAGAATCGAACCCAGGACCCTTCAGTCCACAGGCTGACACTCTATCCACTGTGCCAAACTGGCTAGGGCTGCATTTCTTTCTTTCTTTTAATATTTTTATTTTTTTTACAGAGGGGAAAAGGGGGGCAGGGAGGTAGAGAGTTAGAAACATTGATGAGAGAGAAACATTGATCAGCTGCCTCCTGTACACCCGCCACTGGGGATGTGCTCACAACCAAGGCACATGCCCCTGATCAGAATCGAACCTGGGACCGACCCTTCAGTCTGCAGGCGGACGCTCTATCCACTGAGCCAAACTGGCTAGGGCTGCCTTTATTTCTTTATCTATATATTAAAAACAAGAAATTCATAGATATCCCATTGAAAGAAGAGAAGAATGAAAATCATTTATTTTTTACAAAGAATCACTTTGACCCTGGTTGGTGTGCTCATTGGTTAGAGCGTTGAGCCACACACCAGAAGGTCTTGGGTTCCATTCCCCGCCAAGAGCAGGTTGGGTTGAAGGTTTGATCCGATCCCCACTCCACTGGGCAAGTGCAGGGGGAGGGAGCAACCAGTTAATATGTCTCTCTCACATCTATGTTTCTCTCCCTCCTTTCCTCCCTCCCTCCCTTCTACTCTCTCTAAAAATCAATGGAAAAATATCCTCGGTTAAGGATTAACCAAAAGAAATTTTTTAAAATCACTTTGCTCAATGTGTTCAGAATAGACTGTAAGAGAACAAGAAATAAGAGCAGATAATCTAGGTGAAAGATGAGGGTGGCTTGGGCCAGGGTGTAGTGGTGAAGCAGTCCATTTTTTTACATATTTTAAATAAGAAGTTGCTGACATTCAATGTGCAGTGTATGAGAGAAGGATCAGAGATGATCCTAAGGTTTTTAGCCTGACCAACTAAAGAAATGGAATTTCCATTAACTGAGATGGAAAGACTACAGGTGGAGCAGGTTTTGGGAAGACCCATCAGGAGTTTGGTTGGACATTTAAGTTTGTAATTGCCTACTAGATATTCAAGTGGAAATGACATGTAGGCAATACTATATATGCACCTGTAACTCAGAAAACAGTTCTGGAGCTAGAGATGAGAATTTTGTATGTATTAATGCATTACTCGTTGATATGTAAAGCCCTGAGACTGGAGATCACTGAAGGAGCGAGTACAGATAGAAAAGAGGTTGGAAAATTGAGCCTTGGGAACACGCCAACATTTAGAGATCCAGAAGCTGATGAGTCAGCAAAGGAGTTTGTGAATGAACTGCTAATGACCTAGAAGGAATATCAGAAGAGTGTGTTGTCTTGGAAGGCAAGTGAAGAGAGTGCTTCTCAGAGGGAGTAAGCATCTGTGTCAATTGGTCATTTGGTAACCTTAACGAAAGCAGCTTTGATGAATGGGGGCAGGAGCACCTGATTAGAGAGAGTTCAAAGGAGACTAGGAAAAGGGAATTGGAGACATTGGGTATAACACGTTGCAGGAGAGGGCAACAGAGAAATGGAGTGATAGATGAAGGGGGGACATGAGGTCAAAATAGCTTTTGTTGTCTTGCTTACTCTAAATTGGAATACAGTTTAGTCTGTAGGCTGGTGGAAATAATCCAGTTAGGGAGGGAAAATTTGATGGTATAGGAAATAGCAATGTTCGTGAGCCCTTGTGGGCCAGAGGGAAAAGGATATCTACTTAGTAAGTGTAGAGGTTGATGGTAAGTGGAATGATTCATCTACAGTACTGAGGGAAAGGAAGAGTATGTGGCCATAGACAGGTAGGTAGGTAGGTAAGTAGGCAGGTAGGTGAGATTGTGGATATCGATGGGAAAATCTCTTCAGAATGCCTTATTTTCTCAGTGAAACAGGAAATGAAATGGGGATGCAGGGATTGATGGTTTGGAGTGAAAGGAAATAGTATAGAAGGGTTGCAAGGTGAATGAATTATGGAAATGTAATACAATTGATCAATGGACTTGAGGAATCACCTGAGTTGGGTGGAATTATGAATTCAAATTGGCAGTTAAAAGACTTCTGCAGGACACAACCTTCGGAAATGTAGGAAAGCCTGCAAGAGGGTGTTCATGGTGTGGTCACGGGTGAGAGTTCTAGAATAAATGCAGGATCTTCTCCAAGGAAAGAAATCGCTGGGGAAAAAAATTACCAAATTACTTTTCTTCCTAAGGCAGTATTCACATTCCCAAAACTTCTGGCGCTGTGAGCAGGATTCGAACCTGCGCGGGGAAACCCCATTGGATTTCGAGTCCAACGCCTTAACCACTCGGCCATCACAGCCTCAAGGGCACTTGCGCCCGCTCAACTATAGCTGTCTATAAAGAGGTTTGCCCCTGGCCGATTCTATCCCGCCTCCACCCGGTTATCGCGAAATGTTTGTGCATATGGACCTGGACTGGATGCTGCTGGCCGCACCTGCTGTGCATAAGGCATCAACAGCCCTATGGGCGCAACTTTGCTTTTCTCCTTCCTCGCACGGAGCCAAGTATGGCTCCAACAAAATAAGTCCAAATCGGCCCCAAACCCTTGAAAGCAAAGGGATGCACGATTGCGAGAAACCTTCTGGAAGAGGCGGAAATGCCTTCGCCCCTCAGCAATAACATACTACTGTCAACTGGGCCCGGTAACGCAGGGATTCGAATCCAGGGTCTCATTTTTACGCAGGCACTTTACTTATTGATTTGAGAGAGGAAGGAAGAGTGAGACATTGATTTGTTGTTCCACTTATTTATGCGTTCATTTGTTGATTCTTGTATGTGCCCTGACTAGGGATCCAAGGGCAACGTTGGTGTACACGGATGATGCTCTAACCGAGCTACCCCGCCAGAGCTAGACGGGAGCTTTAACCAGCTAAGCCATGGCGCCAATGCCAAGCTGGTACATCTGCAGATAGATGAACTATTTATGTGGCCAGTGAAAACTAATTACAGAACAATGGCTGCTCCAAGCCCGCAGTGATTCATCCCTTTCAAAGGTTTCCCTTTCCAAAGGTTTTGCGATCTGAACCACAAAGTTAATGCTCCGCCCCTCCTCCTTCCACATTTTTGGGGGCCAACTTGACCATGCATGGGTTCGTGACTCCTCCTCCCTTAGCCACTGACACCTTCAGGCCTTCTCCTGTGTGGTGACAAAGAAGTCAGAAGTCCTCAACTCTGTCAGGACACCAGCAGGTTGAGTTTCCCCTTGTCTCAGGGGCTGACCCACCATGGTGCTTGCCCAAGCCCTCAGCCACAGGTTGCTTCTTATGTCTCCTTCCTTGGACAAAGACAGCTGAGGTCATGCTAGAGGTGAGAGCAGGGTTTGAAGTAGGTGGAGATTTAGCAGGCTCAGCATAGCCCTTCAGCGGGAAAGGGTTTGGGGAGAAGAGGGACAGGAATTGCTCACTCTCACTACTACCTTCCTGGAAGCAGGGCTCCAACAGGCAGAAGGACAGAAAGCCACCTCCTCACAAAGACCTCCCCTTACCCAACCCCAAACTTTATTCCACAAAGCCCTGGGTTTTACTTTTTTATTTTTTGTTTTTGTATTTAAAAATATTAAGAGACACAATATCAAAAACACAAATGTCATAGGTAGAGGGTACAGCTGAGAACGCCTGGGTCCCACCTGAGGGGCAGCACCAAGGACCCCATGGTCCACCAACCTCCCCCACCCTGGAGCAGCTAGAGGTTTGGACCACTGGCTCCTGCTTGAGCCTCAGGCCCTCCTTCTCCCATTGGGGGAAGAGGTAGGAGAGAACTGCCTCCCCCAATAAATAAGTGCAGCCCCAACCCTTGGTTCCCAAGACTAGGGCTCAGCTGGGACTTGGAGAGGCCATGTCAGCAGCCTGTCAGCAACCCTGTCCAGGGAAGAAAGGACTCAACAGGGGTGGGAGCTGAGGCTTCTCTGGAGAGTTCCACCCTTTGTTTCCTAGAGGCCAGAGGCAGCCCCTGGATCCTGGGCTGATGGTAATGGGGGTCCAGCCCCCTACAGCAGGAGAAGCTGGGACAGTTTGCTATTGGTTGGTCCAGCCACATCTGAGTTATGAGAGTTGGATGTGGAAGAAGCTTCTCATGCACTCCTGGAGGTGGCCCCCAAATGTAGTTTAGCTGGTGCCATTTTCTGTGGCAGGTAAGGCTGGACTGGATGAGCTCCCACCTTGTTCCTCCTCCTCCATGGCCAGGTCCTGAGAGCTTGAGACCCCAGCCTCAGCTTGGGCCTGGGCCTCATCTCTGCCCTCATCCTCACAACTGCCACCGCCACCCTCTTCCATGGGCTCCAGCCCCAATCCATCCAGTCCTGAGAAGAGTGGGTCTTCAGGGTGGCCAAGGTCTTGGGTGCTACTAACGCAGTCCACACAGGCCTTGGAGGGAGAGAAGAGGTGAGTGAGTCAGGCAAGGTTCTCCCACTGATGACCCACTACCCCAGCTCCCTGAGTACTTCCCAAAATGTACTCCGAGGAAACACTAGTCCACATAGATATATGTGGGCCAAGATTGGAAAATCCAATGTACCCTGTATCCAGACCCCACTAGGGACAGTCACAATATTCAGTAGCATAGAATTGGTCCAGAAAAGGTCTACAAAAACGCATGCGGTTTAATACTATATAACCCAGCAGCAAACTCAGTAGAGTTAAGATCCTTTAGAATAATCCAACGACAATAAAGGGAATCAGCCCTTAGCCTCCATCCTCTTGACCTGAGTTCAATTCTTTCTTCTCCCTCCTGGCCCAGATTTCTCCTCTCACCATCACATCAAGGACCCGAGGCAGCTGGCCCTTCCGGACCCAGGAGTGCACGGCACCCAGCTCCCTCCGCTGGTCCTCCGAAAACCGGGGCTGCTGCTTTTGCATGGCCCGGAGCCACTCCCGGTCCTGCTTCAGCACAGAGGCCATGTCCCTGCCCAGGGAAGGGGTTCAGAAGGTAAAAGCTGGGAGGTGGAACCAGGGCCCATGAGGCTGGCATTCTTCCTCTACCACAACTCCCCACCCACTGCCTCATGCTCCTCCCCTGAGGAGTTCAGGGCTTCTAAGATCAGGAAAGCTGCCCTCAACCTGGGAGAAACTAATGAGAGGGCTCCAACACGGAGGGGATAGGACAGAAAGCCACAGAGGAGAGCCAGCCCCAGAAAAGAAAACCCCATGTTAGCTGGGGAGTGAGGGTGGGCCAGCCTCCCCACCTCTCTGAAAGGATGGCAAGGAGGCCTCAAACTCCTCACCTGGAGGGCACCTGGTAGGTCATCATGACACGCTGGTCAGCATTGGCCATGAGCAGCCAGATGGGATCCTGGAGAACGTACTTAATGACCTGGTCCCCGGGCTCAGCCTTGGCTTGGGCAGCCCCAGCCTCGGCTTCAGAAGAGTCGATGCTGCCGAAGTACTTGCTTGTGTGGCTACTCTGACTGCTTCCTATAAAGCAGGGTGCCAACCAACAAAGTCAGGCCAGCTGGCACTCCCACCTCCCTCAAGGCCACATGTCCAGCCCACTGGCCTTAGGAACCTAAGCAGAGCATGGCCCAGGCTGCTCACCAACGTGGGGCCTGGACTCTTAACTCCCCAGTCACTGTTCTACCAAGGAGGTATTGGTGGGGGACACTCACTTGTGATGCTGGCTGAGGTGCTGCCCCCTTCATGGGAGCCTGAACCAGACCCAGAGCCCAAGCCAGAGCCCAAGGAGCCTGAGGCAGCAGAGCCTGTGCCCGAGTGAGAGTCTTCTTGCAGCAACAATTCCAGGAGGTCACTGGAGCCCGAAAGTGCATCCTGATTGGAGGACTCAGTTACCTCCACCTGGTGGGGGGGACCGGGAAAATTTAAGGGATCAACACCTGGGTTTCCCTTCAACTGCTTCCACTGGTTGGGGAGCACACCCAACCCAAGTCATCTTTGATCCTACTCCACGACACTGGGACCAGAATGAGAGAGCAGAGAGCTGGCGAAGAGTAGGGACATGACGCTGAACCATTTCCAAGCAGATGCACTCTCAGAAGTTATTGGGATGTCCACCCCACCTGTCAGACAGACAGGACTGTCCCCCTTCACAGACAGGCAGCTGGTTTCTGCCTTATTCAGGAATTCAGCTGGGGTCTCCCACCCCCCACACCACCTTCTGGAGATGAGGTGCAGGCAGAGGGCAGGAAGTAGCGCAAGGTAGAGGAGGAGCACGAGGAGAAGGGCTGTGTGGGGCTGTAAGAGGATGTGGGGGGACCCGTTCTCACCAGTCTGGCCTCTGTCTCAGCAGTCTCCTCACTGGGAGGCAGGGGTTCAACATTGCTCCCAGGGCCCCCTGCAGCAGCACCCCCCTCAACACGGAGGGACTCCTCAAGCTGCAGCAGATTTAGCTGGAGTGGGGAGCTGCACCTCGAGTTGAATAGTGGAGAGTCTGGGCGGTGGGGAGGGCTGGGGACTGGGGGGGGCAAGGATGGAGAAGGGGAGTGGGACACAGGGGTAGGAGGACCCTCGGCAGGAGTCTGAGGTACCCCATAGGGATAACTGGATGGGGTAGGGAACAGATAGTTAGGTAGCACCAAGGCTACAACTGGAGTCACCAGGGGGGCAGGAAAAGCTGCAGGGGACACAGATGTGGCAGCTGAGGAAAGAGGTTGGGGACCATCTCGGGGGGAGAATACTGGGAGGGGGTAGGGCTGTACCACAGCTGGGAAGGGAGTAGCGGCTGGTGGTGGGGGCCAGGGGGCAGAGGGTGGAACAGGTGAGGGGTGGGAGACATAACAGGGGGCTTGCACCCGAGGGATCTGGTGGTGACGTGAGCGCTTGGCTTTAGACCGGCAGTGGTATCGGCGGCTGGGGGGTGTGCGGCCATGGTGGCAGCCTGTGGGGAGAGACCAGGGTTAGGGAGGGCCTCAACCTGGGTGTAGTGGCCCTGCCACACTGACTGCCCTGTCTTTCTAACAAGGGAGAGGGGAGGCGAAGGCCCTAGAGAGTTTAGCTTCTCAGCCTGCACAGAACAGAGGGGATTCTGGGAAGGTGGGAGCCTCCAGGCAAGAATCACAGGAGGCAGGGACAGGGGGATTTATTGAGAAAGGAGCAGGGAAAGGAAAGGTTACATGAGGGGCTGAGGGGTTGAGCTGGGGGTGTGCAGAAGGCACTGGCAGATGGGAGAAGCAGGGTGGTCCATAAACGAATGGGTGGGAGGCTTCGGTCCATGCGTCAAACTCCCTCAGGCACTGCCAGTGTTGGCGCTCCTTCTGCCAGTCAAGGCCATGCTCTGCCTAGCTCTTGATGAAGCGAAGACATAGGCAGGAAAGCCGGATCCTGAGCCCTGTGTCCACCTACAGGAGGCCTCCCTCAGTCATCTGCTGGGCTGCTGCCTGCCCCTTGAAGCCTGACCCCACCTGGAGTGGTCCCAGCCCTCCTTGCCTAGATTTGGCCCTGAGTTTGTATAGATCTCCCTCTCTTTTAAAATATGTTTTTCTTGACTTTAGAAAGAGAAGAGGAGAGAGAAACATCGATGTGACTGATTGCCTCCTATACGCACCCAACTGGGACCAAATCTGCAACCTGGGCATGTGCCCTGATCAGGAATTAAACTGGTGACCTTTTGGTGCACAGGATAACATTCAACCAACTGAGCCACACTGCCAGGGCCTGTATATGTCTCTTAATCAGTAACAACTGAGTCTAAGAGGGCACACTTTCTGACCCTGTCCCCTGGCTGGACCTGAAGTAGCTTACCTGAAGCAGAGCACCTCTGCCCACTTGGCTCAGTGCCAGCCCCCCAGGCTGCCCTCCTCTGGCTGCAGCCTGGTTCCCTGGCCTAGTGGGGAGACGCTAACGAAGGGCCCGTCCTTAGGCAGGGCCCAGGGCCCAGGTGGTGAAGGCAGCAGCAACCTGGGTCTCTGGAGCAGGAACAGCTCCCTCAAAAATCCCCTCCCCGCAACAGTCTGATCCTAGACTGGCAGAGAGCAGCTCAGAGAGGTAAAGGTTGGCTACCTCTCTCTCCAGGGGCCGAGGGAGCCATGGAGGAGCCATTGAGTCCACGCAGCCGGCCGAGGTCCCGGAAGCGGCTGAGGAAGGCCTGCTCCTCCTTCTGTGTGTGCAGAGACAGCATGGCCTTGGTCAGGCCCACAGGGCGGTAGGCATCTGGGGCTGGGTCAGGGGCTACTGTAGGGCTGGGCGCTGGGCATGGAGCCAGGCCAGGCAGGTCCTCCATCATGATGATGTCTGAGGAAGGCGAGATGGGGGAAAGATCATCAGAATCACCACACCACACCTTCCCTGTCCAATAGCTTAGCCAACCCCTGGCCTCTGCCCCACGAGCCTGGGCCCTGTGAGTATCTCTTGGCCCCCTTCCCGTCGAGGACTGGCTCTGGGCCCTCTTCTCTGTGCAAAGCTGTCCCAGGAGGACAGAGGGTTCTCAGTCCCCCCAGGTGCACTCCTCTAGGATAACACACTCCACGACTCTCAGAAGGTAAGCCCACCCCTTGCCCTTCTCTTCCACATTTTGCAGGTCAGTGTCCTTCAGGGTTTTTCAAGTCCTTGCCTTCTGACCGTCTGTGGTCAGTACCTTGGGGATGACCCCCACCCCATACTTTGTGAACTGACAGTAAGACAGAGGAAGCAGGGTGGGGGAAACACAAAGCAGCAAAGGCTGGCGGGATGGAGGCAAGGAGCGGCAGCCCCATGCTGAGAGGGAGGCCTCCTTCTCTCCATTAGGGCAGAGGGGGTGGAAAAGGCAGATAAGGAATTCTGGCTAGGGGGCCAAAAGGAGCTGGGTACTCCCCCTTACTCCAAGCCCAAGCCCATACCCGACTCCGGGGGCTTCTTGTCTCCCACATGGACGATGGTGGAGCTGAAGCTACACTGACTGGTGACGGACACCACGCTCTCTGCCTTATTGGCCAGGGCGAGTGGGCTCAGGGTGCCTCCCACCACCGGCTCCTTCTGAGGGGTGGCTCCCTCCCCAGACAGCACTGCCGATTGATCTGTGCAGAGAGATGGCACCAGTTACCACCACTTGCCCCACCATTCAGGAGAGGAATCCCAGGGAGGAGGGGGAGGGAGGGATGGTAGGAAGAATCTGGAGATCTGGAGACTGGGAGGGGGACAGGCAGAGCAAGGTGGGGGTCCCACAGGCAGAAGCGGGGAGACACAGGGCCAGCAGGCCAGCACAGGGCAGTGGGAGCGGGACATGCACTGGTCTTTACCTTTCTTGGTCCCCACAGGGACTGGACCTGTCCTCTGCTTGTCATCATCAGAGGCCGAGGAGGCAGTGCAGGAGGAGGAGGAGGCACATTTACGCTTGGTCGTACCTGGGATGTTGCAGCTCTCCAGGTACCTGGCAATGCACAAGAAGACATGAGGGCAGGGCCTGGAGGAGGGCAAGACCAGTGTCCAAGTGGAAGTAGGTGCCAGACTAGCCTTACCTGAGGATGCTGTCCAGGCAGTTGATCTGCTGATAAGAGCAACTGGAGGCTTCTTTCCTCTCAGCCTCCTCAGGGGCCACAGCTGGTGGGGCTTGGACTAGAGCAGGGTCTGCCTCCAGCTCTGGGTCTGGGGACTGGCAGTAAAGGGTCTTGGCCTTGACTGTGTCTATAGCTGGGCCAAGGAGAAAAAAGAGAAGAAAGCTTCTCTGGGTTGGGGTGAAGGTCAGAAGACCAGCAGTCTCACTTCTCACCACACCCACACCCCTACCAACTCACCAGGGAAGCGGGGCCGGGGAAGAGGCCGAGCCCGGGATTCGATAAACAGCTGCTGCCCCTGGTGCTTCACCAGATGCACATCCTTACAGATCTGCTGGAAGGTCACCTGTGGGACAGAGCAGGGCAGTGGGCAGCATTGGGCAGGCCTGGCCAGTGGTAGGGCTACAGGGCACAGTGCAACAAGAGGTAACCAGTGGGGAAGTATGGAGGCCATGATGAGAGCAGAAGAAAGGAGGGGGAACAAGACAGAGCTCCTATGGGATTGGCAATGCTGATTCCAAAAAGCAAGGGGACTGGGAGACTAGAGGGGTGTAGTGGGAAAAGAACACTCACTGGGGCAGGAGGTCCAGGCCCTTCGGCATCACCCCCGTTGCTGTCACTAGATGAGCCAGGGCTGAAGAGAGGGCCTGGGGAAGTCACAGGGCCGACTCCACAGAGCCCCATGGGGCTGGGGCTGTGCACAGGCTGAGGGAGAGAGAGGAATAGGTTAGGTGTCTATAGCCCTACAGCCCACCCCTTCCTCCTCTCCCAAGCCTCCTCTCCTCAGCTCTCACCTGTAACAGCAGCCGATGGATTTGCTCAGATAGCTCCTGGATATCAGGGTCCAGGGAAAGAGCAGGGCTGGGGATTGGAGGAGTGAATATGTCCTCATTCAGGGGTGCCCTGTGGGATGAGGAAGGGCGAGTCAAACCCTACCCCCTCCAAACCATCCCACCTCCTAATGCCAGCTCTGGCTCACAACCCACTTACGTGCGGACTTTGTGGCGGCCCAACACAAAGGCCACCTTGCGGCTCCAGGGGTGCACGAAGCCAGCCCAGCTGGTGTCCATGGTAACATATTCCCCATTACGTGCGCAGAAACGAATAGGAGAGTGGTCAAAGGGCTGGCCAGCCAGCTGCAGAACTGAAGGGAAATAAGGTGAGGGTCAGCAGGAGGGGGTGCTGAGTAAGGTGAAAGCCACCCCGCTGGAGACTCAGGAGAGCAAGGCACCAAGACTGGTATCCATTAAGAAGCCTTGGAGACAGCCGGGAAGGAAGAGCAGGGTGAGGACTCACTCTTCTTGTGGATAGCCAGCATGAGGGGTCGATCCTCAGGATGCAGGAACAGTAGCACTGGGGCCCCCAGGAGATCATGGGGGAAGTAGCCCAGCAGTGGGGCAGCCCTGAAACAGGAGGAGGCATCAGTCTGGCCAAGGCCTCAGCCCTGGCCACCAACTTTTCCTCAGGTCCTGACCTCACCTTTCATCCACATCCTGAAAGAGGCAGCTGGGTGTGTGCCGTGTAGTGAAGATCCTCTTGTCAGGCGGTATCCGGGGAGCTGAGCACAGAAAATGTGGCCACTGGGTTTCATCCAAAATGGTCCAGGTCCTCAGCTTTCCATGCTGCCTGGGGCCCAGGCTGGCTGGCAATCCTCCCCACAGCTCTGCCCTGGGCCTTCTGGCCTACAAAGATGGTCTGGACCATTCTGTGACCCATACTAGTAATGAATGAGAACAAGGCACACTGCTTTGCCCTCTCCTGGTTTGGGGATCTTAGCCAACTCTACCTCTAAAGGAGGCTTCAAACCCTCATCTTTATAATACCTTCTCTGTTCCAAAATTCCAAGGGGCTGAATCATGCCTCCCAAACCAGAGAAGGTACCCTCCCTTCCACCCACAACAGGCTAGGCTCCTCCTTGCTGCCCACCTTCATAACCCGAGTGGATTCGCTCTGCAATGAGCAGGCAGCATGGCTGGGCGGGAGCCCCTTCTGAGACCCAGATTTTGGTCACATATGGGGTTAGGCGGAATGGCTGGTACCGCGGCCCTGGGTCCCTGTCAGGACCTCCTCTAGCAAGGGAGAAAAAAGGCATTAGTGACTATCAATGAAAGGCCACCCACCCTCCACCTCGAAGTCAGGGTTCACACAGTAAAGAAGGAATATGTGTGGAAGGTGGAAGGGGTCTGCTCCCACCTACCTGATACGACAAAAGACAGACTTCTCCTGGGTGAAGGCCTTGAAGCCCGAACCTGAGAGAGACCAGGAGAGACGTGAGCACAGGCCCCCAGACCCTTCCTGGGCTGGGAAGAACCCAGCAAGGAAAATCTTGGGCTTCTGGTTCCTCACAGAATGAGCTTCCTGCAACTGCTCATCCGTTCCCCAAGCACCTGGGGACCTCACCTGCTGAAGCCCCCATGCCCCAGGTAGGCAGACGAGATGGGGCCGTAGAACCATAGAAGACGCCCACATCCTGGGGAGCCAGGAGCTCTGAGAAGCGGGCATCCCGGAACACGTCCTGCTTGCAGTGCAGCAGGATACCTGCCTGCTCCGAAATGTAGACGATTCGGCCTGTCAGGAAGGAGACAGCCACGGAGAAGGTATCCTGGGCAGGAGAGTGAAGACAAGAGTGGATTCAGAAGCCATGGGAGTAAGAATGAGGGTGAGTTAGGACTGAGAGGCGGGGCTGCAGCTGACCTGGTTGCGAAGTGTGTACTCAGACGTGATGTGCTCCAGCTCCTCCAGAGTGTAGGTGGACATGTCCATGGCACATGTCTCACCTTCCTCCAGGCTCCACTGCTGGTAGTATTCCTGGTTGGCTACAAGGTGAGGGCAGTGGGACATTCAGTGAGATGGCCCCACCATAGTACCTAGGACCTGGCCACTATCCTCCTAGGAAGCACCACTCACCCTGCACCTGCTTGACACAGGCCAGTGCATACTGTAGTGTGGCCAGGGTCCCAGAGCGGCCCTTGCCCCGGCGTTCTGGTGGTAGCCGAAGCTTGAGCTCCCGCAGCGCCGTCATAAGTTCCTTCTGGGTTCTTGCGCGAGCTGATTGTTCGCTGCTGCAAGGCCCAGAGGAAGGGCGAGGGTATAGGCATTAGCCTCAAAGCATGGCCCAACTCCCAGGCCTCTTCCCCAGCCCTTACCCCACAAACCTGCAGCCACTGGTAGATGGGTTGTCCTGTTCTGAGCTGGCACTTAGGAGGCTGTAGGCAACGGAACTGCTGGGTGGGGATGGGCTCTGAGAGTTTGTGCTAAGGGAGAAGCAATAGGCCCAAGTTGAGGAGAAAGCCTTTCTCTGGGCTCAGCCTGCTCACAAGACCACTCCCAGACCCTGTAACACACATCTATACACACCTCTTGCTGCTCTCAGTGGTCTCCAGCAGGGCTGAGTCCTTGCCATTGCCAGAGGAGGAGCTATGTGAGCTCCGCTGAGATGCACCCCTGGAATCGTGCCCGTTGGACTCATTGCCACTTGAGCCATTGCTGTTGGCATCTGTGTCATCAGCCAAGCTGGGGCCAGGGCAAGACCTGTGCTGTGGAGGCCCAGGGGAAGGCGCCCCTCCAGGACAAAAGGATTCTCCTTGCCTGGGGTCCCCTCCCCCATCAGCCCCTTCTAGGGGGCTACTCATATCTGGGCCATGGGGAGGGCAGGTGGAAAACAGAGATGATGGAGAGGCCACCACGGATGCACAAGGGGGCCAGGAGGCCTGGCTGGGGAGTGAAGTGGAAGAATCCAAGTCTCTGAGGATTGAGAAGTTTGATCACAGACCACAGCCAGTACCTGAAGAGGAAGACCAGAAAGGAGGGCTTTGAGAAAGCTGGGCTGTTAACTTGACAGTAACGACTACACTCAGATCCTCCCTGCGCTTGCCCCCAGGCTCCTGGTACCCGGGCTTCTAATAGGAATCTAGGTAAGTTCAGTTTCTTGTCCTGGTAGGGGGTTGGAGGTGGGAAGGGACCTTTCTTTGGCTTTCCCCACTACCCGCGCCAGCGTGGCCTGGGTAAGTAGAGCCTGAGCAGTCTACTAAAACTACGGCTGTGGGCCAAACTGGACACCTTCCAGCCACAAATTCCCATCTGGCTCCCACTCTGCCTAGGACTCCAAGGCCTCTGGGCACCGGGTGAGCCTGTCGCCTTCTATATTTAGGTCTCCCGGCTAATTTTATCAGTGGGCGGTGCCACCTCCGCTGCGCATGCGCGGAGACCTGTGCGGCCCCACCACGGTGCTTCCGCCACCACCGCGGTCACCAGGGAAACCGACGTCAGCAGCTGAGCTCAGCGGTTGCTGGAGGGACCACAAGGAGGGCGGGAAGGGCGACCCTCCCCCATTTCCCAGCGGAAGTGGAGGATGGACCTACTCCCACACAGGCACACAGGCGAGTGTGGCCAGGGTTCATCCACCTCTAAGTACATCCCCAGTTCCTTGAGAGGGGTAGCCTATCGGGACTCCGCAAGCTAGCCCTGCTCCCCAGGGCAAAACACAACTGCCACTGCCCTCCGCAAAAAAGCCCCACAGCCTGGCACTCGCTTGGATTCCACTCATTCTGGTCAAGATCTCTCAGCCTTACATTATCTGGCCCCTACACCCTCATCCAACCCCCCAAACCAAAGCTGGCACCTGCCGTTGTCATGGACCCAGGAATCCTTTCACCTCAGCCCCACCCCCATCCGAAGCAAACACACTCAGCTCTGAGCACGGGATGCACATAGCCAGCGGATATTTCTCCTCCTACTCTCGGTCCAACCACACCCCCAAACCCCGAGCATTTTCTAAGCGCCAGGAGCAAAGGAAGGCTGTGGCCTCAGCACCGAGAACGGGATGTTCCAGCCCGAAACGACTGACATCAGGGCCGGCGCTGGGCCAGGTGTTGAGGGGGGAGTGCGGGGAGCACAGAAACCCAGAAGGGGTCCTGGTACCGCGGCAAAACCGGGGACCCCCAAGTGACAAGAAAGACGGCAGGGGTCATTCCTGCTAAGGGTCGGGCGTGGGACCGGAAGATCTGGGAGCGGAGCAGGGAGGAGGGGCAAAGCGGAGGTAAGGTAAGGTAAGAGGGTCATGAGTACAGACAGCCGGTGCAGGGTTGCAAGGAACAACACCTGGGTCCCAGGGGAGCTGAGAGGGTGTGGACATCGGTAAAGATGGATTATTGGTGTGCCGTCTGAACTCTTGGGCCGGAAACAGCATATCAGGCTAAAAGTAGGGGCGATCCGATTTGGAGTTGGTAATCGTCTCCCGGGGGGGGGGGTGTCACGGAGACGCCTACCTGTCCGTGCGAGCGTCCTTCAGTCCCCTGCCTGCCACCGTTGCAGCCCGCAGCCGAATGGAAGCTCCGCGGGGCCAGGAGGTGGGTTGCATAATGCCAGGCACTGCCCCTCATTGGCCTCCTGCCGGCGAAGCCACAGGCCCCGCCCCCGACTGGCTGAGGCTCTTGTCCTGGCTTCTGATTGGCTACTGGCGCCCACTGAGGTCAGGGCTGTGTCACACACGCTGGTGCACGTGGATCTGGGTGCTGGCACTGAGCTGAAGGGCCCCAGACATTACCGACCAGCCAATGAGCGCGGGACGCCTTGTACAGTGAATACTGAAAGGAAGGGGAGGTAAGCTGCCCCTCTTCCGGGAACATGCCCAGGCCACATTAGGTATTTAAGAGATGTACACTAGCTGAACTGATCAGCCCTGCAGGACACCTTAGCCTTGCTAGGGGTGGGAAAAAGGAATGCAGACCCTGGGAGGAGGATCAAGCTGGATGAGATGGCTGGTCCCTAAAAGGAGGGGGACAGACAGACACTTGGCTTGACTTGTCCTGGGTTCCCTTTCTCATCCTTGTCATTATAATAAAGCTGTTTTACCCAACTCCTTCCTCTGACACTTCAAATCCTTACACAGCTAGGAGGAAGGCAATTGAGAATCCAGATATTATGAAGTGTGGTGGAGGTGGTGGTGGTGGATACACACAATACAATGGGCAGCCAGAGCCTATAGGAGGTGTGAAGGGAAACAATGGCAGGTGCTTCTGTGGCCAATCAGAGAAAAGGTCTCTAGGGCCTAGGCAGCCTCGGTGGTGACTAGTGCTTCTCTACTCAGGATGCAGCCACCCACAGTTAGGGCTGCCCCAGAAGTGGGGGGCTAGAAACCCAGGGTTACAGGGAAACAAAAGGGATACCTGAGAGAAAAGACCGATTGGGACCCTAGACAGAAAAAGGTCTGGTGGCAAGGGCTTCAGATCTCCACCATGAGGAAAAGAGAAAGCCAAGAACATCATCTATGTCACTGTATTCCCCAGACCCTAGGACAGAATCTGACACATGGCAGGTGATCAGTAAAAACCATGATTTTGTTGTTAACAATGATAGGGGAGGGGAAAGGGACTCAGCACCGGAGAGGGACTGAAAATTACAACTTTTTAAAAAAGAGGAGCAGACCTAACCAGTTTGGCTCAGTGGATAGAGCGTCGGCCTGCGGACTTGAAAGGTACCAGGTTCGATTCTGGTCAAGGGCATGTACCTTGGTTGCGGGCACATCCCCAGTAGGGGGCGTGCAGGAGGCAGCTGATCGATGTTTCTAGTTCTCTATCCCTCTCCCTTCCTCTCTGTAAAAAATCAATAAAGTATATTTTTAAAATAAATAAATAAAAGAAGGAGGAGCAGAATACTGAGTCCTAAAAACAGAATAGGGGCCTGATTTGGGGAATAAAGTACCAGGCTAGGCCCAGGAGAGCTGCAGTTACACAGACGCCTTCCATCCAGGACTGTGATGAGTAGTTCTTCTCAGGGCTCCCTGAAGATGTGGGTGGCAAGTGAAGAGCCCCCTGCCCCCAAATCACTCTCCTCACTGTCACAAGGCCTAAGCTTTCCTTAACAATAGTGTTCCCCATTGGGTGCTAGGGGGAAGGCTCTGTGGAAAAGCTGGGAGGGAGAATATAAAATAACCTAGAAAAACCAAAGCAAGAAAACACAAGCAGCACCTGGATTTTCAGTCTTCTCTACTTGAATATGTACCCCCAACTCACAAGCTGTGGCCCCATCCCTTGTCTCATTTTCAGACATCTCTTCTCTGGAAACATTTTTCTTCCTCCCCAGCAGCTCTCCTCAGGGTAAAGGTGTAATCTCTCCTCACACAAGACAGTCCTTGCTTTCCCACCTACACTTCCATATTTATTTTTTGCATAGACAAAAGGGTCCAGTGCCCCAGCAGCCCTCACCTGGTTGTCCTGCCTCATGGTCCCCACAGTAACCAGGCCCTGCTGCCGTCAATGGAGGAGAGGGGGCGGGAGGCAGCGGTGACGTCAAAGCAGAGGAACGGGGCGGGGCGAGGAAGCCAGGGAATGTGGGGCAGGGAGGCTGGGGAGGCAGTGGTTTGGCTGGCGGCCAGACCGAGGGCGGCGGCCAGCGCACTTGGGAACATCATGTTCTTTTGGCGGGTGGCCCAGGACATGCACCAAGCCGGAGTGCCTCCCACAACCCAATCGTCCTGTCCCAAAGCCAGGGATTCCTGGAGAGAGGATTAGAAGGGGTCCCTCCTCCCCCGCTCTTTCCCAGACACGCATCGCCCTCCCCTGGGCTTGTTCCTACAGCTCCTGGCACTGGCTTTTCCCTCTCCAAACTGTACACATCTGCTGGCCCAATCACAAGGAGGCCCGGGTTCTGTGAGAGAACACACGCACCTTTGCTCTTTGCGAGGCCCCCTTCAGAGCCTGAATCTCTCGTTACTATGGCACCAAAGAAGAGGGAGGGGCAGGGAGGAGAATGGGTCTAGGATGAGGAAATCAAACTGGGAAAGCAAGTGGCTCAGCCTAGGGCCTGGATCCTGGGAGAGGGTTTTGGGCTGGTGCCTGAAGACCAGAACCAGGAAGTGGGAAAGGGGGAGGGAGTCACCAAAACTGGCAGAAAAACTCGAGAATGTGAGAATAGTTCCTAACCACAGCATTCACATAAATCTCTCGCCCTATCACTGTTTTTGTCATTCTATAGGCATATTTTTAGCGAAATAATTTTTAAAACATGACCCAGGCATTTTGTCAAGCACTTTACATACATTATCTTATTTAATCTTCATAGTAACACTGTGAGATGGGCATTATTATCACCATGCCAAAGGACCTACTGAAGCTCATAAGTTACTAAACTTTACTAAATTGTCTCATAACATGTTCTCAGGCTCTTAAATAGAGCCAGAGTTCAAATGTGACCTGTGATAATGGCTTGAGATTCTGGCTTTTTAGCTTTCTGGAACCTGTAAGGGGTTAATCAGCACTGAGGAACCTGAACCTCTCAAATATCTAGCCAATTCTGAGCTTGGTGCCTGGAACACAGTCCTCATCCAACACCCCCTCTCGTTTGGGACATTCAGTGTGCATGCCCCACACACTTCAAGTGATCGTAGCCCGTTTTCACATGCGCACAAAGTCCTTGAGGTCATCTAGCAGCTACCAGACCCAGTGATTTCCTAAGAACTCCACTTCCTCACTCTTCCACTTTACCCCAGGTCCCTTTACCACAGGCCTAGTTGTTTGTAGTTACCAGAGCACCCTGTTGGTTCCTCTTCATCTCCCCGGCCTGAGGAAGATGTGTGCACAGCCAAACTGTACAAAACCACCGTCCCTATCAGGATCCAACAGTTGCTACCTGATCTTTACTCCCAAGGATGGCTTCCAGGCCTAATCCCTTCCTTTTACACACAAGACATTCAGAGCCCTGATGTGACTGGCTCAGGGTCACACAAATCATCACCATGTCAAACCATTTCAGCCCTTCCACTTCCCTATCAGGGCCTCCCAGCAACCTCAGAACCTCTGCTTCTTTCAAGTGCTTAAGACACATACCCAAACAGCAGCCACACACTGGAACGTCCCCATCCACTCTCAGGGATCCCGACCCTCTATTTCCTTGGGAGCAGGGGTCTCAGCACCCTCACGTGGCTGAGGGCTTCCGAGCCCCGCCTCCCAGTCAGTCTGGGGTCCAAGTGCCTTAGAGTGGTGAATGATTTGATGTCAGTGACTCCCCCGAGCCCCCAGCTAGTCCCTCTAACGTTGAGTTCTGGTCCCTATTCCCCACAACCATCAAGGCTCCCACCGCTGCGATCATGCATTCGCAGGATCCTCCCCACACACTCCATTAACACCCCTACTGACACAACACACCACCCCAGAAAAACTGACCATCGCTCTTCTACCCCCAATCCTGAGTACTCACCGCTTGGCAAGCACGCCTAATCCAATCTCTTCCCAACTAGGACTACAGAGACTGGGACTCGCTCCTCCAGGCCTGCCCACCCGCTGGGATGCCACGCCCCTCAAGCTTATTGGCCTAAGGGCGCGGATCCATGCCCAACGCCTCGTGCCTTCGCCCGGCCTCCGCTCAGCCACCATTGGCGCCGCCCGCCACCATAATCACCTCATTGGTCAATTTACCAATCTGCAGTGACAAATCCACGTTCGGGAGGGGCCGCACCCGTCACCCATTGATTGACAGAAAGCCGCTCCCACAACCACTTCCGAAGTTCCTATTGGCTGTGGCAACCAGCTAGGTCGGTGACGCACATGCTAGCCCCGCCCTCCAAACTTTCTCATAGGCTGAGAGGTCTTGGAGCAGTAGAGGACACGTGCCGGCGGTCTCACGCGGCAACTTGTTTACCCAGAAGCTGGGGATTTTCCTTGACACTATTCAAGGCAGTGGAGTCTGCGCAGGCGCAACGAGTGTGACCTGCACGCATGCGCCGTTGTGTGTGACGGTGGCTTTGATGGGGTTGTGCCGAGACCCCGCGAGAGGTCCCAGGGTGAAAAGAGCGCCTCGCCCCTTTCCCCACTATTGGGCCGGCTCCCAAGAGCTGGAGGGTGTGAGCTTTCGGGTGAAGAGTAATTAGATCAGTGCCGCGCATGAGGGTGATGATGATAGCATGTTTCTAGATTTTCTATGGGCCAAGCTAGGTGCTTCTCACAAAGCCAGAGCAGGCCGGCTTACTCTCCACTGCTTCACAAATGAGATGGAGATCCAGAAAGATTACATAATCTGCTCGGGTTAGCACACCAGTAAGCAAAGGGGCCAAAATCTGAACCCAGGTCCCTAGCACTATAAAGGAGGCAGGCCCTAGGGCCTATGGTTCCTAAACCTTGAAAATATTCAGTAGATGAAATGCAAAAAAGCCCTTAAGACTAACTGGAATATAATAAGCCCTCAATAAATGATAACCGAGGACCTAATTATAAGCATTACCTCAGCCCCTTAGAACTGCTGAATCAGAATCTCCAGAAAAGGGGCCCAAAAATCTATTATTTGTCCTGGCTATTCTGGCTCACTGGAAACAAGCCTATAGACGGAAGGGTCCTGGGTTTGATTCCTGTCAATGCCTGCACATGCCTGGGTTGCAGGCTCCATCCCCAGTAGGTGTGCAGGATGTTTCTATCTCTCCCTTCCTCTCTGAAATCAATAAAAATATGTATTTTTAAAATCTATCATTTATTTATTGTTAATCCTTACCAGAGGGTATTTTTTCCATTGCTCTCCCTAGAGTGGAAGGGAGGGGGGGAGTGGAGAGAAACATCAATGTGATACACACAGACTGGTGGGGGATCTTACCCATGCTGGGGAATCAAACCCAGGAACCTTTGGTGTGCAGGCCAACCCTCTAACCACTGAACCACAGGGGCCAGGGCATAAAAAAATATTTTAAAAAGCTTTCCTAAAAAAATAATAAAAAATATTTTTTTAAAAGAGCACTCCTGGTAGTTCTTGGGAGCCAACAATTTTGGGAAACACTATCTAGGTTGCCTGCAGCCCAGAGAAGTTAGCCCCCACATGCTTTTCTAGCATTCTCGACCCATTGTTAAGGCACTTGGGGACAAGAATGCTAGGGTGCCACATTAGGGACTAGAGTCCAGTGTAGAATAACAGAGTGCAGGGGCAATAGGCCATCTCTAGCCAGCTCCACACCACTCTCAGCTGGGTCTCCTTAGGCTGATTTGTTTGTTGAGAGAGAGAGATCAATTTGTCATTCCATTTACTTATGCATTCATTTGGTTGCTTCTTGTATGTGCCCTGACCAGGGATCAAAACCTTAACATATCGGGACGACACTCTAACCAACTGAGCTACCAGGCCAGGGCCTTGTTCAATAAGTATTTATTAACTCTCTGGGTGCTGGCACTGTGCTAGGCACAAAGGGGAAGAGGTATTTCATAGAAGTTGGCTATTTACTTCAGGCCTAGGAGTAAATAACTACAGAAGACGACTGCACAGCATCTGGGAGTTAAATCAAGGGGTAAAAAAAAATCCAACAAAGGGCAAGAGCATACCCTCAGGCAAGGGAGGAGGGAAAGCTGGGAAACAGACTTCAGGGTTCACCAGAATGAGACACGGGGATCAAGACTTCCCATTAAAGCTTGGTGCCCCCTGATGGACACTTTGGGAATCACACTTTGCCCTGCCCAAGGTCAGGCCCTCCAATAAAGCTCAGTTCCTTCCCAATGTATATTCTTAACATTCCTGTTAAACATGAAGACCCAGTACCTTTCCTACTGGTTAAGAAAAAATCTTAGAACAGACACCACTTACTCATTACACATTTATTGTACATTTTCACAATCTGGATGCGCCACAGAATTGGGGGCATGGAGTGAGGGAAGGGGGGAGGCAGGGGACACTGGGATAGTATGGGGGGATCTAGAGCATAGCATCCCCACCCCCAGCATCTCTCCCTACCCTTTCACACAACAGTTTAGATCTCCCTGCTCCCTATCCACACAGAAACCTTGAGTGTGGGGGAAAGAGTTTGGGGGGTCCCCTCCAGTGACAGTTTAAGGGACTACACCCTCAGACCCCCCCCCAAAATTGTGCCATTTAAAAAGACATTAAATCCTTCCTCTATCACTTCACCTAAGGAGAAGACAGGTCTCTCTCTGGGCTTGACCACCCTGGAGAGGGGCAAGAACCCTCATCTTCCAGCAAATCCCACACATTGGCAGTGACTAGTACCCCCGGCCCTGAATTCAGGGGGGGGGCAGTCAGAGGAGCTGGGCAGTGAAGGAGGCAACACCCTCCAAATTGGGGAGGAGGGTTTTCAGTCCAATCCCCAGCAGGGGTGGGGCCAGAGGAGACTTCCAGCAGGAATTGGGGAGATTCTCTGCCCTGCTCCACTCCTCTCCAAGGCAGTGATGACCCTTCAGACACTGGCAGCCACCTCTCCCAAAACAGATCAGATTGTGGCCAACCCCCAACTCTCCTGGTGGGAGGAGGAGGGGGAAGATCAGGCAGATGGGAGGGAGGGAGACCCCATGGGAATGTCAGTTGAGCGCCCCACATGAAAATTGGGGATCAAGAATGTGGGGAGAAACTTCAAGTGGCAGAAATATCGGTCCATCATAACATACTGAACTCCAAAACACACACCAGCTCAGGGGAGGGAGAGGTGGGGACAAGAGGTTTGGAAAATAGGGGGAGCAGAGGCAAACTGGATTAGAGGGGCTAGGAAGGGATGATTCTGGGGGCCAGAACAGCCTGGCTTCCCAAAAGCCCAGGCTCCCCAACACCTACAATTAATGTCATGCAAATGAAAGTGTGATACAAGGACCAGTGGGGACTAACTCCTCAGTGAAAAACAAACAAAACAAAAACACAGGTTGAAAGAATGAAGAGAGTGATGTAACAAAAAAGAAGGAAACCAAAAGGGTTGCCAATATGCACATGAATGCTAATTAACATGCTGGAAGCTCCCAGACCTTGGGATTCTTAGGACCAAGTGGGGCCAGTCTCAGAGCCTCCCAAATAATGCAAAGAAGATGCACCTAGGGAGGCCTGGACAATTGCTTTTTGTTTTGTTTTGTAGGGGGGGTGAAGATATGGGGAAGGCCAGGGCGGGAGGAAGGATCAGCTGAATCCAAGGAAAGGAGAGGAAGAGGGACTATTGCATAGCAGATGCAAATGAAGGGACTTGGGGCTGGTCAGGAAAAGAGGGAAAGGGAAGGAGGGAAAGAGAAAGGCAATGGGAACTCAGGAAGGGGTGTTAAGGACAACCGGAAAAATCTTCTAGTAATAAAACTACAAACAGACCAAATATATATAATATTATATATGTATAAATAACAGCTGGCTATTTACAGGAGGGCACACACACGGACACACACACAGATGGGGGGGCTGGAAGATATGGCTGAGAGGTGGAGGAGCGGCTGGGGATGGGTGGGGGGAGAGGCCCTTCTCTGGGCTGGCTCCTCAGGGGTTTAAGAGCTGAAGTAAACTATAGAGAAGAGAAGGAAGAGGAAGAAGGGAGAAAGAGAGGAGAGAAAGCAGTGTGTCAGGCCTGGCCCTGCTGCCCCCCTACCCACTCCCCAGCTGGCTGACATCCCTTCCCCTCTGGGACTCAGATTCCTGTAAAGCAAGGGGGCTGGACAGGTGGGTTCCAAGGTCTCTTCAAACCCACGGTATGGCCTTGGGACAGACCGGTAGTGCTCTGGGCCTCTGAGACCACAAGCTCTTCAACAATTGGGTGGTTGACTTCCTAGCCACGTCTCAAGCCCAAGGGCCTTTCCTGCTCTCCTACCCCCCAAATCCAGGGTTCCCCGACTGGGGGTCTTAGGCCCAAAATGTCCTCAAGAGAGCAGTGGGAATCCACCAGCTTTCCTGTTTCCAAAAATCTGAATAGATTTGCCCACAACCAGGAAAAGTGCAGACTAAATAACATCAAGGTTTGGGGCTCTAGATGAATCAGAATTGCCATTGGCAGCTTTATATGCTTTATGCTAAATAGTAAAAACTAGGTTAATGACCTTCAAAACCCAGAACTTATAGGGGAAATCTCACCAAAGGGCCCTAGCTACTCCCATCCTACTCACCAATGATGATGATGAGGATGATGGCGCAAATCACTCCCAAGATGATCATCATCTGGAGGCCAGAGGGGAGGGTCAGTGAGACAGACCATGAAACCCCCAGTCACCTCCAGCCCTACCTGGCTCCACACTTACCTTGAGGTTTTTCCACCAGTATTTGCGCTTGAGCTTGGCTGCACTTGTTTCAAACTGGGAGGCCCCTGCCTGGAGTGCATCGGCACGGTCGTCCAGCTCCGACAGCTTCTGGTCCCGCTCCAGGACCTTGTCCACGTTCACCCTCATGATGTCCACCACCTGGGAGGGGAGCCCCACGAGGCGGGGGTGTGCCAAGGCCCACCTCAATGAGGGCACTCCTGGACCATGTGCCCACATATAGAACATGTACCCCGATGTTCCCAGGTTAACATGCCAAGGGCACACACAGAACATGCCTAACACACCTGGGGACATGCCAGGAGCACACATCAGGGGCATGCTGATAGACATCTCAGATGTCATAGCAGCACCTTTTTTTATGGAGTTTCAAGTGGCCTGCCCCCTGGCTGAAACAAACAAGGCTAACACTCCTAGTGCACAATGACAGGAATGGGGCATGGTATCTTTGTTCCAAAATTCATAAATATGAACTGTTATCACCCCCAGTCCAAGTGGACCCCCACACTAGTTTGCCAACCCTCAGGGTCCTTCCTTTCCACTGCCTTTGGCATTCCCCACCCCAACTCACCTCATCCACCTGGGCCTGAGTTTGCTGCAGTCTTCTGTTACTGGTGAGGTTTGGAGGGGGCCCAGGGGGACCTCCCTCCCCAGCCGGGGCGGCAGGGGGGGCGGTGGCTGCGGTAGCCGACCTGAGGGGCGGAGACGGATTAAGACCCAGGGCCTGGATCCTACGGCCCCGCAGTCAGGGCTCCGCCCATCCGCCGGTCCATCCATCCCTCCCTCCCTTTTTCCTTCCCGGGAGGAAGGCCACCCAATGCGAGCCCTGGATCCCGGCCGGCCTCGCTGCCGAAAAGCTGCGTGACCTTGGGTGAAGCCCCCTTCCCCCTCCAGGCCTCGGTTTCCCCGCTTGTCAAATGCGGGCAACCTCACAGACATGGTCTGGGGGCGATTCGAAATGTCGGGCGGCAGCGATGACAGGGGCGGGGCGGGCGGACAGACACCGGGTCCGCTCCCTCCGGCGGCCACCGCCCGCGCACAGTCACGGGCGCTGGCCTGGTCTCCGGGCGTGCGGAGCGCGAGGGGCGCGGGTCGAACCCGGGCCTGGGCCAGGGCGGCGGCCGGCTCAGGCCAGCCCGGGAAGGACAAGGACGGCCGACTCACATGGCGCGGGCAGCGGGCGCAGGACTTGGCGACGGCAGCGATAGCGGCGGCAGCGGCGGCAGCGGCGGCTCGCGCTGGCTCCGACTGGCGCTGGCTGCCGGGGACGGGAAGATGGCGGCCGCGCGTCACTGACATCCGGGCACTGCGGGCGGGGGTGGGGCGCGGCGGCGACTGGCCGGGAGAAGGCCGCGGGGGCGGGGCGCGGGCGGCTAGGGGCGTGCCAGCGGGGCGGCGGGCCTGGCGCAGAAGTCCCCGCACCTCCCTCAAACTATCCGACCCACGCCCGCGCCAGCCTGTGCAGCGGGACCGGAGCCCGCACAGCCGCCCTCACAGCTCGAGGTTTCACCCTGTGCCCAGCTCCCAACGTCTGGCGACCCGCCTTCAGCCCTTGGCCTGGGCTGGGGGTGGGAAATGAGAAAGGGCAAGTGCAGGCCCAGGCAATGCGGATAGCTGGGACCCTCTGCTGCTGAGGTGGATGTCTCCCAGGGTCCCTGGATGCGAGGGGGTATGAAAGAGGAATGAGGCAGCTCTTCCTCCACTCCCAGCCAAGTCATCAGGAGTGTGAAAGTTACCCCTGCTTACACTGGAGTTCAGCCGGGGGTACTTGGCAGGCGAGGCCCGACTGAGGTAGGGCAAGCTTAGCACCCAGGGAGGAGGGTAAAGGCTGCGCGATGGGGCTGCTTCCCGCATTTGGTGGCTGCAGACTGGCCAAACCTAGCTCTGGCCCAGAGTTGAGGCAGCTACTCTGGCCTCCACAGGAGGGCTCAGCCTTTTTTCCTAAGCACAGGGCTGGGCCAAAAGGGACAAGGTTTTTGCTTTGCTTTGCTTTGCTCTGCTCTGCTCTGCTTCGCTTCGCTTCGCTTTGTTGTTTTGGTGGAAAGAGAACAATAGGCAAAGGGGGCGCCTGCTGTACCCAGGTTAGTGGTACTACTTTACGTGTGGATTAGTCTCATAGGTCTGACCTTGGACAGTTCCAGTCCTGTCTCCTGACCCAAAATACATTAGCTGTGTAAGCACTAAATATGTATTTGTTAAATGGCTTGATCTGGAACATGGTGGAGAAGATGATCCGTGCCCCTTCTATCCCTGACTGATCTCTCCTTAGATCCTGTGAACAGACCCTTCAGCTGCACAGGCCCACCCAGCTCATCCCAGCAGGCCTGGCACCTCAGCCAGGAGGAAATAGGAGCAGGTGAACTGCCTATGCAGTGGAGTAGATGAAGGCAGCTTTCAAGATGAAGAAGGGGGCATCTTAGGAGAGCCCTAGTGGGGGTCATTGTATCCCTGGAAGAGGAGAAGGGGAGGCTGGTGGCCTTGGCCTCTGAGACAAACAAGAGCCAGCTTCTTCCCTCCCCCCTCAGGCTTCCCAGCGCTTCCAGGTGTGAGAACCTTCCCCATGCAGCACGAATCCCCTCCCAGCAGAAACCTGGGGACTGGCTGTGTCACCAGAGGTGTCCTTTCCTAGCTGGGGCAGGGAGGGAGCCCATGTGTCCTTTCCTAGCTGGGGCAGGGAGGGAGCTCTGCTGGGTGTGGGGACTCAGCAGAGCTGGGATAAAATGCTCTTAACTCCCTCCTCCTCTGTGAAGCAGCCACTTCCCTGATCCTTGTGCACTGACACACAATGTCTAGTGGCTCAACCTATGTGAAAAGGAAGAAAAGAGTGGCTCCCATGATGGTGTCAGATCCCACTGTGGGGGGCTAGCTCTTGCTTTTTGGTCCTGAGACTACTCCACTCTCTAGCCAGAGAACAAAAATACCAAATTCTAAGCTTTTAAGTTCAAAAGCCACAGTACCTGGGTGTAAGACAGGGAAGTTGGAAGGAGGTACACACAGGCAGAATCCCTCCCAACTCTGCCCCAACGTCCTCCCTGCACTAGCTGTGAAGCTAGCCGAGGACTAGACAAGATGTTAGACACTGGTTTAGGCGTGATCCCATTTTCACTTATGGCAGAGTCCAGGACATGAAACGGACAGAACCTGAAATAAATTTCATGTGCCAGGGCTGCTGCGGGGTGTGGCTTGGAGAGCTGGCAGTTGCTATTGCTATTGGACCCTGATGGGAGCAGCAGCAGAGCAGAAATGAGAGCATGTGTGATCCATGGAGTCAGCTACTGGGAGAATTTATCTCAGAGAATTCTCACTGAGCAGTACCTCACCCCACCCCAAACCTATGCTGTGGTGTTAAGGAACTCGCCAAATTTAGATCAATAGTGGAGGCAGGAGAAGGGGAGGGGTGGGATGACACACCTCAACTGGAAATGAATAAGGGAATATTTTCTTCAATCAGGTAGAATGGAGACCCAGATAAGGGTAAGTTGAACTAAAGGAGAATAAGGTAATATATTTGCATAACTGAGATCTGGCTTCTACATTTACCTGCTTCAGGGCTTGTCAACTGAATCTCTGGGCCCCATTGCCAAGGTTTATTCAAAGGCTGCAGGAGGGGGCCCAAGTACACCTAACAAGCACCTCTGGTGATTCAGATGTAGTTGACGCTTAATAAAGGTTTTCATTTCTTGTTTTTTTCCTCTCCTAACATAACTGGCTGAGAAGTTGGGACCAAAGGGGGCTGGGTCGCCCTGGCCGGTTTGGCTCAGCGGATGGAGCATCGGCCTGAGGACTCAGGGGTCCCAAGTTCGATTCTGGTTAAGGGCATGTACCTTGGTTTCGGGCGCATGCCCAGTGGGTAAAAAAAGGCGGGGGGGGGGGGCGCTGGGTCATTTCCACACTAATGAACTTGCTCCATCCACATGAGTCAAACTAGACCAAAATAGTCATGAATTTCAGAGATCTCAACACAGCATGTAAATCAAGGTCTTCTAGTTAGAAACAAAAGAAGCATGCCCTTGGGAATACTGCTTGGAATACAGATCCAGGGGCTAACACACCACCATCCAATCCAATCAGCTGCTCAAACTCTGTGACCTCTGGCTGAGCCCTCCTCCAATCAGGAAGGCTTTGGAGCTGCCTGCCAAGTTCCTGGAGAGGAGAGAAACTACCAGGGATCTATTGTATGCCAGAGGCTTTACAGAGATTGCTACATATGCTCAGTTTCCTAATTATAAAAGTAATGTGACTGCATTCTCCTTGAAAAATATTAAAATCTTATACATAAAGCTGAGGCTACCTGGTCACCCCCCAACTCATTTGTCATTTTTCTTTTTTAACTTTCTGGAAGGTTTCATATATCCTCCTTTTATGGAGGAAAAAAAAGTTTGTTATATTTATTTTTTTTAATTTAAAAAATGCAATATCTTATCTCAGGATAATGATATTTTTTTAATTCAATATTAGATTTTATTTACTTTTAAAATAACTTTCTTTTTAAATTACAGTTGACATACTTACTATATTATATTACTTTCAGGTGTATAACCCAGTGATTAGACAGCTATATAACTTACAAAGTGATCACCCTGATAAATCTAGGACCCATCTGACACCGTACACAATTATTACAATATTATTGACTATATTCTTTATGCTGTACTTTACATCCCCATGACTATTCTGTAACTATCAATTTGTACTTCTTAATACCTTCAGCTTTTTCATCCATTCCCCTAACCTCCCTCCCATCTGGCAACTGTCAAAATGCTCTCTGTATTTATGAATCTGCTTATGTTCTGCTTATTTATTTTGTTTTTTAGATTAAATGTATAAGTGAAATCATGTAGTATTTGTCTTTCTCCTATCTGACTTATTACATCTGACTTATTTCACTCAGTACAATACCCACTAGGTCCATCCATGTTGCTGCAGATGCAAGATTTTATTCTTTTTTATGGTTGAATCATATTCCATTATGATTCTGGTTAAGGGCATGTACCTTGGTTTCTTAACCATGCACCATTTCTTCTTTATCCACTCATCTGTTCTATTGATGGGCAATTAGGTTGCTTCCATATCTTAGTATTGTAATTAATACTGCAATGAACATATGGATGCATATGTCTTTTGTTGTTGTTGTTGTTAATACTCACCCGAGGATATTTCCCCCCACAATTGAGAGAATGTAAAAGAGGGAGAAAGGGAGAGAAATCACCTCCCCCATGCACTCTGACCTGGCCAGGGATCGAACCTGCAACCTAGGTTTATGCCGTTGACCGGTAATTGAACCCAGGACTCTTCAGTGTGTGGGGTCAATGATCTAACCCCTGAGCACACCCATCAGGGCTGCATATGTCTTTTTAATTTAGTGTTTTAGGTTTCTTCAAATAATTACCCAGAAGTGGAATTGCTGGGTCCTTTTTTGTCTCTTGTTATATAACCTTTGTGTTAAAGTCTATTTTATCTTGTATAAGTATTACTTCCCCAGCTTTTTGTTTTTGTTTTTATTTTCATAAAATATCTTTTTCCATCCCTTTATTTTCAGTCTGTGTGTATCTTTTTATCTGAAGTGAGTCTCTTGTAGACAGCATATGTAAGGAAGGATCTTGTTTTGTTATCCATTCAGCCACCCTATGTCTTTTATTTAAAACTAGAGGCCCAGTGCACTTGGGAGGGGTCCCTCAGCCCAGCCTGTACCCTCTTGCACTCGAGGACCCCTCAGAGGATGTCCACCTGCCGGCTTAGGCCTGCTCCTCAGGGGATCGGGCCTAAGATGGCAGTCAGACATCCCTCTGGCAGCCCAGGAGCCCTCTGGGAATGTCCACCTGCCAGCTTCAGCCCACGCTCCGCGGGGAGCAGGTCTAAGCCACAGTGGGACATCCTTAGCGCTCCCGAGGAGGTAGGAGAGGCTCCCACCACCACTGCTGCGTTAGCAACCGTCAGCCCAGCTTGTGGCTGAGCAGAGCTCCCCTGTGGGAGTGAACTGACCACCAGGGGGCAGCTCCTGTGTTGAGCATCTGCCCCCTGGTGGTCGGGGCACGTCATAGTGACCGGTCATTCTGCCCTTGGGGTCAATTTGCATATTACCCTTTTATTATAAAGGATATGTTTTTATTGATTTTTTTTTTTTTTAGAGTGAAAGAAAGGAAGAGGGAAAGGGAAACATTGATCAATTGCCTCTCATAGGCACCCTGACCAGGCATTGAACCTGCAACCTGGGTATGTGCCCTGACTGGAATCAAACAGGCAGCCTTTTGTTGCATAGAATATCATTCAACCAACTGAACCACACCATCCAGGGCCCTATATCTTTTGATTTGAGCATTTAACCATTTACATTTGAAGTAATTGTCTATAGATAGGTATTTATTGCCATTTTATTGTACTTTTTTAAAAAATCTTTCTTTTTCTTGAAGAAAACTCTTTAACATTTCTTGTAATACTGATTTAGTGGTGATTAACTCCTTTAACTTTTTCTTGTCAAGGAAGTTCCTTATCTGTCCTTGGATTATAAATGATAGCTTTTCTGGGTAGAGTAATCTTGGTTGTAGGTCCTTGCTTTTCATCACTTTGTGTATTTCATGCCAATCCCTTCTGGCCTGCAAAGTTTCTGTTGAGAAATCAGCTGACAATCTTAAGGAAGCTCCCTTGTAGCTAACTGCTTTTCTCTTGCTGCTTTTAAGTTATCTCTTTGGTCTGGCCAGTGTTTCTCAGTGGTTAGAGCATCACCCCTTGCACTGAAGGGTCTCAGGTTCAATTCCCAGTCAAGGACATGGACCTGGGTTGCAGTTTTGACTCCTCCCCCATCAATGTGTCTTGTTTACATAGATGTTTTTCTCTCTCTTTCTCTCCCCCCTATGTCCCTCCTTTCCACTCTCTAAAAATCCATTTTTAAAAAAAGATTATTTCTTCCTCTTTAACCTTTGGCATCTTAATTATGATGTGTCTTGGTGTGGGCCTCTTTGGGTTCATCTTGTTTGGGACCCTGCACTTCCTGGACTTGTATGTCTATTCCTTCACCAAGTTAGGGAAGTTTTTAATTATTTTTTAAAATAGGTTTTTAATTCCTTTCTCTCTTCTCCTTACAGCACCCCCATGATGAGAATGTTGGTCTGCTTCAAATTGTCCCAGAGGTTCCTTAAACCAGTGGTCGGCAAACTGCAGCTTGCGCTGCTCTGTTGACTAATGAGTTTGCAGACCACTGCCTTAAACTATCCTCATTGGGGAGGGATTTTTTTTCTTTTTGCTTTCCAAATTGGGTGCTTTCTACTTCCTTATCTTCAAAATTGCTGATTTGATCCTTCTGTTTCATCTGCTCCACTGCTGCTTCTCTGTAATGTATTCTTCATTTCTGTTATTGTGTTCTCCACTTCTGACTATTTCTTTTTTATGTTTTCTATCTCCATTTTTATGTTTTCTATCTCTTTGTTGAAGTTCTAAGTTTATCTACTCTTCCCCTAAGTTCATTGAGCATTCTTATAAACAGCGTTTTGAACTTCACATCTGGTAGATTGCTTGTCTCCATTTTGTTTAGTTTTTTTTTCCCTGGAGTTTTGTTCTGTTCTTTCATTTGGGACATGTTTCTTAGTCTCCTCTTTTTGGTTGCCTCCCTGTGTTTGTTTCAGTGTATTAGTTAGAGCTGCTATGTCTCCCAATCTGGTCTTGGTAGAGTGAACTTCTGTAGTAGGTGTCCTCTAGGGCCAGTGGTGCAGCCTTCCCTGGTCACCTGAGCTGGTGCTCCAGGTGCATTCCCTATGTGGGCTGTGTGGACCCTACTGTTGTAGTTGAGCTTTGATTGCTGTTGGCACAGCAATGGGAGGGATTTGCCCCCAGGCCAATTGGCTATGAGGACTAGCCGTCACCATGTAGAGGAGCCAACCCTATGGAGCAGGACTCACTTCAGTGGGGCTTTGGTGTCCACTGAGTCCAGCCCTCGAGTGTGTCACTCATGGAGGTGCTTTGGTATGGTCTGAAGCTGGCCACTAGGTATGCTGTCTCTAGGGCTTCTTAGGAGATGCAGGCCAAGATCAGCCACAGCTTGTGCCCTCTCTGGGGCCACCACCTGGCTACCTGGCCACCCAGCATGAGCTACAGAGCAATCTATAGGTGATTGCTACTTGTGCTGGGCTGGAAGGTCACCAAGAGAGGCCAAACTACAAACCAAGGCTGGCTGCCACTAATGCCAGGCCCAGGGCCACTTAATGAAAGGTACATGGCATGCCAAGGCCAGATGTGGCTTGTTTGAGAGATTTTAGTAAAGTGTGAAGCATAAGCCAAAAGAGGCCATTTTTATGGAAAAGCCCCTGGAAATGGCTTGGGTGGCCCACAAGTTGGGTGGGACAGGGTCTTAGGGAATCATCAGAGCAGGGTAAACAGTGTTATCCAGGTTGATGGAGACTCAGATATGGTGCCCACCAGCACTTATAGGGGGAGGGCTCAGCAAAGAAACAATGGCTACTACCAGCTCTTCTGTCTGGGAGAAAGCTGCGCCTCCAGCCCTTGTCCTGATGCCAGATAATTCACTTCCTCCCCAATGTGTCTTTGGACCTTTCAAGCTGCTGCCCCTGCACTGGAGCTCAGAGCGAGTGAGTCAGAGTAAGTCCATGTGTGGAGCCCTTTAAGAGAAACATGTGGGATTACAGCAGCCTTCCAGCTCATTTATCCATAACCCCAGCTAATTTTCACAGCCAGAAGTTATGGGAACTTGTCTTCCTGGCACTGGAACCCGGGCTGGGGCCCCTCCTCTTCCAAGGGACCTCCACAGCCAAGACATCCCTCCCACATGTGGGTGTGGGACCAGCCCTTTCCTCATCTCCACCACTCCTACCTGTCTCAACGTGACTTCCTCATATCCTTTGTTATACGACTTCTGTACCCCTAGATTTCAGGCTGTTCTCAATGATGGTTGTTCTGTAATTTAGTTGTAATTTTGATGTGGTTGTGGGAGGATGTGAAATCAATATTAGATTTTAAACTAGGTAATAGGTAATGATCAAAATTCAAAAGTTACAAAGGAATGTACAGTGAACCCTGGTTTCTAGCTGCCCAGGATCCCTACCTGACACAGCTGCTGTCTCCAATCTTGTAAATGCTTACAGATACTTTTTTTTTCTTTTTCAAGTACAAATACTAACAGACTATCTGTATTAAGTTGCCCCTTTTCTTTCTTTCCTTTTTTTTTTTTTTTTTGAGAGAGAGAAAAAAACATCGATTTGTTGTTCCACTTATTTATGCATTCACTAGAGGCCTGGTGCACGAAATTCATGCAAGGGGGCATTCCTCAGCCTGGCCTGCACCCTCTCTAATCCGGAACCCCTTGGGGGATGTCCAACTGCCGGTTTAGGCCCAATCCCACAGTTGGACATCCCTCTCACAATCTGGGACTGCTGACTCCTAACCACTCACCTGCCTGCCTGCCTGATTGCCCCTAACCATTCTGCTTGCCTGCCTGATCGCCCCTAACCCCTTGGCCTGCCTGCCTGTTTGCCCCTAAACCCTCTGCCAGCTGGCCTGATTGCCCCTAACCGCCCTCCCCTGCTGGTCTGATCACCCCTAACTGCCCGCCCCTGCCTGCCTGATCTCCCCTAGCTGCTCTCCCCTGCCAGCTTGATCGCCCCTAACCACCTCTGCCTCAGACCCCACCACTGTGGCTTTGTCCGGAAGGAGGACCGGATGACTGGAAGATGTCCGGTTGACCCAGTCTAATTAGCATATTACCCTTTTATTAGTATAGATTGGTTGATTCTTGTATGTGCCCTGACCTGGGATAGAACCTGCAACCACTACTCAGCCAGAGTTCCATTTTTGAAAAAGTTTTCTAAGTATAGGGTTTTTGTTGTTGTTTTATTATTGCTCCCTAGTATCTCTGTCTCTTCCAGATTTCTTTAGCTTTTTAAAAATAAGTTTTGATTTTAGAGAGCAGAAGGGAGAGGAAGAGAGAGAAACATGGTCATGGATTGGCTGCATCCTGCACATCCTACACTGGGGATCAAGCCCACAAGCAGGGCATGTGCCCTGGCCAGGATTCAAACTGGTGACCTCTTGGTGCATGGGACCACATTCAACCAAACTGAGCCACACCAGCCATTTTTAAATACTGTATATGGATGGGAGAGTGTCTCTCTTTTCTTTTAGAGGCTTTCCTCAAATGTCTGCTGGTCTGTGGCTCTCTGTTCACATTCAATAGGGAGCCACCGAGAGGATGATTGGAAAGTGTGTGTGTGTGTGTGGAGGGGGCGGGGAATGGACATTCATTGGCTATTAGTTTTGCTGTAGGACAATGGAGGCTTTTTCACGTGGACTCCCAAGTGTTGGTAGGTGACAAGCTTTCTCTGGTCCATTGAGTGTTTTGAGAGAACATTATCTTCTGTTCTTCCCCCGTCTTTGATGAGGGAGTGGATCTGGAATAGGTTGGGGGCTTCTGTTTCTTGTCTCAGCCCTTAGCTTTGCTGGGCCTGAGCCTAGTGTTCCCGAATTCAAAGCCTCCTCAAACATGAGTATAGGGAGGGAAGGGTGGTATGTGTGACTCAGGTGTGAGGTGAGGCAGTGCGAGGGGTTTTATCACTGAACACACACTCTCAGCTCCCCCACTGTTTAGCGTGGCCAGACCCAGAACCTGGGGACATGCAGGATCTTTGGGCATCATGTCCTCCTGACTCCCTCTGCCCTGCTTAGTCTGTCACCACACTTTGGCTCCTGTCCAGCCTCCAAAACCTTGTTGAAATCCTTGGTCTGCTGCTGTCTTCTCTCCTGATCTTGTCGTCCTCGAAGATTTATACCACTTTGACTGCTCTCCTGTTATTTGGTTAACCTTTGGAAAGGAGAGAAGACAGATGTTCATGACCCGTCTTCCATGTTTAACCAGAAGTTTTACCACAATTTATTTAACCCCTCAGGGATCAGCCTTTTAGGTTGTTTCCAGTTTCTTTGCTATTACAACAGTGCTCTTAGGACCATTGTAAATACCTACCATGATCAGCCCTCAATCCTATGAGATAGGCATTATCTTGATTTTACATTTAGGGAAACCTAGGCTTGGATAAATGCCTTGGGGTGTCTTTTTTAAAAAGTTGGCTAAATGGTGGACTCCTGGGCACCTGTTTGGGGAGGACCCGTTGCCCAGTGTTCCTATAAGGACAGCCCTGATTAGACTCATAAAGCCCTGATCACTTGCTACCAGTTTGGCCAGGAAGCCAGCTGGGCAGCACAGGCCCAGCCCTCAAGGCCACTGTGAAGCTGGGTAGTGTGGGCATGGGCAATGGGGGAACCACAAACCAGAGCCCTGTGTGGGCAGGACAAGACAGGCAGGTCACAGTCTGCTGGGACTGAGAGATGGGGATCCCTCTTGGTCCCACTCACTCTTCAACCTCCATTCATTAGACTCTAATTAAAGATTAGAGATTCACTGGGGTTGACAAGCTCCTCTATTTGGGGGAAAGGAGTCCTCCTCTAAATAGTGTGGTTGGCAAGAAGCCATGTTTTCCTTATTTCCCTCCATATCACCTGCCAAGCCAGAGCCTGCTGGTAGTGGGTGTTCAATAAACTCTTGTAATAATGAGCCAGCTGATTTGGCCTGACAGCTAGGAGACTCAGGTTCTAACCCCAGCTTGTCCTATCTGCATGATGTCCTGAAGCAAATGGCTTTCTCCTTGGGCCTCATTTCCCTCATTTGCTAAGTGAGGGCTCTTTCATTCTACAATGCTAGGCATTCTGCTGGCATCAGGAGTTGCAATAACACACAAGAAAAGAGATTATTAAACACAGTGTGATTGTCAATTATATCTCAACTAGAGGCCCGGTGCATGAAATTCATGCATGGGAGGAGGGGTGTCCCTCAGCCCAGCCTGCACCCTCTCCAATTTGGGATCCCTCTCATAATCCAGGACTGCTGGCTCCCAACCACTCGCCTGCCTGCCTGCCTGATTACCCCTAACTGCTTCTGTCGCCCAGCCTGATCACCACCTAACCACTCCCCTGCCAGCCAGATCTATGCCTAACTGCTCCCCTGAAGGCCTGGTTGCCCCCAACTGCTCTCCCCTGCTGGCCCGGTCACCCCTAACTTCCCTCCCTTGCCAGCCTGGTCGCCCCTAACTGCCCTCCCCTGTAGGCCTGGTCACCCCTAACTGCCCTCCCCTGCAGACCTGGTTCCCTCCAACTGCCCTCCCCTGTAGGCCTGGTCGCCCCAACTGCCCTCCCTTGCTGGCCCGGTCACCCCTAACTTCCCTCCCTTGCCAGCCTGGTCGCCCCTAACTGCCCTCCCCTGCAGACCTGGTTCCCCCCAACTGCCCTCCCCTGCAGACCTGGTTCCCCTCAACTGCCCTCCCTTGCAGGTCTGGGTACCCTCCAATTGCCCTCCCCTGCTGGCCTGATGGCCACAACTGCCCTCCCCTGCCGGCCATCTTGTGGTGGCCATCTTATGTCCACATGGAGGCGGCCATCTTGTGTGTTGGAGCGATGGTCAATTTGCATATTAGGCTTTTATTATATAGGATAAAGCTGAAGAAAAAACACCAGGAGATCTTTTTAATTTTTTTTCCAAATTTTAAGAGAAAGTTTATTTAGAAAGTTATAGAGGTAGGAGAAGTGAGTCAGCTGGACTGCATAGGAAACAAGTTATGGAAGCAAGAAAGGCCCTTGGAGCTTAAGAGAGAAAAAGGCAAAGGTAACGTGCCTAGGGGAAGAAGAGGGCATGGGAAGGGCGAGGGCGTGCTCCCAAGAGGGAGAGCCTTGAGATCTATGATGGACATAATAATCAAGGCACTTGCCAATACAGTATTACTGGACTAAAGAGTTTTGTTTGTCTGTGTGCATCAAAGCCCAATCAAACGCGAACAGGAATTTGCAGCCAAGAAAATAAAGGGTTATTTTTAAGGAAATGGCACCCCAACTGGAGTCACAGGTGATGGGTTATATAAGAGGAAATCATTAGTCATGGTGGCTAAAGGAGTTGGGGTCATGGGCTCTATTGATTGGTTGGGACCAGAGGAGTAGTTAATCACTGTATCAAGTCCCGATGTCAGTCTTGGCATTGTTCTGTCTGGTTTCATGAGGGTGTGGTTTGTCAGGCCATTGTGCCTTTTTGGGCCTGGGGTTGAACCACAACTGAAGTCATGATGTTATCTGTAGCTAGACTCTCAATTCCAATAATTACAGGCTGTTGTTGTTCCTTGTGATTAAGCCCCTAGACCAAACTCTTGTTTCTGTGTTCAACAGACCGGTGGCTTTGTTCTTAAGAGAGTTTGATGCTGACCAGAACCTGCGGTTCTAAGGAAAAGAGTCGGGGGACAGAAAGGAAAAAGAAAAAAAAAAAAGAAGAAAAAAAATATATATATATTTCTGAGAGGAAGGGAGAAGGAGAGATAGAAACATCAGTGATCCTGCACGCCCTCTACTGGGGCTTGAGCCCACAACCCCGGTCATGTGCCCTTGCCCAGAATGGAACCCAGGACTCCACAGTCTGCAGAGCTGGCTTTATCCACTGAGCCAAAACAGCTAGGGCAAAACTGTCTTTTTTAAAATAAGAATTTGAGTCAAACTGACAACATATACCATATCAATATCTTAAATGCTTTCAGAAAGGGTAGTATTAAAGACACAAAATTTCTACATGGTTACAACAGCTCAAATTCCAACCAGAAGGAAGACTGAGGGCTCATGTAACTGGAAACCGCAGGGTCCAGGTGCTCACGGCTTTTTCTCCTTTTCTAGCCTCTGACTCAGCTTCATTTCCAAACAGGGAAGATAAGCAGCTGCAGGCTCATATTATTTTTAAATATTACAGTTTGTATGTTTGTTTGCTTTTTAATTTATGTGGTTCAAATTCCAAAAGTTCAAAGAGCATACGGAGAAAATCTCTCTCCAATCCTGTCTCACAGCTACCCCCCTTCTGTCAACCAACAACCAGTCCTCCCTGTTTCCTGTGCCTCATTCCACGGATGTTCTGTGCTCATAGCTTTCTACTTGTTTACACAAAGGAAAGCAAACTATATGAACTCTTCTGTGCCTTACTTTAGTCAGGTAACTTGGAGATCATTCCATAACAGTATATAAAGTTTGCTTTTTTCCCTGGGTGCACAGTATTACACTGAAACATAATTTAACCAACCCCCTGTTGACATTTAGATTATTTCCAATCTTCCAATACAAGCAAAGTTACAAAAAAAATAATCTACACATTCCCATTTTACCTATATGCAAATGTGTAGGGCTAATTCCTATAAATGAAAATCCTAGGTCAAAGGGTATGGGTACTTGTAATTTTTATTGATTTTGATGGATATTGCCAAATTGCTCTTTGTGGATATATTTTCAATTATTACTCCCACCAGCAAACAGGTGAGGCCTGCTTACTTAAACCCATACCCTCTCCAACTTTCTATGAAACTTTTTGGTCATTACAAATATAAATTAAACATGATTTGCATTTTTTTTTAGAGAGTGGAAAGGAAGGGAAGGAGGGAGAGAAAAAGAAACATGGATCTGAGAGAGACACACATTGATTGGTTGCCTCCCACACGGGGAACAAACCTGCAACCCAGGTTGTGCCCTTGACCTGCATCAAACCTACAAGCCTTAGATGTGTAGGCTGAGGCTCTACCACTGAGCTACACCAGCCAGGGTGATTTGCATTTTTTTTATGGTGAATGAGGTTAGGCATCTTTCAACATATTTGAGAGTTGTTTATATATCCTTTTCTGTAAAATCTCCATATATATTTTTGTACATGTTTATTGGGTTGTTGGTATTTTTCTTATAGATATGTAGGAGATATTTATGTATCAACATTAGCTCTTTCTCTGCAATATGAATTCTATTTTCCCTTGATTGTCATCTGTCTTTTAACTTTTGCCATGCATACACTTAACATTTTAATATAGATTCAAATGTATGTCTTTTATGACTTCTGTGTTTTGTTTTTATACTTAGAAATGTCTCCCCCACTCTAAACTATTTACTTCTGCATTCGGTATTCTTGCCCAAAATGCATAATCTACCTAGTCATGAAGAAACATTGGACAAATCCAAACTGAGACATCCCACAAAATAACTCACCAGTATTCTTCAAGTGTGTCAAGGGGAAAAAAACAAAAATGACCAAGGAACCGTCTCAGATTGGAAAAGGCTAAGGAGACAACAACTAAATCTGATGTGAAGCCCTGGATTAGATCCTGAATGACAATGGGCAATAGTTGGAAAACTAGCAAAATTTAAATAAGACCTGTTGATTAGTTAATAGCATTGTATCAATGATACTTTCCTGTTTCAATTACTATACCACTAGTGGCCCAGTGCATGAATTCATGCCCCAGTAGGGTCCGGCGGACCCGCGCTGATGGGGGTCTGATCTGGGGGGCCAGCCACGGGGAGGGGCTGCGGGAGGTTGGCTGTCCCCAGTGAGCATCATAGCGACCTGTCATTCTGTTCGTTCTGGTCACTTGGCTTTAGTATATATAGATGGCTATGCAAGCTGTTAATATTTGGAGACGTTGGGTGAAGGGTACTCAGGAACTTTGTACCATTTTTGCAGTTTTCTGTAGGTCTAAAATTATTCACAATAAAAAGGTTAAAAATTTCAAGGTTTCTTTGAGTTAATGATTTTTTACACTGTAATCTTTTGTTCTAAATGTGTTTTCTTATTGATTTGTGAGAGAGAGAGAGAGAGAGAGAGAGAGAGAGAGAGAGAGAGAGAGAGAGAGAGACATTGGTGCGGGAATTGAGCCTGCGACACAGGCATGAGCCCGGTGACCTCTGGATGTATCAGGGATAATGCTCAACCAACTGAGTCACTGGCTTGGGCTACACTGTAATCTTTTCTTTCTCTTCCTTCCTTCCTTCCTCCCTCCCACCCTCCCTCCCTTCCTTTTTTTCTTTCTTTTTCTTTCAAAGAGGGAAAGGGAGAGATAGAAACATCAATGATGAGAAAGAAGCTTTGATCGGCTGCCTGCCGGCTGCTTCCTGCATGCCCCCTACTGGGGGACAAGTCTGAAACCACCCTGAGGGGGAATCAAACCGTGACCTCCTAGTTCATAAGTTGACACTCAACCACTAGGCCACACCAGCTAGGCATGTAATCATTTATCTACCTGTACTATATGTGTAAGGTATTGATCCATATTTTCCTCCAGATGGTTACTCAGTTGTTCTTTTATTGACTAATCCCACTTTTTACCACTGATATTTTTATTTTTCAATTATCTATTTTTAAAAATTGAGATAAAAATACATAACAAAATTTACCCATCGTAACTATATTTTTAGTGTACAGTGCAGTAATGTTAAATACATTCACATTATTGTGCAACCAATCTCCAGAACTCTTTTCATCTTGCAAAACTGAGTGTGGTGCCCCTTAATAATTCCTCCTCTCCTCTTCTAGCCCCTGGCAACCACCATTCTACTTTCTGTCTCTATGAATTTGACTGCTTTTGGTATCACATATAAGTGCAACCATGAAGTATTTTTTTTTGTGATTGCCTTATTCTGATTAACAAGCCACTAATTTCACAATAAAATGGAAACCTATTTCTTTTTTTAAAAAAATATTTTTATTGATTTCAGAGAGGAAGGGAGAGGGGGAGATAGAAATGTCAATGATGAGAGAGAATCATCGATTGGTTGCCTTCTGCACACCCCCAAGCTTGCAACCCAGGTATGTGCCCTGACTGGGAATGGAACCATGACCTCTTAATTCATAGGTCAATGCCCAACCACTGAGCCAGCATGGCAGGAAACCTATTTCTAATGCTAATTGGCAAAGCTTCTGGTGTTGACTAAGAAACATAGTTGAAGCGCGTGTAGTAGCTACTTCTGGAGTGTGGATGAGGGAATTGAGGCACAGAGAGCCTAAGTAACCTACCTGTTGCTGATGACACAGCCAAGAAGGATAGAGGGTGAACTTTGAACCCTTAGCTTGCTCCCATAGCTTTTGCCCTGGGCTAGAGCTCACATAAAAGAGCCAAGACTTGGAAACCTGCAACATCTGGTTGGTGATTGAAGATGAGAGGCAGATGAAGTCAACCAAGGAGTAGTGACCACCAACATTTAAGGGACAAGCAAAGGAGACAAACCAGTATTATGTCCCCAGAGGACTGTAGGTCCTCAATCAGTATTCACTGGATGAGTCTGAGGAGCAGCCAGAACAGTAGGAAGTAAACCAGGTGAATCAATTTTCAGAAGCCAAGGGAGAAAATTTTTTCAAAAGAGGAGTAGTCAACATATTATATGCTGAAAAGAGGTCAAGCTAAAGTCTAAGAAGTGCCCGGCCCATATGGCTCAGTGGTTGAGTGTTGACCAGGAGGTCATAGTTCCATTCCAGGTCATGTCAGGGCACAGGCTCCATCCCCAGTAGGAGACGTGCAGGAGGCAATTGATCAACAGTTCTCTCTCATCATAGATATTTCTCTCTGTCTCTCCCTCTCTGAAATCAATAAAAATATATTAAAAAAATAAAGTCTGAAAAGTGACCTCTGGTTTTAGACACAAGGGAGTAATTAATGACGAGTAGTTTCCTGGGATGGTAGGGGCAGAAGTGTGCTGGCAAATGTTAACAACCAACTTTCAAAAAAAGTGTCCATTTATGGATGTATATAATTGTATTATAAATTTCACTGATATAACAGATATGTAACAGAATGCACAAATAATAAAATATACAAAATTCTGCTGAAACTGGTTTGGCTCAGTGGATAGGGCGTCAGCCTGCGGACTGAAGGGTCCCAGGTTTGATTCCGGTCAAGGGCATGTACCTTGGTTGTGGGCACATCCCCAGTAGGGGGTGTGCAGGAGGCAGCTGATCGATGTTTCTAGCTTTCTATCCCCTCTTCCTTCCTCTCTGTAAAAAATCAATAAAATATGTTAAAAATATATATATATACAAAATTCTTTATTCTATATTCCACTTTTATACCCATGATTTCATAAATGGAGTTGTATCCATTTATGTAGTTTCAACATGAATGTCGTTTGATATTTTTATTTACATTTTCAAGTAAGACAAAAAGTGAAACAATGAAGATATGTTGAAACTTCTGGTTCCTCAGTGACTTGAGTGACTTCTTTGGTATTCTTGTCCAAAATGCATAATCTCAATCTAAACATGAGAAAACACTAGACAAACCTGATAATAGTTTACAAATCCTGGAAGAATATTTCCTCAATTTTTTGTGTTATTCACAATGCAACAGTTACAGACACTTCTAAATAGAATCTGCATTATTAACATTTCTCCATTACTTTCTTAAATCTACACAATCAACAATTGATATATCGTGTTTGCCAACTTCTGTGGTGTAAATATTCCCATCAAGGCCAATTTATATCTTCCTTCCTCACTTTCTTTCTTGTTGGGGAGAGAGAGAGAGAGAGAGAGAGAGAGAGAGAGAGAGAGAGAGAGAGAGAGAGAGAGAGAGAGATATCTTTGTTCCACTTATTTATGCATTCATTGGTTGCTTCTTGTATGTGCCCTGACTAGAACCTGAAACCTTGGCATATCAGGATTATGCTCTAACCAACTGAGCAACCTGGCCAGGGCTCAATTTCAAACTGTCAATCAGATGTTACTAAATAAATAAAGAAGAGATATACAGTAGTAAAACATTACATAGTATCTCTACCACACAGATACATAAATGTAAACAATCTTAAGAGTATATACTAGTGGCCCTGGCCTGGTTGCTCAGTTGGTTAGAGCATCGTCCTGATATGCCAAGGTTTCAGGTTGGTCCCCAGTCAGGTCACATACAAGAAGCAACCCCATCAAACCTCAGAGGGAAGGCAGGGGAAGGGGGAGAGAGAAGGGTAAGAGATCAACCTAAGGACTTGTATGCATGCATATAAGCATAACCAATGGACACAGACAGTAGGGGGATGAGGGCAAGTGCTGGGGGGTGGGAGTGGCCAGAGAGAGGTCAATGGAGGAAAAAGGAGACATAAGTAATACTTTCAACAATAAAGAATTTAAAGAAGAAGCAACCAATGAATACATCGTGGACAACAAATCGATGGTTCTCTCTCTCTACCCCCCCCTTCCTCTCTCTCTAAATAAAAAATTTAAAAAGAGTATGATAGCAAAATGTAAAATAAAGTATTAAATTTTGAGTATCATCTCTGTTTTTAAATATACTGTATATATTTTATTGATTTCAGAGAGGAGGGTAGAGGGAGAGAGAGAAACATCAATGATGAGAAAGAATCACTGTATTACATTTAGCCACTCTGCCTACTGGGGATAGAGCCCAAAACCTGGGCATGTGCTCTGACTGGGAATCAAACCAGTGATTGGTTTATGAGTTGATGCACTAGCACTGAACCACACCGGTCAGGCTATAATGTAATGTTTTATAATAATAGCATTTAGCAACTGGTTCACAATGTTTCTGTAAACAAAAGTTATCTTTCACAAATTAGTAGAATACACCCCTGGGTGGGGATGAAAGCCAAACTGCAGTGGGATATGACTTCCCTGACCAATGCCCACCTTTTCTCACAATATGCTCCCTTACCTCTGCTCCAGCCAGGACCTCACTCAAACTGCTGCTATAGAAGCAGCACCTGCCACTTTGGGCAAATTGATTCCTATTCCATAGCATGAGTAAGTTTTCAACTAATTGCTATTAAATGACACTGGAAGTATCGGATATTGTTTCTTTTCTGTCTCTACTAGTCGTAATAGCAGTGATGGCCGATGCTGAGTATGGGTCATATTCACATGGATTCCCTCAGGAGTACCTATTACAGTGTACTGCGTATAGTAAGTGCTCAATAAGTATTCACTGACTGAATGCTCAAGATTAAGGGCTGTCAGGGGAAGAAAATACGGACAGGGAGAGGTTATGTATGTGTGAGGCAACACCAGAAAGCATCTTTTAGGATGTCTTTAGATTATTTAGAATGCCCTGGTTCCATCTTCCTAACATACACCATACCAGGAAGCATCTATCCTGTGACAAGTTAGAACTTTTTACTTTTGTAGTTTGTATGTATAATACCTAATCAGTATATGTGTTTTAATAACCTTTTAAACATGTTCTTGCCATGTGCTGACATGCAGAGGTGGGATATTGCTCCCCTGTGAACAAGTTTGCCAGGTTTCTGGGTGGGAGCTCCAACCACCAGGAAAATCGCCGTTGAACAGGTGGCCTTTCTTGCCATAGTGAGATAGGTTAGAGTTAGACAGTAGACCATTTGTGACACCAGGTACGATCAACATTAACGTGGGGTTTTTTTGTTGTTTCTTTTTTACAATACCGTTTTGTAGAAACCATGAAACACAAAATTATTCTTTGCTCATTCAAGTTTTCAAAACCTTTTTCTTTTAAATATTAATAACGAAAACTTGGAACTTAGATATGAAACTTACTGACGGCAACTATTTTCCGGAGAAGACCTGAAATTCCCTGCCAACTGGATTAATTTAAGACAGAAATGAGACATCTAAAACAGGAAAAGCTAAAGCACGCTAAAGCATGCAGTTTCCAACTCAACCAGCGAATACTGAATTCCGGCCCGAAGGAAAAAAAAACCCGCCGTAAAATGCCACACTAAGGGGCGAAAAAAAAACCCCAAACATACCATAAACATAACCAAACAAGCAAGCAGCTCGCCACTATAAAAGAAAGGAGAATGGGAAGGATCGCCAGGAAGAATCAGATTAGGAGCAATCAGGGTGTTGCTAGTCCTGATTACGCAGAGACGTTAATCACGAATCATGCGATCTCCAATCATCATGTTCCAATCTGCCCTCCCGAAGGAGGAACAGGTAAGGATTATCCTACCTGACGATAAATAGTATAGCGGAGCATTCCGAAGTCCATGAAAAGGATCCCACGACAAGATAGGGTGAGTAAATAACACGTTAGTCTGACTGCTAAAATTATTCAGATTCTTCCTTTTCTGTTGCTACATTTATTTGCAGATCTTTCAAAATATGTTTTTTCCATTTGGCAACCAAAAGGAATAAACTAATCCCTCCCAGAATGCTCCACTCGCGAGCTTGCAGTCTTGGCCGTTAGCACCACTTATTTACATATCTCCGCCCACTCCCTTCTGCCAGACATTTACCGTAATAACCAAGATAAAAGCGATACATATTATCTTACAGTCTGCAAGGCTGAAAAACAGCCTTCCATTTCTCTAGTAGTTTGGCTACCCCAATTCTCCCCTGAAATTTTTATAAGTTTTGATGTTACTCTAAAATAGGATTTCATTACAAAGCTCTAAATAAAACGCTTAAATCCCAGACTCGACAGTTAATTAACACTAAAATTCTCCACCAAATGCCGTTTTAGGGGGAGTTGGGGGGGGGGGGCGGTGGGGAGGTCGCTTCCTCTTTCCAGGAACGGTAAATGCTCCTCCAGCCTTTCTTCATGCTCTCGTGAAGGTAATCAGAACGGTTTCTTTTTCAGCCCAAAGACGCTGATGAATAAGGCCATTTCAGTGACTGCTGGGAGGGCACTGTGGGACGTAGGTGGTAGGTTTAGGGCCCTTTCCAATAAAAATCCCCAAATCCCCAAACCAGACACCCCGTCCCCAAAGTATAGGTGGGGCAGGACTTCAAAAGACTACAGGAGCTTGAGTGGATCCGATATCTCACATGTGGAGTAAACCTTCAAATTTAGAGTAAATCTTCTTTCCCCATCCCCAAACATTGAATGTTACTGTACCTGCAGAAGACGAAAATGTACCAGTACATGGTGCACTCCCAACGCTCAAATATGAAAAAGGATAGGGCCACAGATGCACTACAGTGAGCCCCGATGGCTTGGTAACGCATCCGAGTCAAGGAAAACCTTTGAATCAACAGGTAAGTGATAGGCCAGAAAAGGCCTTTTCTCTCAGGTTCACTTCTTGCTCCCTCAACAATTGCAAAGGCCAGAGCCAGCAGGCCTGCCTTAAGAGACCAGAACTGAGCTTGCACAGTTGGGCCTCCAGGGTACCCCATTCCACATCTAGGGGCCAGCCTGCACTCTTAGATGCGGTAGGAATAGGCTTCCCTCTACACCAGGCCACACAAGAATGCTTATTCTGCTGGAATCACCCACTAGCGCCCTGTTCCTCTTGGCCCATAATTCATTGTGAAGAGCCTTCCCTGATCCATCTTCCTCACTCCCTCTGTCTCTTCCGAGTTCCCATAGTGCTTTATATCTTCACACATTCCTATAGCACAGTGCTTATCACACTGAATTATAGGGTCTGCCTCCTCTTCAAGGCAGAGAAATGCTTTTGGGATCTCCATTGCCGGGTGCATAACAGGAGCTTGACAAATGATTGCGGATTGTATTAAATCTGCATTGACTAAGAAGATCTCTCAACTGGAGAGATTCTATTTTCCTGCAAGGGCAGACACTATTGTACCCCAAAGTGCTAGTTAGGTGGCTAAGGGGGTACGTGGTGGAAATGGGCCCTGTGGGAAAGGTGCGCAGGCAAAAAGGATACAGATGAGGCTCTGGGTACTGTTGAACATGGAAACTCCTGAGAAGAAACCGGCCAGCTCCACTGCAAAGAGGCCCAGGGTGACAGCGAGCGCTGCCACCAGCCTGCAGAGAGGAAGGGAGATGGCTGAGGCATCTGAACTTCTTCTAAGACCCCTCCACTCCCGCTACTACTTATTTCTGATCACCCCACCCGAAGTGCTCACTGAATGTCCTGCGTTTTATACTCTTCGGTGGTGAACGTGAGAGGCAGGCATGCCTGGATGTTGCTGTCCTGGAGAGCAAGCAGGGCAAAGAGAATGAAGAGTGAAATAGGGGTGTGAGGACCCGACTGGGTCAGATCCTGGGGGAAGAAGAGAGGATGGGCAGGGACCACCCGAAGTGGGGTTGCGGGAGGGAGGAGGGTGCTCGTAGGTCTTACCCGGGACCAGAATAAGGTGATGACGACCACCAGATGCGCCAGAAGCGTCAGGAAACGAGAGGGCACGAGCCCTGAGATCCGGCCCATGGCCCCCAGAGGCAGGGGCACCGCCTGGAGCAGAGGCCGTGGTCTCTAGGGCTGAAAGCTCAGGGATGGCTACTTCTGAAGTCTCCTAGGCTAGCGGGGGGAAATTTGTATGCCTCCTTCCCGCGGGCACTGGCACCGCCCAGTTGCCTTGGCAACACCAATAGCGGCGCGCTTGGAACGGATCTTTGAAAATCTCGCGAGAGCAGTAAATTTTCGAGCCGCTGTGAGCCTGTGGGTCAGCGCAGACCTGGGCTCCGCTGGGGTGGCCCCAGTAGGTTGCTAATGGCGGGCCAGCTCCCCATGTGCTGTCGAGCTATCGGTGACTGCGGTGTGACCCGGCACCTCACCGCCAAATCTGCCCGCACGGGGCGGCGAACGGAAACCCGCCCTGTCCTAGCCCGGGGACACCTCCTCTTCTCCGTTGTCCACACCAGCCCCCAGCCCCCACTACGTGGCCCAGGATGCCTCCGCGTAAGAGTTGCTGGCTGCCGACCGCTGTCTTCGCCACGCTGGACTTAGGGCACCGTCATGCCCAAGGCATGGACACTCTCTCCCCTTCACTCCTCCGCATCCCTCTGGCTTCCCACTACCCTGGGCCAGAGGAGACATAGAGAACCGAACGCGGAGAGGTGGATGTCCCTAGATTGTCCGGCTGTCGCTTATCGTCACGGAGCCCCTGGTTTTCCGAGGACCCCATCCCTGAACCTTCCTTTCTTCCCTCTGTAACTTACATGCTTTTTCTTGTGGGAATAGAAAGCCCAGGCCTTCAGAGCCAAGTCCCCTCAGTGACAGTTTATCAAGTCTGACTGTTCACAGATGAAAAGGACAATCACAATATGAAAGTGAGAAAAGACTGGGACCTACTTTTGCAAAGTGAGGTCCCTGGAACAAAGAAAATGAAAAGGAGTCAGTGTGAAATCTGGGGAAAGAGCATTCCAGGTGGAGAAGCAGCAAGTGCCTAAGTCTTTAGGTGGGAACAAGCCCAGTTTGTTGAACAGAATAGAAGCTAATGTGTTTGAAACCTAGCAATGGAAGGGGAAGAAAAGATTAGGGTGAGGTGGGATAGGTCAGATCACATCCAGCCTTGCAGCCATGGGGAGGGACATGGTCAGATTTGTATTCTAGAAGGTAACTTTGGTTGCAACATGGAGAGTGGATTTTAAAACATATTTTTACTGATTTCAGAGAGGAAGGGAAGAGAGAGAAACATCAGTGACTGGGGATCAAACCATAATCTCCTAGTTCCACACTCAACCATTGAGCCATACTGGCCAGGCTGGAGAGTGGATTTTAAGATTTTAAGCAGAATGCTAGTGAAGAAGCCATAAAGTTATCCAGGAAGGCCAGGATGAGCTTGGACCAGGGTGGGTCAAGAAGGTAGAATTAAGTGGAAGGAATCAAGAAGATAACAGGGTCTGACCAAGGGTCTGTGGATAGGTGAGAAAATGGGAGGGGTGCAAGGATGACAAATTTGGGGCCCCAGCAAGCTGGAAGTTTGGGGAGTTATTAGTCTTATAATAGGCTTCCTGCCTAGAGAAACTAGATAGTAAGAATTGGGTAGTCACATTTCACATTGTGAAATAACAGTGAACAGGCATTTAGGTCTGTCCTGTCATTTTCCATGACCTTGGTTCACACACAGAAAGACTGCCCTAGAGCAGTCTTCTAAAAAACGTTGAGTTTTGGAGCCTGCCTGTGGTCATAGGAGGTACTGCAGGTGACTGGGTGTCCTTCACTCTGGTCATAAAAGAACTTAGAAAAAAAATTAATCATGGAAAAATGTAAACATATGTAAAAGTAAAAAATAGTATAATAATCCCCTTTGAGACCTACCTTGCTTCCTCTATACTTTTCCTCAGCCCTATTAGATTATTTTGAAGTAAATTCCAGATGTCACCAGATAGTTCAAATTGCCCACTCACATATATTTTGTTTTTTGGTTTTACACTTTGCTTGAATCAGGGTCCAAATAAAGTTCACACATTGTACTTGGTCAATGTGTCTCTTAAGTCTCTCTTTTTAAAATCTGTATTGTTGAACTTATTACATATGTATCCCCACTTCCTCCATAAGTCTCTTTTAATCTTAGTTTCTTCCTCCTCACTCTTTCCTCCTTGTTTTCTTTTCTTGCAATCATCTGTTGAAGACACAGGGCCATGTATAGGCTGTGTTCTGATCAGGTCATTTGACTTACTCCTTTGTGCTCTGTTTCCTGTGAACTGGTTGTCAGATTAGTCTCACGTTCAGTTTTCTGGTAAAAATACATCATGAGTGGTAGCTTGTACTTACTCCAGGACATAATGCCTGCTCCTCTCTCTTTTTCTGGTGTTAAATCTGAGTAGTGGGTTCAGATTCTGACAACCAGTATGAAGTTCCCATCACTTTTTCCACGTATTGATTTAATTGATCATCCGTTTTTGCACATGTCCTTCCCTGATGTGCTGTGAGTTCTGGGTCTCCCAGGTAACCAGCTCTGGGCCACAGACGCCCGGGGAGGGGTCGGAGGAACCGCTGAGCCCGGAGCCCGCAAAACCATAGCCGGGTCAGTGTGCCCAGCTCGCCCTACAACGCAAGTATCACGCCGGAAGTTTAGGCAGGCCTTAGGCTCTTGCTCTTCGATCCCTGAGACCCCGGCTACCTGGAAACAAACATCATCAAGTGGTTATGAGGAGACCTGACCAGCCCAAAGGCCGGTCGACCTCGTGGCGCAACGGTAGCGCGTCTGACTCCAGATCAGAAGGTTGCGTGTTCAAATCACGTCGGGGTCATACTTTTGTTTCTTTTTCTTTATTTCTATCATTTTCAACTATGAGCTCCAGCGGTCACGTAGGAGAAGCAGCACCTTGTAGGGGCCGGAAGGAGAGGTCTCCTGACCCGAAGCCTCGCCCCATCTCATGAAGAGAGCCCAACAATCCGGCGGGTTTTTTGCGGCAGGTCCAGGGTCGTAGGGACGGCGCAAGTTCCAGATCGCTCAACCCAGAACAGAGTCGGGAGCTTGCGCAGGCGAGAATGTAGCTCGGTCAGTTCAACGTTCTGTATATCGGCTCCGCAGTACTGGGCAGAATCTCAAGGAATGAATTCGCTTCGCGACATGTCATTTTTTATTGCGAAGTAAGAGTTCAGATCTCAGAGGGAACAGACAATGCTAGCTAGGACGAGGTGGCCGAGTGGTTAAGGCGATGGACTGCTAATCCATTGTGCTCTGCACGCGTGGGTTCGAATCCCATCCTCGTCGGTTAAGGTCGCTTATGCCAAATTTTGTAATCCGAAAGCAAGAATTTCCCATTTTCTGTTTGCCCACACTCAATTTCCGTGTCATTCGTTTGTTCTCGCTAGCAGTTGGGGCTTTCGTCCCTTCTGCATTTTCCAGTATGGGCAAAATTGGTTATAAAATAGCACTGGACACTAACGTACTTGCGTACTTGCTCTGGATCTGACCTGGCCAAGAAAAGAGGTTCCCAGGTATCTAGCACTAGGCGCCGTGGCTTAGTTGGTTAAAGCGCCTGTCTAGTAAACAGGAGATCCTGGGTTCGAATCCCAGCGGTGCCTTAGTGGGTGTTTGTACCTTTTGCTAACTCTGCGAGAAGAGTAGCTGATACTTCTTGAAATGCTTGGTAATTTGGTCTTCGAATTCTTACCCAACTTTTCTAGGCAAAGCGCATAAGTACTGTACATTCTATATAGCATTATACGGGAGCTCACAAGCACAACTGGCCGGTTAGCTCAGTTGGTTAGAGCGTGGTGCTAATAACGCCAAGGTCGCGGGTTCGATCCCCGTACGGGCCAGTGAGGGGACTATTTTAATAACAGTTTTCACTGGTTGCACTTAAAACGGCTTGTAGAACATTCCCAACCCCGGAACTCTTTACACATAAAAAGAGAAACTTGTTGAGGCACAGGCCAAAGTAAAGTGCCAGTGTTTTCTGGAACAGGATGATAGTAAAACAGTACAGGATCTCTTTATAAATCTCCTTCCCTTAACATGGTGGCTGAAAGGTTGCAAGGGGTTGGAACAAAGATGGTCTCAAACCATACATGTGGCACTGATCAGCAGTGTGGGAAATGGGATTAGGAATGGAGCTAACAAGTTTCCCCCATCTTTCTCCACAGACAAAATGTCCAATTCGCCCAGTCCTTCCCTGAATAAGGCGTATTAGAAAGACAATCCCTTCCTTTTCTGGAGCACCTTGCTTCGTTTCTGCTTTTATCGGCTCTCTATTTGTGTCCTGCAGTTCCCCTCAGACCTGATGCCTAAGAGCGGGAACCTGATGCCTAAGAGCGGGAACCATAATCTTCCCCACGTAGCCTGGGTCCCCACCTCACTCCCAGCACCAACCCCAAGGGAGCTCCACGAAAAAGACGGACCCTTATTCCCATTCTTTTTGGCTCATCAATCCGTGTAAAGCCACACAGACACAGCTTCAGCCTTAGCAGCAGCAGCAGCACTTTAATTCCACAAAAACTCAGAAAGTTAAAACTGATTAGAACACTCCACAACAGGTGGGCTTCAAAACCAGCAACAATTCTACTGAATCCTGAGAGCAGTGAGACCACTCCCAACTCACCCCCTCTACCATGCAACGCATCCCTTCTAGTTCCACCCTGGTCTGGCTGAAATGGGATGGTAGGGGGCCAGTGGGCAAAAGCAGGAGGTTATCCATCTGCAGGTGTGCATCCTTGTCTGCATGGTGTGTGACCAAGGACCACTCCAATTCCCATAGTTCCTGGCACCTGAGATGTGATACTGGAGTCAGAGTGGCCACAGTGGGGGCTGGGGCCTCTGTTCCCCTTTCTTGATCACATATAGCATGTCTCTCAAGCCCAGACCTGAAACCCTGGGTTCCCAGGGACGGTGCTTTAGTTACAGAAGAGTTGAGGAAAACAGCGTAGCTACAGATGGCCAACTGAATAGAAGCTGAGCATCATCACCTCCCACCGGGAAAGCCTTTAGAACTTCCCATATACACCTGCATACGGCCCAGAGAGTGGACGCCGGCCTGCTAAATGCATCTTGAAGAGTCCGTAGGATCCTACTGGGCCCTGGCCTGGTCTCTCTTGCCCTCCTGGTCACTTGCACAGAGCCTCCAACACCTCCAGGGTGCGTCGGATATCCCGGATTTGGCGCGCCAGCCCCTGCACTGGCTGCAGAGCCCTCTCCAGCTCCTCGCAGCGCGCTAGCAGGGTGTACATCCCCTTGATGCTCATGTCCACAGCTTCCCCTAAGGAGTCCACGGCGTCGCGGTAGGTCTGGATGCAGCCCACGCTCAGTGCTGTCAGCTCCTGCACCGCACCACCTAGCCCGCGAAGCAGACGGTCCACCCTGCCGCCCAGCTCCCGACTCAGACGCTCCAGGTCCCGCAGCACGTCCGGGTCGATGGGGGGGATGGCCGGAGTGGATGAAGGTGCTGAACAGGGCGGCGCAGGGACAGGGGGCGGGGGTTGAGAGGTGCTGCTCAGACGGATCTTGAGTTGCAAGTTGTTGGCGACAAAATGGGTGAGGTCGCCCTGGCGGCTCACCGTGCCCTCAAGCTCCAGGGGGCTGGAGATGGTGGCGCGACGCCCACCACCCGCGCCAGACTCCGCACCCGCTGGGGACCCAGAGCCGCCGCACGCCCCGCTCAGCCCATCCAGGCTGCGGCTGTCCTGAAGACGGCTGGAAAACGATCTGCCAGCCCTGCCGGCCGCCCCCTCGTCGTCTTCCTCCTCCTGCTCAGCATCCATCCCGCCGCCTCCCGGGCCTCCTCGACGGCTGATAGTTTCGGATACAGGCTTGTCCTCGGGCGGCTCAGGGTCCTTGCGTATGGAAGACCCGTGCGGGTTGTGCTCGGGATCCGGCGCTCCCTGGTGGCTCCCCGGTCCACACAGCATCACTGAACGGCCGAGCTCGTTCTCCGGAGCCTCCGGTCCCGGCCAGTGGACGACGCTGTAGCTCGAAGTCTTAGGGGACGCCCTGGGGTGGCGGCTCGAGCCTCCAACGTTCTCGGCTTCTTCCTCTCCCGTCACCCGGAAGCCTGAGGGCGGTTCAGAAGGCGTTCGGCCCGGCCCGCCGCCAAAAATCTCGGCTCGCTGTCTTCCCAAAGTCAGAAGGTCTGACTTGGGCCCAGGCGGCCCGTGGGACGACTCCATACTGCAGCTGGGGACAGGAACCGAGGACTTGGTTCACCCGGGCTCCCGAGGCGTTTGCGGCGCCTTTAAGAGGCGTAGGTAGAGGAGCGCCGAGGTCTGCGTGCCGACAACAGTAAGGACGGAAACTACACTCTGATTGGTCACGGCGACCAGGAAGTCCCGGAAAAAGAGCTGTTATTGAAGAGCCGGACACAAGTGAGAGCCGGCAGGGTGGAGATGAGGTGACAGCTGCTGTCGTAGCCCCGCCCATTCAAAAAGTTGAGGGGGTGGACTTTAAAGATCAAGATCCTGAAATACCGGCGTCCTCCAAGGGCGGGGCTAAGACTCTTTATGCCCAAATGGCCACGCCCACAGTCGTTGCTTAGCAACCCACAGGTAATGATCAGACTTGGAGTACCT